>CM038676.1:444474904-445866330 GCA_021605205.1 Aegilops longissima | reverse complement strand
CACACAGATCAGTCCCTCGCTACCGCGCAGGCCTTTACGAGAATGGAATTTGATCAGATAATAATTAATCAAGCATGATAATTAAAGTGATGGCAGCTAGCTAGCTAGCTAGTACTACTTAATTACTTACCTTGGATCAAACCATTTAAGCTTTTTTTTCCATTCGCCTTCCGTGACGCCGATGAACCTTGCCCAAGCCCTGCCCGCCGACAAAGAAAATGAATAAAGGTTATTAAATAGTTCATATCATGAAATGACGAACTAAATAGGCCGAGATATATAGTTAATAATGATTGAAATTACCTGTTGACTATCCCAAACAAGATGTTATAGTCAGATTTGCTTTGAGTAGTGAGTCCAGATTTCAACTGCTCCAAGGCCAACTTTAATGATACACAAGATCCAAGAAATCTGCATGCACACACGCTTGCATGTCTTAATTAAGCGGGCATATGTAAGCAAAAACATGTAGCTAGCTAGTAGGCAAAAACAGAGAATTTGTAGTACAAGACAAAGGTGACTCACCGGAAGTTGTAAAGAAGTAGTATATCTTCATTGTATTTGAGGCGCTTTCAAGAACTCTAGCATGTTGTCCTCACGGCCTTTTGATGATGTGGATTTATTTTCCATGTGTATTCATTAACGGTGTTTGGGTCAATGAACCCAATGCCAAAGCGCCCACCTTTTCTCATTTCATACATCTTCATCCCGTGATAATACCACGTAAAAGAATATAGTGAGGATAATTATAGGTAATGATTGATCAAAAGGATCACTACAACTAGCTTGAGACTTAGAAAGAAATCACTTACGCATAATAGCAATCGATTTATAGATTTGTCGAAAAGGCCTTGATTGTATAACCAAACAGTTCGTAATACTCAACGGACATAGCTTTCATGGAAGTAATGCTCCTCCTGACATTCACCATGAGGGACAATCGATTGAAATCTTGGTAATGTTCATGTACCATTGATGCAATTCATACATTCTCGCTGGGAGGTTCTTGACCTTGTCTTGCTTGACCAAAGGTTGGCCCCGACATATTTCCGCTTTATTTCATCCTCCGTAAGCACAGCATGGGCTCGATCTCGAGGAGTTGTCCAACAATGATGTTGAGAACTTCAGCCTGCATTATATGGTCCTTGGTTATTACCACATTGCCCACCTCGAACGTAAACTGTTTGCCCACAATAATATTGGGCGCACAGATCGTCGCGGTTGTTGGCACAACAAGCGTAGGGATCGATTATGCCACTGTTCTCCCCAAATGGGGAATGGTTTTCCGATTTTTCGACAGCTGCTTGTTGTTTGCTCGATCCCGAGCTCGCCACCTTACGCAGACGCGTTTCGATTTAACTTTGATGTGGCGCCTATATTCCGTGTCAACAGGCTTGGGAGCTGGTGGTTGAGCCATACGAATGAAGTGGTCAATCGCTTCTTAGGCACTTTCTCCCTTGGCGGCGTGTTGCGGTTTCGATGCAAAATGGGCTTCCACCGGGCCTTCGATATGGCTGGGTTTTCCTCCTCGGACCTGTCATAAGGCCTCTGAATGAAGAGGCGGAGGCTTGGACCATATTTATATCGCTGGCTCCGCATGTATTTCCTCATTACACTCGACCAGCATCGCCACGCACCAAAGCTGCGGGGTGTCTCTTCACATTGATGAGGCGGCGAGACGGCCGACGGGCTGAGTTGGACGAGGAGGAGGGCTCAAGCTGGCCGGACTTGGAGGAGGAGGGCCCGAGGTTGTGCCGACTTGGAGGAGGAGGACGTCGACGCTGTGGGCGGACTTGGAGCAGGAGGAGTGGCTCGACACTTGCCGGACTTGGAGGAGGAGTTGCTCGAGGTTGTGCCGGACTTGAGGAGGAGGACGCCCACGCTGTGGGCGGACTTGGAGGAGGAGGAGTGGCCCGACACTTTGCCGGACTTGGAGGAGGAGGGCCTCGACACTTTGCCGACTTGGTGGACTTGCAGGAGCGGAGTCTGCTGACTTGGTGGCGGACTTCAACGAGGAGTCGGCTGATGCGTGTCGGTGGCCTTCAAAGATGATGCAACTTTTTCCATAGGATGATACGATGTTTAGCCTCCTCGAGAAAGTGCTCGCCATCACCTCTGTGAATGTCAAGTTGTAGCTTCAATATGGGTCCACCACCTCATCAACCAAGACACGAGCATAGCTCACCGAATCGGGTTGCAATGGAAGGTTGCCTTGGGGGATTTAAAAAGCAACGCGCCCGCCACCTTCATGGATATGTTCTTCATTTTGACGTAGCTCACAGCTAGTGTTATCCGTGATGTCATCCACGGGTATCTATCCAGCATTGCGTCCGTCTGGCGGAACCCACGCTGCTTCGGCATGGATGGGGCGGTGCTATCCAATGCTGGATCATCCGCTAGCTCGCTGCAGCGCCGAGACCCCTTTGCTGGCTAAGTGAGTCGATCTCGCCTCGCTGCCGCTGGAATTTGACCGCCAATTCCGCTTGACTTGCTTCTAGTCCTTGAAGGCGTTCATAGTCCCGCGCTCTCCGCTTCCTCCATCTTCCTCTTCTTCTCCTCCGCATCTTCTTTCTCGCACGGGTTCTCAGTAGTCGTTGTTCCAACCAAAACCCTCATACCACGGAATAGCGCCTTTGCCTCGTGGTTCTTCCCGGTGTTCAGGATTTCCTGTGGCACGCCAGAAGCTCATCGTTCTCTCTGGGATGGAACACCCCGATCGCGGCTCTTCTATTGCAACAAGTATCGCATCGTCGGCTCCTTCGCACTTGCCTCGCCGAAACATTGCCCGCCTTCGGTCCAACTCCCCATATGCGATAGAACCAAGTCCCGCACTTGGGGCCAGCCTTAGTAACCGGAGTGACACCTGATCCTCCATCTCTTTCTCGACTTATCCCACTTAGGCATTGCCACCGACAGCCACCGGCCCCAACTTATGGAACTTATCCTTTTTTCGCATTCTTCTTGTTTATTCTCGACCGCTCTTAGCTAATTCCAATCCTTGAATTTCACGTAAATCGCCCCAATGAGCATGTTGGTTCTCTAGTGTTCCCTCAATCGGAGTCTTCCTTCCTCCCTTGACGATTTGTCCCATTCACGATTCTTGTGGTTCTTGAATGCAACCGCCATCTTCCTAAGAGCAGCGCCCTTGACTTTCTCGCACATCTCGCTTCGCGGAAATGATCCGTAGGGTGAAATGTTCCATGAGAGTATCACAAAGCAGTTCTTTTTGTCTTTTGTCGACAAAAGTAACATCCGGACGGAGCAGCGCCCTTTTTTGTCTTTTTGTCTTTTGTCTTTTGCTGGCTCTTCCATTCTTGAAGGGAGATCGGAGTTGGTCCTTCACAACAACTCCAAGACCGATTTAACTAACTTGTCCGCAATCTTCTTAGGCGCTTAATGGTTCGCCATTAGGTCTGATTGCCTCGATATTGTACTTTACGCCTCCTTCAACTTTTTGTTCGGCCTCGCTTCGCTTTTGCCAAAAGATTTGCTCGATCCGGATGGCTGAAAGAACAAAGATCGATTCGTAATATATCTTCAAGTCATTTAAAACATGTGATGATCACCAGATGCCTGCTTATATAAATATATATACCTCGCCGGTCTTTGTTGTTTCAAGATCAACATTTTCTTCGCCATCATCATAATCATAGTTCATGACTTCATCAATTCGGTCGTCATGCGATCGAATATCATATCACCCTCCGTGTTGTTTAGAATTTCGAGCCGCCATAATCTTCTTCATTCTCGATCATCATCTGCCCGTTAGATGGCGATCACATCGAACATGGCCTGTTCTCCTCTCGCCGTATTGTCCGCCATAGCTTTTATTTAACTAATCCAAAAGAAATATAAAACAATTTAGTATTCAAATTACATCGCCTCAATAATAGATATAATCTTGAATACATCGCCTCAATAATAGATATAATTCAAAACATCGCCTCTAATAATAGATATAATTCAATACATCGCCTCAATAATAGATATAATCTCAATACATCACCGCTAGGTAGCTAATAAAGATCGAATACTACAGAAGAATCTAGGACACTCATGTTCTCGGGCGCCGGGCTGTGGACACCCAAAGAGAAGGAACCTCACAGATCATAGCTGAAGTGAGATCCTGGAAGAACTCGCCTGTATTGGAGAACCCGCCGCCTCTAACACAACCATGTAGCGATGGACGGTTTCGCCCTCCTCCCCGACACGGCGATTTAACCACCTCCGGGCGGGCCGGCCTCATTCCGCACCGAACTCGCCCACGCGAACGCCACCAAACGAGATCAGGTCGACGACGGGACCCGGGCCGGTTCTCATCAAGCGGGCGCGCTTCCGTGCAGCACCTCCTGCTGGTGTTCCATGAGCCCAGCCCCGACATGGGTCGGCGGACGCCGTCATGGACGGTCGATGGCGAGGATGCGGCCGGGCATCGCGAGAACAAATACTAGCTATATGCCCTGAAAAAGTAACATTTTTTAATGATTGATTTTGATAACTAAAATTTCTAACATTTCTATATAACACTAATTATGCTATCATTGCATATGTCAAAATTCTATATGCTATTTCATACTAATTAAGCATCTAACACTAAAACAGAAAAAACAACTTCTATACATCCATTAAAAAACAGAAAACAACATTATATAAAAAAATTCCACACTAATTAAACACTAATTATATCCATCTAACATGCATTCATACATATATACTAGTGAAAAAATAATAATATAAAAATCTAAACTAATTAAACATACAAAATACGATATACTAATATATACATGCATTCATACATATATGTGTGTGTGTGTGTTCATCATGCTTGTGTGTGTGTGTATGGGCTCGGGAGGGCGGCGCCATGGTGGCTGCCGGGGCGAGGGAGAGGGGTTAGAGGGGAGAGCTCACAGGCGAGGACGGCGAGGCGACGGCGGGCAGCGACGGGTCGGGCGTGACGGGACGGCGACACGGGACGGAAGCGACGGGACGGGCCTGGGCGATTTAAGGAGACGAGGGCGGCGACGGGACAGGGGCGATGGGGATGGGTCTGGGCGACGATGGGACGGGCGATGGGGACGGGGCGGCGACGGGATGGGGCGATGACGGCCGACGATCGGGCGGCGGTGCTTCAATGGGGAAACAGAGGAAGATACAGAGGACAATGAAATTTTTCAAGTGTTGTATATAGAGAGGCATTTTAGTACCAGTTGAGCCACCAACCGGTACTAAAGGTCTGTTTTGGCCAGCCCAAGCGGGCGGAAGCGACCCCTTTAGTACCGGTGGTGGCACAAACCGGTATTAAAGGCCCCTTTAGTACCGGTTTGTGCCACGACCCGCATTAAAGGGGGGCACAAGAAGCGCGGTGCGGCAAGTTTAGTCCCACTCGCTAGCCGAGGGCGCACCGCGACCGGGTTTATAAACCTCGCAGGCGGTCGCCTCTCGAGCCTTCCAAAGCAGCCCACTGGGCCTACGATTCTTGTTTCCCTATGGCCCACTTTCTTTATGGGCCTGCATCCCGCCCAACAATAGGTTGGGTTTCTTGTCGATGCAGCCGCCTCCGCCTAGTAGTCGGGCTTTTATTTATTAATTTTTGTGTTTTTTTTCTTGTGTATTTAGAGTTTCTTTGTGAATATTTTTGCTTTAGTCGATGAAAGAATTTGTTTGCACATAAAATTTCTTCGCTTCAAATGCCAAAACACATAACTACCCTAACTATTACAGAGATTCCTCTCGGTGTGAAACATGTAAGAAAGTGATGATAGTGAAGCCGATCACATCCCGATCTTTGGGTGTGAAACGCTTTTCTTCAAGTGTGTCCTTTGCGCCGAACCATGGAAAATCTTCATCATTTAACGGGATGCTCGGGTCAATATTCACCGTGAATGGAGCAATTTCATCAAACTTTTCATAATCTTCTCGACTTGTCTGTCTTGTCATCCACTCCCACGATGTTTCTCTTCCGTAAAGAACTATGTGCCGCTTTGTCTCATCGTACGATGCATTCGCTTCTTTATCTTTTCTTTTTCTTGGCTTGGTAGACATGTCCTTCACATAGAAAACCTGTGCCACATCATTGGCTAGGACGAATGGTTCGCTCAGACACGCAAGATTGTTGAGATCCACTGTTGTCATTCCGCATTCACGGGTCTTCCGTTACCCCGCCGTGTCATATTGACCCATTTGCACCAAACAAAGGGACCTTTAAACCACGCTGATAGTCAAGTTCTATATGTCCTGTATATAACCATAATATGTTTCTTTCCCGCCTTGGTTTCTACATCAAAGCGACACCACTGTTTTGGTTGGTGCTCTTCTTATCTTGGGTGATCGTAAAATGTATTACCATTTATCTTGTACCTTTGAAAGTCATTATATTCAAGATGGTAACCGGGACAGCAAGTACAGTCATCTTCAATAGAGGTGTCATGCATGGTACGGGTTCCGCAACCACCGGGCTAAACTCCTGGTTTGTTCACGGTAATCCAGCCATCGATCACCGGTGTTTGGAGCATAGAAAATTCTTGTGTTCATCCATATACGGAGCCACCAAGGCGGAATTCGAGAACTGTGTAGTGTGCTTCAAAGAGAGAATGGTCCGCCCATACATATTATTTGTTCCTCCTAGCGTTTTTTCATCATTCCCGCTTCCTTATGCCGCGATTCAGAACACCAATCGCTTAAGGTCAGAATAAAGTCAATACAAAACTCAATGACCTCTCATTTTGATGGCCCTTGGAGATGCTTCCTTCTCGCCTAGCACGGTTATGAACATATTTCTTTAAGACTCCCATGAACCTCTCAAAGGGGAACATATTGTAGAAATACAGACCCAAAATGTTAATCTCTTCACATAGGTGAACTAGGACGCAAGGCCATGATGTTGAAGAAGGATGGTGGGAACACCAACTCAAAACTCGACAAGACATTGCACCAAATCATTCTCAGAACCTTGGTATGATTTCTGGATCGACATCTTCTCGAGAGATTGCATTGAGAAATGCACATAGCTTCACAATGGCTAATCGAAGTTTTCCGTAGAAGCCCCTCAATGCAACCGGAAGCAGCTTGTTTATAATCACGGGCGTCATGAGACTTTAGGTTCGAACTTTTCTCCGCCATGTTTATTATTCCCTTTATATTCGATTTAGCCGATGGTACCTTAATATCGAAAGCAGGCATTCAAAGAAGATTTCCTTCTTCTTTGGTAAGAGCGTAGCTTGCATGACCCTCGATGTATGCCGCCTTCTCCGTGCATACGCTTGTTGGTCCTCCTGCGTTCGTGTGTATCTTTTGTCTTCCCATACACGCCCAAGAAGCCAAGCAGGGTCACGCAAAGATTCTTCGCCACGCGCATCACGCCGACATGGAGCGGACCTCTAGGTCTTTCCAATATGGCAGGTCCCAAAATATAGATTTCTTCTTCCACATGGTGCGATCCGTCAGCCGTCCTTCGAACAGGTTGTCCGCCAGACCCTTTCCAAATATCACCTTCAAATCCTTGACCATATCATGTACATCAGCACCAAGACGGTGGCGTAGGCTTCATCCGTGATCCGCCTCACCTTTAAAATGCTTGCCTTTCTTTCTTACGGATGCCCGCTTCTAAGAAATCGACGATGTCCTGTACACATTCTTCTTACAACTATTCAAATATATATCGCTTGGTATCATCCAAACAAAGGCGGCATCCGCGGTATCCCTTGTTTGTCCGTCTCCGAAGGTTACCGAGAGCAGGCCAATCATTGATGGTCACTTAACAGCAACGCCTTTAGGTCAAATTCTTCCCCATGTGCTCATCCCACGACGCACACCTGCTCCATTCCACGCTTGTAAGAGTTCTTCAACTAATGGCCTTAGGTACACATCAATGTCGCTGTTGGGTTATTTTAGGGCCTTGGATGAGCACCGCATCATAATGAACTTCCGCTTCATGCACAACCAAGGAGGAAGGTTATACAAACATAGAGTCACAGTGCCAAAATGGTTGCTGCTCGCCCCCAAAAGGATTAATGCCATCCGCGCTTAGACCAAACCATACGCCTTTGCGCCATCTCGCAAACTCCTTCCGCATTTCTTTCGATTTTTCTCCATCGCGACCCGCCACGGGTACTCTCAACTTTCCGCCTTTCTTACGGTCTTCTTCAGTACATCGTGACGCTTTGGCATGCTCTTTGTTTTGGAACAATGTTTCAACCGTGGTATTAGAGGAGAATACCACATCACCTTGGCAGGAATCTTCTTCCTAGGGCGCCGCCTCGACATCACCAGTGGTCATCGCGCTGATCTTATAGCGCAATGCACCACATACCGGCAAGCTGCTCAAATCTCAGACTCACCGCGTAGAGGATGCAATCATTAGGGCATGCATGTATCTTCCGCACCTCTAACCCTAGAGGGCGACAGCCTTCTTTGCTTCGCATATACTCGGCAATTCGTTGTCCTTGAAGCATATCCTTTATCATTACCAAGAACTTTCCAAATCCCTTGTTAGATACACCATTCTCTCGCCTTCCATTTCATAATTTCCAGTGGTGCCCAGCTTTTTCTTGTCACCTACGCAATTGGGTACAACAATTTTTGTGATCCTCTAACATGCGCTGCAACTTCTTCTTCTCCAAATCACTTGCTAGCTTTCTTTGGATCGGCAATGGCCCGACTTAGATCATCAACGGCTCATCCGATGCCTCTTCTTCAGCTTCTTCCCGCATTGCCGCCAGCTTCTTCCCGCAGACACGCTCAGCTTCTTCCCCATTGTTGTATCATCGTATTCAGGGAACCCATGGCCGATAGCTGCCGCCGTCCTCTTCTTCTTCACTGTCTTCCATGATAACCCCTCTTTCTCCGTGCTTGGTCCAAACATTATAGTGGGGCATGAAACCGACTCAAACAGTGGACGGAATGGTTCTTGACGAGAGTAATTATGACCATTCTACAGCCAGACATGGACAAGGTATAAAACCATCCGCCCGCTTGTTTGCCTCACCACAAGCGTAAAAGTATGCACGCCTCAACGAATCGGGAGAGCATCGGTCATCGTGACATCCATTGCCGCTCATCTTCATTACACAACAATCAATAGACCAAATTAATACAAGTTCATACATAAATTTCATACAACACTTAAATGCAACAAACAAATAACTCTCTAGCTAAAGCATTTAAATGCAACAACAAATGCGATCAAGATCGAATTAAGGTAACAATTGATCCAACAAAGATAATGATACCAAGCCTCACTATCGATGGCATATTTTCTAATCTTTCTAATCTTCAAGCGCATTTTCTCCATCTTGATCTTGTGATCATCGATTTACATCGGCAACATGCAACTCCAATTCCATCTTCTCCCCTCAATTCTTTTCAATTTTTCTTTCAAGTACTCGCTTTCTTTCAACTAAATTTAACCTCTCGACAATAGGGTCGGTTGGAATTTCCGTTCACATACCTCCTAGATAAAAATATCTATGTCAACTTTGATGGGCATAATTTGTCATAAACACGAAATGCAACAAATAGTTTTAAAAGAGAATATACCACATCCGAATCATAACAAGGACGAGGGCCGACGGGACGGATATCAAAACCATGGCACTATGTATAACAAACAACGACGGGTAAGATAATTATACGAGTAACTATATATCCAAATCACACAAACATCAATTTTTATATACAATTTCATGAACAAGAGGCTCACCACAAGGTGGTGCCGCGACGGACGGAAAGCGGGCGATCGACGGTGGTTACGACGGAGATTTAGAAGGCACTAAGTAAAAAACACCTACATATGCAAACTAAGTGTTATTTTTTACCTCAAATTGCATATAAATCAAATACTAGCACATATATATATTTCCTCCCAAATTACTAAAATCACAAATTAATCACTATATAAAGCATTGCAAGAGCTAATCTAGCAATGAGAGATGAAAGGACAAAGTTGCTAACCTTTGTGATCATTTGAATGGATGGGGCCTTCAAATCTTGGAAAATTTTGGGCAAAATGTGTGATGAGCTCGAGAGGAAGAGGGAAGAACAGAGAGGAGAGGGAAAGGGGAAGAACAGAGCGAGCCTGGTGGACGAAGGGTTTATAGACTATTTTAGTACCGGTTCGTGCAAGAACCGTACTAAAGGGCCTCGAGGGGCCCCACCGACAACATCCTCGCCATCACTATTAGTACCGGTTCGTGGCACGAACCGGTGCTAAAGGTTCACCACGAACCGTACTAATGAAAGCGCCCGGTTAGTTGTTGAACCGCACTAATGTATACATTAGTGCCGCTCAAATTCAAACCGCACTAATGTGCTTCACGCTTGACCTTTTTCTACTAGTGAGTATATGTTGTTGACATATTGTTGATCGTAAATGATGTAGAATTTCCGAAAGCATATAGGGTTATTTGAAAAGTGTTTTCAATAGAAAACCTGATTAAGCTGCTTGAACATTGAGCATCAAGATCTATGAGGATAGATTAAAACCGCTAAATGGTACTTTCAAATGAGCACATATTTTGACATGATCTTGAAGGTGTTCAAGATGGATCACCAAAGAAGGAGTTCTTGCCTGAGTTGTAAGGTATGAAGTTAAGAGTTAAAGCTCGACTCACGGCAGAAGAGAGAGAAAGGACGAAGGTCGCCCCTATGCTTCGATATAGGCTCTATAGTATGCTATGCCGTGTACCGCACCGAAAGTGTGCCTTGCCATGAGTCACTAAGGATACAAGAATGATCCAGAATGGATCATTGACAGCGTCAAAATTTTCCTTGGAGTAAATATGACATGTTTCTCGATTATGGAGCTGATAAAGAGTTCGCGTGAAAGGGTTACGCCGATGCAAGCTTTAACACCTATCCAAGTGAAACCGACACGATAGTGGAGCAACCATTTGGAATAGCTTCAGTGGAGCGTGGAAGCAACATTTACAATATGACCTAGAGATTTATGGGTGCATACAGATCTGAATGTTGCGTAATTCGCTGACTAAAACCTCTCTCACAAGCAAAACATGATCAAACCCCGTAACTCATTGAGTCTTAATCACATGATGATGTGAACTAGTTTAGTGACACTAGTAAACTCTTTTGATGTTGGTCACATGGCAATGTGACTGTGAGTGTTAATCACATGGCGATGTGAACTAGATTATTGACTCTAGTGCAAGTGGGAGACTCTTGGAAATATGCCCTAGAGGCAATAATAAATTAGTTATTATTATTATATTTCCTTGTTCATGATAATCATTTATTATCCATGCCATAATTGTATTGATAGGAAACTCAGATACATGTGTGGGTACATAGACAACACCATGTCCCTAGTAAGCCTCTAGTTGACTAGCTCGTTGATCAATAGATGGTTATGGTTTCCGACCATGGACATTGGATGTCGTTGATAACAGGATCACATCATTAGGAGAATGATGTAATGGACAAGACGCAATCCTAAGCTTCAGCACAAAGATCGTAGTTCGATGCTAAAGCTTTTCTAATGTCAAGTATCATTTCCTTAGACCATGAGATTGTGCAACTCCCGGATACCGTAGGAATGCTTTGGTGTACCAAACGCCACAACGAATCGGGTGGCTATAAAGGTGCACTACGGGTATCTCCGAAAGTGTCTGCTGGGTTGGCACGAATTGAGACTGGATTTGTCATTCCGCAGACGGAGAGGTATCTCTGGGCCCACTCGGTAGGACATCATCATAATGTGCACAATGTGACCAAGGGGTTGATCACGGATGATGTGTTATGGAACGAGTAAAGAGACTTGCTTGTAACGAGATTGAACAAGGTATCGACATACCGACGATCGAATCTCTGCAAGTACAATACCGCTTAGACAAAGGGAATTGCAAACGAGATTGCTTGAATCCTTGACATCATGGTTCATCCGATGAGATCATCGTGGAACATGTGGGAGCCAACATGGGTATCCAGATCCCGCTGTTGGTTATTGACCGAGAACGCCTCGGTCATGTTCTGATGGTTCCCAACCCGTAGGGTCTACACACTTAAGGTTCGTGACGCTTAGAGTTGTTATGGGAAATAGTATGTGGTTACCGGTTGTTGTTCTGAGTCCAGGATGAGATCCCTGACATGAAGAGGAGCTCCTAATGGTCCGGAGGTGAAGATCGGTATATTGGACTAAGGGTATTGGAGTCCGAATTGTTCCGGGTACTATGTGATGACCAGCGGTCTCAAAGGGGTTTTGAGGGCCCGACAAGCTTTGGGGGGCCTTATGGGCCAAGGGAGAGGGCACATCAGCTCACTAAGGGGCTGAGCGCCTCCCACCCCATCTCACGTAATCTGGAGAGGTGGGGCGCCACCCCTAGGGCAGCCACCCTCCCAGCTTGGGGGCAAGTTCCCTAGTGGGTGGGGGCGCAAAACCCATCTAGGGTTTCCCTATGGCCGCCTCCCCTAGGGAACCCTAGGGCGCCCCTCCTCCCCCTTCCCCTATATATAGTGAGAGAGAGAGAGGAAGCTGCACCTTCCCGGGCGCAGCCCTCCCTCCTCCAACACCTCCTCCTCCTCCGTAGTGCTTGGCGAAGCCTCGCCGAGAACCACGAGCTCCATCACCACCATGCCGCCGTGTTGTCGAGTTCTCCTCAACTTCTCCTCTACCCTTGCTGGATCAAGAAGGAGGAGACGCCCTCGGCTGTACGTGTGTTGAACGCGAGGCACAGTTGGTCGGTGCTTAGATCGAATCAACCGCGATCCAATCGCCAAGAGTACGAATTCTTCATCCGTGTTCTTGTAACGCTCCGCTTAGCGATCTTCAAGGGTATGAAGATGCTCATACTCTCCCTCTCGCTGCTAGAATCTCCGAGATTGATCTTGGTGATGCGAGAAAATTTTGAATTTCTGCTATGTTCCCGACAATTGCTCGCTATAAATACCGCGCCCCACGAAATCGCTATCTCCTCCCTCACGCTCACGCTCATCGCTATCTCCTCCCTCCCGTCACGCCGACCACCATGGCATCGCCTCCCAAGCCCTAGGAGCCCTCGCTGCACCGCGGGACGGTCACGCCACCGCCTGCTCGCCGCCACTAGTTGAGGAGGACGCGCCGCCGCCCGCCTCGCCGCTATGCGACGCCATTGCCTGCTCTCGCCGCCACTAGTCGAGGAGGACGCGCTGTTGCCTGCCTCGCCGCCACTAGACGAGGAGGACGCGCCGGCGTTCCACTCTCGCCGCGACGTGTCGAGGTGGACGCGCCGGCGCTCCCAATCTCCCAAAGACGCTGCCGGAGGACGCTGCTGCCTCGCCACGAGGAGAACGCCACGCCTCCGCCGAGCCCCCCAGCCTTGAGGAGCTTTGGCAAGAAATGGATGTCGCCAGGGAGGCTTTGCCTCCAGCAGAGCGCGCCAAAATAGAGGCAGAGAAAAGGCCGAGGAAGAGAAGCGCACCGCGCAACAAGCTTTCGGGAGATCTATGTCTCGTCCGAGAGAGTCAAGCAATTGGTTCTTTAGGTATATTCGTGCGAGGGCCGTGAGGGTGGCGGAGGACGCCTGCGGCGACGCCTCGAGTGCGCCGAGCCCAAGCGCCTCATCTACGCTTGGCGGTACGTGGACCGTGCACGCCCAGCCAGAGGAGTACCTGCAGTGCCGGATCACCACACCGTGAGATCGCCGCGCTCACGCAAGAAGGCGCCAATCAGCACCTCGTGAGTTGCGAGGCTGAGGAAGAGGTGTTGTCTCAAGATCGGGAAACGGCCGCCACACTGTGGCACTCGTGGTGGCCGCAGCGCCTCCCGCGCGAGGCCGTGGCTTTTAGGAGGAGTATAATTTTTGTTTCATAAGGCGATCTCATTAGTTTTGGGACGCAAATGATAAATCCCAAACGTTCATGAATTTTTAGCGTCCTTAATTAAGTATGTAAAAGGGAAAGTTTGGGAACATTGTGTATTATTACGCATTTTGCAAGAACGCATATAGCACAAACTTTACTATACACTATCGGACTACACGCCTCTCTCGATATATGCTTGCAGACTTTTCTAATCCCTCCGCCCAGGTCAATAAGTCATCTTTGGTTGTGCACGGTGACCAAGAAGGAGGGAAGATTTGTACACCTAGACGAGGGAGTACTACTATTATTTATGTAATGCAAATGCACGCTTTTAACATTACGGTGCGGTTTTTGTAAAAGTAGAAAACAGCACTAGTCAAGCTTGTGAACGATTCCAACATGAGTACTACTACTAGTAGGAGTACCAGGGCCGCCTTTTAGGCTTCTAGATTAGTAATCCCATAACTACTACCTCCGGCCCTAGTTTATTGGTCCCCATTGTAATCTGTGTCAAATTTTGATCATAAATTTAACTAATGAAATGTTAGTGCATGTCACATGCACTACTCCATCCAGATAGGTGAGTAAGTCATCTTAGGCTGTGCACCGTGACCAAGGAGGAGGAGAAAATGAGAAATGTTAATGTTTATTTTCTAATTAATAGTATTGCATGCAATGAACTAACCAACGATGTCGTGGTTTGATATCTCAAGTCATTAAAAGCATGCACACTCTTTATCTCTTATTGGTTGATATGTCAAGAAACAAGAAACGAGGTAGAAGTTAATGCACCGCGTGTAAGTGTTTTGGGATTATTTGGTTTTCAGAAGATGACTTACACACCTAGATGCACCGCGCCTAAGTGTTTTGAGTAACATTTTATCGCTTAAATCTTTGGGCAAAATTTAGCACAAATTACAATGGTAAGGAATAAACCAGACGGAGTAGTAGTTTAGAAGTCCAAATAAATGAGTGAGGCGCTTTATTATTACTCTCCACTATGACTAGTCTTGTGGGAAAAGCTGGGAAGCCGCCAAAAGAACTGGCCCTAGGAGTAGTAGCTAGTGATCGAGTGGGAGATGAACCGAGAAAGTAAATGGAGAGAGATGAAATGCAAAAAGACGGAGGGATGTAATGGTTGCTTTGTCCGCTTATTTTACCGTGCCACTTATTACGGGAGTGGTTGGGTTTTAGGATATGACGGCCTTATCGCCGTGCCACGAGTGAGAGGTGAGACTCCCAGTAGCGCCGCCTCTACACTTGTACTACATCGGTCGTGGTTTATTAGTCCCCATTGAATTTGATCAAGATTTAATCGACAAAATGTTAGTGCATGTCAACAAAAACTATATCGTTGGATTCAGATTTGAACATAGTTTTGAATGATATAATGTTAGGTGACATGCATCAGATTTATCGTACTATATATAATGTTAGTTCAATTTTTGGTCGCATTTAATCTATAGTAGTAATGTGCCCGTATGCTGTAATCAAGAGTGAAATGCATTGATCGGGAGTTGTTTATTTTGACAAAGGATGTGGGGTCATCTCATGTAACGGGTATCGATAGGTTTCTTTGGATATTATCTCATCTCTAGAGCTCACAAACATCCCGGTGAAATAGATAAAAGGTATCTTTTGCAAACAAAAGCGCTTAACTATTCAACCTGCATCCAAAACATGTGAAGAAATAACACTTATTGTGCTTTGGAAGAAATGATCTTTAAGAATTAGTTTTTGAGTATCGATTGTTATACATGTTGGCTACAGATGACATGGCACTTTCTTATAGTCAATAGTTGGCTATACTATTAAGTAATATTAACCATGCCCTTATACACCTAGACAGAGGGATTAAATTAGGATGACTTGCAAGGGGGCAGAGGAGATGTAAGAAATGGTTCATCGTAAGTCTTTCACCAGTACTGTAGTAAAAATTCATACATGGAAGATTCTAGACTAAACCATAAACGGATACACTTTTATTCATGCGCGATACTTCAATAGAGCAAGATCCTGCATGGAAGTCTCCACATGCTTAGACAATGGATTACATTGAGCGAAGACTAATGATCAACATTTAACTTGATAATGCGTATTTTTTAGAAGAACAGGAGGTTCTCCCCGGTTCCATTATGAAATGAAACCCAAAGTGTCTTACATCAGCTCACCGAGAGGAGCAGTTCAAAGGAAGGACTGCAGCGAAAGCCACTCAAGTTTAACGACAAGCTTACGTAATCAAAAGCGCAAAGACACGGGACATAAGCGCCCACACACACACTACATGTTTCTAAGTGCACTTGATAATGCGATGTCCAGTGAACCTCCTTGAGTCCCCTGCACCGTTCGGCGGGTAAAGGATAGAACGGATGCCATGGGTTTTCCATGTCCACATTGGCGGATAGTCCCAGCCTCGTGAGTCCAAGTATGTCCGATGAGGCCGGTTTCGCCCCACGCCGACCCGGAGGGGTAGTAACATTGACCACGCACCCGCATAACCGCTCGCGGTCGCAGAAAGAAGGCCACGGGCGACGCCTTTGACGACGCTACAAAGACGGGTGGCGGCTCGCACGGGCCTCGCCAGCGTTCCACGATCAAGAGGAAGACGATGTCGCCCTCCTCCGAGACTAGCAGCGGCGTGATCCTCCAAAGAACTCGCATGGTGAACCGTAGCACGGTCGTGACTTGATGTTCTCCGCCAAGGGCCAGCAGTGACCGCTGCACGCGTCCGTGAGGTGATGCACCATGTCCGCCGGGAGCCACAAACGGCATCGGACACTCATAGCATTGGACGAAGGGCCTTTGGAGGCATCGACCATGCCGCCCATGAAACGGGAGTGGCTGTAGGGGACGCTATGCCAGCTTGATTATGTGAGCAAGTTACTATGAGATTTAATCCAATAAGCACAAAATAAATCATGACGGCTATAACAGAGATGAAACTAATCATGTGGACTAGCATAGTAGTAGGATAAAGAGTAGAAACATGAATTCTACCACGATTTTGAACTCGAAGGACAGAACACATACGGTGTAACGGAGCAGCACCGCTGGCTTTGAGGTTGTCGCCATGTCGTTGAGGAAGCGGTTGCCGAGGTCGGGTAAGAAGTCATCGCCGGTGAAGTCGTGGCTGCCAGCAGCAATGCGAGTGCGCCCCCAGATTTCAACAACGCCTCACTTAATGGAGCGCAGGAGGGAGTGGTCAGGGACGCTATGCCCGAATGGAGCGAGGAGTAGCACACGGCAAGAGATGGTGTCCTTACTAGTACTCCCTAGTATCTATCTATCTATATCTATATATATCTACTCTTATAGAAAACCGAGTTGGTGATGATGGTATGCCTGCCATCTTAGAATATAGACCGTCCGATCTATATCCGACGGATAGAAAGCCAACTATGACAATTTTACAAAAGATACCCGCACCTCTCTCCACATTTACAGATAAGGCCTTGCCTCGTTCGTCCTTATCTCCCACAACCTCGTGCTCCTCCCTATGTCTCTATCTCTACTACTTTTTTATAACAAATCGAATAGTGCTGCGCCGTCTGCTGCACGCCCGGCTGAACACGCCTTCGCTTCCATCATCACCAACGAAGTCTTTATAGGAGTAGGAGTAGAGAAAAAACCGAGTTGGTGATGATGGTGTGCCGTGCAATGCACGTGCATCTTGCTATTTTTTTGCATATAAGTCCAAACACCACGTAGACACGGTCTTTGAGCATGGTTCGTAGTCGTTCCACGCTTGGGCATTGAAGTTTGTAACTATTTTAGATTAGAATATACTACTCTTCTCATGTTAGTAGTAGAGTAGAGTCCTACTTACTACTCTACTCTAGCAAGCTAGGCATAGTATCGTAGTAGGTACTGCTGGGAGTACCAAGACAAAGATCACTCAAGCAAGTTGTCCTGCATCGATATGACCCACGCTGCCGGTATGTGTCTCAGAAGTCAAGAGGCGGTTGTAGTCATCATCACCTATCCACTTCCCGCAGCACATATTCGCTTCTCCATCTTTGTCCGCACATAATCTCGCCCAAGCTTCCATCCCCGCTAAGGCGCCCCCCCGTCCAAAAACCCAAGCACTAACAATGGCGAACCGAGCAGCATCCGCCAAAAGAGTGGCTGAATTCGCCCCCACAAAGGTAATCAAGCTCATTGTTTCGCATGTGGACAATCTCAAGACATACGCCAGCCAAGGCTCGCTGGGCTGTACCGCTTACTCAAAGCCCTCAGGCCGGAGCTTTTTAAGCCAGCTCCTTGCTTGTTGATGCCGCCTGATCTTAAGAAACGGCGTGTCACACGTCATAACAATCATAGGGTGGCGAGCATCAACCCCCTTCACTGCGATCCGATCCCCGTCCGCCTCAGCTACATTAACGGTATGTACTGGTCGGCATGAACATGTCTTGATGTGCTCGTCGATGGTCGCGTAGTGGATGCTCGTGGAGGTCTACACCCGCGATTGATCCCCTTCCTTCGATTAGCACTGCACCGCTTTGGCACCATGCCCGCATTACTTGGAATCTTACAAAGAGCCAACATGATACCAAGTTTGATTTGCTCAAGGTTGTAATCGCCAAGTGCCCACAAGATCTCGCGAATTATAAAGATTTCAGCTAATTATGCTTCTTCAACCGCTGTCTCGCTTATCCGACAGTCATCATGCGGTAAGTGGATAAATCTGCATGTCCATCGCAGGATCATACATCCTCCATGGTTCTCTCGATGCCATTGAACACAAGGGCTTCATTTACGCCGCCGACTTCTTCTTTGGCTGGACGATTGTCTGGCCTACTCCACCATCGCTACAAATGGCTGTTACCGCAATATGTTACTTTCCTATGATATCATGATGGCTTGCTTATATTATCACAACATTTATCAAAAAATATTCATGCTCATAACATGGTGTTCTTAAGATTGACTAAATCAAGAGCCCTTTTTATTTGACTCCAACTTGATATGATGTTGTAGGTCGCTGGTGTCCCTACCCTTCCTAATCCCGTAACCTTTCAAAGAAAAGCGGCATGGCAGCTTGCAGGTGGTTCCTGCTCGATCGTAAGACGGCGAAAGATTGATGATCGTCGCATGTACCGACGTGTTGTTTCATGGAATACAATCACAGCCATCGCCAGTGTTTGAGCAGGATCCCAGCTTCTCCGGGCCTTCGGGAATTTTTGACCGAGGTTGGTAAGTAGCCTTGGTACACGCCTCTCGCTTGTCGGATTGAATTATCCGATTAACCAGAGGTAACCGACGGCAAGGATCATGATGGCAGCGCGTTTCGCTTCATCGTGCAAAATTGTGTGTACACAGCGCATCATGCGCTCTCGCATGCACCATACCCTCGATATGTGCCGCCACGCCTCGCAGCCCAAAGTAGGAGAGAGGGTCGCAAGTATCGATTTCGACCGCCGGCCGAGTTTCCGCCAGCACCCATCCGTTCAAGCCATCACCAATCTCCACAGCTTAATAAATAGTAACGCCTAACCGAGCCGCTTAGTTAGATGCGCATACTTGGTGTAGTAGGATCTTTATTTAGTTTCATGCATACACTTGTTATTTTTGGTAGCCCTTTGTAATGATGGCTGATGTTTGGTTTGGAAGAGAGAGCTGCGCCTTCAATCTTCCTCGCCTGCTTATCGCTTCGCTGCACCCCCAACCCTGGTTGTCGATGCTGCTGTTTTCAATGTACAATCAGTAGTATATTTCGCCTGCTGGTTGAATAAATGTGTTGTTTTGGAAGTCGCTGTACGGTTCGATCCTTTAGTGCCCCTGCACTGCACGTAGCTCATACTTTTTTTCGTATGGAACACATTTTCCACTTGTTGATAACATGCAGCCCACTAATGAAGGCCCAATAGAGAAGCCCATAATTAACTGGAAGGGAGGCTCTCACATGAATCCGGCCCAGGTACATGCTCATGGTCTCCTAAACATAAATAATTAAATAAGTAAATAAATAAAGCTAAATGCTACTCAGCTTCTTTGGAAAATAGGTAGCCCAGATTTCTTTGAAGAATACCCAAGCTATGCCTATTTGTTTTCTCCGACCATCGGCTGCAAATCTTTCAAGACGAGGAGGGATGCATTCTGTCCTCGCCAAAGAGTATGGTCAATTTCGTTAAAAGTAATATCAAAGGTTGAAAATTCCAAAAAATTATAGCAAATGGGATATTAGTTTTTTGAATTTTGTTCTTCATCGATATCTTAATTTCATTGGATTTAACATGACATAGTACTAATTTATTTTTAAATTTGTTTTAGTATGGCTCTTAATTTTGGATTAAGAATGTTTCGCTCTCAAAAAAAATTGCAAATTTTCAAAATTTACCACATATTTAGTTAATTTTTTGACCTCGACCTACTTGTAAAATGGCCGCAATTCTAAAATGGAAAACAGGCTGCAATAAATTCCACATGAATAAGAAAATGAGTAAAATTATAAAATAATAGAAAATGGGCTGTACACACCATGATTTCGAGGTTGACTTGTTTACGCAAGGCTTTGTCAAGAACACACGATTCTAGCAGAAGGATCGTTGGATGTCCATCCAACGGCCGACGTGCTTCTTCAATCTCTCGATCTTCCCGCCCACCGCCTAAACTAGCGCCATGGGATTGCTCGCCTCCTCCTCTTGTGGTCTGACAGATACCGCAAGCAGCTTCCCCGCCCACCCTACTCGCCTCCGCTGGCCTAGCCACACGCAATCAATCGCCTCCTTATTACGCTAAAAATTGATTCCTCCCATCGACATCTAGGGTGCACCGTTGGGAGGCTGACCTATGGGTTTACTACGCTGACTACGCAGGCTTGTCAACTTAGTCAACAAACGATTCTAGCAAGAGTAACCGCTGGATTTGAATCGAACGGTCCTGCCGCTTGTTCAATCGCTGCTTTCTTGCACCAAATTACCAAACCAGCTGGGAGACCGCCGCCTCGCCGCCCAAAGGGTCGGTCAGGTCGCCGCTGAGGCCTCATCGCCTTTACTACTCCCACCGCTAGCCAGCTCTCGGGCGACGGGCAGCCTCACACCGCAGCCGAACTAGTGAACCTCAGACTTTCACGCTGCGGCATCCACTGCCGCTGTTTTCCCCGCCTCGCCGCCCCTTCCTAGGCTCGCCATTGCCCACCGCCTTTGGTGCTCTCAAGCCAAGCGTGGTCAATGTGGTCAACCACATTCCATCGGAAGAGTATCAGACGTGGAGAGGCCGATAGCTGGGTCCACGCCACATCCCAGTTTTTTGTGATTTGCCAAGTAAGTTGCTTTGTCGTGCCTGTTGGGCTGCAAATCTTTCAAGACGAGGAGAGCTTATCTGGCTGGCCGAGAAAATGGCCCATCAAGAATGAGAAATGGGCTGTACATTTTAAAACACATCAAACCGCAATTTGTTTCAAATATCTTTTTTTCATTTCGAGATTTTAAATTACATTAATTTTTATGCGTGGAGAATTTGTTGGATTTTATATTGATAAACATTTATTTTTAAAATCAGTTTGAATGTGAGTCAAATTTTGAGATTAAAAACAGTTCGACCGCACCGAAATATGCAAAATTTCAGATAATTTTTAACCGTACACAAAGATGGGCTGTAATGCTAACAAAAGAATATGGGCCCAAAAAACCTTAAGAATTAGCAATGGGCTGTAAATTATTAGAAATAATGGCAGATGGGTTGATGTCTGTTTTCCACAGATTTGAGGCTTTCCTAAAAAGGTTGATGCACAAGCAAAGGATCGTTGGATGTCCATCCAATGGCCGCCGTGCTTCTTCAATCTCTGCTCTTCCTGCTCCAACACTCAAACAAGCGCCAAGGGACTGCTCGCTTCCTCCTCCCCACGGCCGGGTCAGGCCGCCAAGCAGCCTCACCGCCCCATCAGATTCCCATCGCTGGCCTAGCCATCTCTACTCACTCACACCTGCTGTTATTCTCCGACGACGCAGACGTAACCAAGAAACCTCAGACAACAGATTCTCCGCGGGAAAGAACTGCCGAGTCTTCCTCGCCTCGTGTCGCTCCTTCCTAGGGCTCGCCGTCGCCCACCGCGACCGGTTTTCGGCGCTGCCTGGTCAACGTGGTCAACGATCGACATGCATCTGAAGTGGATCAGACGCGGAGAGGCCGATACCGGGTCCACGGTCGCACGCAAGGAAATGCCTCCTTATTATGCGCAAAATAATGATTCCTGCACCGACATCGGGACCCACCGAAAGGGCCTTCAGATTTCGTGAAAAACGCTATCACTACCGACACTCGGACCCATCACCTATATCTTCGCATGCAAGGAAGTGCCTTGTTATTACACAAAAAATGAATACTCCCCGTTAGCTGGGACCCAAAGATAGTGGCAGGCTAACTTGTCGGCCTACTAAGTTGACAGTGGACGGATGGCTTTGTCAACTTAGTCAATATGCACGATTCTAGCTCCAAAGGACTGCACGATGTCCATCCAACGGCCGAGTGCTTCTTCAACCTCCGGTCTTCTTGCTCCACCGCCCAAACCAAAGGCCGGTCGTGCTCTCATGCTCCTGCTCTCCCCGTGGTCGGGTTGCGATGCGGCGAGGCCTCACCGCCTTTACTACTCCCACCACCGCCAGTGCCATCCTCTACTCACCCACACCCCGTTATTCTCAAGGGCGACGCAGCCTCACACCGCAATGAACCAGTGAACCTCAGATTTCACGCTGCGGCATCCATCGCTGCTTTTTCCCCGGCCCGCATCGCCCCCTTCCTAGGCCTCACCGCCGCCCACCGCCTCGGTGCTCTCGGTGCGGCGTGGTCAACGTGGTCAAGGAACGATTTCCATCGGACGTGGATCGTACGTGGAGAGGTCGATACCGGGTCCACGCCGCAGCAAGGAAGTGCCTCCTTATTACGCCGCAAAATAATTATTCCTCCACCGACAACGGGACCCACCAGACGAGCCACCATATTTTGCGAAAAACGCTTCTAACTGTTGGGACCCACCACTACACCTTCGCAAAGAAGGAAGTGCGCCCGCAAAAAACAAAACGATTCGCTTCGACCGCCGGGACCCACCAGTTACATCTTCGCACGCAAGGAAGTGCGCCCGGCAAGAAAACAAAATGATTTGCCCCCGACTGCCGGGACCCACCAGCTACATCTTCGTAGGCGAAGTGCTCGATACCGACCCACCTGGTCAAGCGCACGAAGCGTTGTCATTCTGGTCGCGAATGTGTACGATATATACCGGTGGATGTAGAGGCGCCGCACGTCGTAGTAGAGGCGCCGCACGTAGCATGTACACGCACGCATAACGGCGAGGGTGCAAGAAAGAAAATACAGCCACGCACGTACATACGGGAAAGGGTCTCAACGCCACTCGCGCATACATACATGGCTGGGTCGGAACGGAGAAACAACGCCGCTGCCGTGGTTCATGGGGAGGTAACGAAATGCGCCGTGTTCATGGGGAGGCAACAGAATGCATCGTGTTCATCGGGAGGCAACGGAACGCAGGGAGCCAACCGCTGGGTCGGAACGGAATGCGTGGTCGTGTTCATCGGGAGGGCTTGGACGGAACAGCGATGGAACGAGGCTCGGCGTATCGCACAACGGAGGAACGGCCTTGTGTTCGACCGCCACGCTCAAACGGGATCCTGTTCATCGGGAGGGGTCCGCGCATCGCAAAACGGAGGAAATGCACTTCCTACGGTCGTAAACGGGGTCATGTTGATCGGGAGGGCTGTGGCGCATCGCAAAACGGAGGAAACGGACCTCCCACGATCAAACGGGGTCCTGTTGATCGGGAGAGGTGTGGCGATCGCAAAATGGACTAAACGGACCTGTGTTGGAGCGCCACGGTCAAACGGGGTCCCGTTCATCGGGAGGTGTGGCGATCGCAAAACGGACTCCACGGATATCGTTCATCTCCACCGTCGACCTCCTCCAGCCTCCACGGGCCACCGCCGACCTCCTCCAGCCTCCACGGCCCTGCTCATCCAGCCTCCACCGCTGGCTACTCCACCGCCATCGCTCAACCACCCTCCACGGGCACCCTCCACCCTCACCGCTCATCCAGCTCCACACCACGGGTCCTGCTCAACCACCCTCCACGGCCACCCTCCACCGCTTCATCGCTCATCCAGCCCTCCACACCACGGGTCCCGTTCATCCGAGGCAACGCCACCGCCATCGCTCATCCAAACCCCCGCAACGCCATCGCTCATCCAATCGATCGACTTCGCTTAGTAGCAGATCGGCGAATCGCCCATCGAAGTTCGCCAACAGCCATCGATCGATCGCCGGGTTCAAGAACGCGTAGCTCGCAGCAATTGCTCGGGTTCGCTTAGAGCCCAACCTCGCCGGGTTCATTTAGAGACAACGCCGCACACACACGCCAGACGCACGAGAGAACGCGATCGCCGCCCCGACCTCCCACCGTGAACCGCAACTCCCGAAATTTTCCTCCTCGCTTCTACCACGGTTTTTTCCGCATGGACGGCCCAAAGAATGTCATGCAGCTGCGCCTCCGCCCGCCCAGACTAAAAGCCCATTTTCTCATCATTATTTTTGCCATAGAAGTAGGAGCCCACTACATCTATGATGATACCGGTTTTGTCACAATTATCGCTATAGAAGTGTCATATGTATGACAGAAAAAAATTGCTCGCCCAAAATGTCATGGATGTGTCTTTTTTTGTAGTGAGACCTCATATGGATCGTAAAAAGCATATTCATGAATATACTTTTTATGGGTCGGCTTATGCAGGTTCTAATCATGCAGCTCGTCCCTCCCTTAAAACTTAGATTGATCTATCCTAATGCTTTTATTTGCTTTTGCAACAACATTAGATCCAAAATATATCACCAAATCTTGGCTAGAATAGCAAATCCAAAGAAAACAAGAACCACAAGAATGCATTTAAGAAGATTTCCAACTTCCATTACTGCTCCCACTAGTTGTAGCAATATCTTCTCCATGCACTCATTGTTGATCTGTGGATTCTTGATCTTGTTTCGTTCATTCTTGATGGTTTCTTCATTCTTCATCTTTGGTTTCGAAGAAGTCGACGTTGCTTCCCCTCTAGTTGCACATGCATCCGCATCATTGCCTTCGATTGTACTAAGGAGTGCAGAATATCTATTAAGTTTTTTCTATCAACAAATCAATGTATTGGCCTTCCCAAAACCAAAATGAGCATCCATCGCCCTACACAAAAGATTGAGCAATCTCGGAGTGAGCTATGGTACTTGAACTTAAGAATGAACTATGAGCTACCGCAAGTGCACGCACTTCGCTGCAGATTTGTAGAACACCCATCCGGTGCCAAAGCACAAGTGCTCCCTAGGTGGTTTTGGTAATTAATGTCAACATATCTCTTGTTGGACTAACACTTTTATCTAGTATGTTTCGCATAAGTTCAACAATGGAGTGGCATGGACTAAAGGATGTGGGAACCCTTCAAGATGCTAAGGACAAAGGATTGGCTCAAGCTTCAAGCTCAAGACTCTTCATTTTACATTTTAGTGGTCCAAGATCACATTGAGTCTATAGGAAAAGCCAATACTATCAAGGAGGGATGAGGTGTTGCTTAATGAGCCTTTTTCTTCATGTGCTTAGTGATATGCTCCAAAACCTCCACTACTTTCTCACATCCACATATGACCTAAACTCAAAGTCAAACTCGCCCTACCGATTCTTTCTATCCGCGCCACCGAGTTCGATGTCATAGCCACCGCCACAAACCCTAAGCAAATCGGTTTCACTGATAGGGATCTCGGTCTCACTGAGATGGGATTGTAATCTCTCTGTGTATGTCCATTACCAAAATCGCTCTCACCGAGTTTGTGCAATCAGTACTACCGAGATTACAATGCAAACTTTCTGGTTAACTTATCACCCAAATCGGTCTCACCGAGTTTGAGTAATCGGTCTCACTGAGTTTGCCTGACCAACTCTCTAGTTAGCTAATTACCAAAATCGGTCTCACCGAGTTTGTGTAATCGGTCTCACCGAGATTACGTTATGCCCTAACCCTAACCCTAACCAAATCGGTCCTACCGAGATGCATGTCAGTCCCACCGAAAATCCTAACGGTCACTAAGTTTACTAAATCGGTCTGACCGAGTTTTATGATTCGGTCCCACTGAGTTTGGTAAATTGTGTGTAACGGTTAGATTTTGTGTGGAGGCTATATATACCCCTCCACCTCCTCTTCATTCGTGGAGAGAGCCATCGTAACAAGCCTACACTTCCAAAGATCCTATTTCTCGAGAGAGAACTACTTACTCATGTGTTGAGGCCAAGATATTCCATTCCAACCATATGAATCTTGATCTCTAGCCTTCCCCAAGTTGCTTTCCACTCAAATCTTCTTTCCACGAGATCCACATCCTATGAGAGAGAGTTGAGTGTTGGGGAGACTATCATTTGAAGCACAAGAGCAAGGAGTTCATCATCAACACACCATTTGTTACTTCTTGGAGAGTGGTGTCTCCTAGATTGGCTAGGTGTCACTTGGGAACCTCCGACAAGATTGTGGAGTTGAACCAAGGAGTTTGTAAGGGCAATAAGATTGCCTACTTTGTGAAGATCTACCGCTAGTGAGGCAAGTCCTTCGTGGGCGACGGCCATGGTGGGATAGACAAGGGTGCTTCTTCGGACCCTTCGTGGGTGGAGCCTCCGTGGACTCACAAGAACTGCTACTCCTACGTGGTTGAAGTCTCCACCAACGTGATGTATGATAGCACCACCTATCGGAACCACGCACAAAACATCCGTGTTCCAATTGGCGCTTGATTTCGCCAAACCCTTCCCTTTACATTCTTGCAAGTTGCATGCTTTATTTTCCGCTGCCTATATACTCTTTGCATGCTTGCTTGTTATGGATAGAGAATGTTAAATTGTGCCTAAACTCCATTTAAACCAAAAGAAGTTAAAAACTGCAACTTTGGTACTTAGTGTCTAATCACCCCCCCTCTAGACACCTCTTCTCAAGATCCTACAGGTGCTTCGGCGTTCCCGAAGTGAGCCGCAACACTTGGCGCGGGCAGTCGTCGCACTTTATGAGAGGCATCGGCAGGCCACAAAGACGCTACGCGAGCACCGAGCCCGGTGGACGGCCGGACGAGTCCATGCCCGCAAACCTTCGGTGGCGGCGGCGACGAACTCGCAGGCTCGCATGCGGCGATACGCCGCTGTTCGGCTGCGGAGAGGCTCGCTGACCACTGTCGCTTGCGACAAAGAACCGCGCCGGAAAATCCAAACCGGGCGTCATGGATGAAGCTCCGCAGATCGCAAACCGGAAGGAAGGGAAGGGAGGCCTCGTGCGCGTGGAGGCCTTCCGACGTGCTCTTGCCGGCTGCTCTCACCAGAATCTTGGGCGGCGGCCGGCAGCGGCGCGAGGGGGGGGAGGGGTGGTTAGTGGGAGAAAGCGCGAGATGAAATGTCCCCCCACCAACCGCTTCCCGCTTATATGCAATGCACCGCAGCTGGGGGCGCTTCCGTGGTTGAGCGAGATTTGTCGCTACTGCAAAATTTTTATGGGCCGGGCGGATGCGGTTCTGATCGTGAAAGTTTTTTCAGCCCCGACCCGCATTTTGGCGGTTATTTTGGGGGTCGGGGCGGGATGCGGGGTCTGCTAGAGTTGCTCTTAGAATGGCTATTAGGTTGGCTCTAAGCATTTAATATTTGCATGAGCAAGGTATATGATTGGAAGAGAGTTGCATGCATAACATTTTTTCTTGATCTATGTGTTATAGTCGGGCTGTAAAATAAGAGCCTGCTTCACACTCTCTCCTCTCTTCTCACTCCTCCAAGTAGGATTTTAATGACATGACAAGTCTTATAGCCTACTGACTAGGCCTTATTAGACTTGCTCTTAGGCCCTATATAAATGGAAGGAGGGAGTACTATGAGCACTACATACTCTACTACAGATGTTGTCAGTACTCCACTAGTACTTTGGATAGGGAGCTTGAAATAATTGACCATTGGACTGGCTATACATGGTGAAATCCTAGTAGGCAGAGCATGCGCGAGAACAAGCACATTCACGTGTTTGAAAACAAATTGGAAACCATCTATGTTTGAATACAAATCTAGGAGTACGTACGAATCTAACAATATTAATTGGGCGTTGTTGAATGTTGATACTTTTTTCTGTAAGTTTGATCATAGTAGAGATACTTTGACTACAAATAAAACTTATATGTAAACTTGAAAGGATCGGAGGGAGTATATTGTACATTCAAAAGTGAAACGAACATTGAATACCATTTATAAATGATTTGCGTATGCTATGATCACCGGTTCAAAATTTTGAATCCGCCTTAGGTATCACACATGCACCCACTCGTTCTCTCTCGGTTTCATCTTGGGGTCTAGAGATCGATTGAGAGAGGAATAGGGTGGGTACAATACGTTCGTTTCTCTTATGAACGTACAATATACTCCCTCTGATCCCCACGCACTTCGCTGGTCATTTCTATCGTAGAAACAGACCAAACCTTTTTCTCCTTGCATGAAACGCAATTGATCTCTCAACATCAATCGATCTCGCAAGATATGTCGGGCATGAACCGAATGGGATGTCAAAACTAAGATGAAAAGCTTACACGTAGTGGAGGCAAAGTGAAACTTAAATGAACCGCTTTGTTTGTATGCATGGCGGACAAATTACAACATTTGAAATACAAGCATGGTCTAGGCCCACATGTGAAAGATACTCATGGAATGTTCAAATGAGGCATGCGGATGATGGACTCAACCGAGGGCGGCTTGATCGATGGAGAAGAGGGTTGAGAAGAATGAGAAATAAGCAATGCCACATGATTATACTTGAACGGCTCAAATAAACAATAAGTTGTCTCGCTTTTCCCTTTCGCCTTGGTCATTGAGTAAGATAGTCCTCTGCTTTTATTTACTATGCATATTAGGTTTGATCAAGTCAAACTTCATAAAATTTTGACCAAATTTATATAAATTAGTAAGATGTCCGTATGCTGTACGTAACATCAAGATCTTGTGGGAGAAAAGGATGAATGACTAAGGCCTTATCTGCAAATGTGGAGAGGAGTGCGGTAAATTGTCATAGTTTCCTTCCTATCCATTAGATATAGATCGACGGCCTATATTGCGTGATGGCAGGCACACCATCATCACCAACTCGCTTTTTATAAGAGTAGAAATATGAACATTTACAATAGCAAATCTTATGATGTGAAAGTATATTCAATAATGAATCTAATGGTATTGATTTGTTATTTTGTATGTTATTATTTATGTCTATAAACTTTGTCAAAGTTTACAAAGTTTGACTTTGAGCAAAGCTAAAATGCAGAGTAAATAAAAAAGAGGGAGTATGCAGGACTAGTATAGTTACTACTGTCGAACATGGTAAGTTGGACCCCTAAATGCGGCAGGACCGCACACCTCAATTATTCCTTCAAACAGTCGACACCTACATTTAGCACACCATCCGCTTCTTAATCAAGTGTTACACTTCACTACTTGAAAAGGAAAAGGGTGGTACCGCACTAAAACCACAACACTTGGGGCTAGGGTAACAACTTGGTACTCTACCACATTTGAACCAGGCACAAAACCACCTGTTCACGCTTAATGCGCAACGCGAGCACTGACGCTCGAATTTGGCAGGGAAAACAGGGAAACCGACCAGGGCACACCTGTCGTGACGACGTGGCGAGACTAGTCCAATGGAGGAGCTGGCCCACGACCTGCTCACCACCGACAACCGCTCATGTGGGTCGGGGGCCAGCAACGGGCGCAGCTCCAAAGACCGCCGACACGACGATCAAGCGTGAGCGACACGCCATTGTCGCTGGACACGGTCGGCTTCAGTGTGACAAGGCTGGCATTAGCGCGGTGGCACGACCAGCAGATCAACACCCCGCTCGTTGAGGATGCACGAGCGCCGAAGTGCACACGCGTCACGACGCGTCCGCGGAGTGGTGTAGCGCAGTCAACTGCATCCCCAGGACCTGAGACCATGTCGGGTCATCTTGCTTCTTCAATGACATGTCGGGATCGCATGTGAGCAAAGGGCATCGCCAACATTGCCACGACCACATTTGACTACCCTAGCACACTAAAAACGCACGCCCTCGCAGACCGTCAGCAGGCGTTCCCAGCCGGCGCCAGCTGTTCGCATTCATGCCGTCCATCCGTATGCCGTCGTTAAGAGGCTCGGTGCCCGAGGAACCAACTACGGTGACTTAATGACGCACCCGGACGCTTGGCCTCACCGCAATGCGCTACTTAATGTGGCAACGCCCAGCTAACCTGCACACCATAGCGCATCATCCTGCTACCTGGCACCACATCCGCCATGACCGCGAGCGCGAACGCTCTGCAGGAGACCTTGTCTTCGGGGATGAAGCTCGAGGTCGCCGCCCTCGCTCAATTCGCTGCTCGCGACGCAATAGCGACGTAGCCGGACGCGGACGAGACCGCACAAGCGATGGCCACGCTGGCGGCCGGCGACGGGAGCACGGTGCTACCTCTTGAGCATGTGTTGGTTTTCCCTTGAAGAGGAAAGGGTGATGCAGCAAAGTAGCGTAAGTATTTCCCTCAGTTTTTGAGAACCAAGGTATCAATCCAGTAGGAGACTACACGCAAATCGCCTAGTACCTGAACAAACAATCAAGAACCTTGCAACCAACGTGATAAAGGGGTTGTCAATCCCTTCACGGCCACTTGCAAAAGTGAGATCTGATAAAGATAATAAGATAAATATTTTTGATATTTTCGTTATATAGATTGGAAAATAAAGATTGCAAAAATAGTAAACTAGAATTATAGATCGGAAACTTATATGATGTAAAGTAGGCCCCGGGGCCATAGGTTTCACTAGTGGCTTCTCTCAAGATAGCATATATTATGGTGGGTGAACAAATTACTGTCGAGCAATTGATAGAAAAGCCCATAGTTATGAGAATATCTAGGCATGATCTTGAACATAGGCATCACGTCCGTGACAAGTAAACCGAAACGATTCTGCATCTACTACTATGACTCCACACATCGACCGCTATCCAGCATGCATCTAGAGTATTAAGTTCATAAGAACAGAGTGAAGCATTAGGCAAGATGACATGATGTAGAGGGATAAACTCAAGCAATATGATATAAACCCCATCTTTTTATCCTCGATGGCAACAATACAATACGTGTCGTTTCCCTTTCTGTCACTGGGATCGAGAACCGCAAGATTGAACCCAAAGCCAAGCACTTCTCCCATTGCAAGAAAGATCAATCTAGTAGGCCAAACTAAACCGATAGTTCGAAGAGACTTGCAAAGATATGAAATCATGCATATAAGAATTCAGAGAAGAATCAAATATTGTTCATAGATAATCTTGAACCCACAATTCATCGGATCTCGACAAACACACCGCAAAAAGAATTACATCGAATAGATCTCCAAGAAGATCGAGGAGAACTTTGTATTGAGATCCAAAGAGAGAGAAGAAGCCATCTAGCTAATAACTATGGACCCGAAGGTCTGTGGTAAACTACTCACACATCATCGGAGAGGCTATGGTGTTGATGTAGAGCCCTCCGTGATCGATTCCCCCTCCGGCGGAGCGCCGGAAAAGGCCCCAAGATGGGATCTCACGGCATGTAGGTTGCGTGGTGGAAAAGTGGTTTCGTGGCTCTCCGGATGTTTTTAGGTATAAGAGTATATATAGGCGAAATAAGTAGGTCGGTGGAGCCACGAGGCCCACGAGGGTGGGGCGCGCCACCCCTAGGCGCGCCCTCCTGCCTCGTGGCCGCCTGCTGCTTCCTTGACGCCCACTCCAAGTCTCGGATTATGCTTTGTTCCAAAAAAAGATCCTCGTGAAGGTTTCATTCCGTTTGGATTCTGTTTGATATTCCTTTTCTGCGAAACACTGAAATAGGCACAAAAAATCAACAATTTGCACTAGGCCTTCAGTTATAGGTTAGTCCCAAAAATAATATAAAAAGGTATATTAAAGCCCATTAGACATCCAAAACAGATAATATAATAGCAAACAATAAAAATTATAGATACTTTGGAGATGTATCACACGGTCACCACGCATACTTGCCGCCGCCCAACGCCCAAAGACCATGAGGTCGGGACTCCTCCGAGGATGAGTAGGGCATGGGAGGCGGTAGGGCATGGTGTGCCAACCGGCCGCCAGCCTCCGTGTTCTAATCTTCCTTGCCGGAGACCGCACCTTCACTTCACGTGTCTTGAACCCCGCCTGCACATGGAGATCACGGATGGAGGACGCCGATCGCCGCCATAGAATAGGTTTGGGGTCGGGTTTTTTCATTTTTCTGTCCTATAAAAGTTTGAAATGTAATGAAAATCTGCCATGTTTATGCTAATCTCGCTGGTGTATATGAACTTTCACAATAATATAGTATATTGTAGGAGTACCAGCAAGATGCCCGTGTGTTGCACGGAACATCAAGATCTTGTGGGAGAAAAGGATGAACGAGGGAAGGCCTTATCTGCAAATGTGAAGAGGAGTGCGGGCAAATTGTCATAGTTTCCTTCATATCCGTTAGATATAGATCGGACAACCTATATTGCAGGATGGCAGGCACACCATCGTCACCAACTCTGCTTTTTATAAGAGTAGATAGATATGGAATGATGATTCGTTTTTGTGTGTATAAACTTAGAAGGTTTGAACCGAGACAAAGCTAACATGCGAAGTAAATAAACACATAGGGTCTACATACACAATTTATCTTAGGCACTCCAATGGTACTTCCACTAAACATTCACGCATTTCACATCTTTCTACATCTATGGGAACCTGCGAAATGGTTAACGTAAATTGCCTCTCTCTCTCCTCCCTGATTTTGATGGTGGTGGGCCCTCCTCCCCAATCTACAATCAACAACTCACACGCTTCACATTATGTTAATTATGTAACTGGGATTACGAGGTGTAGCATTACTCGCCCTAAAAACCCAATCTAAGCCGACCTCCCAAAGATATCGCTGAAAAGACCCGGCTGCGCCATTTTAGTCGGGATTACCGGATTACTAGTAGTAGTATTGATGGATCGCGCGAAGCACCAAGTTTTTTTAGGGGGGCGAAGCACCAAGTTTAAAAGGAAAAAAAGGTGGTACACTCACAGCACCCCTGTCGCGGTCGCATTGCACCCCACACACGTTCGGTCCTGCACACGGCTCACGCAAAATGGAACACGCTTCGGCTTGCCTCTTCACTGACACGTGGGACTGCACTTGGAGAAACCGACCATGCGCCAAACTCCCCCCGCCCATCGCGCGAAAATCCCCTAAAATTCCCCCCAAATCCCAAATTAAACCGCCTTCGCCAACTAGCCAATAATATTCCCCAAACCCTCCCCCGGGCCCTCCACTCCATTCGCTCTGCCAAAGCCGCCCTCCCTGCCGCGACCGATACGTCGGCGCTGTGGTTAGTCGAGGGGATGCACGGCGATCCTCTCGCTCCCGCAGTTCACTCTCGTAGACTGCCGTCCTCTAGCCGCGCCGCCACCGCTGGCGACGTTCTTGTGGAGACGCACAGTGGTCAGTGCCGCCACCGCTGGCGATGTTCGTGTGGAGACGCATGACGGTGAGCTTCTCCCACGGTATGCGCATTCTAGACTGAGGCCCCGTGCATGTCGGTGTAGCGCTAAATGTTAGCTGATAGGCGTTGTTAATCTCACTGTTTGCCGAAGTAGTTTACAGTCAATATGCTCTGCTTAAGAAGCCTCATTGCCATGTTCTGCACTCAATCTGCTTAGCTCAGATGGCATGCCAAGCCAGATCAGTTCCTAAAATATCCTGCCATATATTTATTGTGTCGTAGATTGCCATGGTCTAGTAGCCAATCTGTTAGGTCAAATAGCTCTATGCCGTTTTATACTCAATCTTTGTTGCTGAGATGGCCTTCGATGGTTTGATGGCTGTGTGCTCGGCCTCATTGACTGCTGAAACAGCCTACTATAACTTAGCACTCAAATCTGTTTGCTGAATCGGCTTTACATATATTTCGTTCCTTAGATCTGCTCGTCCAAATATCTTGCCATAGCTTTAGACATCGACCTAGGTATTTTTTTCTGTGCTTCATAAAAAAGCATATATGTTTTTCCTGTAATATCTAGTAGAATAACTAATTTGTATGTCTAACAGATGGATAGGACTTGGATAACTTCTGCTCAAAGATTCTCCGCTGCATATGTCGAGGGGTTGAAAACTTCACTAACTTTGCCGAGCTGAGTATGGTGGTCCTAAATCAGATGTTTTTTTGACAGAAAGACTATAAGGAACCCCTTACAAGATAATTTGTGCAACAAACCCAAATTGCAAGTACCATGCCTTGAACCTGGGTGGGTGGGAAGGCATCAGCCCCTTCCCACCACTAGGCTATGCCTTAGTCTGCTCCGAAATCAAATGTGCTCTTCCCATGTAGCAGTTGTATGAATTCAGTTACAAGACCCCAATCAACTGTGCAAAATCATCTACACTTGTATGGGATGTCGGTCACATATACTAGGTGGGTTCATCATGGTGAAGCTGTGAACGTCGATGTTACTAACTATGTGGAAGCAGCAGATCACCATCTTGATCTGCATGATGCTTAGGTGGAAGAGGAGGAGGTGGTAGTGGCGGAGCCAGTGAGTTTGACCAACATTGAAACAATGCTACGAAATGCTCGTGCATTTCGTGAACTTTCACCTACATAAGAAAAAAGGTGGGCCCACATGTTGGAACAATGCAACGTGGCTGTCACCCCAGGAAATAAGCTGTCAGTATTCTCAGCTATGGTCACCTTCTTCAGGTGAAGACATCTGAGCGGATGACCAACAAATCATTCAACGCGATGTTGGCCGCTTTCTGCAAATCTTTCCCAGATGCGTCTGAGCTGCCACACACCTACAAAGAAATGAAGAATTTCCTTCGTGCAGTTGGAATTGGATATGATATGATCCATGTTTGTAAGAATAATTGTGTTCTGCTCCTAAGCACTACAAAAAAATACACTTCCGTGATGATACGTGTTTGTCACAAGAGGTCGCTTTTTTTGTCATGCATGTACATCCATGACAAATTTATGATGTAATCAAGATAGTCATACATGTGCTTGTCGAGAAGTGTTCCATGACATTACAGCAAAATTATCATCATGAAGTGTCCACTTCCATGACGATAAATCGCGCAAGATAGTCACGTAAGAAGTGCTTTACGCCAAGGGTGACCGACACGCGGCATCCACCGTAACGGAACGCCGTTAAGCTATCGGGTCGGGTTTTGGATCCGATAACCCGTTAACAGCCCCGACCAATGGGGATTTTCCACGTAAAATCATCATTGGTCGGAGGAAACACGGTCGGCTCACCGCCGGGACAGATGTCATCCACTCATTGGATGTATACGCCTATGATACGTCGACACGCGGCACGGCCAACAAGTTTAATTGGGCCGCCCAATTAAAGGCCCACAAGTTTTATGGACCATAATGGGCCGCCCAGCTAAAGGCCCACAAGATTTTGCGGACCATAATGGGCCGCCCATAAAGGCCCACGAGATTTTATGGGCCATAATGGCCGGCCTGTAAAGGCCCACAAGATTTTATGGGCCATAATGGGCCGCCCACTAAAGGCCCACAAGATTTTTGTGTGCCATAATGGGCCGCCTGTAAAGGCCCACAAGATTCTTGCAGATCATAATGGGCCGCCCAACTAAAGGCCCACGAGATTTCACCGACATTAATGGGCCGGCCCACCGTAGGCCCACAAGATTTTGAGGACCCTAGTAGGCCGCCCATTAACCGGCTGCCATGTTTTGGGCCAAATGTCGCCCATATCCGATCCGTCCATTAATGGCCTGCCACGCTCCGCCTAAAAGTGGCCCATATGAGATCCGCCCGTTATAAGCCTACCACGCTCGGGCCAAATTACGCCCAGATCAGGTCCGCCTTTAAGAGGCTTTGGGCTCAATTATGGCCCATATCAAATTCGCCCAAGAATCGACACTATGCTTTTGGGCCCACTTGCTAAAGGCCCACTTAGTAATTCGCCCGATATTAGTTTTGGCCTGTTAAGGGCCCGCTTAACATTTCGCCCTATATTAATTTCGCCCGTTAAAAGCCCGTCATATAGTTGGGCCTAACTACGCCCGATTTGCATCCGCCTGCGCCGCACCGATATCCGATTGGGCCAAACAAGGACCGAGACAATTTTGGCTTGTTAAAAGCCCGTGATTTGATTCGCACAATCATGGGTCGGGTTCATTTCGGCTGCCGCCGCCCGTGAGCTGTTCGCACGCTTTCAGTGCCCAACCTACATCGTGATTGCATGACGGCCCGATTATGTACCGTAATTTTACGGTTTGGCCGTTTATCGCGAAGACAGGATATATATACAAGAAAATAACTGCAGCATCGTGAATAAGAAAAACCTAGACTATACAATAAAGAAATTACGGCATATTACATCCATCGGGCATCAAAGTTCGCCACTATGATAATAAAGCACAAGCAGACAAAGAGATTACATACATCTGGCATCAAAGATCGCCACCAAGGCAAATAAACACGCCGACAAAATAATATACAAAACCGACAACACTTCAATAGAGTTCAAGAAAGGTTAGCCTCTGTTGGGAGCTGCAAATAAGCAGCTGAAAGCAAGATGATGAGATCAAGGCTTGTTCAACACTTATATCTTCCTCACTCAAAAGATAAACAAGGCATGATGACAGGTTTTGCACGTAAAAGTATCAAGTTTATAATTCATCACATTTCTTATCGACAAATAAAGTGACACAGTTTAAAATTGCATTAACACAATATGGTATTGTTCAGGTCAAGACATGGCAGGAAATGACATTGTGAAGGAGTTGGCAGCTTCACGACAACACCGGATTACGATCAAGAACTCATAAGTATCAATGGTTAGTGTGCTGTCAATTTATACCATTTCAGATTGGCAAATAAAGAGACGGTTTAAATAATAGTAGAATGATATGACATTGTTCATAGTTAAGACATTGCAGAATATGACATTGTGTTGTAGTGGGTAGGTTCACCACACCACCGGATTACGGATGAAGAATGTAGCATACATGCAAAGGCAAAAGAAGATCACTTGCTCAGATAGTTTAATTTACATGGTATGAAGAAGGAACTTGGTTGTACAACTGAAAACTTAAATTGAGAAAGGACAAACTTTTGTTTATGAACTACATAATAAACTTTAAATAAGCAATTTGATGCAAACACCAAAAATAAACAGCTGTTGCAACATGCCTAACCAAATATATACAACAAAGTTTGAAGGCTTGAGATGGACAAACTTACATTATTGGTGAAGACAGCTCTATAAAGGCCTTGTCCATGCCGATGGGGGGGCAATTCAAGAAGTTTACCACATAATCTTCTTCAAAAGCATTGCCTTTATTCTACATTTTGTTAAGAGTAAATATAGATGTGATAATATACTAAAAAATGGAGAATATTTAAGATAAGATGAAGAGTGATGCTACATAACCAAGTAGCTATAAATGTAAGTGCAGCGATACAGCAAAAGGTACAGCCAAGAGCAATGCACAGCTAAACTTCTTCAAGACCAACCTTATGGTAAGAGTAAATATAGATCCGATGTGTAGAAAATGGAGGGCAAAGGAAAATAAGCTGCAGAGTGATGGTACATGAACAACTACCTGTCATTATAAGTACATCGATAAAGGACAGCATGTACTTACAAGAACAATGCAGAGCTAAAAAACATTGGCATTGGATATATTCTACACTAATGTAACCATTCATACAGATCGATAATTTGGAGCTAACAATTGATAAGCAAGCTATCATGCATACCGCTGTCACATAATGAACCAGGTATGTATGCAAGTACAATGATACAGACAACAGTACTAACAAGAGCAAAGCAGCGGGCAGCATATTTGCGATATCCTGTCGTTTTTTCAAACCGAATTCTTCTTCGAGCAGATTTCCGCAAAAAGATCCGTAAGGCACATGCGAAAAGTAGAAGTTCAAATTGTCATGTGATTTCATAGACAAGACCTCATCCCGGAACGAGACCAAGGCATAACAAGGTTTTTCCATTCAATGTCTTCTAAATTTAGCACAGAGACTTCACCGAAATTCGCTTATAGACTTGCCATCAAAGTGTGATTTCCTCAGTAACACCGATATCGCTGCAATGCTTCCTTGAAAAGCACAAGCAAGCTTTGCTCGTCATGACTATCCAGATTGACCTCGCCTAGTTACAACAATGTAATGTAAATCATTGATGTGTTCAATCAGCAGAAAACAGGAAAATAATAACCATGAATAATAGCACTTACACGTAAGTTGGACAGAAGATGTGAAAATGGTGTTTGTCTTCACTATAATCTTCCCATGATGGGAATATATGCACGTAGTCCCTAACAACATTGAAAGCATTGTCTTTAAACTGGGAATAAATGGAATGGGGTTCCAATCTGCAGGAATTGGCCGCTCTCGCAGCTTGGGATAGGTCTTCGCCGGTGGACTTGCTGTACTTTTTGGTCGGAGGGATTTTTCTGTGGTACAGCCGGTGCTATGGCAAATGAAATCGGTATACCTTTTGCTGGAGTGCAGGTCCCGTGTGGTGGGGCTAGTGGTGTGGCCAAGAAGTATGGGTACAATCACTGGAGTCGGTCCTACGCTTTGTGTCACCGGTTGTACAACCAATATAAGTGGGTGTCTGTCTGATTTCTCCACACCACCACGTTTTTCAAGGACTTTGCTGGTGCTCCTTCAGTTCGCAATCACCCTCTTCCTTTTGATGTCCGATGCACAAGAACAACATTTGAGTGGAAAACATGGTATGATGACAGATGGAATATGTATTGATAATGGATGGGCATGGCATCTCGACATATATGATGAGTAAACTAAGCAGATGGCGGTGCAACAAAGTAGAAGAAATGCAAGACAACATATGCAAGATACCCGCAATCAATAAAACATTGCCAAATTAGAACAGCACCTTGATGGGTGAACAGGACATGCCATCCGCCTTTGACTCTCGAGGTTAGAATAGTCATTAGGATCATATTCTAACAAGAATCAACAGTGGGGAGCGATGAGTTTCATTGCATCCGAATGGCACTCAATGCCTTGGTGCCAATTTTGTAAGTCATTGCAGTGTTTAGCTTCAAGAGTGGACTGCTGCTAGTGTGACACAAAGCAGCTACACAGATCATAGTGTAGATATAACGGAAAACCTTAAGCATCAGAGTAAAATCAGCAAAGTGGAACTTGCTGGAATATATGTGCTAGTATTGCCGGTACGGCTAGAAAGGCTTCGGATACCAGCTCTCTTCAAGTGAAGGTGCGGTATCATTAATATCAGTGTAACTCTCAAAGGCTACACAGCTCCCCGCATTTCCTTGTTATTCTTATAGGATTCAAGTGGCAGGCCACTACAAATCCTATTCCTATGTTTACAAGATCCTACGAATCAAAGAGGCTCAAAGTGTCCATCACAACCGAATCAGATAGACCTCTACACTACAAATGTCCCTGCTCATCTTCAAGACAAGGAACATATCAGACATTAGCATATTCCCTCCATTCCAAAATATAAGTCTTGGTAGAGATTTCCACTATGGATCACATACATGTATCCAGATACATTTTAGAGTGTAGATTCACTCATTTTGCTCCATATGTAGTCCATGGTGGAATCTATACAAAGACTTGTATTTAGGAACGGAGAGAGTACATATTAAAGAAGAACGGAAGAGGAACATGGTAAAGAAGAGCAAGCAGATTTTGATAATAAAATGTTGGTTGCGCAGGCCCACACATGATGAACCAGAGCGCATTAAGAATGCAACTCCCAGCTGTCTCTCGACCATTTCAGCGGTTGGATGAAGATCCCACGCCTCCTAACCCTTCTTCTTCCTCGCCTCGATTCTTCCCATACAAAACACCGCAGACGGGCCACCGGCCGACCACCGCCCCCACCGCCTGTGTTCCTCCGCCACCCCCACCCCCACCCGCGCCCCAACCCCCACCCGCGTCGAGTTTTCTTTGTTCGGCGAGGCCCCACAACCACCCGAGCCCCTTCGATCGCACCGGCAAACTCCGGCGAGCTCTGAAAAATCGACTGACCCAATTTTGAAATTTAGTCTACTGTGATTTAACTAGTGTGGAATATAAAAGGGGAAAACCATAAGCATTGGGAGTATAGTGTTGAGCGTGCCATGGCGGATCTGAAGGTGCAAACCGGACAAAGGCAACTTCGCAACCAAGACAAGAAATCAGAGTAAAGCAATGGCGATCTATTTTCTTGCTGCGATAAATAAGTTGAGCAGATACGAAAGAGTACCGCCTCTGGTGCGGCGCCATGTACGCATCTGCTGAGAATTTGACGGTGCTGCGGTAGCGATGGCTGTCGGCGGCGTGGAAGCAGATCTAGGAGGGTAGACGGTGGCGGCGGGCGCGGTGGACGAGACGGTCATAGGAGCGGCGCCGCAAGGTGGACGACGGCGGGATGAAGCGAGAGGACGGGATGCAAGGATCCCGTCCAAGGCGTGATGAGAGAGGTCGATCTCTTGTAATGGACGGCAAGCGTGGGGTATCAGCCGGCATGGTGGAGGAGGACGGCGGTGGATGGGGTGGCGGACGGCGGCGGACGGAGGAGGGTGGGGTGGAGAGGGTGTTTTGGCGCCCACGGAGTACGAATGGGGAAAAGGGAGGTAGAGAGGAAGGGGGAACCATGTATTCAGGGCGCGCTTGTCTCAAATGCGAGGAAATTTACAAACTTAGCCCCCGTTTCAAATTTCTACTACATCACAGCAACATTAGTCGGTTGGGGATAGGACGGTAATCTCGCATACACCAATATTTGCCGACGAGAGTTTGTTTTGGCGCCCACCGTATGAATATGAATCGGGAGGAGTCGATTTCGCCGAGGACACACTGTGTTTTGGCGCCCACCGTATGAATCCGGTGAGAGGCGGTTACGCCACGCTTGGGTGAAATTACAAACCTACCCCTATCGAAACCTATAGAAATCCAGCAGATAGGCTTTATGTGGCAGGGATAGGCAGTAGTGATTTCCATCTCGCAGATTTTGGTTTCAAGCGTTATCGCGACTTTCCCCGCTTGCTCAAATTTTGCAGAGTGCACGCTTATCGTGCCAACTCAATTCAATCCCGCTTGTATTCTATTTTTTTCAAGGGATCCATTTTCAATTGGAATTACATTCTATATACATCATTTTTTATATATACTTTCAAAAGCACAACAAAGAATTCTGCTCCTTTATATGTATAATATGATTTACAAATACAACGATCTCAAATCTTAAGGTTGAATTCAAAAATTTAACCAAATTATGTTCTACTAAAATGTATGGATCAGTAATACCTACATATTAAATAACATAGATGTGCGTGAATTCATATGAGTATGCATGTTTGATAGATCAATTTTGGTTCGAGTATGGATTACATGTATCATCATCTCAATTCAAATATTTGAATCCTTTTTGTTCACTCCTTTCACGCCCATCTCTCTCGCATGCATGCTCCTTCGTAGCTATCACTCTCTTTTCTCCAGCTCACCAAGACGCCACTTCATGTTTCTCCTATCCTCGCAAACATGGTCTCTCGACGCCTCCCTTGAGAAGTGTCACACTCTCCCTATCATTATACATTACACGGTTTTCATTATCTCTCACGCCTCTACTGTTCTCTCGTACTTGGTACCTAAGCTTTCTTTTTCACCGCCACACACACAGTCTCCACTGCTTTTCACTTTGTCTTTCTCTCTATGGGATTCTCTCACACACCCTATATGTCTCTACATATGACTCATACCACTAAAATTACTCTCTCTCTCTCTCTCTCTCCTCTCTCTCTCTCTCTCTGTACACAACATTTGTTGCGGTCTCCTTTCGCTCCATCCCAGATCGACATTATTCATTTGTTTACCGATCAGACAACCCCGACTACCGCCTCCTCTCTCTCTCTCACACACACACACACACACACAACTCCTGCTTCCACTCCCTTCCCGACTACCGCCTCTCTCTCACACACAAAACTCTCGCCAGACCTCGACTGCATTTCTCTCACAAACATTTATCGACTAGCTAGCCTCTAGATAGGTTTATACACCCGCACACTCGTGCTTCCACCATCGCATACATGTCTCTCTCCTGCTCCTTGTATCTATGTAGATTTTTCTTCCTTCTCGAGACACGCCTCTCGATCGTGCACACACACACTATCGCCTCATTTTAAGCTGATACCTATCGCACACACACTCCTTGTGTCTTTGTCACACATGCACTCCGCCCTCCTCCACTCTCCTCTCTCTCACACACACATGGGCTTTTTGCAACAACTAGCAAGATGCCCATGCGTTGTACGGAACATCAAGATGCATTTGTATGAGTAGTTTATCTTGTGGGGAAAAGGATGAACGAGGGAAGGCCTTATTTGCAAATGTGGAGAGGGGTGTGGGTATCTTTTTGCAAAATTGATATAGTTTCTTCCTATCCGTCAGATATAGATCGGACGGTTTATATTGCAGGATGGCAGGCACACGATCATCACCGACAATGCTTTTTATAAGAGTAGGGATAAAAAATAGAGTTGGTGATGATGGTGGGCCTGCCATCCTGCAATGTAGGTCGTCCGATTTATATCTGACGGATAGGAAGGAAAATATGGCAATTTACCCGCACTCTTCACCACATTTGCAGATAAGGCCTTCCTCGCTCATCCTTTTCTCCCACAAGATCTTGATGTTCCGTGCAACGCACGGGCATCTTGCTAGTAAGAGTAGAAATTAGACATATACCACTTCTAATCTTGAAACCAACAACATTCCTCCCTTATCTCATCAAAAACGCCAAAGGAATATATTTTGAGTGAAACATAACATATTTTTAGTGATATACGTATTTCAAAACTAGACTTTTTTTCTATCAAATCGGTGAATATGTAATAATCTACTTTGATCGTGTGGCAACGCATTGGCACATTGCTAGTAGTTATTATAATTTTTTGGACACCAGACAAACGGTGGAGTACATATACGAAGAGAAGAGGCGCACGCACGCAGTCGGCCTCTCGCTGTCTCGCACACATGAGTGTTACGTAAAGGCGACGTTAACAAATAAACCCTAAAACCCTAGGTGCACGATTGCTGCATTCACGGGTACCGGGTACGTGGTGGAGCACCTTTGTAGGAATAGTCAGCTCGCGTGATAATTTGATCCGTAGGAGTTGATGGTCGGGACCACAGGTGAACGACTTGGAGCGCGGTGGCTCGCCAGTTGCCACAGATCGAGTAGCCACGTTTGAAATATCGTTTTTCTAGCGGAGTTAAGAGTTCCGATTTTCAATGGCGCGTTATAAGTAGTAAGTAGTTTTCAGAATGATTGTTATGGAGCGAAAATGGAATTCATAGTACTACGCACCTCCTTGGCGATGGTTGTATGGTTTTTTTTGCATGGAGGTTGTATGGGTTTATGTTACAGATGTTGAACCTGGTAGTTCTAGGGCAAATACTATGGTTTAGATTTAGATGCTGGTTTTCAAGAATGAAAATCGAAGGGGAAACCCTTCTTTGATTAAAAAACTACTACCTCCATTCTGGTTTACTAGTCCCCATCGTATTTTGGGTCAAAGTTTGTCCATGAATTTTACTTGTAAAATGTGAATGGAAAACGAGATTTTGTTATACCCAAACAAAAAGGACTGGAGGGAGTGATTGCTCGACACGGACGCGACCTCTCATAGCGCAGGCATTGAACCGCGCGGCCGCCAAGAGGGCCGCACTCGCCGCAGGCCCGGCTGAGCACGCCTCGCCAAGGCAACCAGCTTAAGACTGCCCCGCCTGCCTTCATTGAATCCGCAGTGTGCAGGCAACACGCCACGCCCTTCCGCGAAATGGCAGGCATTTTAGAACACAAAAATGACTAAAATATAATTAATTTACGCATGGTCTTGACTTGTTGTGCTCGTGACCGTAGCAGGAACTAGTAGAGGTTTTTCTTTATCTATAACTCTCCTCACATTTTTTTGGCTTTGAAATGAATCATGGTTGTGGACATTATGTATGAAATGTGCAGATATCTGTGAACATGAGTTTGATATGGAAGTTGAACTTGGAATGTCGGGCTTGTGCGTGAACTATACCATGTCCAATGCTTCGTCTGTTATTGTTTGGAAAGTAATTGTTGTTATTACATGACCAAAAAAAAACATTTTGTGCCACATCAAGAGATGCACGGACATCACAACAGCATGCCGACCGGATAAACATTTGAACCTAGCTATTATGAAGGAAATTTTGTATTGACAACAGTTTTAGATAGCAGGAGACGCCTAGCCTGCTCTCGCCTCGCTAGCTTATTTCTCGCTTCTTCCATCTCTTCTTTGGCTTGGGTGAAGAGAGCATCCGATTGCTCTTTTCGCTTCTTCAGAACTCAGCTACATTCTCAAGGGCTGCTGCACGCTTTTTTCAGCCTTTACTAATGCCACGAGGACACGAACAGCCGACGACTCCACCTGGCTTGTGTGTAATCCAGCATCATCTCGAATTTGCACCTTGTGTCTAATCCAACATCATTAGGAACTGAACCTTGTGTGTAATCCAGCCTCATTTTGGAAACATGATCTCGAGGTTGACCATATTTCCTCCTCGCAGAACTGCATCCCGACATGAAGTTACTTTTTTAGATCAATACTCGAGCAACCTAGATCCATTTAGTAGAAGCTAGATAAATGTAACTCGGAGAAGTGAATTCAAAAGGAAAAAATTATAAAAACAGACTACAAGGTGAGAACACCCACTTCCTACATCAAGCTAAAACGAAAGCATTAGGACGATTAAGACTCTTCTTATTACACATCAAGAACACCACGCTTAAGAGAAACAGAAACTACAACATATACACATCAAGAACACGAGGCTACACGAAAGTAATTGAAAGGGTGTTACTTACCAAAGCTCGCTTTTACAGTGTTCGTGCAGCTCCTCTTTAACTTGCCACGCCCTTGAAGATGTCCCAATATCCCGTGTTTGGTCTTCATTGCTCCTCCGCATGTTCGCACTGTGGTTTTAAAATCTCAACATGGCAAGAAAAATATACTACTAGTAATACTCACAGATCTTGTGGGCAACATTAAAGCACTCGCCCGCCATGTTAGAGCATCTCCAACAGAATCGCAACGCGGGCGCTTTAAAAAGCGCTTTATAAGGCTGAGATCGAGAAGTAGATAGAGTAGAGGATAGTTCTCAGATAGATAGATAAAAAGATAATTCAACTACTCCTCGTCGTCCGACTCCTCCTCGGTGATGTCCTCCTCCGACGCCCGATCAGAGGCGTGAAGATACCGATCGTCGCCGGATTCCTGGGCGACGCTGCTCCTAGCCTCATGTTGAATTGAGCGTCCGCCGCCACGCTTGTCCTCGCGATAGGCGGCTCGCCCGCCTCCTCTTATCCCTCTCCGCCTCCTTTGCGCAGAGAACTCGCGCCGCTGATGATGTCCTGCGGAAGTGTTGGCGCCACAGCGCCATGGCTTCTCGTCCATCTCGGCGATGCCGAGACGGTGCTCCCGCCCGGTTGTCGCGACGATCTTCGCCGGTGCTAAGCCGCGCAGAGGCGCGAGCTCCGCGCCGCCTCCCGCCGGCACGTTGGGGAAGTTCAATGTTCTATGAGGCCACCGGAGTCGCCACGCCGCCGCTGTCTTACGCGCGGGCGGCCTCGTTGGCGGTGTCGAAATTGCCGAGGCCGAGGCGCATCCCGCGAACCGGATCTCGGCGGAGAAGCCGCCGGAGGGCGCGCGACGCCGCGGTATCCCTAAGTTTCCGGCGACGCGGCGGCATGGTGAGCGCGCGGCGCGGCGAGGTGAAATGAGCGAGGCGAAATGAGCGGGAGAGAGCGGTGGCAAGGCACAGAGCGGTGGAGGGCGTTGATTTTATAAAGCGCGCCGGACGCCACGCCAAAACTAGCGCACGCCTCGACCGCTTTTTTCAGCAAGCGATCCTTTCCCGACGCCTCTGCTATCTCTACTCTCTTCTCTATTGTTATATTTATTTTATATTTAATATTTAATATTTATCTTCTTTACTGTCTACTTTTTTTCTCTATACTTTTTTTCTTGCAATATAGGCCATCCGATTTATATCCGATGATAGGAAGGAAACAAATGGGAATTTTGCAAAAGATACCCATACCCCTCTCCAGATTTGCAAATAAGGCCTTCCTCGCTCATCCTTTTCTCCCACAAGATAAACTACTCATACAATGCATCTTGATGCGCAACGATGGGCATCTTGCTAGTTCTAAAACCTTTCCATCATTTGCCACACTACTGGTTGCGTATGAAAAACCTACCAAGCACAAATATGATACAGAGCGACGCACAATTACAAGCTGATATTCTGTTGGACAATGGAGGCTATAACCAATTACTTTTACGGAACAATAGCACCCAGGAAATTTGAAGGGTAGGTATGAACAAAATTGAACTGCACATGTACCGCTAAGTGATTCAATACACACATTACCAATCGAGGAGGAGAACGATGGTCGCGCGGCCTCTGTGAGTCATGGTCGGCAACGGAGTCAGTTCATTGTCCACGACGGTGGTACTTCTGCGCTTACGCCGGCTTCCGGAAGCAGATCCGAGACCGTGGAAGACGATGCCGGGAAGAGGCTCCGTACGACGACGACGGTGGACCGCTCCAGCAGGCGACGAGGTCGCCGATGAGGCAGATGCGCTGCGGTGGACGAAAAGCGCCGATGTAAAGGGAGGAGCACGAAGGCTGCGGTGCCGTGGAGAAGTCTATTTTATGGTGGGGATAGAAAATGGGAGTATTCAGTGTACTACTGGGTGCCGGGTGGGGTTGGCTGGGTAGGGTGAACCTGGTTACGAAAACAGCCCCTACCAAGCGCCATCCGTAGGCCTGTTCAAGGCTATGATGGTAACTTCCCACGCTCAATCAGGGTCGCGGAGATTTTCCCACCGACCTCAAAATTTTGTGACACCGACTCCCGTGTGGCGGTTGAGTGATTCGCTAAGCAACTAGCTAGTAGTAGTAGTAAACTCTGCATATTAGGTTTGACCAAGTCAAACTTCCTAAAGTTTGACCAAGTTTATAGAAAATATAAACATTTACCATAACAAATATGTATGATGTGAAAGTACATTCAATAATGAATCTAATGGTATTTATTTGTTATTGTATATGTTAATATTTTTGTTATAAGCTTTCGAGAGTTTACAAAACTTGACTTTGACCAATGCTAATACGCTGGACTTAAATAAAAACGGAGGGAGTACACATTTGTTTTCTTAGTTTGTAGTGAACTAATCATTTGTTGAAATTGTGAAATAAATATATTAGGCTATTGACTTCAATGTAATGGTCTATACAATTCAATAGTTACAATCATTGTCTAATCCCAAGATGTATACAAGGTCTATAGTACTTCACAACATGCTCAAACTCACATAATCCCAAATAAATGAGAATCTAAATGCATTTCATAGTTATTACTTTGTAGGATGCAACAAAACAACCATAACTCTACATCAGCCATTGGCCTGTTTGGATACTCTAACACGCTTAGAGTTAGAGTTATTTTCAACCCACTCTAACCCAAATAAGCACCTCTCCATCGGGATAGTTAGGTTAGATGGAACTAACCCACTCTAACCCTCCTTGTTGGATACTTTTGGGTTATTTGAGCCCCAACTAACCCAAACTAGCTCTAACCCCATGATCCAAACAGGCCATTATAGAAGCAACATTTTGACATATCCCAATGTGTGAATGAAACATGCAGAGAGAGCTTTTGAAGATGGAGCAGATAGGGCGGGAAAGATTGTATGTATGTGGATGAGAGAGTAGGAGACAAACCTAACGAGACAGAGGGAGAGAGATAGAGAGAGAAAGAGAGAGGAAGAAGTTAGGTCTGTGAGAAAGATGGAGACATGTAATATACGTGAGATGCATGCATCCAGATTCTGATACGTGGAAGGAGAAGAGACAACATGTTTGATGAGAGAGCTGGAAAACATGGACGAGAGGGAAGGATCTCGTGGGTTGAGGGATTGACAATTTTAAAGGGGAGAGAGGGATTGGTAATTTTGTGCAAGAGAGAGAGAGGGGGGGAGGAGTCACCACCGTCGCCACATCACCCTGCTTCCAAATGACCCCAGATTCTCTAGCGCGTGTGGTCGCCGCCTTCGATCTGCTCGATGCCCTCTTTGAAGATTGAGGTGTTGTGCATGTTGGGGTGCAAAGAAGCACAAGCGAGAGTGGTCGCCAGATAACCTTGGATGGGGATGAATTGTGTGCTCGGGGAGTGTGTGTGTGTGTGTTGTGTGTGTGTGTGTGTGTGTGTGTGTGTGTGTGAGAGAGAGAGAGAGATATTGAGAGAAAACAAACCTAAGGAGAGAAATGGGTATTCACAAAGAGATTGTGCGGGCCTTGAGGTGGGCAGGGCCGGGTGAGGGTGTCAAATGTGCTGCTTGATGCATGTGTTGCATGCGATCATGCATGAGGGACTGGACGAATCGAGAGAGATGGTTGTTGTGTTACGGATGCTCCTCTCTCTCTCTCTCTCTCTCTCTCTCTCTCTCTCTCTCTCACACACACACACAAGTAAACTAGAAGACCGTTCTCTCATGTATACACAACGATCGGCATATCTGCCTATGTCTCACTCATGCATGATCATTTGCACATTCACACCTCTCTATGTCTCAGATCACACGCACACCGCTCCACATTGCCCTTCCGCCACAACACACATATGGACACATACACACGCTTCTCTCACACACACACACAAAATCAGTATTAAAAAACTAGGGCGCACCTAAAACGCCCAAATCCAAATAAACACGAACTGGAGCTAAATTCAAATATATGGAAATATTGCAGCAAAGAACTTTCCCAGAAAAAAGTTGAGTAATATTCGAGGATTGTTTTCACACACACAAAAGGTTCGTGGATGTCCTTCGAGCGCGACACGGTGACGCACTGCTCGATCGATCACGCGTCAGCGGTTCACGCGCTTGCACAGGATTCCGTGATCGTGGCTGTGGTACTAACTAATAAAAGCGCTGCCTAAGTCTAATGTTTACGTACTAGTACGGTTTTCTTTTAAGTTTGACCAACCTTATATAAAACTAAAGTAAGCTCCCACACGCCGACTCATCAATATGCCGCCGCCGCCGCATGCGCATGCCGGCGCCCCGCCGCTCCGCCAACAATTTCGCCCATCACCGCCGTGTCGCCGCCATCCCTGTGCCATGAAGCCAAGGCTCGCCCGCCACGCCGCCTCGCAGTCCCTCCTCGCGATGCCGCCGCGCTGCCAAGCACGCGAGCAGCTGGTGGAGCCGCGTCTATGCACGCAGCGTACGAAGAGGAGGACGAGCGCGTGCTCCAGCACGCCGGCGAGGAGGAACTAGCGTGTCATTGTCGCTCCGCCCACGCCGGAGGAGGCGCGCATGGTGGCTGTCGCGGCAGAAGCCGGTCGCGCAAGCGCCGAGCCCGCAAACCGGTGTGGACGCGAATCTACCTTCGAGACCTTGAATGCCACGTGGATCCTGCAATCTGATGGAGCAATTTGGGTCACCGACTCATGTGAGCCGCTTGATGCAACATGGATGGCTAGAAGGGCTTCTTCCACCTCTTCCGCCGTTTCTTCCTTCGCCCGCCGAACTTCTTTCACAAATCGACCGACCCAAATTATACTACTAGTACGAACGTATTAAGTACAGAGGAACACGAAGATACGAGCAGAGTACCAACTGCAAGAAGAACAGTAGTAAGACATAGTACTAGTACTACTGCACGCACTAAAGAGTTCAAATAACGAGAAAGAACATACTAAACATAGTTCTGCTGGGCCTCAAAGACAACACACCCTTGAAAATAAACTAAGCAACTAGTCCGCTTGACACCGCAGAGAACCAGCATGAGCGACGGCATCGCCACCTACTCGAGTCCGAGTCCACGCCCTCGACTTCGTCCTCGCCCCTCTTCCTCTTCCTCGTCACCGACGCTTCTTTGCTTGAACCGACACTGGCTCGCTTCTTCATCCAACCCTTGTAGATATTTAAACAAAGGTAGGCATCCATTGCTGCGCATGTGATGTGATCTTCATCTAATGTCTTCGACTCCCATGCATGATGAAACTCGTGATGAGGTTTCTTCAGTTTAGCGCATTTAAGGATCAATCATGGCTGCTGCCAGGTCAGCATTGAAGGTTGAGAGGAGGACACCAGGCTTGCCTTCCGAGATCAAGGGCTGGCCTACAACGAGACCTATCCGACGCAGGACATCCCCGCTCGCTCTTAAAGCCTACAAGAACGAATTTCACTCTTTTGTCCTTGAGGAAGTTCTTAAAATCCTGGCACTCAACGCCGGCATGGCATATGTGGTAGACCAAGCAAACGTTATGTACGCAAACCTGGATCACGGCGGCTTCTTCCTCTCTTCGCCCTTAGATCCTTCTCTCGCCCCAGACTGTGGTGTACTCAACATCTAGCCCAAATACCCACTCATCCGCTGAACTGTTGAACATGCGAGGAAGCGAGCAAGCCATGCTTTCACCGTCATGATCCACGGTGTAGATGACGATGAACTGATCGCCGGTGATGGCTCTAACCTGGTACTCAGCGGCACCATGGAGATTTGGGAGGCCATGGATTTTGGAGGAGGGTTAGAGAAGTTGAACTGTTGTACCCGCAAAAACTGGGAGCGAACTAATGTGAAAGGACGGACGATCGGGAGCGAACTGTTGTAAGGTAGTAGAAGACGGGACGAGTAGGGCGTATGAACGGCGTGGGGTTGCTGGTTGCCCGGTGGATAAACGGCTGCAAGCCCCAAAGAGTTCTCGAGAACTATGCGGGACCCACTAGATGTCATGTCTACTAGACCCATATCGTAGGCCCGACGGTATAGCTTCGCTTGTTCGCACGCCATGCCGGCGCGTGGATGTAACTTCACTTAATTCCGCCAACCGCGCCCCCACGACCTTCGCTTCCCTCGCGCGGGGTCGGGCCCTTTGAGACTTCGACCGCTATAAATGAGCAATTTTTTTGCCTACTCCGCATGCATGATACTCCTCTCGTCCTTTTACTCCCCACAACCGCTTGCAAAGTGTTTGACCAAATTTATACTTTTTTGAACACCACCTTATATTAATTAACCAGCCACACCAAGACACTCATTCGACATAATATTCACCACATGTGGTATGTATGTTATTTACAAGAATACCATCTAATCTATTGTCAAAGCTATACTTAGCGATTAAGTGTGCCACCTTATTGGCCGAACGGCTAATCTTTGACAATTGAAGATTGTTGATCAACTTCGAGATGCTCAACACTTTCATCTTCGTGTCACGATAGCAGACCTGTCATAGTCCCCGATGCAAGAGACGCTACCACAAAAGCGCAATCAGTCTCTAAAATTACAGGATTATGAAGAGAAATACCTATGTAGAGACCGCAATGTAAGCCCTAAGCTCCGCTTCCTCCACGCTTTGACAGCATCAATGAAATCCCACCACCAAATTTATACTAAAAATATCAATATCTACAATACTGATTATAATGAGTATAAGAACTACGTTTTATAATGAGTGTAAAATATTGATTTGACATTGTGAATGTTGATACATTTTTCTATAAGTCCGGTGAAAGTAGAGGTACATTGACTTCGCATAAAACTTAAATGCACAATGCGCTATTAGTTCCTCCGTCCAAAAAGTGCAAGAGGCATGTCCTATCTTGTCATCACAACAAGGTTAGCTATTAGAGTACCACTACCTCCCTTCTAGTTTAAAGGGCTCGATTCAAAAATTTCACCTACTCTTAGCAAGATAGTAGAGGCGGTGGAATAGTTTTTGAAGTCTGCAAAAGTACTCAACTAGTGTTGTCGTTTTCACACAAAATGTGTTTACCAATGCATGCATGAACACTAGTTACTCTAACCCCCTCTTCTTTAATTCTTTGCCACATCAAGATGTTTGCTACTATTCCCGTGTGCATGATACCAGCTAAGATACCACCATTATGGCCAGCCTTAATCATCGCATGCAATAATTTAGTGCACCTTGAAATATGAACATGTGTGGGCGTATGTTTTTAATGACTTGAGACTATACCTAGCCCGCATGCAAGATGACTTATTATGCACCGCTCCCCATACCGCAGGAAGCCCGCTCGCCTCCAAATCTTTTCCTCTCCATGTGTGGAAACAATATGCCCGCCAAACTCTCCTTCTCCTCCGCGGTCCCACCACTCCACCCCGTGAAAAAATCTGCATGCATGACTCTCCTCCCCACGCCGTCCAATCCGCAGACCAGCAATATTTCCACCCCTTCGCCCCCCGTAATTTACTCCAACAAATATGCCCACGTAGTTGTTACTTAACTGCAGGTGCATTGGGTCATCGACATATGGGCCCAACAGGTGTTCGCCCACATGTCGCTGACGCAACCGACCTGCAGCTAAGTCGCAGCTCACCATATCTTACGAGGTGTGCCATTGCTCGCTATAAATATTGCGCCCGACGACATCGCTATCTCCTCCCTCACGCTCACGCTCATCGCTATCTCCTCCCTCCTCTCACGCCGACCACCATGGCATCGCCTCCCAAAGCCCTAGGAGCCCTCGCTGCACCGCGCGGACGGTCACGCGTCGTTGCTCCGCTCTCGCCGCCACTAGTCGAGGAGGACGCGCCGGTGTTCCGCCTCGCCGCTACGCGACGCGCCGCTGCCCGCTCGCCGCCACTAGTCGAGGAGGACGCGTCGGTGTTCCGCCTCGCCGCGACGCGACGCGCCGCTGCCTGCTCGCCGCCACTAGTCGAGGAGGACGCGTCGGAGTTCCGCCTCGCCGCGACGCTGCCGAGGTGGACGCGCCGGCGTTCCTAATCTCGCCAAAGACGCGCCGGAGGACGCGTCGGCTCCCCGCCACGAGGAGAACGCCGCGCCGCCCGCCGAGCCCCCCAGCCTTGAGGAGCTTTGAAAGAAATGGATGTCGCCAGTGGGAGGCTTTGCTTCCAGCAGAGCGCGCCAAAATAGAGGCGGAGAAGAAGGCCGAGGAAGAGAAGCGCACCATGGAACAAGCTGCCTGGGAGGCCTATGTCGCGTCCGAGAGAGTCAGGCAATTGGCTCTTTGGCAGAAGGCTCGTGCGAGGGCCGTGAGGGTGGCGGAGGACGCCTGTGCCGACGCCTTGCATGCAGTCGGGCCCAAGCGCCTCATCTACGCTTGGCGGTACATGGACCGGGTGCACGCTTCCAGCGAGGCGGAGTACCTGTTGGCGCCGGATCACCACACCGGTGAGATCGCGCCGCCACACCGCAAGCCGCTAATCAGCACCTCGCGAGTTGCGAGGCTGAGGAAGAGGCGCTGTGTCGGCGCTGCTGGGAAACGGCCGCACACTGTGGCACTCGTGGCGCGCCGCAAGCGCCTCCTGCGAGCGCCGTGGCTTTTAGGAGGAGTATAATTTTGTTTCGTAAGGCGATCTCATTAGTTTTGGGACGCAAATGATAAATCCTGAACGCTCAGGAATTTTAGCGCCCTTAATTAAGTATGTAAAAGGGAAAGTTTGGAAACCTTGTGTATTCAGACGATTTTGCAAGTACGCATATAGCACAAACTTTACTATATACTATCGCACTACACGCCTCTCTCGATATATGCTTGCAGATCAGTGCTACTCCTCCGTCCAGGTCAATAAGTCATCTTTGGTTGTGCACCGTGACCAAGGAGGGAAGACTTGTACACCTAGACGGAGGGAGTACTACTATTACTTATGTATGTGCAAATGCACGCTTTAACATTACGATGCGGTTTTTGTAAAAGTAGAAAACAGCACTAGTCAAGCTTGTGAAACGATTCAATGCAAAACAAATGCAAAATGCTCGCTTGATTGTTTACTTTAGCTTCCTTCTCTGTCGTTATTTCTTTGTCAGACTTTGTACGGAGTATCTCACTGGTTGGAAAGGCATGCAAATTCCCAAACCGCTTCCTACACCCTCAGATCGAATTTTTTTGCCTAACAAGTTGTGTCGCAATTGAATTCCAACTTGAGTACTACTACTAGTAGGAGTACCAGGGCCAGCTCTTTTAGGCTTCTAGATTAGTAATCCCATAACTACTACCTCCGTCCCTAGTTTATTGGTCCCCATTGTAATCTGTGTCAAATTTTGATCATAAATTTAACTAATGAAATGTTAGTGCATGTCACATGCACTACTCCATCCGTCTAGGTGAGTAAGTCATCTTAGGCTGTGCACCGTGACCAAGGAGGAGGAGAAAACGAGAAACGTTAATGTTTATTTGCTAAATCTTTGGTCAAAATTTAGCACAAATTACAATGGTGAGGAATAAACCAGGACGGAGTAGTAGTTTAGAAGCCCAAATAAATGAGTGAGGCGCCTTATTGTTACTCTCCACTGTGACTAGTCTTGTGGGAAAAGCTGGGGAAGCCGCCAAAAGAACTGGCCCTAGGAGTAGTAGCTAGGATCGAAAAGTAGATGAACCGAGAAAGTAAATGCAGAGAGATGAAATGCAAAAAGACGGAGGGATGTGATGGTTGCTTGTCCGCTTATTTTACCAGGCCACTTATTACCGGGAGTGGTTGGGTTTTGTGATATGACGGCTTTATCGCCGCCACCACGGGTGAGAGGTGAGACTCTGCAGCAGCCCGCCTCTACACTTGTACTACATCGGTCGTGGTTTATTAGTCCCCATTGAATTTGATCAAGATTTAATCGACAAAATGTTAGTGCATGTCAACAAAAACTATATCGTTGGATTCAGATTTGAACATAGTTTTGAATGATATAATTTTAGGTGACATGCATCAGTATTTATCGTACTATATATAATGTTAGTTCAATTTTTGGTCGTATTAATCTATAGTAGTAAGGTGCCCGTATGCTGCAATCAAGAGTGAAATGCATTGATCGGGAGTTGTTTATTTTGACAAAGGATGTGGGGTCATCTCATGTGTAACGGGTATCGATAGGTTTCTTCGGATATTATCTCATCTCTAGAGCTCACAAACATCCGGGTGAAATAGATAAAAGGTATCTTTTGCAAACAAAAGCGCTCAACTGCTCAACCTGCATCCAAAAGTTGTGAAGAAATAACACTTATTGTGCTTTGCAAGAAATGATCTTTAAGAATTAGTTTTTGAGTATCGATTGTTATACATGTTGGCTACAGATGACATGGCACTTTCTTATAGTCAACAGTTGGCTATACTATTAAGTAATATTAACCATGCCCTTATACACCTAGACGGAGGGATTAAATCAGGATGACTTGCAAGGGGGTAGAGGAGATGTAAGAAATGGTTCATCGTAAGTCTTTCACCAGTACTGTAGTAAAAATTCATACATGGAAGATTCTAGACTAAACCATAAACGGATACACTTTTATTCATGCGCGATACTCCAATAGAGCAAGATCCTGCATGGAAGTCTCCACATGCTTAGACAGCGGATTACATTGAGCGAAGACTAATGATCAACATTTAACTTGATAATGCGTAATTTTTTAGAAGAACAGGGAGGCTCCTCCCCGGTTCCATTATCAAATGAAACCCAAAGTGTCTTACATCAGCTCACTGAGAGGAGCAGTTCAAAGGAAGGACTGCGGTGAAAGCCACTCAAGTTTAACGACAAGCTTACGTAATCAAAAGCGCAAAGACACGGGCCATAAGCGCCCACACACACACTACATGTTTTCTAAGTGCACTTGATAATGCGTATGTCCAGGTGAACCTCCTTGGAGTCCCCGTGCACCGCGTCGGCCGGTAAATGATGCCATGGGTTTTCCAAGTCCACATTGGCGGGATAGTCCCAGCTCCCCAGAGTCCAAGTCCGTCCGATGAGGCCGGTGTCGCCGCCCACGCAATCCGGAGGGGTAGTAACAGTGACCACGCACCCGTACATCTGCCTCGTGTCGATGTCAAGCGCAGCGCGACGCCTCGACGCACATTACGTAGACGGGCGGCGGCTCGCGCTGGCCTCGCCGGTGCCCACGATCAAGAGGAAGACGCCGCCGCCCTCCTCCGAGACTAGCAGCGGCGGTGATCCTCCAAATGACTCCGCATGGTGAACGGGTAGCACGTGTCGCACTTGATGTTCTCCGCCAAGGGCCAGCAAGTGACCGCTGCACGCATCCATGAGGTGATGCACCATGTCCGCCGGCGAGCCACAAACGGCATCGGCACTCATAGCAAGGGACGAAGGGCTCCTTGGAGGCATCGACCAGGCCGCCCATGAAACGGGAGTGGCTGTAGGGGACGCTATGCCAGCTTGAATATATGAGCAAGTTACTACGAGATTTAATCCAATAAGCACAAAATAAATCATGACGGCTATAACAGAGATGAAACTAATCATGTGGACTAGCATAGTAGTAGGATACAGAGTAGAAACATGAATTCTACCACGATTTCAACAGAAGGACAGAAACACATACGGTGCAACGGGAGCAGCACCGCTGGCATTGAGGTTGTCGCCCATGTCGTTGAGGAAGAGGTTGCCGAGGTCGGGAAGAAGTCGCTGTCGGTGAAGTCGTGGCTGCCAAGAATCGCGAGAGTGCGCCCCCAGATTTCAACAGCCCCTCACCGAATGGAGCGCAGGAGGGTGGCTGTAGGGGACGCTATGTCACCGAATGGAGCGCAGGAGTAGCACACGGCAGTAGATGGTGTCCTTACTAGTACTCCCTAGTCTCTATCTATCTATATCTATATATATCTACTCTTATAGAAAACCGAGTTGGTGATGATGGTATGCCTGCCATCTTGTAATATAGACCATCCGATCTATATCCGACGGATAGAAAGCCAACTATGACAATTTTACAAAAGATACCCGCACCTCTCTCCACATTTACAGATAAGGCCTTGCCTCGTTCATCCTTATCTCCCACAACCTCGTGCTCCTCCCTATGTCTCTATCTCTACTACTCTTCTTTGTTTTTTATAACAAATCAAATAGTGCTGCGCCGTCCGCTGCACGCCTGGGCTGAACACGCCTCGCCTCCATCATCACCAACCGAGTCTTTTATAGGAGTAGGAGTAGAGAAAAACCGAGTTGGTGATGATGGTGTGCGTGCAATGCACGGGCATCTTGCTATTTTTTGCATATAAGTCCAAACACCACGTAGACACGGTCTTTGAGCACGGTTCGTAGTCGCTCCACGCCGGGCATTGAAGTTTGTAACTATTTTAGATTAGAATATACTACTACTCCTCCGTGCTAGTAGTAGAGCAGAGTCCTACTCTACTACTCTACTCTAGCAAGCTAGGGCATAGTACTATAGTAGGTACTGTAGGGAGTACCAGTATTGTGATCACTCAAGCAAGTTGTCTGGCATCAATATGACCCTACGCTGCTGGTATGTGCCTCGTAAGTCAAGCGTCGTGTTGTAGTCATCATCACCTGTCCACTTCCCACAGCACATGTTTCGCATCTCCATCTTTGTCCGCACATAATATCGTCCAAGCTTCCATCCCCGCTGGAAGCTAAGGCGCCTCCCCCCTCGTCCGAAACCCAAGCACTAACAATGGCAGAACCGAGCAGCGTCCGCTGAAAGAGTGGCTGGAATTCGCTCCCCACAGAGGTAATCAAGCTCATTGTTTCGCGTGTGGACAATCTCAGTACCATGCCGCTCTCCGCGTGCTCGTCGGGGCTGTACCGTTTTCTCAAAGCCCTCAGGCCGGAGCTTTTTAAGCCAGCTCCTTGCTTGCTGATGCCGCATGATCTTCAGAAATGGCGTGTCACGCAGCATAACGATCGTAGGGTGCCAAGCAACAACCCCCTTCACTGTGATCCAATCCCCGTCAGCCTCAGCTACATTAACGGTATGTACTGGGTCGGCATGAACACGTCTTAGATGGTGCTCGTCGACGGTCGCCGCAGCTGGATGCTCATGGAGGTCTACACCCGGTGATTGATCCCCCTTCCTTTGATTAACACTGCACTGCTTTGGCACCGTGGCCCAGAATACTCGGAATCTTACAAGAGCCAACATGATACCAAGTTTGATTTGCTCAAGGTTGTAATCTGCCAAGTGCCCACAAGATCTGCGAATTATAAAGACTTCAGGCTAATTGCGCTTCTTCAACCGCGGTCTCGCTTATCCGACAGTGTCATCGCGGTAAGTGGATAAATCTGCACGCCCATCGCAGGATCATACATCCTCCATGGTTCTCTCGATGCCATTGAACACAAGGGCTTCATTTACGCCGTCGACTCTTCTATGGCTGGACGATTGCTGGCCTACTCCAATATCGCTACAAATGGCTGTTACAAAAAGATGTTACTTTCCTATGATATCATGATGGCTTGCTTATATTATCACAACATTTATCTAAAAAATATTCATGCTCATAACATGTTGTTCTTAAGATTGACTAAATCAAGAGCCCTTTTTATTTGACTCAACTTGATATGATGTTGTAGGTCACTGGTGTCCCTACCCTTCCTAATCCCGGAACCTTTCAAAGAAAAGCGGCATGGCAGTTGCAGGTGGTTCCTCGCTCGATCAAACGACGGTGAAAGATTGATGATCGTTCGCACATACCGGACGTGTTGTTTCGCGGAATACAATCATAGTCACTGCAAGGTCTTTGAGCAGATCCCAGCTTCTCCGGGCCTTCGTGAATTTTTGATCGAGGCTGGTAAGTAGCCTTGGTGCATGCTCTCTGTTTGTCGGACTGAATTATCCGATTAACTAGGAGATAACCGACGGCAAGGATCATGATGGCAGCGTGGTTTCGTTCATCAGGCAAAACTGTGTGTACACAGCATACCGTGTGTCTCTGCATGCACCATACCCTAATATGTGCCGCCACGCCTGCAACCCAAAGTAGGAGAGAGGGTCGCAAGTATCGACTTCGACCGCTGGCCGGAGTTTCCCGTCGAGCACCCATCTCGTTCAAGCCGTCGGCCAATCTCCACAGCTTAATAAATAGTAACGCCTAACCGAGCCGCTTAGTTAGATGCATACACTTGGTGTAGTAGGATCTTTATTTAGTTTGATGCATACACTTGTTCTTTTTGGTAGTCCTTTGTAATGATTGCTGATGTTTGGTTTGGAAGAGAGAGTTGCGCCTTCACTCTTCCGCCTGCTTCTATCGCTTCATTGCACCCCAGCCCTGGTTGCTTTCCGCTGCTGTTTTCAATGTACAATCAGTAGTATATTTCATCTGTTGGTTGAATAAATGTGTTGTTAGAACGACAAACACAATGTTTTGGAAGTCGTTGCACGGTTCGATCCTTTAGTGCCCCGTACCGTACGTAGCTCATACTATTTTTCGTACAGAACACATTTTCCACTTGTTGATAAGATGCAGCCCATTGATGAAGGCCCAATAGAGAAGCCCATAATTAACTAGAAGGGAGGCTATCACATGAATACGGCCCAGGTACATGCTCATGGTCCCCTAAACATAAATAAGTAAATAAATAAATAAAGCTAAATGCTCATGCACCAGTTCTTTGGGAAAATAGGTAGCCGAATATTCCTTTTTGAAGAATATCCAAGCTAGGCCTATTTTTTTCTCTGAATTACTGGGCTGCAAATCTTTCAAGACGAGGAGGGATGCATTCCGTCCTAGCCAAAGAGTATGGTTAATGTCTGTTAAAAGTAATATCAAAAGGGGTTGAAAATTCCAAAAAATTTATAGCAAATGGGATATAGTACTAATTTATTTTTAAATTATGGCTATTAATTTTTGGATTAAGAATATTTCGTTCCCCAACAAAAATTTGCGAATTTTCAAAATTTCCCACATATTTAGTTAATTTTTCGACACTTGGTATCGACTGAAAATGGCCAGCAATTCTAAAAATGGAAAACGGGCTGCAATAAATTCCATATGAATTAGAAAATGAGTAAAATTATAAAAATAATAGCAAATGGCTGACTTGTTTACGCAAGGCTTTGTCGGTGAACACACGATTCTAGCAAGAAGGATCGTTGGATGTCCATCCAACGGCCGACGTGTTCTTCAATCTCTCGATCTTCCCGCTCCGGCCGCTTAAACTAGCGCCAAGGGACTGCTCGCTCCCTCCTCTTGTGGCTCTTTGTGATGCTGCGCGAGGCTTCCCGCCCACCCTACTCCCTCCGCTGGCTGGCCGCATGCAATCAATCGCCTCCTTATTACGCCGAAAAATTGATTCCTCCCATCGACATCCGGGCGCACTGTTGGGAGGCTGACCAGGGCCTACTACGTTGACGCTGCACGCAGGCTTGTCAACTTAGTCAACAAACGATTCTAGCAGCAGTAACCGTTGGATTTGAATCGAACGGTCCTGCTGCTTCTTCAATCGCTGCTCTTCTTACACCAGCCGCCCAAACCAGTGCCGGGGAGACTGCCTGCTCCTACCTCCAGTGGCCGGTTGTGCTGCCATTGAGGCCTCATCGCCCCCTACTACTCCCACCGCTAGTCAGGCCCTGCGGCGACGACAGCCTCACAACGCAGCCGAACCAGTGAACCCTCGTACTCCTCTCCGCGTGAGCATCCACTGCCGCGTCTTCCCCGGCTCAGCGTCGTCCCCTTCCTAGGCCTCGCCGTCGTTCACCGCCTTGGTGCTCTCGGCGCGGCGTGGTCAATGTAGTCAACGACATTCCATCGAAAGAGTATCAGACGTGGAGAGGCTGACAGTGGGTCCATGGCCACAGCCAGTTTTTTGTGATTTGCCAAGTAAGTCGCTTTGTCGTGCCTGTTGGGCTGCAAATCTTTCAAGACGAGGAGAGCTTTCATTCGGTGGCCGAGAAAATGGCCCATCAAGAATGAGAAATGGGCTGTACATTTTTAAAATACATCAAACCGCAATTAGTTTCAAATATCTTTTTTTTTCATTTCGAGATTTTAAATTACATTAATTTTTATGCGTGGAGAATTTGTTGGATTTTATATTGATATACATTTATTTTTAAAATTAGTTTGAATTTGAGTCGAAATTTCAGGATTAAAAACAGTTCAGACTGCACCGAAATATGCAAAAATTCGTATAGTTTTTTAACCGTGGCCACAATATGGGCTGTAATGCTAACAAAAAGAATATGGGCTCCAAAAAAACACCTTAAGAATTACCAAATGGGCTGTAAATTATTAGAAATAATGGCAGATGGGCTGTATGCTGTTTTCCACAGATTTGAGGCTTTCCTAAAAAAGGTTGACGATAAGCGGATCGTTGGATGGCCATCCAACGGCCGTCGTGCTTCTTCAATCTTTGCTCTTCCTGCTCCACCGCTCAAACAAGCGCCGGGGACTGCTGCTCCCTCCTCCCATGGCCGGGTTGTCTTGCCACAGAGCCTCACCGCCCCATCAGATTCCCATCGCTGGCCTAGCCATCCTCTACTCACCCACACCGCTGATATTCTCTGGCGACGGCAGACGAACCAAGAACCCTCGTACAATCGATTCTCCGCTCGCGGGAAAACAACCGCCGAGTCTTCCTCGCATCCGTGTCGCCCCTTCCTAGGCCTCGCCGTCGTCCACCGCCGTGGTGCTCTCGGCGGCGTGGTCAATGTGGTCAACGACCGACTTCCATCGGAAGAGTATCAGCGCGGAGGCGCCGATACCGGGTCCACGGCCGCAGCAAGGAAGTGCCTCCTTATTACGCGCAAAATAATTATTCCTCCACCTGACAGTGGGGACCCACCAGACGGGCCACGGTATTATGCGAAAAAAACGTTTCCCCCCTGACTGCTGGGACCCACCAGACGAGCCACCATATTTTGCGAAAAAACGTTTCCCCCTGACTGCTGGGACCCACCAGCTACACCTTCGCACGCAAGGAAGTGCGTCCGAAAAAAAAACCAAAACAATTCGCCCCCCCTGACTGATGGGGTCCACCAGCTACATCTTCGCATGCAAGGAAGTCCGTCTGGGCAAAAAAATGATTCGCCCCCTGACTGCTGGGACCCACCAGCTACATCTTCGCACGCAAGGAAGTGCCTGACACTCGGGACCCACCTGGTCGAAGCGTACGTAGCGTTGTCATTCTGGTCGCGAACGTGTACGTACATACTGGTCGTTGTAGAGGCGCGCACATAGCATGTACACGTACGTACAGCGGCCAGGGTGTAAGAAAGAAAATACAGCCACATATGTGTACATACGGGCGGGGTCTCGAACGCCTACTCGCACATACGTACGGACATGGCTCGTGTACATGGCTGGGTCAGAACAGAGAAACAACGTCGTCGTTGTGTTCATGGGGAGGCAATAGAGTGCGTCGTGTTCATGGGGAGGCAACAGAATGCGTCGTGTTCATCGGGAGGCAACGGAACGTGTGGGAGCCAACTGGCTGGGTCAAAATGGAATGCGTGGTCGTGTTCATCGGGAGAGCTTGGACGGAACAGGCGATGGAAATGAGGCCTGGCGTACCGCACAACGGAGGAAACGGACCTCCTACGTTCGGAACGGGGTCCTGTTGATCGAGAGGGGTGTGGCGTACCGCAAAACGGAGGAAACGGACCTCCTACGGTCGAAACGGGGGTCATGTTGATCGGGAGGGTGTGGCGTACGCAAAACGGATTTAAACGGACTTGTGTTGGAGCGCCACGGTCAAACGGGGTCCTGTTCATTGGGAGGGTGTGGCGTGCCGCAAAACGGGACTCCACAGGATACTATTCATCTCCACCGTCGACCTCCTCCAGCCTCCACGGGCTACCATCGACCTCCTCCAGCCTCCACCGCACGCTACTCCACCGGCTACTCTTCAACCACCCCTCCACCATCTACTGTTCATCCAGCCCTCCACACCACGGGTCCTGCTCAACCACCCTCCACGGGTACCCTCCACCGCTCATCGCTCATCCAGCCCTCACACCACGGGTCCTGTTCATCCAGGCAAACGCCACCGCCATTGTTCATCCAAACCCCCGCAACGCCATCGCTCATCCGAGAGGCAGCATCGATCGGCTTCGCTTAGCAGCAGATAGCGGCGAATCGCCGATCGGGTTCGATTAACAGCCATCGATCGATCGCCGGGTTCGAGAACGCGAGCTGCAGTCAATCGCCGGGTCGATTAGAGCCCAACGCCTCGCTTCGGGTTCGCGAGCCAATGCCTCGCACACACGCAGCACGTCGTGTACGAGAGAAACGCGCATCGCCGCCCCCGACCTCCCACCGTAACAAGGAACTCCCAAATTTTCCTCCCCTCGCTTCTACCACGGTTTTTTCCGTCATGGACGCCCCAAAGAATGTCATGCAAAGTGTCTCCGCCCGCCCGTGACGAAAAGCCCATTTTCTATCATGATTTTTTGTCATAGAAGTAGGAGCCCACCACATCTATGATGATACCGGGTTTTGTCACAATTATCGTCATAGAAGTGTCATATGTATGACAGAAATTTTTTTCGTTCGGCCCAAAATGTCACGGATGTGTCTTTTTTTGTAGTGTTGGGCACTATGTCAGGATGAACGAAACATGGTTACAATGCATGTGTTCGCTGTGAAAGGAATCCGCTGTCATACACAATACTTAGCAAGATCTGTTACATTGGACACCACCATTTCCTTGCCAAGGAAAAGTCGCGTCCTACAAAATACCGAAGACATGTGTTCAATGCAAAGCATGAAACCGTGTGCGCCAAAGAGGCTCGCCACCGATGAGTTGCAAGTGGAATTAGAGAAGGTCAGCATATTACACCGTGAAACCATCCCGTAATGGTAGCGGGAAAAGGAAGCATGACAGGGCAGAAGAGAGATTATTGTTTACCTGCAGGTCCACTTTGTGGGACTTGGAGTATTGGAAAGATTTGGATCTGCGGCATAATCTTGATGTGATGTACATCGAGAAAAATATATGGGACAGCATTATCGACACACTTCTTAATATTGAAGGCAATACGAAAGATACCTTAAAATCTAGGATTGATTTGACACACCTGGGTATCCGAAAGGATTTGCAGGTGGAAGGTGAAGGTAAACCATGGGATATGGTTCCAGCTATGTACGTCTTGGACAAGGTAAAAAGAAAAGAATTCTGCGAGGTCCTGTCACGTGTGAAATTCCCACATGGATTTGCTTCCAACCCTGATAGGAGAGTCAATGTAGATGGAAACGAGGTACAAGGGTTGAAAACTCATGACCGCCACGTCCTACTTCAAAGGGTTTTACCTGTTATCCTTAGAGGATTGGGCCGCCCTGACTTATGCAGAGCAATTGCAGAGTTGGGACAATTCTTCAATGAACTCTGCAGTACAAATATAAGGTTATATTCTTTGGAGCGTCTTAGAGACAAGATACCAACTATCCTATGCGACCTTGAGAAGATATATCCTCTAGCCTTCTTTGATGTGATGGTGCATTTGGCAGTTCATCTACCGATGAGGCACTACTTAGAGGTCCAAAGACAAGATGTCGGATGTACCCTATTGAAAGGCGGCTAGGCACTTTCAAGGGCTATGTTAGGAACAGAGCTAGACCCGAGGGTTCCATTGCAGAGGCCTGCATTGCTACAGAAGCATTGACATTCTGCTCAAAATACATTGAAATAGATGATCAGCTTAGCAAAGAGGTGGGTGAAGACAATCCCGGGCTCAATGTTTTCGATTATTCTATTCGAGTTACGGGGAATAGTCGACAAGAGGACAAACCTAAAGATTTGGACCAAATGGTTTGGTATGTCTTGAATAACTGTCCTGAGATACTACCTTATATCAAGTAAGTGCTAAGTACTGCAGCTTATACATCGTAATCTACTAAACTTGCAGCACATTCTTATATATTTAGATGTTTGACGTGATCACTATGTTGTGCAGCATCTACAAAAAGGAGTTACTGCCGCAAAATCAAAGAAACATTGACAAACTGGTTATGGCAGGCTTTGCGAAATGGTTCTAGAGCCATGTAATCTTTTGAATTGCACTGTCAGTTTTTTTAATATATTGAGTACATAAGATGATTAGCTTGTCTATTTTCTAACCATAGGTTAAGAAGATGCGGGAGGATGGGCAGGCAGTTGATGATGCCCTCTACGCACTAGCAATGGGTCCTGATACTTGGGTAAGACATTATGAATCTTGCATTGTTGGAGATGTGCGCTACAACACCCTTGCATGCAACGAAGGCAGGAAGACACAAAACAATGCCATCATGAGCACGGATACGTATGGCAGAGAGACAACTGAAATGTATGCTAACATAATAGACATTGTTCAGCTGCGCAAGATATCTCCAGCTTTCGAGGATCATCGTGTGTGGTTCTCATTGTCTTTGTCGTGGTATAACCTATTTTCCGGATCGCAAAACCCAGAGCTGATGATTATTTCAAATCCATCAATGTCAAGGTGGCGTAGCAGACCAACGAGCCTTTTATTTTGGAAAATCAAGCAACACAGATATTTTTCTTGGAAGACACATTTGCACGTAGCGATGACTGGAGAGTATTGCAAAGGTTTGAGCAGAGGAATTCGTTTAATGAAGTTGCACAACAAGATGATGCTTACACTGCTCCTGATGTACAAGATTCCATAGATGTTCCAAATATCTTTGAGAACCACGTCAACGACGCTGGGAAAAGATTGCCTATCGTGCTGTGGACATACAAGAGTTGATCAAGAAGAAGCTAACGTTCGCGGAAATTGAGGATGAAGAAGAAGATGACATTGTGGGGAATTACGATTCAGACTGATACACATGGCGAAGATGTTGACGCTGCTGCTGCGGATGATGATTAGATTGCTTTTGTCGTATTTGGATGTCAGAAGACGTTTTTTATCTACTATGTGAAATTGTGTTTGCTATGACAACTGAAACCTGATGAATGTGTTGTTTAGTATTTTTCTCTGAGAACATCACTTGTTATGTATGTTGATTTGTGTTTGGTGATTGTATGACGACTAAAACATGATGACATTGTTCTTTAGTTGTACTCATATTTGGCTGTGAAACTTGAATTTGATGACATAGTTTGCTGTTGGGCTGCAATTTGCTCGACGTCTTGGAATGGGAACAAAGCTGACCCGACAGGGCCTCTGCTAATTTATTTATTTATTACCAAAAGGGTCTCTGCTATTTATTTATCTATGAGCAAAAGGGGATACCCCCTATTTCCGTTAATAGAAATCATTAGATGTTCACAACACTACGCCCAGCCTGCTACACAGGTTTCATTCATTACTAGTTTCAACAAAGTGCTTATGTCATAACCACTGAATACATCACGAGTGCTACATACACTGCAAATAAAGAGACAATCATCCTACAGAGCACATCAATTTTGCCCATTATCTTCACAATCTCTTTCATCTCCTCATTGTTTGTCAAGGTCGTTCGGCGAGCTTGTGCTTGGCCATGATAAGAGGAACGCATCTTTAACCTTCGCTCTGATCTTCCTCTTCGCCATTCCTTCGCCATTTGTCCAACACCCCAACCTGCTGGTATTGGGATTCCTCGGCTAACCAAATAATCAACGTAGTTGCATTCCCCCACATCAGCAACTTCCCAGAAATACAAATCACATGAATCTTCCCTTTTCTGCACGAATCAAATTGGAAGATGATCAATCAAACTATTAAAAAAATCAGCAACTGAAAGCAGCAGAACAACACTTAAACATATTATTACCCCATGATTCGGGCATTTGTAGAGAACTCGGCCAGGGTTGAGGATTATGGTTGAGACACGACGGATGACTCTGGGTGATTTGCAGCAGTGGCACCACACCAACGGTAGCGGGTTGTGATGAGCAACAGGCTGCGGTGCGTGTGCCGGCAGGGGTGTGATGAGACCCACAAGCGATGGTACGGGTGGCGACTTGGCGCATATCTGGTTGTTGCCTGCTAAAGAGCAGGTGGATGAGCAGCAAACGGACATTAGTGCTGCGGCCAGAGCTTCTGATGCTACGCAGAGTAAGTAGAGAAGAGGAGAAGCGAATGTTGGATATGTCAGTTTCATTACTTGCAGAGTAGCATAGCACCATATATAGTCATACTCTAGGTCTGGATTCTAACTAGCTACAGGAGCATGTATCTCTTTTTTCTAAAACTCAGCAACATCTCTTTACTGGTACACTAGCTTGTTCTATACATCTTCTCAAGTCTTTGATTTTCTTTCTTTTTTTGTGAGGAAGGACGGAGGAAAAAAATTGAGAGTTCATAGGACCCGAACCCAAGACCTCTCGGTTGAAAACCAAGGGTTCTAGTCACTTATGTGGCGAACGTTCCCTGGGAGGAGGACGGCAGATAAACACATTTTATTCGCAGTTTTAGTTGCGATGCAAGATCGAACGGTCGCAGTTTCGGGAATGTTATCAGGCGAACGAGCCCAGTTTTTCTTTTCTTCCTATATATAAAAAAGAATGATACTTGGTGTCGGCTTAGTCAACAAACGATTGTGCGAACCTTGACCGTTGGGTTGACATCCAACGTCTATCATGTTTCTTCAGTCTCTTCTTCCTCCAACCGCCAAAGCCAAACCAGCACCGGTCGGACCGCCTGCTCCCGCCTCCCACAGTTGGTTGTGCTGCCGTGCACACATCATGGCCACATCGCACCCTAAAACTCTGTGCACCTTCCCTGGCTCCTGTTCGTTCCCGTCCGAGGCCTCACCATCGTCCTCCGCCTTGGTTCGCTCACCGTAGTGCCTGAAGGAAATATGCCCTAGAGGCAATAATAAAGTTATTATTTATTTCCTTATATCATAATAATTGTTTATTATTCATGCTAGAATTGTATTAACCGGAAACATAATACATGTGTGAATACATAGACAAATAGAGTGTGACTAGTATGCCTCTACTTGACTAGCTCGTTGATCAAAGATGGTTATGTTTCCTAGCCAAAGACACGAGTTGTCATTTGATTAACGGGATCACATCATTAGGAGAATGATGTGATTGACTTGACCCATTCCGTTAGCTTAGCACTTGACCGTTTAGTATTCTGCTATTGCTTTCTTCATGACTTATACATGTTCTTATGACTATGAGATTATGCAACTCCCGTTTACCGTAGGAACACTTTGTGTGCTACCAAACGTCACAACGTAACTGGGTAATTATAAAGGTGCTCTACACGTGTCTCTGAAGGTACTTGTTGGGTTGGCGTATTTCGAGATTAGGATTTGTCACTCCGATTGTCGAAGAGGTATCTCTGGGCCCACTCGGTAATGCACATCACTATAAGCCTTGCAAGCATTGTAACTAATGAGTTAGTTACGGCATGATGTATTACGGAACGAGTAAAGAGACTTGCCGGTAACCAGATTGAACTAGGTATTGAGATACCGACGATCGAATCTTGGGCAAGTAACATACCGATGACAAAGGGAATAACGTATGTTGTTACAGATTGACCGATAAAGATATTTGTAGAATATGTGGGAGCCACTATGAGCATTCAGGTTCCGCTATTGGTTATTGACCGGAGACGTGTCTCGGTCATGTCTACATAGTTCTCGAACCCGTAGGGTCCGCACGCTTAAAGTTCGGTGACGATCGATATTATGAGTATTGTGTTTTGATGTACCGAAGGTAGTTCGGAGTCCCGGATATGATCACGGACATGACGAGGAGTCTCAAAATAGTCGAGATGTAAAGATCGCTATATTAGACGACTATTTTGGACACTATAAGGGTTCCGGAAGGTTTCGAGCATATACCAGAGTACCGGGGGGTTACCGGAACCCCCCGGGGAGTTAATTGGGCCTCATGGGCCTTAGTGGGAGAAGAGGAGGGGCGGCCAAGGGCAGCCGCGCGCCCCCTCCCCCTCTAGTCCGAATTGGAGAAGGAGGGGGCGGCGCCCCCCTTTCCTTCTCTTCCTCTCTCCCTTCCTTTCCCCCTCCTACTCCAACTAGGAAAAGAGGGAGTCCTACTCCCGGTGGGAGTAGGACTCCTCCCTGGCGTGCCCTCCTCCTGGCCGGCCGCCTCCTCCCCTGGTCCTTTATATACGGGGGCAGGGGGCACCTCTAGACACAACAATTGGTCTCTTGATCTCTTAGCCGTGTGCGGTGCCCCCCTCCACCATATTCCACCTTGGTAATATCGTAGCGGTGCTTAGGCGAAGCCCTGCATTGGTAGCAACATCATCACCGTCATCACGCCGTCGTGCTGACGGAACTCTCCCTCAAAGCTCGGCTGGATCGGAGTTCGAGGGACGTCATCGAGTTGAACGTGTGCTGAAATCGGAGGTGTCGTATGTTTGGTACTTGGATCGGTCGGATCGTGAAGATGTATGACTACATCAACCGTGTTGTTCTAACGCTTCCGCTTTAGGTCTACGAGGGTACATGGACACACTCTCCCCTCTCGTTGCTATGTATCACCATGATCCTGTGTGTGTAGGATTTTTTTTTAAATTACTATGTTCCCCAACAGTGGCATCCGAGCCTGGTTTTATGCGTAGATGTTATATGCGCGAGTAGAACACAAGTGAGTTGTGGGCAATACAAGTCATACTGCTTACCAGCATGTCATACTTTGGTTCGGCGGTATTGTTGGATGGAGCGGCCCGGACCGACATTACGTGTACACTTACGCGAGACTGGTTCTACCGACGTGCTTTACACACAGGTGGCTGACGGGTGTCAGTTTCTCCAACTTTAGTTGAATTGAGTGTGGCTACGCCCGGTCCTTGAGAAGGCTAAAACAACACTAACTTGATGAACTATCGTTGTGGTTTTGATGCGTAGGTAAGAACGGTTCTTGCTCGGCCCATAGCAGCCACGTAAAACGGTTTTTGCAGGGCATGTTGTGATGTGATATGGTCAAGACATGATGCTATATTTTATTGTATGAGGTGATCATGTTTCGTAACAAAGTTATCGGCAACTGGCAGGAGCCATATGGTTGTCGCTTTATTGTATGCAATGCAATCGCCCTGTAATTGCTTTACTTTATCACTAAGCGGTAGCGATAGTCGTAGAAGCAATAGTTGGCGAGACGACAACGATGCTACAATGGAGATCAAGGTGTCGCGCCGGTGACGATGGTGATCATGATGGTGCTTCGGAGATGGAGATAACAAGCACAAGACGATGATGGCCATATCATATCACTTATATTGATTGCATGTGATGTTTATCTTTTATGCATCTTATTTTGCTTTGATTGACAGTAGCATTATAAGATGATCTCTCACTAAATTTCAAGATAAAAATGTTCTCCCTGAGTATGCACCGTTGCCAAAGTTCATCGTGCCGAGACACCACGTGATGATCGGGTGTGATAAGCTCAACTTTCATCTACAACGGGTGCAAGCCAGTTTTGCACACGCAGAATACTCGGGTTAAACTTGACGAGCCTAGCATATGCAGATATGGCCTCAGAACACTGAGACCGAAAGGTCGAGCGTGAATCATATAGTAGATATGATCAACATAGTGATGTTCACCATTGAAAACTACTCCATTTCACGTGATTATCGGTTATGGTTTAGTTGATTTGGATCACGTGATCACTTAGATGATTAGAGGGATGTCTGTCTAAGTGGGGGTTCTTAAGTAATATGATTAATTGAACTTAAATTTATCATGAACTTAGTACCTGATAGTATTTTGCTTGTCTATGTTGCTGTAGATAGATGGCCCGTGTTGTTGTTGCGTTGAATTTTAATGCATTCCTTGAGAAAACAAAGTTGAAAGATGATGGTAGCAATTACACGGACTGGGTCCGTAACTTGAGGATTATCCTCATTGCTGCATAGAAGAATTACGTCCTGGAAGCACCGCTAGGTGCCAGACCTGCTGCAGAAGCAACACCAGATGTTATGAACATCTGGCAGAGCAAAGCTGATGACTACTCGATAGTTCAGTGTGCCATGCTTTACGGCTTAGAACCGGGACTTCAATGACGTTTTGAATGTCATGGAGCATATGAGATGTTCCAGGAGTTGAAGTTCATATTTCAAGCAAATGCCCGGATTTAGAGATATGAAGTCTCCAATAAGTTCTACGGCTGTAACATGGAGGAGAATAGTTCTGTCAGTGAGCATATACTCAGAATGTCTGGGTATAATAATCACTTGATTCAACTGGGAGTTAATCTTCTGGATGATAGCGTCATTGACATAATTCTTCAATCACTACCACCAAGTTACAAGAGCTTCGTGATGAACTATAACATGCAAGGGATGGATAAGCCAATTCCCGAGCTCTTCGCAATGCTAAAGGCTGCGGAGGTAGAAATCAAGAAGGAGCATCAAGTGTTGATGGTCAACAAGACCACCAGTTTGAAGAAAAAGGGCAAAGGGAAGAAGAAGGGGAACTTCAAGACGAACGGCAAATAAGTTGCTGCTCAAGAGAAGAAACCCAAGTCTGGACCTAAGCCTGAGATTGAGTGCTTCTACTGCAAGCAGACTGGTCACTAGAAGCGGAATTGCGCCAAGTATTTGGCGGATAAGAAGGATGGCAAGGTGAACAAAGGTATATGTGATATACATGTTATTGATGTGTACCTTACTAGAGCTCGCAGTAGCACCTGGGTATTCGATACTGGTTCTGTTGCTAATATTTGCAACTTGAAACAGGGACTACGGATTAAGCGAAGACTGGCTAAGGACGAGGTGATGATGCGCGTGGGAAATGGTTCCAAAGTCGATGTGATCGCCGTTGGCACGCTACCTCTACATCTACCTTCGGGATTAATTTTAGACCTGAATAATTGTTATTTGGTGCCAGCGTTAAGCATGAACATTATATCTGGATCTTGTTCGATGCGAGACGGTTATTCAATTAAATATGAGAAGAATGGTTGTTCTATTTATATGAGTAATATCTTTTATGGTCATGCGCCCTTGAAGAGTGGTCTATTTGTATTGAATCTCGATAGTAGTCATACACATATTCATAATGTTGAAGCCAAAAGATGCAGAGTTGATAATGATAGTGCAACTTATGTGTGGCACCGCCATTTGGGTCATATTGGTGTAAAGCGCATGAAGAAACTCCATACTGATGGACTTTTGGAATCACTTGATTATGAATCACTTGGTACTTGCGAACCGTGCCTCATGGGCAAGATGACTAAAATGCCATTCTCCGGAACTATGGAGCGAGCAACTGATTTTTTGGAGATCATACATACTGATGTATGTGGTCCAATGAATGTTGAGGCTCGCGGCGGGTATCGCTATTTTCTCACCTTCACAGATGATTTAAGCAGATATGGGTATATCTACTTAATGAAACATAAGTGTGAAACATTTGTAAAGTTCAAAGAATCTCAGAGTCAAGTTGAAAATCATCGTAACAAGAAAATAAAGTTTCTACGATCTGATCGTGGAGGAGAATATTTGAGTTACGTGTTTGGTCTACATTTGAAATAATGCGGAATAGTTTCGCAGCTTACGCCACCCGAAACACCACAGTGTAATGGTGTGTCCGAATGTCGTAATCGTACTTTATTAAATATGGTGCGATCTATGATGTTTCTTACTGATTTACCGCTATTGTTTTGAGGTTATTCTCTAGAGACAGCTGCATTCACGTTAAATAGGGCACCATCTAAATCCGTTGAGACGACTCCTTATGAACTATGGTTTGGCAAGAAACCAAAGTTGACGTTTCTTAAAGTTTGGGGCTGCGATGCTTATGTGAAAAGGCTTCAACCTGATAAGCTCGAACCCAAATCGGAGAAATGTGTCTTCATAGGATACCCAAAGCAGACTGTTGGGTACACCTTCTATCACAGATCCGAAGGCAAGACATTCGTTGCTAAGAATGGATCCTTTCTAGAGAAGGAGTTTCTCTCGAAAGAAGTGAGTGGGAGGAAAGTAGAACTTTATGAGGTAATTGTACCTACTCCCTTATTGGAAAGTAGTTCTTCACATAAACCGGTTCCTGTGACGACTACACCAATTAGTGAAGAAGCTACTGATGATGATCATGAAACTTCAGATCAAGTTACTACCGAACCTCGTAGGTCAACCAGAGTAAGATCCGCACCATAGTGGTACGGTAATCCTGTTCTGGAAGTCATGTTATTAGACCATGACGAACCTACGAACTATGAGGAAGCGATGATGAGCCCAGATTCCGCAAAATGGCTTGAGGCCATGAAATCTGAGATGGGATCCACGTATGAGAACAAAGTGTGGACTTTGGTTGACTTGCCCGATGATCGGCAAGCCATCGAGAATAAATGGATCTTGAAGAAGAAGATAGACGCTGACGGTAATGTTACTGTCTACAAAGCTCGACTTGTTGCAAAAGGTTTTAGACAAGTTCAAGGAGTTGACTACGATGAGACCTTCTCACCCGTAGCAATGCTTAAGTCCGTCTGAATCATGTTAGCAATTGCCGCATTTGCTTATTATGAAATTTGGCAAATGGATGTAAAGACTGCATTCCTGAATGGATTTCTGGAAGAAGAGTTGTATATGATGCAACCTGAAGGTTTTATCGATCCAAAGGGAACTAACAAAGTGTGCAAGCTCCAGCGATCCATTTATGGACTGGTGCAAGCATCTCGGAGTTGGAATAAACATTTTGATAGTGTGATCAAAGCATATGGGTTTATATGACTTTTGGAGAAGCCTCAGATTTACAAGAAAGTGAGTGGGAGCTCTGTAGCATTTCTGATATTATATGTGGATGACATATTGTTGATTGGAAATGATATAGAATTTCTGGATAGCATAAAGGGATATTTGAATAAGAGTTTTTCAATGAAGGACCTCGGTGAAGCTTCTTATATATTAGGCATCAAGATCTATAGAGATAGATCAAGACGCTTAATTGGACTTTCACAAAGTACATACCTTGACAAAGTTTTGAAAAGGTTCAAAATGGATCAAGCAAAGAAAGGGTTCTTGTCTGTGTTACAAGGTGTGAAGTTGAGTAAGACTCAATGCCCGACCACTGCAGAAGATAGAGAGAAGATGAAAGATGTTCCCTATGCTTCAGCCATAGGCTCTATCATGTATGCAATGTTGTGTACCAGACCTGATGTGTGCCTTGCTATTAGTTTAGCTAGGAGGTACCAAAGTAATCCAAGAGTGGATCACTGGACAGCGGTCAAAAACATCCTGAAATACCTAAAAAGGACTAAGTATATGTTTCTCGTTTATGAAGGTGACAAAGAGCTCGTCGTAAATGGTTACGTCGATGCAAGCTTTGACACTGATCTGGAGGATTCTAAATCGCAAACCGGATACGTGTTTATATTGAACGGTGGAGCTGCCGGTTGGAGCAGTTCTAAACAAAGCGCCGTATGGGATCTACGTGTGAAGTGGAGTACATAGCTGCTTCGGATGCAGCAAATGAAGGAGTCTGGATGAAGGAGTTCATATCTGATCTAGGTGTCATACCTAGTGCATCGGGTCCAATGAAAATCTTTTGTGACAATACTGGTGCAATTGCCTTGGCAAAGGAATCCAGATTTCACAAGAGAACCAAGCACATCAAGAGATGCTTCAACTCCATCCCGCATCAAGTCCGTGGGAGACATAGAGATTTGCAAGATACATACGGATCTGAATGTTGCGCACTGCTAACTAAGCCTCTTCCACGAGCAAAACATGATCAGCACCAAGGCTCCATGGGTGTTAAAATCATTACCGTAATCTAGATTATTGACTCTAGTGCAAGTGGGAGATCAAGGAAATATGCCCTAAAGGCAATAATAAAGTTATTATTTATTTCCTTATATCATGATAAATGTTTATTATTCATGCTAGAATTGTATTAACCGGAAACATAATACATGTGTGAATACATAGACAAACAGAGTGTCACTAGTATGCCTCTACTTGACTAGCTTGTTGATCAAAGATGGTTATGTTTCCTAGCCATAGACATGAGTTGTCATTTGATTAACGGGATCACATCATTAGGAGAATGATGTAATTGACTTGACCCATTCCGTTAGCTTAGCACTTGATTGTTTAGTATTCTGCTATTGCTTTCTTCATGACTTATACATGTTCCTATGATTATGAGATTATGCAACTCCCGTTTACCGGAGGAACACTTTGTGTGCTACCAAGTGTCACAACGTAACTGGGTGATTATAAAGGTGCTCTACAGGTGTCTCCGAAGGTATTTGTTGGGTTGGCGTATTTCGAGATTAGGATTTGTCACTCCGATTGTCGGAGAGGTATCTCTGGGCCCACTCGGTAATGCACATCACTATAAGCCTTGCAAGCATTGTAACTAATGAGTTAGTTATGGATGATGTATTACTGGAACAAGTAAAGAGACTTGCGGTAATGAGATTGAACTAGGTATCGAGATACCGACAATCGAATCTCGGCAAGTAACATACCGATGACAAAGGAACAACGTATGTTGTTGTGCGGTTCGACCGATAAAGATCTTCGAGAATATGTGGAGCCGATATGAGCATCCGTGTTCCGCTATTGGTTATTGACCAAGACATGTCTCGGTCATGTCTACATAGTTCTCGAACCCGTAGGGTCCGCACGCTTAAAGTTCGGTGACGATTGGTATTATGAGTTTTGTGTTTTGATGTACCGAAGGTAGTTCGGAGTCCCGGATATGATCACGGACATGACGAGGAGTCTCGAAATAGTTGAGACGTAAAGATCGATATATTGACGGCTATGTTTGGACACCTAAGGGTTCCCAAGGTTTCGGGCATATCGAGTACCGGGTTACCGGAACCCCGGGGAGTTAATTGGGCCTCATGGGCCTTAGTGGGAGAAGAGGAGGGCGGCCAAGGGCAGCCGCCCTTTCCTCTAGTCCGAATTGACAAGGAGGCGGCGCCCCCTTTCCTTCTCTTCTCTCTCCTTCCTTTCCCTCCTACTCCAACTAGGAAAGAGGGACTCCTACTCCGGTGGGAGTAGGATCGCCTCCCGGCGCGCCTCCTCCCGGCCGGCCGCCTCCCCCAGTCCTTTATATATCGAAGGGGGGGCACCTCTAGACACAACAATTGATCTCTTGATCTCTTAGCCGTGTCGGTGCCCCTCCATAATATTCCACCTCGGTCATATCAGAGTGGTGCTTAGGCGAAGCCTCTGACGGTAGCAACATCATCACCGTCATCACGCCATCGTCCGACGGAACTCTCCTCAAAGCTCTACCGGATCGAAGTTCGAGGGACGCCATCAAGTTGAACGTGTCTTTGAACTCCTGAGGCGCCAGACGCTCGTACTTGATCCGCTTGATCGTGAAGACGTACGACTACATCAACCGCGTTGTGCTAACGCTTCCGCTTTTGGTCTACGAGGGTACGTGGACACACTCTCCCCTCTCGTTGCTATACATCGCCATGATCCTTTGTGTGCGTAGGAATTTTTTTGAAATTACTACGTTCCCAACAGTGTCGCCCTCTGGTGTTGTCAACATGGTCAACAACCAAGAGGAATAAGGAGATGACTGTACATGGTGATGATGATGAGGGACCCAAAGAGCCGCCGCAGAGAATTTAGTTTTTTCGGGACGGAGAAGGGTATCAACTGGGTTGTGCGGGGGCTGTGGCCCGTCTAGCCCAGGCTTTTATTTCATATGTTTACCACATGACCAGACGAGTTTGTTTTTTTCCTTTCTGAAAATGGCTAGTCCAGCTATTCTGTTTTTTGCAGAATAACCCACGTAGGCCTACTTGCTTTTCTACGCCGCAAGGCCGGAAATCTTTCAAGATGAGGAGGGATGCATTCGGGCTTGCCCAAAAAATGGGCTATAAGTCTCTCCCTAATAATAAAGCACAAATTGAGTCTCTGGGTTCACCGTCGTGGCTTTTTTGCACAAAGGTCCCTGTGCTTTTTAGTATTTGACCCGCAGTCCATCACTAATCTGATAGAAAAACCGCTGGAAAAAAAAAAACCGTCCGCATCTGGCTCCTCGCCTCCACCCTGGCCAGGCCGAGCCAAATCCCCCCGACCTGCGGCGGCGGTGGACCCTCCCTCGTGGAGGATTACACCGGCTGCCCCGCGCTCAGGATGAGATATGGGTCTTTATCACCAACTGAAAATGCTGAAGCAGACGACCCCTACTCGGGAGGTGAAGCTCGCGAACGAAAAATCAAAGCTCCTCTGCAGAGGGGAGGACCGTCATGGCCGGGGGAGTGATGGGGGAATTCATGGCGTGCGGGAGCAGCGGAGATCCGGCGACGTCGCAGGGGGAGGGGATCCCGCCGGTGGCGCTATGGTCCGGGTGGAGCGGCGGGAGGGGGGATCCCGGTGGTGTAGAGATCCGGCGGCGGCGCGGGGGGAGGGGATCCCGGAGGCGGTGGGCGCGCAGCGGCAGCGGTGGCGTGTCCAGGACCTGGTCCAGGGAGAGAGCTCGGATGTGGATAAACTTGCGCGCGCGAGAGAGAGAGAGCGGCGTTGCAGAAGAAAAACTTAGAGGAAAGCTGCAGGTGCGACCGACGGACGAGTCCATACAGGGCTGGAGGAACTAGCGATGTGTCTTCTAGACCAGCCAGCATGCTAACATTCATTTTTGTGAGACACGCGTGTTGCTGGCTAGCGTGCACGCATGTTGTTGGTTTTTTCGTTTGCATGCACGTACGTTGACATGTTCTTCTTTTTCTGTTTTCTGTAGTTTGTATTTATTTTGTGACATTAATTTTTTTTTTGCGGGATTAATTGTTTGGATCCTTCATGCATCAATAAGAATCTCTGAGTCGATAACATGAACATGTTAGCATGCACACATGTATTTATTGTTCAAACTATTCATATATTGGGGTTTGTTTTAAGGTTGAATTTGACTCATCTCGAAAAGAAAAAAAATTAAATTTGACTATATTTATGTCAGTGACGAACACCACACATACATGTGTGCACGCTACAAGGACGAGAAATCTGAAAGGGAAACAAATACCATACATACATAGATAAGGATTAGGTAATGTTGGACTATCATATATACACTGATTATTATGACACACTCAGACGGCCCCCCGCAGCCGCAGCTCATACCCTACACCCCATGTGTTAGGATTTCTTCTGCCTCCCGCCGACAGTGGCGGACCTAGCCTGGTCAGGGTGGGCCAACAATGCAACTGTGCAGGTAGATATAGTTTTTCTTTTATTTCTTTTAGCCTTTTTGTTATGGTATAAAGCTCACTTCTCAACGGCCCACCCTGTCCATCCTCTACCTCCGTCACTGTCCGCCGGCTTTGTTGTCGATCTATCTCGTCTCCTGTTGTCTTAGGACCATGGAGGCGCGGTGGATCCCGGTCATTGCCAGCGGGAGGATTGTTTTTTATGCTTTTTTAAGTTTTGTTAGGGGTTATGTGTTTTTTTAAGTTTTGTTATGGTTTGTGTCATATTGAGAGATGCGTGGCGGAGGCTGCTCTATGCAGATGGAATGTGGTGTTTCTAGCATCGTCTAAGGATGTGTGGAGGTTTGTCGGGTTCACCTTCATGTTCTTTTTACACAAAGGTCCCTGTGGTTTTTTAGAATTTACCCGCAATCCAGAAAAACGTTTAGTTCCAGAAGTCCGACTCCCTCGTTGTCCCGTCCGCACGTATCGAATAGTCCCACTCCCACCATGCCCACATACAACAAACTCCACCGATTTATATACTTTTGCAGATTGGTTGTCCACAAGCCAAGCAACAGGAGCTCGATGAGATTGACCGGAACAATGATGATTGCCTAGAGCAGAGCAGGGGCCGGTAGCCGGGGAAATGGGATTGAGGGCAGGCACGGGCGCGAGGAGTCGGCGAGGTCCGACGGCCATGGTTGTGCCGTTCCTGTCAAGCCAGAGCAGAGGGAGGACCTAGATGGACGCGGGGGCGACGGCTGCACGTGCGACGGGAGCATAGAGCCTGGCGGCGCTAGCAGGAGGAAGGAGCAGTCGAGCGATGGCCGACCCACTTGCAGGGTTAGGTTACACACGCTGGGAATGGGCCTGCTGAGACGTCTTGGCCCAACCGTGCCGGCCTGTTTCTCGCGTGCATTGTTTCTTCCGCAGAAAAAAGTAGCTGCATAAATGAAATAGAAAACTGGCGTGCGTAAACACGATGGATCACTCACTCTACTTATATTTTTTTAAAACTGATTTGGCCTAAATATGTTAGGCATGCCGTATACAAATTTGTGGGTGGAAAACTTGAAGTCTACATCTAAGATACTTTCACGAATTTATCGGTGCAAAACTGGAAGTCTTGGCGTAGCCGGTGTTGGAGCTGATGATTGAACAAAGGAGTCATGCATCAACATCTAGATTCATCCCCTAACAATTTATCCACCATTATCTCCATCCTCTACTCTCGGTGCCGATTGAGTGAAGGTCTTCAAAGAGTGCGGTGAAGCGCGCTAACGACGTTGGTGTTGGTGCATGTGTAATGGGTGGTCTAGCCGAAGTGGCGGGCAGAGGAGGCAGTAACAACACACTTAACAATGAATCATGTCATGGCAGATGGCTGGTTTTTCTGACACTCCCCTACCATATCAAAAGAAGTTACTTTGTACGCCTTTATGATATAGATTTTTTCCTCTCCCGGTGCAACACACGGGCATATTTTGCTAGTAATAAGAAATGAGCTATAAGTAATAATAAATGGGCTGTAAAATAAAAAAAACACAATAAAGATGCAATTAGTTTCAAAATACCTTTTTCTTTCAAATTTTGATATTTTAAATTTCATTGTTTTTGTGCGGATAAAATTTCATTGGATTTAAATTAAGGTATGTTTAGTTTTAAAATTAATTTGAATCTGCCTAAAAATTTTGGGTTGTATGCTGCTTGGGACAGATTTAGAGGCTGACTTGTGGGTCTACTAGGTTGATGTGTACGAAAAGCTTTGTCAACTTAGTCCACAAACGATTCTAGCAGCAGTGACCGTTGGATGTTAATCCAGCAGCCATGCTGCTTCTTCAATATCTGATCTTCTTGCTCCAGCCACCCAAACCAGCTACTGTGGACTGCTGCTCCCACCTCCGTGGCCACCGTGTTGCCGCACAGTGCCGCCCCCCCACCCTACTCCATTGCTGGCCGTGCCATTCCTCTACTCACCCACACCTCCTCGTTATTTTCCAAAGGATGGTGAGTCGAACCAAGAAACCTCGTACTCCTCACCGCGGCACCATCGTCGGGCCTTCCTCGCCCCATGTCGCTCCTTCCTAGGCCTCGCCGTCGTCCACCGCCTCGTGCTTTTGGCGCGCCTCGGTCAACGTGGTCAACGAACGACATCCATCGGAAGTGGATCAGACGTGGAGAGGTCGATACCGGGTCCACAACCGCACACATGGAAATGCCTCCTTATTACACGCAAAATAATTATTCACGCACTGACACCGGGACCACGGGAAGGGCCTCAGATTTCGCAAAAACGCCGACAAATCGGACCGACCAGCTATATCTTCGCATGCAAGGAAGTGCCTTTTATTACGCACAAAAAATGAACACCGCCTCGCTAGTTGGGACCCACCATAGTGGGAGGCTGACTTAGGGCCTACTAAGTTGACGCGACGGAGGGCTTTGTCAACTTAGTCAATATGAACGATTCTAGCTCCAAAGGACCAGACGATGTCCATCCAACGGCCGTAGTGCTTCTTCAACCTCCGGTCTTCGCTCCGGCTACCCAAACCAAAGACCGGCCGTGTCGCTCGCTTCCCGCCTCCCGTGGGTCGGGTGTCTTGCCATGAGGCCTCACCGCCTTACTACTCCCACCGCTGGCGAGGACATCCCTCTACTCACCCACACCCCCTGTTATTCTGTGGCGATGGCAGCCTCACACCAAAGCCGAACCTGTGAACCCTCATACTCCTCTCCGCGTGGGCATCCACTGCCGCGTCTTCCCCAGCTTCACATTGTCTGCTTCCTAGGCCTCACCGTCGTCCACCGCCTTAGTGCTCTCGGCGCGGCGTGGTCAATGTGGTCAACGAACGACTTCCATCAAGAGTATCAGACGTGGAGAGGCCGATACCGGGTCCACGGCCGCAACAAGGAAGTGTCTCCTTATTACACGGAAAATAATGATTCCTCCACCTGACAGCAGGGACCCACCGGACGGGCCACCGTATTTCACAAAAAAACATTCCCCCTGACTGTTGGGACCCACCAATTACATCTTCGCATGCAAGGAAGTGCCTGACAGTCGGGACCCACCTGGTCGAAGCGTACGTAGCATTGTCATTCTGGCCGCGAATATGTACGTACATACGATCGGTCTGTCTGCAGGCTGCAGCGATTAACCGTGGCCGTGTAAGGAAGGGCACGTGTCGTATTATAGGCGCTCATGTGTCGTAGTAGAGGCGCGCGCGTAGCATGTCACGCAGTCCCGTTAATATGGTGTACACATACGTACAACCAGGGTGCAAGAAAGTAAATACGGCCATGTATGTACATACGGGCGGGGTCTCGAATGCCTACTCGCGCATACGTACGGCCAGGGCTCTTGTACATGGCTGGGTCGGAACGGAGAAACTGCGCCGTCGTGTTCATCGGGAGTTGACCGGCTTGGACGGAACAACCGATCGAAACGAGGCCTGGCGTAACGCAGAACGGACGAAACAGCCTTGTGTTCGCCTGGCCACGGTCGAAAGGGGATCCTGTTCATCGGGAGGGGTCTGGCGTACCGCAAAACGGAGGAAACGGACTTCTCTTGGACCTCCTACGGTTGAAACGGGTCCTTTCGATCGGGAGGGTTGTGGCGTACCGCAAAACGAAGGAAACAGACTTGTGTTGGAGCGCTACGGTCGAAACGGGGGTCCTGTTCATCGGGAGGGGTGTGGCGTACCGCAAAACGGGACTCCACAGGCTACTGTTCATCTCCACCGTCGACCTCCTCTAGCCTCCATGGGCTACTGTTCATCCACCGTTGACCTCTTCCAGCCTCCACCTGCGACTGTTCATCCACGGACTCATGTTCATCCAGCCTCCACCGCTCCTCCACCGGCTACTATTCAACCAGCCCTCTCCACGAGGTCCTGTTCAACCAGCCCTCCACGGGCTCTCGTTCATCCGCACTTCCACCGCCATTGCTCAACCAGCCCTCCACGGGGTCGTCCTGTTCATCCAGCCCTCCAGGGGGTCCTGTTCATCCAGCGACAACAGCCTCTACTATACCACGGGGTCCTGTTCATCCAAGCCCCCACCGGGAACTGTTCATCCACCCTCCCCCCAACAACGCTCACTGTTAATCAAGGGAAGGAGGCAGCAGGTTCGATCGGCTTCAATTAGTAGCAGTAGTGAAGGAGTCACTCGGGTTTAGTTAACAGCAAGAGATCGATCGGGGTTCAGTAACGTAGCTAGTGCAATCGCTCGGGTTCAGTTAGAGCCCAACGCCTCGCTCGGGTTTAGTTAGAGCGCAACGCCTCGCACACACGCGCGTACGTGTACGAGAGAAACACGCAAACCTCCGTGCATCGCTCGACCCCGACCACCCACCGTAACCGGGAACTCCCCATTATTTTCCCCGCCCTCGCTTCTACCACGGTTTTTTCCGTCATGGACGGCCCAAAGAATGTCATGCAGCTGCGTCTCCGGCCCGCCCAGGATGAAAAGCCCATTTACTGTCATGATTTTTTTGTCATAGAAGTAGGAGTCCACCACATCTGTGATGATACCGGGTTTTGTCACAATTATCGTCATAGAAGTGTCATAAGCATGACAGACGAAAAATTCGTTCGGTCCAAAATGTCACGAATGTGTCTTTTTTTGTAGTGCATTGACTTGTTACTCTTGGAGCTTCGGCTCCTAGGCGGTTAGAGGTTCGTTCGCCCGCCACACGTCCCTATCATTACGAACATGAAAGTCGCTCCCGACAAAGTTTTATACATGAAAGTCACGCAAAAAAATATGACGAATCCGAATACGCGGCCCGTTCGCCCGCCACAAGTCCCTGTCATAGCGAACATGCAATCGTCCCCCTCTGTTTCATCTATTCGGAAATTCCTAACACTGGGAAAACTTTCCCGTATGTCATCCCCCTTCGCCGGTATCATGTAACACTACGTTAAAACACCCCTAGCACTGCATGTTGTCATATAGTGCATTTGTGTTACATCTGTGTGCTTTGTATTTACTGTTTCTTCTCCCTCTTCTCTCCGGTTGACCCCGAGACCGATGCTGCCACTGTGATCGACTACGTCGACGACGACCCTGCTACCTCTTAAGCACTGCGTTGGTTTTCCCTTGAAGAGGAAAGGGTGATTCAGTAAAGTAGCGTAAGTATTTCCCTCATTTTTTGAGAACCAAGGTATCAATCCAGTAGGAGACCACGCTCAAGTCCCACGCACCTACACAAACAAATAAGAACCTTGCAACCAACACGATAAAGGGGTTGTCAATCCCTTCACGGCCACTTGCAAAAGTGAGATCTGATAGAGATGATAAGATAATATTTTTGGTATTTTTATGATAAAGACTAAAAGTAAAGAAAGCAATATAAACGGCGATAGAAATAGCTTGTTGATGGAAGATTAATATGATGGAAAATAGACCCGGGGGCCATAGGTTTCACTAGTGGCTTCTCTCAAGATAGCACAAATATTACGGTGGGTAAACGAATTACTGTCGAGCAATTGATAGAATTGAGCATAGTTATGAGAATATCTAGGTATGATCATGTATATAGGCATCACGTCCGTGACAAGTAGACCGACTCCTGCCTGCATCTACTACTATTACACCACACATCGACCGCTATCTAGCATGCATCTAGAGTATTAAGTTCATAAGAACAGAGTAACGCTTTATGCAAGATGACATGATGTAGAGGGATAAACTCATGCAATATGATATAAACCCCATCTTTTTATCCTCGATGGCAACAATACAATACGTGTTGTTTCCCCTATTGTCACTGGGATCGAGCACCGCAAGATTGAACCCAAAGCTAAACACTTCTCCCATTGCAAGAAAGATCAATCTAGTAGGCCGAACCAAATTGATAGTTCGAAGAGACTTGCAAAGATAACCAATCATACATCAAAAGAATTCAGATGAGATTCAAATATTGTTCATAGATAATCTTGATCATAAATCCACAATTCATCGGATCTCGACAAACACACCGCAAAAGAAGAGTTACATCAAATAGATCTCCAAGAGAATCGAGGAGAACTTTGTATTGAGGTCCAAAGAAAGAGAAGATGTCAGGACCCCGATTCCAAGTCACATTGACCTAGCCGGTAACACCTCATATCACTTTGCGGCCTCACGCACGGTATTCCCACCGGTGTCGCCTTACCATGGCCCGGGACCGCTTATGCCTTTTGGCTCACGATATGATAGTGTCGCTAGCATCCACATGACAGAGAACCCGGCCGACATGGCTAGTTGTGAACCCAAAGCGACGCTTAACCCATGGGGACAGAGCATACATGAATCACATCGAGCATGTCGGTCATCAACGATGAATCCGGCTGTAGCACTGGCTAACAGACTCCGTAACCCGGCCAGTAGCAGGCTAGGCAGGACTCGGATGTCACCAAGTGACATTTCCCGGGGATGCATACACGAGAACGGTGAAACACATGCCGGCAAATCAAATGTCCAGAAAGCAGTAGTGCTTTGGGCTAGCAGGACTCCGTGAACCGGCATGAGCGGACTACTATCGCCAGAAGCACTAGACTACATTTCCCCATATGAGAGGCTGCCAAGGATAAACAACTAGATTGTCGTTTCCCACTCATACCAAGCATTTCAATCATACACACAATATGTCCGATATGAGTACATACAACATGGCATCACAACAAAATTATACAACTCAAAGTACTTTATTTAAGAGGCTCCGAGGAGCCATACATAACATATTCATACAGACAGGGTCACATGACCCAACACTCAAGTCATACAAACATACAAGCACATGCGAAGCAAACTAGTCTCGAGTACGACACTAAAAGAAAGAAGGCTTGACGAAGCCCTTCTATCTACAAAGGGCCCTTCACAAGCCTTGGATCACCACCGGTGGCTAGTCACTCGTCGACGCCAAGGTCTACATAGAACCCATCGGAGGGGGTGTGTTGTCGCCCGAAAACATTAATTACAAACATGAGTACGGAGGTACTCAAAGAAGTCTTACAACAGTAATCCTATTATACATGCACATTCTCAAGAAGGTAGTGGAGTTATTGCAGCAAGCCAGCTTTGACTCTTGGCTAAACTATCCCACGTGACACCACTTGAAAAGCATTTGTCGCACACGAGTCCACTAATCACCATCACAATACTCCACTGTGGATCCTCTCTCGACAACCCACGAGAGGGCCATCCGCTGATACTCACACTTATCTTGAGGCTTTTAGTAATATCCATTTACTTGTCTATGAACCGCATAGGCGACCAAGTAGTCCTTATCATGACGCGCTATTCAATAGTTTTATACCTGCAGGGTGTACTTCACACATGTTTCCACCACTTAGCGTCTGCACACGATATGTGCTCGGCAGACTTCAAGCGAAAGCCGACGTGGGTGTAGACCACGACCTAACCAACCACAGAAGTCTCTAGTCCAGGATTATCGCCTATTCGGGTTCCATCCACAGGGAGTCCGGCCGAGGTTCCACTAACGGCCCCGAACGATGTGTGCAGGGTTCCCGAGACACCAAACGGGCGAATCGGTACACCGTACACGTGCCTACCGCAACACAGCCCACCCCTAAGGTCAGCCTCAAGGCGGCCCCAAAGATACTACAAACACCGAAAACTACTTGCAACTCCCGGACAGAGGACGAGAGGGGTGGTAAGTCGAGTGGGGTCATATTTCAGGGCCCAACGTGTGGTAGTAGCTGATCTTAAATCACACATACAGATCTCAGTTCTTAGGGACGGCCTCAATGAAACAACCCACCATGTACTCCTACATGGCCTCTCATCGATTCCTTTACCAAAACATATTCAACACTTTCACTCTCGAAACCGACACAACCTTTCACTCTAGTTCATCATCCCGATGAGCCAGACCTGACACAACTCTAATCATAGCAAGCATAGCATGGTAGGAAACACAAACATGGCTCAATCAACTCCTACACATGCTAGTGGGTTTCATCTAGTTACTGTGGCAATGACAGGTCATGCAAAGGAAGTGGGTTAAACTACCGCAGCACACAACAGTTTGAATCGCGTTGTCTTAATGCAGTAAACAAGAGCAGAAGCGAGAACATGGGTTTGTATCGAATGATCAACGGGTTGCTTGCCCGATGTAGTGGTAGTAGGATACCGCCTTCAGACGGATATTCGGGTTATCCTCGAGGCGTAACCTATCACGAAAGACACACCGAACATAAACAACACATGACGATATGCAACAATATGATGCATGCTATGACATGGCAATATGAATGTGTGTTGACCTAATGCAAGCTAGAATAGAAAGGAATGAACTCATTTGAATCAAAGATTCAAATGTTAGCTCATTTAACATAGCCATAATAGTGCATTATCTTATTCTGCTTAAACAGCAAGGTTAACTTGTTCTGTCATGCATGAAACCATTACCAAAGGATAGATTGAATTTTTCTGATCAAAATTCATATATAGAACTTTGCATTTGGAGTTATAGATTAATTTCTATGATTTTTTGAAGTTTGCAACAATTTCTGGAATTTCCTGAATACAAATAAAACCAGAAATTACCTATTGCGTCAGCAGTGCGTCAGGGTGACGTCAGAGGTCAACGGGGGCGTCCAGGTCAACCTGACCAATGGGTCCCGCATGTTAGTAGTTAATTAAACTAACTAATTTCAGTTAAAACTAAACTGGGTTAATTAGCAGAGGGGCCCCACTTAGTCAACTCCGTCAACGGGTCAAACCGCTTGACGCTTAGCCGCCAAATGGGCCGCACGCTGCGGCGAGAGTGTGTTTGTGCGTTCCGGCGACCAAATGGACGGCGGAGACCATCTACGGGTAGCCGGAGACAAGCCGCGGCGTTTGGTGGCGGTAGTTGAGCTCGGGGTGGCCGAAAACGTCGCCGGCGACGAGCTAGGCGGTCGCCGGAGTCGGGTGAAAGTGAACCCGAGGCTTCGGGACACGGCGAGGTGCGTGGAATGGTGCTACGGGTTTCTGGGGATGTGGTGAAGTTAGTGGACAAGGTGGCGTGGCCAGTGGGTGGCCGGAGACACGTCGGCGACGAGCTCGGCGGTGGCGCGTGCGGTGATGCTTCGTGCGGCAGCTACGGTGCACGGGAAGGCAAACAGAGAGGATGGGGAGGTAGCTGGGCTCACGGTGAGTACGGCGAAGCAGTCGGCGAGGTCGGGGACGAGGTGATGCGGTGGCGACGGCGATGGGGATCTCCGGCGGTGATCGACGGAGACGGAGTCGGTGAAGGTGTTGCAGGGCGTGCGAGCGCTCGGGGCTCGGCCTGCTCGATGTAGTCGACGATGGCGGAGCGAATGGACACGGTGGCGCAGCACGGAGATGATGGAGGGCGCGAGCTTCACGGTGGCGCGGGCGCGACGGAGTCGGCCATGGTGCGGGCGAGCGAGGGAGAGGAGCTGGGGAGAGAAGGGGTGTCTGCGAGCTCGGGGGGAGGAGTGGCCGACCGAACCGAGGCGGCAGGACGGTGCGGGGAGGAGGCAGGGCGGCGAGCAGCTGCGTGGCGTGCTCGGGTGCCGCCGTCGAGCACTGGTTGCTGCTGGCCAAGCCAAGCAGCTCATTTGGAGCGGTGGCTGGGCTGGGCGGCAGTGGGCTTGCCAGTGGCGCCTGTATGCTTTGCTTTCTGTTTTCCTTTTTCTATTTTTCTGTAAGTTTGTAGACTTATTAAAATAGTTAGGCACTTCTAAAATCCTGAAATAATCAGGGCTCTGTTTAGAATATCTCCAATAGCCCACACTTATTTTCAGAATTATTTGAGCATCCAAAATATTTACTAGCATTTAAATGCCCAAATACAAATTACATATGATTTAATTCAATGACCTTCATTGACCTAGAAAATTGTGCACCTATTTTGCGGAGGTTCTAACCCAAGACAAAGAGGGTGAACTTTTTAGAAGGGCATTTCAGGTTCATTGAAAATATTTTTAGTAAACCCTAGTTGGATTCAGAGGGGTTCTCGGGGTTCTGTCTTCCCCATTTCAAGTTATTGGTTAAAGGTAAACGTGATGCAACACTCTAATGCATGGACTAGCTAGGATGTGACAACTCACCCCCACTCAAAAGAATCTCGTCCCGAGATTTAGGGTCCGTCGGGAAGAAGGTGGGATACTCAAGTCGAAGACGATCCTCCCTTTCCCAAGTAGCTTCTTGCTCAGAGTGGTTTGACCATTGAACCTTGAGAAACTTGATATTCTGGCGTCGAGTGGTACGCTCGGCTTGATCAAGGATACGAACGGGATATTCTCGATAGGTGAGGTTATCTTGGAGATCAAGCGTTTCGTGGTCCACTCCACGGATAGGATCCGAGAAGCAACGCCTGAGTTGAGAAACATGGAAGACATCATGAACTCTGGAAATATGCGGAGATAGTTCCAATTGGTAGGCAACTTCTCCTCGTTTGGCAAGAATGCGAAAGGGTCCAATGTAATGGGGAGCCAATTTGCCTTTGATACCGAATCGATGGGTTCCCTTCAAAGGAGTAACCCAAAGGTAAGCCTTCTCGCCAACTTCATAAGACATAGGCTTATGTTTGCGGTCATAATGGCTCTTTTGGCGAGATTGGGCCATTTACAATTTCTCACGAATAACACGAACCTGCTCTTCTGCTTCCTGGATCATATCCGGGCCAAAGAGTTGTCTCTCCCCGGTTTCTGACCAGTTAAGAGGCGTTCGACATTTTCGTCCATAGAGAACTTCGAAAGGAGCTTTGCCCAAGCTAGCTTGATAACTATTGTTATAAGCGAACTCAGCAAATGGAAGGCATTTCTCCCAATTCATGCCGAAGAGATGATGAAGCTCAAGCATATCCTCCGAATTTGATTGACTCGTTCTACTTGACCACTTGATTGAGGATGGAAGGCGGTGCTAAAGGAGAGACGAGTTCCCATAGCATTTTGGAAACTTTCCCAGAATCAAGAGGTGAAGAGACTTCCACGGTCTGAGTTAATCTCCAATGGGACACCATGAAGAGACACTATTCGAGAGATGTACAAATCAGCTAGCTGGCTAGTGGTTATACTCTCACGAACGGGTAGGAAGTGGGCTACTTTGGAAAGTTGATCTACAACAACGAAGATAGCATTATTCCCTCTACTGATCCTGGGAAACCCGGTAATGAAATCCATACCGATTTTATCCCACTTCCATTCAGGAATAGCCAAAGGTTGGAGGGTGCCAGCAGGCCGTTGATGCTATGCTTTAACTCGACGACAAACGTCGCAGTTAGCAATGAATTGAGCGATTTCTCTCTTCATCCTAGTCCACCAAAACCTCTGGCGTAGGTCTTGATACATTTTAGTACTACCGGGATGAATGGTGAGAGGGGATTCATGAGCTTCCTTAAGGATCAATTGTCGTAGATGTTGTTTCTTGGGAACCACCAAGCGGTTCTCGAAGAAGACCACACCTTGTTCGTCCATGGAAAAACATTTAGCAACTCCGCTAGCGATATTCTCCTTAATCTGAGATATGCCCTTATCGCGCTTTTGGGCAGCTATGATTTGATCCGTAAGGTTAGGTTTCGCCACCAGGGTGGAAAGGAATCCTCGAGGAACAATGTGTAGGTTAAGCTTACGAAATTCCTCGTGGAGAAGTGGTTGACTTTGTTGTAACATCAGGTTGTTACAATAAGATTTACGACTTAGTGCATCAGCCATGACATTGGCTTTGCCTGGGGTGTAAGATATTCCTAAGTCGTAATCTGTAATCAACTCGACCCAACGCCTTTGCCTCGAGATTCAAATCCGTTGGGTGAAGATGTATTTCAGACTTTGGTGATCGGTGTAAATTTCATAACGATTACCAAGAAGGTAATGTCACCATGTTTTGAGTGCATGGACCACTTCCGCAAGCTCTAGATCGTGTGTGGGATAGTTATCCTCATGTGGACGCAACTGTTTAGGAAGCGAGGAAATCACATGACGATCTTGCATGAGTATGCAACCTAGTCCTTGTCGCGAGGCGTCGCAATAGATAACAAAGTCCTTAGAAAAATCTGGTGGTACAAGTACGGGTGCAGATGTCAGGCGTCTTTTCAGTTCCTGAAAGCTGAACTCGCACTGTGGGGTCCACTCGAACTTTTTATCTTTCTTGAGGAGTTCGGTTAGAGGCTTAGCAACCTTGGAGAAATTCTCGACGAAGCGGCGGCAATAGCTGCTAAACCGAGGAAACTCCGAATTTGCTTGACCGATTCAGGTAGAGTCCAGTCAAGGACGGCTTGAACTCGCTCGGGATTGACAGCAATGCCCTTACCAGAGATTACATGGCCTAGATAGGTCACTTCTGGCAACCAAAACTCACACTTAGAGAATTTTGCATAAAGGCGATGCTCTCGAAGTTTCATCAATACTAGCCTTAGATGTTCGGCATGTTCTTCCTCATTCTTGGAGTAGATGAGTATATCATCGAGGTAAACCACGACGAATATATCCAAATACTCCATGAAGATCGAGTTCATTAACCGAGAGAAAGTGGCTGGAGCATTGGTTAACCCGAAGGACATGACGGTGTACTCGTATTGGCCATAACGAGTAACAAAGGCCGTTTAGGAATGTCCTCGTTCTTGATTTTGATTTGATGGTAGCCCAACCTCAAATCCATCTTGAAAAGATCGAGGATCCAGCGAGCTGATCATACAGGTCGTTGATCCTGGGAAGCGGATACTTGTTCTTGATAGTGACCAAATTGACAGGTCGGTAATCTACAACCATCCGATCCGTTCCATCCTTCTTCTTGACGAAGAGGACGGGGCAAGTCCATGGGGAAGAACTAGGACGGATGAAACCCTTTTGCAAGGACTCATCGAGTTGTTTCTTAAGCTCGGCTAGTTCTAAGGGTGCCATCTTATAAGGTCTTCTAGAGATTGGAACGGTTCCTGGAAAAAGGTCTATCACGAACTCGACATCTCTGTCAGGTGGAACACCTGGTTGTTCTTCTGGAAAGACATCCAGGAAGTCACGGACTACCGGAATATCTTCAAGGTCTGGAAGGGGGTTGGCATTTAAGGAGTAGAGCTGATGCTTAGACACTCGGGTCAAAACATTGACTATCTTGCCTGAAGGATAGGTGAGTTGAACAGTTCTAGAAGAGCAATCAATCTTGGCATAATGGGCTGACATCCAATCCATACCCAAGATGATGTTTATGTCCGAAGACTTGAGAGCTATTAGTGATGCAAGGAAGACTAATATGTCGACAAGGATTTCATTTCCATGGCTGATTCTAGAGGTTTGCCACTTAGATCCAGGAGTTTGAATTACCATGGAGGTGTGCATGTCACAAAATGCGGTTTTGTGCAATCGAGCATAGCTCTCAGAAATAAATGAATGAGATGCTCCAGTATCAAAGAGAACAGTTGCCGGATGGAAATTAACAAGGAGCGTACCGAGAACGACGTTGGGATCCTCATGGGTCTCCTCAGCTGAAACGTAGTTGACATGGCCACGAGCGATGGCGGCTGGTTTAGCGTGAGCACCTTTCTGCTGGCTTACCACGGCCAATGAGACTTTCCGATCGACTGGGTTGTTCTGGGACACTCACGGATGTAGTGACCCGTCTCCACACTTGAAACAAGTTATCACATTGGGACGTGGAGCAGCACTAGCAGCGGGCCACCATAGGCCTTAGGCGGTGCAAACGCTAGTTGGGGCGAGGCGCCTCAAAGGATGGCCTCGGAGTGAATCTGGGTGGTAGAGCGGTGCTTGGAATCCGCACCGGTGCTTCGAGATCCATAGCGGATGAAGATCCAAAGTCACGGAGTGCTTATGAAGCTTCAAAGTCGACCGTCCCGCTTCAGCCCCGATAGCCTTGTTGACTAACTTCGGAAGGAGGTGCACTCGTGCATCGAAGATCACGGCGGCTCGGGGCTAAGTCCCTTGTGGAACCTTGCTCGCTTCTTGGCGTCGGTGGATACCTCTTCAGAGCATATCGTGCTAGATTTCCAAACTCGCGACTGTATGCATCCACACTCGATCTACCCCGGTGAAGTTACAGAACTCTTCCCGCTTGCGATCCATGAGACCTTCTGGAATGTGATGCTCACAGAAAGCCGCACTAAACTCAGCCCAGGTAGTGATTTGGCCAACCGGGCGCATAGCCTCGAAATTCTCCCACCAAAGGCTAGCAGGGCCTTCGAGGTGATAGGCAGCAAAGGTAACCTTATCAGCTTCAGCCACGTTGGCAGAACGTAGCTTGTGGGTGATGCTGCGAAGCCAGTCATCCGCATCGAGAGGCTCAACGGAGTGCTTAAACTTCGGTGGATACAGCTTGACAAAGTCATTGAGTGACACCAGGTCATTCCTTGGCTGGCGTGCGGTATTCTGCTCAATCCGCTCCAGCAAGCGATTGGTCTCACGCTTGTTTCGTTCTGCCTCCATCATAACTTCGGCCAAAGAAGGCGGTTGAGGTAGATTAACATTCCTAGCTGCGCTGGCTTCACCCTGCTCCGGAGCAGCAGGGTTGTTGCGGGTGTTGACCATCCTAGGAAACAAAACAACGGTTTAGACAAGGATGGCAAAATTTGGCAAGGAAGTGTGGAATGTAATGGATAACACGGAATGCAGAGATGTTCATCCGTATGACATGGTAATATAGAAATTGCCATATATATACCAACGGTCATACACACCATTCGTAGTTTAGTACAAGCCCGGCTAGAGTACAACTACGGTGAAAGGCGTTACATCTCATCGGAAGCATTCCAAACTCCTATACATTATTTTTCTACACTTCCGGAATTGATACACACTAAGCCATATTCCACAGGTCACGCGGGACGGTGGAACTACAACTATTACAATACTAGAGATACTACTACTAACTCAGACAGCTCCGTAGTAGTCCTCATAGAAGTCACCTCCATAGCCCGGAAGCTCAACATGATTATCCGGAAATGACGGTCCCGAGGAGCTTGTGGACCATAGGGGCTAGGATGAGGTCTTGACCAACAAACGGTGGCTCATGGGGACCACGGGGTGGGGTGATGCCTCCCACATCACGCCAATCCATCATGTCCGCGAGCAGCAGATCTCACAATATACGATCCCTCATATCCATACATCCAAATTGCACACCAAAGCAAACCAAGTCAAAGTGGCCCAATGATCGCACGGGTGTTGAAAAGCTCCATTCTCAAGGCCCGATTCTCTCGGTCCTTATCCTCGAGCATCTCAAAGGTGGTGCGGGTTAGTGAATCCTCCCGAGTGGAATCAGCATAGATGGCTGAAGATACCCTTGCGCCCCGGAGCGAAGGCGGCATATAACGGAAGTCGGTGTTCCAAAGCAGGCCAGTCCTGACTCGCATGATGGTCATCATAGAGTATGCAGCATCCTGCACAGCCATCTCAATAGTGACCCCGAGTCCATAGGAGTGGTGAAGGGGCTCAGTCGATCCAGGATAAAAAGGAAATATCCTGACAGTGCAGAGGTATTGGCTTTGATTAAAGTCTCGGAATTGCTCTTCGACGGTGTATTCGGGATACCAACGGTAACCCGTCTCAATCATAACCCGGACTAACATAGACGTATGACCAGGCACATCGATGCACCTGGTCAGGCGAACCACTTGGTTTTGAGCACGAGTGGCCATCTGAAAGCATAGCCACAATGCAAAGACATTAGAATTTCTAGGGAAAATCGGATAGCATAACATCTGTAAATGCTCAAGAACATATTTGAGGCATTCAAAATCAGATTGCAAAACCACTCAACAACATCATATCAAGGTTCTGGTTCAACTGATAACATACTAAAGGTAGTAGAAACTGAACTGAGGCTGATAACCAACAATCCTATAAGTTACTACGGATTAGTAACACGTGAACCTGATAGAGAGAAGAGAGCCTAGTCCTATACCCATGTAGAATGAGAAGAGGATGACTCAGATCAGAGGGCATAAGGTAAAGGAGTAAAAAGAGCCTTACGTCCCTCCCACAATCAATTCCCCTACATATAACTAAAGCATTTCTAGACTCGACATCGACCAGTTTGGCTTAGCGAACCTCACAGCAGTCCGGCTCGATGCCAACGCTGTCAGACCCCGATTCCAAGTTACATTGACCTAGCGGTAACACCTCATATCACTTTGCGGCCTCACGCATGGTATTCCCACGGTGTCGCCTTACCATGGCCGGGACCGTTTAGCCTTTTGGCTCACGATATGAAAGTGTCGCTAGCATCCACATGACAGAGAACCGGGCCGACGTGGCTAGTCGTGAACCCAAAGCGGTGCTAACCCATGGGGACAGGCATACATGAATCACATCGAGCATGTCATCATCAATGTATGAATCCGGCTGTAGCACTGGCTAACAGGACTCCGTAACCCGGCTGTAGCAGCTAGGCAGACTCGGATGTCACCAAGCGTGACATTTCCCGAGGGACAAACACAGAACGAAGGGAAACACATGCCGGCCAGTCAAATGTCCAGAGCAGTAGTCTTGGGCTAGCAGGACTCCGTGAACCGGGCAGAAGCGGACTACTATCGCTCAGAAGCACTAGACTACATTTCCCCATATGAGAGGCTGCCAAGGATAAACAACTAGATTGTCGGATCCCACTCATACCAAGCATTTCAATCATACACACAATATGCCCGATATGAGTACATACAACATGGCATCACAACAAAACTCTACAACTCAAAGTACTTTATTTAAGAGGCTCCGAGGAGCCATACATAACATATTCATACAGATAGGGGTCAGATGACCCGACACTCAAGTCATACAAACATACAAGCACATGCGGAAGCAAACTAGTCTGAGTATAAACACTAAAAAGAAAGAAGGCTTGATAAAGCCCTTCTATCTACAGTGGCCCTTCACAAGCCTTGGATCACCACCTGGGTGGCTAGTCACTCGTCGACGTCAAGGTCTACATAGAACCCATCGGAGGGGGCGGTGTTTTTGTCTGAAAACATCAATTAAGCAAACATGAGTACGGAGGTACTCAGCAAGTCTTACAACAGAATCCTATTATACATGCACATTCTCAAGAAGGTAGTGGAGTTATTGCAGCAAGCCAGCTTTGACTCTTGGCTGAACTATCCTACGTGACACCACTTGAAAAGCATTTGTCGCACACGAGTCCACTAATCACCATCACAATACTCCACAGTGGATCCTCTCTCGACAACCTACGAGAGGGCCATCCGCGGTACTCACACTTATCTTGAGGCTTTTAGTAGTATCCATTTACTTGTCTATGAACTGCATAGGCGACCAAGTAGTCCTTTACCGCGGACGCGACTATTCGAATAGTTTTATACCCTGCAGGGGTGTACTTCATCACACATGTTTCCACCACTTAGCGTCTGCACACGATATGTGCTCGGCAGACTTCAAGCGAAAGCCGACGTGGGTGTAGACCACGACCTAACCAACCACACAAGTCTCTAGTCCAGGTTTATTGCCTATTCGGGTTCCATCCGCAGGGAGTCCGGCCGAGGTTCCACTAACGGCCTCGAACGATGTGTGCAGGGTTCCCGAGACACCAAACGGGCGAATCGGTACATCGTGCCACGTGCCTACCGCAAAACAGCCCACCCCTAAGGTCAGCGCTGCGTGCGGCCCACAGCATACTACAAACACCAGAAACTACTTGCAACTCCTGGACAGAGGAAGAGAGGGGTCGGTAAGTCGAGCAGGGTCATATTTCAGGGCCCAACGTGTGGTAATAGCTGATCTTAAATCACACATACAGATCTCAGTTCTTAGGGACGCCCTCAATGAAACAACCCACCATGTACTCCTACATGGCCTCTCATCGATTCCTTTACCAAAACATATTCAACACTTTCACTCTCGAAACCGACACAACCTTTCACTCTAGTTCATCATCCCGATGAGCCAGACCTGACACAACTCTAAGCATAGCAAGCATAAGATGGTAGGAAACACAAACATGGCTCAATCAACTCCTACACATGCTAGTGGGTTTCATCTAGTTACTGTGGCAATGACAGGTCATGCAAAGGAAGTGGGTTCAACAACTGCAGCACACAACAGTTTGAATCGCGTTGTCTTAATGCAGTAAACAAGAGCAGAAGCGAGAACATGGGTTTGTATCGGAATGGTCAACGGGTTGCTTGCACGATGTAGTGGTAGTAGGATACGCCTTCGACGGATATTCGGGGTTATCCTCGGAGGCAGAACCTATCACGAAAGACACACCGAACATAAACAACACATGACGATATGCAACAATATGATGCATGCTATGACATGGCAATATGAATGTGTGTTGACCTAATGCAAGCTAGAACAGAAAGGAATGAACTCATTTGAATCAAAGATTCAAACGTTAGCTCATTTAACATAGCCATAATAGTGCATTATCTTATTCTGCTTAAACAGCAAGGTTAACTTGTTCTGTCATGCATGAAACCATTACCAAAGGATAGATTGAATTTTTCTGATCAAAATTCATATATAGAACTTTGCATTTGGAGTTATAGATTAATTTCTATGATTTTTTGAAGTTTGCAACAATTTCTGGAATTTCCTGAATACAAATAAAACCAGAAATTACTTATTGCGTCAGCAGTGCGTCAGGGTGACGTCAGAGGTCAACGGGGGCATCCAGGTCAACCTGACCAATGGGTCCCGCATGTCAGTAGTTAATAAAACTAACTAATTTCAGTTAAAACTAAACTGGGTTAATTAGCAGAGGGGCCCCACTTAGTCAACTCCGTCAACGGGGTCAAACCCGCCGACGTTTAGCCGCCGGCGAAGCCAGACGCGGCGGCGAGAGTGTGTTTGTGCGTTCCGGCGACCAAATGGACGGTGGAGACCATCTACGGGTAGCCGGAGACAAGCCGCGGCGTTTGGTGGCGGTAGTTGAGCTCGGGGTGGCCGAAAACGTCGCCGGCGACGAGCTAGGCGGTCGCCGGAGTCGGGTGAAAGTGAACCTTGAGGCTTCGGGACACGGCGAGGTGCGTGGAGTGGTGCTTCGGGTTCCTGGGGATGTGGTGAAGTTAGTGGACAAGGTGGCGTGGCCAGTGGGTGGCCGGAGACACGTCGGCGACGAGCTCGGCGGTGGCGCGTGCGGTGATGCTTCGTGCGGCAGCTACGGTGCACGGGAAGGCAAACGGAGAGGATGGGGAGGTAGCTGGGCTCACGGCGAGTACGGTGAAGCAATCGGCGAGGTCGGGGATGAGGTGATGCGGTGGCGACGCCGATGGGGATCTCCGGCGGTGATCGACGGAGACGGAGTCGGTGAAGTTGTTGCAGGGCATGCGAGCGCTTGGGGCTCGGCCTGCTCGATGTAGTCGACGATGGCGGAGCGAACGGACACGGTGTCGCAGCACGGAGACGACGGAGGGCGCGAGCTTCACGGTGGCGCGGGCGCGATGGCGTCGGCCATGGTGCGGGCGAGCGAGGGAGAGGAGCTGGGGAGGAGAAGGGGTGTCTGCGAGCTCGAGGGGGGAGGAGTGGCCGACCGAACCGAGGCGGCAGGACGGTGCAGGGAGGAGGCAGGGCGGCGAGCAGCTGCGTGGCATGCTCAGGTGCCGCCGTCGAGCACCTGGCTGCCTGCCTGGCCAAGCCAAGCAGCTCGCTGGAGCGGTGGCTGGGCTGGGCCGGCAGGTGGGCTTGCCAGGTGAGCGCCAGGTAACTTTGCTTTCTGTTTTCCTTTTTCTATTTTTCTGTAAGTTTGTAGACTTATTAAAAATAGTTAGGCACTTCTAAAAATCCTGGAAATAATCAGGTACTCTGTTTAGAATATCTCCAACAGCCCACACTTATTTTCAGAATTATTTGAGCATCCAAAATATTTACTAGCATTTAAATGCCCAAATACAAATTACATATGATTTAATTCAATGACCTTCTGTTGACCTAGAAAATTGTGCACCTATTTTGCCAGAGGTTCTAACCCAAGACAAAGAGGGTGAACTTTTTAGAAGGGCATTTCAGGTTCATTGAAAATATTTTTAGTAAATCCTAGTTGGATTCAGAGGGGTTCTGGGGGTTCTGTCTTCCCCATTTCAAGTTTCTGGTGAAAGGTAAACATGATGCAACACTCTAATGCATGGACTAGCTAGGATGTGACAGAAGAAGCCATCTAGCTAATAACTATGGACCCGAAGGTCTGAGGTAAACTATTCACACATCATCAGAGAGGCTATGGTGTTGATGTAGAAGCCCTCCGTGATCAATGCCCCCTCCGGCGGAGCGCCAGAAAAGGCCCCAAGATGGGATCTCATGGGTACAGAAGGTTGCGGCGGTGGAAATAGGGTTTTTTCTCCGTATATGATGTTTCCAGGGTATATGAGTATATATAGGCGAAGGAGGTCGGTCAGGAGAGCTACGAGAGGCCCACGAGGGTGGAGGGCGCGCCAGGGGGGTAGGCGCGCACCCTGCCTCGTGGCCTCCTCGTTGATTGCTTGACGTCCACTCCAAGTCCTATGGATCATGTTTGTTCTGAAAATCACGTTCCCGAAGGTTTCATTCCGTTTGGACTCCGTTTGATATCCTTTTCCTTCGAAACACTAAAATAGGCAAAAAAATAGCAATTTGGGCTGGGCCTCCAGTTAATAGGTTAGTCCCAAAAATAATATAAAAGTGTATAATAAAGCCCATTAAACGTCCAAAACAGAATATATAATAGCATGGAACTATCAAAAATTATAGAAACATTGGAGACGTATTGATGACCCACAAGTATAGGGGATCTATCATAGTCCTTTCGATAAGTAAGAGTGTCGAACCCAACGAGGAGCAGAAGGAAATGATAAGCGGTTTTCAGTAAGGTTTTCTCTGCAAGCACTGAAATAGTAGGTGATAGATAGTTTTGTGATAAGATAAATAGTAACGAGCAAAAAGTAAATAAAGTAATTAAAGTGCAGCAAGGTGGCCCAATCCTTTATGTAGCAAAGGATAAGCCTAGACAAATTCTAATAATGAGGGAGGAGCTCCTGAGGACACATTGGGAATTATCGTCAAGCTAGTTTTCATCACGTTCATAAGATTCGCGTTCGGTACTTTGATAATTTGATATGTGGGTGGACCGGTACTTGGGTACTGCCCTAACATGGACAAGCATCCCACTTATGATTAACCCCTATTGCAAGCATACGCAACTACAAAAAGGAGTATTAAGGTAAACCTAACCACATCATTAAACATATGGGTCCATATCAACCCCTAACGAAGCAACGCATAAACTAGGGTTTAAGCTTTTGTCACTCTAGCAACCCATCATCTACTTATTACTTCCATATGCCTTCCTCTAGGCCCAAATAATGGTGTAGTGTCATGTAGTCGACGTTCACATAACAGCACTAGAGGAAAGACAACATACATCTCATCAAAATATCAAACGAATACCAAATTCACATGACTACTAATAGCAAGACTTCACCCATGTCCTCAGGAACAAACGTAACTACTCACAAAGCATATTCATGTTCATAATCAGAGGAGTAATAATATGCATAAAGGATCTGAACATATGATCTTCCACCAAGTAAACCAATTAGCATCAAGTACAAGGAGTAATCAACACTACTAGCAACCCACAGGTACGAATTTGTGGTTTTGATACAAGATTGGATACAAGAGATGAACTAGGGTTTTGAGAGGAGATGGTGCTGGTGAAGATGTTGATGGATATTGACCCCCTCTCGATGAGAGGATCGTTGGTGATGACGTTGGTGACGATTTCCCCCTCCCGGAGGGAAGTGTCCCCGGCAAAACAGCTCCGCCAGAGCCCTAGATTGATTCCGCCAAGGTTCCGCCTCGTGGCGGTGGAGTTTCGTCCCGTAAGCTTGCCCACGAATTTTTCTAGGGTAAAAGTGATGATATAGCAGAAGATGGACGCCGGAGGCCCACCAGGGGGCCCAGGAGATAGGAGGTCGCGCCCTACAGGGGGGCGCGCCCTCCTGTCTCCTGGATAGGGTGTGGGCCCCCTGGCCTATTTATTTCGCTCATAAATTCTTAATAAATCCAAAAAGTTGTTTCGTGGAGTTTCAGGACTTTTGGAGTTGTGCAGAATAGGTTTCCAATGTTTGCTCCCTTTCCAGCCAGAATTCCAGCTGCCGGCATTCCCCCTCTTCATGGTAAACCTTGTAAAATAAGAGAGAATAGCCATAAGTAATGAGATATAATGTGTAATAACATCCCATAATGCAATAAATATTGATATTAAAGCATGATGCAAAATGGACGTATCAACTCCCCCAAGCTTAGACCTCGCTTGTCCTCAAGCGAAAGCCGAAATTGAAAAATGTGTCCACATGTTTAGAGATAGTGGTGTCGATAAAAATAAAATACGTACATGAGGGCATCATGATCATTCTAATAACAGCAACACATTTGGATTTTGTTATATGATTTCCTATGCTCAAGTAATAAGCAATTCACAATGTCAAGTATGGTTCAAAACTTCATTGGGAACTAACAAACTATAATCTCAGTCATTGAAGCAATTGCAATTTATCGTAACATGAGAAAGAGTCAATAATAGAGCTTTTCAGCAAGCTCACATACTCAACTATCTCGTAGTCTCCTATAATTGTTAACACTCACGCAATACTTGTGATTATAGAGTTTCAGCCGGACACTGAGAAAGATAGGGGCTTATTGTGTTGCCTCCCAGTGTATTTACCTTTAGGTGATGTCAACAATAATAGCCTATGCCAACTTACATCCAATTGGATATATGTATCATGATATTTCAAACACGAGGAGCTTGCCAAAGGATGAAAATAAAAAGGGAAAGGTGAGCATCACCTTGACTCAAGCATAAAGTAAAACATAAAGTAAAAGATAGGCCCTTCGCAGAGGGGAGCAGAGGTTGTCATGCGCATTTAGGGTTGATGCATAAAGTCTTAGTGCAAAAGAACGTCACTTTATATTTCCCCTTGTATGTGGACCTTTATTATGCAGTCCGTCGGTTTTATTACTTCCACAAAAAGTTCGTACAAAGTTTATTTTCTCTGCACTAATAAGTCATACATATTTAGAGAGCAATTTTTATTGCTTGCACCGATGACAACTTACTTGATGGATCTTATTCAATCCATAGGTAGGTATGGTGGACTCTCATGGCAAAACTGGGTTTGAGGAAATTTGGAAGCACAAGTAGTATCTCTACTTGGTGCAAAGAATTTGGCTAGCATGAGGGGGAGAGGCAAGCTCAACATGTTTGGAAGGTCAATGACAATATACTTTAACTGAGATGTCGGAAAACATAAACCATTACGTTGTCTTCCTTGTCCAACATCAACTCTTTTAGCATGTCATACTTAATGAGTGCTTCACAATCATAAAAGATGTCCAATATAATATATTTATATGTGAACCCCTCTTTCCTTATCACTTCCTATTAATTGCAACAATGACCAAGGCTACGTTCATCGACTCTCAACAATTTTTATGCCTCATACTTTCTATGTGTGAAGTTATCACTATCCATAAGATCAATATGAACTCTTTTTGTTCTTTCTACTTCCACAAGATCATAGCAACATAGCAAAGCCCTTGACTCAACACTAATCTTTATTATAGATAGCACACGGACTCGCTTACATAAAGAGATCACAATGCAAAACTCAAAACTACTTGATATCAAAACTTCAATCTACTAGATCAATATACTACTAAAAGGATCAAACTAAATAAAGTGGTAAAGATAAGAGTGTGATGGTGATACGATACCGGGGCACCTCCCCCAAGCTTGGCAGTTGCCAACGGGAGTGCTCATACCCATGTGATTATTTCTCCTTCTTCACGGTTGGTGTTATGATCTTCTTGGCGATTATGCCCTTCAGGATACGGTTCTCCTCCTCGAGCTTATTGACTTGTTGTTTGAGGTCCATATTTTCTTTACGGAGCTTGCCCGTAACGGACAAGGCTCCTTTTACCCAAGGATGCTGCATAGCTTCTAGAGAACAAGTGAAACTCTTTTTCATGTTTTCATAAGAAAGAAATCTAGAGTTGGAAGGAGTGACCGAAGTAGGGACAACCAGGCTAGGTAGTTCCCCCATAGTGAATTCTGCTCGAAGACGAGAGGTAACTTCTTGATCCTCCTCCATGGCATCTATCCTTTTCAAATCAGCCTCCATCTCATCCTCCGTTGATGGTCCAAAGTGATAGGTGTCGCTATTTGCTCCTGGACCTGGCGTTGGGTGAGACACCCGGCTCTCCCCAACTGACTCCTGAGAAGACATCTTGCTTTATTCTGCAACAGGAACAACTCGAAATGAAAACAGAGGATATTTGCGTGATACGGTGGTCAAAACCTTTGGGAGTATATAATGAATTTTTACCGACCAAAATACGTAACATACAAGAAAACGGAGTCCGGGAGGCACACGAGGTGCCCACGAGACAGGGGACGCGCCCTACAGGGGGGGGGGCGGCCTCCTCTCTCGTGGGAGCCTCGTGTCCCTTTCGGACTACTTCTTTCTTCCTAAAATTCTTAAATAATCCAAAACTGATAAAATTGCCATTAGAGATGTTTTGGAGTCGGTTTACTTACCGCACCACGCACCTATGCCTTTTCGAGTCCGGAACGTTCGAAAGTGTCTCTTATGTATTCCTCGGGGTTATGGTTTCAATAATATTAGTTTCAACATTGATAGGATTACCTGAAATATAATGTTTAATTCTTTGACCGCTTACCACCCTCGGATTTGTGCCTTCAAGTTGTTTATTTTATAGCACCGTAACGATAGACCTCCTCGATAACATAGGGACCTTCCCATTTTGAGAGAAGTTTTCCTGCAAAAAATCTTAAACGAGAGTTGAACAATAACACATAATCTCCTACATTAAACTCACGCTTTTGTATCCTCTTATCATGCCAGCGTTTGACTTTTTCTTTGAAAAGCTTGGCATTCTCATATTCTTGGGTTCTCCATTCATCAAGTGAGCTAATATCAAACAACCTCTTCTCACCGGCAAGTTTGAAGTCATAATTGAGCTCTTTAATAGCCCAATATGCATTATGTTCAAGTTCAAGAGGTAAATGGCATGCTTTTCTATAAACCATCTTATATGGAGACATACCCATAGGATTTTTGTATGCAGTTCTATAGGCCCATAATGCATCATCAAGTTTTTTGGACCAGTTCTTTCTAGATCTATTCACAGTCTTTTGTGAAATTAATTTGAGCTCTCTATTGCTCAACTCTACTTGACCACTAGACCGCGGGTGATAAGGAGATGCGATTCTATGATTGACATCATACTTAGCAAGCATCTTACGGAAAGCACCATGAATAAAGTGTGAACCACCAGCAGTCATAAGATATCTAGGGACTCCAAACCTTGGAAAAATAACTTCTTTAAGCATTTTAATAGAAGTGTTATGATCAGCACTACTAGTTGGAATAGCTTCTACCCACTTAGTAACGTAATCAACAGCAACTAAAATATGTGTATAACCATTGGAGGCAGGAAAAGGTCCCATATAATCAAAGCCCCAAACATCAAACGGTTCAATAACAAGAGAATAATTCATAGGCGTTTCTTGACGTCTACTAATGTTACCTATTCTTTAACATTCATCACAAGATAAGACAAACTTACGAGCATCTTTGAAGAGAGTAGGCCAATAAAAACCAGATTGTAGTACCTTGTGTGCAGTTCTATCTCCAGCGTGGTGTCCTCCATAGGATTCAGAGTGACACTTGCATAGGATTTGTTCCTGTTCATGCTCAGGCACACGACGTCTAATAATACCATCTACTCCTTCTTTATAAAGGTGTGGATCATCCCAGAAGTAATGTCTTAAATCATAAAAGAACTTTTTCTTTTGATGGTATGTGAAACTAGGCGGTATATATTTAGCAACAATGTAATTAGCATAATCAGCATACCAAGGAGCAGTACGAGAAGCATTGACGACCGCTAATTGTTCATCGGGAAAGCTATCATTAATAGGCAGTGGGTCATCAAGGACATTCTCTAACCTAGACAAGTTGTCTGCAACGGGGTTCTCAGCTCCCTTTCTATCAATAATATGCAAGTCAAATTCTTGGAGCAAGAGAACCCATCTAATGAGTCTAGGCTTAGCATCTTTCTTTCCCATAAGATATTTAATAGCAGCATGATCAGTGTGAATAGTAACTTTGGAATCAACAATATAAGGTCTAAACTTATCACATGCAAACACAACGGCTGAGAACTCTTTTTCAGTAGTAGCATAATTTCTCTGGGCGGTATCAAGAGTCTTACTAGCATACTGGATAACATTCAATTTCTTATCGACTCTTTGCCCTAAAACAGCACCTACAACATAATCACTAGCATCGCACATAATTTCAAAAGGTAAATTCCAATCAGGTGGCTGAACAATAGGTGCAGTGATCAAGGCTTTCTTAAGTGTTTCAAATGCTTCTACACAATCATCATCAAAGACAAAAGGAATATCTTTTTGCAATAAATTAGTCAGAGGCCTAGAGATTTTAAAAAAGTCCTTAATGAACCTCCTATAAAAGCTAGCATGACCAAGGAAACTTCTTATACCTTTGATGTCCTTGGGACATGGCATCTTTTCAATAGCATCAACTTTGGCTTTATCAACTTCAATACCTCTCTCGGAGATCTTGTGCCCCAAGACAATGCCTTCATTAACCATAAAGTGACACTTTTCCCAATTCAGGACGAGACTAGTGTCTTTGCATCTCTGCAAAACTCGATCAAGGTTGCTTAAACAATCATCAAAATAGGATCCATAGACGGAGAAATCATCCATGAATACCTCACAAATATTTTCACAAAAATCATAGAATAAGCAAAAGTACCAAAAGGGCAAGTAAAAGTAGATTTAGATTGATCCTTTGCTGACACAGGTATTTGAGCGAAGCCAGAATAACCATCTAGAAAGCAAAAATGTGTGTGTTTGGATAGCCTTTTCTAGCATTTGATCAATAAAAGGTAAAGGGTAATGATATTTCTTAGTAGCTTTATTTAACTTACGAAAATCAATTACCATCCTATAGCCGGTAATAATTCTTTGCGGGATCAATTCATCTTTATTATTAGGAACAACGGTAATACCTCCCTTTTTAGGGACACAATGTATAGGGCTTACCCATTCACTATCAGCAATGGGATAAATAATACATGCCTCAAGGAGCTTTAGAATCTCCTTTCTTACCACCTCCTTCATTTTGGGATTTAATCGTCTTTGAGGATCTCTAATTGGTTTGGCATCTTTCTCCACTGAAATTTTGTGTTGACATAATGTGGGACTAATGCCCTTAAGATCATCCAGAGTATATCCAATAGCAGCTCGGTGCTTCTTCAGAGTTTTCAATAATCTTTCTTCTTCTTTCTCTGAAAGGTTAGAACTAATAATAACAGGATATATTTCTTTTTCATCAAGATAAGCATACTTAAGATTATCAGTTAAGGGTTTGAGTTCAAACACGGGATCACCCTTGGGTGGAGGGGGATCCCCAAGAATTTCAACGGGAAGGTTATGTTGCAGCATAGGTTCCTATTTAAGGAACACTTCATCTATTTCTTCCCTTTCCTTCATAAACATATTGTTTTCATGGTCTAGCAAATATTGTTCTAACAGATCAGTTGGAGGAACCACAATGGAAGCAAGACCAGTAATCTCATCCTTACTAGGTGGTTCCCTTTCACGAGGTTGTCTACTAAACTAAGCGAAATTAAACTCATGAGACATACCATCTATGCCAACAGTGACAATATTCTTTTCACAATTAATTTTAGCACTGGCAGTATTCAAGAAGGGTCTACCAAAAATAATGGGACAAAAATCATCTTGTGGGGAACCAAGAACAAGAAAATCAGCAGCGTATTTAACCTTCCCACACAAAACTTCAACATCTCTAACAATCCCAATAGGTTTAATGGTATCCCTATTAGCAAGCTTAATAGTAACATCAATGTCTTCTAATTCAATGGGTGCAATGTCGTGCATAATTTATTTATAAAGATCATAAGGTATCGTACTAGCACTAGCACCCATATCACATAAGCCATGACAACAATGATCTCCTATTTTAACAGAAATAACAGGCATGTCTACAACAGGTCTACGTGTCTTAGTATCGGGTCTAGCAATATTAGCAGTTTCACCCAAGAAAGAGATAACATGCCCATCTAAGTCCTCATCCAAGAGATCTTTAATCATAGCAATACCAGGTTCAACATTAATTTGCTCAGGAGGTGTATAGGTCCTAGTATTACTCTTACGAACAATAGTCGAAGCTTTAGCATGATCTTTTATCCTAACAGAAAAGGAGGTTTTTCGACATAGCGAGAGGAATAATAGGATCACTATATGTAATAGTCTTTTCTTCGACTGTAATGGGTGCAACTACTTTCACTTCAACAGGAGGATTATATTTAAACCACTTCTCTTTAGGGAGATCAACGTGAGTAGAAAAAATTTCACAAAAAGTAGCTACTATCTTAGAGTCAAGTCCATACTTAGAGCTAAATCCACGGAAGGCATCGGTATCCATAAAAGATTTAACACAATCGAACTTAGGTGTCATACCGACTCCTTACCATCATCGAACCCCAATCTTCGAGCTGCGTTTAATTCTTTCCAATAAGTCCCATTTGAAATCAATAGTCTTCAATATAGGAACCAACACAGGAAGTATCGAGCAAGTTGCGATTATCAAGAGAAAGCCGAGCATAAAAATTCTGAATAATCATTTCCCGAGAGAGCTCATGATTGGGGCATGAATACAACATTGACTTAAGCCTCCCCCAAGCTTGAACGATGCTTTCTCCTTCGCGAGGCCAGCAATTATATATGTAATTACGATCACGATGAACAAGATGCATAGGGTAGAACTTCTGGTGAAATTCCAACTTCAATCGCTTATAATTCCAAGATCTCGTATGATCACATAGCCTATACCATGTCATTGCATCTCCCTTCAAAGATAAAGGGAAGACCTTCCTTTTGACAACATCATCGGGAATGCCTGCAAGCTTAAATAATCCACAAACTTCATTCACAAAGATAAGGTGTAAGTCGGGATGCAATGTTCCGTCTCCTGCAAAAGGATTAGCTAGCAGTTTTTCTATCATACCCGAAGGAATCTCAAAGTGAATATTTTCATAAAGTTCAGTAGGTTGAGGAGCATCTCTTTGCTCTTCTGGTTGGGGCGAAGATACCCCAAACATGCCCCTCAAAGAATTAGTTTCCATAGTGACAAGTAACAGAAAATTTCAGCACACTATATAAATATTTCCTTACCAAGTTCCACTCACCAAAAGCGCTACACTCCCCGGCAACGGCGCCATAAAAGAGTCTTGATGACCCACAAGTATAGGGGATCTATCATAGTCCTTTCGATAAGTAAGAGTGTTGAACCCAACGAGGAGCGTATGAAATGATAAGCGGTTTTCAAGAAGGTTTTCTCTGCAAGCAATGAAATAGTAGGTGATAGATAGTTTTGTGATAAGATAAATAGTAACGAGCAAAAAGTAAATAAAGTAAATAATGTGCAGCAAGGTGGCCCAATACTTTATGTAGCAAAGGATAAGCCTGGACAAATTCTAATAATGAGGGAGGAGCTCCCGAGGACACATTGGGAATTATCGTCAAGCTAGTTTTCATCACGTTCATAAGATTCGCGTTCGGTACTTTGATAATTTGATATGTGGGTGGACCGGCACTTGGGTACTGCCCTAAAATGGACAAACATCTCACTTATGATTAACCCCTATTGCAAGCATCCGCAACTACAAAAAGGAGTATTAAGGTAAACCTAACCACAACATTAAACATATGGGTCCATATCAACCCCTAACGAAGCAACGCATAAACTAGGGTTTAAGCTTCAGTCACTCTAGCAACCCATCATCTACTTATTACTTCCCTATGCCTTCCTCTAGGCCCAAATAATGGTGAAGTTTCATGTAGTCGACATTCACATAACACCACTAGAGGAAAGACAACATACATCTCATCAAAATATCGAACGAATACCAAATGCACATGACTACTAATAGCAAGACTTCGCCCATGTCCTCAGGAACAAACGTAACTACTCACAAAGCATATTCATGTTCATAATGAGAGGAGTAATAATATGCATAAAGGATCTGAACATATGATCTTCCACCAAGTAAACCAATTAGCATCAACTACAAGGAGTAATCAACACTACGAGCAACCCACAGGTACCAATTTGTGGTTTTGATACAAGATTGGATACAAAAGATGAACTAGGGTTTTGAGAGGAGATGGTGCTGGTGAAGATGTTGATGGAGATTGACCCCCTCTCGATGAGAGGATCGTTGGTGATGACGTTGGTGATGATTTCCCCCTCCCGGAGGGAAGTGTCCCCGGCAGAACAGCTCCACCAGAGCCCTAGATTGATTCCGCCTCGTGGCGGCGGAGTTTCGTCCCGTAAGCTTGCCCATGAATTTTTCCAGGGTAAAAGTGATGATATAGTAGAAGATGGACGTCGGAGGCCCGCCAGGGGGCCCAGGAGATAGGAGGCCGCGCCCTACAGGGGGGCGCGCCCTCCTGTCTCCTGGACAGGGTGTGGGCCCCCTGGCCTATTTCTTTCGCTCATAAATTCTTAATAAATCCAAAAAGTTGTTTCATGGAGTTTCAGGACTTTTGAGTTGTGCGAATAGGTTTCAACGTTTGCTCCTTTTCCAACCAGAATTCCAAATGCAAGCATTCCCCTCTTCATGGTAAACCTTGTAAAATAAGAGAGAATAGCCGTAAGTAATGAGATAGAATGTGTAATAACAGCCCATAATGCAATAAATATTGATATAAAAGCATGATGCAAAATGGACGTATCACGTATCAAGCATCCCCAAGCTTAATTGATGCTCGTCCTCAAGTAGGTAAATGATAAAAACAGAATTTTTGATGTGGAATGCTACTTGGCATAATTTTCAATGTAATTCTCTTATTTGTGGCATGAATATTCAGATCCAAAAGATTCAAAATAAAAGTTCAATATTGACATAAAAGTAATAATACTTCAAGCATACTAACTAAGAAATATGTCTTCTCAAAATAACATGGCCAAAGAAAGTTCATCCCTACAAAATCATATAGTTTGGTCATGCTCCATTTTCGTCACACAAGAATGCTCTCATCATGCACATCCCCGATGACAAGCCAAGCAATTGTTTCATACTTTAGTAATCTCAATCTTTTTTCAACTTTCATGCAATATATGAGCGTGAGCCATCAATATAGCACTATGGGTGGAATAGAATATGATGATGGGGGTTATGTGGAGAAGAAAAAAAAGGAGAAAGTCTCACGATGACGCGGCTAATCAGCAAGCTAGGGAGATGCCCATCGATTGATGTCAATGCAAGGAGTAGGGATTGCCATACAACGGATGCACTAGAGCTATAAATGCATGAAAGCTCAACAAAAGAAACTAAGTGGGTGTGCATCCAACTTGCTTGCTCACGAAGACCTAGGGCATTTGAGGAAGCCCATTGTTGGAATATACAAGCCAAGTTCTATAATGAAAAATTCCCACTAGTATATGAAAGTGACAAAACAAGAGACTCTCTATCATAAATATCATGGTGCTACTTTGAAGCACAAGTGTGGAAAAAAAGGATAGTAGCATTGTCCCCTTTTTTATTTTCTTTTTTTGGGGCCTTTCCTTTTTTTGGCCTTTCTCTTTTTTTGGGACGATGCTCTGTGAATGATGACCATCACACTTCTATTTTTTTACAACTCAATGATTACAACTCGATACTAGAACAAAGTATGACTCTATATGAATGCCTCCGGCGGTGTACCGGGATGGGTAATGAATCAAGAGTGACATGTATGAAATAATATGCATGGTGGCCTTGCCACAAATACGATGTAAACTACATGATCATGCAAGGCAATATGACAATGATGAAACATGTCATGATAAATGGAATGGTGTAAAGTTGCATGGCAATATATCTCGGAATGGCTATGAAAGGCCATAATAGGTAGGTATGGTGGCTGTTTTGAGGAAGATATAAGGAGGTTTATGTGTGATAGAGTGTATCGTATCACGGGGTTTGGATGCACCGGCGAAGTTTGCACCAACTCTCAAGGTGAGAAAGGGCAATGCACAGTACCGAAGAGGCTAGCAATGATGGAAGGGTGAGAGTGCGTATAATCCATGGACTCAACATTAGTCATAAAGAACTCACATACTTATTGCAAAAATCTACAAGTCATCAAAAACCAAGAACTACGCGCATGCTCCTAGGGGGATAGATTGGTAGGAAAATACCATCGCTCATCCCCGACCGCCACTCATAAGGAGGACAATCAAAGAACACCTAATGTTTCAAATTTCTTACAGAACGTTTACCATACGTGCATGCTACGTGACTTGCAAACTTCAACACAAGTATTTCTCAAATTCACGATTACTCAACTAGCACAACTTTAATATTACTACCTCCATATCTCAAAACAATCATCAAGCATCAAACTTTTCTTAGTATTCAACGCACTTATAAGAAAGGTTTTACTAATCTTGGATGCCTATCATATTAGGACTAATTTCACAATTTAATAAAATTACCATGCTGTTTTGTAGGACTCTCAAAATGATATAAGTGAAGCATGAGAGAACAAATATTTCTATAAAAATAGAACCACCGCCGTGCTCTAAAAGATATAAGTGAAGCACTAGAGCAAAAAACTATATAGCTCAAAAGATATAAGTGAAGCACAAAGAGTATTCTAATAAATTCCGACTAATGTGTGTCTCTCCCAAAAGTGTATTCAGCGAAGAAGATTGTGGTAAACTAAAAGCAAAGACTCAAATCGGACAAGACTCTCCAAGCAAAACACATATCATATGTTGAATAAAAATATAGCTCCAAGTAAAGTTATCGATGGACGAAGACGAAAGAGGGGATGCCTTCCGGGACATCCCCGAGCTTTGGCTTTTTGGTGTCCTTGGATTTACCTTGGAGTGCCTTGGGCATCCCCAAGCTTAGGCTCTTGCCACTCCTTGTTCCATAATCCATCAAATCCTTACCCAAAACTTGAAAACTTCACAACACAAAACTTAACAGAAAATCTCGTGAGCTCCGTTAGCGAAAGAAAAGAAAACACCCCTTCAAGGTACTGTAATGAACTCATTATTTATTTTTATTGGTGTTAAACATACTGTATTCCAACTTCTCTATGGTTTATAAACTATTTTACTAACCATAGACTCATCAAAATAAGCAAACAACACACGAAAAACAGAATCTGTCAAAAACAGAAAAGTCTGTAGTAATCTGTATCTAACACAAACTTCTCTAACTCATAAAAATCTACCAAAATAGGAAGACCTAAATAATTTGTTTATTGATCTGCTGCAATTTGAATCAGTATTTTATCACGTTCTTGTGATTTATAACAATTGTTTTCGTGAACATAAAGTTTCTGGAATTTCAGCAAGATCAAATAACTATCATCTAAGAGAATCCTATAGGTTTTACTTGGCACAAATACTAATTAAAACACAAAGACAAATCTAACCAGAGGCTAGATCAAAGATTTATTCCTAAACAGGAACAAAAAGCAAAAAACTAAAATAAAATTGGGTTGCCTCCCAACAAGCGCTATCGTTTAACGCCCCTAGCTAGGCATAAAAGCAAGGATAGATCTAGGTATTGCCATCTTTGGTAGGCAATCCATAAGTGGCTCTCATAATAGATTCATAAGGTTATTTTATTTTATTTCTAGGGAAGTGTTCCATGCCTTTCCTTGGCGGAAATTAGAATCTAATATTTCCTTCCTTCATATCAATAATTGCACCAATCGTTCTAAGGAAAGGTCTACCAAGAATAATAGGACATGAAGGATTGCAATGTATATCAAGAACAATGAAATCTACGGGCACATAGTTCCTATTTGCAATAATAAGAACATCATTAATTCTTCCCGTATGTTTCTTAATAGTGGAATACCCAAGATTCAAGTTTAGAGAACAATCGTGAAATTCACGGAAACCTAGCAAATCACAGAAAGTTTTTGGAATCGTGGAAACACTAGCACCCAAATCACACAACATATCATTCATGATCTTTAATTTTAATTTTTTTACTCATCATAAAGTTTTCTAGGGATAGAAACTTCCAACTCAAGTTTTTCTTCATAAGATTGCATTAAAGCATCAACGATATGTTTGGTAAAAGCTTTATTTTGACTATAAGCATGAGGAGAATTTAGCACAGATTGCAACAAGGAAATACAATCTATTAAAGAGCAATTATCATAATTAAATTCCCTGAAATCCAAGATAGTGGGTTCATTGATATCTAAAGTTTTGACCTCTTCAATCCCACTTTTACCAATTTTTGCATCAAGATCTAAAAACTCCGATTTTTTGGGACGCCTTCTAACTAAAGTTGACTCATCTCCAGTCCCATCATTATCAAGATTCATATTGCAAAACAAAAATTTAATAGGGGACACATCAATAACTTTTAGATCTTCATCTTTATTCTCATAAAAATGAGAAGAACACGCTTTTACAAAGCAATCTTTCTTAGCATGCATCCTAGCGGTTCTTTATTTGCACTCATCAATGGAAATTCTCATGGCTTTGAGAGACTCATTGATACCATGCTTAGGTGGAGTAGATCTAATTTTCAAAGAATCAACATCAGGAGAAATTCTATCCATGTTTCTAGCCAATTCATCAATCTTAGGCAATTTTTCTTCAAGCAAAGCATTGAAATTCTTTTGAGAAATCATAAATTCTTTAACACTAGTCTCAAAATCAGAGGGCATCTTGTTAAAATTTCCATAAGAGTTGTTGTAGGAATTACCATAATTATTAGAGGAATTACTAGGATACGGCCTAGGATTAAAATTTCCTCTATAAGCATTGTTACCAAAATTGTTCCTACCAACAAAGTTCACATCCATAGATTCATTATTATTCTCAATCAAAGTAGACAAAGGCATATCATTGGGATTAGAAGAAACACTCTTATTAGCAAACAATTTCATAAGTTCATCCGTCTTTCCACTCAAAACATTAATTTCTTCAATCGCATGAACCTTTTTACTAGTAGATCTTTCGGTGTGCAATTGAGAATAATTAACCATAATATTATCTAGGAGTTTAGTAGCTTCCCTAAAGTGATTTCCATAAAAGTGCCTCCATGGCCGAATCTAAAAGATTTCTAGAAGCAAAATTCAATCCGCATAATTTTTTGTATAATCATCCACAAATTCAAACCATGAGTAGGGCAATTACATATCATTAATTTCATCCTCTCCCAAGCTTGTGCAACATGTTCATGATCAAGTTGCTTAAAATTCATAATATCGTTTCTAAGGGAGATGATTTTAACGGGAGGAAAATACTTAGAGATAAAAGCATCTTTGCACTTATTCCAAGAATCAATACTATTTTTAGGCAAAGACGAAAACCAAGTTTTAGCACGATCTCTAAGCGAAAAAGGAAATAGCTTCAATTTAACAATATCATTGTCCACATCTTTCTTCTTTTGCATATCACACAAATCAACAAAGATATTCAGATGGGTAGCGGCATCTTCACTAGGAAGGCCGGCGAATTGATCTTTCATGACAAGATTCAACAAAGCAGCATTAATTTCACAAGATTCAACATCGGTAAGAGGAGCAATTGGAGTGCTAAGAAAATCATTGTTGTTGGTATTGGTAAAGTCACACAATTTAGTATTGTCTTGAGCCATCATGACAAACAAGCAATCCAACACACAAGCAAACAAGAGGCAAGCGAAAAAGAGGCAAACGGAAAAAGAGGGCGAATAAAACGGCAAGGGTGAAGTGGGGGAGAGGAAAACGAGAGGCAAATGACAAATAATGTAATGCGAGGGATAAGAGTTTGTGATAGGTACTTGGTATGTCTTGACTTGTCGTAGACTCCCAGCAACAGCCGTAAATCCTTCTTGCTACCTCTTGAGCACTGCGTTGGTTTTCCCTTGAAGAGGAAAGGGTGATGCAGCAAAGTAGCGTAAGTATTTCCCTCAGTTTTTGAGAACCAAGGTATCAATCCAGTTGGAGACCATGCTCAAGTCCCACGCACCTACACAAACAAATAAGAACCTTGCAACCAACGCGATAAAGGGGTTCTCAATCCCTTCACGGCCACTTGCAAAAGTGAGATCTGATAGAGATGATAAGATAATATTTTTGGTATTTTTATGATAAAGACTAAAAGTAAAGAAAGCAAAATAAACGGCGATAGAAATAGCTTGTTGACGGAAGATTAATATGATGGAAAATAGACCCGGGGGCCATAGGTTTCACCAGTGGCTTCTCTCAAGATAGCATAAATATTACGGTGGGTAAACGAATTACTGTCGAGCAATTGATAGAATTGAGCATAGTTATGAGAATATCTAGGTATGATCATGTATATAGGCATCACGTCCGTGACAAGTAGACTGACTCCTGCCTGCATCTACTACTATTATTCCACACATCGACCACTATCCAGCATGCATCTAGAGTATTAAGTTCATAAGAACAGAGTAACGCTTTAAGCAAGATGCCATGATGTAGAGGGATAAACTCATGCAATATGATATAAACCCCATCTTTTTATCCTCGATGGCAACAATACAATACGTGTCGTTTCCCCTACTGTCACTGGGATCGAGCACCACAAGTTTGAACCCAAAGCTAAGCACTTCTCCCATTGCAAGAAAGATCAATCTAGTAGGCCAAACCAAACTGATAATTCAAAGAGACTTGCAAAGATAACCGATCATACATAAAAGAATTCAGAGGAGATTCAAATATTGTTCATAGATAATCTTGATCATAAACCCACAATTCATCGGATCTCGACAAACACACCGCAAAATAAGAGTTACATCAAATAGATCTCCAAGAGAATCGAGGAGAACTTTGTATTGAGATCCAAAGAGAGAGAGAGAGAAGAAGCCATCTTGCTAATAACTATGGACCCGAAGGTCTGAGGTAAACTACTCACACATCATCGGAGAGGCTATGGTGTTGATGTAGAAGCCCTCCGTGATCAATGCCCCATCCGGCCGAGCGCCGGAAAAGGCCCCAAGATGGGATCTCACGGGTATAGAAGGTTGCGGCGGTGGAAATAGGGTTTTTGCTCCGTATATGATGTTTCCAGGGTATATGAGTATATATAGACGATGGAGGTCGTTCAGGAGAGCTACGAGGGGCCCACGAGGGTGGAGGGCGCGCCTAGGGGGGTAGGCGCGCCCCCCTACCTCGTGGCCTCATCGTTGATTGCTTGACGTCCACTCCAAGTCCTCTAGATCACTTTTGTTCCGAAAATCACGTTCCCGAAGGTTTCATTCCATTTGGACTCTGTTTGATATCCTTTTCCTTCGAAACACTAAAATAGGCAACAAAAAAAACAGCAATTTGGGCTGGGCTCCGGTTAATAGGCTAGTCCCAAAAATAATATAAAAGTGTATAATAAAGCCCATTAAACGTCCAAAACAGAATATATAATAGCATGGAACTATCAAAAATTATAGCTACATTGGAGACGTATCAGACCCTTCTTCCTTTTCAGCGGAGCTTCCAGGCAAGCCCCCCCTTTGATCACCCCGATATCGCCCATTCCATTCTCTCTCTTGCTTGCATTAGATTTTGCTACTTTAACTGATTGCTCCTATTCCTATGCATAGCCTACTTTCGTACCTATTTTTGTACCTTACCTGCTTATCCTAAACTGCTTAGTATAGGTTAGTTTGTGTTTCACCAGTGACCCTCCCCCTATCCCAGTTGCCCAACTTGTTGACCGATGACTCGATCAACGTGATCGACGACCAGAGCCCGACACCTCACATTACGCCCCTTCAGTTGCTCAATTTTGCAGAGCTACCACTACAAAAAAAAGACACATCCATGACATTTTGGGCCGAACGAAACTTTTTTCTGTCATACATATGACACTTCTATGACGATAATTGTGACAAAACCCGGTATCATCCTAGATGTGGTGGGCTCCTACTTCTATGACAAAAAATCATGACGGAAAATGGGCTTTTCGTCCTGGGTGGGCAGGAGACGCAGCTGCATGACATTCTTTGGGCCGTCCATGACGGAAAAAACCGTGGTAGAAGCAAGGGCGAGGAAAATTTCAGGGAGTTCCCGGTTACGGTGGGCGATCGGGGGCCGAGCGATGCGCGTTTCTCTCGTACATGTACGAGCATGTGTGCGAGGCGTTGGCTCTAACTGAACCCGAGCGAGGCGTTGGGCTCTAATCAACCCGGCGATTGACCGCAGGCTACGCGTTCTCGAACCCGAGCGATCGATCGATGGTCGTTAATCGAACCCGATCGAGCGATTCCTTCTCTACTGCTGCTAACTGAAGCCGATCGATGCTGCCTCTCTGGATGAACAGTGAGCGTTGGGGGGGGGGGGTTGGATGAACAGTGAGCGATGGCATTGCCTCTGGATGAACATGACCCCGTGGTGTGGAGGGATGGATGAACAGGACGACCCCGTGGAGGGCTGGATGAACAGTAGACGGTGGAGGGATGCCTGTGAAGGGGTGGTTGAACAGTAGCCGGTGGAGTAGCGCGCGGTGGAGGCTGGATGAACAGGAGCCCGTGGAGGCTGGAGGAGGTCGACGGTAGCCCGTGGAGGCTGGAGGAGGTCGACGGTGGAGATGAACAATATCCGTGGAGTCCTGTTTTGCGACGCCACACCCTCCCGGCGAACAGGACCCCGCTTTGACCGTGGCGCTCAACACAAGTCCGTTTAATCCGTTTTGCGGTACGCCACACCCCTCCCGATCAATAGGGGCCCCGTTTCGACCGTAGCGCTCCAACACAAGTATGTTTCGTCCGTTTTGCGGTACGCCACACCCCTCCCGATCAACAGGACCCCCGTTTCGACCATAGGAGGTCTGTTTCCTCCGTTTTGCGGTATGCCAAACTCCTCCCAATGAACAGGATCCCGTTTCGAACGTGGCCGGTCGAACACAAGTTCGTTTCCTCCATTCTGCGGTACGCCAGGCCTCGTTTCCGTCGCCTGTTCCGTCCAAGCCCTCCCGATGAACACGATGACGCATTCCGTTCCGACCTACCCGGTTGGCTCCCACGCGTTCCGTTCCCTCCCGATGAACACGATGCATTTCGTTGCCTCCCCATGAACACGACGCATTCCGTTGCCTCCCCATGAACACGACGACGACGTTGTTTCTCCATTCCGACCCAGCCATGTACACGAGCCCTGGCCGTACGTATGCGCGAGTAGGCGTTCGAGACCCCGCCCGTATGTACGTACGTGGCCGTATTTTCTTTCTTGCACCCTGGCCATTGTACGTACGTGTACATGCTACGTGCGCGCCTCTACTACGACACGTGCGCGCCTCTACTACGACACGTGAGCGCCTCTACATCGACCAGTATGTACGTACACGTTCGCGACCAGAATGACAATGCTACATACGCTTCGACCAGGAGGGTCCCGATTGTCAGGCCATTCCTGGCGTGCGAAGACGTAGCTGGTGGGTCCCAGCAGTCAGGGGGGCAAATTGTTTTTTTTTGCCCGGACGCACTTCTTTGTGTGCGAAGGTGTAGCTGGTGGGTCCCAGCAGTCAGGGGGGAAACGCTTTTTTCGCGAAATACGGTGGCCCGTCTGGTGGGTCCCCGCAGTCAGGTGGAGGAATAATTATTTTGCGCGTAATAAGGAGGCACTTCCTTGCGGCCGCCATGGACCCAGCTGTCAGCCTCTCCACGCACAGTACTCTTCCGATGGAAGTCGGTCGTTGACCATAGTGACCACGTCGCGCCGAGAGCACCACGGCGGTGGATGACGGTGAGGCCTAGGAAGGGGACGACGCAGAGTCGGTGAAGACGCAACAGTGGATGCCCACACGAAGAGGAGTACGAGGGTTCACTGGTTCGGCTGCGGTGTCAGGCTGCCGTCGCCGCAAAATAACAAGGGGTGTGGGTGAGTAGAGGGATGGCCTGGCTAGCGGTGGGGGTAGTAGGGGGCGGTGAGGCCTCTGTGGTATCACAGCCTGCCACGGGAGGCAGGAGCATGCGGCACGACCGGCGCTTCTTTGGGCGGCTGGAGAACGAAGACCAGAGGTTGAAGAAGCACTACGGCCGTTGGATGGACATCGTACGGTCACTGGAGTATTGACTAAGTTGACAAAGCCCTCGGTCCCCGTCAACTTAGTAGGCCCACAAGTCAGCCTGCCACTATACTGGGTCCCAGCTAGCAGGGGAGTATTCATTTTTTTGCGTAATAAGGAGGCACTTCCTTGAGTGCGAAGATATAGTTGGTGGGTCCAAGCTGTCAGCGGCGGTAACGTTTTTTTCGTGAAATACAGAGGCCCTTTCGTTGGGTCCCAGATGTCAGGTGGAGGAATCATTATTTTGCGCGTAATATGGAGGCATTTCCTTGCATGGGGCCGTGGACCCAGCTGTCAGCTTCTCCACGTACAGACCACTTCAAATGCATGTCGGTCGTTGACCACGTTGACCAGGCCGCGCCGAGAGCACCAGGGCGGTGGACGACGGCAAGGCCTAGGAAGGGAACGACTCGGAGGTAGGGAAGACTCGACAGTTGTTTCCCACGCGGAGGGGAGTACGACTGTACGAGGGTTTACTGGTTCGTCTGTCGTGCCGGAGAATAACAGCAGGTGTGGGTGAGTAGAGGGATGGCTAGGCCAGCGATGGTAGTACGGTGGGGTGGTGAGGCTCTGGCAGGCAAAGCACAACCGCCATGGGAGGAGGGAGCAGAGCAGTCTACTGGCGCTTGTTTGAGCGGCCGAGCAGAAGAGCAGAGATTGAAGAAGACGACGGCCGTTGGATGGAAATCCAACAATCCGCTGTCGCCAACCTTTTTAGGAAGCCTCAAATATGTGGAAAACAGCATACGGCCCATCTGCCATTATTTCTAATAATTTACATCCCATTTTCTAATTCTTAAGGTTTTTTTTGAGCCCATATTCTTTTTGTTAGCATTACAGCCCATATTGTGGCCACAGTTAAAAAATTATACAAAATTTTGCATATTTCGGTGTGGTCCGAACTGTTTTAATCCCGAAATTTTGAGTCACATTCAAAATTATTTTAAAAATAAATGTATATCAATATAAAATCCAACAAATTGTCCATGCATAAAAATAAATGCAATTTAAAATCTCGAAATGAAAAATAGATATTTGAAACTAATTGCCGGTTTGATGAGTTTTAAAAATGTATAGCCCATTTCTCATTACTAATAGGTCATTTTCTCGGCCAGCCGAATGAAGCTCTCCTCGTCTTGAAAGATTTGCAGCCCAACAGGCCTGACAAAGCGACTTACTTGGCAAATCACAACAAAACTGGGTTGTGGCCGTGGACCCAGCTGTCAGCCTCTCCACGTACAGTACTCTTCCGATGGAAGTCGGTCGTTGACCACATTAACCACGCCGCACCAAGAGCACCAAGGCGATGGACGACGGCGAGGCCTAGGAAGGGGACGACGCGGAGTCGGGGAAGACGCGGCAGTGGATGCCCACGCGGAGAGGAGTACGAGGGTTCACTGGTTCGGCTGCGGCGTGAGGCTGCCATCGCCGTAGAGTAACATGGGGTGTGGGTGAGTAGAGGGATGCCCTAAGCCAGCGGTGGGAGTAGTAGGGGCGGTGAGGCCTCCGTGGCATCACAACAGGCCACGAGAGGCAGGAGCACGCGGCACGACTGGCGCTGCTTTGGGCGGCTGGAGCAAGAAGACCAGAGGTTGAAGAAGCACTATGGCCGTTGGATGGACATCGTACGGTCACTGGAGCTAGAATCGTTCATATTGACTAAGTTGACAAAGCCCTCCGTCCTCGTCAACTTAGTAGGCCCACAAGTCATCCACCCACTATGGTGGGTCCCAACTAGCAGGGGGTATTCATTTTTTTGTACGTAATAAGGAGGCACTTCCTTGCGTGCGAAGATATAGCTTGTGGGTTCGACCTGTCAGCGGGGGGAACGTTTTTTTCGCGAAATACAGAAGCCCTTCCCACGTACAGTGCGTAATAAGGAGGAACTTTCCTTGTGTGCGACCATGGACCTCGTGGGTCCCAGCCGTCAGGCTCTCCACGTAGAGTCCTCTTCTGATGACTCTCGTATGTTGACCACGCCGCGCCGAGCGCACCAAGGCGGTGGACCACGGCGAGGCCCCAGACTGGAACTACCCGGAGATGGGGAAGACGCGGAAGTGGAGTCGCAGACGGAGAGGAGTGGGAAACTTGACTGGTTCGGGTGTGGGGTGGGCCTACACTCGGCAGAGAATAACAGGGGGTGCGGAGTGGAGGGATGGCCTGGCCGTCGGCGCGGCAGCGTTTCGCTAAGGAGCGCAAAACAACGCCGCTGGACGCTAAAGGCTGGAGCAGGCGGTTCCGGCAGCGCTGGGGGAAGAAGACAAGAGATTGAAGAAGAATGCCGGCCGTTGGATTTAAATCCAACGCCTTCTAAGGCTTCGACCTACTGGCCCACATGTCAGCCAATCCATTTGTTTTTTTAGTCCATTTGGTGGGCTGGGTGAAGCAATGATGTAGCATCTATGTAGCCCGTTTAAATCCCATTTGCATTTTTCTCGAAATCCGCGGACTTGCTGGGCTGGGTGAAAATATCATGTTGGGCTAGACGGAGAAATGTTATAAAAACATAAACACATGATTGCACGTCTATTACTGCATTGGTCAGTAAAATCTTTGCAAGCTTATGTACGCAATCACTAGGAGTTAACTTGCCAAGTTATATATAAACAATTATTATTATTATTTTGTAAGAACTTTCAACTTACGAAATAAAATATCATTTAAATTTGATGAGTTAATAGTACGTGGGGTATTATTATTTTTTATGCTAGACATGGGACAGTTGAGTTGGTTCTAGGGAAAAGTACTGGGAGAAAACTCAGTTTACATCGAAAAATAAAGTGGGAGAAAATTCAGAGACCTGCTGGGCCCACCTGAGGAGGGGAATATGTTGGGAGGAAGGAGATTCAAAGCACGGCAGCCGAGTGAACTAGTTTTTTTAACGGACAAGTGAACTAGTTACATACATAAGCAAATAGCCACTAAAAAAAGCAATCAGGTTAATGGGTTCTTAAAAGAAATATTTCGGACAAAACAGATAATTACGACACATAGGCTAATGCATGAAACACTCAGATGATAAAGGTGCTTATAAACAGATAATGTACAACATCTAAACCTTCCTGGCACGCTTGATCATGACGCTGCGGCTGTCCGTGTATTCGTCGGTTACGGGAAGCAGACACGCCCTCATGTCCAAGTTCTGCCTGTACATGTCGTAGCATGCGTATGTGTCCTTGGCCGTGTAGGTTATGTAGGCCAAATTCAGAGGTACCTCCCACGTGTTCAGGTCGTCTTCTTTCATGTTGGCGTATCAGGGGTCGATGATGGTCTCAGCAAGGTCAACAACGGAGTCCTTCTCCTGTCCGTTGCTGATGATCTTGTATTGCTTCTGGATGTCGACAAGCTTGTTGCACCAGATGGCTGAATCGTCACGTTCTTCCTTCTCTCCACCGTAGCGAAGGTGCAGTCGGCGCTGCCAATGAAACGGGTGAATGCTCCAGAACTTGGTGCAGCCATAGGACTGAGGCGAGGCAGAGCTTCACCGAGTCTGTATCGTTGGTGTACATCACATTCAACTTGGTGCAGCCATAGGACTGAACGGCGAACTCAAAGGGGAACTCCTTGCGGAAGTCCATATCCAGCAGGATCACCCCTTGGATCGCCATTGGAGTCTCTTCGAGTGAACGAGTGTGTAGGCGGCGGCAGCAGTTCATTTTTCAGCTCTTGGGGAACTGTATTCAATAGTAAGCTGAGTGTGTACAGGCGACAGTAGTTACTACCCCTCCCTCGTCCGCTGCATGCCCGGCAGAAGATGCACCCTCGGCGCATTCAAACGCCTCCATTAAGAAACCTACTCCGGCCACACGTCGGTTCACGAGCGGGTCTGTATTGGTACTGTAATAACAGGAGTTAGTGGTCACTTTACTTAAACTTAATTAGATTTAATAGAAATTTATACTTAAAACAAGCAATGCATTGGCTCGTTCTATCAGTGCCACAGGACCAACATGCACAACAATTAGAATTATTATTCTCAGGACGCACACGATCAGCACATTTGTCACACTTTCACAAAGATAATACTACCAAGTTTGAACTGTTTGTTATGGTTGTTGTCCTCTGCATCATCATGCCATGTTTCCCAGCTTGCAAGATTCAGAACCAACAAATAAGATCCAAATAATAAGTACAACAAAGATGCCTACACATCTCATTGATTCCCAGCTTGCAAGATTCAGAACCAACAAATAAGATCCAAATAATAAGTATAACAAAGATGCCTACACATCTCATTGATTCCCAGCTTGCAAGATTCATAACCAATAAATAAGATTCAAATAATAAGTACAACAAAGATGCCTACACATCTCATTGATTCCCAGCTTGCAAGATTCAGAACCAACCCATTAGAGCCTTTTGATAAAGTGAATATCGGGATTAAATCCATCTTGGCTAGCCATGTCATACAATCGAAGAACTTGGCGAATGCTCTTGACCGTCACAACATCTGTAGTTGAGTATTGCTGTTTGTACAACACAAACAAGGAGACAAGAGAGCATGATTTTGCTTTAATAGCGGCCTCCTTGAACTCAACCTGCAGCTCCACTAGGATGAGGTCTGCCTGGAGTTCCATGACTCAATTCATGCACCTTTTTCTGCAGTTCACCTGAAATGAAGCAAAGATTGCATCATTCAGCTAGCAAGAAGTACATGCTCTCGTGAGCTGGCAGGTTCTTCTTTAGTAGTTGCACTAAAATTGAGGAACATTAAGGTTGTCTGTCCGGCTCATGTAAGGTGCAACTATAATTTTCTTATCCTTTTGTGCAGTTCCACTAAAATAAAGTGACATTGTGGTGACGGTGACGGCTCCATCTTGCAAGGCTAATAAAATGTTGCACGAGATTACCAGCAGAACTTGACGGAGATTTTGGAAACTCCAATCACCATTTTGTGCAGTTCCACCAAAATTGAGAGATGTTGCCCACGTGACATTTTAGTTGAACTGCACAAGACACTCATTCAAAAAAAAGTGTTTTGTGCAGTCACCAAAAGGTCACAATAGCAACAAGGTGAAATGGATATCCCTATCTGCACAAAAAGATAGAAAGTAAACACTTGCTGGTCAATAAGAATATACGAAACATATACAAAATGAAAAGAAGCATCTTAATTATGTTCATGGTAATCACGTAAGGACAGTAGAAATTTTAAAACATCAGCAATGCTTCATGTTACCAGAAGCATTACAATCAACAATGAGATTCCTCAAATATGGGATTACTTTAATGGTGGCATTTCTTGTTTACCAGACACAGTAAATCAACAACAGCTAAAGAGTTGGTTTAAGGGCATGGGACCATGGGGACACCAGGACACTCAACAGTGTAAAGGAGCAAATTACTTATCATACTGGGAAAAACAGCAGGAGTGCCATTTGTAACACTGTTTAATTGCATCTTATCACTGGAGGCATTTAAAACAAAACATAGGCTGGGCAACTCGCTCCCATGGACCTCCCCCGATGGCATCCTTCGTTGGCCGTCCGATCTGTTTTCTGGCGCGTGTGAGTCGTTGGATCTTCACAACGGTTAAAACTAATTTTCACCTCATGGTCGTTTTCGTTGTCCAATGACGGGTGGGCTCGCGCGGCGCGCTGGTTGGCTGGGTTGCGTGCTTTCGCGTGCAGGGCGTTTTTGCCCAATCCGCACCGCACGCTCCGCACCCAATCCCCCGTCTCCCCAAGCCCCAGCCCCCACCGGACAAATCCTAGCCTCACATCCCGCACTCCTCCCTCCTCCTCCTTCCTCGTTAGCCGCCGCCGCCATTCTGCCTCCCTCCTTTTTGTCCTACAACCATGCCGTCGGGAGGAAGCCGCCGTCTTTGGCGCCATACCGCTGCTGGGGTGCTACGCACGCTTCGTTCCCCACAGCCCCTCCCTCATCCTCGGTCGTCACCGCCGCTGCTTGCTACTCCCCTCCACCATCGTTGCTGCTTCTGGGTCGAATCTGGCGTTGGTGGGTCGGAGCTCGAGCTAGAGGCCAAGATGGGTAAGGTCAAAAAAGGAGACCGGATGGAGGTGCTCGAGGCCGAGGAAGCTGGAGATGGTGAGATCCCTCTCCCCATATATATTCTCTTAGTTTTTCCTCTTCAAACCTTCATTGATGGCCTCTCTCCCTCAGCACAACTAGCTTCACTGGCCATCCGGTGGTTGGAGCACGGGGCAACGCTCCAGTTGCGATGGGGTGGAGCTGCGCAGGAGGGGAAGGAGGCTCGCGACAGGGAGCCGGGCCACGGAGGAGGCAAGGTCTGTGTTGCCCCGTGTTTTTTTTATCTTCGCATTTTTCTCCTACCATGCATCTGTTTGTTGCCAGAGTGGATCCATGCCACCAAATTCTTGGATAAATAATGAGTGCCAAGATATGTATGCTGACATGTGAGTTAATTATTTGGAAAAAATATAATCATTATATATGTATTGCCAACAATTTTTATGTTTGAAGCAACCAATTTTGTGAAAAGAATAGAGAGAAAGATACATGTGCAATTTCCTTGATGTTACAACAGATGGATACTCGATCTTTAAACATAAGCACAGATGAATAGGTAAAAATTCGGGGAAAGACCAATGAAATAGTTGTATGTCTGTCAAGGGAATCTGATTGTACCCAAATGTGATAGATCCCACTCTTCGGCAGCTTGAATTCGAAGTTGTAGTGGCTGAACAAGACTAGGATCATGTTTATGATGCATTTTCCATCGATACAGAGGTATGAATCATATGGTTGACATTGGTAAAAACTCTCAGTGAGCGCCCTGCCTCCTGAATTAATAGTGAGAAGCTGTATATTACTTTTAGGTGTAAACAAATAGTAAAAGATGAGGTAGCCGTCTCCTACTGAATTAGTAGTGAGAAGCCCACCAGCTGAATTTTATTCTTACATGATATATGATATGAAGTATTATTTATATTTACTATTTAGGATGTATGCATATATGTTACTGGCTAGCATGATACTGTTAGCGGAAGCTGTAGTACTTTTTATGGTCGACGGTGGCATGCCGCTCCAAGCCACACTGCTTTCCATCGATGCCGACAACCACAACAGGGGTGGATCCAGCCTCCAAGAGGCACAGCGGTGGCCAACGGCGGTGGCCTGCTCCCAAGCTAGATTCAGTATCTATTGCTATAAAATTTATTTTAGTTGTTGATTTTTTGTCGTTGAATAACAAGTAGTTTATTGCATTCGTAAAATTGGTATATATTTTCCAGGAAGTGTTTTCTGTTGTTGTTGAATAACAAGTAGTTTCTTGATCATTGGTCAAATTGATATATATTTCCAGGGAATTACGTGGTTTTAGGTTTGTGAAATTCCACCACCCTGAGGATGCTGCATATGCTAACCAAGAAATGAATCATCAAGTTATTTGCGGTTGAGAGATTACAATAGTTTTTGCCGAGGAGAATAGAAAACCCCACAAGAAATGCGCTGAACAAGATCAAGGTACATACGTACTGTTTTTTACTTAGGCATTAGGTAGGGTAGTAAATATCAAATCTGAAATAACCAAAGGATATATTTTTGCCTCTGCTGATATAGTGGTAGGCATATGGATGGAAACTACAGAAGAAGGCAGTCGCTGTCAAGATCCCCAAGGTCTCGTTACCCCTGTAAGCATAAAGCAGTTCATTTAATTCATATCTTATAGCCTTTCATCTGATTTTTAAATATTATCTCTTTACTCGCAGCTTATTCACCTGAACCTTCTCCAGTTAGACAACATTCCAGTTTTGATTTGGATGCTCTTCTAAATATAGATATGATTGACATGTTAACTTTCAGCAGTTTGATTTATACTGCACTGGCTACAGTATTCCAGAACTCTAATATTTGTGTAGAGCTAGCTTTGTTTATCAAATGTTCAAGTTAGTATGCATTGGTTAACAATGGCAGGGTCATTGTGGTGCCTGTTGGGCCTTTGGTGTTGTGGAGTGTCTGCAAGATCGTTTCTGCATTCCTAACGGCATGTTGAGTGCATATGGACGATCTGTCTACTCTCTGGTCTATTTTTAAACAGACATGTTGGCCTTTTCTTACATAATCAGCCTGTTGTTTCTACTCCTCACGGGACATTTCACTTTCCGTCAATAAGCATTTATCTCCATGTTAACTTGGTGTAAGGTAGTCTTGACGATGTGTTGAGGCGGTCTGCTCAGTGTAAGAACAAATAGCTGGCCGCTCCATTTGTATCTCATTTCGTAATCATCGCAAGCTATGCCTATGTCAATATCTAAATGTTTTTGCTGTTTTTTTCTCCTGCTTAAATCAATATTTTCTATTGATTTGTAGGACTGTTAGTAAGGTTGCTCATCGCCAAGCGAAAGAGCTTTGTGCATTCTTGCATGACTAAGGAAGAAATTTGTTATTTGAAGTATGCACTACAGATATTGCAAGGTATTTCTGTTACCAGATTCATATTTTTTGGGACCTATGTACAGATAATAATTCTTAGCTGCAGTTATTTTTGTCCTAAATAGTGGTTCCTTGGAAAGCAGTTTAATTTCTTGCATTGATTCCTCATGCTATAAACCGCACCTTTCCTATTTTGTTAAAGAAGTGAATTCATTCCTAAACTTACACCACCAGTCAGCCTAGCCACTAGGCCAGGCCATTCAAGCAAACTTGCTGCCACTACAGTTCAGTTATTAACTATGCCTGCGACTAATTCTAATCAACGGGACAAAAAACTATCAGAGGAATCAAAGGCACGCATCTGACCTGAGGTACACACACCAATTAAAATAAGAGGTGATAATGTTATCATATAGCTATACTCAATTTATTATTAACTTAACGAACAACCTGGACGGTAAAAATTTACTTCACTTGGGTAACAGGAGTTGGACACCGAAAGCTTGTTCAATCATTTTAAAATATTTATCTTTGTTGTTCCGCTTAGCTACACCATCCTTAAGTGTTTTTTATAGAATCTATAAAAACAAAGTGCTTTGCTTCTTTCCTTGCTTGGTTCAAGGTTCCGTGACGATGTTACGAGAGTCCAGCTTTTTTTTTAGATTTTGTAGTAGCGAGGATGTGTATAATATGGATAGCTGAATTGGTGTTTAGGCGTTTGATGCAGGACTGCTACTTGCTCGATTAGTTAGATGAACTGGTGTTTAGAGATTTCAATGCGGAGTGATGTTTGGTGTTTATAAAAAATTCAAAAGATCTGATGAGATTACAAAAGACTATTAAAAGAGGTCATACTAGCATAATCTATGACCAGTTCCAAATTACCCAGTGAGACTTATTCCATTTGTTTATCCTTTTATCCTTTTAATCAAGAACAATGTTTAGAGCTTACATGGTTGTCGAATTTTGTTCTGTAAAAGAGGAATATTGATATCATGCAATGATCATTGCAGATTAGGATAGTTATAGAGTTCTTCTCAGTTTTCATTGAGCAAAGGTTGAATCTGTATGATTTGTTCTAATACCAAGTAAATCATGGTCTGCATTGTGTTAGTTTTCCTACTGAGTTTTTTGGCTATTTTCGTTTAAATTGGTAGTTGATGTGATTTATGTACTCTGTACAGTGATGAGTATACCATTTAACATGTGCATGATGTTAAAATTGTGTGAATCTAAGGGCCTACTTGCTTCTTAATCTGTAGCTAAGTTATTTTAGGATTTTTTATTTTTTGTGTGTGCGAGGAGAAATTGTACTATCTCTTCATGATTCATCGTTTATATATTAGTTGGATAGTATCTCTTTATTCGGTTCTTGTGACTGACCTGCTGCTTTACTTATATGGACAGCTTAAACTGAAAGCAATGCATGGTATTGTTCATTTCGAAGTGTACTTGACGTGTGCAGATCTGAGGATGAAGGGAAGAAGATGGAATTTAGCTGAGGAGTTGAATAAGATCAAGGTTATTATTCCACAATCATTTGTTGGGTTTAAGGATATAAACAACATGGCTTACGAGGATTTGGACTGCTGTTCTTTTAGTTCCACTCTTAAATCTTTTGGTTCTTGAAGGCCTGCACTTTCCTGGTGGAGTAGGAGCAAAATAATTCAGAGGCTTTAAAGCTGCTTCACTTTAGTAGTTAGGATCAATTCTTTGTTTTGGTTTGGAATGCTCCCCAATTCCTCCTATTTGATTGATTCATCTGATGGTCATTTGTCAGGCAAATAAACTGAAGACATATGTATTGTTTTGAGTGAAGCCATCCATACAGGGCGATATATTAATTATCCCATATGTGGAATTCAAGATAGAGAGAAATGTTATTGTTCTTCTGCTAATTGGTTTCTTGACAAAATGTACTATAAATGATGTTATTATTGTACGAGATATAGAGAAATGTTATTGTTCTTCAATTATTGAGATGATAGAAGTACTACTTAGCAGTTTTGTCTCTGATCAAACGAAGCTCTCAAGGAAGAAGGGACAAATAAGTGCTGGGCCGAACTGGCTGCCATACGACTGCTTTGAAATATGGCACATGAGTACTCTCTTTTTTTAAACACACAAACAAAGCTGATAGAAACACTACTCTTTCTAAAATAGCATAATTATACATATGTTCTTAGGCAAGAAGATATTTACACTTATAGAAGGGTCTAAATTCTTACCCCGCGTACTTGCTCAAACAAAAGATTCTTGAAAAAAACATATATTTTCAGCGCGACGTCGTTTTGAATGAGACTCCACGCTACCAAAGTAAATTGTGCATGTACATATTATTGTAGACAACAAACCTATATGTTTTTACTAAAGGGGATTAAATTTGTTACGGTATGTGCATGCTCATAGCTAAAACATGTTATTTACAATGCGCACATGGATTAAAAAAGATGCATGTATTTTCAGCGGCATGATTTTGGATGGGACTTTGTGCTACCAAATTAGAATGTGTATATACATCTCATTATAGACAATAAAATCATGCCGCTATTAAATTATAGACATTTAAAGGGGGTTAGTTTTGTTACATTGATTTTGTTTCAAATAGAACTCTGCTATCAAATTTAAATGTGTATATACATCTATTGTAGACAATAAGCCCCCATTTTTCCCAACTAAGAGAGATTAAATTTGTTGTCGTATGTGCTTGCCCATAACAAAATCAACTAGACCATGGATTTCTTTTCATAGCTAGCATGGAATCAACAGGTCTCTGTGCCATTTGGCGTAACAAAATCAACTAAACCATGTTTTTTTCTTAGGTTTCTCATCTTTTTCCCTTTTTTTGCAGGAAAAATATGCATGGCCATGTTTCTCATCATGATAACCATGTTTTCAAACTTGCTAAAAAAATACAACCATGCCAACTTTACTCTCTCATCATAGTGCCCATATTTTCAAACTGAACATATTCATATTATGCAAAGTTTCCCTTTTCCCAGACTATTATTTAACAACGTAATAAACATGTTTAAAAAAATAGCAGGATTTAGTTGAAGTTTCTTGCAACATGAAACTATTTTCATCAACAACATATATTCAGCAGGTCTCTGCGCCATTTGGCGCAACGGGTCAACTAGTTAGATTAACAATAACACTGGTTAGACATGTCCCTAAGGTAACAGTGTGATCGCTTCATTTTACATGCGCCCTTACATTAAAAATAGCAAAAGGTTGGTACAAGGACATGCGACAGTGGACGCATCAGCACAATGTACCTACAAGGAGGCATAAAGTGGTGATGCCGAGTTTGTTCATGCTATGTGAGGGCAGCAAACCTAATCCTGGAGACATTGTACTATGTGAGGGCAGAAAATCTAATCCTGGAGACCTTTTACTATGTGAGGGCAGCAAATCTAATCCTGGAGACATTTTACTATGTGAGGGCAGCAAATCTAATCCTGGAGACCTTTTACTATGTGAGGGCAGCAAATCTAATCCTGAGACCTTTCACTATGTGAGGGCAGCAAATCTAATCCTGGAGACCTTTTACTATGTGATGGCAGCAAATCTAATCCTGGACATACTCTGTTGATTTGTCCACCAGCCGCCACTTTCTATCCTTTTTTCAATCAATAATAGATTTGTTCCTTATCCAGTTTGTACTGCATTTTCCCATTATTTCCCTTTTCAACCAAGAGACCGGCTGGGTATCGGGTCTCTACTACTTTCACCATATTATTTCCTCTTTGAATCAAGTCCTAGATTCATGCTACAACTTTCCCCCCTTTCTTCGTTGTTTGAAAAAAGCCCTAGATTCGAATGCATGAAGTAGCTTTACCTCCAATAATACTAAAAATTCAGGTGGCTTTGGAAGAGTTGGTGGGAGTAGAAAAAGATGCACATGCAGACACGTGGGGAGCTGGGGCAGTAGAGCAAGGCCACTTTCGAAGAACTTATACCTGAGGGTCGCCGGGATGTCGGCGGCGGCAGGTCGGATCTGCGGAGAATACGGCAGGGAGGAAGAAGGGTCGGAGGACCTCCCGAGCCGGCGCTATGTCGGAGAGAACGGCATGGGCAGAGGATCGGGCCCCTCCAGCAGTTGTGGGTTTCCTCCCTCGGCGGTGATGACCGCGTGAACGATGCACATTTTAGTCCTCTACACACACCGGCCGAAGGGATCCGGCCGGATCTGTGACCAGCGGTGAGCAGAGAGAAAATGTCGCTACCACTGTCTTGTTTATATCTGGAGAGGATGAGAATGAAGAGAGCAACCCTAGTAAAGCAAGCGCTCGGGCCCCTGAGTCCATATATAGTGGAGTGATTATCTTTTTTTTTCTCCACAACAAGCGTTTCAATTTGTGTACGTGGCATTAAAGAAAAGAAACTCTCTATTTAAGGTGACTACTGTACGACTCCTACTTACTACTAGTAGTACTACAGTATTGTTCACTTGTGCTCCCCACCCCTCCATTCATTGAACAACCTCACGGGTGAATGAACATATAGTAAGTACTGTATTTATATAGAACGAACAAGCTCGAACTATTTTCGCGTAGTTAAAAGTTGAGGGCGGGGCTTTTCCCGGGCAGTACGCGCGGCAGTTTTCGGGTAGGCGGTTTGACAGAGAGGCGATGAGGGTGAGCGAGTGGAGGATTCTCAAACATACTGCTGGAAAGGTCGGGCTGTGCGATTTGACGGCGCGTTACTGCTGGAAAGACTTGTGATATGACCACTCACTATAGTCATGAATTACTGGCGCTCCGACCAGGGTGATGCCCCCATTACATTCCACGCTCTAATCTGGTGCATGACACGTCGACCCGGATGCTGGCTCTCCCACATGTCGGAGTAGTAAGAAGGAGCAAAGAATGATGTGGTATATACTAGTACTGCTACTACTCAGGTCGGAGGAGTGCGAACCACGGCAGCCCAGTGAACCAGCAGTGCGAACCACGGCAGCCCAGTGAACCAGCAGTGCGAACCACGATAGCCCAGTGAACCAGCAGTAGGAAATAATGTGGTGATATGGCCATAAAAAACAATGTGCTACAGTCCACACTGTAGCATGTACAGTAACACTCCTCTTTGTTTGGATCCCTGAGTTAGAGCTAGTTTGGGTTGAAATAGCCTCAAATTATCGAAACAAGAGGGGTTACTTTGAGCTAGTTTGCTCTAACCAGCTAAAAAACTAGCCCGGTGGAGAGGTTCTAATTGGGTTAGTTATCCTCAGGCCCACTAAAAGAGAACTAAAAAATATCTCCCCTACCCGCACCAGATCGCTCCCCCCTCTCGCACGACTCCTCTTTGTTCCCCATAGGGCCGCCCACCCAAGCGCCGCTCGCCCTCTCTCTCCTCCGGCCGCCCTCTCCTTCCGGCCTCCGCCGCCCTACTCCGACCGCCCTCTCCCTCCGGCCTTCGAAGGTCGCCCCGCTCCCCCTTCACCAGTCGTTTTTCTCCCTCTGTCGTGCGCGGCGGCGGCGCATCTACCAGGGAGGTCGCGAGAGGGGTGAGTTTGTTCGTTCCTTCTCTGTCTCACGGCCATATCATTGATCTTGCTTGCTCTAGCGCTAATTCTGATTTGGAAAAGTAGATCCTGATCAAACTTGGTATAGATTTGTGGTGCACGCATGGAATTGTTTGATGCTGCTTGAGGAGGTAATAAATCTTTCTAGAGGCCCAAAGATTCAGTTCACCTTTCTAGTTATTTCAATTTCAGGCTTGCATTATTTCTAGAGGCCTAAAGATTCAGTTCACCTTTCTAGGTATTTCAGTTTCAGGCTTGCATTATTTCTAGAGGCCCAAAGATTCAGTTCACCTTTCTAGGTATTTTAGTTACAGGCTTACATTATTTCTAGAGGCCCAAAGATTTAGTTCCCAGTCGGCGGCAAGCGGCCCTGCTACCCATGTCGGTGTCGACCTCAACTCGCAAGGGCCGACATTGGAGGGGTTCCCGGGGCTTGGGCTCTACAGAGCCTTCCTCCAGAGGGACGATGGCGAGCTCCTCACTCGGTGCGTGAGGGGCTCCGGGCTCCCTCCCTATCGTGAATGACTTCCGTGATGAGTTAGCTCATGCTTTGTATCATGAAGTGTTTTTTTATTTTGTGAAGCTTGATTGACGACTTGTATGTTTAAGTGGGATATCTCATTTGTATGGACAAAGTAAAAATTATCATGTTTTGCATGCTTGATTTGTATAGATGGTTCGTTTATGTCAATTGTGAGCGGGAGGACGCCACAGAAGAGCCGGCCACACCAAATCCGGCAGGAAATAGGGTCCAAAGTAGTCAAATGATTGAGAAAGAGCATTTATGTCAATCTAACCCTGCCATCCATACACCTCTTTGGCTTAGAGTTAGTTCAGGGTTAGAATCTAACTCTAACCTCTAACTGAGTTAGAGTTCTCCTCGTCTCGGTTCATCGCCATCATACTTTCCCAATTCCAGTGTTTTCAATATCCTGTGAATCAAAGAGGCCCTTTTTTGCGGGAAAAATAAAAGAAGCCCTTAGACTGGTTTAGGTCCGATCATTTTTTATAAACGTGTTATGTCCAAAATTTAATGAACGTGCTCTGGTTTCCACGAAAATAATTCGGTTTCATGTAGTAATTCATTCATTTATTTATTCTTCTACGTGGCGTTTGCATGTAATTTGTGAGGTCTGAAATGTAAATTACCCCGGCATATGCTCCGAGTCGTGCATGCACTACGACCCAGATGCTCTATGTCCCTCATGTCGGCGAATGTGAGCACGTGGAAATAGCCTAGGAGTACATATAGGAGGATAAATGCGTGAAAAAATATGTACTGTGAAGCGTAGCTGCGGTTCGAAAAGGAGACCTAAAGTGATGACAGCTATAGGTCGCACGCACCCAACTAGTGGTACTAGACATACGACTAATTTTTCCCTAAAAAAGAGGCATGAGTGCTCGAGACTCCTATTCTATAAACACGAGTCCCATCGACAACAGCGTCCATGCTACAGCTAGCTCTCCTCCTCGTTTCTCTCTTCTAATTCTAAACTTCGGCCGACGCCTGGGTGGGCGGGTGGGTTTGCTCAATCATGCCCCACCTCACGGTGAAAACGTTCTGATGGAATAAAAATGCCATATACTCCCTCCGTTCCTAAATATAAGCCTTTTTAGATACTATTTCAAATGGAATACATCATACAGATGTATGTAGACATAGTTTAGAGTGTAGATTCACTCATTTTGCTCCGTATGTAGTAGTCACTTGCCGGAATCTTTAGAAAGACTTATATTTGGGAATGGAGGGAGTACTATACTAATAAAACATTAAGGCCACGAGGCGATGAAGTGCTGGTTACAGGAGACAAGAAGAAGAGATGCATCCATCGACGACGTCCACCTCCTCGACTCAGGGCGCCGGCCCACCAAACTGCGCCTAAGTAGCAGCGGATTTCTTGCCCAGGTCAACGTGCTTCTGAACAATGGCATCCAAAGATTCCAGCCGCTGGAAGAAGGCCAACGTCTTTCTGTCGTCGCTTGCCTTGTAGTGGCCTATGTAGACGATTTCCTCGTGAGCGTGGATGTGCAGGTCGACGGTTTCTTGCATGGAGGCGTTGCGGCGCCAACGCGCCTCAAGGTGCACATTCTTCGTCGCGACCTCCGGCACCTGCAGGGCCACCAGGGCTTGAAAGAGTTCGTCGCCATGGAGGCCGATGAGGGTGGCATGCAATGAGGAGCCTGGGCGCGCGGGCTGGAGCAGTACGGCAAGGTCGTCCACGCGCTTCTTGACGGCGGTGAACTTGCGGATGGAGTTGACCATGATGTCGTCCATGCGAGAGGCAAAGCCGGCGTCAGCGAGGGCTATGATGCCGGCGGTCGCCAGCACCTTCTGGAAACGCTGCACTGTGTGGGGTCGCAGGCCGGCGCCTTGGATGATTTGGCACAGCCGACTGCCGCTCGCGTCCATCGCCTCCATAGATGCGTGTGGCTTCTGGTCACTTGGTCTTGGATTGGAGTGAGCAGTGTTGCCCAGAGACTTGGGAGTAGATGGATTGGAGTGGTGCGGCGCCTTTATTATATGAGAGTCCAAACTTTGTTGCATTCACATCGTGCTGGCTCTATTCTACTTCTCCAATTAATTCCCTTTGCATGTAATTGAGGATGCATCATTGACCGTTCAACGTCTCGGGAACCGCTACCCTCTCCCTCCTTGGCATTCAAGCACCTATGGACCCGTCGACGACGAGGTGCCTATGGCGACTTCGTAAATTTCAAGATGATAATGCCGTGCGTGTGTGCGTTCATAGGGGTGAGTGTATCCGCGTGTATATGAGCGCTTGCATCTGTACTGTGTCAGAAAAAAACGTAAATGCGTGTCAAAAAGAGACAAGTCAGTATACTCAATATTGTGCACCTCGGAGAGGAAAATGATAGAACTAGTATGTATTTATTTACGATGCAGATTCACTCATTTTGCTCCATATGTACTCCATCTCGGTGTAGTCTAGTCACTTGTTGAAATATCTAGAAGGGCAAATACTCCTTTCTGGTTTACATGGTTATACTAGCAAGTAGTTGTACGTACTAGTACAATAGTGGGATCACATAGCAATTTTGTCTCATGCAAGAGCCTGGCTATATGCGTGCTCCAATGTTCGCAACTGCAATATTTGGTTTGCGCTTGGCTCTTCGCCTCTTCGAGAAGACGAACAATGATGTTACTACTACTGCTTCTACAAAGGTCGAATCCATTTGTTGCATGTTAGTCCACCATGAAGGAGACGGATAGCTTGTTGTAGAAGTACTACTAAGCAAAAGCCTACCCTCGTTTGCGAGCAACACAAGCATGGGCGAGGAGAAGGCATGTAGTAAAATCAAGCTTCTCCTCGTTATGCGAGTTGACGTGACACATCATAGCACCGGCCCCATATGCTTGCCTCTAAACTTGGCTGAAAGACCCATGATGTACAATATATTTGCTGCAACCTCTAACATTTACCCACCACAAAATAAAATATATGTGGCCGTATGCATCGTTCGATGCAGAGAGGCGAAGCGTCCTTTTGAAAAAACAAATTAAAATATATATTCCTGTCTTGACCAAATGGCGTGCAAACTACAATCACCGGGGTGACAGTAGGGCCGAAGACTATTTTATTTTTAAAAAAACTTGAGGCGGCCACATAGCATGGAGCCGACCCCAACGATTTTAAGCTTACAAGCACAGTACACGCTATCCTAGACTACTCTACACATGAAACTGCCACACGAGCATCCGGGTTGCGCTTGGCTCTTTGCCTCTTCGGGAAGTCGAACAATGATGGAGTACTACTGCACTGGAGGAGTACTACAATACGCTTCTGGCCATCTGACACCGATTGAACTGCTGCATGTCCACCGCGTGTGGGAGGGAGAGTGTGTAGCGAAAGCTTCTCCTAGTCTTGCCAGCCACCACGCTCAGGGGCGAGGGAGGGACGCTCCTGCCTTTGCGTGTATGACAGGTGGGCCCGACAGGTGTGTGGCCAACCTGTCATACAACCAAAGGCAGGTGCAGTTAAGTCTGTGAGGGAGAGGATAATCAAACTTCTCGTTGATGTACGAGTTGACGCGACACATCAAAGCACTGCACTCGATATGTTTTAATAATTTGCGTTTACCGGCGCATTAATTACAACACATGCATGCATGCCGTGACTCTCCTTTTGATACTTGCATGTGTTGATTTAATGCACCTTGAAGTAGTATAAAATATGTGACGGTAAAGCTTTGTAATGCCCCGGCCCTAGTCGAGAGATGGTTGTGCACGAGGAGGGCGAGATCATGCAGACCGAACAGGACCCGACGACGGAGCTATCTAAGGTGTCGATGGACCTCACCGTGCTCCACTTCCCCTTGTGCCTCCGCCCCTTGACGCCTCCAGTGTATGAGGTTCGAATACACCTCGTCCGTTCGGCTGATTGAGCAAGGTGCAGGTTTCTTGATTGTTGTGTTGTTCGATTAATTTCTGCAGTGCAAGGGAGGGCACCTGGCCTGCGCGGACTGCCGCATCGAGCGCCCCGGGAACCAGCTGCAATGCCAGAAGTGCGAGCGCGCCGGTGGCTTCGACGTGCGGAACATGGCGGTGGACTCCGTCCTTTCGTCGGTGAGGGTGGAGTGCCCGCACGAAGGCTGTGGGCTCTACGTCACTTACCACAAGGTCGCCGATCACCGGGCGTGTGTCCGCTCGCGCCTCGCAAATGCCCGTCGCGGCGTCTGCGACTCGAAGGCCCGCCGCGGGTGCTCTACCACCACATCAGCACCGCGCATCCCATGCCCGTGCACAGGATCCAGTACGGCGAGGTGCTCCAGCTGCAAGTGCCACTGTCGGAGCCACGGCTCTTGCTGTTCGCGGAGAAGGACGGCCGTGCATTTTTCTTGGTTGGCGGCGTGCTCGACATCGGCACGCCTATCACCTTGTCGGTCGTCTGCATCATAGTGGGGGCGTCCCCACTGCCGCACTACGTGGCCAAGCTGTGGGCGAACGGCCCGCCCGGAGAGCCCAAAGGCACGACCGACGCCGTCAAGGTGGAAATGGAGGTGACAAGCAGCAAGGATCCCGGCAACGTCGACGTGCAGGAGCTGACGTTCTTCACAGTTCTGCCCAAGCTGCTGGCCGGTGATACGTCTCCAACGTATCTATAATTTTTGATTGCTCCATGCTATATTACCTACTGTTTTGGGCAATATTGGGCTTTATTTTCCACTTTTATATTACTTTTGGGACTAACCTATTAACCGGCGGCCCAACCCAGGTTTGCTGTTTTTTTTTGCCTATTTCAGTGTTTTGAAGAAAAGGAATATCAGACGGAGTCGAAACGGAACGAAATCAACTAGAGAAGTTATTTTTGGAATGAAAGCCACCCGATGGATTTGGACCCCACGTCAAGAAAGGAACGAGGAAGCCACGAGGGTGGGGGGCGTACCCACCCCCTAGGGCATGCCCCCTGCCTCGTGGGGCCCTCGTGGCTCCCCTAACGTGCTTCTTCCGCCTATATAACTCCACGTACCCTATAACTTCTAGAACAGAAAATAGATCGGGAGTTCCGCCGCCGCAAGCCTCTATAGCCACCAAAAACCAATCGGGACCCTGTTCCGGCACCCTGCCGGAGGGGGGAACCCTCACCTGTGGCCATCTTCATCATCCCGGCGCTCTCCATGACAAGGAGGGAGTAGTTCACCCTCGGGGCTGAGGGTATGTACCAGTAGCTATGTGTTTGATCTCTATCTCTCGTGTTCTTGATTTGGCACGATCTTGATGTATCGCGAGCTTTGCTATTATAGTTGGATCTTATGTTTCTTTTCCCCCTCTACTCTCTTGTAATGAATTGAGTTTTCCCCATGAAGTAATCTTATCGGATTGAGTCTTTAAAGATTTGAGAACACTTGATGTATGTCTTGCCGTGCGTATCTGTGGTGACAATGGGATATCACGTGATTCACTTGATGTATGTTTTGGTGATCAACTTGCGGGTTCCGCCCATGAACCTATTCATAGGGGTTGGCACACGTTTTCGTCGTGATTCTCTGGTAGAAACTTTGGGGCACTCTTTGATGTTCTATGTGTTGGTTTGAGTAGATGAATTGAGATTGTGTGATGCATATCGTATAATCATACCCACGGATACTTGAGGTGACATTGGAATATCTAGGTGACATTAGGGTTTTGGTTGATTTGTGTCTTAAGGTGTTATTCTAGTACGAAATCTAGGACTGTTTGTGACACTTATAGGAATAGCCCAATGGATTGATTGGAAAGAATAACTTTGAGGTGGTTTCGTACCCTACCATAATCTCTTCGTTTGCTCTCCACTATTAGTGACTTTGGAGTGACTCTTTGTTGCATGTTGAGGGATAGTTATATGATCTAATTATGTTATTATTGTTGAGAGAACTTGCACTAGTGAAAGTATGAACCCTAGGCCTTGTTTCCTAGCATTGCAATACCGTTTGTGCTCACTTTTACCACTTGTTACCTTGCTGTTTTTATATTTTTAGATTACAAAAACCTTTATCTACCATCCATATTGCGCTTGTATCACCATCTCTTCGCCGAACTAGTGCACCTATACAATTTACCATTGTATTGGGTGTGTTGGGGACACAAGAGACTCTTTGTTATTTGGTTGCAGGGTTGTTTGAGAGAGACCATCTTCATCCTACGCCTCCCACGGATTGATAAACCTTAGGTCATCCACTTGAGGGAAATTTGCTACTGTCCTGCAAACCTCTGCACTTGGAGGCCCAACAACATCTACAAGAAGAAGGTTGCGTAGTAGACATCAAGCTCTTTTCTGGCGCCGTTGCCGGGGAGGCTAGGTAAGTGGCACTCACACCCCGTCAACTAAGCTCTTTTCTGGCGCCGTTGCCGGGGAGGTGAGTGCTTGAAGGTATATCTTTAGATCTTGCAATCGAATCTTTTTGTTTCTTGTCTTAGCACGAGTTTAGTTTATAAAAGAAAACTACAAAAAATGGAATTGAGTTTACCTCATACGCTTCATCTTTTTAATATCTTTCGTGAGTATGATGGAAAGGAAAATTGTGCCAAAGTGTTAGAAGAAGAATGCATTAAATTGTTTGGCACTAAATCTTTGAATGATGAGCATGATTGCAATGTTGTTAGTATGAACTCCTTGAATATCCATAGTACTAATGATGATTGCACTAGTTATGATGAAAATGCCTCCTATAAACATGTCAATTTTTGTGGAGTGCATTGGGTTTGTAAGTACACACCAAATAGGGAAGATAGATATTGCAAAAGGCATAAGTACTTAGAAACTAAATTGTTGCAAGAAAGTCTTGATGATTGCACTGAAAGATTCAATATTTATAGTACCCCTTGTGAACTTTGCAATGAACATGGTCATTTAAAGCTCCAATGCTATTTATTTCATGATCAAGTCATGTTCAAATATTTTGATAATTTGATTACCCTTGAGCGTCATAAAGAGCTTAGTCTTCTTTTGGGTTATGAAGAAATGAAACGTATAACTGAGGGTATTCCAAAATTTAATCTCGATAAATTTCTTAATTTTGATCTAGAGAAAATTTATATGTATTGTGCGGTGAATTGCATTGATAATCCGTATATTGCCAATTACATAAAGAAAAGAAAACAAATAGAGGATGAAGAGAATACTAATGAAAGGGAAGATACTTCCCAATATCCTCCTATTATTTCTTATGATGAATCAGGTAACGAGGAGGAGCCTTCTATTCAACCAATCTCATTAATAAGGAGCTCCAAAAAGAGGATTGAACCCACACATGATGTGGTGAAGAAGAAGAAAAGAAAAAGGAAGAGAGGTAAAAAGGTATCTCTCCCAAATAAAGTTGCTCCTATTATTGTTGTGCCTCATGAAAATGTAGATGATACACTTGATGATGATCTCGTTATGCCTATTGCTTGTTGTGATGATCATGATTGGGAAGATAATGATACTTCTTATGATCTTGAAAATCTTTTTGGCACTTGCTTGGAAGAATATGATAATAATGTTTGCTATACTATTGGTGCTATCCATACTATTAATGATGAGAGTGATTATGCTTATGATATGAAGAGACCCAAGCTTGGGGAAGCTATGTTTGATGAGGATGACATATTTGAGAATGTATTTGCTGCAATTAATGTTTGTCCCAAGCTTGGGGATGCTATGTTTAATAATGAAGATAATTTTAGCCTCTCAAGTTTTGATATGCAAAGTTGTTATGATGATAGCATGCCTTCTACCTATGATGATTATATTTATGAAAGTGGGTTTGGAAGAGTGTCAACTTTAGGAAGTAATGATCCCAAAATATTGGAGGATGTTGAATCTTATAATATTTATGAAAGTGGATTTGGAGAGGTCATGACTTTATTTAGTGATGTATCCACTATTTCGGAAGAGGTTTCAATCGATTATGATGCGAACAAAGTTGCTACTTATGATGATTATTGTGATACAACTTATGCTATAAAGAGTAGTGATGATTATATTTATAAAACTTGTCATGATTGTGATTAATATTTTTCTGAACATTACTCTTTTAATGTGGAAACAATTTTTAGTATTCAAGTCTCTTATGATACTCCCACTATTCCGAATGAGAAGAATTTTGCTTATGTGGAGAGTAGTAAAATTTCTATGCTTGTAGATCATGAAAAGAATGCTTTAGGTGCTGGTTATATTGTTTAATTCATTCATGATGCTACTGAAAATTATTATGAGGGAGGAATACATGCTTGTAGGAATTGCAACAATATCAAGTTTCCTCTCTATGTGCTTAAAATTTTGAAGTTATGCTTTTTTGCCTTCCCATGCTAGTTGATTATTGTTCCCATAAGTTGTTTGCTCACAAAATCCCTATGCATAGGAAGTGGGTTAGACTTAAATGTGCTAGTCATATTCTTCATGATGCTCTCTTTATGTTTCAATTCTTATCTTTTATGTGAGCATCATTGAAATCATCATGCCTAGCTAGGGGCGTTAAACGTTAGCGCTTGTTGGGAGGCAACCCAATTTTATTTTAGTTTCTTGCTTTTTGGTTATGTTTAGGAATAAATAATCCATCTAGATTCTATTTAGATGTGGTTTTATGTTTTAATTAGTGTTTTTGCCAAGTAGAACCTTTGGGAAGACTTGGGTGAAGTCTTTATGATCATGCTGTAAAAAACATAAACTTTAGCGCTCACGAGATTAGCTAGAACATTTTACTGGAAAGTGCTATTTAGTTGATTCTTTTTTCAGATGATTACTAGACAAATCCCTCAGGACCACCAATTTATTTTATAATTTTTTCAGTTACATAAGTTTGCGTTAGTTACAGATTACTACAGACTGTTATGTTTTTGACAGATTCTGTTTTCATTGTGTTGCTTGCTTATTTTGATGATCTACGGCTAGTAAAATAGTTTATAAACCATAGAGAAGTTGGAATACAGTAGGTATAACACCAATATAATTAAAGAATGAGTTCATTACTGTACCTTGTAGTGGTGTTTTGTTTTCTTTCGCTAACGGAGCTTAAGAGATTTCTGTTAAGTTTTGTGTTGTGAAGTTTTCAAGTTTTGTGTAAAGATTTGATGGACTATGGAATAAGGAGTGGCAAGAGCCTAAGCTTGGGGATGCCCAAGGCACCCCAAGGTAATATTCAAGGATAACCAAGAGCCTAAGCTTGGGGATGCCCCGCAAGGCATCCCCTCTTTCGTCTTCGTTCATCGGTAATTTTACTTTTAGCTATATTTTTATTCACCACATGATATGTGTTTTACTTGGAGCATCATTTTATTTTCTTTAGATTTTATTGATGTTTGAATAAAATACCAAGATCTGAAATTATTAAATAAGAGAGTCTTCACATATTTGCATAATATTTCGACTACTCATTGATCTTCACTTATATCTTTCGGAGTAGTTTGTTGTTTGCTCTAGTGCTTCACTTATATCTTTTAGAGCACGGTGGTGGATTTATTTTTAAGAAATAGATGAACTCTCATGCTTCACGTATATTATTTTGAGAGTCTTAAATAGCATGGTAATGCGCTTAATCCTAATATGCTAGGTATTCAAGAATAGTAAAAACTTTCTTATGAGTGTGTTGAATACTAAGAGAAGTTTGATGCTTGATAATTGTTTTGAGATATGAAGATGGTGATATTAGAGTGAGTAGTTGTGAATTTGAGAAATACTTGTGTTAAAGTTTGTGATTCCCGTAGCATGCATGTATGGTGAACCTTTATGTGATGAAGTCGGAGCATGATTTATTTATTGATTGTCTTCCTTATGAGTGGCGGTCGGGGACGAGCGATGGTCTTTTCCTACCAATCTATCCCCCTAGGAGCATGCGCGTAATACTTTGCTTTGCTAACTTTTAGATTTTTGCAATAAGGATATGAGTTCTTTATGACTAATGTTGAGTCCATGGATTATACGCACTTTTCCTCACCCTTCCACCATTGCTAGCCTTTCTAATAGCGCGCACTTTTCGCCGGTATCATACATCCACCATATACCTTCCTCAAAACAGCCACCATACCTACCTATCATGGCCTTTCCATAGCCATTCCGAGATATATTGCCATGCAACTTTCCACCGTTCCGTTTATTATGACACGCTCCATCATTGTCATATTGCTTAGCATGATCATGTAGTTGACATCGTATTTGTGGCAAAGCCACCGTTCATAATTCTTTCATACATGTCACTTATGAATCATTGCATATCCCGGTACACCGCCGGAGGCATACACATAGAGTCATATTTTGTTCTAAGTATCGAGTTGTAATTGTTGAGTTGTAAGAAAAATAAAAGTGTGACGATCATCATTTTAGAGCATTGTCCCAAGTGAGGAAAGGATGATGGAGACTATGATTCCCCCATAAGTCGGGATGAGACTCCGGACGAAAAATAAAAAAATAGAAAAAAATAGGCCATAAAAAAAGAGAAAAGGCCCAAAAAAAGAATAAAAAAATAAAAAAATGAGAGAAAAAGAGAGAAGGGACAATGCTACTATCCTTTTTCTACACTTGTGCTTCAAAGTAGCACCATGATCTTCATGATAGAGAGTCTCCTATGTTGTCACTTTCATATACTAGTGGGAATTTTACCTTATAGAACTTGGCTTGTATATTCCAATGATGGGCTTCCTCAAAATGCCCTAGGTCTTCGTGAGCAAGCGAGTTGGATGCACACCCACTTAGTTTCTTTTGTTGAGCTTTCATATACTTAGCTCTAGTGCATCCGTTGCATGGTGATCCCTACTCACTCACATTGATATCTATTGATGGGCATCTCCATAGCCCGTTGATACGCCTAGTTGATGTGAGACTATCTTCCCCTCTTTTTGTCTTCTCCACAACCACCATCCTATTCCACATATAGTGCTATATCCATGGCTCACGCTCATGTATTGCGTGAAGATTGAAAAAGTTTTGAAAATGTCAAAAGTATGAAACAATTGCTTGGCTTGTCATCGGGGTTGTGCATGATTTAAATACTTTGTGAGGTGAAGATAGAGCATAGCCAGACTATATGATTTTGTAGGGATAACTTTCTTTGTCCATGTTATTTTGAGAAGACACGATTGCTTTATTAGTATGCTTGAAGTATTATTATTTTTATGTCAATATGAACCTTTGTCTTGAATCTTTCGGATCTGAATATTCATACCACAATTAAGAAGAATTACATTGAAATTATGCCAAGTAGCACTCCGCATCAAAAATTCTCTTTTTATCATTTACCTACTCGAGGACGAGCAGGAATTAAGCTTGGGGATGCTTGATACGTCTCCAACGTATCTATAATTTTTGATTGCTCCATGCTATATTATCTACTGTTTTGGGCAATATTGGGATTTATTTTCCACTTTTACATTACTTTTGGGACTAACCTATTAACCGGAGGCCCAGCCCAGATTTGCTGTTTTTTTTGCCTATTTCAGTGTTTTGAAGAAAAGGAATATCAGACGGAGTCGAAACGGAACGAAATCAACTAGAGAAGTTATTTTTGGAACGAAAGCCACCCGATGGACTTGGACCCCATGTCAAGGAAGGAACGAGGAAGCCACGAGGGTGGGGGCGCGCCCACCCCCCTAGGGCGCGCCCCCTGCCTCGTGGGGCCCTCGTGGCTCCCCTGACGTGCTTCTTCCGCCTATATAACTTCACGTACCCTAAAAACTTCCAGAACAGAAAATAGATCGAGAGTTTCGCCGCCACAAGCCTCTGTAGCCACCAAAAACCAATCGGGACCTGTTAGGCACCTGCCGGAAGGGGACCCTCACCGTGGCCATCTTCATCATCCGGCGCTCTCTATGGCGAGGATGGAGTAGTTCACCCTCGGGGCTGAGGGTATGTACCAGATAGCTATGTGTTTGATCTCTCTCTCTCTCTCTCTCTCTCTCTCTCTCTCTCTCTCTCTCTCTCTCTCGTGTTCTTGATATGGCACGATCCTGATGTATCGCGAGTTTTGCTATTATAGTTGGATCTTATGTTTCTTCTCCCCCTCTACTCTCTTGTAATGAATTGAGTTTTCCCCATGAAGTAATCTTATCGGATTGAGTCTTTAAATATTTGAGAACACTTGATGTATGTCTTGCCGTGCGTATCTGTGGTGACAATGGGATACCACGTGATTCACTTGATGTATGTTTTGGTGATCAACTTGCGGGTTCCGCCCATGAACCTATGCATAGGGGTTGGCACACGTTTTCGTCGTGATTCTCCGGTAGAGACTTTGGGGCACTCTTTGAGGTTCTATGTGTTGGTTTGAGTAGATGAATTGATATTGTGTGATGCATATCGTATAATCATACCCACGGATACTTGAGGTGACATTGGAATATCTAGGTGACATTAGGGTTTTGGTTGATTTGTGTCTTAAGGTGTTATTCTAGTACGAAATCTAGGACTGTTTGTGACACTTATAGGAATAGCCCAATGGATTGATTGGAAAGAATAACTTTGAGGTGGTTTCGTACCCTACCATAATCTCTTCGTTTGCTCTCCACTATTAGTGACTTTGGAGTGACTCTTTGTTGCATGTTGAGGGATAGTTATATGATCCAATTATGTTATTATTGTTGAGAGAACTTGCACTAGTGAAAGTATGAACCCTAGGCCTTGTTTCCTAGCATTGCAATACCGTTTGTGCTCACTTTTACCACTTGTTACCTTGCTGTTTTATATTTTTAGATTACAAAACCTTTATCTACCATCCATATTGCACTTGTATCACCATCTCTTCGCGAACTAGTGCACCTATACAATTTACCATTGTATTGGGTGTGTTGGGGACACAAGAGACTCTTTGTTATTTGGTTGCGGGGTTGTTTGAGAGAGACCATCTTCATCCTCGCCTCCCATGGATTGATAAACCTTAGGTCATCCACTTGAGGAAATTTGCTACTGTCCTGCAAACCTCTCGCACTTGGAGGCCCAACAACATCTACAAGAAGAAGGTTGCGTAGTAGACATCAAGCTCTTTTAAAGCGCCGTTGCTTGGAGGTTAGGTAGCGGCACTCACACCCGTCAACTAAGCTCTTTTAAAGCGCCGTTGCCGGGGAGGTGAGTGCTTGAAGGTATATCTTTAGATCTTGCAACCGAATCTTTTTGTTTCTGGCGCCGTTGCCGGGGAAATTTGCTACTGTCCTGCAAACCTCTGCACTTGGAGGCCCAACAACGTCTACAAGAAGAAGGTTGCGTAGTAGACATCAGCCGGGGCTAAGCAGGTGTCCCTCCACATTCAGATTGACAAGCTCACGTCCTAAATGTTTCTACAGTGCCTTTTGTTTATCTTAGTAATATGCTAATATAGGGATTACCTCGGTCTACTTTAGCTTAAGAAATGGTGGGTTTTGGTGGCGATGCAGCAATTACTTCGACATCAGATCAGTAATTTCCAACAGTCGAACAAATATTTTGTGTCTGTTGGATATAAAGTTCCTTTGGGTAAGAAGTACTACTTGTCATCAAAATGGATAAAAGGAGATGTATGTAGACGTATTTTAGTTCTAGATACGTCCCTTTTTATGCATTTTGATGACAAGCACTCCCTCCGTTCCACAATACATGCCTTCCATTTGTCAAAATATAGATGTATCTAGACATGTTTTAGTATATAGGTACATCCATGATAGAGCCAATCGGATGGTTGAGAACACTACAATTCGGATGGTTGAGAACACCACAATTCGTAGCTACAGATGCGTGCGTGACTCCCAGATGCAGAGGCCGGGGGTCATCATCCTCCTTTTCGAGAAAAAACAGACGCGTGTGTGAGAGGACGAGTGTGTGCGTGCACCTCTTCTCTTCCTGTATAACGTACTAAACTCAGAGTACAAGTTTTTGTGGGTGGCACGATGGTGCGTGCGAGAAGTCCCGAGAGATAGGTTTAATGCGTCTGAAAAAAGACTAGCCTAGAGCTCGCCATGCGGCTATTCTTGTCGAACACCCCATTAACCGTAAGATATGTATATGACGGTGCCAGTTATTGCACGTACACAGCAGTACTCCCTCCTTTCCGGTTTATAGGGCTTAATTCAAAATTTTCACCAACCAAGATGGTGAGTGGTGGAATATTTTTTGTAGTTTGCAAAAGCACCTAACTAATGCTCTTGTTTTTCTCAAAAAATTATGTTTATCAATGCATTAATTGCAATGCATGCATGCATAAAGTACATGCATTGGTAAATTTTCTCTTAATACTTGCATGCAATGATTTAATGCACCTTGGAATCTGAACATGTGATGGGGAACAACCAAATTGAGCCTTATAAAATGGAAAAACTAAAATTTTGAGATAAGCCCTATAAAACCAGAAAGGAGGGAGTGGAAAAAGAACTACTCCATCCGGGAATAGTGCTGCACTTCGAAACTAGAACCGTCAATAAATTATGAGCTTGCGTCTCGTCACATTCCAAATTACTCCATGCTATATTGAATTGCAAACCTGTTCACACCGATCACAACCTAAACAGTTTCCCACTTAGGAGCATATTAGTACCACGCTATATTGAATTGCAAACCTGTTCACATCGATCACAACCTAAACGGTTTCCCACTTAGGAGCGTATTAGTACTCGGTTATAAATACCAGTATGCCTAGATGACTGCACATTCCTCCTCAACTCCTCATCCACAAAAACACATTCAGCATCCTTCCCTTGCGTCTGCCATGGCCAGCGTGAGTTCTGGGTCGAGAGATTGCCACCAGGGAGAGGCGAGCATGGAAGCGTAAGCACGAGAGATGTCCCGCCTAGCTGCGAGAGCAGTCGACATGTCCCGCCGCGCGGAAGTAGCAGCACATAGGTCCCGCCGCGCCGCTGAAGCAGCACGGAGGTCCCGCAGCACCGCCGATGAAGCAGACTGGTCCGACCGCGCCGCGGAAGCAGCTGATATGTCCCGCCGCGCCGCGAATGCAGTAGAGATGTCTCGCCGCGCCGCGGCGGCCTGGGAAAATTTCTCGCGGGCAGGTGACGACTGTTACAGGCGCATGCATGCGATCATCCATAGCCAGATGGATCAGATCTCCGGCTGGACGAGGTTGCAGGACGACACGAAAGCCTCGTTTGAACAGGCTACCGGCGTCATCCGGCAACTAAGGGAGGGCAATGAGAGGCTCCGGGCCGCGTGACCTGCTGAGGGAGAAGATCGTCCGAAGTGCGAGAACAGCAGGAGGAGACCAAAGCCTTGTTGAAGAGGATCGGCGTCATCGTCAAGAAACTTATGGGCGAGAATGACATGCTCCGCAGCGAGCGCCAAAGGCTGGTGGAGGAATCCGTGGATGTTCTCAAGCAGTGTCTTGAGGACACGAAAAGTCATCGCCGCTTCGCCGCGGAGACTAGTTCCATGACCTGCAACAACGCATCAAGAAAGTAGAGATCAGTGAGCGGATCCTTGTCTTCCTTCTTCTTTTGCCCTTGTGTACTTCGAGCGTAGCCGCATGTGGATTTTTTAATTATCTTTCTAGTTATGTAATACAATTAATCGTCCTTATATATTCATCAGTCTTGCTATAAGTCGCAGTAGATGCTATATAGGTCCGTCGGATCTTACATCAAGATCCGTGCTTTCAGATTTTCTTTTTTCTCTCTTAAATCTCAGTCGAGTGAGACATAGCCACGCCATTAAACAGAGGCTCGGGCGGCATTAATGGAGACCTTGGGAGAGAGGTGGACGGCAGATGGAGGTCAAAGGCTCTCCTCCCGATAAGCACGCATACGGGTCCGATGGCACGCCTCTCGTACTCAAATAGCTACCACACGGCGCCTCCTAGCTCATAAAAAATGGGGACGCGTGGCGGCACGTAAATGGTACTAGTAAGTAGAACGCCCACGGTTTCAATAATACTTGTGTTTCCGATTGTAACGTGACAACACTTGTTCCAAAATGACTTTGTTGATTGTTAATGTGTGCGCCTTCGCAAATCCGGATTGCAAAATTACCACAACATGTTGGTGCCATGTCATGGCACCAAGCCAAGTTTCATTATTTTCATGCGTGTTTTGGATTTACAGGAATTAGAAAACTAAGTTTCTCAATGTTTCCAACCCAGCCACGACGCCCAGAATTTTGAATTTCATTCCCATTTCTTTCATGGAACCTAGAAATTTACTTGAGGACACACATGTGATTTTTAAACCAACTTTGGTGCACTAGAACATGTGCTTGTATTTCAAATTTGAATTATGCACACAAAGGTGACACGTTCCCTCCCAGAACCACGAGCCTTCTTGAGAGAAGCTCCGATTTGCAAGAAGCTTATACCAAAATTTGTTCCTATTCGGCCAAATTTTTTTACCTCGGCATGGTACTACCATGACATGACACCATGCCAAGTTTCATGATTTTAAAACCAAGTTTCTCAATGTTCTCGACCGAGCCACGATGCCCAGATGTTTGAATTTTATTCTCATTTTTTGCATGGGACCTAGAAATTCACCCAAGGACACAAATGTGATTTTTCAACCAACTTTGGTGCACGGGAGCATATGCTTGTAGTTCAAATTTTAATTATGCACATTAGATGACCAAAAACTCAATTATTGTGTAAATAAGGCCAAACGAAGCTGGAATAATTCCAAATTTAACAGGGCACTCATGTAGTTCTATGTTGCCTTTGTAAATAAACTCAAGGGGGGCAGCGTATATCGTTTCGCACTCAAAGGTGGCACGTTCCCTCTCAGAACCAAGAGCCTTCTTGAGAGAAGCTTCAGTTTGCAAGAAGCTTATACCAAAATCTGTTCCTATTCGGCCAATTTTTTTACCACAGCATGGTAGTACCATGACATGACACCCATGCCAAGTTTCATGATTTTCAGACGTGTTTTGGATTTACAAGAATTTTAAAACCAAGTTTCTCAATGTTCTCAGCCGAGCCACGATGCCCAGATGTTTTAATTTTATTCTCATTTCTTGCATGGGACCTAGAAATTCACGTGAGGACACAAATGTGATTTTTCAACCAACTTTGGTGCACGAGAGCATGTGCTTGTAGTTCAAATTTGACTTATGCACATTAAATGACCAGAAACTCAATTAATGTATAAAAAGCGACAAACGAACCGGAATAATTCCAAAATTTAACAGGCACTCATGTAGTTCTATGTTGCCTTTGTTAAGAAACTCAAGGGGGGCAGCGTATATCGTTTCACACTCAAAGGTGGCATGTTCCTCTTAGAACCACGAGCTTCCAAATCGCCCAATTTTTACCACAACATGCTAGTGCCATGACATGACACCATGCCAAGTTTCATGATTTCAAGCGAGTTTTGGATTTACATGAATTTAAAATCTAAGTTTCTCGATGTTCTCGGCTGAGTCATGACGCCCAGATGTTTGAATGTCATTCTCATTTCTTCCATGGGACCTAGAAATTCAACCAAGGACACACATGTGATTTTTAAACCCACTTTGGTGCACCGGAGCATGTGCATGCAATTCATATTTGGATTATGCACATTAAAAGTCCAGAAACTCAATTAATGTATAAAAAGGCCAAATGAACCCGAAATAATTCCAAAATTTAACAAGGCACTCATATAGTTCTATGTTGGCTCTGTAAAGAAAATCAGGGGGAGGCAGCATATATCGTTTCGCACACAAAGGTGACACGTTCCCTCTCGGAACCACGACGCTTGTTGAGAGAATCTTCGGTTTTGCAAGAAGCTTATACCAAAACTTGTCCCAATTCAGCAAAAAATTATACATATGAAAACAGGGTTTAGATTATCCCGAACATCTCGCTACCTAGACCAATAATGTACTATGATTTGAATTCAACATAAAATGGATTAAAATATTTGAATTGAAGAGCGTATGGTACATGTATTTCATTGTGAAATATGATTACTGCTATATGCATGTTTTTTGTTATCAAGATAATATTTAAATTATTGTATAACTTGACAACAATCGTATTCAAATAAGGAAAATTGGTTCAAATTTAGTCCATATGGTAGAAGTAATATATATGTTCACATGGTGGAGTAAAATGTTCATATATGATGGAAGATCAAAATGTACGACTACATCAATTATGAACCACAAGGTCACCTAACGATATATTCGAATTCAACATAACGTGGATTCAAAAATTGAAATTCGAGATCCTGGCATCTGTAATCATATAAAAAGGGACATTACTCTTTCTTTGGTGGGAATTGATTTGTTTTTTGTTGTTGTTGAGGGAAGTGTGAATTGATTTGGTACTGTGCAGGGTAATCTTGTTCTCTCGATTTTTTTACGTTTTTCTTGTAGTTTTTTCAATGGCATCTATAGAAATATAGTAAAAGGGGACATGACTCTCTTGTGTCTTGTATGAATTGTTTTTTTACACGTTAAGTTTGCTCTGTCGAATAAGGAATCCGCACCTTGTTATCCCGAAATTTTCAAGCTCGAGTATCTTTTGTCTCACCTGCTTTGAAACTCCCGCTTCTTCAACCCACGCCGCGCCTTGTTATCCCGAAATTTGGACGCACGCGAGAACTCCCTCCTCATCTGAAATCGGTCCCGCAGCCCAGACACGCGAAATACCCCTTCTACCCCTCAGCCGAAAATGAAGCTCCACGTCGCGGTGTCAAAACCGGTGGGGGTACGCTGGTAACTTACCCTACATTTCGGACAAGCGCGTCCCTAAGCTTGGCTCTCCCCTCCCCCTTCGCCCTCCCATTCATACACCGAGGCTGCCAAAACCCGCGAAACCCCACGCTCCTCCGTCGGCCTCCCGACCGCCGCCCAGCCGGAGACTCTTCCCTGACTACGTCGTCCACCGCAACAGCTCGCCGTCCCTCATCCACCGCACCGGATGAGGATCCATTGTCAATCTCGTCGTCCCGCCGGATCAGCCGCCCCGTCCTCCACCTCCAAGGAGCTGCCCCGACGTTCGCCTCGTCTATCGCGCCACCTCAATCCCCACAACAGCGTCTTGACCTGCCCCACCGGAACCGCAGCACCCTCACCAATTCCTCCGATGAAGCCGAGGCCAACTCGGCGCCACCAAGGAGGTTCTGCACTCACCGCTGCATTTTATCTTTTATTCAATCTCACGGGGCTACCGGTGCTCGATACCGAGCAGACATGGCGGGTCTCCATCGACGGCGCCGTCCCCGGCCACATCATCCACAGCGTCTCTCCCCCATGTCGTTGCTTCCTCGGCGGCGACTTCCACAATGGCACTAGCTGCAGCGGCTCCGGCTCTCGCTCGCGCTGCGGCTCTATTCTTTTTGTCGGTTGCGCTACTGCACTGCTCTTGCTTTCGTTCGTGCTGCTGCTCTGCTCTTGCTCGCTTGCGCTGCTGCTGCTGCACGACCTCCGACAGCTACAGGAGTTGCTGCTTTAGCACTCGCTCGCGGTGCTACTGCATGACTTGCTCTCTGCTAGTGCATTCCCTGCTCGAGCGTCTGCTGATTTAGATCACTGCTTCTTTGCTACTAGTGCTCGAATGCCCTAAACATCTATTGCAATGCTCTGTTACTAGTTCAATCAGTTTCGACAGTAAAATTCAGTTTCGACTGTAAAGTTCATTTTCTTCAGTTAAGTTCAGAGTGAACAGTACTTACAGCATCTGTCGGAGCGGCCGTGGCGCGGCTTATGCGTTTTAGATCTAGCACTTTTTCGTGATGTATTTTACATCATCTATTGCAGATGATATTAGGGTCCCACTTCAGATTAACGTTGTCTGTCTTTTCCAGCTTCATCCTCGTCCCCGTACACCTTAGCGAAGCTGCTCCAACGACGGAACCGTCCATCACAGCGGAGCAGTACCCTCGGCGCCGTTTCCATAGGCCTCGAATCTTCTTCCCCGCCTCCGACAGTCACACCAGCATCATCACCATCCTCCACGTCCAACCCAATGATGCTGAGGTCCACAAGGCTATGCCAAAGAGGTTGTACACTTGTCGCATCACTTTGTTACTCTGCATTCATGTCGATCCCTCAGGGATCCTTTGCTATGGAACTACTATTTGTGCAAATCTGTTAGAAGGAGTGGAGCAAAGCAAAACTGGAGGATTTTTTTCCTTTGGTGTCTCTTTCAAAGGAAAAAACGTAGGAATTTTATTCACTTGGACGTCCTTTTCAAATTAATATGCACGAAGAACAGAACTAAATGCATTACTGGCATAATAAGATTCTTATTTTTTTCATTTTCACGTGGTTTGACTTTAATTTGACCATGTTTCTCCATTCCTGTGTTCTTCCAATTCATTTGAGCCAAACACCCAGGTTGACGGAAATCCTATGTTTCCAAATGCTCTATTTTGCACGTGCATTCCTATCCTATTCCTATGTTTTCCCTGTCCCTGCGTTTATAGAATCCTCCAATTCTAAGGAGCCCTTATAGATTTACTTCATTTTCAGATAGGCGTCAAAGAAAACTCTGTGTGTTATGTCCTGCTCCTGCCGTGTCGTCATCCACCCCACCTGAGGTGCACCATCGACAGAAGCGTTCACTGCAGTAGAGATTCCTCCTACAGACTTTCTTTCGCCGCCTCAGATCATCTTCCCCGTTGTCGGCAGCCACGCCAACTGCATTACCACCATCGACTGAGCAGATGAACCTGAGGACTACACAGTTCCGGAAGAGAGGTCGCAGTCTTTCGTGTTTGTTTACGTTATACATCGGTTATTATTACCTGCTACTTTATCGTTCAAACTTGAGTTTTGAATTGCCCATGGGTCTCATATCGAGCCAGCAACGAATAGTATCTGTCTACTATCTGGTTCATCTGGGGTCTTCTATGTGGTTCATGTTGGGTGGGCAACAAACAATAGATGATCCATTGTCTATCTTTTTAAACCGAAGCTGTAATATACCTGCTATCATTAGTTTTGGATCCATCCACTTGTTTGCTACCATCGGTCTTGATTTTTGCATGCACCCCTTAGGCCTTACAAAATCTAACTATTTTTTTAATATGCATGTCAGATATTGTACACAATCGTACTGAACATGTAGAGAAAAAGAGAAGACCATTGCATGGGAATATAATGTCATGCAGACGCCGCTCCATGGTGGGTGAAGTGGGGCCCCCTCCTGCATTTCCAGATTGTATTCCAGAGGAAGATAACTGTTTAGATGGAGATTCAGAAGGAGCCGACCACGCCTGTTTACCACCCGAGGTGTTTGCTCTAACCTGGCATGCTGATGTTGGTCATATCATGCATATGGCGCCTTGCATTGCTTACATTATACATCTTATATGTCATCAGCTTAGTTTAGATTTGCTTTGTGTGAATGCCACCTGTTTGGTTTCTATATCATACTCCCACCATTCCTAAATATTTGTCTTTTTAGAGATTTCAACAAGTGACTACATACGGAACAAAATGAGTGAATCTACACTCTAAAGTATGTCTATATACATCCGTATGTGGTAGTCCATTTGAAATCTCTAAAAGACAAATATTAAAACAGGGAGTATATGGAATTATGCAATGCCATCTTCTTTAGCCAGCATCATATCGTGAATCATGCAATGCCATCCTGTTTAGCCACCATCGTATATGTGAATTGTATCGTGCCATATTTTTTCCATAATGTATTCCATTTGTCAACAATGTTTATACATTCATCTACTCTTCCTGTGCATCAGCCATTTGAGTCGGTCATGGGAAAATCTGGAGCGAAAACAAGGTCTTCTGAGCAGTCAGTGCTACCTGTCGATGCAGATTTCTTGCTGGTTACAAATAGCTCCTCATAGGAGGATTCAGAGACAGATGACTAGTCGTATCCCCCCCCCCCCGAGGTGCATGCTCTAACTTGGTTGGGTTATATTGCTCATATCATGCATATGGTGTCTTGCATTGTCATGCCATCTGCTTGGATAATACATGCTTTGTGTGAATACCTCCTGTTTGCTTTCTATATCAGATATGTGAATTATGCAATGCCATGTTTTTCAGCCAGTTATCATATATGTGAATTATGCACCGCCATGGCGCCAGGCATCATATATGTGAATTATCTCATGCCATCTTTTTTTTCACTACGTATTCCATTTGTCGACAATCTGTGTATATTGAACTACTCTTCATGTGTATCAGCCATTTGAGCCGGTTATGGAAAAATTTGGAGTGAAAATAAGGTCTTTAGAGCAGGCAATGGTGCCTGTTGAAGCATATATCTCGATGGTTACAGGGAGCTCCTCATAGGAGGATTCAGAGATAGATGACCAGTCCTATATCCCACCTGAGGTGTATGCTCTAAGTTGCAATGTTTATATTTCTCATACGATGCATATGGTGTCTTGCATTGCTTAGTTTAGACATCATATGCACAATATTGAATTAAATCTGCTTAGTTTAGAGATCATACATGCGAGTGCCAGTTGCTTAGTATATGAATCAATTATGTCAATTATATCATGACATCCTGTATACTTAGACAACATGTATGTGAATTATTTCATCCCAACCTATTTAGGAAGACATCATATAGTTTTGTCATGTCATCTTGTTTAGGTACTCATCATATGTTGAATTATGCCATTATATCCTGTTAAGTTATCCATCATATATCTGAAACTGTGTCATGCTATCGTGTTTAGTTAGGCATCATATATGTGAAATTGTGTCATGTTGTCCTGTTTAGTTAGGCATCATATAGGTGAAATTGTGTCATGCTGTTCTGTTTGGTTAGAAAACATATATGTGAATTACCACATCTGTCTATCATACAATGTATGTACGTTCAATTTATTTTCTTGTTTATCATCCATTTGAATTGGAGGGGGTGATGGCAGTATCTAAGGGAGCAAAAACCCGTTCTTCACAAAAGACAGTGCTACCCGTCGATGCAGATAGAACCATGGTTGTAATGGCCCACAAACTAGCCCCACCACACATAATCGAGACTCTTCTAGATTGCACACTTACATCGTTGGGCAGAGAACCAGCTACAACCCATCTAACCGCAATCCCAGCGGATAGTAACCCACTTCTAGTTGACAAAGCACCATGTCCACCACAGAGTACCCCCACACGAGCAGTTTGTAAAGCTACTGCAGTGCCCAAAGCACGAAGACCACCACAACTAACCCAAACTCCACGTTTAAAGTAGAAGAGCAACTGTTCTCAGGTCAGATTCCGTAGCTATGGTCCATACTCCTTTGCTGTTGCATCACTGTATTTACTCATACCAACTACTTTCGAATTTGAAGGATCCAATTGAAACTCCAATGGCGCAACAGGTATGTTTTAAACCAATTTCTTTAACTGGATTGCTATTCCAACTTCTTGCCCTATGTTGATTTCAGTTTAAGTTGTATAAACAGTTATGTTCTCATGTGATGCACATTACAAGTGCTGCCAATGTTGTGTAGTTTCTCACACTTATATTCTGTCTATCTTTCTTTGTGTCTTAAAAATATATGAGTTGAATTGTGTCTCTATCTTGATTAGGGAACATAAACTAGAATGATATGGACAATACAAAGACCATAGTACATAGATATATGTTTGTTTCATGTTGTTATCCTGTCCACCTTACTCTTGAACTGGTTTACCAAAATGAGTTTCATATACTACAAGCTACACATGTGATGTGTCCCTTGTTTCTCTTATAGTATGCAAACAGAATATTGGAGAAGAGCACCCCACTTGTGCAATGGTAGAGAAAGCAATGCAGATAAGGTTCAAGATAGTGAGACAACCTGTTGGTCTCCAAGAAAGGTGATAAAACGATCTTGTAGACGGTGAGAAAACCCCACGATCCTGCGTTGATGTAGTGTTCGAAGTTCTTGGCGATGCATCACTGGCACAAGCTCTTCGAACTTCGCTGCTGAATCACTTCAGCTTCTTCATCTCAGCTACAAGCTGAAAGGCATCGATCGGTGTGCTTTGCGGCAAGAAGCGAAGGACTAAGGAAGTCCCTTTAGAATTCAGATGCGTACTTTCTTGTGCAACAGCAAGCGCTGGAGGATTTAAGCACCAAAAAAGAGAAAGTTAATAAGCTTGCTAAGCATCTTGCCAGCATTATGGGTACCTAGGATATTGTTGCTTGAACTCTTCTGAAGTGGTTTCAGTTTTGGACTTGTTTTGCTGCGGCGTTTATATGCTGCTCTGTTCCCTATATTTGCACTGGTGGTGAACTTTGATGCCCGGTGGATGTAATATGTGTAATAGCCGTGATAGCCTAGCATAAGTTGCTTGCTTATTTATTTCCTTGTTGTCTTGTTTATTTGTTTGCTTGTAGTCAGTGCAGTTCTTTTTCCGCGGTTTGCTAGTGGCTGCAATAACCTATTTTTTAAAACTAGGCCACAATAACCATGGGCTAATATTTACTATAGTGACACTGGGCCTCCTACGGGCCGTAGAAATAGTGGGCCTTCTACGGGCCATAGAAACAGTGGGCCTTTTACAAGCCGTAGAAACAATGGGCCTTCTACGGGCCGTAGTAACAATGGGCCTTCTACGGGCCTGTAACGCCCTCGATGCGGCTATATCTCCCACGTGTCGAAGCACGACTTAGAGGCATAACCGCATTGAAAGCAATGTCGCAAGTGAGGTAATCTTCACACAACCCATGTATTACATAAGGGAAAGAGATACATAGTTGGCTTACAATCTCCACTTCACACAATACATGAGTAAAACATTACATCATACAGATACAATCAAGGTCCGACTACGGAACCAAAATAAAAGAAGACTACCCCAAATGCTACACAGATCCCCGATCGTCCCAACTGGGCTCCACTACTGATCAACTGAAACGAAACAACAAAATGAACAAGATCTTCATTGAGCTCCTCCTTGAGCTCGGATGCGTCACCTGCACGGTTTCATCGGCACCTGCAAACTGGTTTTGGAAGTATCTGTGAGTCACGGGGACTCAGCAATCTCACACCCGCGAGATCAAGACTATTTAAGCTTATGGGTAGGAGAAGGTAGTGAGGTGGAGCTGCAGCAAGCGACTAGCATATCTGGTGGCTACCATACGCAAAAGAGAGCGAGAAGAGGAGGCAAAACACGGTCGTGAAGCTAGTAGCGATCAAGAAGTGATCCTGAAACTACTTACGTCAAACATAACTCCAACAGCGTGTTCACTTCCCGGACTCCGCCGAGAAGAGACCATCACGGTTACACACGCGGTTGGTGTATTTTAATTAAGATCAACTTCGGGTTTTCTACAACCGGACATTAACAAATTCCCATCTGCCTCATAACCGCGGGCACGGCTTCCGAAAGATAATACCCTGCAGGGGTGTCCCAACTTAGCCCATTATAAGCTCTCACGGTCAACGAAGGATATTCCTTCTCCCCGGGAAGACCCGATCAGTCTCGGAATCCCGGCTACAAGACATTTCGGCAGTAATAAAACAAGACCAGCAAAGCCGCCCGGATGTGCCGACAAATCCGGTAGGAGCTGCACATATCTCGTTCTCGGGGCACACCGGATGAGCGAAGCGTCAGAGACCGACGTAACCCAAGTTGCCAAGGAATGGTCCCAACGGTGCTCTAGTTTGGACCAACACTCGGAGGAGCACCGGCCCGGGGTAAAATAAAGATGACCCTTGAGTCTGCAGAACCCAAGGGAAAAAAGGCTTAGGTGGCAAATGGTAAAACCAAGGTTGGGCCTTCTTGGAGGAGTCTTATTCAAAGCGAACTGTCAAGGGGTCCCATAAATCACCCAACCGTAAGGAACGCGAAATCAAGGAACATAACACCGGTATGACGGAAACTAGGGCGGCAAGAGTGGAACAAAACACCAGGCATAAGGCCGAGCCTTCCACCCTTTACCAAGTATATAGATGCATTAATTAAGCAATAGATATTGTGATATCCCAACAAGTAAACATGTTCCAACAAGGAACAACATCTCCATGTTCCAACAAGGAACAAACTTCATCTTCACCTGCAACTAGCAGCGCTATAAGAAGGGCTGAGCAAAGCGGTAACATAGCCAATCAACGGTTTGCTAGGAAAGGATGGTTAGGGGCTTGCCATGGCAATATGGGTGGCATGATATAGCAAGTGATAGGCATCGTAGCATAGGCATAGCAAAAGAGCGAGCATCTAGCAAGCAAAGATAGAAGTGATTTCGAGGGTATGGTCATCTTACGAAATCCCTCAAGGAAGAAGAACTAGTCCATGAAGAAGACAAACGGACGTAGTCGAACGAATCCTCACAACTCCGGAACGAAACCGAAGCTAACGAGAGAAGCAACCCGGAAAGAAGCAAACAACATGGTAAACACACAAGCATAAACATGTCATGATGCACAAACAAGTATGATGCATGTCCGGTTTAAATAGCATGGCATGGCAATATGCACAAACAAAACTACAAGTTAAATGGAGCTCAATATGCAACGAGTTGCATACTAACGAAACACCACATCAATTATTTAGTTTAATCTCGTTTAAACTACCAAACAATGTTAAATGTTGTTAAACATGGCAAGAGGTGAAGTATAAGTAAACTATCTATTTAGGCAAGTTTAAATGAGGCCGGAAACAACAAACAACAAATCCGGAAAAACCCCATATGCATATTTTAAGGTTTGGTACTGTTCTGCCCTAAACACAATTTTAATGTTGTTAAACAGAAAAATAAAGTGCACCATGTTAAACTAGGCATTTTTCTACCCCATTTACATATATAATTTATTTAAATCCGAGCTACGGTTATTTAGTTATGAAATAAATCATTTTAACATATTATTTGAGCAAAATTAAACAAACAACATTTTAAGCATTTTAACATGGGATGAAAGTAGCATATTATGAAACTAGGCAAAATTCTAAGCATTTTACATGTATAAATCATTTTAATCCGATGCATGGTTAATTAATTATTGATGCATGAACATTAGGGTTTTTTTTTAAAAAAAAATCTGCAGTTCTCTGATTAATTAGCAAATTCGTTCGCGAAAAAAAACAGTGACTCGGGCCGAAACTGTTGGTACTGGGCGCCACCATGGGCCAAATCGAGCCGTTGGAGGGGAAGTAGCCCACGCGGGACAGTGGCGTGGAGCAGGCCGGCGTGGGAAGGCGGCCCAAGGCCTGGCTTGGAGATAGATCGGGCGCGTGCGGTCGAGTGCGCACGACCATTGACCCGAGCGGCAGCTGCAGTTCGTCGGGGACGAACGGGACGGCGGCGCGGCGTGAAGCAGAACGGCGGCGAGCAGGCGATGGAAGCGGCGGGCGACGCAGCATGAGGCCGGGAAGACCCAGAACAGGACGAAGCCGGCGGATCCGAGGCGGAGGTCGCGGTCAACGGGCGAGCGACTGCGCTCTGCTCGAACTTGAGCAGCGCAGGTGAAGAAGGCACGGCGGCGGGGAACTTGGCGCTGGAGGGGAGGGGATGGAGCAGATGCGAGCTCGACGGCGGGGAGGCCAAGAACGGGCAGCGGAGCATGCTCCCGTCCAGATCCAGCCAGAACCGAGGCGGGGCTGGAGGCAACAACGGCGGTGGCCTCGAGCTTCGGCGGTGGCGCTGGTTCGCTGTGAGAAAAAGGAACAAGACGAGGGGATTTTCAGGGAGGAGCAGCGTGATGGGAAAAAAGGAAGGATACGACGCAGAGGAACGGCGACGTGACCTGCATCTCGCCGGCCCGGCATGAACGGGAAGCTGGAGACGAGCACGAGCGCTCCTGCTTGGGGACTTGGGCGGCTTCACGATTCATGCGAGATCGAGGGGGAGAAGAGGTAGGCTTCGGGCTCCTGGGCAAGAAGCAGAGGAGGAACTCAGGATCGAAGCTAGCAAATCGGGGAGGAGCAGTGGAGAGCTCTGGTGTTGGTGGGTGGAGGAAAACGAGGAGGAGGGGGATCCCGAGGTGGATCGAGACCGGGTGGCGGCGGCGAGGAGGAAGGATGGGACACCTCCCCTAGATTTTAGGGTTGGTCTAGTAATGGACTAGGGGTGTGTATATATATGAAAGGGGATGATTTGGATCCTCCGGTCGAAATCGAACGGTCGAAAATAAATAGGTTAGGGAGTCCAAACAAAGAAAACGGAGATATTTTATAGATGTTAGGGGATTATCCGGATCCAATGGTAACGACAGACCGGTTCGGGTTCGGGTAAGATTCGGACACGCACAAGAGGGGTCTGTGCACTGTGCAGAGGAACACGGCGATCGCGTGCAAGTGGGTGGTTGGTCTCAGAACGGTTAACGAAGACAAATGGTCTGACAATTGGCCAAAAGAGACAAAGAGAGAATCGGCAATTACGAACGGTAACGAGTTTTATGAAAAAAAACATGTGAATGCAATGCACATGATGCGATGAGATGAGATGCATGACATGAACAAAATGCAAAACAAAAGACAAAAACCCAACCACGGAGGAAATAATATATCGCATCTCCGGAAAAGGCAAGAGTTGGAGTTACGAATATGGAAAGTTGTATCCGGGGTGTTACAGGGCCGTATCATCAATGGGCCTTATACGGGCCGTATGATCGATTGGCCAAACATGGGCCAATAATAGGCCGCATTATGGCCGTAAACGGGCTAGAGTTGGAATCGTCCGTTCATGGGCTGACCATAACGGGCCATCATTAATAGGTCGTATTTGATGACGCTATGAAAACGGCCCAATGTATTAACGGACCACAAACAGGCCGACTGTAACCACGGGCTGAATTTGGCCCACAAGCAGAAAATGACAGTAACATGCCGTAAGTAAACGAATGCTGGAAATGAGCCCAAGAATAAATGGGCTCTGAGAAGGCCGAAAGATAACATGGGCTGGAAATGGCCCAACGGAATAACGGGTTGTTAATGGGTATAAAGTGATACACTGTTCATTACGGGCCAGTTTCACCACAGGCCGCTAATGGGTGTAAAGTGATACACTGTTCATTACGGGCCAGTTTCACCACAGGCCGTTAATAGGCCAAGAGTTACATAGGGCCTCGTATGGGCCGAAAGACGTCATGGGCCATACATGGGCCAGAAGTGAAAACAGGCTGGAATCATATTGGATGGCCCAGATGATGCTACTGGGCCTAATTCGGATAGGGTGTAATGGGCCTTGGGTTAGCGGGCTGTAAATGGGCTATATGCGAACAGGCCGTTAACAGACTTTCCATGGGCCGGCCCGCCACCTTTTGACCAAGTCAAACGGGCCGACCTTTTCACAGGAATGGGCCTCTGTTGGGACGTGCCACGCGTCGACGTATCATAGGCGCCTTCTGTCCAATGAGTGGATGACATCTGTCCCAACGATGAGCCGACACGTGTTTCCTTCAGCCAATGATGATTTTACACATGGAAAATCCCCATTGGTCGGGGCTGCTAACGGGTTATCGGATCCAAAACCCGACCCAATAGCTTAACAGCGTTCCGTTACGGTGGATGCCACGTGTCGGTCACCCTTGACGAAAGCACTTCTGTGACGCGCGATTTATCGTCATGGAAGTGGACACTTCTGTGATGATAATTTTGGTAATGTCATGGAACACTTCTACGATAGCACAGGTATGACTATCTTGATTCTGTCATAAAATCTTCATGGATGTACATGCATGACAGAAAATGCGACCTACTGTGGCAAACACGTATCATCAGAGAAGTGTATTTTTTTTGTAGTGTACTATCGAGTGCCGAGGGTGATACCTCGTAACGCACTTCTGATGATAACTCAGTAGTGTAGCTATTCGGTCATGGTCATCGAGGGTGATTCCTCCTTCACCACTCCTGATACGACTCTGTCGTGCAACACCTCAAGTGTGAACCTCAAGGGTGATTCCTCATATGTTCACCTTGATGATTACATCAAGTGGATTCCATCGAGGGTGATTCCTCGGATTCCCCTTGATGTTTGGACACACAGTTACCTTGACTTTACTTCAGACCTTTGTTAAAGTCAGGCGGGCCCGGAGAGCACCCGCAAGATCTTACGGTGACGGCTGGCTGTTTAGCGGTATCACCCAAGAGGGGATGGTAGCTCCGGACTTGTCCCGACAGCCGTCACTTCTTTTAATAATGCACTAACAGGTCTGGGTATTTGTTCTGAGTTGGCCACTGGCCTATACACACTAACCACCATGCAGGAACAGTTATGGGCACTCGGCGTCGTAGTATTAGCCAAAGCTTTGTCAGATGTCCAGTTCAGCATTGTGGGCCTGTTGGGCCAGTGTCATCCATGATGAGGTGGTGCTCGTCCCGGCTCATCGCACAATGACCCGGAGTTCAACAGGCAATGGGCCCAAGACCCTGGAGTTCTTAGGATGTAGACTGGCGGGGACCTCTCTGCTGAGCCTAGGTAGGGCTGCGACGTGTTGATCTTCCGAGGCCGGGCATTGACCCAGGAAAGTGTGTCTAGCAAGAGTAATCAAGCGTGTTCGTAAATGTGGTGCACCCCTACAGGGAAGATTATCTATTCGAATAGCCGTGTCCACAGTAATGGACGTCCAAACTAGTATCCTGATCTATTATAACTAGAAATGGATACTTGATACATGCGATGGATATGTTGGCTCCGGGATTGCTTTCTCGCAGGGAGTCAAGGAAGGATCTCTGGGCGTTAATGCTACCACGTGTTTGTTAAAAATAAACTGCTATTCTATACTCATATGAATGCTGCCAGATGCTTGGAGCTGCTTGAAGATGCTAGTCTTCGATAGGCTAGGCCTTCCCCTCTATTCTGGCATTTTGCAGTTCACTCCACAGATACAACCCTTCCATTTGATACCAATGCATAATTAGTATAGATCTGATGCTTGCGAGTACTTTGGATGATTACTTAGCTTTGCTACCCTTTTCCCCCTTCTTCTTCTTTCTGGTTGTTGCAACCAGTTGGTGGAGCCCAGGAGCCAGTTGCCACCCCGTCAACTACTACTACTACCCCGAGGGTGCCTGCTACTACGTGGAGACCGCCGATGACTAGGATTAGTTACGAGGTCCCAGGCAGGAGGCCTTGCCTCTTCGATCATTGCTACTTTTGTTCCAGCCTTCTTAAGGCAAAACTTGTTTAACTTATGTATGTACTCAGATATTATTTCTTCCGCTAACTCTTGTGTATCGAGCTATGTATTCGAGCCCTCGAGGCCCCTGGCTTGTATTATTTTAATTTGTGTCTAGAGTTGTGTTGTGATATCTTCCCGTGAGTCCCTGATCTTGATCGTACACATTTGCATGTATGATTAGTGTACGATTGAATCGGGGGCGTCACAGGCGCCTAGGCGGTTAGAGGTTCCTCTGGAAGCTTCCTTGCTTGTGGTGTGCTCTGGAGAAGTTTGTAAAGGTGTGGTGGTTGCCTTCAAGACCAACCCCGAGTGATTCGAGGCTCATTCATTGGGGGTGACTCAAAAGAGACTATGGTGAGCCTTCATGGTGTTCCGCAAGCTTTGGCTCCGGCACCGCTCTAAACGGAGAGTAGCTCTTTCCCAAGGAAGAGTGAACTTCGGGATAAAATTCGCGTCCTCGTCTCACTTGTGGTTAATCCTTTACAGCACATTACTTTGCCTTGTATGCTTGTTGGCTTGCTAATTAGATTATTGCCTAGCATACTTTGCTTTAAGCTTGCTTGTCATATAGGTTATGTTCACCTAGCATATCTAGTGAACCCTATTTATCCGCTAAACCTTAAAATTTACAAGAAAGATTAAAATTTATAGTCTCATATTCACCCCCCCCCCCTTCAGTCGAACGTATCGATCCTTTCAATTGGTATCAGATCATCGTGCTCTAATATAAGGTTTTACAACTATAGAGGATATGGTCGATCAAGGGAATGTGGGAGGTGGCACACCCATTGTGGAGGATGGTGAAAACCTACCCCCCGCCGCGCCCGATGCACTTGGTGCCTCGGTCGTTGCTCCTGCCGCTCCTATTAGCCCGGGTGCCCCTTTGACTGTGGGCGATATTCTTTCAATGTTTGCGGACCTCAAAGCCTCTCTGTTGAAAGAAGTTCGTTCCTCGGTCAAGGAGGAAATTGATGCTCGCTTAAAACCCTCGGCATTCGCATCAAACTCTTTTGATCCAAATGACATTCATGATGCGGATGACTCGAGAGAACCCCTTGCATCTCCGGCTCGTACTCAAGTTCCCAAGTACAATGTCGTGGAACCCTTTTACTCTCCGCAACCCTTGCAACATCCTTGCATTAATCCTGTTGGGCCTCCGCCCCCTTGGAAAGCTAATGTGTTTGCTAAATGGAAGCTAGATATGGAGTCTCGTATACGCACTGCTTGAACACAACTTTGGTGGATTGTGGTCAATGGATTCAACCCCAAGGACCCAATGAATCTCACTCCAAGAGAAGCGGTTGATGATCAACTTAATGCAACCGCCAACAACATGTTGCGCACCGCGGTGACCGAAGACTATAGTGACTCCATTGCCCTTCTCAAGACCGCCAAGGAAATCTGCGATTGCCTTGAGGAGGCCCTCGAAGGAGATGAAGAAATTCGGAGATCTCGATTGGCTTTGCTCAAGAAAGAACTCAATCTCTTTGTGAGGAATGAGGGCGAGTCCGCAGAAGAGGTTTACCGAAGGCTAAAGTCCCTTGTGCTCAACTTAAGAACCTTTGGATGCACTCGGTAAAATGATGATTTCATCAAGGACAAGTTCATAGATGCTACGGTTCTCACGGAACATACCATGGTCATGATGATACATCAACGTCCGAATTATCACAAGTTGACCGTGGCTCAAGTTGTCTCCACTTTCTCCACTCATGTTCTTTTGGAGACCAAGTACAAGAAGACCTTTGCAATTGCTCAAGCAACCAAGAACTCAAATCTTTCCTTGAAGGCCAAGAAAGTGATTAGCCAACTCACAAGGGATGAAGAAGTGAGTGAAGAGACTTGTGGGGAAGATGTTGACACCTCATGCTCAGCAAATGACTTTGCGGAAGACCTGGCTCTCTTAGTCAAAAAGTACTCCGGGACCATGACAAACAAAGGGAAGAATCTTCAAGGAAGATCGTTTGGATGAAGGAAATGCTACAATTGTGATAGCCCAAGACACTTTGTGCATGATTGTCCGTATGAGAGACGTGAAGACAAATCCGAGAAGCTTATGCTCAAGAAGAAGAAGTTCTCCAAGTTTGCAAAGAGGAAAGATGACAAAGATCTTGTTCATGAAGAATACATGTCCGGAGATGAAGATGACGGTGATGTTGATCAAGTGGGCACGACCGCCATTGCCATGCATGCCACTACCTCCTCCTCCACCACCGGCCACTTCAACTCTCCAAATGATGACAAGCCTTTCACTCATTGGTGCCTTATGGCCAAAGAGGTAAAAACAAAGTCCAAAACAAAAAACCCGCCATCTACACTCCCAATGTCTCATGTGAGATAGTGGAAGATGAGTGTGACGAGGGCGTGGATAATGATGAGGAATCCTTGATGGCCTTCATGAAAACTCTTCATGGTGAAGCTCGTGCTCGTTTTGGAGATCTCCTTAAGTCACTCGCCGAACGCGATGACTTTATTGTGAACGTTGAAAACCTCCTCATAGAGGAAAAAGAGAGAGTCGAACTCCTCGAGCACGAACTAAATGAAGAGAGTGTCATGAGAGCATCACTTGAGGAAGCCTTGTCGACTCATCAAATTGACTTTGTTAAAACCAATGATGCTTTGCAACTTGCTCTTGAGAACAAAGATGCTCTTAATGTTAGGGTTGAAAAGCTTCTAGTTGATCACACGAGACTTGTTGAGGAACATGATTTCCTTGTGACTAGTTCCAAGGTTGTCAAAGGTGACCTCATTGCCCTCACCGAGTCTTATGCTCAACTTAAAGCTACAAACATTAAGGCTCTCACTTTCGTACCTCATATGGATTTAAATGATGACTCTTGTACGGCTAACTTTGTCCATGATTGCGCCTCTCTCCAAGAGGAGAATAAGAAGTTGAAGGCCCAATTTGAGAAAGGGTCTATATCATGCATCCAAGGGGAGAAAAACCTCAATGGCCTCTTGAGTAACCAAAAGGTGTGTGTTTCCAAGGAGGGAATTGGGTTTGATCCCGCATCCAAGAATGTCAAGAACAAGAAGTAGAACAATAAGAAGAAGATAGATTCGACTCCTCCTCCTCCCTAAAAGGTAGTGTTTGTGCAAGAAGGGCACAAGGAGAAGGAGAAGGAAAAATGGGTTGTTGGGAGTGGCAAGGTCACTAGGGACAAGGCTATTCCCAAGGATTTTGCCGGCAAGAACAATCCATCTTACGTCCCCATGAGAGGAGATGATGACTATACCTTTGCAAAATTTGTTGGCACTAAGTATGATGATTATGCTTGGACTATTTGGGTTCCTAAGACCCTTGTTGCTAACTCTCCAGGACCCATTCCAAATTGGGTACCTATAACTAAAGCTTGATTCTTGTAGGACTATATCTCCGGTGGAAAACAATGGGTGATCGATAGTGGATGCACCAACATATGACCGGAGAAAAGGAGATGCTTGTGGAGTTCGTTGATTCTCTCAAGGCCTCTTCGAACATCTCCTTTGGTGACAATAGCAAGGGCAAGGTATTGGGTTTGGGAAAGTGGTAATCTCTAATGATTCCTCACTTTCAAATGTCATGCTTGTCCAATCCCTTCACTACAATTTACTTTCAACTATTCAATTGGCACGTGCCGGTTATGATTCTCATTTTGATGAATTTCATGTGACCGCCTTTAAGAGAAGCAATATCAAAGTGGTCTTTGTTGGGCATGTTGAAGACAACCTTTACGTGGTTGATTTCTCAAAAGAGAAAACTCATCTTGCAACATGCCTAATGGTCAAGGCCGACGTGGGGTGGCTATGGCACCGACGGCTAGCCCACATTGGCATGAGAAGTTTACAAGCTCTCTTAAAGGGGGATCACATCCTTGGACTAACCAATGTGTCTTTTTCCAAAGATCGTACTTGTAGTGCTTGCATTTCTGGAAAACTACATGAAAAAGCTCATAAAGTGAAGACTATCATCACCACCTTGAGCCCCTTGAGCTTATCCACTTGGATCTTTTTGTGCCTCCAACTTATGATAGTTTGGGAGGGAGGAGGTATTGCCTTGTCATTGTCGATGACTTCACAAGATATACTTGGGTGTTCTTTCTCAAGACCAAAGATGAAACTCAAGAAACCTTCATCAACTTTGCCAAAGAAGCTCAATGTCAACATAATTATGAGGTCAAGGAAATTTGAAGTGAAAATGGCACCGAGTTCAAGAACTACACGATGGATCTTGAGTGAAGAGAGGATAAAGCATCAATATGACGCTCCATATACTCCCCAACAAAATGGTGTTGCGGAGAGAAAGAATTGGACTCTTACTGAGATGGCTAGGACCATGCTTGATGAGTACAAGTCTCCTTACAAGCTTTGGGCCGAAGCCATCAACACCGCGTGTCATGCTTCAAACCAGCTTTATCTTCGCAAGCTCAAGAACAAGACCCCTTATGAACTCCTAATCGGGAGAAAGCCTAACGTCAAATACTTTCGGGTATTCAGTTGTAAGTGTTTCATTCTAAACAAAAAGTCCCGATTAGCTAAGTTTGAGCCTAGAACTTATGAGGGCATATTTGTTGGATATGCATCAAACTCTCATGCTTATCGAGTTCTCAATAAATCCACCAGATGCATTGAGGAAATGGTAAATGTGGAGTTTGATGAAGATAAGGGCTCCCGTGTGGAGCAAATTGTTCCTAGTGTTGTAGGTGATGAGGCTCCTTCACAAGCTATAAGGATGATGGGGATAAGCCACATTCTTCCACAAGAAACACCCCAAGTCCAAGTAGAAGAAGAGGGAGTAAGAGCCCCTCTTGTGGAGTCTCCACAAGGGAAGTCATCATCGGCACCATTTTTACAAGATGATCCGGGAGATCATAAACCTATCCAAGAACAAGATCAAGTCCCTCATATTCTTGAGCAAGATCAAGGGCAAGCTCAGTCACATGGTGAAGAAGAAATTATTGAGGCTCAAGATCAAGCTCAAGTTCGTGATCAAGATCAAGATCAAATGCAACCACAGGGTTCTTCATCATCGTCACTTCCCAATGAACAAGAACTTGTGGTTGAAAAGAGAAGGGCGTCTCCAAGGCTAAAACAATCTCAAGGACAAGCTTCTTCATCGAGTCCAAAACCAAGTGAAGACGAGCTTGCAATCAAAGAGCAAAAAGTGGCCGCCAAGCTAAAGTATCTTCAACATCTCACCGAGAATATCTATGGAAGCATCAAAAGGGGGTAACTACTCATAGACGTTTGGCAAACTTTTGTGAGCATCACTCCTTTGTCTCTTGTGTTGAGCCCCTTAAGGTAGAAGCTGCACTTGACGATCCGGTTAAGATTGATGCCATGCATGAAGAACTCAACAACTTCACCCGCAACAAAGTATGGACCCTTGTGGAGAGACCCAAAGAGCATCATAATGTCATTGGAACAAAGTGGATATTCAAGAACAAACAAGATGAACATGGACAAGTAATAAGGAACAAGGCAAGGTTAGTGTCACAAGGTTTCACCCAAGTTGAAGGTTTGGACTTTGGTGACACTTTTGCCCCCATTGCCCGTCTTGAATCCATTCATATTTTGCTTGCATATGCCTCTCATCATGATTTTAAATTATATCAAATGGATGTGAAGAGTGCATTTCCTAATGGTCCTCTTAAGGAGTTGGTGTATGTAAAGCAACCTCCTGGTTTCGAAGACCCCGATCACCCCTCTCACGTTTATGAACTACATAAGACACTCTATGGACTTAAACAAGCACCTCGTGTGTCGGTGCAACAAACCCTGGGTCCGTTACCCAGACAGTGCACATGCACGGAAGCAAGATTACAGCACCAAGGTCAGGCCAAGACACAAGAGATCAAGATCTTGAAAGGACCAACATGCAGATCAAGAGGACCAAGACCAAGACAGACAATTAAGAAACCACCAGTAGAAAAGCCTACCTTGCCGGGCAGGCGAGCCTGGCGAGGACGGGGCCGCCCCCGGAAGGAAACCTCCAAGACATCCCGGCAGGGCCTGCAGGGACTCGCGGAGGCAGGGCTACCTCACTACACTACTTCACCTCGACGCACGTCGTTGATCGATGCGGTGTCAAGCCGCAAAGTGACTAAGTGGCAGCCATTCGCCACATGGCAGCCTCTTTCTACAGGAAATACCTACAGATGACAACCCGTCCTGTGACGTGTCCAGCAAGCAGGCACGAAGCTGGCAAAATAGCCCGGCAAGGCTTGCCGGGCTAGCAACATGTGACGTTGAGCGGCACATTTAATGCGCTCTGTCAGCCTACAGAGTTCGGTATGATAGCACTGTTTGCTATCTTATCAGTGCATAATGACTGATCTGCCATTGTGGTGACCCCTTAATCTAGAAAAGGATGCCCGTGGCAACTGTAGAAAGGGTTAGAAGGTTGGACACCCACACATCCATATGCGTGTAGCCACTGTCACCCCAAGGCTACCCTACCGGGCAAGTGTACTACGCTCCACCACCATTCTTCCACCATCAGTCCACCAAAGGAGTACGGTTTTACGCCTCGCGGCGGCCCGAATCTGGCTAAAACTGCTCGCGTGATCTCTGTCATGCTGCCCCACGCTCTTCTGCTCTTTGTGCAACATGCCATCCCCCCGCCGAACCAGCAAGGGACCTTTGGTCCCATAGGTGGTCGTGGTTTCCCGCGACATATTTGGCGCACTAGGTAGGGGGATCACTTGTGCGAACCTGAAAGCATGAGCAGCGCGTCATCTTCATCGCCATCTCTTCGATGGCGCAATTGACAATGGCACCCAAGAAGAAACACGGTGCTTTAGCTCACCCATCCACCTCGAAGGCTCCGCCGCCCGCGGCCACCAACACTATGGGGGATGCAGAGGTGCATGAGGATGTGGACGCTGCTGGGGTTGTGGTCGGAGCAGGCGGCACCGTCACCACCTCCCCCGCAGCTGAAGCAGGGGCAGGAGACACCGAAGGAGAGCAAAATCAGCAACATCTCAACGGCCACGCTCCACGAGGTACGAGTGAAGGGATTATTCCATCTGCGCCCCTTCCTCTCGCCGATGGGCACAGCCACAACGATGGCGCTTGGTCCGGGGCGAATCGCCGCCCTCCGGCCACCCCCGCCATGGAAGCGACCGCAACACGGGCACCTCCCACGGGGCGAGTCGACCAGGTCGCTACGCCCAATGGAGCCACTGGCCCTCAAGCGCCTTCACCACGTCACCATGCCATCCAGATGGCCGCCTCGCAATAGCGAGGACGTGGTACTGTCGTTGCTGGCACCGTCCGAAGCCGAGTGACGGTGCGGTCCACATCATCGTCACCCATGCCAAGTACTACTACGGAGGCCATGGCGCAGGCTCAGCTGCTGCTAAGGTTTCTGCCGGCGGCCGAACAGATGGACGAGTGGCGTGCCACCATCCAGAGTTTGCTCGGTTTCGCTGAGGCTGGGGGCTCACAGCGAGCTAGCCCGCCACGGCCTCCCCAAGAAACGACAACTGCTCGCGCTGCTAGTCGTACGGAAGGGGCCACCCCCATGATACATTCCCTGCCACGACAACTAGCGCGAGCGTGGCAGAATCAAGAACCTGACAATGTCTCGATGACCTGTTCTGACCCTCGAGCATGTCCAGGCCAACGGCGAGCCCTGGAGGACCGGCGGAGGGAAGACGCATGCGTCGTCATTGAGCGACACCGTGACGACCACCGCCGCACCGATGGGTGCGATGATCCCGACGTTGACGAGCCTGCACTCGAGGTTGGCTGGCGCCTGCCTTTCGAGGTTGGGTGCCCTGCCTTTACCCGTGAGCTATGGAAAATCCTTTGGCCGTCCGTTCGCATGTTCAAGCCAGAGATACCCGAGAAGTATGATGGGAGGCTAAACCCTGCAGAGTTTTTGAGCATCTACACCATCGTTGTTCAAGCTGTCGGTGGAAGAGATGAGAAGGTGTTTTCCAACTACTTCCCTTTGGCACTCAAGTCCAATGTGAGGTCTTGGCTGATGCACGAACCGGAGAACTCCATTTCATCATAGACTGACCTATGCCATGAGTTCATTGTGAAGGAAATATGCCCTAGAGGCAATAATAAAGTTATTATTTATTTCCTTATTTCATGATAAATGTTTATTATTCATGCTAGAATTGTATTAACCGGAAACATAATACATGTGTGAATACATAGACAAACATAGTGTCACTAGTATGCCTCTACTTGACTAGATCGTTGATCAAAGATGGTTATGTTTCCTAGCCATAGACATGGGTTGTCATTTGATTAACGGGATCACATCATTAGGAGAATGATGTGATTGACTTGACCCATTCCGTTAGCTTAGCACTCGATCGTTTATTATGTTGCTATTGCTTTCTTCATGACTTATACATGTTCCCATGACTCTAAGATTATGCAACTCCCGTTTACCGGAGGAACACTTTGTGTGCTACCAAATGTCTAGCGAATCGGGTGATTATAAAGGTGCTTTACAGGTGTCTCCGAAGGTATTTGTTGAGTTGGCGTATTTGAGATTAGGATTTGTCACTCCGATTGTCGAGAGGTATCTACAGGCCCACTTTCGGTAATGCACATCACTTAAAGCCTTGCAAGCATTGCAACAAATGAGTTAGTTGCGGGATGATGTATTCTGGAGCGAGTAAAGAGACTTGCGATAACGAGATTGAACTAGGTATTAAGATACCGATGATCGAATCTCGGGCAAGTAACATACCGATGACAAAGGGAACAACGTATGTTGTTATGCGGTCGACCGATAAAGATCTTCATAGAATATGTAGGAGCCAATATGAGCATCCAGGTTCCGCTATTGGTTATTATTTGGAGACATGTCTCGGTCATGTCTACATAGTTCTCGAACCCATAGGGCCCTTGCGCTTAAAGTTTCGATGATGAGTTATATTATGAGTTTATGTGTTTTGATGTACGAAGGAGTTCGGAGTCCGTATGAGATCGGGGACATGACGAGGAGTCTTGAAATGGTCGAGATGTAAAGATCGATATATTGGACGACTATATTCGGACTTGGAAAGGTTCCGAGTGATTGGTATTTTTGAATCTGGAGAGTTCTGAGGAATTCGTATTGGGCCTTAATGGGCCATACGGGAAAGGAGAGAAAGGCCCCAAAGGGTGGCCGCACCCCTCCCCATGGACTAGTCCGAATTGGACTAGGGAGGGGGGGCGCCCCTTCCTTCCTTCTCCTTCTCCCTTCCCTTCTCCTACTCCCACAAGGAAAGGAGGAGTCCTACTCCCGGTGGGAGTAGGACTCCCCCCTTGGCGCACCCTCCTCCTAGGCCGGCCGCCTCCTCCCTTGCTCCTTTATATACGGGGGCAGGGGGGCACCCCATAGACACAACAATTGATCGTTTGATCTTTTAGCCGTGTGCGGTGCCCCCCTCCACCATAGTCCACCTCGATAATACTGTAGCGGTGCTTAGGCGAAGCCCTGCGTCGGTAGAACATCAACATCGTCACTACGCCGTCGTGCTGTCGAAACTCTCCCTCAACACTTGGCTGGATCGGAGTTCGAGGGACGTCATCGAGCTGAACGTGTGCTGAACTCGGAGGTACCGTGCGTTCGTTACTTGATCGGTCGGATCGTAAAGACGTACGACTACATCAACTGCGTCGTGCTAACGCTTCCGCTTTCGGTGTACGAGGGTACGTGGACAACACTCTCCCCTCTCGTTGCTATACATCACCATGATCTTGCGTGTGCGTAGGAATTTTTTTTAAATTACTACGTTCCCCCAACACATTGGCGCCTTCACTCGCGGCCATCAAGAACCAGGGCCGCCCAGCGACTTGCAGCTTCTCCAACAGAAGGAAGGAGAGACTCTCTGAAAGTACTTGTAGAGATTCAGTAGAGTCCACAGGAACATCCCGAATATCCATCCAGCGGCTATGATAGCTGCCTTCCAATCCAATGTGCGCAACCGCTGGATTCGTTCCAAGATGAACGTGCGATTGCCCAAGACTGTGAAGGAGCTTTACACCCTGGTGGACAAGTGTGCACGGATGGAGGAGGGAAGGAAACTACCCGGAGAGGAGGATTGCATCAACGCCGACACAGAGGATGACGACGAATCCACCAGTCAGAACAATGACAAGAAGCACGGCAAGAGGCGCAAGGATAAGGAAGTGATGATTGTCGAAGGATCGGGTACACCTAGTACCGGCACGAAGGCTAAAGCCGAAGCCCCCGACAAGGAAGCTGCCGTGTGCGTTGACTGCCGGGAAGATGCGACTGCCGAGAAGGCCGGGAAAGGCGATGGGTCGTACTACAAGATTTATCAGACCAAGGGCCACAATCTTGAAGAGTGTCATCAGGTTGAGCAGCTTGTCAAGAGGCAGAGAGCAGAATATGAGAAGCGTGATAGGGAAAAAGGTCAGAATGCCGCTGGTGGGAAGGGCCGAGGTGGTGAAGCAAATCACCCCGACAAAACCTTCCGGAACCAAGGAAAACCCGCCAGGGGTCGAGAGAAGGAAGTTTGCAATGATGAGAGTGATGGAGGAGATGAAGAGGAAACCAATGAGTAGGAATTCTAGAAGGCCACTGACGCCCTGTGCAATGATGGGGGTGCATCCCTACACTCCTCTCACCAGCAACTCAAACGGTGGGCTCGTGAGGTCAATGTCGTGGAACTAGCGGCAGAGGCTCGGAAGCCGCTCAAATGGTCATGCACGCCCATCATCTTTGACGAAGAGGACCATCCTAACCGTACCACTGCGGTGGGATGTTTGCCATTGTTGGTCTCTCCAACAATCCGCAACCTCAAAGTCACAAAGATGTTGGTTGACGGCGGGGCCAAGTTGAATCTGATTTCCCCAAAAGTCATCAGCAAGCTTCAAATAGCAGAGGAAGAGCTAAAGGTCACCAGCACGTTTCAAGGAGTTAATCCCGGCAGGAGTCATCCTAAGGGAAATATCATGTTGCCAGCGACATTTGGAGGAGAACTGAACTATCGGACTGAGAAGATTGTGTTTGATGTGGTCGACCTCCCCTTGCCGTACAATGGGATCCTTGGACGCCCAGCCCTGGCTAAATTCATGGCGGCATCCCACTATGCCTACAACATCTTGAAGATGCCTGGGCCGGTAGGAGTCTTTTTTGTCCCATCAGACAAGAAGGACGCAATTATTTGCGTGGATAAGATGTACCTGGATGCGGTCGTGGCTGAGGCAGCGGTAGCAGTAGTTCCCACCAAAGAGAACAAAGGAAAGAAGAAGGATAGCATGGAAGCTAGCAAGGAATCCAGGAAGCGCACCTCTCCGGGGTGCGCTACACCTGTTGATGACTTGCCGGAGAGTTCCAACAGCAAGAGATCTAAGGTTGCTGCCCCACAAGTGAAGAAGGTCCCGGCAGAGCTAGCTGGCGTTGATGGTACCTTCACCATCAGTGCCACCTTGACGACAAATAGGAAAGCGCGCTTGTTACCTTGTTGCAGGCGAATATTGATGTGTTTGCCTGGCAACCATCTGATATCCCCGATGTTCCCAGGGTGGTAATCGAGCACCACCTTGTTATCTACCCACATGCCTGGCCTATGAAGCAGAAAGTTCGAAAGCAGGCCTTGAAGAGGCAGCAGTTTATTACAGAGGAGATTAAGAAGCTTGAGGCAGCTGGTTTGGTCAGAGGAGTGCTACATCCAACATGGTTAGAAAATCCAGTGGTTGTTCGCAAGGCTAACAGGAAATGGAGGCTTTGCATAGATTTCACATATCTCAATAAGGCTTACCCGAAAGACCCATTTCCCTTGCCGCACATCAATCAGATTGTGGATTCCACTTCAGGCTGCGATTTGCTCTCCTTTCTAGATGCATATTCTGGATATCATCAAATCTTCATGTCCAAAGAAGACGAAGAGAAGACCTCGTTCATCACCTCATGTGGTACATACTGTTTTCTCCGCATGCCATTTGGATTAAAGAGTGTCGGGTCTACTTTTGCAAGGGCAGTCCAAATTGGTTTTGAGACGCAGCTACACAGAAACATTGAGGCTTATATGGATGATATTGTGGTCAAGACAAAGGACAGAGCAACCCTCATCCAGGACCTGGAGGAGACATTTGCTAATCTACACAAGATCAACTTGAAGCTCAACCCAGAGAAGTGTGTGTTTGGTATTCCCTCTGGCAAGCTGCTTGGGTTCTTTGTATCCCATCGGGGTTCAAAGCCAACCCTGACAAGATCAAGGCTATCGAGCAGATCCAGGCACCAAGAACAGTTATGGATGTGAGGCGTCTGACAGGGTGCATTGCCGCGCTAAGAAAATTCATTTCAAAGTCTGCCGAGCGTGCCCTGCCGTTCTTCAAAATCTTGAAGAAGGCTGGACCCATGAAGTGGACCCCAGAAGCAGATGCGGCTTTGCAACAGTTGAAGGCCTACTTGTCCTCTATGCCCACCTTGGTTGACCCAAAACCACAAGAGCCGTTGCTACTATACTTGACGGCAACCAACCAAGTGGTTAGTGCAGCCTTGTTGGCACATCGGGAAGTGGAAGAAGCAGAAAGTGGGCAAGCCCCGGCAGAGCCAGATGAGAGTCAGGACAGAAATGAGCACGGTAGCGATGGCAACCCCAAGGACATGGCAAAGAAGAAAGTGGTGTAGCGCCCGGTGCACTTCATCAGTTCCCTACTACAAGGAGCTTGATCGAGGTACTCTCGTGTGCAAAAATTGATCTTTGGTCTCATCATGGCCTCAAGGAAACTGCGCCACTACTTCCAAGCCCATGAGATCATGGTTGTCACTCGCTTCCTGTTAAAAAGGATACTCCGAAACCCTGAGGCTACCGGCAGAATAGTGGAGTGGGCTTTAGAGTTATCCAGTTTTGGTCTGAAGTTTGAGAGCACATCAACAATTCAGAGCAGGGCATTGGCAGAGTTTATTGCAGAATGGATGCCAACCCCTGATGAGGAAGTGCTAGAAAATGTTATCCCCAGCAAGGAATCACCCCAGGAATGGATCATGTATTTCGATGGTGCCTTGTCCCTACAAGGTGCAGGGGCTGGTGTGCTTCTTGTTGCCCCCTCCGGGGAGCACTTGAAGTACATTGTCTAGATGCACTTTGCCCGGGAAGAGGCAACCAACAATACAACAGAGTATGAAGGGCTCCTTGTCGGGCTCAGAATTGCAGCAGAATTGGGAATCAAGCTGATCATTCGAGGAGATTCATAACTTGCGGTGAGACAAGTCAACAAGGTATACTAAATCCCATTGATGGAGGCATATGTTGAGGACGTGAGAAGATTGGAGGAGCGCTTTGACGGATTGCAAACAAAGCACGTACCCCGTGTGGAAAACAGCATAGCTAATAATCTGTCAAAGTGTGATGCGCAGAAGCTTCCTGTGGAACCAGGAACTTTTGTTCTCCATCTTACTCAGCCCTCTGTATCCCCAGCAAAAATGGCCCGGAAAAGGAGAAAAATGGACTCCCGTAAGCCTCTCCCGGTAGAGCCTCCCGGGGCTCCTGGTAGGGACACTACCGGAAACAAATCATCATCGCTTGCCGGACCGCACCCTCCAGCCGGGCCAATGGTCCCCGTGAATGAGGAACGTGCCCTCGCATCTGAGGAGGTGCCGCTAGTCCTTGTTGCCGAGCCCCAGGCTCCAACTTGGGCAAGGAACATAGTCTGTTTCCTCCAAACCGGAGAACTTCCCGATGACCAAGATGAGGCTGAAAGAGTAGCCCAGAGGGCCAGTATGTATCAGTTTGTCGATGACACACTATACAGAAGGAGGCCCAACGGTGTGAAATTCAAGTGCATCTACCGGGAAGAAGGAAAGGAACTGCTGGCTGAGATACACAAAGGCATGTGCGGCTCCCACATTGGATCAAGGGCATTAGTTGGGAAAGCATTCCAGCAAGGATTCTATTGGCCCACAGCCCTCCAAGATGCGGTTGGGATCGTCACCAAATGTGAAGACTGCTAGTTCCATTCCAAGAATATCCACCTACCTACACAAGCTCTTTAGACAATCCCTTTGTCATGGTTGTTTTCGGTCTGGGGCTCGATATCCTCGTCCCTTTCCCCCGAGCTGCCGGGGGCTTTGAATTCTTGTTCATTGCTATCAACAAGTTTACAAAGTGGCTGGAAGTAGCTATCGTGAGAAAGGTGACTGCTCAGTCAGCTATCAAGTTCTTGAAAGAATTGGTGTGCCGGCTTGGAGTCCCGGCAAGGATCATTACCGACAACGGCAACCAGTTCATGAGCCGCGCCTTCATGCAATATGTTCATGCCCTCGGAAGCAAGATCTCATTTGCCTCTGTTGCACATTTCAGAAGCAATGGGAAAGCTGAGAGGGCGAACGCTCAAGTGCTGCGAGGACTCAAGACAAGAACCTTTGATACGCTGTAGAAGCACGACAGGCGGTGAATCGATGAGCTGCCGGTAGTTCTCTGGTCCCTCAGAATGACACCAAATCGAGCTACCGGGCAGACTCCCTCCTAGTCTATGGGGCAGAAGCAGTTATCCCCACAGAATTCATTTACGGGTCACCTCGAGTGCTTGCCTACGATGAAGTAGTGCAAGATCAACACTGACGTGACGATGTTGTGCTACTCGAGGAGAACCATCTCCGGGCTGCTATGCGTGTTGCACACTATCAGCAAGACCTGCGTCGCTATCATAGCTGCAGGGTTCATGCCCGGTGTTTTGAGGAAGGAAACCTTGTCCTTATGCGCGTTCAGTCCGCCAAGGGTACAAACAAGTTGACGCCGAAGTGGGAAGGCCCTTACCGGGTAGTTCGAGTCACCAGACCTGGCGCATTCCATTTGGAGACCGGAGATGGCATCAATTGCAAAACTCATGGAATATTGAGCATCTACACAAGTTCTATCGTAAGGCGCGGCTGTCGGGCCCTGCCCGGCAGCCACCCTTTTGTACAGGTCTTGCCTCAGTTGCATGTAACCCCTTGTACAAAGCCAGGCACAGACCCTGAGCAATAGAGAAATAAATGAAATGTTGGGGGCCCCGACAGAGTTGCATGCATGCATAAGAATTTCAAAAGCATTGCATATGAATATAGATAAGGTTGCATCTTGCATCATTCCCATCTGCAGAAGACCGCAGGTTCCTGCCGTGAGCTTGGCCTCTATAGGGAGTTGGGAAGACGGACCTGCGCTGCAACCTCCGACAAGCCAAACAGATAAGTTCTACCTCTTGTCCATAAGTGTTCTGTAAGCTGAAACTTGTGCATAAGAAAACCTCGCCGCTCTTTGAAACTTAGGTGCTCCCATATCTGGACTTGAACGGTGCTTCAGCCAGGATGGTCGCAGTGGCCTTTGGTGAAGAGAGATTGGCGGGGGGCTGGTCCCTTTATTTTTTGTCCGGTAGGCTTAGTTCTCCGGCAACAAGATAAAAGGGTACCGGCAGGATAGCCTGCCGGGGAAAACTCATTTATTTTAAGTAAAGAGGCATTCCACCTCTGCATGGACATATACATGCATGAGTTCCTGGCAAGGTTCATCTTTTTCATTAATATGTTGATTATACAAGTACAAAAACCTTGCAGAACACAAACATGGACTCGAGAGATTACATTATTTGAACTAAAATTTGGCAAATGCCTACAGATTTAAGATTGAAAAAAGATAAGTGCCCCGTAATGCCCTTTCTTGTCCCTCTCCTCCTAGGCATAGCGGTAGAAGGCGAAGGGGGCAAAAGGAGCGCCTGAGCAGAAGCCTAGCCTGACCCCGTCGGGATCCACGAGAGGTAGCCTGGCGGGACAGGAGGGCGTCCGCGAACGCGTCGATGGAGAGCATGGTGGAGGCGGCCCGTCAACCACCACCACCAGGGCCAGCAGGACGCGGCAGGGCTAACAGATCTGCAACCCGAGAGGAAGCCTGCCGGGGTCCAGCTGGGAGGCTGCTGGAGGAAGCCGGGAGACACCCTCCCCACCTATGCATGTAACTCCCCGGCAAATCACATGCCGGGAAGAAGATGCAGATACAGATGATGGTGTTGCCGCCTGATGAAGATGGCGCGGGCGACGCTCAACCGGAGTCAGAGTCATCGCCCTCTCGCCCGCTGCCATCATCATCGCCCTCACTGCCCTCCTCGTCACTCTCACCCGAGGAGGAGCTTTCGTCATCGGTAGAGCTCTCCGCGCAGCACCCTAAGCAAGCTCCTGAGCGCCCAAAGATCTTGACGGAGAGCAGGCCGCTCTCCATTAATTTAAACTGGAGAACATGCCCTTCCGAGAAGCTATGGGCACGCGGAAAGGTCTTAAGGCCATGACGAAGGTACATGACATGGGGAGCTGGGAAGTCAACATCCACCCACATGCCGCCATTCCCACAGCCCCTCATGTGCAACCTCAGAGCGCGTGGCTGTTCAAGCTCCATTTCCCGTGCAAATGGAATAGGGAGACGAAGGTGGCCACACGGAGGTTTGTACAGCCTGATGATGAACTCTCGAGGCTGGTCTCCGACGTGACCTTCCATTAGAGGAAGCGCCGCCGGTGGGTGCGCGGCCAAATCACCGCCCCTTCCTCCTCTCCCTCGAGCACCATGGCGACCTCGGCCTCGCCCCCTCCCTCCTCCTCTCATGGCGGGTTCCACTACCGTAGGGACCAGAGGAGGGGCGATGTGCTGTCGAGTAGAAGCCCCCGTCGCTGCCGCTGGAATACCGCTGCGCCCTCATGCTCTCACCATGGTGAGTGAAGAAAGATTACAGAGGGAGAAGAAGAAGCATGTGTGTATGGAAATGCACCACTCTTGCCCCCTCTTATAGAAGGATGAGGCAGGGGCTAGCCTCTCGATCAGGGAGCGGCCGCCCCGCTCCTCCTATGCGGCCTCCCTGCTCTACCAGTGGCTTAGGGAATAGGACCGACCCTCTGCTCCAACCAGTGGCGCCTGATTTTCTACCATGGCACACGCCCCCGCGCTCTCCGCATCCACCACCTACCCCTCCTAATGCATGGAGTACACGTGGCGGGTGCGCACGAAGCAGGGGGCAAGTGGGATGGCAGTTTAAACCCCATGATCGTGGGGCGTGGGCATCCCGTGGGCCATGATCTGAGTTTTTCTGTAACGTTGCAAAAGATGCGCGGGAAAACCGAAACCAGCCCGGACTCAAGATTAATGAAGAAGCAAAGAAGACCTCAAGGGGCCAGCCTCTTCGGCACCCCTGCCTGTGCACTTATTAGGGCCAACCTCGATGATGCTCGACAGCGCGCTCAGGGTAGGCCCGGAGGCTTTTGTCGGCGCAACAAACCCTGGGTCCGTTGCCCAGACTGTGCACATGCACGGAAGCAAGATTACAGCACCAAGGTTAGGCCAAGACACAAGAGATCAAGATCTTCAAAGGACCAACATGCAGATCAAGAGGACCAAGACCAAGCCAGAGAAGTAAGAAACCACCAGTAGAAAAGCCTTCCTTCTTTGGGCGGTGAGCACAGCAAGGGCAGGGCCGCCAGGAAGAAACCTCCAAGACATCCGGCGAGAACCTGCCGGGACTTCGTCGAGGCACGGCCACCTCACTAAACTACTCCACCTCGATGCACGTCATTGATCGATGTGGTGTGAAGCCGCAAAGTGACTAAGTGGCAGCCATTCGCCACATGGCAGCCTCTTTCTACAGGAAATGCCTACAGACGACACCCGTGTTGCGACGTGTCGATCGAGCAGGCGCGAAGCTGGCAAAATAGCCCGACAAGGTTTGCCGGGAAAGCAATGATGTGACGTTGAGCAGCGCATTTAATGCGCTCTGTCAGCCTGTAGAGTTAGGTATGATAGCATTGTTTGCTATCTTATCGGTGCATAATGATTGATTCGGCATTGTGGTGACCTCTTAATTTATAAAAGGAGGCCCGTGTGTTGGTGTACAAAAGTAGGGGTCCTATTTGTACCCATTTACTTGTGCGTGGGCAATTGCGGTCACAAGCCGATGGCCACGCTTGGCAGGGCAGAGAAAGGAAGCAAAGACACAAGGCGGACAGAACAATGCCAAGCCAGAAACACGAAGAGCAGGAGGGCGAGGTGAACTCCCCCGGTAAGGCCCTTGCAGGGGCGGCCTCCACAGCCCCGGCAAGAACCTTGCCATTGCAACTTGCCCAACACCAAGAGCTTCCACCCTTGAGCCTAAGAGTTCCGACACCCTCAACCGCATTGGAACCAAGGCTCGGAAGGCGCCTCCGTGGTGGCATGCAGATCTTTGTGAAGACCAGAAGCATACAAGACTAGATGATAACCAGAAGATGAACATCCTCAGCAAGATCCTTGCCGAGGATACCCACGAGACCCCCGGCAAGACCCTTGCCGAGGACGACCACGATGCCCCGGCAAGACCCTTGCCCGGGGCCCCGACAAGACTCTTTCAAAGACATCCGCGGGGCCGCAGCCCGGCCCACACCTGCCAAAACTCCACCGCCGTTCCCACACATGTGCCAGCCCACCAACTAGGCGAGCACCTGCGTGGCGATGTGCGGCCTCCAGGCCAACTCAGCAAGCACCTGCGTGGTGGCATGCAGATCTTCATGAAGACTCTGCCACCGCACCAACTCAGCAACCAGCCCGGCTAGTGTGGGGCTACGCATATGTCGGTTTGGGCCAGCGTCAAAGCCGGTGGCGGCGGCAGTGGGGCGAGCTTCCTTGCCGTCCCCGATAAAGCAAGAAGGGCACGTCGGCAGCGCATTAAATGCGTTTTTCCTACGGTGCCAGGAGATAGACTCGACTAGTGTACAACCTTTCCACCTCCTGTGTGCCACTATGGCGACCCCTTTGACTATAAAAGGAGGCCCGCGACGTAATGAGAGGGGATTCAGACTTTTTGGAACCTGCACGCTTTGTAGCTAGTCCAAGAACACCAGATAAACATAAACTAGCAGGAGTATGGTATTACGCATCACTTGCGGCCTGAATCTGGATAATCCCCCCACGTTGATCTTCTAATCCCGCTCTTTCCACAACCCCGCGCCCGCCAACCGTAGCAAAAGGGATTCCTCGTGATCCCGTAGGTGTCATTTCCCCCGACATCTTTGGCGCGCCAGGAAGGGGGCGCAAGCCGTGGAAATCAGGTTTTGCAGCCAACGCAACGACTCTTTCATGAGGATGGCTCAAAGGGAGAGGGTGACGTCGATCAACCGCCCTCTGGTGCCGTCCGCAGCTTCGACAGCCATTCACGTGCCCCGAAAAGCTAAGTCATGCAAAATTTTGGCTAATTTCATTTATATAAGTCTGTCTTCCTCGAAAGATCTCGTTCCTTGTATGGGGAACCTGCACACAATGGGACCCTTCTGCTATTGGCAACGCCCTTGTCTCTTTCTCGAGTCCGCTCGACAGTTCATGCGGCCGTGCTGAGAACGGCAAGGTGGCCTACCTGCTACTAGCAGCGCTCTTGTCCTGTTCCGAGTCCGCTCGACAGTTCAAGTGACCGCGCTGGTAGCGGCAAGGTGGCTTGCCCGGCAGTAAGCGCCCCCCGGCAAGCTACTAAGGATCCGTCCTCAAAGCACCCCGACATGGGTTTACGTACCGACAGCCTTATCTCACCAAGCGTAGGGTGCAAACATACAAAGAAAGATCTAACGGGAAGAGAGCATGCGTGATATTGAAGTACTGCAGAGTTATATTACATCAAATAATCGCTGCAGTTCTAACTTAAGATAAAATTGTCTTGGTCTTGAACTCGCAACGGCGATGAGAAAAGGGGTGCCTAGTCCCGGTGTTGGCCCTCCACCCTCTCAACTCCATCGGCCTTGATCGATGATGGAAGCAATCGCTCCTTGAGCACCGTGAGTCCGCCTCCTCCGGCAAGCTCTCCAACGCATTAGCAAAGTTGGCGGTGGGGTTCGAGCGCCACCTTGGTGAGCACCTTGGTCGGGCGCCCACGAGCCTCCGGGACTCGTTGGCCAGATATGTTGCCTGGTTGGAGCGGAGCTGCTCCAGGGCTCCAAGAACGCCCTCGAAGAACAGGGCCAGTTTGGCGTTGGGACTCACGTTCGGCTCCGGGGAGTACCTCACATTCGGCATCCCCATGGCAGCCAGCTTCATGGTGGTCCTGCTGGCGACGTCGGCGAGGCGGCTGACCCAACGGATTATGCCCTCCGCGTACTCCTTGTGTTCGGCGGCGTCATTCCTCCGCAGCTGCCTCTCCTCCTCCAGGTCCTTGGTCAAGGTCTCTTCCGGGCCACGACCTCCGGCGTCCCTCAAGGCCCTCGGCTTGACTTGGTCATTGATGGAGTTGTTGGCCTTGGAAGCAGCTCGGCCTTCTTAGAGGACTGCGGCCTGCGCCTCCACCAAAGCACCGTTGATCGTGTCCTTCTCCTTCGCCAGCTCCAGCACCTGTTTCTTCAGCCCATCCCGCTCAACCTCCAGCTCCTACACCTTGTTGGCATGGACCAGGGCTTGAGCATTGAGTGCCTCCTTGTGCCTCTGCTCCAGCTCCTGGGTCCGCTGCGCGACGAGCTTCTCGACCTCCTCATCCTTGCCGCCGAGTGTGGCGGCGAGCGCCTCCTCACGAGCGGCAGGTCCTCCTCCACAGGAGTTCAGCTCGGCTTTGGTCTTTGGTGCGGCGGCCTCGTCCTTGGCGGCCTGTTCCTTCGCCGCCCCCTAGGCCTTCTTGATGTCAGCCTGTTTTAGGACGAGCTCATGTTTGCGCTCAGCCAGCAAATCCTGGGTAACCTTCAGTTCACCATGTGCCTGGCGGAACCAGGCCTACGTCTCGGCGATGCGCTCCTCGAGGTCCACCTCCGCCTTTTTCACCGCCACCATCTTGGATTTTGCCTTGTCCAGACAGGCACGGTGAAGCGCCTGGAGCTTCTAGAAGTTGGCGCTCATGGCCCGAAGCAGCTGCTCCTCTTGGGAACTGCCACCACCGGCGCTCGGTTCGTCAACAACCTGAAGCCCGGCGGAGGCGAGCGCCTCGTCGTCGAACACCTCCCCCTCGGTTGGCGCCCTGGCGCTTGCCATTCCTGGGAGGTGGACGAACAGGTCGTCGCCCACCTTCAGGTACTTGCTCGAGCCAGAGGTGGCAGAGGAGGAATGTTTGTCGTCAACCGCCCCCTCCTCAGCAGCGGCCTTGTCGGCCTCTCCGGTAGGCCCCTTGCCGGCCTCCTCGGCAGCGGCCTTGCCGGCCTCCCCGGTAGGCCCCTTGGCGACATCATCAGCAGCGGTCTTGGCGGCCTCCTCGGCGGCGATCTTGTCGGCCTCGGCCTCGGCATCACTGGTGACCTCCTCGATGACGGTGTCAATGTCCTCTCGGTCCTCCGAGGAAGGGTCTGGATACCAATAAGAGGAATGAGCCGGAGCCAAGGTCGAGGTTCAAAAAGGAGAAGAAAGAACAGGGATGGGAAACAAACGACTTACCCACACTGGGCTGGGAAGAATGGCGCCCTCCCCGCCAGCATTCGTTGCCGGGGCAGAACCCCCGACACCCAAGTTCACCTCCTCCTCCTCCATATGCGTGGGCTCGTTGGTGGATGCCCTTGCCGAGGATGCCCCTCGGGGTGGCGTAGTCGAGGGGGGCGACGTGTTGGGGGTGGCCCTCGGCGGCTCCTCCTGTTGTCGTTGTTCTCCTGCAAACCCGGCAAGGTCAACATCAACGGTTCACACCCCAATGTTCGTCAGTGGAGGAGTGAGTGATGAGTTCTTGTTGGGGGCTGGGCGGGGGGGCTCGCCGGGGCTCTTGTGCGGGCTGCTCTCCACTAGCAGCGTGTCTGAAGTACCATTGGGGGCTTGTCGCCCGTCAAGGCCTTGGCCCTCTTCGCCACCCTCTGGGCCAGCGTCTCCACGTCCCTGTGAGGATAACATCAAATCAAAGGAGGATAACACAGGATTAAAGTCAGGAAATGATGTGGGGTGCGAAATACTTACTCGTCCTCCACTAGTTTCCTCTTCCTCTTTAGACTAAAAGGTCCGAGGTCGAATTCGGCCTCCATGGTGCTGTCCAAGGGAGAGGGAGAAGGGGATGGGGTCCGGTGCCGCTTGGTCGAGGAGGAGGCAGTCACCGTCCTCTTCACCACCGCGGCCTTCACCGCCTTCTTCGCTGTCGTGGCCTTCATCGCCCTCGTCTCGCGCATGAGCTGCCCCTGGGCCAGCTACCATTGTGTGGTCCTGCCGGGCCGGACCGGCTCGCCAGAGCTGGCCCGCCGCAGGACGCACTGCCTCCCCGCGACCGGGGGTCGTTCTCCTCGACCTCCTCTTCGGACGACTCGTCGCCCGCATCTTTGATGAGGGGGGCCTCGGCGCTGGCGCTGATGGCCTCCCCGGCAGACTCCGCCCACTCGGCGAGCTCCTTCTCCTCCACAGTCGCGTCAGCCTCATCCTTCACGCCGCCGACGCTGCCGGCCTCCCTGGCGAGCGCTGCCTCCGCCGCCCTGGCGGCGATGTAGTCTAGCTCCGCCTTGGTGGTGTCCTGGATGAGCAGCGGCTCGTCGCAGACATAGCTCTCCGACAAAGTGTCGAAGAACTCCTGCACCTTCTACGCCGGCAGCTCGGCCCAGGCCGGGTCAAGGCCATGCGCATTGAAGTCCGGCATCATGGCGATGATGGCGGATTGGCGAGATTTGTTGCTCAGCAGGACCACTCCCGCCGGCAACCCAAACAGGGGCGCCTTGACGGCCTTGCCGGCCTTCGTGGCCCTGTCGTTCCTCTCAGCCTTGCCGTCGCCGTCCACGTCAAGCTGGAAGAGCCTTTGACAGAAATGGGCGTGCCCCATCACCGTGAAGTTGTGCTTCGGGCGGGCGAACCTCATGATGTCGACGCGTTCACGAAATCCAGGTCGGCCTCCTTGTTATCAGTGAGGCGATTTAGCGGCGGATGAAATCGGCCCGATCATCTCGGTGAGCCCGGCCATGGTGAGCGATGGATCCTGGTGGTGGTGACGTGAGTTTCGTTGTTGGCGTCGAGTCCTCCGGTCCTGCTGACGGGTGGCGGGCTCTGACAAACTCGGCATAACTCTTGCGGGTCCTTCTCCTCGATCCAGCACCACCGGCCCTGCCACTCTTCCCACCTCTCCTTCTGGGCACCCTCCGGATACGTGCCATTTGTCGGTGTCAAAACCGGCAGATCTTGGGTAGGGGGTCCCGAACTGTGCGTCTAAGGTCGATGGTAACAGGAGACAGGGGACACGATGTTTACCCAGGTTCGGGCCCTCTCTATGGAGGTAATGCCCTACTTCCTGCTTGATTGATCTTGATGAATATGAGTATTACAAGAGTTGATCTACCACGAGATCATATGTTGTGGTCTAAAACCTGAGGGTATGATGAATAACGTCATAATGATCTAGCATATATCTATCAACTAGCTTAGCCTCGGTTTATATAATGCACCAGAGGCCTAGGATAACAAGAGTCCTAATCGAATACGCCAGTGGGGAGGATTCCTTGTCTTGATCACCAAGTCTTGTGGAATCTTCCTCGTGTATACATTGGTTGTCCGAACTGGCCCATGAGTATACGGCCATGGGGGTCCTCGGCCAAATCTAACTGATCAGTAGACGACGTGGTGAGTACCCCCTAGTCCAGGACGCCGTCATTAGCCCCCTGATCCGGTCTTCAAGTCGGGGACGCTCCTTGATTCTTCCGAACTGTTCTTCGTCTTCGGTCGTCGATCTTGAAAACTGGTTCAACAAATATTCTTATCTTCGATCCTCGAGGATCGCAAAAGTAAATCCGAAGGGTTTATACGTCGGGTATCCGAGGAGCCCCTTTAAATTATCGGCCTTTATCAATGCCTTGTTATTTTTATGCCCACCTCGGGTTTGAAGTTGTTCCCAGGCGGCGGTGTCCTCTTGCATTCGAGCTCCAACACCGGACTGCATTCGAGGTATCTTTTGCAGCCGAGCACCAATGCCAGACTGTATCCGAGCTCCAATGCCAGACTGTATCCGAGCTCCAAGGCCGGACTATATCCGAGGTACCATAGATCATCTTGGCATGAAGAAGTTTAAAGGAGGTTAGCCGAGCTTAGTGCTGAAAATGCCCTCTATGGAGCCAACCACTTGCATCCGAGCTTTATGCCGGACCGCTTCCGAGGTGATGCACCACCTCGGACTTGGGCTGATTTTTTATGCGTGTAAATTTATTTGCTGTCAATATGTATAACCAGTAACCCTCAAGGTGTGTGTCAGTCTAAAACCTGAGATGCACCTGAAGGAAAACTGAAACCGTTGATCCTAGTAGCCCTGAGACTCGGTCGATCTCGTGAAATCGGCACGAGGATCAACTCTAACTCGGCAGCATACATAGGAATAGAAATCCAGGGTAATATATTAGGGATAATAGTGATCGGCGAACGGGCCCTTGAGAGAGGGTCTTGAGAAGTTGACGTAATATATTAGCTTGATGCCAGATAGGTCCAGATGGTACCTGTTGTTGTCCGAAGACGCGTTTGCCTATAGTTCGGTCAAGCCGAGCACTAAGCACTTTGAATTTTCTGCATTGAACAGTCAATGCAGTAGCCCCCGAGACACTGGTCGGGTGGCAACACCAGATTAGGGGATCGATCTGCCCCTTTAGTATTAGTAAATGATAAGCACGAAGCCCAATAGCCCCCGAGCCTTAATGCGGGCACGAATGGCCGAATTAAGGATTGATATCCATAGTAAAATCACAAATTATGTGTAATGACTCTATGTATCCAAGTACTTTACATCATTAATGCTCGAATCCGCATTGCACAAAACTTTGTTGACTGACCATCGGCTTCCACCTCCTCGGCAAGTAGCCGAGGAGTGTTTGTCCTTCTTTATAAAGCCTTTATGAGGGCGAAGATTTACGACAAACAAGGCAATCCGGCCATACGGTTTTATAAACAAAGGTACACAGAGAGATACGTTATATTACTGTTTAACATAAGAAATGTCTTCCAAGAAAATAGTCCCGCTATCGGTTCCTTCCTTTGGGTTGTCATGCTAAGAATGATCATGAAACCCCAGCTCCGATCAATGTGGGAGAAAAACATTGAGGATTTAGTTTGGGGAAAGTTCCCGAACTATGTGGTCTTTTGCGAACCTAAATTTTCACTTTCGTCATTGCCGACCAATTATTGACAAGTTAAAAGATGAGGGAGTCCGGCTATCTAGCGGCACCGGCCACGTCTCCTTTTATTCCTCTATGAATAGTGCCTCGCGATGATAAGTCCCGAGGGCTCTCCTCTCCCTTTCCCCTCGCTCGCTTCCTCCTCCCTCGCCCGCAGAACCCTAGCCGCCTCCTCTCCTGTCACCTAGCCGCCTCCTCTCCTCTCCCCAGCTGCACCTCCTTGAACCCTACCCGCCTCCTCCTCCATCCGCCCCGCTCGCCTCCCTCTCCACTGCGCCCCGGCTCCTCCCCTTCTGCCCTGCTCTCCACCGTGTCGCCTCCTCCTCCCCTTCACTGTTCGCTCCAGCGGCAGGCATAGGGAGACGACGGCGGCACTCGATTTGATCCGCCCCGCTCCCCCCTCTCCACTACGCCTCGGCCTCGGCCGCCCCGTGCTCTGCCGGCGCCCGTCGGCCTCGGCTGGAGGAGCTTGCCCTCGAGACAGGAGGAGGGCGGGAAGGATCTGAGGCATGGTCTTCTTCTCGCATGCTGCACCCTTTGCCTTGTCTGGTCGGGGAGGAGGAGCAGCGGGAGGCGCACCCAGCCACCAAGGTAGTCCCCGTCGAGGGTTTCTTACACCTAAACCTCGACCTCCACGGCGTCGTGGTCCAGCCACTCAAGTTCAAGGTGCTCCCCCCCTCTCTGTTTGGTTCTTTTCGGCAGTCGTGGATGTGGTTTCCCCCTCACGCCTCCCTGTTTACTCTGTTTTTTTGGTGGATGGAGGGAAGGAGAGGAGAATGACGCCCAGCCATGGAGAGGAATAGCAGCAGCTCAAGGTCTTTTCTCCTCCACACCTCCCTATGCCCCTCTCTTGTTTCTGTGTGCTGTTTTGTTCAAGGTTTGTTGTTTTGTTTGCTCCTCACGGATGCTAATGTGGCTGCCATATCGTGCAAGCGGTGCACCTTGTATGACTTGTTGTATTCATCGTTATTATAACGTTGGTCAAGATTAATAAGGCTTAGGAGAATTATATTTGAGTGTCATGAAGGGCACTTGGTGCTTTTACTATGTTAAGCACTTGATGCCAACTGAAGATTTAAGACTCGTGAATATGCTGAACGGTAGAAAACTGTGCTACAAAGAAATGATGTAAGCTTCAAAAAGGTTGGTGCGCCATCTAGAAAATGGAAACAGAAACATATTATATACTTTTTGTATGCCAATCTGCCTCTAAACCAGCTAGAGACATCCTTTGCTTGTTGACAAAAAAATGTTCCAGCACATTTTCTCCCACCGTCTTGTTTCTGCAGAAAAATGAAGCAAGACAAGCGGAGCTTCATACCGACATCAATTTCTTGTACCACTCTAACTGAGCTGAGGTGATGTTTTATTTCCACAAAACTTCTCTGCTCATCGATGCCATGTACAGAAAATTGCCTACCATCTTTGCTTGTTGACGAAAAATAATAATTATATGTCCCAATTGGATATGTATATGTTTTAGCTTGCTAAGTTGAAATGCATTATCCTATTCTGTGTGGGGCATGGAACCGACAAGACATGTGCAGCAGATTAGCATCTTTATTTATTAACAAAGTTAAACATGTCCGTTGGATGCCTATATATGTTTTAAGGAGTGGGATCTGCTGCTGAATTCCAGTTTAGGATGACCATCACTGTCGATACTATGCTTTTTCTTGTCATGTATGGATCAAAACAAAGATGGATGCCTTCCTTTTGTGGTTTGTCTTATGCTGTAATGTAGATTCTTGGTGACAAATACAGCGCCTCATGTGTGTGGTTGGGTGATATCTCTGCTTTCCCTTGAGGTCCTGTACAAGGCATGTTGAATTGTGTCCTAATTTTTTTTAAATTCAGTCCTGTTGCATGATGCGCATGTGGTTGATGGTCACATGCTAGCTTATGTTGTTTTGCTACAGAATCTCATTTCAGTTTGTACCTCATCATCCCCTTTCCCAATATCCTTGAGTAGTTTGCCGGTTGTGTTGAAAAAGTAAAGAGAAGCGAACTGGTTCTATCCTTTTCACAGGCAGTATAAAGAATAGTGATTATCAATTTACGGATTTTGGTTCAAATTTGATCATGCCTATGTTGAGAATTGGTTGTAACCTGTAGAATCATGTCTCTGTTCAGCTACTCTTTTATTGCCTTTTTTTGGTTCTGTTCAGCAAGTATGCCTACGGTTCAACCGTTGGCATAGGTAGGCGCTAGAAGGTAGAAGGCTTCGACACATGTACCGCCTATGCCTATGGTTTAACCGTCGGTGTAGATAGAATCTATGCCAACGGTTAAACTGTGAAACATAGGTAGTACATGTCGAAACCTGATAGGTGGGCATTGGTGTACGACACTTGACGGACATGCCATCAATTTTTTGTCGACGGTTAAATCGCCGACAGTCACCGTGAGGCATAGATTCTCTGTCGAAGCGGGTTTTATATAACTGACGGGGAGGGATATCTTGGCCTTCTCGTTGCCGACGGTGGTTCACATATGTGTACTTGCTTGAGAATGGAACAATCTCATAATTCTATCGAAAACAAAACTTAGTTATTTCATCATACATAATGTTTAACCATATCCACTTTAGCGACCCGAAGCACCCCTCCAACCCGACTTTGAACCATGTGCCTGTTTACGACCAAATAGCGACTTGATGATCTTATGCAATTATTTGGTATGAAGAATATGTTGATAAAGTATTTTTTTCTTTACTGTGTTTAGTTTAGAGGTACATATACTCTTGTCATTCTGCTCTAATCTGGTTCACCGATTTCCTGAAGGAATTTCACCATCTTATATGTTTTTTATGATTTTTGTTGGATACCTGGTTAGCTGGAAGAGCTTTTAACCCATCTTTTATTGCTTGCAGGTGTAGATGTTGGATTCCTCTTGGTATGTTAAACAGGAAGTGGCATCCAGCACTACTATTTTAAGATGGTTTGATCAGTAAAAGAAAAATACCATAGATGGGAAGGCAATTATTGTATGGAGAGCATGGTACCCCTTATCTTCCTATTTTGTTCCTTTCTTAAACTGTTACTTAGAGGCATTATTTATAACAAAAGAATTAGGACATGCATTGAAGATTTAATATCATTATCATGCGACATGGAGGCCCTTAAGTTTACATTTGGGTGTTAATTAATAAACTTGCATTTGTTAGCTATAATCATTTCATTTTTTCCACGTACATGATGATGATGTTCAGTAGGATTGTCAGTTTCACATCCTAGAGGTGTTCATTGTAATGTAAGTTTTAAGGAGATCTAATCTTGGGTATATAGATGTAAGAGCACAACTTTGTACTTGAATGCTTACTGTGTTTTTACTTTTTACATGTTGGTGTATCTAAGAAAGTAAATTTATTTGCAGTCTTCAAATGGTCTGACATTTAGTTTTGAGGAATGATAAAGCATGAATTTGGCCACATTTTGGGGGAAGGAGGGTTATAGTCTTTATAATCTAATCTTAGCTTTACAGCTTTGTGATTTGTTGATGAAATGTAGCTCGATGTAGTTTTGGATGTATTAGGACTAGGATTATCATCCATACTCATTTTCTTTCTCTATATTTTTTTCTTGTTCATATCTGTAAAAATTGTGCTGGTCATGATTGATTTGAGTATAATGATTTTGTAAATTAGATGTGGATGCATGCGAGAGACTTCATTTTGTTTTATTATTGTCATAGTGATTAACAGAACATTGAATGGAATACATTTTTGTATTTTGCCCTACAGGAAACTTATGGTGCTATGATAATTTGAATGTAATAAGCAATTCCTCTTTGCGTAAGCAATTCCTCTATGCATGTGTGCTTGTATGTCTTTCCTGCTTTATTATCAGTATATGGAATGGCTATATTTACTTCAATGTTTGTACCTAGCTGCATTGAAAATATTTGTTAACTACAAGGCCTTATTTTTGTGGGTGAAGAATAGATGCACACTTGCTCTTTTCTTGTTTTCGACGGGTTGCCAGATTATCTAGAGAGATACACATATAGGTTAAGCTATGACACATTTGTTGCTTTACACTATCTTATCCAGTTTATTTGACACGTGTTTGAAATGTATATTTAGCATAATAATAATACTGCATTTCCTTAGGGACCTTAGTTTTGGTTCTGTCCTTGCTCGTATTATAAGTTAAATATGAACACTTCATGTCTCCAACCGGTTCATGATCAAAGGAAGATGCATGAGCACTTCGTGTCTCCAACCAGTTTAGATCATAGGAAACTATGGCACAATGCATTGCCAAATTTTCTTGTTAGAGCTCACTGAAAATATTTGTTCTCACCTACTGTAATGCCTTTCGGTTAAACTAGGAATAGTTTCATTATTGAAAGCTTTCATCCACATATATGGTCGTAAGGGGCGGTGTATTTATTTTGCTTCATTCATTTTTTTGCAGAAAACCGTCTATGGTATGCTTTGATGACTTTATTTGATTCAGTACAAGAAAAATTGGAAGCAGTAGCAAACCAGCCATGAAAAGCTTGTATAATGAATACAAACGCTGATGATATATGTTTATTTTGACTCCTTTGCGACCGTTTATCATTTGAAAGTGGCCCATCGTCGGCTTATACCCCTTTGTAGATGCTACATAGGGTGCTTCCGCAATAACAAGACAACCCTTAGCCAACGTCTCGGTGCCCGAAGGTGGTTGTGTTAGCGGAAACAAGGCAATCGGATATGTGGGCTTTATAACTTTCACTTAGTCATGGGAGATTAAAGTTGGGAGGCCAGTTGCTAGCCCCTGGTTAGTGTTCGGCGACAACCAAGGTCAAGCCGTAAACACTTCGGCCAATGTTATGAACGGCCCGTCATTTAACACCATCATCAGATCGCTGACCAGTTTACGCTTATTATGGCAGTCAGTTTTCAGCTTTCTCCACTGGGGTGCTTAACCATGCGAGCTGGAAGCACAATCGCAGTGGTTCTCCCTTTGCACAGCTAGCCGAACAAAGTGGAGCGTGGGAGGCATGCACGAGCCGAACAGCGAACTATTGACCGAAGACACAATTCGAAACCAATGCATATATAGCAATATCCGAGAATGTTTTTGCCGAATCTCTAAAGGTGTCCGGCATTGCACTGCGAGACTTATGTTGGAAACACACAAATAGTTTAAAAGTGCCATAGGCTTGGAAAGCCAAAAACTTCAGTAAAAACTTGACGTCCGACTAGATCAAGTGTTTGGTGCCAATCCGAAAATTGAAGAAAAAATAAAAAAAATGTGCTTCCGTCGTGTTTTAACATGACACATCCGATCTCAAGACTTTCAAGCGGGTCAGCCTACGGCTTCAAGCTCCTTATCCCGAAGGCGGAGTACTTCTCCGAGGCCTGTTTAGCAAACTAAACTCGAGCGACTTTTAGAGAGAAGACAGGCTATCTGGCTATTGATCATACACTCGAGTCAAAAAAGGAGCGGTAGAAAAAGACTTTGCAACGACCAAGAAGAAAACACATTTACTATAAAACGACTCATACTAATTTAAGAGCCCCCAAGTGACTTGGGTAAAATAATTTTATGTATAATGATTGTATGTACTGAAGTACTTGTATCATATTTGTGTTCACCCGAACTTTAAACGCGTCTTAACCGACCGTCGGCTTCTCCCTCTTGATCGAGGGCGAAAAGTGTTATATACTCCACAGTCGAGAATATCGACGGTGTTTCCGATAACCAAGCAATCAGGCCATAAGGCTGTAACAGACAAAGCGCACTCAGGGAACTTATGATATATTATTGACGAAGTGTAAGAAGCATCTTCGAAGAAAATAGTATCCCCACCGATACCTTTGTTTGGTTGCTCATTGTTATTATGAGACTTGTGCAATAGATTTTTTGTACTCATGAGTTCCGTTGTGTGCCGGCCATGATTGAAAACAATAAGAGCGCTAGCTTTCGGCTTCACCCAGTTTGAGGTCCGAGCTCGGATGACCAGATCGTGACAATCGTAGAGGTGCTCCCTTTACTCCCTAGCCGAACAATCGGGAATGTAGGGGTAAACACAGGAGCATGGCAACCCAGCTCGCAAAACACTTAAGTCAACATGGTGCATATTGTGGCGTAATACACGAACAAGGAACGAAGCCATACAAGTATAATCATATGCAAGTGGAAAGGCTTCATAAAGGAAGCCCCCGCGGGGTATTTGAATTTGTTTGTCACAAACAAAGTTTTGACAAGGAAGTTTTTCGCATGCAACTTTTTTCCAAAAAAGTATAATGCTTTGGCCGAAGCGAACAAAATTTAAAATTGAAAATTCTGAGCATAACAGCGACTTAGCTGGTTAATGTGCTCGGTATCGATGCACGGCCCGAGCTTACGGCGGGACAAGGTCCCAACCCCCAAGCCGGTCCCGAGGTAGCGGAGCGAAGAGCTCGGCACTCCGAAGTGGCGACATAGCACGACCAATGTAGGCCGGCAGTGTGACGCTGAAGTCCCTGGCGTGGGTTCATGAAGTGATGACGAAGCCCTCGGTCCAGCAGAGGTGATGTGGTACGTCGGCACACCGAGGTGACAGCGCTGCCCGACCCGGATCCTTTACCTGTGCACAGAAAATAGTGCAAGTCGGAGATAATAGGAATAATAATAATAATAAATTTTTGCGTAATTAATAATTTATGCAAAGTGAGTAATAAAAGAAATATGGCCCGTGTGCCGAACACTCGATGAGGTAGAGTTCTCTCAACGATGTCGAAGTGCCCGAGGCAACCGAACATGTCAGTATGGCGATTCGACCAGCAAGGTGATCACACGAGCCGATTTATGACGATTGGGACAACGACGTCGGCTTGCCGAAGAGACCGCGTGACACGGTCGAAGTCGAACACCTACACACATAAAATAGTGTGGTCCAAAAAGGATAATTTCTTTTTGTAAAAATAATTTATTTAAAGAGAAGTGGCCTAGCGCCGAAGTCAATGGCGATGCAGGGCATCGGCGTGATGCGGTGAAGGCGTGGCAAAGCTTGAATTCACAGGCCGGTCCGAGTACCGGATGCGGCATTCGCCAAACTGTATACGAAAACTGACCGAATCACCACGCGACCGCCGTGAATACGGCCACCATTTGATAGACCTGTGTACATGTGATAAAACAAACCAGAGTAATAATTCCTCGGAAAAAATAAACCCAAGCAAGAAAAAAAATACTAGGATTAATAGCACCTGGTTTATCTGTTGTAGCAATCTGAAGAAAGGTTACTCCCAAAATTGGGACTCGATCCGCGCACCCATTGCCTGATGGGCGATAAAGCGACGGCATGGCGATGCTAGCAAAGGTGGGCTCGCCGAGGCAAAGCCCCCGGTCCAGCTAAAGTGAAAAAGTTGGTCGGCTGGTGACGCCGAAGTCACCGGAGTATGTTGATGAAGAAATAGCAAAGTCCCCGGTCCAGCCAAGGTGTTGAAGCCTCCATGTCAGCCAATGAGTCGAAGCAGGTCGGCTGGTGACGCCGAAGTCACCGGGGTAGGTTGATGAAGAAATAGCAAAGTCCCCGGTCTAGCCGAGATGACGGAGCGGGTCGGTAAGGAGACGTTGCAGCTGCCATGTCAGCCGAGGTGTTGAATTAGTTCAGCGTGATGGACGTCGGCTTGAAGAAGCAACAGTGCGGCCATGCCAACGCTGGTCATAACTTGTGACGCTGTCCATGCCGGATTGATGAAGTGACCGAGCGGTTATGTCGGCGTGCCTGACCCGTGCAATCCGTGGGGCGTTGGTGTTGGTGATGATTTATCCTTTGCGATGCCGAACTCTTGTTCGGCTTGCCAAGCTGATGATCCGATAAGGTTAGGCTCGGCTCGATGAAGCGACGATCTGTCTAGCGCAGGTCGGCAGACGTGGAGCGATGTTACCGGACTGGTTTGACACGAACGCGATGGTGAAGAGTGCCTCAGAGAAGGCTTAAAATTTTATGGGCACGTGTTAAGAACAACGCACAATACCCTAGAAGAAAATTCCTTTAAGAAGGCCATCCAATATCACGTTCATAAAGAAACATGAATTCTGGTCGGATCCGTATTCGCGCAGAAAATAGATCCGAAAAGTGATGCACTAATCGGAAGGTTCCCAGAGCTTGGACGGTCGAATCGAGCTGAAATTTTGAGGGGTGGTAGATATAGGAATTCCGCAGCCGATCAATGGTTGGATCTTCCAAAGGACTTCCGAGCTAGGTGCTGGAGACCACGCCCTAAACTCGTCCAGATTCTCGTCCAGATTTGACAGGGCTCTGGTATATCGTAGATTGCCGGAGATTCCTCCATCGGAACTTGACAAAATTTTGCACGGTTGTTGTAGACTTAATTCCGCAAAATTCCACCAAAGGGATCGTCAAAATGAAGCTCGAGGAGGTGGTGGTAGCGGATACAAGTTCGCTGTTCGGAAAAACAGCACGGTCACCTAAGGGCAATGTTGACATTGAGCCCCCGAGCTCCAAGGATGATTTCTCCATGATCATGATAGAGATCGGAGTTGATGTTGATGTAGGTCATTGTCCGAACATGACGATCTGACGCAGAGTGCAGCCCTCGGTCGAGCCAAGGTGACCAGTCGAGCTGGTGACAAAGATGTCGACGTCGCAGTTAATCTGCAGACGAGCCATCGATCCTCCGTTGATCTCACAACGGAACTCTAAATGAAAGCACCATTGTCGGTGTCAAAACCGGAAAATCTCGGGTAGGGGGTCCTGAATTCTGCGTCTAAGATCGATGGTAACAGGAGACAGGGGACACGATGTTTACCCAGGTTCGGGCCCTCTCTACGGAGGTAATACCCTACTTCCCGCTTGATTGATCTTGTGAATATGAGTATTACAAGAGTTGATCTACCACGAGATCATATGTTGTGGTCTAAAACCTGAGGGTATGATGAATAATGTCATAATGATCTAGCACATATATATCAACTAGCCTAGCCTCTGTTTATATAATGCACCAGAGGCCTAGGATAACAAGAGTCCTAGTCGAATACGCCAGTGGGGAGGAGTCCTTGTCTTGATCACCAAGTCTTGTGGAATCTTCCTTGTGTATACATCGGTTGTCCGAACTGGCCCATGAGTATACGGCCATGGGGGTCCTCGGCCCAATCTAACTAATCGGGAGACGACGTGGTGAGTACCCCCTAGTTCAGGACACCGTCACCCTTCTCCTGGGTCCTCGGGATCCAGGAGATGCAGCCAGAGATGGCGCCCCCTGGTTGGAGGCAAGGGGAGAAGTAATGGCGGAAGAGCGCCGTGCTGGGAAGCACTCTGGCAAATCCCTCACAGAGATGGGAAAAGAGGGCCATGCACGCCACGGCATTCGGCGTAAGATCCAGAAGATGGAAGCCGTAGGTGTGCATGACGTCGTTGAAGAAGTCAGAGAAAGGGGGGCAGAGCCCGCAAGAGAAGAAATCGATGAAGAAGGGGTACCGATTTGGGCCAGCCTTGGCAAAATCGGCAGGGACGACGCGCGTGGCAGGGTGCCCCGTCGTCTTCCTTTCCCACAGGGGCAAGAAGAAGTTCTTGAGGTGGACCGCATCGACCATCGAAGGAAAGTAGGCGAGCTGCGTCCGGCACACCGCCAACTTGCTCTCCGGCGCCTCCTTCTCCCTGGCGTCCTTGGCCACTCCCTTGCCCTTACTGGTTTTGGGTGCTATGGCGGCTGTGAGAAGGTGAAGGATCAAGAGCAATAGGAGCGCAACGGCAGAAAGCAGAGGCGAGAGCTTCGAATCTTTCGCTAGAGGAAGGAAGGGGGAACGACGGTTCCACGATTGGAAGAGGCGTAGAGGGTAAATGAGCAGCGCGCCTGCGGTTTTTCCTTTTTATGGGGAGGCGCCCTCTTTACCCTTTACCACGATGTGACGCATGAGTGCAGCAACCGCCGCACGCATGACCCCCACGTCACGCACGCCCCCCACGTCACTCGTAGGACAAACACATTTAATGCGCTGCCGACGTGCCCTTCTTGCTTTATCAAGGACAGCAAGGAAGCTCGTCCCAGCTGTCGCCGCCTCGCCTGGCTTCGACGCGCGTCCGAATTAACGAGGCGTTTAGCGCCACACTGGCTGGCTAGCTACTGAGTTGGTGCGGTGGCAGAGTCTTCACGAAGATCTGCATGCCACCACGCAGGTGCTTGCTGAGTTGGCCTGGAGGCCGCACGTAGCCACGCAGGTGCTCGTCTAGTTGGTGGGTTGGCAGCTGTGTGGGAACGGCGGTGGAGTTTTGGCAGGTGCGGGCCGGGCTGCAGCCCCGCGGATGTCTTTGGCAAGAGTCTTGCCGGGGCCCCGGCAAGGGTCTTGCCGGGGCATCGTGGTCGTCCCCAGCAAGGGTCTTGTCGGGGGTCTCGTGGATATCCTCAGCAAGGATCTTGCCGAGGATCTTCGTCTTTTGGTTATCATCTAGTCTTGTATGCTTCTGGTCTTCACAAAGATCTGCATGCCACCACAGAGGCGCCTCCCGAGCCTTGGTTCCAATGCGGTTGAGGGCGCCGGAACTCTTAGGCTCAAGGGTGGTGCTCTAGGTGTTGGGCAAGTTGCCCCGGCAAGGTTCTTGCGGGGGCTGTGGAGGCCGCCCTGGCAAGGGCCTTGCCGGGGGAGTTCACCTCGCCCTCGTGCTCTCGTGTTTCTGGCTTGGCGTTGTTCTGTCCGCCTTGTGTCTTTGCTTCCTTCCTCTGCCCCACCAAGCGTGGCCATCGGCTCGTGGCCGCAATTGCCCGCGCACAAGTAAAGGGGTACAAATCCATGGCAACCGTAGAAAGGGTTACAAGGTTCGACACCCACACATTCATACGTGCGTAGCCACTATCGCCCCAAGGCTACCCTGCCGGGAAAGTGTACTACGCTCCACCACCATTCTTCCACCATCAATCCACCAAAGCAGGAGTAGGGTTTTACGCCTCGCGGCGGCCCGAACCTAGGTAAAACTGCCCGCGTGATCTCTGTTGTGCTGCCCCACGCTCTTCTGCTCTTTGTGCAACGTGCCATCCCCCCCCCCCCAAACCAGCAAGGGACCTTTGGTCCCATAGGTGGTCGTGGTTTCCCGCGACATCGTGCTTGGTATGATCACCTTACGACATTTCTAAGCGAGAAAGGGTTCCAGATTGGGGTAATAGATTCCACTCTCTTCACAAATAGGGTAAAAGGAGAATTGTTTGTGTGCCAAATATATGTTGATGATATTATCTTTGGGTCCAGTAACTATGCTATTAACATTGAGTTTGAGAATCTTATGACTAAGGAATTTTCTATGAGCATGATGGGAGAGTTGAAGTTCTTCCTCAGTTTTCAAGTGAAGCAATTGAGAGGAGGAACCTTCATCAACCAATCTCTTCATATTCAAGACATGCTCAAGAGGTTTAAAATGCAAGATGTCAAGCCAATGAAGACACCCATGCCCACAAATGGCCAACTTCATCTTGATCCCAATGGTAAAGAAGTGGATCAAAAGGTATATCGCTCCATGATTGGTTCCTTGCTTTACCTTTGTGCATCTAGACCAGATATTATGTTGAGTGTCTGTATGTGTGCAAGATTGCAATCCGCTCCTAAGGAGAGACACTATTCGGCAGTGAAAAGAATCCTTTGATATTTGGTTCATACCCCAAACTTGGGCCTTTGGTACCCCAAAGGGTCATCATTTGAGTTAACGGGATACTCGGATTCGGATTGGGCCGGAGACAAGGTTGACCGCAAGTCCACTTCCGGTTCATGTCAATTCCTAGGGAGATCATTGGTAAGTTGGTCTTCAAAGAAGCAAAATTGTAAATCCCTCTCAACGGCCGAAGCCGAGTACATTGCCGCCGGAAGTTGTTGTGCTCAGCTATTATGGATGAGGCAAACTTTGATGGATTATGGTGTCAAAAGTGACAAAGTGCTCTTTGGTGCGACAATGAAGGCGCAATCAAGATCGCCGAGAATCCAGTTCAACACACCAAGACCAAACATATTGAGATTCGTCATCACTTCATTAGGGATCATGTGGCCAAGGGAAACATTGAACTACTCCGTGTCAACACCGAGAATCAACTAGCCGATATTTTCACCAAGCCACTTGAAGAAGCACGATTCCGCGAGTTACGGCATGAGCTAAATATCATGGATATAAGTAACTTGGGTTGAGATTCTTGCTCATGCACACTTACTCATATAATATCTTGCTTAGATGTAGGCACATGTCTAGGGGGAGCTAGCTCAACTTATGAGTTACCTTATCCTAGAAGTGCATAAATCGAACAAAATCTTTCACATTAGCCACTTGTAGGTGGCAATTGTGCTTCAAAGATGAGTGCTGGTCTTGGGCCCAAGGTTCATATCTTCAAGGTGCCATACCAAACAAACTCAAACATGGTGGCCTCGGCCACCGCTCTCCTTTGAGGTTTGTGTCCGTTTTCTTGTGTGTGGTGTTTTTGGCCTTCTTCTGTTTTTTCTTTTCTTTTCTTTTCTTTTGTGTCCTTTACCTTCTTGTACAAGTGCTCCATATATTCCCTTCTTGTAGTGATAGGTATTCTCTCGCGACGTATTCAGAAACCTAGACCGAGATGCTTCGAAAAGGCTTGGTAAGAGTTATCACTCAGCCATACCTTCAAAAAGCACTTTTGGTCGAAATTCCTGAGTACCCCGTGTCCATGGGCATGTATCGTGCGCACGGGGGCCCCGTGCCCACGGGCTATATACCGTGCGCACGGGATCTGCGGTTCCAGGCCCTGAAGAGGTTGGGCGTGGGGGGTTTGGGTTCATTCCCACCCAGTCGCCCCCTTCACTCCCCAGGACGCCTCCAGGACCGCCGCCGTCGCCTCCCCTCGCCGGTGCTTCTCCGGGCACCATCAGGCTTCATTGCTCCATGGAGATTGTGCGGGATGGGGTCCTCCTCCGTATTTCCACTCCCCTTGTTCTTTCCCTTCCTCCATGGATGCCTCTCTAGCTTTTGGGGTTTATAGGTTTTCACTAGATTAGGGTAGTTGCTCCCCTTGTATAGGACTAATCTAGGTGCATAGTTCTAGGGTTCCTCTGCCACACCCACTCCCATATTTTGATTTGGAAGTGGCTGCCGCTGGGGAACCCCCATGTCCATTGGGTATTTGATCCCTGTCGGTGTCAAAACCGGCGGATCTCGGGTAGGGGGTCCCGAACTGTGCGTCTAGGCGGATGGTAACAGGAGACAAGGGACACGATGTTTTTACCCAGGTTCGGGCCCTCTCGATGGAGGTAATACCCTACTCCTGCTTGATTAATATTGATGATATGGGTAGTATAAGAGTAGATCTACCACGAGATCAAGGAGGCTAAACCCTAGAAGCTAGCCTGTGGTATGATTGTTGTTAGTCCCACGGACTAAAACCCTCCGCTTTATATAGACACCGGATAGGTTAGGGTTACACAGTCGGTTACAATGGTAGGAGATCTACATATCCAGATCGCCAAGCTTGCCTTCCACGCCAAGGAAAGTCCCATCCGGACACGGGACGAAGACTTCAATCTTGTATCTTCATAGTCTTGGAGTCCGGCCGTGGCGATAGTCCGGCTATCCGGACACCCCTAGTCCGGACTCCTCAAGAGCCCCGAACCAGGCTTCAATGACGATGAGTCCGTGCGTTGATTGTCTTCGCATTGCGAGGCGGGTTCTTCTCCAAATTCCATATACTTGTCGAATAGTGTCCGGCTTCTGATAAATGTTGCGCTCCTCGGCTTCTGCACCCACTAATGGCCATCTTCCACGTGTTTGAATGAATGCGAAAAGCCATGGTATTTTTACAATTACCCCCCTAGCCGCGCAAATGAGCCGCTTATAAAAGGGGCAAGGATCTAGATCTGAGTCACACCATCCCCCCTTTGCGAGCTTTCATCGGAGCGCCTCTGACCAAAGCCCATTCCATCATGGACAGTCGACGCGGCTCCTCCTCTCGCGCTCCCAGCCCCCAGCCAGGAAATTGGGAGAGATGCTCAGTCCCGCATAGCGAGCTAGTTATACTCCAAGCCAAGGGATTTCTCCCTCCGGCCTTCATGGTTCCGGTTCGAGCCGGACTTGCCACCTACAAGGGCGGAAAGCAAGCGGAGAGCATCCCCGATCCCTCTAAAGGAGAGCGGGTGTGCTTCATCTCTTATCTAGTAAGAAGACTCGGATTTCCAATCCATCTGCTTTCTCCGGGGCTCTTGAGTTCTCTGCCCTCAATCGCACCATCTTACTCCTGCCTCCATCTTGCACATCGCGGGCTTCGTGGCCCTTTGCGAACTGTTCCTGGGCGTCGAGGCTCATTTCGGGCTGTGGAAGAGAATATTCTGCCTAGTACCTCGTTCTCATGAGGGGTCAATATATCAAGTGGGCGGAGCCGAGCTATGGCGCATCGCCGGGACCGGATACCTATCTGGAACCCCAAAGAAGGCGTCCGAAGACGGGCCTTCGAATGGTTTTACATGGAGGACGCCCCGCTGCGGATCTGTTCGGATCGGCCTTCCGGAGTTCAGCAATGCTCCTCTGAAGAAGCGCCTAAGCGGGCGCCCTCGAGCCCGGAGATAAGATGACCGGGATGTCCGTTATTTGATGAGCCGAATAAGGTTACTGGCTCATGCCGGATTGACCATGACAGGAGTCATGGCAATCTGCATTATGAGGGGAGTGCAGCCGCTCCAATACAAGGGCCACCCCATGTGGGACTTCAATGGGGAAGACGATGCCACCCGCCATGGCCGCAAAGGGCCAGGATCGGTCACCGAACTGGTGAAGATCTTGTCTACCATGTACAAAGGAGAGGAGGAGGATTTCCTCCGTGTCAACCCACTGAAGGAGTTTTCTTCGAATAATCCTCAAAGCTGGGTAAGCAAACATCCTTGTGACCTGTCCGATCCATGTTCCCGTAGTTAAATATCTCATTTCATGGTTTTTGCGCAGGAACTGCGCCGGACTGTGGAGAAGATACACAGCCCGCCCCACAACCCGAGGATCCAGAGGTCCTTGATCCGACCTCGAAGAGGATCCGGATATAACGGTGGAGTTGATCGGCGTGGTGTTCTACCAACTTAGCATCGACAATGCTTTGGTAGCCATTACGGCCGATTACCGGAAATACTTCCAGCCCCACGGTAATATGAGACCAAGATCCCAAAACCCCGATAATGACCCATCCGTGCTTATTTTTATCACCAGATACCAATGGTGTTTCGCAGGGTACCTTCGAGGCGGAAGTCGAGCTGCGCGGGCTGGCCAACAAGGGCAGCGCGCCCCGCAGGTTAAAAGAAGTGCGGTCCGGATCGAAACTCCGCCGCAACTGTATAGCGCGTCACCATACTCCCCGGATTGCTTCCTGGAAGGCGTACTAACGTTGATGCACTTTTCAGGAAAAAGAGCGCTCGTCGGACTGAGTCCGGAGAGATTGCCAATCGAACCTTCACCGGACAAGCTTCAAGGCCGGGTCCGGAGGCTGAGGCGAACACGAGACGTGCGTCGGATGCTCCTCCGACAGAGGATGCCGACAGGTTGTCCGCCACCAACTCCGAGGTGGAGAGCGCCTTGAATCACAGGCGCCGCCGGACAGTTCTTCGTGACGCATGTTTCTCCCGCAGGCCTTGAATGCCTTTGATTCGGGAGATCGCATCTCCGTGCCGCCAAGATGGTCTAGCCAGAGCCACGGAGCAAGTATGTGAAGGACATACGGGTAAGGAAATTTGACGATTATATATGCCAAGAGCCCCGAGACTTAAAATAGTTAGAATAACTGATTTAAGGATCATTTGTTATGCAGATCTTCGAGAAAAGAATACCCGATGTCCCAGAGCTTGAAGAGTGCAAGGCCCAACTTGAGGCCGCACTAGCCGCTGAGGGGAGCTACCGAGGCCCCTCCGGTAATATATGCTTTAAAAAAATAGTTTATAGAGTGCATGGGTGTGTGAATCGACCAAAACATTGCGAGATGGCGCGGACTAGATCCGGACAAGCAACAGCTCTTATGCCGCTTAAAGGCGGCGAGAGCGTGCTTACGAGGGTGCGGCAGAGAAGAATAACCTCCAAGACGCCAACACCAAGCTGGGTGAGGAACTAAAGGACATTCGTACCAGCTTGTCCGACTCCATAAAGGAGAATCGGCGGCTTCGTCGCTGCATTTTCAATAAGTGCTTGAGCGAACCTTGAAAAGAGTTCGCGAGCAAGGCCACTAACATAAACATGTATGTAGGTTTGCTCACAGTGTCGTCCCGGGAGGAGATGCCCAGTTCTTGGGTGATCTTCTTCCCGAATTGCGTCACCGCATGAACGAGTCCGGCGGTGATGAAAGGCATCGGCCAAGCCTTGTGGCTATCTATCTCCCTGCCCAAGGCATTGGGGAGCTGGCGGAGCGGCTTCAAGGAGCACGGCGGCACTTCCGCTATGCAAGATATCGGCTGCCGTCAAAGGCGCCAGGAGGCTGGGCCATGGTGAAGACGCTGTACACGGTTGGTGACCCAAACCACATGGCCGAGGTCGGACACTGGGGGTCGGATGGGATGGAGATCCCTGTAAGCTTAGTGTACGGCCAAGTAGAATTGGCCGCCAAGTATTCCCAGCAAGATTGTAAATTAGATAGCCTATTAGATGGCATTGAGGAGGAATACAACAAGTCGAATTGACTATGTATAAATATGACATGAAAAAATGTCTTCTAGCCGGATTGTAGATCGTTTGTCATAGCGCACCTTTTCGCTTCGACCTCCGGACCCGATAGTCCGAAGTGTGTCCGAATACGTTCGTGGTTATATAAGAACCGTGGTATGCATGGAGACCAAGCGTAGGGGTCATTGTTGCTGTATCAGACAAGTGCCCAGCTAGTTATGTTATATTACATGGGTAGTAAGAAACATCTTCCAGGGAGAATAGTTCCGTTAAGGGTTCCTTTCGCTGGGATGCATGCCCTAAAGTGCATGTCAAAGCTGCTATAAAGCGTAAAATCATCTGGGGCAGATGGGTAAATAATTAAAAATCATCTTTTAGTTCACCGACCGAATATTCCCTTAAGAACGCTTAGCTTTCGGCTTCACCCAGGTCGAGGTACACATCCGGTGACCCGCAAGAATAATCGCAGAGGTGCTCCTTTACCACCTAGCCGAACAATCGGGAGCGTAGGGGTAAGCACAGAGCCAACACCCAGCTTGGCCAAAATTTAAGTCATATCGATGCATATAATGGTGAATAAAAGGTACATGCGGAAGTTTAACTCATGTGTTGGGCATGAAAGCCCGTACAAATAAGCTTCTGCTAAAGAGGCCCCCAGGTATAATGAGCGCGGACAGCGCGTCAAGTGTGTGCGGAAAAAGCGCAAACGAGCCTCTAGAGGCTACAGGAAGAAGAAGAGGGAAGGAGAGAAATAAAAGACAGCAAAAAGCAAAAATAAAGAATGCGGACGGAGGAAGGAGACGAACTTGGAGTCCGGCACTTAGGCGTAGAATCTTCGTAGACGGGCTGCGTTCCATGGGTTCGGCTCGAGTTGGTTATCCGATGCGTTTCGCAGACGGTATCCTCCGTCGGTCAGGACCTGGTCGATGATGAAGGGACCTTCCCATTTGGGCTTGAGTTTGTCCTTTTTATTGTCCGGCAGGCGTAGAACTAGTTCGCCAACGTTATAAGCTTTGGCCCGCATTTCCTTCTTTGATATCTTCGAGCTCGCTGTTGATAGAATGCGAACGAGCTTTTGCCACGCCGCGCCTCCTCCAATGCGTCCAACTGTCCTGCCGATCAAGCTCGGCTTCTCTTTCTTCGTACATGCGCACTCGAGGTGAGTCATGTATTATGTCGCAGGGCAAGACTGCCTCTGCGCCGTACACCATGAAGAATGGTGTAAATCTGGTAGTACGATTCGGCGTGGTCCGCAGCCCCCAGAGTATGGAGTCGAGCTCCTCGACCCAGTGCGTGTTAGATTCCTGGAGGGACCGCACTAGTCTGGGTTTAATGCCGCTCATGATTAGATCGTTTGCCCGTTCGACTTGGCCGTTGGTTTGAGGGTGATAGACTGAGGCGTAATCGAGCTTGATGCCCATGTTTTTGCACCATGATTTGACCTCGTCGGCCGTGAAGTTGGTGCCATTATCAGTGATGATACTGTGGGGGACACCGTAACGGTGCACTACCCCTAATATGAAGTCTATCACTGGTCCGGATTCGACCGTTTTAACAGGCTTGGCCTCTATCCATATGGTGAATTTATCCACCATGACCAATAGGTATTTTTGCTTGTGGGTTCCTCCCCTGAGGGGTCCGACCATATCAAGCCCCCAGACCGCGAACGGCCAGGTGATGGGTATAGTTTTAAGGGCGGTGGGTGGCATGTGGCTTTGGTTAGCAAAAAGCTGGCAACCGACGCATCGTTGGACTAAGTCCTGTGCATCTGCCCGGGCCGTCAGCCAATAAAATCCTGTGCGGAAGGCCTTACCTACAAGGGCCCAGGCTGCGGCGTGGTGCCCACCCAGTCCGGCATGAATTTCAGCCAGGACGTTTCGCCCTTCCTCTTCGGAGATACACCTTTGAAGGACTCCAGTAGTGCTTTTCTTATAAAGCTCTCCCTCATGGACTTTATAGGCTTTAGAGCGCCGTACTATGCAGCGAGCCTCATTTTGGTCTTCGGGGAGTTCCTGCCTAGTTAGGTAGGCTAGGAATGGTTCCGTCCACGGGGCGATAACCGCCATTATTTCGTGAGCAAAGGGTGTTATTTAGGGGGCGGAGCCTCCGGTCGTGTCAGAGTGTTCGGCGTCAGGCGGTGCGGTTGGGTCCGGATTGTTATTGCCGGACTCCCCTTCCCATAGTACGGATGGCTTGAACAGCCGTTCCAAAAAGATATTGGTTGGGACCGCATCGCGTTTTGCACCGATGCATGCCAATATATCCGCCGCCTGGTTGTTATCCCGGGCTATATGATGAAATTCGAGCCCTTCGAACCGTGCTGACATTTTTAGGGCCGCAATGTGGTATGCTGCCATTTTCGGATCTTTGGCGTCAAAGTCTCCGTTTATTTGAGATATTGCGAGGTTTGAATCCCCGCGCACCTCTAGGCGTTGAATGCCCATGGAGACTGCCATCCGGAGGCCGTGCGTAGGGCCTCGTGTTCGCTGCGTTGTTGGAGTCCGTATACATTATCTAAAGGACGTATTGGACTGTGTCCCGGTTGGGGACGTCGGACGACGCCAGACCCAGTGCCGATCCAACATTTTGGAGCCGTCAAAGTGCATGATCCAATTGGAGTATGCGCCGTATTCTTTAGGGAGTTCGGCTTCAGTCCATTCGGCCACGAAGTCGGCCAAAACCTGCGACTTAATAGCTCGTCGTGGCTTATAGGTTATGTCGAATGGGAGGAGCTCTATGGCCCATTTAGCAATCCGCCCGTCGCGTCGCGGTTGTTTATAATGTCATTAAGAGGTACTTGGAGGCTACCGTTATCGAACACTCTTGAAAGTAGTGTGGCAGCTTCCGGATGCCATGAACACCGCGTATGCTATCTTTTGATAGTGTGGATACGGGACTTGCATGGAGTTAGGACAAGGGACACATAATAAACCGGTTTTGAATGGGGAACCGTGTCCGTCCGTTCTCGTTCGACAACGAGCACCGCTACCGACAACTTGATGTGTTGCTGCGATGTATAATAGCATTGGTTCGCCCGTTAGCGCGCGCCAGACCGGTTTGTTGCCAAAATGGCCTTTATTTCTTCGAGTCCGACCGTGGCGACATCCGTCCACTCGAAGTGTTCGGTGCGGCGGAGGAGGCAGTAAAGAGGTAATGCCTTTTCTCCTAAACGGGAGATAAAGCGGCTTAGAGCCGCTACGCATCCCGTCAAGTTTTGAATTTGTTTGAGGTCTTTTGGAATATCCAATTGTGACAGAGCTCGAATCTTGGCTGGCTTTGCTTCAATTCCTCTACCGGACACGATGAAGCCCAGGAGCTTTCCGGCTGGAACGCCGAAGACACATTTTTCCGGATTGAGCTTGATGTCATATTTTCGAAGATTGTCGAATGTGAGCCTCAAGTCGTCTACTAGAGTTTTGACGTGCTTGGTTTTGACGACCACGTCATCTACATATGCTTCCACCGTTTTGCCGATTTGGTTTGCCAGACATGTCTGAATCATGCGCTGATATGTTGCGCCGGCGTTTTTAAGCCCAAAGGGCATTGTGTTGAAGCAGAACGGGCCGTATGGAGTGATGAATGCTATTGCAGCTTGGTCTGGCTCCGCCATCTTGATTTGGTGGTAGCCGGAGTACGCATCGAGGAAGCACAATGAGTCGTGTCCTACTGTAGCGTCAATGATTTGATCAATTCGAGGGAGGGCGAAGGGGTCCTTTGGGCAAGCCTTATTAAGGTCTTTGAAATCAACATATAGGCGCCAGGATTTATCCTTCTTTGGTACCATCACCAGGTTCGCTAGCCAGTCCGGATGTTTTATATCTCTGGATGAATCCGGCCTCCAAAATTTTGGCTAGCTCCTCTCCCATGGCCTGTCTCTTGGGTTCGAAAAAGCGCCGAAGAGCCTGTTTGACCGGCTTGAATCCTTTTAGGATATTTAGGCTATGCTCGCCACCGACGTGGGATTCTGGCATGTCCGAAGGGTGCCAGCAAAGATGTCCCGATTTTCTTGTAGAAATTCTCGTGGTGCAGCGTCTACATCGAGGTTTAATTGTGCCCGATGGAGGCCGTCTTTGCGAGGTCCGTTGGGTGGACTTGGAATTTGACTATTTCATCCGCTGGTTTAAAAGAGGTGGACTTGGATCTTTTATCAAGTATCACATCATCCACATTCACCGTGGAGCGCATCATGCGGTGAGTTCCTCGGCCGCTAGGGCTTGGATAGTGCCTCGAGGGCTAGTGCGGCTGTCTTATTTTCGGTAGCGAGTGCTATGTTCGGATCACTAGCCGAGTGATGATTCCGTTGGGACCGGGCATTTTAAGCTTCATGTACCCATAATGGGGTATAGCTTGAAAAATTGTGAATGCCTCTCATCCTAATAAAGCATGATATCCGCTGTTGAGCGGGCCACTTGAAATGTGACCTCCTCGGACCTGTAATTGTCCGTGAGCGAACACTACGCCCAGCGTGATTTTTCCTGTGCAGCATGCTTCCGGCTGGGGATTATTCCTCTAAAGGTTGTGCTGCTTCGCCAATGCGGTTCCATCTATTTCCATTTTTCGGAGGGTTTCCTCATAGATGAGGTTTAGTCCGCTGCCGCCATCCATGAGTACCTTAGTAAGGCGAAAGCCGCCTACTATCGGGCTGAGGACCAATGCGGTGGTGCCCGGCAGTTCGAATTTAGGTTCGCTCACGGCATTGAAGGTAATAGCCGTGTCCTCCATGGATTTATTGTTGCTACTTGGTAGACTTCGCCAAAGTTGCGGAGTTGCCGTTTTCGCATGTTATTTGATGTGAAAGTCTCAAGACTATTAACACCGTCTTCGGTGTTCTGGGCTGGGATTCGAGGCTAGAAGCTCTTCGCCACTTTTGGCCACCGCCGTAGTATCCAACATGCTCAAGGCTATGAGTTGGAGTGGCGCCCTACGTGCTATGAATTTTGCGAGGTCCATTTAGCTAACCCTCCAATACGGTTCTGTACCCTTTAGGGGGTTTTTGGTTTTTTGGTATTCAACCCAGGTGCTTGATAATGATGCACCCTTTTGTTCCGGACTAGGGATGTATTCGGGGCCGGATTATCCCAAAATTTACTTTTGGTTTTCCAGGCGCTCTCCATCGCACAGTATTTTTGTACGATGGTCACCAAGTCAGCAAAGCGTGTAATTTCGCGACGACTTATGGCGTTTAGGATTCCCTTGTCCGTGCAACTATTGTAGAAGATTGGTATTGCGTCCTCCTCTCGGCAGTCCTTTATCCTGTTCATAACTAGGAGGAATCTGGCCCAGTAATGATGTACTGTTTCGGCGGGCTCTTGCCGAATTCGAGATAGATCACTAATGTTTGGGTGGTAGGTGGCACTAAATCCGGAACCCGTCCAATTTAGGACTCAAGGGCCGGAAGTTTCGAACTCAAAGTTTAGATTTTGAGTGCTATCCAATGAGTCCGACCCGCCCGACTTTAAGTTCGTGGCTTGATCGACATCCGTCCCTCCGCAGGAATCCGGCATGGAGGGATCGAATCCGGACGTAGCTAGTCCTTAAGATAGGAGAAGAGTCGCCGCATTGCTCCTCTATCACAGCAACATGATGGGTAGCCTGGGGAGAGTTGATCTCTCTCAGATCGGTTTTAGGCCCGATCCGGTCGTAATCTATGGCGACTCCTAGGGCGGCGATGAGATCCAAGAGCTCGTTTACGAAGGAGAGCTCAATCGGGTCTAACTGTTCGGCAAGTTCCGAACTAACATGGAGATTGGTTTCGATGACTCGAGAGGTCATCGCGGTATGACGGCCGAACTAGCGGTCATGAGAAACCGCCTAGCGAAGAGTCGACCAGTGGCCAAGGCTTCTTTGGCGATGGTATCGTCTTTAAAGACGAGATGAGGCATCCTACCTGATGGCGACGACACAAAGGAACTCTCAATGAAAGCACCAATGTCGGTGTCAAAACCGGCGGATCTCGGTAGGGGTCCCAATCAAGCGTCTAGGCGGATGGTAACAGGACACAAGGGACACGATGTTTTTACCCAGGTTCGGGCCCTCTCGATGGAGGTAATACCCTACTCCTACTTGAATAATATTTATGATATGTGTAGTACAAGAGTAGATCTACCACGAGATCAAGGAGGCTAAACCCTAGAAGCTAGCCTATGGTATGATTGTTGTTCGTCCTACGGACTAAAACCCTCCGGTTTATATAGACACCGGATAGGTTAGGGTTACATAGAGTCGGTTACAATGGTAGGAGATCTACATATCCGTATCGCCAAGCTTGCCTTCCATGCCAAGGAAAGTCCCATCCGGACACGGGACGAAGTCTTCAATCTTGTATCTTCATAGTCTTGGAGTCCGGCCGTGACGATAGTCCGGCTATCCGGACACCCCCTAGTCCGGGACTCCCTCAATCCCCATGTGCACGGGGCCCTGTGCCCACAGTCGTGTACCGTGCGCACGGAAACCCCATGCCCACGGGGTCTAACCCCGCGTACGCACGGGGTACACAGGAACTTTCTGCCTTGTTTTGTTCTACTCCTCAGCCACTATCTCAAGCACTTGGGTGTTTGTGTGTGTGTGTTTCAGACTCCGTAGGCAAGAAGGAAGAGCTCCGTCGCAAGCGACCAAAGGCAGGTTCCAGGGAGTTCACTATTGCTCGCCGCCAGCCATCTGAGGGCATTAGTCAGGGGTCAGGGTTAGGCCAGGGTTGTATTTGCCGTGCAGCCACCAAGCAGCCCGTTGTTGAGGCCTATGATGATTCAGAGGAAGAGTATGACTCTCAGGAAGATGCTCATTATGTCAACCCCGCTGATGTTGAGATAGAGGCTGAGGATGATCTCGTTGATGAAAATGATGACGATGAGGAAGAGATGTCTAGTCCCAAGCAAGCCATAACAGGCGGGCGGGATCTCAGGGGGATGCCTCTTTCAGAATGGTCCAAGCCAGAGATTTGGGCTGAGAGGAAGAATCATCCGTATGCTGCTACTACTGGTTTGCAGGTTGATCCCTGGTTCAAGAATGAGTTTCAGCAGAGAGTGTACCATGAGCTCCTCATGACCAAGGGCAAGAAGTTTGCTCCTCACAAGCAAGTTAATGTTGAGAGTCTCCATGATAATGATCACCTCTATCCTGGCATGTACCCTGCTCTTGGAAGGTTGGGTCTTATTGATTTTGTCACCTTCAACCATTCGTACAATGAGGATCTGGTAATGCAGTTCTTTGCCACCACGATCTTCTCCAATGACTCTGCTCGCACCCTCACATGGATGTCTGGGACACATCGGTGCTCTGCTCATATGGCCAAGTTTTATGAGATCATTCCTTATCAGTTCTTTGATGAGGAAGGAACATCTGATGAGTTTGGCAGGGTTCATGAGAGTGGGCAGCACACTAAGGATGAGATTGCATTCACCTATAAGCAAGAAAAGTCTTTTGTCACCGGTTCCATCAAAGACCTTGTGCCTCTCTATGATACGATGCACCATATCCCGAGGAACACTCTCACGCCAAAGGCCAGTGATTCTCACAACATAAGAAGTTCCATGTTGGATGTCTTTGTGTACCTGCATAGGAAGAAGAAAGTGGATGTTCTGGACTTCATGTTCTATGAGCTCCGTCAGTGTGTGCAAGAGAACAAGTCTTTGATCTATGCTCCATTCTCCAGGCGTTGATTGAGTCCACCTGCCCAGTTAAGTATATCTCTCAGTACAAGACTTCAGTTCCAAAAAGCAACTCCAACTAGACCCCGGCTGCTCCTGCTCCATACGTGCCCTCCAAGAAGGGGCGCAGCCCTAGGCCTGAGGATAGTGCCACATACACTCCTAGTATGTCCTCCACTTCACGGATCCCTCGTGGTAAGGGAAAGAAGGTAGACTCTGAGGCTGTTTTTACCAAGGGAGAGAAGAAGACCTTGTTCAAGACCATGAGCAATTTGTTCAAGATGTGCCAGTCCATTCAGCGTCGTCAGGTTAAGGAGGTTAACAAGGACAAGCTCTTGCGGCGTGAGATGAAGGCTGAGAGGGCTGCAGCTGGTGAGGAGATTGTCTGAGGGTCCAAGGACAACGACAACAAGGCCACATCTCGTTCTTTTCCGATGGCAGGATGGCGGTTTGACAATGATGATGATGATGCTTCAAGTGCGCCCCCTCTTGTCTAGTGTGTCTGTGTGTCGCCGTTTCTCCTTTTTTGTTGTATTGATGACAAAGGGGGAGAAGTGGTGTGTGTGTGTTGGTGTTCTTTAGTGTGTGTTGAGATCTCAAGGCCTTGTGTTTCTCTCTTTGTTGGTTGTTTCTAGTTGGCTTGAGATACTCTTATTTGCTTGACTTGGTTTGGTTGTGATCTACTCATATTTGCTCGTGAGACTCTAGCATTTATCTTGAACCTTATGCAATGGTTATATTGTGCTTATTATGTCGTTTATTATGTGTCTCACGTTATTTGCTCACTACACCATCTCATGAGATCTAGGCACCGTTATAGGTTTATTATGTTGATCTCATGTCTTTTGACAATGTTGATCTTGGGGGAGCCTCCTATGTGTTTACTTGATGCATTCTCAAGCATTCATTTTATCCGGGCACACATATAGGCGGAGCTACTATGATCAATCATTGTCAAATGGCTATTTAAAAGTTCATATCCCTTATGCCATGCTCTAACCACGTTGTCATCAATGCACCAAAAATGGGAGATTTAAAGTGCAAAGTGGCACTTAAACTATATTTTGGTGTGATGACAATGTGGTTAGTGGAACTAATATCGGTTTCTATAGTTTATCTTAGGATATTGGTTCCAAGTGTTTCGTGATGGAGATGTGCGACCCCCCCAATTAAAAAAGGTCAAAGGTGTGGTCAATTGGCAATTCAAAGGTTTTAGTTTTGGTTTGCTCCGAGTCGTAGGAAAGACCGCACTATTAAGAGGGGTCGGTGTGGATAAGTGTTGTGTGGGAATGCCATCGCCGAACCATATACACTAGCCTACCCATTCCTACCACTTAAATCCATAGTGTGCGTGCGTGTGGTACTTAGAGAGCTTGCAATAGAAAGTTACTGGGTACCCCGTGTGCACAGGGTCTTTGGACCCCCATGCGCATGGGGTACTGCGTAACTCTCTGGGTACCCCGTGCGCATGGGGTTTTGACCCCGTGCATGCACGGGTACTCATAAACTCTCTGGTACCCGTGCAAGACGGGGTCTTTTGACCCCCTTGCTCATGGGGTGGTGTGAAAGTCTCTGAGTACCCTGTGCGCACGGGGCTGACTTAGCCCATGCGCACGGGGTCCAACGGGCAGAAACGGCCACCCGAGCATGAACACTATAAAAGCCCCCCTTCTTCCTTCTCCATCCCTAACCCTAATGTCTTGTTGAGCTTCACCATTGCTACACTCCATTTTGCTCAATACTCTCAATCCCTTCACCCAAACTTGTTGAAGTTTTGGGCATTGGTAGAGTAAGACCCGATCTACATCTTGACCAAACCAAATCGCGTTCCCTGCAAGATTTCTTCCCCATTGACTTGTTACTCTTGGAGCTTGGGCTCCTAGGCGGTTAGAGGTTCCTCCGGAAGCTTCCTTGCTTGTGGTGTGCTCTGGAGAAGTTTGTAAAGGTGTGGTGGTCGCCTTCAAGACCAACCCTGAGTGATTCGAGGCTCATCCATTGGGGGTGACTCGAAAGAGACTACAGTGAGCCTTCGTGGCGTTCCGCAAGCTTTGGCTCCGACACCGCTCTAAACGGAGAGTAGCTCTTCCCCAAGGAAGAGTGAACTTCGGGATAAAATCCGCGTCCTCGCCTCATTTATGGTTAATCCTTTCCCGCACCTTACTTTGCCTTGTATGCTTGTTGGCTTGCTAATTAGATTGTTGCCTAGCATACTTTGCTTTAAGCTTGCTTTTCATATAGGTTCTGTTCACCTAGTTGCATATCTAGTGAACCCTATTTATCCGCTAAACCTTAAAATTGACAAGAAAGATTAAAATTTGTAGTCTCCTATTCAACCCCCTCTAGTTGACCGTATCGATCCTTTCAAAATCGAACTCCATTGTAAATATTTATATATTTTGCTAGAAATTTGGTCAAACATAGACAAAGTTTGACTTTTTGAAAACTTATAGACCTTATAATTAGGAATGGATGGAGTACAATATTGACGAAGTTAATTATCAAAACTAATGCACAAAAAGCGAGTGCGCCATTAAATAGGGATGGTGTGGGTACACCTCACCTACCCAACCATATGTACACCTCACATGTTGTCTTTATTTGTGAGTGTGACATAAACAACTACAAGTACCGCCTCAATTCACGTAAGGATGATACTTTGGATTCGATCCGGTTTTCAAAATATAACTTTGATGATTAACTTGTATTATATAATAAAAAGTGTAATATAAGAATTTTTTTCAAAATGGGCAGAAACTTTGGAGTATAAGGATTACTCACTTCTCCACATAATAAGATTGTGACAGTGCAATGTTTATTGATAGTAGTAATAGTTTAGGCTTTGTTGGTGTCATTCGGTTCTATCTTTTTCCAGTATTATATTCACTTAGTTCCTATTGACATGGCACACATACATTTGAAGATTTAACTCGGACAAAAAAATGTGAATCATGTGTTACAAACATTATACTATTCATTTTGCAGTAAAATGTGTTGTTTCCAGTTGTATATTTTCTCTTATGGCATATAATTAATATATTATTGGCAAAACTGGCGATCAAAGTTAACACATAAAAGCTCAAACTGTAACTTTCATGATAGTATATTTGAGGTTCAACTTTAACCATTAATCTGGGCAACAAAACATGGATTATGTGTTACAACAATTATGTTGGGGAACGTAGTAATTTCAAAAAAATTCCTACGCACACGCAAGACCATGGTGATGGCATAGCAACGAGAGGGGAGAGTGTCTGTCCACGTACCCTCGTAGACCGAAAGCGGAAGCGTTATAATAACGCTGTTGATGTAGTCGTCGTCTTCACGATCCGACCGATCCAAGCACCGAGCGTCACGGCACCTCCGAGTTTACGCACGTTCAGCTCGATGGCGATCCCGGACTCGATCCAGCAAAGTGTCGGGATGAGTTCCGTCAAGACGACGGCGTGGTGACGATGATGATGCTCCACCGACGCAGGGCTTCGCCTAAGCTCATGACGATATGACTTCTCCGCGCGAGGCTTCACCTAAGCTCATGACGATATGACCGAAGTGGAATATAGTGGAAGGGGCACCGTGACACGGCTAAGGAACGATCCGTAGATCAACTTCGTGTCATGGGGTGCCCCCTGCCCCGTGATATAAAGGAGCAAGGGGGGGTGCGGCCGCCCTAGAGAGGCGCTGGAGGAGTCCTACTCCCACCGAGTAGGACTCCCCCTCCTAGTTGGACTAGGACTTGGGGAAGGGGAAGAGGGAAGGGTGCGGCCCCTCCCCTAGTCCAATTTGGACTAGGCCATGGGGCGCGCGGCCTGCCCTAGGCAGCCCTCTCTCTTCCCGCAGGGCCCAATAAGGCCCAATACTTCTCCCGGCGAATTCCGTAACTCTCCCAGACTCGAAAAATACCGAATCATTCGAACCTTTCCGAACTCGAATATAGTCGTCCAATATATCGATCTTTACGTCTCGACCATTTTGAGACTCCTCGTCATGTCCCCGATCTCATCCGGGACTCCGAACTCCTTCGGTACATCAAAACTCATAAACTCATAATATAAGCATCATCGAAACCTTAAGCGTGCGGACCCTACGGGTTCGAGAACTATGTAGACATGACCTAGAACTATTCTCGGTCAATAACCAATAGCGGAACCTGGATGCCCATATTGGTTCCTACATATTCTACGAAGATCTTTATCGGTCAAACCGCATAACAACATACGTTGTTCCCTTTGTCATCGGTATGTTACTTACCCGAGATTCGATCATCGGTATCCAATACCTAGTTCAATCTCGTTACCGGTAAGTCTGTTTACTCGTTCCGTAATACATCATCTCACAACTAACTCATTAGTTGCAATGCTTGCAAGGCTTATGTGATGTGTATTACCGAGAAGGCCCAGAGATACCTCTCCGACAATCGGAGTGACAAAACCTAATCTCGATTCATGCCAACTCAACATATACTTTTGGAGACACCTGTAGAGTACCTTTATAATCACCCATTTACGTTGTGACGTTTGGTAGCACACAAAGTGTTCCTCCGGTAAACGGGAGTTGCATAATCTCATAGTTGCAGGAACTTTGTATAAGTCGTGAAGAAAGCATAAGCAACATACTAAACGATCAAGTGCTTAAGCTAATGAAATGGGTCATGTCAATCACATCATTCTCCTAATGATGTGATCCCATTAATCAAATGACAACACATGTCTATGGTTAGGAAACATAACCATCTTGATTAATGAGCTAGTCTAGTAGAGGCATACTAGTGACTATCTGCTTGTCTATGTATTCACACATGTATTATGTTTCCGGTTAATACAATTCTAGCATGAATAATAAACATTTATCATGATATAAGGAAATAAATAATAACTTTATTATTGCCTCTAGGGCATATTTCCTTCAGTCTCCCACTTGCACTAGAGTCAATAATCTAGTTCACATCGCCATGTGATTTAACATCAATAGTTCACATCTATATGTGGTTAACACCCATAGTTCACATCGACATGTGACCAACACCCAAAGGGTTTACTAGAGCCAGTAATCTCATTCACATCGCTATGTGATTAACACCCAAAGAGTACTAAGGTGTGATCATGTTTTGCTTGTGAGATAATTTTAGTCAACGGGTCTGTCATATTCAGAGCCGTGAGTATTTTGCAAATTTCTATGTCTACAATGCTTTGCACGGAGCTACTCTAGCTAATTGCTCCCACTTTCAATATGTATCCAGATTGAGACTCAGAGTCATCTAGATTAGTGTTAAAACTTGCATCGACGTAACCCTTTACGACGAACCTTTTTTCACTACCATAATCGAGAAATATATCCTTATTCTACTAAGGATAATTTTGACCGCTGTCCATTGATCTACTCCTAGATCACTATTGCACTCCCTTGCCAAGCTTAGTGGTAGGGTATGCAATAGATCTGGTACACAGCATGACATACTTTATAGAACCTATGGCTGATGCATAGCGAATGACTTTCATTCTCTTTCTATCTTCTGCCGTGGTCGGGTTTTGAGTCTTACTCAATCTCACACCTTGTAACACAGGCAAGAACTCTTTCTTTGACTGTTCCATTTTGAACTACTTCAAAATCTTGTCAAGGTATGTATTCATTGAAAAACTTATCAAGCGTCTTGATCTATCTCTATAGATCTTGATGCTCAATATGTAAGCAGCTTCACCGAGGTCTTTCTTTGAAAAAACTCCTTTCAAACACTCCTTTATGCTTTGCAGAATAATTCTACATTATTTCGATCAACAATATGTCATTCACATATACTTATCGAAAAGGCTGTAGTGCTCCCACTCACTTTCTTGTAAATACATGCCTTTCTAAAAGTCTCAGATAAAATCATATGCTTTGATCAACACATCAAAGCGTATATTCCAACTCGAGATGCTTGCACCAGTCCATTGATGGATCGCTGAGCTTGCACATTTTGTTAGCACCTTTAGGATTGACAAAATCTTCGGTTGTATCATATACAACTCTTCTTTAAGAAAACCATTAAGGAATGCAGTTTTGACATCCATTTGCCGATTTCATAAAATGTGGTAATTGCTAACATGATTCGACAGACTTAAGCATCGCTACAGCTTGATAAAATCTCATTGTAGTCAACACCTTGAACTTGTCGAAAACCTTTCTGCGACAAGTCGAGCTTTGTAGATAGTAATACTACTATCAAGATCTGTCTTCCTCTTGAAGATCCATTTATATAATATGGCTTGCCGATCATCGGGCAACTCCATCAAAGTCCACACTTTGTTCTCATATATGGATCCCATCTCAGATTTCATGGTCTCAAACCATTTCGCGGAATCTGGGCTCATCATCGCTTCCTCATAGTTCGTAGGTTCATCATGGTCTAGTAACATGACTTCTAGAATAGGATTACCGTACCACTCAGTGCGGATCTTACTCTGAAGACCTACGAGGTTTGGTAGCAACTTGATCTGAAGTCTCATGATCATCATCATTAACTTCCTCACTAATTGGTGTAGGAATCATCGAACTGATTCCTGTGATGAACTACTTTCCAATAAGGGAGAAGGTACAATTACCTCATCAAGTTCTACTTTCCTCCCACTCACTTCTTTCGAGAGAAACTTCTTCTCTAGAAAGGATCCATCTTAGCAACAAATATCTTGCTTTCGGATCTGTGATAGAAGGTGTACCCAATAGTTACCTTTGGGTATTCTATGAAGACGATTTCTCGATTTGGGTTCGAGCTTATCGGTGAAAACTTTTCACATAAACATCACAACTCAAACTTTAAGAAACGACGACTTAGGTTTATTTGCTAAACCATAGTTCATACGGTGTCATCTCAACGGATTTAGATGGTGCCCTATTAAACGTGAATGCAGCTGTCTCTAATGTATAACCCCAAAACGATAGTGGTAAATCGGTAAGATACATCATAGATCGCACCATATCAAAATAAAGTACGATTCTGACGTTCGGACACACCATAACGTTGTGGTGTTCCAGTGGCGTGAGCTGTGAAACTATTCCACATTGTTTTCATTGAAGACCAAACTCGTAACTCAAATATTCATCTCCACGATCAGATCGCGAAACTTTATTTTCTTGTTACGATGATTTTCTACTTCACTCTGAAATTCTTTGAACTTTTCAACTATTTCAGACTTATGTTTCATCAAGAAGATATACGCATATCTGCTCAAATCATCTGTGAAGGTCGAAAATAATGATACTTGCCACGAGCATCAACACTCATTGAATCGCATACATCGGTATGTATTATTTCCAATAAGTCAAGAGCTTGTTCCATTGTTCCGAGAACGGAGTTTTAGTCATCTTGCCCAAAAGGCACGGTTCGCAAGCATCAAATGATTCATAATCAAGTGATTCCAAAAGTCCATCAAGATGGAGTTTTCTTCATGCGCTTTACACCAATATGACCTAAACGGCGAGTGCCACAAATAAGTTGCACTATCATTATTAACTTTGCATCTTTTGGTTTCAATATTATGAATATGTATCACTATGATTGAGATCCAATGAACCATTTTCATTTGGTGTGTAACCATATAAGGTTTTATTCATGTAAACAGAACAACAATTTATTCTCTTACTTAAATGAATAACCGTATTGCAATAAACATGATCAAATCATATTTATGCTCAACACCAAATAACACTTATTTAGGTTCCACACTAATCCCGAAAGTATGGGGAGTGTGCGATGATGATCATATCAATCTTGGAACTACTTCCAACACTCATCGTCACTTCCCTTCAACTAGTTTCTGCTCATTCGCAACTCCGTTTCAAGTTACTACTCTTAGCAACCTAACCAAGATCAAATACCGAGGGTTGCTACGAACACTAGTAAAATACACATCAATAATCTGTATATCAAATATACCCTTGTTCACTTTGCCATCCTTCTTATCCACCAAATATTTGGGGTAGTTCCGCTTCTAGTGACCAGTTCCTATGCAGTGTAAGCACTCAGTTTCAGGCTTTGGTTCAGCTTTGGGTTTCTTCGTGGGAGTGACAACTTGCTTGTCATTCTACTTGAAGTTCCCCTTTCTTTCCCTTTGCCCTTTTCTTGAAACTAGTGGTCTTTGTCAATCATCAACACTTGATGCTCTTTCTTGATTTCTACCTTCGTCGATTTCAACATCACGAAGAGCTCGGGAATCGTTTTCGTCATCCCTTGCATACTATAGTTCATCACGAAGTTCTAGTAACTTAGTGATGGTGACTAGAGAATTCTGTCAATCACTATCTTATCTGGAAGATTAACTCCCACTTGATTCAAGCGATTGAAGTACCTGCACAATCTGAGCACATGCTCACTAGTTGAGCGATTCTCCTCCATCTTTTAGCTATAGAACTTGTTGGAGACTTCATATCTCTCAACTCGGTATTTGCTTGAAATATTAACTTCAATTCCTGGAACATCTCATATGGTCCATGACGCTCAAAACGTCTTTGAAGTCCCGATTCTAAGCGATTAAGCGTGGTGCACTAAACTATCAAGTAGTCATCATATTGAGCTAGCCAAACGCTCATAATGTCCGCATCCGCTCCTGCAATAGGGTCATCACCTAGCGGTGCATCAAGGACATAATTCTTCCGTGCAGCAATGAGGATAAACCTCGGATCACGGATCCAATCCGCAATATTGCTACTATCATTTTTCAATACAATTTTCTCTAGGAACACATATAAAAACACAGGAAGCAACAACGCGAGCTATTGATCTACAACATAATCTGCAAAATACTACCAGACTAAGTTCATGATAATTTAAAGTTCAATTAATCATATTACTTAAGAACTTCCACTTAGATAGACATCTCTAGTCATCTAAGTGATTACGTGATCCAAATCAACTAAACCATGTCCGATCATCACGTGAGATGGAGTAGTTTCAATGGTGAACATCACTATGTTGATCATATCTACTATATGATTCACGCCGACCTTTCGGTCTCCGTGTTCGAGGCCATATCTGCATATGCTAGGCTCGTCAAGTTTAACTCGAGTATTCTGCGTGTGCAAAACTGGCTTGCACCCGTTGTAGATGGACGTAGAACTTATCACACCGATCATCACGTGGTGTCCGGGTACTACTGAACTTTTAGCAACGGTGCATACTCGGGAGAACACTTCTTGATAATTTTAGTGAGAGATCATCTTATAATGCTACCGTCAATCAAAGCAAGATAAGATGCATAAAGGATAAACATCACATGCAATCAATATAAGTGATATGATATGGTCATCATCATCTTGTGCTTGTGATCTCCATCTCCAAGCACCGCCATGATCACCATCGTCACCGGCGCGACACCTTGATCTCCATCGTAGCATCGTTGTCGTCTCGCCAACTATTGCTTCTACGACTATCGCTCTGCTTAGTGATAAAGTAAAGCAATTACATGGCTTTTGCATTTCATACAATAAAGCGACAACCATATGGCTCCTGCCGATTGCCGATAACTCGGTTACAAAACATGATCATCTCATACAATAAAATATAGTATCACGTCTTGACCACATCACATCACAACATGCCCTGCAAAAACAAGTTAGACGTCCTCTACTTTGTTGTTGCAAGTTTTACGTGGCTGCTACGGGCTGAGCAAGAACCGTTCTTACCTCGCATCAAAACCACAACGATAGTTTGTCAAGTTGGTGCTGTTTTAACCTTCGCAAGGACCGGCGAGCCACACTCGGTTCAACTAAAGTGAGAGAGACAGACACCGCCGTCACCTTTAAGCAACTAGTGCTCGGGCGGTGAAACCAGTCTCGCGTAAGCGTCTGCGTAATGTCGGTCCGGGCCGCTTCATCTCACAATACCGCTGAACCAAAGTATGACATGCTGGTAAGCAGTATGACTTATATCGCCCACAACTCACTTGTGTTCTACTCGTGCATATGACATCAACGCATAAAACCTGGCTCGGATGCCATTTGTTGGGGAACGTAGTAATTTCAAAAATTTCCTACGCACACGCAAGACCATGGTGATGGCATAGCAACGAGAGGGAGAGTGTCGTCCACGTACCCTCGTGAGACCGAAAGCGGAAGCGTTATAATAACGCTGTTGATGTAGTCGTCGTCTTCACGATCCGACCGATCCAAGCACCGAACGTCGGCACCTCCGAGTTACGCACACGTTCAGCTCGATGGCGATCCCGGACTCGATCTAGCAAAGTGTCGGGATGAGTTCCGTCAAGACGACGGCGTGGTGGCGATGATGATGCTCCACCGACGCAGGGCTTCGCCTAAGCTCCGCGACGATATGACTTCTCCGGCGCAGGGCTTCACCTAAGCTCCGCGACGATATGCCCGAAATGGAATATAGTGGAAGGGGGCACCGTACACGGCTAAGGAACGATCCGTAGATCAACTTCTGTGTCTTGGGGTGCCCCCCTGCCCCCGTATATAAAGGAGCAAGGGGGGGGGTGCGGCCGGCCCTAGAGAGGCGCTGGAGGAGTCCTACTCCCACCGAGTAGGACTCCCCCCTCTCCTAGTTGGACGAGGACTTGGGGAAGGGGAAGAGGGAAGGGTGCGGCCCTCCCCTAGTCCAATTCGGACTAGGCCATGGGCGCGCGCCTGCCCTAGGCAGCCCTCTCTCTTTCCTGCAGGCCCAATAAGGCCCAATACTTCTCCCGGCGAATTCCCGTAACTCTCCGGTACTCAAAAAATACCGAATCATTCGGAACCTTTCCGAACTCCGAATATAGTCGTCCAATATATCGATCTTTACGTCTCGACCATTTCGAGACTCCTCGTCATGTCCCCGATCTCATACGGGACTCCCAACTCCTTCGGTACATCAAAACTCATAAACTCATAATATAACTGTCATCGAAACCTTAAGCGTGCGGACCCTACGGGTTCGAGAACTATGTAGACATGACCTAGAACTATTCTCGGTCAATAACCAATAGCGGAACCTGGATGCCCATATTGGTTCCTACATATTCTACGAAGATCTTTATCGGTCAAACCGCATAACAACATACGTTGTTCCCTTTGTCATCGGTATGTTACTTACCCGAGATTCGATCGTCGGTATCCAATACCTAGTTCAATCTCGTTACCGGTAAGTCTGTTTACTCGTTCCGTAATACATCATCTCACAACTAACTCATTAGTTGCAATGCTTGCAAGGCTTATGTGATGTGTATTACCGAGAAGGCCCAGAGATACCTCTCCGACAATCGGAGTGACAAAACCTAATCTCGATTCATGCCAACTCAACATATACTTTTGGAGACACCTGAGAGTACCTTTATAATCACCCATTTACGTTGTGACGTTTGGTAGCACACAAAGTGTTCCTCCGGTAAACGGGAGTTGCATAATCTCATAGTTGCAGGAACTTTGTATAAGTCATGAAGAAAGCATAAGCAACATACTAAACGATCAAGTGCTTAAGCAAATGAAATGGGTCATGTCAATCACATCATTCTCCTAATGATGTGATCCCATTAATCAAATGACAACACATGTCTATGGTTAGGAAACATAACCATCTTCGATTAATGAGCTAGTCTAGTAGAGGCATACTAGTGACTATCTGTTTGTCTATGTATTCACACATGTATTATGTTTCCGGTTAATACAATTCTAGCATGAATAATAAACATTTATCATGATATAAGGAAATAAATAATAACTTTATTATTGCCTCTAGGGCATATTTCCTTCAAATTATACTATTCAAATTGCAGTAAAATGTGGTTTTCAATTGTGTATTTCTTGTGACTAGTAAACGTGTCCAATGCATGTGATATTGGGTAGAATATTAATTGCATTTTGATATTAGGTAAGGATATGAATTGTGAGTAATTATGTGGTTAATGTGGATATTTAATACGATGTTAATTGCACACAAAACATGTTGTCCACTCAACATTGGAGCAATGTAGGCCGTTTGATTGGCATGATTTGATGGCTGAGATTAGTTGGATCATGCCCTTTGTTTCTACTACCTCCTTTCCGGTTTATAGGGTTCAATTCAAAAATCTCATCAACCAAGGTAGATAGTGAGTGGTGGAATAATGTTTGTAGTTTACAAAAACACTTAATTAATGCACTCGTTTTCCTTAAAAAAATATGTTTACCAATGCATTAATTGCAACGCATGCATGCATGAAGTCCATGCATTGGTTAATTTTCTCTTAATACTTGCATGCAATGATGTAATGCACCTTGAAATCTGAACATGTGGCAGAGAACCATGAAATTGAGACTTATAAAATGAGAAATCTAAAATTTTAAGGTAAGCCCTATAAACCGAAAAGGAGAGAGTATTATAGTGCTATAGATAGATTTATAATTAATATATTATTGATGATCAAACTTTATGCACAAAAAATGAGTGCACCATTAAATAGGGACGGTGGGTACACCTCATCTCACCTACCAACCGCATGGTGCCTTTATTTATGAGTGTGACATAAACAACTACTCCCTCCGTCCAGGTGCATAAGTCAACTTGGACTACTCACAGTGAGAGTAACATAGGTAATAACATGACACATATCTAGATAAAGTAGATGATGTGGCAAGCAATAAATGAAGAAAGAGAGAAAAGTGGTACTTCCTCTCTCTCAGTTTACAGGGCGTGCGCGTACCCCTAGGTTGTCAATTTGACCAACCAAATACAAGTCATATATTACAAAAATATACCAATATGAACTTTAGATGTTCTATTTTCAAATGGTCTAATTTTTATGTTATATAATTTATATTAGGTTGATAAAATTGACAACCTAGGTATACACGTAGGACTTGTAAACTGAGACGGAGGAGTAACATAGCTATTACTAGTATTATGAGTAACATCACACATATCAAGGCAGGATGCGTCTATAGCCTAATAAATAAAGTGTTGCATGTTACCACGCATATGCTACTCTCCACTATAGAGATAGTAACATAGACCAGTAACATATACATGTTACCAGTCTATGTTACTACCCATTGTGGCTAGTCTTACAAAAACCAAATAATCTCATAACACATAAGCGCGGTGCATTAACTCTCATATTGTTGCTTGTTTTTGACATAAATAAAGGAATCAACTAATAAGAGCTGTGGGTCGTGTATGCTTTCAATGACTTAAGACTACCAAACACGACATGCAGTGGTCAGTTCATTGCATGCAATGATATTAATTAGCAAATAAACATTAAGTTCTCTCGTTTTCCCCTCCATCTTGGTCGCGGTGCACAATCTAAGATGATTTATGTACCTAGACGAAGGGAATACAATTACTGACTAAATTCATGTAAAATACGATACTTTGGGCATCGATATGATTTTCAAAATATAACTTTGTCGATTAACTTTTATTATAAGTCGCTTGGTTGTCAAAATATAACTTTAACGATTAACTTTTATTATAAGTAACAAGTGTAATATGTAAACCTTTCTCAAAATAGGCAGAAACTTTTGATTATAAGGATTACTCACTTCGCTACTTAATAGGACTAGAAGAACGTCCGTGCGTTGCAATGGGGCCACATTAACTTTAAGAGTTCAATATTAATATTCTCATACATATCAAGTGACATTGGCGATCTTTTTTACCATCAAATCCTCACACACACACTCTCCCTCCCTCTTCCTCACTCTCTCTCCCCCTCTCCCCCTCTCTCTGTAACACACACACACACACATATCCATCTTATTGGGTACGGGACTATAATCTATCTATTTCACACACACACACACTAGTGCATAACAATATGGATTATGTGTATTATATTTGCCACCACAACTGAGGGAATTAATTTCATGTAAATCGGCCAGCCACAGCTCCAAGAATACGCGGAGGAGGTGGTCTGGTCAGCGTCGGCGCCGCCCGGCGCAGGGCCACGGGCCGCTTCAAGTCGTGTTTGCCACCACCACCCACGCCAGGTCCTTCAAGTGCCGCTTCCACCGCACCAACTCCCAGGGCCACGACTAGGGAAGCCGCCCTTCTTCGCCCCCTTCACCGGCCACGGCCTACGCGGTGCCGCGGCACCCAGCATCAAATCAAGAACGCTCGACAACGGAGAGGGAAGGGAAGATCATATACATGTCATAAGAAAGGGAGTTTATTTACTGCTCCCTCGATGTATTGTTTCCTTTGTTTGGAGATTGATTACCATCCGTGATTTAAGGTAAGGTTAATGTGATTGAGCGATTTTTTTGAAAATCAATTATTTGTTTTCTAATTAATGTGATTGAGTGATTTAAGGTAAGGTTAATTAATTTAGATTTGATCTTTAGAGATTGTTCGTGATTGATTCTACATTACTAAATAACTTGCGCCAATATGGAAAGTTCTGATCTATTCAGATTTCTTTCGTTGTGTGAGAGGGTGACGCTAAAATAAACCGATGAAGTGGGGGATGGGACGAAAAAAATCTACGAAAAAACCCAGCGAAGGTGGGAGGAGGTACAAAAAAAACATGAAAGGTGGGACAAAAAAAACCTGAAAGCGAGACTACCAACTGCTCCATTAGAAATAGAGATAATGCAGAGTGAGTTTGACCTTCATTATTATTATCTTTAATATTAAAGCCGGGTTAGGATTGTTCTTTCGCACATCACCCACCCCTCCCATTGATCTCCCCCTCTCTCAGTTTTGAGTCCCCTACCCCTCATATCTGTGAGTTTTTTTCAGTGATTTGCTTGAGAACCGTCTTAACTGCCCCACGTTTTATTGACTTAGCAAATAAGATCATGTTTTCTTTGGCAAGACACTAAATGCTTACCAAATAAGATCCTAGAATTCATTTGGGAGAAAAATAATGAGTAGGATTTTATTTGGTAAACACTTATTTACACAATCTTATTAATATGGGCATGTAAATCACGGACTGACTAACGTTCTAGAATATTTATATTTGTTGCAATGCATGAACAATTATTCTAGTTACTACTCCCTCCGTTCCTAAATATAAGACTTTTTAGAGATTCTACTACAAACTACATACGGATGTATATAGACATATTTTAAAGTATAGATTCATTCATTTTACTCCGTATGTAATAGTTTATAGTGAAATCTCTAAAAAGACTTTAACGGAGGGAGTACATCCACGGCGCAGTGGTTATGGACAGTTGTAACCTAACTTTGCTCCATCGACGGCGAAATTAGCGCGCTGGCCCGTAGTAGATAAAATGCGCAGTGGTTATGGACAGTTGTAACCTAACTTTGCTCCATCCACGGCGAAATTAGCGCGCTGGCCCATCGTCCGCTTCGACGGCGACCCCGTCGTCAGTCACTCAGTAAATTAATCAATGCGCGCGCCCGTTCGGGAAAGCCGGTAAAAGAGCGCCATGAATATAGCCAGCTCAAAAGGGAGTAAATACAGGGCCAGAACGAAGGAAGCACGGCAGTGGCCAATGCTAACGGCTTTCACGCGTCCATCGCTTCCGAAAGCCGCCGAAAGGCTGAGTGACGGTGGCACAGAACCCACGGCGGGATTCGCTCCAGAGAGGAAAGCCCAGAAAAGAGGCGACGACAAGGACACACATCGTCTCCAGCACGGTTGCCGCACCCGATCCGGCCTCCTCCTCGGACTCCGGCCCCGGCCCCGCCGCCGTTTCGCGGGCTTTTCTCTCTCCCTGTGGACCACAGAACCCCCCGCCCGGGCCCGCGCGTCAGTCTCGCGGGGCGTCGACATAAACCCCGACCCCACGCCCGCTAACCGCGAGAGCGTCAGGGAGTATAGGAGTAGGAGTAGTACCATACCTCTGCTGACTCCTCCTACCCCCACCTGACCTGACGACTCTCGCCTCCGCCGTTCCGGAAACAGACTCGCTCTCGGCTCTCCCCTCCCCGCCCCGCCTCCCATGGATCGCGCCGCTCGCCGCCGCGCCCGCGCCGGCGGAGGTGCCCCGGCGGCGCCCTCCACTCGCGCGCGCCGCCGCGACGACGCCGGGACGATCGTCATCGACCTCGACGACGACGGGGCGGCCCCTGTGGCCGCTGCTGCCGCGAGCAGGCGCTCTTCTTCCTCCTCCTCCTCGGCGGCGGCCACGATGCCGGTGCCGCTGGTTGGGTCGGTGGCGACGCGGACCCGATCGAGGAGGCTGGCGATGCAGCCGCCGGCGCCGGAGGAGGCACCGACGGCCAAGCGGAGGAGGAAGGAGGCGACGAGCGCGGATGCCGACGGCGGCGGTGAGAGCAAGGGCGCCGGCTCCTCCAAGTCGGAAACGAGACCGAATCGCCGAGGGCGCCCCCCGCGGGCCTCCGTGAAGAGCAAGGAGGCAGAGGCGGAGGCGGATGCGCCCGCCTGTGTAGACTGGGTGGAGGTGTCCCGGCGCGATGGCTGTGACGGCAGTGGGCGGCGAGGTGATGATGCTTCTGGCGATGATAATGGCGAATCTCGCGCCGACGAGGCATGCGGCATTGGCCAGGGGAGCGATGAGCATCACAGTGCCGCTAGTGGGAATCGAATCAATGAGCATCAGGGGAGTGGGGCGGTCAATGGTTCGAATTCGTGTCATGCGGTGAATGAGGTGGTATCAGGCGATGCAGGGGGACTGAAAGGTCGTGGGGGCGAGGGGGTGGGCTAGGTGGTGGTTTTCATGTGGATGAGGAGCACATGAATGAAGAGGATACAGTAGGCTGTGGAGACAGGGAGCTGCCGACTGCGGATGCGATGATGGGTGACGAGGCCGCAGCGTCTGAAGATGACTTTGGAGATTACTATGACGACGAAATGTTGGAGGAAAGACTGGTGGCAGATCTGATCCGTACTTACAGTAATGGTGGTAATTGGGAGGCATGTAATGGTGCTTACGGCGATGGTGGCGATCTGGAGGAAGACGAGGATGAGATGGGATTCACTGATGATGGTGATGACGACGGTTCTATGCATGATGCAGATGAATGTGGCATGTCTGAACCAATCAACGACGATGCTAAGGCGCCAAACAACACTGATGCTAAGGCAGGAACGCAGGATCTGGTGGATCACAAGGTTGTTGCTGGTGAGGTTAGGTGCCATGAGGAGGAGGAGGAAGAAGATGTTATCAAGGATGAGATGGAGACTAAGCGAGAAGGAGCTACGGGCTTTAATCAAGGGAGATCGCATATAGAAATTCTTGACTCTGACGAGGAAGTAAAAGTGCTCAATGATGCCAGTAAGGCCTCGAAGAGGAAACCGTTGCCGCGAAAAAAGGAACCTGTCGTGCCATGTGTTGCATGGAGGACTCGGTCATTATGGGGGCTTAAGCAAGATAGGTTGTCGTACAATGCGTATTTTGAGGAGTTGTCCGATGAGCCAGAAGAGGAGGATGATTCAGAAGTGGAACTGGATGACGAGGATGATGACAGTGCCGATGATGACAATAGTGCCAGTCATGATTCAGAAGTGGAACTGGAAGAAGAGGATGCAAAAAAGAAAGCGAAAGAGGAAGAAGAGGCCGAAATGAGAAAACGCAAGAAAGAAATGGCTTCATCTTCGGTAAAAGTAAGGGCAGGGCCTTGGCCTCTTTATATGGATAGAGGGAAGAGAATACGAAAAGCAACCCCAAACAGCTGCAACAACTCAAAGCGACGGAGGAGGATACAAACCCACCACAGAATTGACTCATCTGATGATGAGATAATTGATCATACTGTAGCAGATGGTTTCAAGTGGGAGGTTCACAAAAAACCAGGGTTTCAACCACTGAACTTTGATAAAGATGGCAGTGAGGGTCCAATGGGCAATGACATTACACAGCATCAGAAGCAGACACATTTTACTTGGGATCTTGAGAGGAGGAAAAGGCTGAAGCTTGAAACGACGACTAAGGAACGTCAATTGTTTGAGCGACATTTGGACTCGGATTCTAGCCCATCCAGTTCGGATCAGAATAAAAGGCATGGCGATGATAGCAAAACTGAGAGGGAAAAGAAGCATTTGTCATCAAAATCTGGAAAATCTGCCAAGAAATCCAGCCGTTCAGGTTCAAAAACGCTAAAGCGACAGTCACTTCTGAAGCTTCTGATGGATAAGATCAGTGGCGATAAAGATGCAGGATTCTCTCCTTTTGACCAGCATCCTCAGTTCGACTATAATTTCAAGGATCCTCATCCATTGGTATTCTCATTTGGCACTGAAAATTCCACACCAGCTGACATACCAGAGCAAAATGCTAAAGAAAATATGCTGTGGGGTGACTTTGACTTTGCTTTAGAGTCAGAGAATATTGGAACCTACTACGATGACGAGGTAAGTTTGTATTGCAGCATGACAATTGTCTCTGACCTTCCAGATCCTTGACTGTTGTTCTCCTATTTTCCTTAGTGGTGTTGATTTGATCATGTTAACCAGTCCCTTATTTTTTTTAAAGTAGGTATTGAATTATTTTAAAATTTCTGTAGTTGTTTAACTAGACCTGGCTATAAGCTAATAACTGCACAGACTGAGCTGTTATTATATCCGATCTGAATATATAACATGATTAACTTCAGAAGACTCAGACTTGACCAGTTTGAGGAACATGGAGCTTAAGATTCACGCTGATCAAGAAAGAAAAAGGATTTCACCTAATGTGAGGCTGACCTTGGTAGCTTCATCCCTGTATTCTCAGATAAAAGAACAGGACTAGTTTCATAAGTTCAATGTTTACCAATATTTTAATGGAACACACTTTGAGAGTGATTATCTCTGCTTGGCATGATCAGCTAATGTTGACACAAACCATACTTTATGCTACTAACCAGTGATGGAACTTCCCTAGGGCCAAAGGGGGTTATCGCCCCCCTACTCTAGAAAATCCATTATGTGTATACCCTTAATGTTGGGCTTAAATATCAAATATTAGTCAAAATTCAAGAATAATTTGCATTCTTTGCCCCCTCAACACTGCCTAGCCCCTTCAACAATCTCTGTCAATCTCCGCCACTGCTACTAATAGACACCTCTGACCATTTGTTACTTTATCCATAGAAACTAAAGATTCCTTAATGCTATCTGTGTATTTTACACTAGAAATGTTACATCCAGGAGAATCTGGTCAACTTTAACTATATAATGCACCATATTACTTCTCCTAGAATTTCTACTTGTCGCATGCTTATATTTACAGCATGTTGAAATGATTAGCCTGTATTATATTGCAGCACCAAGGAGAGAGCAATGTGCTAGATCTTGGACTTCCTTCTAAAACACCTTGTTCTCGAGGGAAGCATGAATTTATTATTGATGACCAAATAGGAATCAGATGCAAATACTGCTCCTTGGTAAATCTGGAAATCAGATTTGTTTTACCATCAATGGTGAGCCATGTATTTTTTCTCTCGAAATTTTAGCTCACTCCACAATACAAAGGTAAGTTTCATCAGTTAACTCCTTTCATTTCAGGTCTCAAATTACGCAGAAAAAACTCCTTGGCGAAATGGATCTTATTTGAAGGAAGCGTTGATGTATCATGATCTTTGTGAACAAGCTGGAAGTGTTGACGGGCAATCTCAAGATTTCCATCTATATGGAACAGTATGGGATCTCATCCCTGGTGTCATTACTAGTATGTATCAGCATCAACGCGAAGCATTTGAATTTATGTGGACAAATCTAGTTGGTGATATTAGGCTTGATGAGCTGAAGCATGGAGCTAAACCTGATGTTGTTGGAGGATGTGTGATCTGTCATGCCCCAGGGACAGGAAAGACACGTTTAGCGATTGTTTTTATCCAGACATATATGAAGGTATTTCCAGACTGTCGGCCAGTTATTATTGCACCTCGCGGGATGCTGTTTGCTTGGGAAGAGGAGTTCAAAAAATGGGACGTCAATGTTCCTTTCCATATAATGAACACTACAGATTTTTCAGGGAAAGAAGACAGAGACATATGTAGGCTAATAAAGAAAGAGCATCGGACAGAGAAGTTGACGAGGCTTGTAAAACTGCTTTCATGGAACAAGGGTCATGGTATTCTTGGAATAAGTTATGGTCTATATATGAAACTAACATCGGAAAAAAAATCTGGCTGCACTGAAGGGAACAAAGTAAGAACCATTCTTCTCGAGAATCCTGGTTTGCTTGTGCTAGATGAAGGACACACACCTAGGAACGAGCGCAGTATTATGTGGAAGACATTGGGAAAAGTTAAAACTGAGAAGCGCATAATTCTATCAGGAACTCCTTTCCAAAACAATTTTCTTGAGCTTTATAATATACTCTGTTTGGTAAGGCCTAGGTTCGGTGAAATGTTTTTGACTGAAAAAAAAGTGGGCAGAAGGCACTATGTCTCAAAGAAGCGACAGGATAAGTTTTCTGACAAATATGAAAAAGGAGTTTGGGCTTCATTAACTAGTAATGTAACTGATGATAATGCAGAGAAAGTTCGATCAATACTGAAGCCATTTGTTCATATCCATAATGGCACCATTCTTCGAACTCTTCCAGGGCTCAGAGAGAGTGTGATTGTTCTGAAACCTCCTCCTCTTCAGAAGAGTATCATTAGAAAGGTGGAGAATATTGGGTCTGGTAATAATTTTGAACATGAATATGTTATTTCCTTAGCTTCGACACATCCTTCTCTTGTAACTGCCATCAACATGTCCGAAGAGGAAGCTTCACTTATTGATAAGCCTATGCTTGAGAGATTAAGGTCAAATCCCTATGAAGGGGTCAAAACAAGATTTGTAATTGAAGTCGTTCGTTTGTGTGAAGCACTGAAAGAAAAGGTATTGATCTTTAGTCAATTTATTCAGCCATTAGAATTGATAAAAGAACACCTTAGCAAGCTTTTCAAATGGAGAGTAGGGAAAGAGATTCTCCAAATGGATGGGAAGATCCAACCACGATATCGTCAGACTTCAATTGAAGTTTTCAATAATCCAGATAGTGATGCGAAGGTGTTACTTGCATCTACAAGAGCTTGCTGTGAAGGGATTAGCCTAACCGGAGCTTCAAGAGTTGTTCTTCTAGATGTGGTTTGGAATCCTGCTGTGGGAAGGCAAGCTATCAGTAGGGCATTTAGGATAGGACAGAAGAAATTTGTATATACATACAATTTAATAACTTATGGAACAGGTGAAGGTGACAAGTACGATAGGCAAGCAGAAAAGGACCATTTGTCCAAGTTGGTCTTCTCTCAAGAGGATGAGTTCAATAATGTCAGAAACATGCTATCAAAAGCTGAAATGAATCACTGTTCTAAGTTGATATCTCAGGATAAGGTTCTAGAGGAGATGGCCTCCCATGACCAGCTAAAGGGCATGTTCTTAAAGATACACTATCCACCAACTGAGTCAAACATGGTTTTCACTTACAACCAGATTGCTCCTGAGTTGAGTTAATGGTAACATTGGCATCAGTTTGATTAATACTAACAAGGTATGCTCTTACACGTGGGATGTCGTTATGTAATTAATGTATCAATGATAGTGGTGTAGCCTTCCACCAGTTCTATAATTCTGTGGATGCTAGCATTATTTTGGTTTCTCTTGTTTGCTGTCATATATAGAGTTCCATTTATAGCATAAATTTTGTATGGTTAGTTGATGTCTGCATCTGAGTTTGACTGTATTGTCATATGTTATTTCCCTAGTTAAAGAATGTCAAGACTTGGAAACTGTATTCTGATAATGTGTGCATATAAAAGAGCCAACTTAAGGCAACATTTGGGATACCATGCTACTGCGTCATGGAATCTTAGTTTGGCTCTGCATCTTACAAGAGGAACTGGACGACCTATGAGTTTTTGTGCAATGCTATAAGCCTGAAAAAAAAATATTCAGCCTTCATTTCATTGTCTGATACCCTCAGTGTGTTTATACTATTTGATGTACCAAAAATTTGTTGGTTAACAGCTTCTTTATCACTCACAGTACTTATGTCTGCTCATCGAGTCATTTATACTGATGCCAGCAATAATGGAATAAAGGAGCCTACCACATGTTTTCATGGTCAGAGGCTACTAGATCATAGTACCTCTATGCAGAACGCGTTTTCAAGTATGCAGAGTGTTCATATTGCTTTGTGTTAACACTTGTCTACATAGGGAGATATCTGCAGCGGTCACATGTATACATGACGTCCTTTAGTGGCTGGCCTTCACTTGCGAACTCAAGTATGGTGGCAGCTGCCAATATTCGCAGATGATGCGTAAGTACCCCATCAGCTACTATTCAGCTATATTATCTACTTTGTATGGAAGCATGTTTTAGCATAGTAAACTTTTACTTCGTCCTATGTCTTTTATAGACCGAGCTTTGTTGGTCCATGAGAATGGTGACAACTGACTAGATATATAAGCTCAACATAAAATGGGCTAATAAACCTGCTTCACTAGTTTGTGTCTAGATATGTTCTCTGGGTGTTGTAATAACTAGTAGCAGAACCACTCATTTTCCATTTTGTCTGTTTATATCTAAATATTAATTTTCCCTAACTCTTTGCCCACTGTGAACTTCAAAAGAGCTGTTTGCCTTTTTTTGTGTCTTGTCAGTCCTACTAATATTTTTCTTTATTTTGTACCAGCAAACAGTAAGATTTTAATTTGGAACAAACTGTAGGTTGACCGTTATTACCGCACCATTATTTTGCTTTATGGAGCACCGGTTAGCATATGAGATATATGACTTTTACAAAAATGACCGACTTCTTTGGATGTCGTTGGTGTTTCTACAGTTGTGTGTGCGTGTTTGAAAAGAACATGCGAGGGATGAGTCTTTATAGGTTTACAGCTAATGAACACCACATTACTCAACAAATTCCACCATGTCATAGGCTCATAGCACAATTCTAGTCCTAAGCACCTTCAAATATTTGCCCAGCAAGCACCACTGGACAGCTGCTCCTTTTTTTTTATCCGTATCATGCTGGTTTTGTTTCTGAAAGAACGAAGACAAGCATGTGGACATGCTTCTCAGTAACTTTTTGACATATCTCTTGCAGGTTTTTCAACAGTGCTTTCTGTGGTAGAGTGGGAGGGATCAGCACAATCGAGACGAATCGGTTTGATCTGTATCTGTTGCTTATTCTTGGCTGCTTGCTCAAAGTGAATCTCGAGACGTTTAGGAGCTACTGGATGTAACTGTAAAAACATGAAATGGGTTTTGTGCTAGAAAGGACGCTGGTAGTGCTGTAGAGTCATGCTCAAATGTCTCTAGGTTAGTAATTTTCGCCAGGGAGTCGGAAAACAATGTCTGATCATCATTCAGTCACATGATGCTCAGTACCGCGGTTTAATTGAATAATCTATTGGCAAGTATTCCCGAGGGCAGATGGATATGGCCTTTACATGATTTGTTCATGGCTTGATGTTGTGTTCTTCTCTGCGCACTTGATTAGAGTCAGATAACACCTGTGAAGATTTAACTTGCATACGGCGCGTCGCTGGTGTTGGTCCTTTGTGCGCAGGGCGTTGGAATACATCCTTCCCCAATTCCACTTGAGTCCTGCCTTCGAATTACCAATGAAGACTTGGTCTTGTGTCAGATAGCTGTTCTGCAGGTTAGCCGTATGTTGTTGATTGCAGGCCAGGCACGGCCGGAGTCAATCCCACAAAACCACTACTCTCGCGGCGTGATTAGCTGTTGGCCATCACTTTACTATTTGTGAAAATGGTTCAGGCCGGCGTAAACCTGCCGTAGCACTGTCAAAAACTATGATTTGTGACTGATTCATTGACGAAAAACCTACTTTTCATTGAATACAGTGACCGCTTGCTGAGTTTGTTTGGACAACGATTATGATAGATGAGGTCTGCTTGTCCGGCTGAGTTGGCAAAAAAAAAAAAAAAAATCTATGTGGACTGATTTGGTCTTTTTCCTCCTCTCCATGTCCTTCCCCTCTCTCTTTGCATTATATCAAACACATTGTGTGAGATTAGGACCACACTGATCCATAGGTCCCTCCCGTGTGCGGGCTTTTGTGTTAGGCAACCTCGAGGTGATGTCTGTCGCTATTGTTAGTTAGGGTTTGCCTTCTTGGCTGACATGCACTCTTCCCCTGTTGATGTGACGTGCTTAGCCTGTTCCTGACCACCCCTTCTCCTTCCCCAGTGAAACCCTAGTGTCTAGGTTAACATTTCCCCATCTCCACCCACCGCCTTTCGGGTGATCTATGACACGCGATCATAAAACAAAGTCCCCTAGTTTGGTTCTATCTGATCTTGTTCTGCATCGATGGACAAGGTTGAGGGTATGTTGAAGGGTTGAAGTTGTCGGAGGCGGAGAGGAAGGGAATTGAGATCGATTGGCCAGGTTCAGTATGGTGGGCATGATTGAACAGAGAGGTATGACAAAGTTTTTCTCCGAGAAACCAACCTATGCGTACGCCCTCGCCCCGTCTCTGGGACGGGCAAGGAGCCTGCTGAGGGGTGTGGACTGCAGGGATATGGGGGAAAACATCTACATGTTTACATTCAGGCGAGAGCCGGATCAGAGGAAGGCTGAGGAGGGGGGGGGACGTGGACTTTTGAGAAGGATTTGGTACTGCTGGAGGGAATTTGTCCCATCCAGAAGTATCGAGGATTATGAATTCAAGTATGTCACTATGTGGGTAAGAGTGTATGATCTGTTGTTGGGTGATATGCAGCGTGATAATGGGAGTTGCTCGGAAATTTGATGGGAGAAACACGGGAGGTAGATGTGGGTCCTGATAGGATGGTAATGTGAAAGTTCATTCGAATCCGAGTAAAAATGTTAGTGGTTGAACCACTGATGAGAGGCAGTTAGGTTACTATAATGGTGTGGAGGGACGGGAAGGAGGAAAATATATGGGTCCACTTTGAATAAAAAAACTAGATGATACCCGGTGTGTTGCGGTGGGGATTGGTTGCAATATATTTTGATGAAAGTTAAATGAAATAAAAGTAGATATAATATATTTTACTCTATTTGATTATTATATAGTTATAAATATATACTCCCTCCGTCCCAAAGTTCTTGTCTTAAATTTGTCTAGATACGGATGTATCTAGATACATCCGTATCTAGACAAATTTAAGACAAGAATTTTGGGACGGGGGGAGTATAAAATATAAGTAGTATTTTCCCATGCATGTTGAGAGAATATGATTAGTGTGATTCATGAGGTGCATGTGTGGTGAGTAGGGATATGTGCATGTTGAGAGAGAATATAAATATAATTTTCATGCATGTTAGGAGAAATAATTAGTGATTGATGAGGTGGCATATATGGTGAGGTGGCATATATGGTGAGGTGGCATGGTGCATGTTGATAGAATTGAGATAGTGGGAGTATATAGGATACCTGCCAATTTTTTTGGTTTTTGTGTCATGTTATGGGACATGGTGCTCAGGCATGCAAGATCAAACTTAAAAAAGTGAGGACTCCCAATATAGAAAGGGCAGAAGACATTTATAGAGAACAGGAAGGTGGGGGTGGTGAGGAGAGGAGTAGATGGAGTGGTGGAAGAGGAGATGGTAGTCGAGCAGGGGCGATAGCTATGGAATATGGGGTGGGAGATCAAGAATTAGTGATATTTCATGGAAAAAGGTTAACACTAGACGAGGGAGCAACATTAGTGCGTCTTTGGGCAAGGATGACAAGGTTACTAGTCCTCTAAAAAATCTTTCGGCTGCTTCAACAGAACTGCTAAACTCGCATTTTTTTTTATGTTTCAGTTAGTAGGGAGATGGGAGCTGCTGAAGATGGGGCAGGTGCCATGATAAGGAGGTGTAGGATAGAGTAGATGGCTCAAGGAGTGATCTTGCAGTATAGACGCAAAGAAGGAAGCACAAAGTGTGAGAAGAGAGAAAGAGGAATATAGAGAGGGCTAGGGCGGAGAAGGAGAAGGATAAGTGTTAGGGCATATCTCTCTCTAAGTGGTTTTGGTGTTGATAACAATGCGCTTTGCGGACTAACCGTGTGCATTGAGCATTTCAGATATTCTTATATATGGCACAAGATGGTTTTATTCCCCTCAGATATGGAAAGAGAAAAGACGGATTTTTCGACATTTCTTTTTGTTTGATTTGAGTCGTAGGAAATATGACTATTAAGAGGGGGTCCGCGTTGGAAGGTATGAGTGGAATCAACACGTACACAACCTAAATTCACTAACATTCCCTTCCCCAACCTTGAAGCAGTTCTCTGTTATGCCTGGCCTTACTGGCAGAGGCTAAGCGGTAATACCGCCGGTACCCATGGTAGTACCGCTTATGCGCTACTTCCTCTAGTAGTGCTGTGGCTACTTCCGTTGTGTTCTCTGTTAGGCTTTTAGGAATTCACGGTAGTACTGCTTGGGCGGTACTTCCGTGGATGTGCCCGCAGCACTACCACGGGGTTCTCTGTTAGCCCACTAGTAATTCGCTGTAGTACCGTTGTTGTTACATGATAGTACTACTTACGCGGTACTGTCGCTCTGGCACCGTGTGAACTACCGTGGGATTCTCTGTATGCCCATTGATAATTCGCGGTAGTACCGCTTATTGTAGCCGGTAGTACCGCTCCGGCATAATTGTCGTGCTGGTACCGCTGCTGTACTCACTGGGCCACTTTGAATCTGTCATGCTTAGCGGTAGTGCCGCTCCATCGAGTGGTAGTACCACTTGAGCACGAGCAGTGCATAACGGTTGGAATTTTGTACCCAGTATATAAGGGGGTCTTCTTCCCCGATAAGACTCACCTCTCCTTTCCCCATTTGCTCCATTGTTGCCCGAGCTTAAACTCGCCCGATCTCCCTCCCTAGCCATCAAAACTGGTTGTTTGTCTAAGGTTTGGAGAAGAAGGCCCCTACCTTTCACCAAGAGATATTTGATTTCCCCCTACTATCCATTGTAGATCTTGTTATTCTTGGGTGTTTAGGCACCCTAGATGGAAGAGGTCACCTCGGAGCCACATTCCATTGTGGTGAAGCTTTGTGATGTTATGGGAGCCTCCAATTGAGTTATGGAGAGATTCCCAACCTTCTTTGTAAATAATCGATCACTGCCTTCAAGGGCATCACTAGTGAAATCACGACACCTTGCATTGTGCGAGGGCATGAGGAGAATAAGGTGGTCCTAGTGACTACTTGGGGAAAATTGTCCCTCCACACCTCTCTAATGGAGATGTACCTTCCCCAAAGGAGGGAATTTCGAAAACACATCTTCATCTCAATCGACTCCACTAGCGGTTACTTCGTGCCTTTACTTTGTGCAAGCTTATAGTGTTTGTTTATCTTGTGCTTGCATTTTGTGGTTGTTGTGCTTGTCATATAGGTTGTTCACCTAGTTGCATATCCAGACAACCTGTCTTCTTGTTGAGCCTTAATATTATTAAAAGAAGTTAAAGATTATTAGTGGCTTATTCACCCCCCTCTAGTCGACCATACCGATCCTTTCAATAAGGAAGCTGCAACAACTGCTATTGGGAAAGCAGACATACAAAAGGATGAGAATAAAATAGGAAAGAACGTTGGGAAATATAAGCGCACACCCAAGGCCGAGGGGCGGTCTAAGAGCCACCAGGAGTGCATCTAGGGGCTAAGCGTGGGTTGATGGAGGTAGAACAAACTATTGAGCAGAGGAAGGGGTTTAAGATTGATGTCAGCATGTCTAACAAGAATGAAGTGGGACTGACATATTAGCCCTTCGAGAACCAATGAAGATTGTGGTATGGAATTGTCAGGGTTTGGGGAATGGCCCGACAATTCGAGGACTCCTGGATGTCCAGAAGAAGGAGGACCCCGATGTGCTCTTCTTGTTTGAGTCTAGAACAAATAAACAAGGTCTTGAATGAGTTAGGTGGAAACATAGGGATCCCTAAATGGGTGGTGCAAAAAAACATCAATGGTTAGAGTGGTGGTATTTGTTGTGTTTTGGAGGAATGGGTTGCAAATGAAAGGTGGGTGGTGTTCTCGATACCACATTGATATGAAAATAAAGGAAGATGGTTTTGAATGGCAATCTATGGGTATTTATGGAGAATCCAAGACTGGTGAGAAGCAGGAGACGTGGAAATTGTTGTGTACTTTATCAAATCATAGTGATAAGCCATGGCTGATGGTGGGAGACTTTAATGAGATCCTCTTGAGAAAAGTTCCTAGCACGCAACATTTTTTTCCTACGTATTTAACAAATCCACATCAGTAGCAACAAACTGATGGAGAAAATCATTGCAACATCCTAAGGAAACAACTTTCTAGCATAAACACAATACTTACAACAAATTGCCGAAAATCATCACAAAACCCACACAAGCTTGTCAAACCATCCCATGCAACATAAAAACCTCAAGATGGCCAACTTTATATAAATTTTGGGCGCCGACGCTCGGGGATCGCCGGAGCCCCACCAGAGTCGGATCAGGCGACCTTGGCCCATTCCCAACAACCCAATATGTCCCCATGCTCGTTGCGGTCAACCTAAGTTTTCGAGCTCTGGCTCAAACTCCATGGTCGACCTTAGCAACCCTAGCACCAGCAAACCTATGGTTAGGTATAACCCAATTTCCAAATAACATAGATTGGCTAGTCTCTATTTAAATCATCGAACTTCAGCTTTGATCTGACTGCATCTAGCAGGTTGTGCTATACCTTGTTCGTTGCGAGCTGCAGCACACCCATCAGGCCCACTAGCACCTTTCCTCCTAGTGAGCAACCCAACACATCGCTAAAAAAAACCTCCCCAACAAGCAACACCTAGGGAGTAAACACGATTGTTTTCTTTCATTATTTTCACATATTTTTTTTATCTCTATTTCAAAGAAACCTATAAAAAGGAAATTGAATATTTTTATATATTTCAAAGTATTAAAAATGTCGACAGAACTAAAAAAATGTTAATGATTTTGGAAAAACTTCTAGGATTTAAAAAATCCATGAATAAAATGGCATGATTTTTGATTTTTTCATGAATTTTAAAAATATTGACATATTTTAAAAAGATTATAAATTTGAAAAACTGTTCATGAACTTGAAACTATTTATGAATTTCAAAATTTATAAACAAATTTTAAATTGTTTGTGAATTTTAGTTTTTTTGTAAAATGTGAAACTTCATAAAATTTGAATATATTCATAAATGTTAAAAATAAAAAGGGGAAAAATTTGAAAAATTAAATAATAAGTAAAAAAAACCCTACCAGAAAATTAAAAAATGATTGAGGAATATGTAAAAATGGCCTTGAAGCTTCCCAAAACATGATGGAAGCGTTCAAACCCGACGTAGAACCACCGCTCATTCCGTCTCTTCATGTTGGAAGCTGGGCCTTGGCCCTTGGGGCATGTGGGTGGTGATTGCACAATATGTAATATTGCAATAAGCGAGACCTCCTGTTTCGCCTTAGCTCTCGAGTTTGTTCGCTGCTGCTCGCCTGGGTTGGCTTTTTCATCGCTACCTATGCTAGGCCCTAGGCTAGCTCGTTCTAAAAAAAGGTTGCAGTTTTCTTATAGTATTTTTAAGAAAATATATTTTAAAAAATACTCACAGGTTTAAAAAAGTTGATGAATTGGAAAAGTTCACAGATTTTGAAAAAAGTTCAAGGATTTCATTTTTTTACAATTTCTTGGGCATTTCAATAATATTAACAAATTTTAAAAAAGTTCACGGATTTTAAAAACGTTCCTGAAAATTGAACGAAAATGGAAGGGAAATAAAAATAAAAATGAACAAAATGAGAAAGGAAAAGGGAAAAACAACTTAAAAATGAAAAAAAATAGAAGACAGAGCAAAAGCAATTGAATGCAGCTACCCAAAACCGGGAACGATTTCAAGAATTATAGGCTAACCCATTTTCTAACGCAGCGTTCCATTTTTTCTGGCTAATTAGCGGCAAATAGAGTTTTCCCAGCCGACCCATTAACGTTGCTGCAACGCTCACGGGCATGTTCCCGTCGGTCGGCCCATTTTTGCTGTTTTTTCTTCTCTTTTCCCTTCCTTCAATGACCAGCAACCACTAGTTAAAAAACCTGACTATTGGTTTATATATTTAAAAACAATATGAAGCGAAAATCTTCACAACTAAAAGGAAGATCACAATTTTTAATTCTTATAAATTTTAAAAATATCCATGAATCTACAAAATGTTCATCAAATTGCAAAAAAGTCCTGAATTAAAAATAGTAAATTATTATTTTATGAAAATTCAAAGGAATTCCACTAATTTGAAAATTTTATGAGTTTAATAAATTTATGTGAATTCGAATTTTTGATGAATTCTAGAAAAAGTTCTAAATTTCATGAATACGAAAAAAATCATGAACTAAAAAAATGAACGTCAGAAATGAAAAAGGAAAAAAAAAAGAAACTTGAAAACCCAGACAAAACCAAGTAAAACCGGCATAGAAACACATAAGAAGAAAAACCTCAGGAATGCCGAGCTGGAAGGCTTCAGGAACTTCCCAAAATTGGAACTGTGGGAGATGATTAGATGGACCGGCTCATATAAAAACGCTGTGGGCGCTGATATATATCAAACTAACTGGCCATATACCCCTAAAAAACTAACTGGCCATATTTGTCTAAAAATACAACTGGCTCTATTTTCTCAAAAAAAAAAAAAACTAACTGGCCATATACCGCTCAAAACACAAAACTAACTGCCCATGTTGCTCTTCTCAAAAGAAAAAACTGGCCATATTGCCTGGTAAAGAAAAGTTTTCCTAAACGTGCTACGCGTCGGTCGGTGGATCTTTTCAAAAGAGTAAAGTCTGAAAAAAACCTTAAACTCATACCTCCCGTCGGAATCGGACCCTCACCTTCTAATCCCTGAAATCAGCACCCCATACTTATCGATCCCGGTCAATCTTGACCTTGTCCGAGTCCAGACTAGTTTGGTGCACTAGAAACACACAATCCCCACCGGGATCATCCTCTCCTCTCACTGACTAGGTGGACCTACATGTCATATCCATCTTCTATCTCAATTTCTTTCTCTCCTCTCTCTAAAATCAGCATCTGCTACACGCACACAATGAAATGACGCGGCAGCTCGACAATGCTGGTGTCGTGTGCAGCTCCGTGAGCGGTTGTGCCCTGGGAAACATCTTTACCTCGCTGATTGGGCGCACGAGAGCTTGGCTCAGCGCAGCTTCATGAAGAGGAACCGAGGAAGACGGCGACAATGGTGGTGGTGCTTGATCGAGCGAGTGGCTGGTGTTGCCGCTAGTAGCTAGCCCGACATGCTAACATCGATCGGTCAGGTGGACTGGAGCCTGTGTTGATGGAGCGCGAGACCCACACGGACATCACCGTCCGGAGCGTATGTGCCAATATTAATAAATACACGCGTCACGCCGGCGAAGGTTGCCGGTGACTACTAGCTAGGCAGTGCCCCGTGCGAAGCTAGCTAGCCTCAAGGATCCATCAGGTACCAATCGATCAAGCGTGCTTCAGTTCAGTACTTGGCGCTTGGGGCAGGCCACGAAAAAGCCTACGAAGTTGAGCGCGGGGCCGGCGGCCTGGGCGCGCCGCAGAGCCAATGCAGCGACGCCGTACGCGGCGGCAACCAGCTCGGGCGTCCAGTACTTCCGCCGCTCTTGGACCTCTGACAGGGAGGAACAGGGGAGGAAAGGGATGAATATGACATGGGGACCCGTATTGTCAGCGAGAGTAGCAGGTGAATCTAGTTGGGATTGTCCTTTTCCCGGCGTGCCAAACAGGTAGAAGGTCGATTTTGACCGGGATCAATAAGTACAGGGTATCAATTTCAGGGATTTAAAGATGAAGGTCCAATTTCGACAAAGCATACGAGTTTAAGGTTTTTTTTTTCAAACTTTACTCTTTTTAAAATATCCGCCACCTCGCGAGCCGTCTGATTGCACGAGGCGAGTCGTCCGTTCTTCTTCTTTAATTTTCTGCAACAATGCTCGTGTTGCAAAACATTCTCTTATCAATTTTTCTGTAACAAGACCCCTGGTACAAAATACTTTCTTCTATAAATTTCCGCAACAAGACCTTTGTTGTAAAAATCTTCTCTTCTCTTTCTCTAACTTTCTGCAACAAGACCCATGTTGCAAAACTTTTTCTTCTCTATTTTTCTGCAACATGACCCATGTTGCAAAATCTCTTCTTCTCTATTTTTCTGCAACAAGGCCCTTATTGCAAAACCTCCATTGCAACATTAACCAACATCGCCATCCTCTTCTATGTATTCCTGCAATAAGACTGTTGTTGCGAAAACTTGCAAGAACACTGACGGCTACAACGGAGAGAGCACCCCGTGGTCTCTGCAGCACTCCTGTTTTTGCAGCTGAGGAAGGGCGCCGGTGACCGCCGCCGATGTGATGGGGTTGGAGCAACGTGCTTGTTTGAGAAGAGATGGGGATGAGATCGATAGAAAGAGGATGGGGATGGAGAGATAGAGGTAGGGGATGGGAGAGTCAACGGAAGAATGCCTGGCTATTGGGATAATGATAGAGAAGAACAGTTGATGTGCCCCACGTGGGACACGTGGCAAGCGGGAAAGGCAGCGGAAATCAGGAGGGAAGAGATTAGATGCTTTGTGATTTGTGAATACCACGTGTCAACCATCAGACTGGGTCTCACCTGCTAACCGTAAGACCTGGTCTCATATAATTTTTTTCCGTGAGAGATCCACCGGCTGATCTATAACGTTTCCCTAAAGAAAAACTATCCATATTGCAATACCTTGTTTCTAGAGACAACTATGTTTTGGAGACAACTATTGCGATACATATCAGTTGCGCCGTTGTCAAAAGCAAATCAGTTGCGCCGTTTGACCGCCTCCAGCCCTCCAATACGTACTACTCCTGGTCGAATACGTCTCCAATCGTGTTAGTTAGGGCATCTCCAGCCGTTCGGCCCCCCAGGGTGCCTAAATAGAGCGGTGCAGGGCGCGGCGCTAGTTCGCCCCACAGGCGACCTAGCTCCATCACGCCCCACGCCGCGCCCTGTGATGCGGAAATTTAAACTTGGTCGTTCCCGCTCTCAAAAGACGCCGCAAATCCGGCGATCGGACGTAGTCTGGCGTTACAAAAAACAGAGCGCCGCCGCCGCAAGTTCGCGTGCGCAACGATTCACTCGGCGGAGTCGTCTCCAGGCGTTGGCGGAGTCGGCGTGCGCGGGCTCGTCGATGTCGGAGCTGCTTCGGTGCTGGGCTGCATCGGCGCGGCTTCGGCACTGCTGGGCGGCGATGTAGAGGCGTCGTTCGGGCTTGGCGTCCGTGTGGTCGTGGGCGTTGTCGGCGTTGCCGTCGGCAGCTCGTTCAGATGAGGCTGCGCTGCACGGTACCACGCCTTGAGCTTCGTCGTTGCTCGAGCATGTCCGCCCGCCCATCGGAAAAGCCATGTCGGTGTTCCTCTTCTTCGCGGCGACGTTCGTCCGGAGCAGGTCGAGCTTGATGGCGTTGTTCTTCATTAGCGGCGACCACCGCGCCTCGGTCTTCTCTTCGCGTGGGACGGCCCGGCTCGGGCGCCGGCGAGGCAATGCTCGATGGACTCCTGCAATCGCGCGGTTGCCGCGTCGGCGCTTTTCCCTTCTTTGCCAATTTGTGGCCGTCCGCCGCCCTCCGACGCGCCCGAGTCGCCACGTCCGTCTTGTATGTCTCCTTGGCCTTGTCGAGGGCACGCCGGACTTCTGCCCACTTCGCATTTGTCAATGCGCTTGTAGACGGGAGGTGCTTGAAGTCGGCGTCTTGGTTGTCGCCCGATACATGGCGAACATACGCAGCAGCTGCGCGGAGGGACGAACAGTTGGCGGGCGGCGGGCGAGGGGACGAAGATATGCGGCGAACGGCGTGCGTACCGATCCTCAACGCTGGCGCCGCTCTCCGGGCGAGCCGCGACCTCGACGATTCCATGCCATTTGTTGCACGCCAACCGGATACGCCCCAATGGTTCGCCATCGCTTTGGAGCCGCGCTGCATGTAGACGCCTTTGAGTAGGGGTCGACGAGCTTCCGCCGTCGAACTCGCCTTGAAGTGATCCCATCGTCTCAAGCTCGTTCGCGCCGTGGTCGGGTCGAGGCGACGACTTTCCATGCTTCGCGAGGCATTCCTCCTCCTTGACGCCCACTTGATGCGCGGTTCGCTGACCTAGCCGCCCGCTTCTTCTTCTTCGGCGCCCTTCGCCGGAACAGAGCCGCTCCTCCTCCTCCTCCTCGTCCTCCTCCTCCTTCTCGGGTTCCTGCGCGTCGTCGCCGTAGACGTAGCCGAGCTCAGCCTCCATGTCGCCGCTGAGGTCCACTACCTCGTCCTGGGTGGCAAACCCGGGAGACGCGACGGCCGCGGTCGATCCTGTCGCGATGATGTCGTCCATGTCGGCTCCCGTGTCGTCGGCATCGCCGAGGTGCGAGAAGGGTAGCGGTCCACGGTAGAGATGGGGCGTCGGTGTGGACGCGTAGGCGGCGGGCGGCGAGTAGTTGTATGGAGGGTATTGCACGCCGACGAAGGCGGGCGAGGTCGTGCGCGTAGCGGGGTGACCATGAGGGAAGGTCACGTTTGGGTTGAACCCACCGTGCGCGTCGCCGTCGGCGTAGCCGGGCGACGATGAACCCCATGGAGATCCGGCGCCTTGCTGTCCCTGTAGCGCGATCGGGCGTGGTGACGACGGGTGGATTCATCCCGCTGGTCGACCGATGAGGAAGACGCCGCCGCGCCGCATTGTCGCGGGCCTTCTTGGCTATGGCCCGCTCCGCTGTCGGTGGTGATCGCCAGCGCGCTGAACTTCCACCTCCACTCGGCGCTCGACAGGCCCGGTGGCTTGATGGTGGCGCCCTCGGCTTCCTCGCTTGGTGAGCCACGGCGCCGATCGCGGTTGCCGCCATGCAAGCATGGCGTATTTCTTCGCGGCATGGCGATTTCTTCGCGGCGGCGGAGGGGTTTAGCGGAGAAAGGGAGAGAATGGCGGAGGAAGGCGAAGCGGCGGGAGAGATGCGAGGAAAAGCGCCAAGAAACGGCGGAAAAGACCTCGGATCGCCTCCAGGGCGGGCCCACACGCCTTTTTCGCTTGTGCCGGCTCCCCAAGCGCCCCCCAGGGCGCCAGGTTCGGCCTGGGTCCGCCGGCATCAGTTTTGGCCCGAGCCGGCGAAAAACGGGTTTCTGGGGGCGCGACTAGGGCCTTTTTTTGGCGCCGGCGGTCTGGGGAGGGCCTGTTAGGGACGCGGCTGAAGAAGCCCTTATAGTCCAAGATTGCACCACGTTCCAAGTACGTATAGTTCGCTAACAACTTCAGCCTCCCTAAAAAAGGACTTGCAGCCTGCGGCGTGTGTCGCCTGCGCGATCGAGGACGACTTGGAAACTAAAAGGAGCGGCGAGAAAGATCGATCGACCATGGCACCGGAGCTCGCCATGCTACCCGGCGACGTCACCGCGGAGGTCCTCCGGCGCCTGGAGCCGCACAGCCTGGGCTCGGCCCGGCGGGTCTGCAGGGCGTGGCGCGACACCGTCGACGCCCGCCGGCGCGGCCACCTGCTCTCGCGCTCCGTGCGCGGCATCTTCATCAACTTCCCCCGATTTACCTTCTCGGAGTTCTTCTCCCGCCCCTCGACGGGCCCGGCGATCTGCGGAGGGCTGGACTTCCTGCCATGCAGGATGGGCGTCAAGGTCACGGACCACTGCAACGGGCTCCTGCTCTGCCGTGATAAGAGCGACGATGCACGGCCGTGCGAGTACGTCGTCAACCCGGCCACGCGTCGGTGGACGCGTCTGCCCCAACGCCCCCGGCCGCACGTGCCGGGGTCCGGCCAGACCGCCTACCTCGCTTTCGACCCCGTCGTGTCGCCGCACTACAAGGTCTTTCTGGTCCCACGCGTGCCAGCCGCCGGCGATTCAGACGACGACGACGACAACCCATTGCTCGAGTTGGAATGGCCTCCCGCATCATACGTGATGCATGTGTTCTCGTCGGCGACCCAGCGGTGGGACGAGACGACCTTCCTTCGGGAAGGGGAGGCTGCAGGGATCGTCGCCAACATGCATACGGGTTCAGAGGATGATCGGTATCGTTATCGTGCCGTCTATTGGCAAAGCGCGCTGTACGTCCACTGCCAGCATGGCTATCTTACGAGGTACGCAATTTTTTACTCTCCTTGGTCACCATTCAAATTCATGACTCGTTTAGACTGCTATTAATATGCATCCGACTAGTTACTCTTTGCAGAATGTCCTTGTTAGATCACACATATAGTGTAATTAAGCTACCATATGCCAAACATCCCAACCACCATTTGGGGAGATCACTGAGAGGGATGTGTTTCGCAGTATCTGATAGTTGGGATGGATTTCTTCAGCTTTGGTATCTCAACGAATCATGCAGCGGAATAGAGTGGGTGCTAAAACATGATACCCATCTTGAGATCTTTGAACATGAGGACCAACTGGGCAGCAGACCATGGATCTTACATGATGTTAACCATCGTAAGCGGTTCTTTGAGCACAATGGTAATAAGTATCGAGACTACATAGCCCCGGTGGAAGAGAAATATGATTGGAACTCCGACGAGGATAACATCATTGACATTGAAGACAATGCTGAAGAGGGATATAACAAGGGTCATTACTTTCTTGGATTTCATCCTTATAAAGAGATTGCCTTTCTAATTTCATCAGGGAGAGAAGCAAGAGGAATGGCCTATGACTGGAACAACTCAAAATTTCAGGTCTTGGGCAATGTGTGCTACCATTCGGAGAGACGGACGCAGCTTTCCTGTACACGCCCTGCTGGATGGGCGAGTTTCGTGGAAATGAACTAGAATCGCTACTTGAAGATGAGGAGCTATCTAGGAAAAAGTTGGAACTAGAAGAGGAATCCAACTTTACCTGTATGGACGAGTATGAGTTGCGCAAGTTCCGTGGGGACGCCAAGAGGGTCAAGGACCGTACCGCCAAGATTCGTCACAGACGCCGTACAATGGCTCGGTAGGAATATCATCTTCACCGACATGAAGGCCAAGGTGATTCTCACAAAGGAGCCCAAGTTTACGGTTTAGGGCCAAGGCAATTCCCATTGCCAAGTTTGACCTTGGCAAGCTACTGATGAGCAGGTATCAGACTCATGTCATGAGGCCCTTGTATTGTAACTTGATGGTGCAGTGGAATACAAAGTTTTTGACCCATTTGGAGAACTCCATCCTTGTCCACCATTAATTCTTTCTGAAGGGCATATCCATTTGTACACACACACACACACACACACACACACACACACACACACACACACACACACACACACACACACACACACACACCATATATATATATATACTCCCTCTATTCCTATATATAAGATGTTTTGGAAGTTTATCCTGAACTAGCGAAACGTCTTACACAGAGGTAGTAGTACTCAAATAAAAGACCGTGTTGCCGCATCCGATCCTCTATAAGTGAGGTGACAATAGATGAATAAATAGTACATATGACAAAGTTTCAGTTTCTGAATTTAGACTTTATTAGGTCATTTCTAATCCTATGGGGCATGAAGCACGTCGGTTAGATTTTTTTGGGGGGCATTTCAGTCAGATTTTAAAGACAGAAAAATTGTTCAGTGCTAAATACAACACCCAACAGTGAGAAAGTAACTTCACATAAAAAGAAGGACGCGTCCAGCGGGCAAACAGCTGCCCGTTAGCGCTGCGTGGCGGCCGGCTATTTTAAGAATTTTTTTGTCCCCCTTCCTAATTAATCATCCTAATTAAGAAAGCTTTTCACCTGGTCCTTAAATGTCTGCACAGCCACTCCTTCGGTGCATGCGTTTTATTCTTTGGTATATTTAATTCGTGGTTTTAAAAACTAAAAAATGTATAACTTTTAATCCGCGTGTCGGAATTAAGATCCGTTTTCACCACTGGAATCCTCGCGACGTGCTCTTGGAAACTAGATCCCGCATGGGGATGTTTCGACAAACTAATCTTCCTGCCAACTAAACATCAATGTGTGTGCAACTAGATTAGATTGCCGCGCAAACTGAGCATATGTGTGTGCAACTAGTGTCCTACCAACTAAACATCAATGTGTGTGCAACTAGACTAGATTGCCGCGCCAACTGAGCATATGTGTGTGCCAAAAAAGTCCTGCCAACTAAACATCAATGTGTGTGCAACTAGACTACATTGCCGCGCCAACCAAGCATATGTGTGTGCAACTAGTGTCCTGCCAACTAAACATCAATGTATGTGCAACTAGACTAAATTACAAGCCAACTGAGCATATGTGTGTGCAACTAGTCTTCCTGCCAACTAAACATCAATGTATGTGCAACTAGACTACATTACAAGAGGAGGTTGCACGTCGACTTTCGCCGAGGCAATAGACTAGTTGCACATCAAAGTGGTCGTGGTTGCTAGGTTGCAACCTCATACGAAGGTGCAGCTCCATACATTAGTTTTGGAAAAAAGTTGCACGATGTAGTAATAAAGTTGCACAATATAGCATCAAAGTTGGCATCAAATTTTTTTTATCAAAACATACCCATGCGGGATCTAATTTCAAAGATCTCGTCGCGAGGATTCCAATAGTGAAAATGGATCTAAATTCCGAAGCACGGTTTAAAAGATATGGCTTTTAAAAATTTGAAAACCTGAATAAATGGACATGCGCATCCATGGAATAATACGGTGTCTTGCCCATGTGACCATCCTAATAGTACATGCCACGTCACAAATAAAGACAAAATATAGACCATAAAACTGTACATGCATGCATGTGTAAGACCGGCCACTCGCTTCCTCTAATTAGTGCGTATGCACTTTTTAGAATTTAGGTAAAAAGAACATGATAACCTTGGGAAGCTTGAATTAACTGGCTTGGATATAAAATTAATGAGAATGTCAACCTCGGGTTATGTATAAGTGCATATTTTTACAAGCAAATTTCAAACAAAGTTGTTTGTTTGTGTCTCTAAATTAGAAACAATTATATACAACTAAAATATAGAACATTTCATAATGCAACATATGAAGAAAGGACCCAAATATTCAGACCCGAGACAGAAAAGCAAAGTGTGGGAAATCGAACACCCCCTTCTCTCCTCCCTCCCCCGTGTCGCCGCGCGCACGACCGAGGGGGAACCCTAGTTGCCGTCGCTGCCAAGCCCTTCCCTCCACCTCTCCCTCCTCCTTTGCCTCAGCTTAAGGGCGCGGCCGGGCGAAGCCCGGTCGCCACCACCAACAAGGCGGCTCGATCTTGGGACTTGGCGGCTGGCTGGGATTGTAACGCTGGGCGACGGACGTGTTGCAGCGCGGCGGCGCGCCGGCATCGAAGGGCGGCGGCGGGTGTCGGCCCCATGACGGGTGTCATGGTGGAGGGGCACAAGTGGTGGCCGGGGGCGTCGTCTATGGTAGGCTCCGTCGTCGGGGTGCTCAGATCTGGCCTTCACGTGGTGCGGGCCGCGGTTGGCCTAGCTGCGGGCGGCCGCCCCCTGCCATGGCAGTTTGCTGGTGGGGGTGGTGGCAGAGCGGTGGTGGTGAGCTTCCCCTCCTTCCCGTGGATACTTGGTGCATCGGCCGGCGGTTGCTCTTGCTAGATGGTGACGGCAGCTCAACACGCGATGCGTCGATGGCCGACCGGTGGGGCAGGGGCAACCCGGGCAGGGAGGCAGGGGTGCCTCTCGGCCTTTGCCGTCGCCGAAATCTGGAGGTGCCAGATGTGACGTGGCGGTGGCCCTGGTCCCCGGCGGCGTGGTGCAGTGGCTTTGGTTGAAGGAAATATGCCCTATAGGCAATAATAAAGTTATTATTTATTTCCTTATTTCATGATAAATGTTTATTATTCATGCTAGAATTGTATTAACCGGAAACTTAGTACATGTGTGAATACATAGACAAACAGAGTGTCACTAGTATGCATCTACTTGACTAGCTCATTGAATCAAAGATGGTTAAGTTTCCTAGCCATAGACATGAGTTGTCATTTGATTAACGGGATCACATCATTAGAGAATGATGTGATTGACTTGACCCATTCCGTTAGCTTAGCACTTGATCGTTTAGTATGTTGCTATTGCTTTCTTCATGACTTATACAATGTTCCTATGACTATAAGATTATGCAACTCCCGAATACCGGAGGAACACTTTGTGTGCTACCAAACGTCACAACGTAACTGGGTGATTATAAAGATGCTCTACAGGTGTCTCCGATGGTACTTGTTGAGTTGGCATAGATCAAGATTAGGATTTGTCACTTCGATTGTCGGAGAGGTATTTCTGGGCCCTCTCGGTAATGCACATCACTATAAGCCTTGCAAGCAATGTGACTAATGATTTAGTTGCGGGATGATGCATTATGGAACGAGTAAAGAGACTTGTCGGTAACGAGATTGAGCTAGGTGTGAGGATACCGACGATCGAATCTCGGGCAAGTAACATATCGATGACAAAGGGAACAATGTATGTTGTTATGCGGTTTGACCGATAAAGAACTTCGTAGAATATGTAGGAGCCAATATGAGCATCCAAGTTCCACTATTGGTTATTGACCGGAGACGTGTCTCGGTCATGTCTACATAGTTCTCGAACCCGTAGGGTCCGCACGCTTAACGTTCGGTGACGATCGATATTATGAGTTTATGTGTTTTGATGTACCGAAGGTAGTTCAGAGTCCCGGATATGATCACGGACATGACGAGGAGTCTCGAAATGGTCGAGCCATAAAGATCGATATATTGGATGACTATGTTTGGACTTCGAAAAGGTTCTGGGCAAGTTCGGACAAATACCAGAGTACCGTGGGGTTACCGGAACCCCCTCGGGAGTGTAATGGGCCTATTGGGCCTTAGTGGAGAAGAGGAGGGGCGGCTAGGGCAGGCCGCGCGCTCCCTTCCCCTCTAGTCCAAATTGGACAAGGAGGGGGGCGGTGCCCCCTTTCCTTCCCCCTCTCTCCTCCTTCCCTCTCTCCTACTCCTACTCTTGGAAGGGTTGAAGTCCTACTCCCGGTGGGAGTAGGACTCCTCTTGGGGCTTGCCTAGGAGGGCTGGCCTCTCCCCCTCCTCCACTCCTTTATATACGGGGGAGGGGGGCACCCCATAGACACTACCCTACTCCTGCTTGACTAATATTGATGATATGGGTAGTACAAGAGTAGATCTACCACGAGATCAAGGAGGCTAAACCCTAGAAGCTAGCCTATGGTATGATTGTTGTTCGTCCTACGGACTAAAACCCTCCGGTTTATATAGACACCGGATAGGTTAGGGTTACACAGAGTCGGTTACAATGGTAGGAGATCTACATATCCGTATCGCCAAGCTTGCCTTCCACGCCAAGGAAAGTCCCATCCGGACACGGGACGAAGTCTTCAATCTTGTATCTTCATAGTCTTGGAATCCGGCTGTGACGATAGTTCGGCTATCCGGACACCCCCTAGTCCGGGACTCCCTCAGGGGGAGTCCTACTTCCCGTAGGAGTAGGACTCCTCCCGGCGCGCCTCTCCCCTTGGCCGGCCGCACCCCCTTGCTCCTTTATATACGGGGGCAGGGGGGCACCCCATAGACACAACAATTGATCAGTTGATCTTTTAGAAGTGTGCGGTGCCCCCCTCCACCATAGTCCTCCTCGATATCTTGAAGCGGTGCTTAGGCGAAGCCCGTGTCGATGGAACATCATCATCGCTACCACGCCGTCGTCTTGACGAAACTCTCCCTCAACACTCGGCTGGATCGGAGTTCGAGGGACGTCATCGGGCTGAACGTGTGCTGAACTCGGAGGTGTCGTATGTTTGGTACTTGATCGGTCGGATCGTGAAGACGTATGACTACATCAACCGCGTTGTGCTAACGCTTCCGCTTACGGTCTACGAGGGTACGTAGACAACACTCTCCCCTCTCGTTGCTATGCATCACCATGATCTTGCGTGTGTGTAGGAATTTTTTTGAAATTACTACGTTCCCCAACAGGTGTCACTAGTATGCCTCTACTTGACTAGCTCGTTGATCAAAGATGGTTGAGTTTCCTAGCCATAGACATGAGTTGTCATTTGATTAACGGGATCATATCATTAGGAGAATGATGTGATTGACTTGACCCATTTCGTTAGCTTAGCACTTGATCGTTTAGTTTACTGCTATTACTTTCTCCATGACTTATACATGTTCCTATGACTATGAGATTATGCAACTCCCAATTACCGGAGGAACACTTTGTGTGCTTCCAAACATCACAATGTAACTAGGTGATTACAAAGGTGCTCTACAGGTGTCTCCGATGGTGTTTGTTGAGTTGGCATAGATCGAGAATAGGATTTGTCACTCCGATTGTCGGAGAGGTATCTCCGGGCCCTCTCGGTAATGCACATCACTATAAGCCTTGCAAGCAATGTGACTAATGAGTTAGTTACAGGATGATGCATTACGGAACGATTAAAGAGACTTGCCGGTAACAAGATTGAGCTAGGTATTGAAATACCGACGATCGAATCTCGGGCAAGTAACATACCGATGACAAAGGGAACAACATATGCTGTTATGCGGTTTGACCGATAAAGATCTTCGTAGAATATGTGGGAGCCAATATAAGAATCCAGGTTCCACTATTGGTTATTGACCGGAGACGTGTCTCGGTCATGTCTACATAGTTCTCGAAACCGTAGGGTCCGCACGCTTAAAGTTCTGTGATGATCGATATTATGAGTTTATGTGATTTGATGTACCGAAGGTAGTTCGGAGTCCCTGATGAGATCGGGGATATGATGAGGAGTCTCGAAATGGTTGAGACGTAAATATCGATATATTGGACGACTATATTCGGACATTGGAAAGGTTCCGAGTGATTCGGGGATTTTTCGGGGTACCGAGGAGTTACTGGAATACGAGGAAGAAGTAATGGGCCTCATGGGCCAAGTGGTGGAAGAGAGGAGGCAGGGTGTGCGCCCCCCTATCCCAAACCGAATTGGACTAGGGGGCCGGGCCCCCTTTCCTCCTTTTCCTCCCTCTCCTTCCTTCTCCCTCTCCTCCTTCCTTTCCTCCTCCTAGTAGGAGTAGGAAAGGGGAGTCCTACTCCTACTAGGAGGATGACTCCTCCTCCTAGCGCGCCCTACAGGGGCCGGCCGGCCTCCCTCCTTACTCCTTTATATATGGGGGCAGGGGCACCCTAGAACACACAAGTTGATCATTGATCTCTCCCAGCCGTGTGCGGTGCCCCCCTCCACCATAATCCACCTCGGTCATATCGTAGCGGTGCTTAGGCGAAGCCCTGCAACGGTAACGTCATCAACATCGTCACCACACCATCGTGCTGACAAAACTCTCCCTCGAGCTCTACTGGATCATGAGTTCACGGGACGTCACCGAGCTGAATGTGTGCTGAACGCGGAGGTGCCGTACGTTCGGTACTGAGGATCGGTCGATCATGAAGACGTACGACTACATCAACCACGTTGTCATAACGCTTCCGCTTAATGGTCTACAAGGGTATGTGGACGACACTCTCCCCTCTTGTTGCTATGCATCACCATGATCTTGCGTGTGCGTAGGAAATGTTTTGAAATTACTACGTTCCCCAACACAAGTTTGGTCTTCATTTGAAACAATGCAGGAATAGTTTCGCAACTCACGCCACTTGGAACACCACAGCGTAATGGTGTGTCTGAGCATCGTAACAGTACTTTATTAGATATGGTACAATCTATGATGTCTCTTACCGATTTACCACTATCGTTCTGGGATTATGCATTAGAGACAACTGCATTCATGTTAAATAGGGCACCATCTAAATCCGTTGAGACGACACCATATGAACTGTGGTTTGGCAAGAAACCAAAGTTGTCGTTTCTTAAAGTTTGGGGTTGCGATGCTTATGTGAAAAAGTTTCATCCTGATAAGCTCAAACCCAAATCGGAGAAATATGTCTTCATAGGATACCCAAAGGAGATAGTTGGGTACACCTTCTATCATAGATCCAAAGGCAAGACATTTGTTGTTAAGAATGGATCCTTTCTAGAGAAGGAGTTTCTCTCGAAAGAAGTGAGTGGGAGGAAAGTATAACTTGATGAGGTAACTGTACCTACTCCCTTATTGGAAAGTAGTTCATCACAGAAATCTGTTCCTGTGACTCCTACACCAATTAGTGAGGAAGCTAATGATGATGATCATGTAACTTCAGATCAAGTTACTACCGAACCTCTTAGGTCAACCAGAGTGACATCCGCACCAGAGTGGTACGGTAATCCTGTTCTGGAGGTCATGTTACTTGACCATGACGAACCTACGAACTATGAAGAAGCGATGATGAGCCCAGATTCCGCGAAATGGCTTGATGCCATGAAATCTGAGATGGGATCCATGTATGAGAACAAAGTGTGAACTTTGGTTGACTTGCCCGATGATCGACAAGCCATAGAAAAATAAATGGATCTTCAAGAGGAAGACGTATGCTGATAGTAGTGTTACTATCTACAAATCTAGACTTGTCGAAAAAGGTTTTTGACAAAGTTCAAGGTGTTGACTACGATGAGATTTTCTAGCTCGTAGCGATGCTTAAGTCTGTCCGAATCATGTTAGCAAATTGCCACATTTTATGAAATCTGGCGAATGGATGTCAAAACTACATTCCTTAATGGATTTCTTGAAGAAGAGTTGTATATGATACAACCAGAAGGTTTTTTCAATCCTAAAGGTGCTAACAAAATGTGCAAGCTCCAGCGATCCATCTATGGACTGGTGCAAGCATCTCGAAGTTGGAATATACGCTTTGATGAGTTGATCAAAGCATATAATTTTATACAGACTTGCGGTGAAACTTGTATTTACAAGAAAGTGAGTGGGAGCACAAGAACATTTCTGATAAGTATATGTGAATGACATATTGTTGATCGGAAATAATGTAGAATTTTCTGGAAAGCATAAAGGAGTATTTGAAAGGAGTTTTTCAAAGAAAGACCTCGGTGAAGCTGCTTACATATTGAGCATCAAGATCTATAGAGATAGATTAAGACGCTTGATAAGTCTTTTCAATGAGTACATACCTTGACAAGATTTTGAAGTAGTTCAAAATGGAACAGTCAAAGAAGGAGTTCTTGCCTGTGTTGCAAGGTGTGAAGTAGAGTAAGACTCAAAGCCCGACCACGGCAGAAGATAGAGAGAGAATGAAAGTCATTCCCTATGGCTCGGCCATAGGTTCTATAAAGTATGCCATGCTTTGTACCAGACCTATCGGATACCCTACATTGAGATTGGCAAGGGAGTACAATAGTGATCTAGGAGTAGATCACTGGACAACGGTCAAAATTATCCTTAGTGGAATAAGGATATGTTTCTCGATTGTGGAGGTGACAAAAGGTTCGTCGTAAAGGGTTACGTCGATGCAAGTTTTGACACTGATCCAGATGACTCTAAGTGTCAATCTGGATACATATTGAAAGTGGGAGCAATTAGCTAGAGTAGCTCTGTGTAGAGCATTGTTGACATAGAAATTTACTAAATACATACGGATCTGAATATGGCAGACCCATTGACTAAACTTCTCTCACAAGCAAATATGATCACACCTTAGTACCCTTTGAGTGTTGGTCACATGTCGATGTGAACTATGGGTGTTAATCACATCGTGATGTGAACTATTGGTGTTAAATTACATGGCGATGTGAACTAGATTATTGACTCTAGTGCAAGTGGGAGACTGAAGGAAATATGCCCTAGAGGCAATAATAAAGTTATTATTTATTTCCTTATTTCATGATAAATTTTATTATTCATGCTAGAATTGTATTAACCGGAAACTTAGTACATGTGTGAATACATAGAAAAACAGAGTGTCACTAGTATGCCTCTACATGACTAGCTCGTTGAATCAAAGATGGTTAAGTTTCCTAGCCATAGACATGAGTTGTCATTTGATTAACGGGATCACATCATTAGAGAATGATTTGATTGACTTGACCCATTCCGTTAGCTTAGCAGTTGATCGTTTAGTATGTTGCTATTGCTTTCTTCATGACTTATACATGTTCCTATGACTATGAGATTATGCAACTCCGAATACCGGAGGAACACTTTGTGTGCTACCAAACGTCACAACGAATCGGGTGATTATAAAGGTTCTCTCTGGTGTCTCCGATGGTAATTGTTGAGTTGGCATAGATCGAGATTAGGATTTGTCACTCTGATTGTCGGAGAGGTATCTCTGGGCCCTCTCGGTAATGCACATCACTATAAGCCTTGCAAGAAATGTGACTAATGATTTAGTTGCGGGATGATGCATTACGGAACGAGTAAAGAGACTTACTGGTAACGAGATTGAGCTAGGTATGAGGATACCGACGATCGAATCTCAGGCAAGTAACATGCCGATGACAAAGGGAACAACGTATGTTGTTATGCGGTTTGACCGATAAAGATCTTCGTAGAATATGTTTTACAATATGAGCATCCAGGTTCCGCTATTTGTTATTGACCGGAGACGTGTCTCAGTCATGTCTACATAGTTCTCGGACCCATAGGGTCCACATGCTTAACGTTCAGTGACGATCGGTATTATGAGTTTATGTGTTTTGATGTACCGAAGGTAGTTCGGAGTCCCGGATATGATCATGGACATGACGAGGAGTCTCGAAATGGTCAAGACATAAAGATCGATATATTGGACGACTATGTTTGGACTTCGGAAAGGTTCCGGGCAAGTTCAGACAAATATCGGAGTACCGGGGGGTTACCGGAACCCCCCGGGGAGTGTAATGGGCCTATTGGGCCTTAGTGGAGAAGAGGAGGGGCGGCTAGGGCAGGCCGCGCGCTCCCTTCCCCTCTAGTCCAAATTGGACAAGGAGGGGGGGCGGTGCCCCCCTTTCCTCCCCCCTCTCTCCTCCTTCCCTCTCTCCTACTCCTACTCTTGGAAGGGTTGGAGTCCTACTCCCGGTGGGAGTAGGTCTCCTCTTGGGGCTTGCCTAGGAGGGCTGGCCTCTCCCCCTCCTCCACTCCTTTATATACGGGGGAGGGGGGCACCCCATAGACACACAAGTTGATCAGTTGTTCTTTTAGCCGTGTGCGGTGCCCCCCTCCACCATAATCCACCTCGGTCATATCGTAGTGGTGCTTAGGCGAAACCCTGTGTCGGTAGCAACATCATCACCGTCATCACGCCGTCGTGCTGAGGAACTCTCTCGCAAAGCTCTGCTGGATCGGAGTTCGTGGGACGTCATCGAGCTGATCGTGTGCTGAACTCGGAGGTGCCGGGAGTTCGGTACTTGGATCGGTCGGATCGTGAAGACATATGCCTACATCATCAGCGTTGTCATAACGCTTCCGCTTACGGTCTACGAGGGTACGTGGACAACACTCTCCCCTCTCATTGCTATGCATCACCATGATCTTGCGTGTGCGTAGGAACATTTTTGAAATTACTACGTTCCCCAACATTGGTATTGCCGGCCGTTGCCGGCGACCTTCTCCTGCCTATATTCTGGTTGGCTAGGCCCCCCTTCCTACCGGGGGTTGGGGCGAAGGTGAAACCTTTTGCCCTTCTTCGGTCGGTGGCATTTGTACCTCGGCGGCAGAGGTGGGTTGGTCTCGGACTCCAAGGTGACAGCCTCGATGGTGGGAGATGTGGTGATCGCGGGCAGAGCTCATGGCTCAGGTGCGGGCTGGCCACCATAGTCATGTGGGCTGCATGGTGCCGGTGCTCGGCATTCGATCGGGTGGTGCGGCAGTTGGCTTTGCGTCCAGTCGCACCACATTAATTGTGGAGGCGGATTTGCTTGTCGAGGATCATCCCCTTGTCTGGTCTTGGCCAGGCCGATGGCGGCGGCATCCGTGGATGTCGTATCCTTCCTGAAGATGTCATCGCGACTTCTTTCTGTCCTTTGGGTGACTCCGAGTGAAGACCGGGCGGCGACGACACACCCGTGTCATTCCCCTTGAAGGTGCCGTATGGGAGTCCTAGTTCGTCGAGCTCGGCTTTGCTGCCGTTCCTCTACACCATTGCCTTGGGTGCGTGGGATGTGGTGTCATGTTGTTTGTGCGAGTTTGTAAGATCGTTTGCTTTAATATAAAGCGGTGCAAGAGCCTTTTGGGGTATATTCGGACCCAATAAGCACCTTTGTAATGACATAACAATCAGACACCACTACAAAATACACTTCCGTGATGATACGTGTTTGTCACAGTAGGTCACGTTTTCTGTCATGCATGTACATCCATGACAAATTTATGACAGAATCAAGATAGTCATACCGTCTTTGTCGTAGAAGTGTTCCATGACATTACCAAAATTATCATCACGGAAGTGTCCACTTCCATGACGATAAATCGCGTCCGCGTAAGTGCTTTCGTCAAGGGTGACCGACACGTGGCATCCACCGTAACGGAATGCCGTTAAGCTATGGGGCCGGGTTTTGATCCGATAACCGTTAACAGCCCGACCGATCGGGTTTTTCCACGCCAGAAATCATCATTAGCGGAGGAAACACGGTCGGCTCATCGTTGGGACAGATGTCATCCACTCATTGGACAGAAGGCGCCTATGATACATCAACACGTGGCACGACCCAACAGTGGCCCATTCCTGTGAAAAGGCCGACCCGTTTGACTTGGTCAAAAGCTGGCGGGACGGCCCATGGAAAGTCTGTTAACGGCATGTTCGCATATAGCCCATTTACAGCCCGCTAACCCAAGGCCCGTTACGCCCTATCCGAATTAGGCCCAGTAGCGTCATCTGGGCCATCCAATTTGGTTCCAGACCGTTTTCACTTCTAGCCCATGTACGGCCCATGACGTCTTTCGGCCCATATGAGGCCTTTGTAACTCTTGATCCATTAACGGCCCGTGGTGAAAATGGCCCGTAATGAATAGTGTATCACTTTACACCCATTAACGGCCCGTGGTGAAACTGGCCCGTAATGAACAAAGGTATCACTTTATACCCATTAACGGCCCGTTATTCCGCTAATGCTTTCAACCCAAGTTAACTTCGCCTTCGAGGGCCCATTTATTCTTAGGCTCATTTGCATTCGCCACTTACGGCCGTTCTCGCTATTTTCGCTTGGGGCCAAATTCAGCCCGTCGTTACAGTCGGCCCATTTGTGGACCGTTAATCTGTTGGGCCATTTTCATAGCATCACCAAATACGGCCTATTAACGACCCGTTATGGTCAGCCCATAAAACATACGATTTCCCTTAAAGGCCCGTCTACGGCCCATTAAAGGCCCGTACAAGACCCATAAATGAGTCGGCCCTTACATGGCCCATGGATCCTACGAGACGTAGAAGGCCCATGGATCCTACGAGACGTTGAAGGCCCATGGATCCTACGAGATGTTGAAGGCCCATGGATCCGACGGCCCGTACATGGCCCATGGATCTGATGGCCCGTGAAGGGCCATGGTCGGGCGAATTGGCCCCCATTTGAACGATATAGCATATTCAAAGAATTATCCTACTCAATACTATCACCTCTAAAAAGCATACACTATACAACAAAGAGATCAAGGCATAGAAAGGTAGAATAATCCTACACTATACAATAAATAATACAGCTCATACAGCCGATTATACCCACTGGGCATTATAGTTCGGCACAGGTGATAATAAAGCATACATAAAAATCAAATTACATACACTGGGCAAATACAACTCATACATCATGGACGCGCATCAACTTAACTCCATTTGAACTATAATCTCTTCAGAAAATAGGATTGGCGGATTCAGATAGCACAAATTTCAGTCTGCAAAATCTCCAATTCCTTCATGGTTACCTCAGTGTCTTGTTTCATTTTTTTGACTCCTGCATCTAATACCTGCATGTCCAGTCTCAACTTGTTGATTATACGTTGACAATCATGTACACGTTGTCTTGCCACCTCTAGTTGATGCTCGAGAACATCAGCAGATTCCAATTCCAATCCATAATCATTCGGTAACGGCCATGCCGCACTGATCGCAGATCTTTGTGTTGATGTCACTTCATCCTGAAATGTTTATGTAAGTACACATGACTAGGGCAAAAATATAGTTACAACAGTGAAGCGAGCAAGACACTATTTTTTACTACATGGCAAAACATGACTAACAATAATGTTACACGTCACTTTAAAAAAAATGTTACACGTCATGAAGCATAAGCAGGTGATATTTTAAAAATTATAAAAAAGATAGTTTGTGCAGCCTGCATACAGAAATCCCTCTTAGCTCACTAGAGGAGCATGATGTTGGGGCCCAATCGAAAACACAGACAAGTTACAAATTTAGACAGCACGTTGCGTATAAGTAAGCAAGCAGTTGGCCATTATGTACCTCAATTAAAGTCTTAGGGAGCATAATGAACAGCAGAGGGTTTCATACAAACATGCTACAGCAGGCAAAACTATGCAATCATTAGCGTAGTACAAACTAGATTGTGAGCCTCATGCAATAATAGTTGGTTAATAGACTTCAAAGCTTCGGCACACTTCGCGAGTATTTAAATGGTAAGGCCTTTAATTATGTCAACTAATAGTTATACAAGTACAGAACATCGTGCATGATTATTTGGGCATCTCATTAATCGAGGACAAATAAAGCAATTGAAAAGATAAAATTAACTATGCCTCAAACAAACAAGGAATTGAACTGTTGAGTTGCATACGTTGACTTACCTTAGCAGGTTGAAGAGGCTCAACGCAGCTCCTACTTCTCTTGCAAGGCTCCTTCCTAACATCTTGTACTTGGAAATCCTCAATCTTATCTTCATTGCACCCCTCCGCAAGGTGACACAAACTAGTTACTCGTCTCCTTGGAAGATAAATATGCATACTTTCCAGTCTGTGAACACAAAAGGATGAGATTATAACAAAAAAACACCACATAATGAAGCATGCCGCATATCTTGCACTTGCACACAATGAAATGAGCATTTACTTTGTAAAAACTAGGCATACCTTCGAACTGGATCTCCAGGTACTCTTGGAGAGCCTACTGTAGTGTACAGCCAAACCTTTATGTCACCTATGAGTTAGACAAGGCCCCACTACAACAGCCCTTAGTGTTTAAATCGTTGACAAGCTCTGTTAGAGTGTTAGGTCAAGAACAACAAGTAATCAAATCAAACAGTCCTAGTATGGCTGGCTGATGCAAACAAGCAATTGAACAGATGTGTGAGCAAATCTTACATATCAAGAAAAGAAGCAAAGAAGGAGGCTTAAAGACCATCACTTGACTGACCAAATTTAAGGGGCATTTAAACATCATGTGCAACGTATGAACTAACATAAACATTGCATATTCCAGATTCTACAATGGAATGCACATGTATTAGGTTATGCCATGTATGATGATGCCTAAATGTACAGATAGCAGGCAGGAGTGAATCATCATTGCACGCACAATTGAATTGCAAGTTAAGGGCCAGTTCGATTCCGCCTTTTCATGGCATATTTTCAGAATAAGCCATAAAAGATGTAAAGAAGTCATTTTTGAGTTATGGGCTTGGGCTTAACTAATTTCGCTTTGGAGGGGGGTTTTTCGGGTAGAACCTCACTAAAAATTGAAGGGGAGGGGAATAGTGAAATGGCTCTGTTGTCTGCCTATATTACACTCAAAATGCAATCTAGCGGCCTGTGTCACACCGACCCTCAAGTAAAACAAACACGCAAGCATTCATTGCCCTGCCCGCTTGCATCTCCTCTCCCTTTCCCTCTACCTTGATCCCCGCTGCAAAGACTAGGGTTCCTCCAATGAGCCGTCGCCATCGGGTCCATCTGGCCCGGTCCTCGACGATGCTATGTCCAGCTAGGCTACATGGCCGGCGGTAGGGGCAAATCTCCTGGCTGCTCCTCCTCTGGCGCCGCCTCATTCTCATGGTCTCCAGCAGAGCTGCTCCACTGTGGTTCGTCCCAACGACTACTCCGCGAAGCGCTGCACAACTACGGCCGATGCCACACTACGGCAGAAGGCACCTTATTCCCCTCCTCCTCCCAGGCCATGGCCTTGAGGTGCTGTTGAAGGATGAGCTCATCCAACAAGGTGAGGATCTCCTCTGATATTTTTGCCAAATTTTCATTCTGATCTACTATACGATGAATTGCTATGAGCTGCTTCTGCTGCTGCTATATGATGCATTGCTATGAGCTGCTCCTGCTGCTGCTATATGATGAATTGCTATGAGCTGCTGCTGCTGTATGATGAGTTTCTATGAGCTGCTGCTGCTATATGATGAAGTGCTATGAGCTGCTGCTGCTATATGATGAGTTGCTATAAGCTGCTCCTGCTGCTATATGATGAATTGCTATGAGCTGCTCCTGCTGCTGCTATATGATGAATTGCTATGAGCTCCTCCTGCTGCTGCTATATGATGAATTGCTATGAGCTGCTGCTGGTATATGATGAATTGCGCTCGCTGCTTTGTATGATGAGTTGCTATGAGCTGCTGCTGCTGCTATATGATGCTTTCGGTGGTGCTGCTATATGATAATAACCAGCCACTTGGACCATGAATTTCAATAAATAATTGTTCTTCACTTAAATGTGGGTCATCGTTCTTCGCTTAAATTAGGCAATGGGATCTCTATGGAAAACATTGACCAAAGTAGATTGTGCCAACTAGATGCTATCTTTGTATTTGCATTTTGAGCAAATAGTGATGGTATGTTTTCCTATCATATTAATTACTGCCTTTGGGTTCAATTTGTGATGTTTGCAAGTCAAATTAATTTCCATATGGGCAGCAAAATGAAAAAATATAATGCAATCTAGACTTTCCATTGATCATACCAAAGATAAGTGAAAACACAATGAAAAGAACTGGTTGGCTTATTACATGGAGCTTATATTCACAGTGCTTATTTTCTTAGGATAACTCGTAATAACTGTCCCTAAGAAACTTGGCTTGGCTAATAGAACTAGCATACAAATAACATGTCACGATGATTGCAATGGAGGAGTGACGTACCATAGCACAATCAGATAGGCTCACCGCTGCCTCTCCTTTTTTGCGATGTTCCTTGAAATTGCCACATACATCTTGTACTTTTTCATTGTGTAACCCTATCGCAAGTTGACACGGCTAATTTCAGACATCTCTACATGATACTACATTGCATATCCCTTGCATATTTAAACCACCAATTAACGATTGTGTGCGTACCATAAACTAGCCATGACTCAGATGTCGGACTAGCAGTGCACTCTAAGGGAGCCTAATGTAGTGCAATCGGAATTCCTACATGCCACCTATGATTTTGTGTAATGTACTGCCCCTATTCCTAAATATATGTCTTTGTAGATATTCCAGTACGGACCACATATAGATGTATATAGATGCATTTTCGATTGTAGATTCACTCATTTTGCTCCGTATGTAGCCTATAGTGGAATCTCTAGAAAGACTTATATTTAGGAACGGAGGTACGAGGTAGTATCATGTATGACATCTACATATCTAATTTAGCAGCCAGAGTAGAAATCATTGTCTACACAAAGGATTACTGGTCGAAAATCCTAGCAAAGCACAATTTGGCGAGCACGTAACAATACAAGAGAGAGAGACGCTTACAAGATCATAGCAATGCCCATCCAGGATCTTGGTTGGCCAAGCTGTTAGATCCGGAAGAAACATCGTCCTTGTAGTTTTTGCCACCGCATAACAGAAACAGCACCGTTAGTATATTTGAAGTACATCGGGCGTGATGCCGGCGGGTTTAAAGGTGACAAGTACCTAGGCCGTGGCGGGTGCTTGGCATCTCTCCAGACGGTGGGAATTAGGTTAGAAACATCAAGGGTGATGACGCTGCGCTGGCTGTCGGGGTCCGATAAGGAGATCTAGAACCGTCGAGTAGGGTGTTTGTGGAGCGGCTCCGGTAGGGTGGACTACGGTGTGGGCGAAGCGGATCTATGGCCGTGGACGAGGGCGTAGGTGAAGCTGCTTCGGTGGTTGGGTTGAGGATGGTGTCGACGACGGGGATTTGCACCGTGGACGGGGCGTCAGAAGCTGCTCCGGTCGTTGGGTTAAGGATGGCGTCGACGATGCGGATCTGCGTCCGTGGACGGGGCATTAGAAGCTGCTCCGGTGGTTGGGTTAAGGGTGGTGTCGACGATGCGGATCTGCGGCCGTGGACGGGGCGTCAGAAGCTGCTCCAGTAGGTTGGATGAGGGTGCGAGGAAGCGGATCTAAGGCCGTGGACTTGTGAGTTGGCAAAGTGGCCCCGGTAGGGTTGAGAATGGTATAGGCGAAGCTACTCCGGTAGGGTTGACGATGGTGTCGGCGAAGCGGCTCCGGTAGGGTTGAGGAAGGTGTCGGCGAAGCGGCTCCGGTAGGGTTGAGGACGGTGTCGGTGAAGACGATCATAGGCCGTCGACAGGGGCGTCGGTGGGGCGGCTCCAGGGGTGTGGACGAAACGTCTCCGGTGGGGAGTACGAATGAGCCGCTGCAGATGCGCAACGGTTGACGAGAGTACCGGCGAAGAAGATCCAGCGCTGTGGACAAGGCCGACACTGAATGAGCAGTCTACTTGTTTCTAGGGGAGGTGGGAGGGGTAGATGCGCCCGCAGAAGCAGATCCGGCGAGGTGGACGCCGCTGGCAGTGAATGGGCTATGGTACGCCGGTGGATGAGCAGTCTAGGGTTTCGAGAGGGGAGGGGAGAAAGGGCGATGAAGTACGGACGGCGTGATGTAAGATGCTCTGGTGCTGTGGAGTTGGTCTTTTTTGCGGGAGGGGGAGAGGAAATGGGGGTGCCGTGTAGTGGGGGGAACCGGAAGTTACGAAAGCAGCCCCGACCTATCATGTAGATGAGGGCGGTATTTTAACTATTGGTCTCCGTGCACCAAGAACAGAAGGGGGATTTCGCATGCTAAAGACTAAGGTGGCGGAAATTTTAGAAGGAGGCGGGAGATTTTGCGCCAGCGGATCGTTCGTATCCAGCTTCAACTAATTTTGGACCGTAAGAAGCGGAAGGTCATGCTAGACTGTGTACATGGGGCACGCGTCGTGATTAATAACCGTGTGATGTCCACCCCGAAAAAAGACAATAACTCGGGATGATGCGCCGATAACTTGGGCGCTCACACGGGCGCCGCCAATCATACGGGTGTAGTGGCGCGCTCACAAAAAAGGGATCAAACGCTCAGCCTATGTATTTCTCGTAAATAGATAATTTAGTGCCATTGGTTATTTACTTTAAACATAATTCATTGACGTGTTAGTGTAGAGGCGCACAAAAGAAATGGATATTGTAGTCAGCTACTTAAAAGTGTTACCTCATATGATTACATAGCCTCCATTTCATAAATTATGTATCCGCTGAATTCATATATGAATATTACATATATTACTTCAAAATAGAAACTTAAATCATCCTACACTAATGAATTTGAATGCAAGAGTAACAATGGTGCATGTACATGATAGCTACATTGGTTGTTTGAACAAACATCACTATAACTTTGGCATGCACAACTGAAAAGGTTTATTTAAATAGAAAAAAATGTGATATGTGAGTGTCCAATCTTTATAGCGTTGAATCGATATTGTACCTTTGGCCACGATACGAAGTAGATATTGACTTATGTTCAAGCGATGCACGTCCACGATCGCTAGATAGTGATACGTGAATGAATTGTGCAATCTCTCTCACACACATACATATCTCATTTTCCTGTGGGCATCGGAATCACACACGCGCACTTCATGTATTTCTCTCCCTCCGTCAGGGTTAAATTCGTCTTTCTACCCCGTCCTAGAAATCTCTCACACAGAAACACACACGCTCTCTATGTCTAACACACCCACCCCTTTAATTCCGCCCACCCAGAGCCACTAATGTCTCAAAGTATAATAATGTCTCTCACACATATGCTATCTACCTATCCCTTAATATAGCTAGATATGTGTCACACAAACTCCTTCTCCCTACTAGCAAGATGCCCATGCGTTGCACGGAACATCAAGATGCATTTGTATGAGAAGTTTATCTTGTGGGAGAAAAGGATGAACGAGGGAATGCCTTATTTGCAAATGCGGAGAGGGGTGTGGGTATCTTTTTGCAAAATTGCCATAGTTTCCTTCCTGTCCGTCGGATATAAATCGGATGACCTATATTGTAGGATGGCAGGAACACCATCATCACCAACTCTGTTTTTTTATAAGAGTAGAGATACGTGAGTGTCACTGCCCCCCCACCCACACACACACCCACACACCCACACTTCCCAACACCGAAGGGGTAGGGTGACACCTCGATCTTGATACTAATCTATCGACTAGCTTATCTCTCAAACATACACACACACTACCCGGCACCGAAGGAGTAGGGTGGCACATCGATCTTGATAATAATCTATATACTCCTCTTTCAAACACACGCACACACACTCGCTAGTTGTGCCTATGTGCCTACCACGCACACTCGATACGTCTTTCTCTCCCTCCCCCCCAACAATGACAGCAGAAGGGTGACAAATCGATCTGATCATAATCTGTCAATTGGTTTCTCTCTCAAACATTGTGTCTCGGTGCCTCGCTCGGTAGCCTCCTCGATATGTAGACTTCTCGCGCGCGCACAACTATAATGACGATGACGCTGAACCCAGTGTGCCTTGTTTTTACCGGCCTCATGTGGTAGTTTTCACCCTGTTTTCTGTTAATTAACAAGGCAACCTTTTCTTTGTTACTACTAGTGAATCTGAAATCATTCGGGCGTATATAAAATATATCACTTCAACCCAATTATCGCAGCAACTATTTTAAAAGAAATTAGCTAGCTGCCCGTGCGTTGCACGTAACATCAAGATGCATTTGTATGAGTAGTTTATCCTATGAGAGAAAAGGCTGAACGAGGGAAGGCCTTATCTGCGAACATGGAGAGTGGGTATATTTTTGCAAAATTGCCATAGTTTCTTTCCTATCCGTTAGATATAAATCCGACGACCTATATTGCGGGGTGGCACGCACACCATCATCACTAACTCTGTTTTCTCCTCCGTTCGAAAATACTTGTCATCAAAATGGATAAAAAGAGATGTATCTAAAACTAAAATACGTCTATATACATTTCCTTTTATCCATTTTGATGACAAGTATTTCCGGACGGAGGGAGTATTTGTCTTTTTAGAGATTTCAACAAGTGACTATGACCGGACCTTACGAACATACTCAAAAAAGTAGTCCATAATTTTGATGTTACCCTCTTTTCACTACAAGAGATCAGACCTACTGTGACAAGCTGATAAATGTCATGTAATAGCTAAAAACGTCACAAAATACTCATGGGTGACATTTTTCATGCGTCACCAGCTTCGTCACAGAATCCCCGTCACAGATTATTCCTAGTGACGCGGCGCGCAAAAAACGTCACCAGATATGGGACCTTCGGTGACGAAGATGTCGTCACTAGATTTTTGGTGGGCTAGTGCACACTTGGTTTCCAAATGGGCCAAGCCCAATAATTCAGCCCATTTTCTATTTTTCATTCTAATTTTTGGTGGGCCATAGCCAATTTGCAACCCAATAGAGGTTGATCCAGCCCACGCTTTTTGTGAATCAATTGCCATTTTTGCTAGCCTTTTAAGAATTATTTTATTTATAGGTTCTTCCTCTAATATTGCTTTGGCCCAGTCTGATTCAAAACGCGTAGTGTGCTTGTGGCAGTTTTAAGGCCATCTTTCCATTGACCAATTTTCTCATCCCATTACAAGCCAACTAGTCTTAAACACGGGGCATATTACACATCACTTACATGCACATTCCAAAATAACCCAAGGTACATAATCATCTGATACAACATCCTTTCTAATTTTGGAGGTCAACAATAGAGAATTTTTTGGTGTGACACTCTCCCACCTTCATCAAAACTTGGAACCTTTGTTGGATGCCACTTCTCGTGACTTCTTGAAGGCAGGTAGAGTTGGTCTGATCCTCCTTTGTTCATATCAACTTCTTGAAACATGACTTACGAATCAGCCTATTAGAAACAAATACATAAATATTAGTTTGAATGAGTTACATAAAACCATCTACTATTGCAACAGAGGACATATGCAAGTTATAACTAGAGCTCTACGTTGGAATCTTAAACAAAAAATACATGTTAGTACTTTTCTAATAAGTGATATGAACAGAACTAAACATGTCGTAGTTGTGAGCAACAAAGGTCATCTGAAATAATAGATTGGAATAAACATGTATGAATGCATCACAAAGTAAGACAAGTATTGGAATTAATAGGACATACATAAATGATAGCAGAACCCAAAGTTCGAAATCCCAAGAGGAGCAAATTAGCATTTGTAGTAGGTACTCCTTCACAAATTAAAATGGTGCGAAAAAATAGTATATTCAACAAAGCCTCGAAAGGAAGAAACCTTCAAGCAGCCTAGAACAGGGAAGAAAGAATGAAGAACTTTTGAGAAACTTAAATGTTGTCTTTGGCACACACTGATTAGAAGTGTGATCAATAAGACAGTTCCATCTCAAAAGAAATTAATTACAATTACTCTATGGTAAAAGAGCTCATTTAGGCTTTCATCTTTAGATGTAGTCTCAGCTTGCTTGGACAGTTATCTGCATTACCATACAGTCAGTATCACTTCTGATTGCCACAAAGGACTCCAGTGAATTAGTTCTCCATTAGTAATTTGCTAAAATCATGTTGAATCGCTCATAAAACTCCCACTGCAGTTCTACAACATTAATTCACTTGCAAATCTACTCACACTCCCTTAAAAAGTTGCCACGAGCTCGAACTACAAATTAACATAGCAATCATCGGGGAGAATCAGCATAATGAAAATATTTTGCTGCAGCTAACTTTAATAGATTTACTATTCTTCCGTCTCAAAATAATGACTCGACTTTGTACTAACTTTAGTACAAAGTCGAGTCACTTATTTTGGGACGGAGGGGGTAATATAGAAGCATCTCACAATTGACCAATAAGAACTCACAGTGAGGAACAGAACAAAACGGATATCTGAACCAATCCCCGCATGTAAGCGGTTCATCTAAACTTAGAGCAGAGAGTTGAGCGTCGTACACATGTTAACCCAGGTTGCTGGTCGAGCTTGACGGTCTTCCCCAGAACACTGGTGTGCCCCTATGACCTGTGCTCCATGTCAACCTGATGGACAAAACCCAAGAAGAATAAAAAATAGAGGGTCAACAAGATGTATCTCACTAGTACGGAAGGTCAGACGACAGCGGCCCCACTAATTAGTTAAACGTACCCTGTGGCGGTAGCCACTGATAAGGGGCTGGTGCGGGTATCGTAGGCGAACCGGGGGTTTCACTCCGGGAAGGAGTAACCAAATACCCATATCACAATGTCTCCTCCTCTCCCTCACTTGCACCGATGGAATTGAGAAGTGTATAGACGAATGGCACCAGAGATATAGGGTTCAATCCTGCAATGATCGGAAGATGCATGCAAGCAATCACACTGGGAATGGATGACACGCACACTGGCTGGGCCGCCGCCGCGCGATCAGTCTAGTCCGGCCGCGGCGCACGCAGGGTTCGCCGCCGCGCCATGTCAGCCTCGACGCAACGAGCAACTTCCGCAGCGGGGCGCCTCAAGGAACTCGACAGAGAGGAGAGGAGAGGAGAGCAGCTACTCCTGCCGCCGCTGCCGCTTTGTTGCCTCCGATCTACCGCTGCCGCCACATGAGCGAGAGAGAGCGGATCGGATAGGTAGGGTTTCGCCGGGAAGGAGGAGGTGGCCGAGGGAAAAATTCGCTGCTTATAGGCGGGGTTGAGCGGGCTTTAGCCCACGTAGAAAACTCTAAAAAAAGGGGCGCATGCTGATTCTCAAAAAGAAAAAGAAAAACCAGGCCACATGCTGTGGTGTATACCCGTCACATAAGAAGTTACTTTGCCTCAAAACAAAAACATACGAAGTTACTAACCGAGCGACGCCATCTAGAACACAGAATAAACGAACAGATCGATCACATACGGCTCGGTAAGAAATAACTAACCTACAGATCGAGTCACACACGCCCCGGCGCGAAGAAATAACTAACTTGCTAAATGCTACAAGAATATCGTCCAAGAACATAATAGATATGTGTACAAAAAAAGAACATAATAAATATATTTTAGCATAATTTACGGTAGCATCTAAACTCTAGCTTATTTTCAACACCGTTATTTGAGACCATAATGATCCCAGGTTCAAACTCCCTGTACCAAACTTTCTTCCGCCAACTCATATTTCTAATTTTTTTCTGATAGAATGAAATAAGAGCTCATGAACGAAGGATTCAGGTTTTTTTTCCCTCAACCACTACCTATTTATGTTAGACGGAACAAAATTAGTGTTCCCTTGGCCATTACCCGTCTATATTAGATAGAACAACATAATTATATTGGTAAGTAGACTGTGAAAAAACTATGATGGATCCTACTGTCAACACTATTACGCGGGTCATACCACTCGTTAAACCATCAAGCACTATGGCAGGTCCCACTGCTAGACGTTACATGGCAGAAAAGTGATCCTCACACATTCATATTCGATGACTCCAGTAGGTTCGTCATCGAAATTACCAAACTGTCTTAGAAATTGGTAGCCAGGTGCACTCATGGGCCGAAGCGATTAAGTGACGTCTATTGTCACCGATTTGTAGTAATCAGTGACGCTACCTAGGAAAACATCACGCATTACGTATTTGTGTGACGTTGTCCACCATTGTCACGAGGATTTTCGTCACAGTATCTCAATTTTCTTGTAGTGTTTCTTGGCGGTGCAGTGCCATCTGGATACCTCATAAATAAATCAAGGACAAATCTAACCCCTTCCTGAAAAGACATACAGAGCAAAATGAGTGAATCTACACTCTAAAATATGCCTACATACACATCCGTATGTGGTAGTCCATTTGAAATCTGAAAAAGACAAATATTTAGGAACGAATGGAGTATATATAAGAGTAGACATGGAGATATATCTCCACCATGGTCTACAAAAAAAATGTGCTGGGCTGGTTAGCGCCGGATGCTCGCAACGCGATGACATGAATTCGAATTCTGTCTTTTAACTTTAGATTTTTATATTATATATTACTCTACTTACTTAATATATACTTCTTTCGCTACTATATTGGCAGTGGAGCCCATAGAGTACTTTGAATACAAGATTAAGGATGGACTTGTTTCTTTTTAACTTTCATGCAAGCTGTAGCCACCACGCAAGTCACGTACACCGTACATGCAATTAACTTTTTATAGAGGGACAATCATTCAGGCAATTAACTCAAATGGATTGGATGTCACTTATTATTTCTAGCATAAAGAGCATCTCCAACGGCAGCCGGCAAATTTCCTCCCGCTTCCTTCCGGAGGATTTACATCAAACGCCAGTATCATACATTTTACAACTCTAACCAACCAGATGATATCCGTGCAAACACGTACTGATTTCATATAAGCATGAAGGATTTCGTATAAAAAAGCCGGATCTTCATATAAACATGATGGATTTCATTACATTTGCATGAAATAAGATGTGCCAATCCGGCTCTCTTGTATAATTAATACTCCCTCCGTCCGGAAATACTTGTCCTGGAAATGGATGTATCTAGACTTATTTTATTTCTAAATGGCCGCCCGCGGATCTCTTTGTCTTCTTCATGTCCGCGACACTTTCATGGTCGACGAAGGTCCTCGGAAGAGACGGCAGCAAAGAAACCACCGAATCCATGCTGTCGCCTCGGCGGTGGCCTTCATGGGTCCCAAGTGGCGGCGCCCTCTCGTGTTCTACTTTCTACTTCTCCTCGATGATGGCGGCGGACACGGAGAAGCCGCCACCGACTTGCCGCTCTCCACGCACCCGCTTCGCTCGCCGCATGGTGCTGCCACGAGCACGGAGGCGCCCCACGACACGGGAGGCGCGACCACCGCAGACACACTGTTGCGCTGATGCAGACGCGGCAGCGACGGCGCCTGCATCACGCCGTGCTTTCGCTGCAGCCGGTGTGGAGCAACTCGCCACTCCTCATCGAGCTAAACCGAGCGGGAGTTGCTGAACCACGCTACCGCTTAGGGCGGCAATCGCTCCGCTGGCCAAGCGAGGTTGGTGAAGCACCGAGCGGCCTCGCCCGATCCGGAGGGCTTGGCGGCCACCCACCGGGTAATATGCCGAGAAACGGCTCATCGGAAGCCATCGGAAGAGTGGAGAAAATGGTGAAGGAGGAGATGGGGAGCGGCGGAGGTGCGATTCTTGCTCGTTGTCCGTCTCGCCTCGTAAATAGAGGGCGACGGTAGAGCTTGGTTTCGACAGAGCCGGTGCCTTAAAGGCACCTGCCTTTGTGTCACTGACATGTGGGCCAGCCACCTGTTGGGCCCACACGTCATAGATACAAAGGAAGGTGCCTTAAGGCACCGAAGCATAGTCCAGCTTGGCCGGCGTCTGGCCTCGATTAAACTGAGGGCGGACGGGAGGAGCTCGGCCGGTGTTGCGTTTAGTTCCGGCCCGCTCATGAACGGACGTGTGGCCGGAGTAGGATTCTCGGTTTGCATGCGGGTCTAACTGAGGGGTTTAATGGAGGCGCCGGGCGTGCAGCGGGTGGCGCAGTACTATTCGATTTGACAGAAGTAATGAGCCGTCAAATCACAAAGGCCCTCGCCTCTCGTGAAACCGACCGAGCTAGACCGCCCCGCCCTCTAGCCTTTTAAAAAATGTATATACTCCACTTTTGTAGAGTAGTAGTATCGATGGATTGCGCCATGGAGCAAAACTTGAAATTAAAAAAAAGGTGGTACATATAGAGAGCTCTCGTCGCCAAATTATGCATATAGTACTATTAAAAAAGCTTGTCACAATAATGGTGTCCAGCACAAGTGCACAACCCACCCCTCAAATAAAACTAAGCACCCTAGAATTCTTTGACAAAACTAAGCACCCTGAAATTCTTTGACAACTAAACTGCTGGCTATATGATGTTGGCCATATATATTGTACATATATAATGTGAAAAAACGAGTGGTAGTACTATACCAACTAAAAGATGAAATGTAAGAAATACTAGTATGTACGCATCAAGAGTTAAAGTAACGAGAAGAAACATAACATAGTTCTGCTTTGGGGCTCAAAGACAACACACCCTCAAATTAAATTAAGCACGCTTTGAAATTAAACTTTGCAACTATCCCGTGACACCTTGCATTAGAAGTTTAGAACCACCATGAGCAACAACATCGCCACCTTACTCGGAGTCCTCGCCCACGCCCTCGACTTCGTATTTGTCCCTCTTCCTCTTGGCCGATACTTCTTTGCTTGAACCGCACACTTGGCTGTTGCTCTTCATCCAACCCTTGTAGATATTGAAGCAAAGGTAGCCATCCATTGCAGCGTAGTGGATGTGGTCTATATCTAGTACATTCCGCTGCCATGCATAACGATGAAACATGTATGGAGGTTTCTCCGCCACTGCGTCTGAAGGATGAACCATGGTTCTCGCCAGGTCAAGATTGAAGGTGACGAGAGGACACCAACCGATTCTTCCGAGGTCGATGGTGTTGCCTACAACGAGGCCTATCCGACCCAGACTTCTTTGTCGTTACCAAAGTCTACAAAGAACGAATTTGACTAGGTTGCTCTCGAGGAAGTCCTTAAAATCCTGGCACTCAACGCCGACATGGCATATGTGGTAGACCAAGCATAAGTCATGCACGCAAACCTGGATCACGGCGGGCTTCTTCCTCTCTTCGCCCTTTAGATCCTCTCTCGCCCCAGGACTGTGGTGTACTCAACATCTAGCCCAGCGACCCACTCATCATCTCGAGTCTTCAAACATGCGCCCAAGCGAGCGAGAAAGACATCCTTTCACCGTCATGAAAAACGGGTGTAGATGACGTCGAACTCATCGCCGGTGATGGTTCTAACCTTGTACTCACCGCCGATCGTGGAGATTTTGGGACGCCATGGATTTGAGAGGAGGGTTAGGATTAGTGGAACTGCCGTAATGTGAATGGACGGGACGACTAGGAGCGAACCGCCGTAGTATTAAAGGACGTGCGGGGACGAGTAGGAGCGAACTGCCAGCGTGCGAACGGCAGGGTAGTGGCATTCCATTCTCCCATGATACGGCTTTCGAGATCCCTTGGATCTGAGATCGAACGGTTGCATGGCGTGATTCTAGACCTATGGGTGAATATCCTATCCTGGAGGGTTATTCTGCAAATTTTCAGCAACTTAGCATGCGACCGTTTGATCTCAGATCCAAGGGCTGCTAGCAACCTGTATCATGGTCGCGCTTACCACGACCGTCATCGCGCCGCGCGGGTCGCGCCTTGGAGATTTAACACGGTGCGTTAGGCTATCTGGTGTTGGCATGTCATACATAGTCATCACTTAGTCACTCATACTACAACAAGGTTGGCTATAAGTGTATTTATTTTTTACTTCTCTCTATCTTTCTTTGTACTTTCTCCGTCCCATAATATAAGAACGCTTTTGACACTAGTGTAGTGCCAAAACGTTCTTATATTACTGACACAGGAGTACCACCGATATTATTGCATTTGCCAAGGAGTGACCTCTTCCAATGAAATGGTGTTGCTAAGTTTGCTTCATATAATTAGCTATAGACTCAAAATTGTCTTTTCACCTAGGTAAACGCGCTTAGAACCGTTTCTTCCTTGGGTCACCAAACTAGTCTCTCTCTTCTTGATTAACTTGCCACATCAGACTTTATGCCTACGTGGCAAGCTTAGCACCTGTAGGAGCAAGTAAATACAATTGTGCGCTTTACATGGAATTTTTGCATATGTGGAGGAAAGAGAGGCAAGGAAAAAGTAGAGAAGTGGGCTCTCATGCAAGAGCCAGCCTCTACTACATGGTGGAGCATTGGGAGAGGCACCTGTATGGAGGTGGTCAGGAATTGGGAGACTCACGTCGGTTGTAGCGTCGCAGTTAAAATGATAATGGCAAGTCAAATCACGGGGCCCCACCTGTCCAGCAGTAACTCGATGTCAAATCACACAGCCCTACGTTTGCAGCAGCCTACCCCCTCGTCTTCTCGCATCTCTGTCGAACCGACTAGGTGGAACTGCCCCGCCTACCGCGCGCAGGAAAAGCCCGCTTAGTATACTCCCTCCGTCTAGGTGACCAAGGTGGAGAGGAAAACGAGAGAACTTAATGTTTAGTATTTGCTAAGGCTGGTTGTAATGGTACTAGACTTAGCAATTTTGATGAGGTGTCATAGAATTAAATGAAGAGAGAGAGAGAGAGAGTTGAGTACCATGTGTCATACATGGCAATAAATAAAGTACTACATGATACTAATATACTATGATACATGGCGCAGGAGTACAAAGTATTATTAATACAGTTTTGCTAGAACTCATCTAGATGAGATATAATTTGGTCTCATTCATCTTTTATAGCCATTGGATGTGATGCTATAAGATGCGTGTGTGCTGACGTGGGTTGTATTTGTTCTTGTGCAACGAATTGACCACTGCATGTCATGTTTGATAGTCTCAAGTCATTAAAAGCATAAAAGCCCCACATCTCTTATTGGTTGATTCCTCTATTTATGTCAAAAAATAAGAAACAACGTGAGAGTTAATGCACCACGCCTATGTGTTTACTATTTGGTTTTCATAAGATGACTTAATACTCACCTAGACGGAGGGAGTATTCGATTTGACAGCGGGCGGCGCAGTTCCCGATACGGCTTTAATGCAGACGAGGGAGGGAGTAGCGGTTCCTGATATGTTGAACGACCAATGCATCCTCCTTCAATTAATGCACGAGGGAAGTAATGGGAGGAGATCCGGGAAAAGAGGCTGCACGATGTGAATGCAACGCAGTTTGCCCTCATATAAAGGCGCCCCTCCATTCCGATGCATCTACCACATCGCACGCACCTAAGCATTTGCCTAAGCACCTACACTAAGCGCAAAAAGAGCTCACCTGCACCTATGGCGGCGATGCACGGAGCGCCAGCGGCTGCGCCAGATGGTCCACGACGCCGCTGCGGCATGGCGCCGAGGATCGCCTCGACGGTGTTGGAGACCGGTGGTGGATGGCCGCCGTCGGCGCCAACTCGACTCTCGCTGGACCAGATGATCGCTGCCACCAACAACAAGTTCACCGTCCTCAAGAAGCTCGCGGGCGACATCGCCAGATCCTCCAGCCCAGCGCCACCGCTCCTCATTGCCTGCCACCCTAATCGGCCTCCATGGCCGAACCTCTTTCAAGCACGGTGGCCCTGCTACTGCTCACCGACGCCACGAAGAATGTCCACCTGGAGGTCGCGCTCTCCGCGAGGCGCCTCGCCCTGCAATAATTCATCGACCTACACATCCACGTGTACGAGCAAATCGTGTACATAGGTATCTACAAGGCCAGTGAGGACGCTACAACGTTGGCCTTCCTCAACCGGCTGGAAGCCTTGGATGCCTTTGCTGAGAAGCATCTCGACCTCGCCACAAAAGCCGCCGCTCCTTAGCCGCCGGTCGGTCGCCCGGTGCACTAAGTTGAGGAGGAGGAGGTCGTACGTTCATGGATCCATCTTTCTTCTTGCCTTCTGTAACCATCAGTGCGATCGCATCATCTTGGCCTTAATTCTTATTGTGATGTTGCATTCTCGTTCCAGTCAATACCGACATGTGCAATCCCTTTGCTTAATTATATGCATCACTGTAACTAGTACTCCATCCGTCAATTTGTAAGTTGTGCTTACCTTTTCCATCAACTTCGTGCAACGCACGGGCATCTTGCTAGAAACACTAGAATATGTCTATATAATCCGTATGTGATAGTCCATTTGAAATCTCAAAAAAGACAAATATTTAGGTACGGAGGGAGTAATATATTAGGAGTATATCAAAACAATAGTGATTTCTTTCAAGTTTGTGAACAAATACTACTATTCTACTACTTTGGATCCGTCGCAACGCACGGGCACATTGCTAGTAAAAGGAAAAGGCCTGCCGCGTTCGCGTCGCACCCCCACACGCCCGGGAATCGGGAGTACTCCACAGCCCATCCGGCACGATACATAGCTTAGGGAAGGCATGTTGCCTAGCATTTTCACTTTCATGTGGGACCGCCGTTGAGCAAACCGACACCCCGCCCGCCGCCGGGTTGGAAAACAGAAACGAGGGGAAGATCTAGCTGTAGCACGGAAGCCAAGAAATTTGGTGTCAGATGGGGCTCGTTGATAGAGTAGGAGCATTCCGTACTAGTACTACTCCTACTAGTACCAAGTTTGTACTCCTAATACTATATTACTAGTACTACCACTATACAAATGTGCACGGCACAACATCGTAGGAACAAAAAACGGGAAGATCTTGTTTTGGGTGATTTATCTTTTTTTCAATCAATGTAGTATGAATAATATGATGTGGGGGGCACCCATGAAGCTTATGTGGCTTGGTTGCATGGCTACGGAAGGTTAGAGAAAAATAAATAGATAATGTGTTTAGAGTGCACTCCACTAAATAGATATACTTTGGATCCATTGCAACGGACCGGCACATCTATATCTATACCCCCTATATAGTGTGTGAAAAACTTTGAAAGTTGGTCGTTGGATGAAGCTAATCCGACGGTACAAAGATGGAAAATCCGAGCACTACTGGCCGTTGGATATCATCCACCAGATTCTGTCACATGTATAATCTAGAAGACTCCATGGTTGAACTTAATTAATGACTAACTTTGCCACAACTAAGCTTAGGCAAAGTTATATTAGTTCTTCAAAATGAGAGCCACAAGTTGGCAAGCCTAAGGGAATCTTGCCATTTTTGTGTGTATGTCATGTGGGGCCTTAGTGTGGCTTGCCTAAGGTGTGGCTTGAACCAAACACTCACCTAAGTTAATCAAACTTGCCTAACCTTACATTCCACCAGATTTTGCCACATGTTAGAATCTAGAAAACTCCACATGTAGAAGCATAATGCACAAACCACCAGAATCTCATGCGTGCAATGCACGTGTACCTTACTAGTACTAGTTGGTAGTACTAGTAAGAAACAAATTCCAGTTTTGTAACAAGCTCGTACTGCGGGAGCACCACAAGGCCTGCCGCAGGAGTTACGTTTCCCTCTCGGGGCCCACGGGACCGAACTTCAGTGGCTTAGTGGCCGGCCTATGAGTCAATGACATGCGGACCTTAAATGCGGCTGGCCCACATGTCATTCTCATGGTGCTGACGTGGTTCGCAACTCACTCGTTCGAGATGAACCGGCCGGTGGTGGCGTGGCCGTGGCGAGGGTGCCACAGCTGGGCGTCGGGGCGTTACGAGGCGTAGATGGCCGCATCGACGGGTACTACATGTAGTACATAAGTACTCCATTTGAGGATTGATGCCCGGGACGAAATGTGTCACAGCCGCTGGATGAAAATTCGATGGTGCCGGAGTACAGATCGGAGCACAGCAGCAGAGCAGGCAAAACGCGTCCAATCGGGTGTGTCTGTGGTAGAAAGTTGATGGTCGCCGCAGTTCAGCTGGCCCGCATGTCATGCTCACAAAGGCAGAGGAGCGGTGGGTCCGAGAGGGATGAGGGGCACGTCGGGGGGATCCATGTCCACGTCGGGGGACGTCGTGCCGTGGGTTGGAGCAGCGTTTTGGGAATCGCGTGTGGGTGTGGCAGTGGTAGAAACAAGAAACGTGATGGTCGCCGTGGTTCAACTTCCATGGACAAGCTGTCATGTCTGCTGACACATGTATATCAAAACTAGAGTGTTTATATTTCAAGCACGTGAACAAGTATTATTCTACTACTTTGGATCCATTGCAACGCACGGGCCAGCACATTGGTAGTAGTAGTGTCCATCTCTATCTCTAGAGGCCTTCCCTCGTTCATCCTTTTCTCTCACAAGATAAACTACTCATACAACTGCATCTTGATGTTTGGTGGAACGCACGAGGATGTTTCCTTGGGGGTCTCTCCAGCGCGGCGTGTCCGTAGTTGCAAGTTGATGCCCCTTGAGATGCCGATGTTGAGGGGCACTCGGATTTCCTCCGATGAGCAGGTAAGATGAGTTTGATCACGTAGTAAATGAAGGAAATATGCCCTAGAGGCAATAATAAAGTTATTATTTATTTCCTCATATCATGATAAATGTTTATTATTCATGCTAGAATTGTATTAACCGGAAACATAATACATGTGTGAATACATAGACAAACATATAGTCACTAGTATGCCTCTACTTGACTAGCTCATTAATCAAAGATGGTTATGTTTCCTAACCATAGACATGTGTTGTTATTTGATTAATGGGATCACATCATTAGGAGAATGATGTGATTGACATGACCCATTCCGTTAGCCTAGCACTTGATCGCTTAATATGTTGCTATTGCTTTCTTCATGACTTATACATGTTCCTGTAACTATGAGATTATGCAACTCCGTTTACGGAGGAACACTTTGGTGCTACCAAACGTCACAACGAATCGGGTGATTATAAAGGAGTACTACAGGTGTCTCCAAAGGTACATGTTGGGTTGGCGATTTTGAGATTAGGTTTTGTCACTCGATTGTCGGAGAGGTATCTCTAGGCCTTCTCGGTAATACACATCACATAAGCCTTGCAAGAATTGCAACTAATAAGTTAGTTACAAGATGATGTATTACGGAACGAGTAAAGAGACTTGCCGTAACGAGATTGAACTAGGTATTGGATACCGACGATCGAATCTCGGGCAAGTAACATACCGATGACAAAGGGAACAATGTATGTCGTTATGCGGTTTGACCGATAAAGATCTTCGTAGAATATGTAGGAACCAATATGGGCATCCAGGTTCCGCTATTGGTTATTGACCGAGAATAGTTCTAGGTCATGTCTACATAGTTCTCGAACCCGTAGGGTCCGCACGCTTAACGTTACGATGACAGTTTTATTATGAGTTTACAAGTTTTGATGTACCAAGTTTGTTCGAGTCCGGATGTGATCACGGACATGACGAGGAGTCTCGAAATGGTCGAGACATAAAGATTGATATATTGGAAGCCTATATTTGGATATCGGAATGGTTCCGGTGAAATCGGATTTTCTTAGGAACACCGGTTACGGAACCCTCCCGGGGATGTTGGGCCTTAGTGGGCCATGAGGGAGAAGAGGAGGGTCGGCCAGGGGAGTCCTACTCCGGTGGGAGTAGGACTCCTCCAGCGCACCCTATGAGGGCCGGCCGCACCTCCCCTCCCTCCTTTATATCTGAGGCGGGGGCACCCCATAACACACAAGTTGATCTACGGATCGTTCCTTAGCCGTGTGCGGTGCCCCCCTCCACCATATTCCACCTCGGTCATATCGTTGCGGAGCTTAGGCGAAGCCCTGCGCCGGTGGAGCATCATTATCGTCACCACGCCGTCGTGCTGACGGAACTCATCCCCGACGCTTTCTGGATCGGAGCCCGGGATCGTCATCGAGCTGAGCGTGTGCTGAACTCGGAGGTGCCGTGACGTTCGGTACTTGGATCGGTCGGATCGTGAAGGCGTCACGACTACATCAACCGCGTTGTCATAACGCTTCCGCTTCGGTCTCACGAGGGTACATGGACAATACTCTCCCTCTCGTTGCTATGCCATCACCATGATCTTGCGTGTGCGTAGGAAATTTTTGAAATTACTACGTTCCCCAACAATGGCATCCGAGCCTGGTTTTATGCGTTGATGTCATATGCACGAGTAGAACACAAGTGAGTTGTGGGCGATATAAGTCATACTGCTTACCAGCATGTCATACTTTGGTTCAGCGGTATTGTGAGATGAAGCGGCCGGACCGACATTACTGCGACGCTTACGCGAGACTGGTTTCACCGCTTCAAGCACTTTCGTTGCTTAAAGGTGACCGCGGTGTCTGTCTCTCTCATTTTAGTTGAACCGAGTGTGGCTACGCCCGTCCTTGTGAAGGTTAAAACAGCACCAACTTGACAAACTATCGTTGTGGTTTTGATGCGTAGGTAAGAACGGTTCTTGCTCAGCCCGTAGCAGCCACGTAAAACTTGCAACAACAAAGTAGAGGACGTCTAACTTGTTTTTGCAGGGCATGTTGTGATGTGATATGGTCAAGACGTGATGCTATATTTTATTGTATGAGATGATCATGTTTTGTAACCGAAGTTATCGGCAATCGGCAGGAGCCATATGGTTGTCGCTTATTGTATGAAATGCAACGCCATGTAATTGCTTTACTTTATCACTAAGCGGTAGCGATAGTCGTAGAAGCAATAGTTGGCGAGACGACAACGATGCTACGATGGAGATCAAGGTGTCGCGCGGTGACAATGGTGATCACGACGGTGCTTGGAGATGGAGATCACAAGCACAAGATGATGATGGCCATATCATATCACTTATATTGATTGCATGTGATGTTTATCCTTTATGCATCTTATCTTGCTTTGATTGACGGTAGCATTTTAAGATGATCTCTCACTAAAATTATCAAGACGTGTTCTCCTGAGTATGCACCGCTGCCAAAGTTCGTCGTGCCTGGACACCACGTGATGATCGGGTGTGATAAGCTCTCGTCCATCTACAACGGGTGCAAGCCAGTTTTGCACACGAGAATACTCAGTTAAACTTGACGAGCCTAGCATATGCAGATATGGCCTCGGAACACGGAGACCGAAAGGTTGGCGTGAATCATATAGTAGATATGATCAACATAGTGATGTTCACCATTGAAAACTACTCCATCTCACGTGATGATCGGTTATGGTTTAGTTGATTTGGATCACGTGATCACTTAGATGACTAGAGAGATGTCTGTCTAAGTGGGAGTTCTTAAGTAATATGATTAATTGAACTTAAATTTATCATGAACTTAGTACCGATAGTATTTTGCTTTCTATGTTTCTTGTAGATAGATGGCTCGTCTTTGTTGTTCCGTTGAATTTTAATGCGTTCCTTGAGAAAGCAAAGTTGAAAGATGATGGTAGCAATTACGGATCGGGTCCGTAACGAGGATTATCCTCATTGCTGCAAAGAAGAATTACGTCCCGGAAGCACCGTTGGGTGCCAGGCCTGCTTCTTGAACAACGCCGGAAGTTGTGAGCGTCTGGCGAGCAAAGCGATGACTACTCTATAGTTCAGTGTGCCATGCTTTACGGCTTAGAACCGGGTCTTCAACGACGTTTTGAGCGTCATGGAGCATATGAGATGTTCCAAGAGTTGAAGTTAATATTTCAAGCAAATGCCCGGATTGAGAGATATGAAGTCTCCAATAAGTTCTATAGCTGCAAGATGGAGGAGAATAGTTACGCCAAGAACATATACTCAAAATGTCCGGGTATAATAATCACTTGATTCAAGCGGGAGTTAATCTTCCGGATGATAGTGTCATTGACAAATTCTCCAATCACGCCACCAAGCTACAAGAGCTTCGTGATGAACTATAATATGCAAGGGATGACCAAGAAAATTCCCGAGCTCTTACAATGCTAAAAGCTGCGGAGGTAGAAATCAAGAAAGAGCATCAAGTGTTGATGGTCAACAAGACCACTAGTTTCAAGAAAAGGGCAAAGGGAAGAAGAAGGGGACTTCAAAAGAACGGCAAGAAAGTTGCTGCTCAAGAGAAGAAACCCAAGTCTGGACCTAAGCCTGGCCCGAGTGTTTCTCCGCAAGCAAACTGGTCCTTTGAAGCGGAACTGCCCCAAGTATTTGGCGGATAAGAAGGATGGCAAGGTGAACAAAGGTATATGTGATATACATGTTATTGATGTGTACCTTACTAGAGCTCGTAGTAGCACCGGGTATTTGATACTGGTTCTGTTGCTAATATTTGCAACTCAAAACAGGACTACGGAATAAGCGAGCAACGGCAAAGGACGAGGTGACGATGCGCGTGGGAAGCGGTTCCAAAGTCGATGTGATCGCGATCGGCACGCTACCTCTACATCTACCTTGGGATTAGTTTTAGACCTAAATAATTGTTATTTGGTGCCAGCGTTGAGCATGAACATTATATCTGGATCTTGTTTGATGCAAGACGGTTATTCATTTAAATCGAGAATAATGGTTGTTCTATTTATATGAGTAATATCTTTTATGGTCATGCACCCTTGAAGAATGGTCTATTTTATTAAATCTCGATAGTAGTAATACACATATTCATAATGTCGAGCCAAAAGATGCAAAGTTAATAATGATAGTGCAACTTATTTGTGGCACTTGCCGTTTAGGTCATATCGGTGTAAAGCGCATGAAGAAACTCCATCTTGATGGACTTTTGGAATCACTTGATTATGAATCACTTGGTACTTATGAACCGTGCCTCATAGGCAAGATGACTAAAACACCGTTCTCGGTTCTATGGAGAGAGCAACAGATTTGTTGGAAATCATACATACGATGTGTATGTGGTCCGATGAATGTTGAAGCTCGTGGCGGATATCGTTATTTTCTCACCTTCACAGATGATTTAAGCAGATATGGGTATATCTTCTTAATGAAGCATAAATCTGAAACATTTGAAAAGTTCAAAGAATTTCAGAGTGAAGTTGAAAATCATCGTAACAAGAAAATAAAATTTCTACGATCTGATCGTGGAGGAGAATATTTGAGTTCTGAGTTTGGTCTACATTTGAAAAATTGCGGAATAGTTTACAACTAACGCCACCGGAACACCATAGCGTAATGGTGTGTCCGAACGTCGTGTCGTACTTTACTAGATATGGTGCGATCTATGATGTCTCTTACCGATTTACCGCTATCGTTTTGGGTTATGCTTTAGAGGCGGCGCATTCACGTTAAATAGGGCACCATCAAAATCCGTTAAGGCGACTCCTTATGAACTATGGTTTGGCAAGAAACCAAATTTGTCGCTTCTGAAAGTTTGGGGCTGCGATGCTTATGTGAAAAACTTCAACCTGATAAGCTTGAACCCAAATCGGAAAAATGTGTCTTCATAGGATACCCAAAGGAAATAGTTGGGTACACCTTCTATCACAGATCCGAAGGCAAGACATTCGTTGCTAAGAATGGATCCTTTCTAGAAAGGAGTTTCTCTCGAAAGAAGTGAGTGGGAGAAAAGTAGAACTTGATGAGGTAACAGTACCAGCTCCCTTATTGGAAAATGGTTCATCACGAAATCGGTTCTGTGACACCTACACCAATTAGTGAGGAAGTTAATGATGATGATCATGAAACTTCAGATCAAGTTTCTCTTGAACTCGTGGGTCAACTAGAGTAAGATCCGCACTGAGTGGTACGGTAATCCTATTTTGGAAGTCATGTTACTTGACCATGGTGAACCTACAAACTATGAAGAAGCGATGGTGAGCCCAGATTCCATAAAATGGCTGGAAGCCATGAAATCTGAGATGGGATCCATGTATGAGAACAAAGTATGGACTTTGGTTGACTTGCCCGATGATCGGCAAGTCATTGAGAATAAATGGATCTTTAAGAAGAAGACTGACGCTGATGGTAATGTAATCGTCTATAAAGCTCGACTTGTTGCGAAAGGTTTTCGACAAGTTCAAGGGGTTGACTACGATGAGACTTTCTCACCAGAGCGATGCTTAAGTCTGTCCGAATCATGTTAGCAATTGCTGCATTTTATGATTATGAAATTTGGCAAATGGATGTAAAACTGCATTCTTGAATGGATTTCTAGAAGAAGAGTTGTATATGATGCAACCAGAAGGTTTTGTTGATCCAAAAGGTGCTAACAAAGTGTGCAAGCTCCAGCGATCAATTTATGGTGCAGTGCAAGCCTCTCGGAGTTGGAATAAGCGCTTTGATAGTGTGATCAAAGCATATGGTTTTATCTGAGACTTTTGGAGAAGCCTGTATTTACAAGAAAGTGAGTGTGAGCTCTGTAGCATTTCGATATTATATGTGGACGACATATTATTAATTGGAAATGATATAGAATTTCTGGATAGCATAAAAGGATACTTGAATAAAAGTTTTCAATGAAAGACCTCGGTGAAGCTGCTTACATATTGGGCATCAAGATCTATAGAGATAGATCAAGACGCTTAATTGGACTTTCGCAAAGCACATACCTTGATAAAGTTTTGAAAAAGTTCAAAATGGATCAGGCAAAGAAAGGTTTTTTACCTGTATTACAAGGTGTGAAATTGAGTCAGACTCAATGCCCGACCACAGCAGAAGATAGAGAGAAAATGAAAGATGTTCCCTATGCTTCAGCCATAGGCTCTATCATGTATGCAATGCTGTGTACCAGACTTGACGTATGCTTAGCAATAAGCTTGACAGGAAGGTACCAAAGTAATCTAGGAGTGGATCACTGGACAGCGGTCAAGAACATCCTGAAATACCTGAAAAGGACTAAGGATATGTTTCTCGTATATGGAGGTGACAAAGAGCTAGTCGTAAATGGTTATGTCGATGCAAGCTTTGACACTGATCCGGACGATTCTAAATCACAAACCGGATACGTGTTTTTATTAAACGGTGGAGCTGTCAGTTGGTGCAGTTCTAAACAAAGCGTCGTGGCGGGATCTACATGTGAAGCGGAGTACATAGCTGCTTCGGAAGCAGCAAATGAAGGAGTCTGGATGAAAGAGTTCATTTCCGATCTAGGTGTCATACCTAGTGCATCGGGACCAATGAAGATCTTCGTGACAATCTTGGTGCAATTGCCTTGGCAAAGGAATCCAGATTTCACAAGAGGACCAAGCATATCAAGAGACGCTTCAATTCCATTGGGACCAAGTCCAAGTGGGAGACATAGAGATTTGCAAGATACATACGGATCTGAATATTGCAGACCCGTTGACTAAGCCTCTTCCTCGAGCAAAACATGATCAACACCAAGACTCCATGGGTGTTAAAATCATTACTGTGTAATCTAGATTATTGACTCTAGTGCAAGTGGGAGACTGAAGGAAATATGCCCTAGAGGCAATAATAAAGTTATTATTTATTTCCTCATATCATGATAAATGTTTATTATTCATGCTAGAATTGTATTCACCGGAAACATAATACATGTGTGAATACATAGACAAACATATAGTCACTAGTATGCCTCTACTTGACTAGCTCATTAATCAAAGATGGTTATGTTTCCTAACCATAGACATGTGTTGTTATTTGATTAATGGGATCACATCATTAGGAGAATGATGTGATTGACATGACCCATTCCGTTAGCCTAGCACTTGATCGTTTAGTATATTGCTATTGCTTTCTTCATGACTTATACATGTTCCTGTAACTATGAGATTATGCAACTCCCGTTTACCGGAGGAACACTTTGGTGCTACCAAACGTCACAACGAATCGGGTGATTATAAAGGAGTACTACAGGTGTCTCCAAAGGTACATGTTGGGTTGGCGTATTTCGAGATTAGGTTTTGTCACTTCGATTGTCGGAGAGGTATCTCTAGGCCTTCTCGGTAATACACATCACATAAGCCTTGCAAGCATTGCAACTAATAAGTTAGTTACAAGATGGTGTATTACGGAACGAGTAAAGAGACTTGTCGGTAACGAGATTGAACTAGGTATTGGATACCGACGATCGAATCTCGGGCAAGTAACATACCGATGACAAAGGGAACAATGTATGTCGTTATGCGGTTTGACCGATAAAGATCTTCGTAGAATATGTAGGAACCAATATGGGCATCCAGGTTCCGCTATTGGTTATTGACCGAGAATAGTTCTAGGTCATGTCTACATAGTTCTCGAACCCGTAGGGTCCGCACGCTTAACGTTACGATGACAGTTTTATTATGAGTTTACAAGTTTTGATGTACCGAAGTTTGTTCGGAGTCCCGGATGTGATCACGGACATGACGAGGAGTCTCAAATGGTCGAGACATAAAGATTGATATATTGGAAGCCTATATTTGGATATCGGAATGGTTCCGGGTGAAATCGGATTTTATCGAACACCGGGGTTACTGGAACCTCCCGGGGATGTTGGGCCTTAGTGGGCCATGAGGGAGAAGAGGAGGGCGGCCAGGGGCAGGCCGCGCCCCCCCCCCCCTAGTCCGAATAGGACAAGGAGAGGGGCGGCGCCTCTTCCTCTTTCCCTCCCCCTTTCCTTCTCCAACAAGGCAGAGGGGGAGTCCTACTCCGGTGGGAGTAGGACTCCTCCAGGCGCACCCTATGAGGGCCGGCCGCACCTCCCCCTCCCTCCTTTATATACGGGGGCAGGGGGGCACCCCATAACACACAAGTTGATCTACGGATCGTTCCTTAGCCGTGTGCGGTGCCCCCCTCCACCATATTCCACCTCGGTCATATCGTCGCGGAGCTTAGGCGAAGCCCTGCACCGGTGGAGCATCATTATCGTCACCACGCCGTCGTGCTGACGGAACTCATCCCCGACGCTTTTCTGGATCGGGGCCCGGGGATCGTCATCGAGCTGAACGTGTGCTGAACTCGGAGGTGCCGTACGTTCGGTACTTGGATCGGTCGGATCGTGAAGACGTACGACTACATCAACCGCGCTGTCATAACGCTTCCGCTTATGGTCTACGAGGGTACGTGGACAATACTCTCCCCTCTCGTTGCTATGCCATCACCATGATCTTGCGTGTGCGTAGGAAATTTTTTGAAATTACTATGTTCCCCAACAGTAAATGCATTCTAAAGACTACTTCCGTGTCCATTTCCTAATTCTCCCCCTGCCCACTGTGTCACAGGTTAGGCTCGGTGCGAGTGGAGATTGGCTTGCATATGTACGGGAGGGTACCAACATCAATTTGCACAACATTTACAACGGTGACACCGTTCCCGTAGAACCTTTGTCCAACATTGGGATCAGCCATGCAACGGGCCACCGCATGAATTGGTACGATGGAACCACGGTGAGATTGAATAAGATAGCACGAACCTTGCACATGGCGGTCAAAGGCGGACCATGCTGTCTGCGGCCAATTTGTTGTCGTACGAGTAGGAAGACGATGTGCTCCTTTCTAACCGCATATTCACGGTGACAAACCAGGGGACTTATTTTGTATGGGACACATCTTACGATATACTCCCTCTCTCCCAGTTTATTTGTTTTTAATCTTTTCGTTTTAAAAGTTTCAAATTCAAATTTAGAGCTCCCCATCACATGTTGAGATTACAATGTCCATTAAATCGTTGCGTGCATGTATAGTAAAGAAACAAATCTCGAGTTTGGCACGAATTCGTGCTGCGGGAGCACCACAAGCCCTGGCGCAGGAGGTACATTTCCCTCTCAGGGCCGTCGGGACTGAGCTTCAACGCCTTACTACACCTACCTTTAGGTCAATAACATGTGGACCCGATAGGTGACTAGTCCACATGTAATGCTCCCGAAGGCAGAGGGGCAGTGGGGCCAAGAGGGGTGAGCCACAGGTCGGGGGTCGTGTAGTGTCATGGGTTCGAGCGGCGTCGTGGGAATCACGTGTGGCTGTGGTAGAAACTTGATGCTCGCCACATTTTCGGTGGCCCACATGTCATGCACACAAAGGCAGAGGGGTGGTGCGACCGAGAGGGGTGAGGCGCACGTCGGGGGGCGTGGTGCCGTGGGTTGGAGAGGCGTCGTGGGAATCGCGAGATGAAACGTGATGGTCACCGTAGTTGAACTTCCATGGACAAGCTGTCATGTCTACGGACACATACACTGCACACCGATCACTGGAAGGAGGAGTAATGCTACACACACGGGCGCTGTACGGGGGGTTTACGGGCTAATTAAAGATCAATGGATGTGATTTAGTTAAGTAGAATGGGCCCCACCACTTAGAATCAGGGGGGCAATTAAATTAGGCCGCGTTCCCTGGCCCGTGAAGTCCGTTGAAACGTCCCCCGTGAATGTAGTATTAGTAGCAGAGAAAGCTATATATGCGGATAAATAGTTCCTTATAGTCAAGCGGACCCACGCTACTACTCTGTTCCAAAGACATGCACACCATCGAAATAGTCCATCTATATCAATATACACCGAGAGGGAATATTTTTTTTACAAGAGAGGAAATAGTTCATCCATCCATAATGCCCTCCTACTGGTGCAACCTCATTTTCTATGGGAGACGGCTTCTCAACAAGCTCTTTGGACCTTGCAGCTATCTCGAAACTCACACGGGCATCGTGGGCAGCATATTTTATCCGCTCGTACGTCAAGGGATAATTCTCCCATCCAGACGACCTTAATGCCACCGTCTCGTCACCCTTCTGAAGATTTGTACCGAGCACAAAATTTGCTACGTCGAATAGGGATGGTGTCTGTTTATCACAATCTTCTACAAGAATTTTGATTCTGGTTTGTAGGTTAGGATGCTTTTCAAATCAAGGTTGTACGGCTCCAGCTTCTGTTTGTCCCCTTCGATGGTTGCCCCACAGAAGTATACGTCCTCCCGAGACAAGAAATCGTGAAGCTCACCTGGTATGGAGGGCGAGTGTATGATGTGGTACACCAAAACATCATATTCGAGGCACAGCTGAAGGACGGCGGCGCGTTGGATCTTCCCAGGGGCACGCTCTCTGTACTTTGCGTCGAGACCGATGACCCTCGTCTCTACCTTTTCGAGGGAATTGGATACATTGTTGATCCACTGCCGAGCAACCCTTGGGTGGACGGTGACGGTGGCAACTATGCGCATCGAGCCTTCGACGAGGACATGTTGGATGCTAAAAACCTGCATCTCGATCTCTTTCGCCATTTGGAACCGCTGGAACGGAGGGCTATGGTTTGGAGAATTAGGATTAGATGGCTAGTCTAACTGAAGTAGTAGATGACTATTTAAAGAGGTTAAAACAATGTGAACGCAGTGGGGTTTGGATGCAAATGAAGACGAAGGGGAGGTGAAGAAGCCGAGGAGAATCGGTTCCCTATGGAGAAGTAAATGGGAGAAGTGGCGTGCAGGAAGTTGATTAGACGACTAGGTAGACTAAACGAAAAGGCTATGCGGGTAGACTGATGAGTCGTACCTGTTCGTGTACGCGCCCATCCTTCCTGATAGGTGGGACCTATGCAAACAAATACAGTAAAAAATGTGTCGTAGCTTTTTTTTGAGCACGTGGGTGGGAGACACAACATTCTCTGGTTAAGGAATACTCCCTCCATTTAGGTGAGTATAAGTCACCTTATGAAAATCAGGTTTTCCCAAAACCTTTAGGCGTGGAGCATTAACTTCCTGCTCGATCCCCTCCCAGCCTCGTTAGCCAGCGTTCTCTTCCTCTGCTGCCGCGTTCTACCTTTCCATGTTTGCTCTTCTCAAGTGTGGAGCGATCGCATGCCGTCCTTGATGCACCGTAATCGACCACTACATGCATCATGGCAGGGCGTTGATTGGGCATGCACGAGAATTTGGTTCTGCTGCTTAATATGGATGATACCGAGCGATGAAGTGAACAGGCATGCTAGCACGGGAGACCTATTTCCTCTATACAATACTGGAGTACTCATGTTCCTACTACTACTACTACTACTACTACTACTACTACTAGTAGTAGTAGTAGTAGTAGTAGTAGTAGTAGTAGTAGTAGTAGTAGTAGTAGTAGTAGTAGTAGTAGTAGTACAACTGTGGTACACTTGATGGTCAAAATACTATTCATCCGGTCCTCACAGTGAAGTGACAACACCCTGCGCCTAACACTTGTCCAGGCGGTGTGTTTGGTACCAAAGTCAGCCTCACCCTGTGCACTGTGCAGTCTGTCACCGCCGCTGTACAACACATTGGTGCCTCGCTTCGTCTCCCTCTCCGCTCCGGCACTCCCATAGCACCACTCCATCTCCATCTCCTTCTCCGTCTCCGTCTCCATCTCACTACGCCCCCGTGTACCGTCGCCTCACTCGCCTCCCCCAGTACCACTATTTCCTCGCTAGCCGCTCCAGCACCGACATCCTTCTCCCCCGTAAATCAAGCCCCCAAAAACCACAACCTTCCAAACTCCACCATGGCCGAACGCAAACCGCGCAGCATCCCTATGAGCCGCGATTGGAGCGATCTCCCTAGTGACATCCTCGACCTCTTTTGTTCGTGTATGGATATGTTGAGCGCCCTGCGGCTGGCTGCATGCTCAAGGGACATGCACACGGCCATAGTCAAAGCGAGGCCTAAGCTTTTCAAGACACCCTGCTTGCTTCTATCTGGTCTTGCGAGATTGGCTCACCATGATACGGAGGCATACATGATGCCCCTCGACTTCAATCCGATCTCCATTAGCCGAAACTTCTTTGCAGGTATGTAGTGGGTCGCCGTACATCATTTCCCTCGACATCAATCTGATCACCATCGCCTGAAACTTCTTGGCAGGTATGTACTAGTCGGCATGAACTCCCACTGGATGGCTGCCTTCAGAGAAGACGGTGAAAAGTTGGTGCTCGTGAACTTCCAGAACTCCCATGAGATTATCCTTCCTCCGTTGGATTATATAGAGTATTACCATTGCGGTCCAAGTCATCTAGATTACCACGTCAGTTGGACGGACCTTGTTTTGCAGAAGATTGTAATCTGCCAAGTGCCCACACAACATGTGAATTACACAGACTTCAAGCTAATTGCCTTGTTTGACCGCGGACTCGCCTATCTTTACGCCGGTGCCTTCTTTAGATGGAGACAACTCAGCTCGCAGTGGATCATCGTCAAAGCTGATACACACTTCTGTGATGCTATTGAACACAATGGCATCGTCTACACGATCGACAAAGCAGATGGCACCACGTATTGCTGGGACGGCGCATGTAAGTTGTTTCCATCTCATGTTAATGATGACGCCATGACACTGTTTGAACTTTTTGTGATGATTGGCATATCCCTGTTTGAGCAGAATTTGAGTAGAACTATGGCAATGTATTAGAGACACCGTAAATCAGCTATATTTGGAATGAGTTAATTCATGCGATTGTGACCATGTCATTACAGCCAATTTGTACCCTGAATAGTCAAACGGTTAGGAATATATGGATATTATCCTTATTTTACAAAGAATCTATATACTACTACTAAATATGAGTGTGTATCAATGGCCATGTTAGTTTCCTCATTTTCATGATGTAGAAACATGCACCACACTATTGGTTTCATCTAACCATACATTAGGGAAGTAAATGTGCATATGGAGAACTCTATATTTGGAAGTAGTGAAATCCTGCAATGCTTACCATGTGTACATACCTATATTCGCCCTTCAGCAATCAATGGCTAGAATAATATCCTCACAAAAAATTTGCCCACAGAACACGAGTATATAACAATGCATGGTCTGTTAGTTACCTTGAAGAATTTGTTTGTGAGGATGTAACATGATTACATAACATGCATGACATGGTAGTTTCTGTGAAGAATCGATTGCGAGACAACATGAGTATAACCATGCATGGCATTTCTATATTTTCGAACCCAAATACATTTCCTGTATTTTCCTCCCAGTTCCAACAGGACATATCAATGTTGTTTCTTGCATTATCCTACTCATACTCGAACAATGCTGATCTTACATTAACAATGCATGTCCTTTTTATATGATGCAGTGTCCCTACGATTCTTCGACCTTTGTAATCACACCACCTTTGCCAAAAACAGGAAGCATAACTGGTTCCTCGCTCGATCGATTTGACACAAAATACTGATGATCATTCGGACACATGAGCGGAAAAGTTATATTGCAAAAACCCCACTTGTATACAAGCACCGTGTAATACGAGTATCCGGACGATGGCTGTTACGTCTATGAGCAGGATACCAGCTTGTTGGGGCCTTTAGGATTTTTTCGTTGGGCGGGTAAACAACCTTGGTTCGCACTCTCATTTCTCGGACTTAATTATCCGATTAACCAGGATATCACCGTTGGCAAGGACATTGATGGCGAGAGGGCTCTGTTTGCTATGGAAAACTGTGTCTACGGCGAGCCCTAGGAGTTCGGGAGCAAACTCCCCTGATTGTCAACGATACAGCCTGCAGCCAAAAGAAGGTGAGAATGACAAAGGCACCCGGATTAACTTTGATCCTTGGATGTCTCAATTACAACAGGTAGTGATGTGGTTCAAGCCTTGAGTTGATAGGTAATTGGGCTGTTGCATCGAAGGGTGGAGTCTTGGTGTCTCCGGATCACTGATCATTGAAGCGGGGCTGCAAATTATGATGGTGTTGGATCATCTCTTGAATGACTTTGTTGTCTTTGCTGCTGGTTACGGATGGGTAGTTCTTTCTTTTGTTATGCATATTCCTTGTCATTTGGTCATCCTCGTCTATGTCACTCTTACTATGTAATAGTTGCTTCATTTAGAATGTCATTCTCGCCTGCGGATCACGAGAGTCGGCGCTGCAGATGGGTGCGTTTTGGTGGTGTAGCAAGACTTCTTATGAACTATTATGTCTTGTTGTTTATGTCGATAGTAGTCACTAGTCGGTGTTTGAATGTTGTATATATCGTTGTTTGAACTGTTTATTGTCTCGAACTCTTGGTGGGCTAAATGAGGGCATCACCATTCTCCGGTGTTCGAGTATATCTCCTTTTTCAAGTTATATAATTTGAGCTCGATGTCTTTTCGATGATGTACACTTGTTTGGGCGGTGAGGTGTCGTTGAATATGGGCGAGTAGTAACACAATGCCAAACAGGTCAATTATGACTCTCAGTCCGGGCTCTCAAAGATCCGGAAAAAAGGCGGGCTCTCCAAAAAGAAAGAATAAGGACTCTTAGGCCGACATGTAGGCGCCACCGGTGTTTTTCGATGCGCTTGCGCGCGCCAGGCTATCTTGGCGCGTGCTCGAAATTCATGCTACCTTTTCATCCGCAGTCTCCCGCCACTCCCCCACCTCTGGAATCTCGATTCCTACTCCAGTTCCCCCAAATCCCCCTCATGTACTCCCTGTACTCAAGCGCACTATCATGTCGCCGGTCAACGCGGATCTCCGAGCTGGAGATCCTAAGGTCCGTCCTGCCTTCGGTCGCTGCGTGCTGTCACTCAACAGTGGCATGGCGGCGCTTGACAACCAGTTTGCCGGCAAAGTGCTGATGGTAACCATCAACGGCGACCGGCCTCCCCTCTCACCGGACGGCCTTGTCAAAGCTCTTTGCATTGCGCACGACATCCAAATAAGTGACTTGCTCGTCGAAGTCTATCCGCCACCGGATGATTTCTTCGTCAGGTTCCGGACAACTTTCGACTGCAGTCATGTGTTCGAATCTTCCCGGCGTTTTTTCTGCGATGGTGCGCTGGTGAGCTTTGATCAGTGACACCCAGGATGGGGCTCGGTGCCCTCTGAGCTTGAGTTTTTAACAAAGCTTACCTTCCATGGCATGCCTCGACGTGCTTGGAACAGCGAGTCCATGAACGAGCTTATCAACGACCTTGGAGGTGAGCTCGTAAGTATGTTTGTTCCTCCAGACAGCTGGGCTCTGAAGGTTATGGCATGGATGAAGAAGCCGTCCACCATACCGAAGGTGATTGGTGTTGAGATATCGGTGCAGGAACCGGGGTTGTACTATTTGTCGCCACCAAGGCCGCCGCGGACCACGTTAGGGATGTACCTGTATCGAGTGTTCGTGCATGTCGAAGAAGTGGTCAATCCATCAATCGAAGTCCTGCCGCCGCCGCTGGTGCCAGGGTCCGTCGACGACGTCCATTACAGGAGTCAACGTCAGACTTTCCCCGTGTTGCTCGGAATGATGGATGGCACAGGGCTTACTCCATCGTGCGGTGGAGGCCACTGCTTCTTTGGGTGAAGAGGCAGGGCTGGCTGCCTGGATGTGCTCTAATTTGAGGTAACAACTGAATCTTGTCAGATACTAGTTAAATCCGAGCTATGGGTGTGAGGCACTGATATGCCAATACACTTGATTGTGACCTGTTCTAATTTTGTACCTGAACTTTTTTTAGAAAGGGTTGTACGTCAACTTAATGTGCTAGAAGACTTATTGTGTTGTCTGTCTGTTTTCTTTGCACAACATTCAAGATATTTCCCCGTCATTGATACAGACGATGAACCGTTATGTACGACTTCGTTGGTTTCAACATAGCCCTTCCCGTAGCGATCCACTGCTTCCATCCTGATTGTGCCGCCTGCGTGAAATTTTTGTATGCAAGTTCAGTGTGCTATGATGTTCTATATGATAGTGTCAACTATATAAGTTTTTACTAAGCATCAGCAATGCATATGGCTGAAAGATGTATTTACGAGCATCAACCGATGGGTCTCTCTCTCTATCTCTCTCTCTCACACACACACACACGCACACGCACAAGTGGGACCTGTTGAATTATTTATTTGCTTGTGACAGCTTTTAATTAGGTTCCACTGTAATCTAACCTTTTTCTTAAGTTATTAATTGAGCTCAGTGACTACAAAAAGTTGTACAGAAGCCTTGTTTGGGCCTTTCCGGCGTCGCTGAATGTGGGCTGAATAACCATGTTAGGTTGTACTTTACTACACAAGCCTTTTTTTTCAACATCAGCAATGCAACTGGGCCGACAGTTGTACACAATATCCGGGTCAACTTGTTATTCTCCGCCCCGCTGGGCTGCAAAGTTTCCTAGGAGGTATGCATTAGGCTTAACAAGAAAATGGACTTTAGGAAATAATAAATGGGATGTAATTATAATAACTGGGCAGTAACTATGCACCAAACACGTAATTAGTTTAAAAATATATTATTTTTGGAATTTGAAAATTTCAATTTCATTACTTGTTGCGCGCGCAATATTTCATTGGATTTTAACGTAATACAACTTTATTTTGAAATTATATTTAACCTGACTAGAAATTTCGGATAAAAATATTTCGGATCCCATCAAAATGTGGGAATTTTTTTTGAATTCTGTTTGGAGAGGTTGTTTGAAATTATTAATCATTGTCCTTGCTAGAAGTTGGGCTATACTTTTAACAAATTATAAATGGGCTGTAGTAAATTCCATTAGAATTAAAAAATGGGATGCACATTCTTACGAATCGCAAAATGGGCTATATGTTCTCTGCCAAATCCGACCTGTGGGCCTACTAAGTTGACGCGTACCAAGGGCTTTGTCAACTTAGTCAATATAAACGATTCTAGCTGCAGTGATTGTACGATGTCCATCCAACGGCCGTAGTGCTTCTTCAACCTCTGGTCTTCTTGCTCCAGCCGCCCAAAGCAGCGCCGGTCGTGTCGCGTGCTCTTGCCTCCCGTGGCCGGCTGTGATGCCGCGGAGGCCTCACCGCCCAGTACTACTCCCACCGCTGGCCAGGCCATCCCTCTACTCACCCACACCCCCTGTTATTCTGCGGCGACGGCAGCCCCACACCGCAGCCGAACCAGTGAACCCTCGTACTCCTCTCCGCGCGGGCTTCCACTGCCGCGTCTTCCCCGGCTCCGCGTCGTCCCCTTCCTAGGCCTCGTCGTCGTCCACCGCCGTGGTGCTCTCCGCGTGGTGTGGTCAACGTGGTCAAGGAACGACTTCCATCGGAAGAGTACTGTACGTGGAGAGGCTGACAGCTGGGTCCACGGCCACAGCCCAGTTTTTCTTGTGATTTGCCAAGTAAGTCGCTTTGTCAGGCCTGTTGGGCTGCAAATCTTTCAAGACGAGGAGAGCTTTCATTCGGCTTCCCGAGAAAATGGCCCATCAGTAATGAGAAATGGGTTGTACATTTTTAAAACACATCAAACCGGCAATTAGTTTCAAATATCTTTTTTTTCATTTTAAGATTTTAAATTACATTAATTTTTATGCATGGAGAATTTGTTGGATTTTATATTGATATACATTTATTTTTAAAATCAGTTTGAATGTGAGTCGAAATTTCGGGATTAAAAACAGTTCGGACCACACCGAAATATGCAAAATTTCGTATAATTTTTTAACCGTGGCCATAATATTGGCTGTAATGCTAACAAAAAGAATATGGGCTCCAAAAAAAACCTTAAGAATTAGCAAATGGGCTGTAAATTATTAGAAATAATGGCAGATGGGTTGTATGCTGTTTTCCATATATTTGAGGCTTTCCTAAAAAGGTTGGCGACAAGCGGGATCGTTGGATGTCCATCGAGCGGCCGTCGTGCTTCTTCAATCTCTGCTCTTCTGCTCCAGCCGCTCAAACAAGCGCCCGGCGGACTGCTCTGCTCCCTCCTCCCGTGGCGGCTGTCTTTGCAGCGCGAGCCTCACCGCCCCACCGCATTTCCATCGCTGGCCTAGCCATCCCTCTACTCACCCACACTGCTATTATTCTCCGCGACACAGACGAACCAAGAAACCCTCGTACAATCATACTCCCCTCGCGTCTTGAAACAACTGCCGAGTCTTCCCTGCCTCCGTGTCGTTCCCTTCCTAGGCCTCGCCATCGTCCACCGCCCTGGTGCTCTCGGCGCGGCCTGGTCAACATTGTCAACGACCAACATGCATCTGAAGTGGACTGTACATGGAGAGGCCGACAGCTGGGTCCACGGCCGCACGCAAGGAAATGCCTCCTTATTACGCGCAAAATAATGATTCCTCCACTTGACATCAGGGACCCACCGAAAGGGCCTCTGTATTTCGCGAAAAAACATTACCGCCGCTGACAACTCGGACCTACCAGCTATATCTTCGCACACAAGGAAGTGCCTCCTTATTACGCACAAAAAATGAATACTCCCCCTGTTAGCTGGGACCTAGTATAGTGGCAGGCTGACTTGTGGGCCTACTAAGTTGACGGGGATGGAGGGCTTTGTCAACTTAGTCAATATGCACGATTCTAGCTCCAGTGACCGTACAATGTCCATCCAACGGCCGTACTGCTTCTTCAACCTCTGGTCTTCTTGCTCCAGCCGCCCAAACCAGCGCCGGTCGTGCCTCGTGCTCCTGCCTCCCGTGGCCCGCTGCTATGCGGCAGAAGCCTCACCGCCGCCTACTACTCCCACCGCTGGCCAGGCCATCCCTCTACTCACCCACACCCCCTGTTATTCTGTGGCGACGACAGCCTCACACCGCAGCGAACCAGTGAACCCTCGTACTCCTCTACGCGTGGGCATCCACTGCCGCGTCTTCCCCGGCTCCGCGTCATCCCCTTCCTAGGCCTCGCCATCGTCCACCGCCTTGGTGCTCTCGGCGCGGCATGGTCAACGTGGTCAAGGAATGAATTCCATCGGACGTGGACTATACGTGGAGAGGCTGACAGCTGGGTCCACGGCCGCAGCAAGGAAGTGCCTCCTTATTACGCGCAAAATAATTATTCCTCCACCTGACAGCGGGGACCCACCAGACGGGCCACCGTATTTTGCGGAAAAAACGTTTCCCCTGAGTGCTGGGACCCACCAGCTACATCTTCGCACGCAAGGAAGTGCGTCCGAAAAAAACGATTCGCCCCCTGACTACTGGGACCCACCAGCTACATCTTAGCACGCAAGGAAGTGCCTGACAGTCGGGACCCACCTGGTCGAAGCGTACGTAGCGTTGTCATTCTGGTCGAGAACGTGTACGTACATATATACTGGTCGATGTAGAGGCGCGCACGTGTTGTAGTAGAGGTGCGTACGTGTCGTAGTAGAGGCGCGCACGTAGCATGTACATGTACGTACAGCGGCCAGGGTGCAAGAAAGAAAATACGACCACGTATGTGTAAATACGGGCGGGTTCTCGAACGCCTACTCGCGCATACTTACGGCCAGGGCTCGTGTACATGCCTGGGTCGGAACGGAGAAACAGCGTCGTCGTCGTGTTCATGGGGAGCCAACTGGCTGGGTCGGAACGGGATGCGTCGTCGTGTTCATCGGGAGAGCTTAGACGGAACAGGCGATGGAAAGGAGGCCTGGCGTACCGCAGAACGGAGGAAACGGCCTTGTGTTCGACCGGCCACGTTCGAAACGGGATCCTGTTCATCGGGAGGGGTGTGGCGTACCGCAAAACGGAGGAAACGGACCTCCTACGGTCGAACGGGGGTCCTGTTGATCGGGTGGAGTGTGGCGTACCGCAAAACGGAGGAAACGAACCTCCTATGGTCGAAACAGGGGTCCTGTTGATCGGGACGGGTGTGGCGTACAGCAAAACGGACGAAGTGGACCTCCTACGGTCGAAACGGGGGTCCTGTTGATCGGGAGGGGTGTGGCGTATCGCAAAACAGACGAAACGGACTTGTGTTGGAGCGCTACGGTCGAAACGGGGGTCCTGTTCATCGGGAGGGGTGTGGCGTACCGCAAAACGGGACTCCACGGGATACTGTTCATCTCCACCGTCGACCTCCTCCAGCCTCCACGGGCTACCGTCGACCTCCTCCAGCCTCCACGAGCTCCTATTCATCCAGCCTCCACCGCGCGCTACTCCACCAGCTACTGTTCAACCACCCTCCACGGGCACCCTCCACCGTCTCATCGCTCATCCAGCCCTCCACACCACGGGTCCTGTTCATCCAGAGGCAACGCCACCGCTCATTGCTCATCCACCCCCCCCGCAACGCTCATCTGTTCATCAATCGATCGGCTTGATTAACAGCAGAGCGAAGAATCGCTCGACCGGGTTCATTAACGATCATCGATCGATCGCTTCGGGTTCGATGAACGCGTAGCCTGCAGTGCAATCGCCGGGTTCGGGCGAGCCCAATGCCTCGCTTCGGGTTCATTAGAGCCAACGCCTACACACACGCAGCGTCTGAATACGAGAGAAACGCGCATCGCTCGGCCCCCGACCTCCCACCGTAACCGGGAACTCCCCGAAATTTCCTCGCCCTGGCTTCTACCACAGTTTTTTCCGTCATGGACGGCCCAAAGAATGTCATGCAGCTGCGTCTCCGACCCGCCCAGGACGAAAAGCCCATTTTCTGTCATAGAAGTAGGCGCCCACCACATCTATGATGATACCGGGTTTTGTCACATTATCGTCATAGAAGTGTCACATGTATGACAGAAAAAAAATTGTTCGACCCAAAATTTCACGGATGTGTCTTTTTTTTGTAGTGCACCACCATGCCATCACTAACATTAATTCAGAAAGGGCAAATTGAACGCTAAAGAAAACCTTGTCTCAGAAGAGAATGACATCTGAATTAGTCATTTGAAATATCATTCACAATGTCATTAAGAAACATTCATGTCTCAATATAAAAAGAAAACAAGATGGCCAAGAACAATGGAGGGTCAACAATAAGTTAGTTAACCAAAAGAAGCTTGCATACACATTCTTAGTCCAACAATACCGGATAGGGATACGAGATAACTCGACATGCACACAGGACCCTTCGAAAGAAACATTTACGAGGTACTCCCTCCGTCCCGAAATGTAAGACGTTTTTTAACATTAGTGTAATGTCAAAAAAATTCTTACATTATAAAACAGAGGGAGTAGTTTTCTCAAAAGAATAAAGTACTGAGCTGACCTAAAAGTTTTACTATTCGATAGGCGAATGCATTTCACACGAATTTTCTTTAACATTAAGTGAGCGTCATTCTTATTCGTAGGGCATGTTCACAAACTCGAGTGCCTTTTGCTTCACATGGTCGATTCTTTCTTCATCGTCCCGAGACTTCTCATATCGCAGGTATTTCTTGAACAAGAACTGCAAATGATGAGCATGGTATTAAAATTAAACTAATATCAATGCAAGGAACACCCTAATAAAGACTTTGCTGAAAATGAGTACACGAAAATTTGTGAGTGGAAAATATCAGGTAGGTTAGAGTCCTCAGTCAAACAAATAATAATATGGCTGCATGCATCGTTCAGATGCAGAGGCCGGGGATACATCCTCCATTTCTAAAAAAACAAATAGTTGATCTTTCCAGACATTTTTAGGATATCCCACGGGAGAAAGTGAATAGAAATCAGTAAAAGATGCATTTGCAGGAAAGAGGACAGATTTAGTAAAGAGAGATGGAGTTCACGCTTGAGCTCAGCCCAACAAACTGAACCATACACTGATACAACCTTGCAATCTTAGCTATTCGATTTAAGCTCCATCGAGCGAAAAAATGAGACGAAAATGGGTGAAATACAGATCAAGTGCGCTAAGAAGCAAGATGCATTACAAAAATAGATCTGTTTGAGTTTTGTGCATGTATAGGTTTTCATACTATTTATTCAATAGTACTCCCTCTGTGTCAAAATATAAGACGTTTTTTCGACTAGTTCAGCCTAAAAAACATCTTATATTTTGGTACAAAGGTAGAAGTAAGAGCAGGATACACAAAGAATGAGCCAAACCTTCATCTTTTTTGGAGGAAGACTAAGGGATATCACCCTTTCAAATAATGCCCGTATAATTTCCGTGTCACCAAGTCGAATTTCCTACAAAAGATCATTGCTTCAGTTAAATTGAAAAGGTTTTCGGGAGGATAACAAATATAGGACACAGTTTGCAAGCAATATTACTTGATCAAGGTAAAGACTCCAAAGATCTGTTCTTGTTGGATGATCCAATAGGATCAGCTCAAATCTGGTTCTCCCTTCGTCAGGCACCCCGCACTTGAACTCCAGGATAGCGGTCTGCGTGAGAAACCTTATATGCTTGCACTGCGGCAGACCTAGAAGTGCGCGGTTTACGACAAAGTTGATGTATTCAAGGCCCTTGCCTTGCTTGAGAGAAAATTGAATGCGGTGGAACCAGATCTACAATTGCGTCATGCAAGTCATATATTTGCTCCAAATACAGACAAAAAATTGACAAGCTAACCTTCCGCGAAGTCCTGAATCTTCTGGTCATTCTATCAAGAAGTTCATCTGCCAGTTGATGTTGTTGAGTCCTCTCATACATTCCAAGAAGAGCCAGGTGCACCTTCTTGGGATCACAATACTGCACGGCTCTTTGAAATATCTTCTTGACGGCATCCTTGTATATACCGACGACAGATCAGTATCAGCTAGGACAGCAGAAAGAAGGAAACGTAATGTAGTGTCATTTGCAAGTTGCAACTTACCTCTCGCGGACTCCCATATTCATTTTCAAGGTTAAAGTAAGCTACCCATACATTGAGTTTCTCATCCTCTTCTCTAATGTTTATTGTTCTCAAAGCCCTAACAAACACTAAGGACAATTGTATTAGATGGCAATTCACACGACATGTTTGAACTAAAGAAAATTTCAGCAAAACTTAACTACAAAGTAGATTCTTATAATAATAGATAAATTAAGAACTGAAAATTTTCTGGATTTTTCTTCTTCAGAACAGTAACTTCCTATCACCGCGGATTATTGAACCAGAATCTCAAAAGAATGATCCTTATTCAGCAGACGTTACCTTTCGACTACTGAACGTGCTTTCTCAACATCTGCAAGGTCGAACCAAAATTCCATATACTTTATCCAGACGAAGCTACTATTTGGAGAGCTCCTAACCAACTTGTCGAATTCATCTGGAGTCTGCGGTATACCTTTCTGCAACGCCCTTTCCTCCAAGGCACTGATCTCTATTTCCCTGGGAAATAAAAGATAAAAACAGGATGTAATTAATCAAGAGTCTATGATGCTACTGTTGAGGTACAACAAGGAGGATGCGATGTGTGAATATACCTTTGTTTTCTCTTTTTCACATTTGATTCGGTTCCATTAGCGATTTCATGAACTTCCTGAACACCCTCTTGGCCAGAACCTTCGTGTTCGTCCAAGGAGACCTGGAGTGGCGGAAGTGGAACAGAAGCCATGGGTCCCGCGGCTGGGTTGATGTTGTCGATATCACGAGCTGGCGACTCGGCGAGCTGCTCCTAACGCCTTAGAGTGAGAGGGGCAGGTGGAGGTGTGGACGGGGGAGCAGGAGGCAGAAGCACACCGCCGGCTCGCCGCCGCCGTCTAGGTCAGGAAGAGGAATAGACTAATAGAGGGATCGGTACGAATCGAGTCCGGACGACTGGGGTTTATCCGGAAGCTTTTCTTCTCATGATAATACGTGTCTCGTTCATATCATAAAAATTAAATTACAAGTCATATAAAGACTGACATAATAAAACTAAAAAATAGCAGAATATTTTTGGGTTTGACACCAACGCCAGTCACCTGCCTCCAGCACCACCATAGCAGCCATCAAAGAAAAGAATAACGGATCACCTCCTCACCCGAGCTCGATGCTGCTCCATTACTGATATGTAGCTTTGCGGACCTCCAAGGTGGCTCACCAAAAATGAAGCCCTTGTCGTTGAACGAATCAGACCGGGGCAACACCCCGGACACGCCATCGAACTCTAGATCTGGCACCCCACCATGACTAAGACGCCGAAGGAGGAAACCATACCTGCCATCCACGAACCATGAACCCAGCACCCGTTCTGTCTTCCAGATGTCGTCGATGCAGACTACAATCTGGATCCGCTCCTGGACTACCTCCCAAGCTCCACGCCGACGCTGGAGCAAACGCCGTCGCAACAACGGAGCCCGAGGACACAGGTCCACCACGAGGATGCCGCCGCCGCCACGCCATCCTTGCTTGAACAGACTGGTTTCCAAATCCATCCCTAACCATAGAACCGATGGCCTTGTCAGAGAAGGATTCGAAGAATTTTTATTCAGCGTTGTCATCGTCATCGCTGAAGAAGACGATGAACATCCTAAAACCTAGACTACGAGAGAGTAAAAACAATCAACACGCGTGGAACCGGCGACCCCCTCACCACCGACGACCGAGGTCGCCGGCAGAGGGGAGTCGCCGGAGAACGGCGTTGGAAGATTGGACTCTCCTGGCGGCGGCTAGGGTTCCAGCCGCCAGGAGTCTGTAATCGCTAGGCCTTTTATATGGCCGATCCTCACGTGCACGTACCGGTTTATCAGGAAGCTAAGGTTGTCGACGTACGCCTAGCGGTAACGTGTCAGAAATATACCTGCCCATGGGCTACCCGGCCCGACCTGAGCCGGCCTAAAAAAGCCTGACCCGGCCCGGCCTGGTCTTGCCCGCGGGCCAGGTCTGGGCCTAGGTTTTAAGCCCGAAGGCCGGGCCAGACCCGCCATATTTGCCCTTTAATGAAGAGGCCCAACCAGATGTCCGGCGGGCTTTTGCAGGGATGGGCCAGGCTTGGGCCTGAGTTTTTTTTTGCTTCGGGCTTGGTTAGGCCGGCTCGAGGGATGAAGTATAGTTGGATATAAAATATAATAGGAAAATATTATTCAGCGAACGTAAGATTTCTAGCAAATTCCAGCAAACGCATTGGCTGCTGCTCATAAAGGTTTGAGGAGGAGATGGGTTGGACGAAAAGAATGAGCCCAACAGGCTACCTAGTGTTCCAGACGCCCGGCCACGGTCTCTGCCCCTTCGTTGATTGCCCTCTGCTCCCTCTCCGGCTCTCCCGATCTGAACTCGCTGCCAGCCGCCTCCTGCCTGCCCCCTTGGTCCGCGCCTCGCCAACCACTTGCTGTCGCCGCCTCCCACTTGTCTCTGTGCCCCGCCCCGCCGCGCTCTTCCCCGTGCGCTGCTTCCATGGCCGCGCGCTCCACTGCACCCAGCCGCCCGGTCCTATCCGCGGTGTGCAGGCGTGACCGAGTGAGGCGCGCACCCCGCCCTGCACTACATCAGCAACCAGCCCGCGCCCACCAGCTACCGGCCAGCCCTCCCATCGCCCCAGGACTAAGCACACCACACAGGTAGGGGTATCTATCAACATTCCCCAAATTTCCTGCCTGCAAAAAAAACATTCCCCGATTTTCCCAGTTTATGTTTCAAACACTATATATTGATCCATTCATTTTCTGTTGTTCAATTATGATTCATACTAATGCAGATACTGGTATCAGGTTGCGACAAGTGGCGCGCTGCATGCGCGCCACTTTTTGCAATCTGGAAGTTTCCCCTTTTTTTGTACATTCATCTATTTAATATGTTTTATCTCTTAAACCGTGCGTCCAAATCACGAGACGTTTTCACAATTGAATTCTCGATGTCGAGATCTTCAAAACTAGATCTCATGTCGATAGGTTTTGAAGAACCTTTATTTTTCGGAAAAAAACCAGACAAAAAAGACAAACTGAGAGCACTTTTCTCCCATTTCCGAAAGAGGCACGACCGTGCCCCTCGCAAAAGCTCCATCGTCCCTCTCAAGTAACTAAACCATGGATCTCGCATAATGGAAAAAACGCGTTTTTTTTCGTTTTCCGAGAGGCACGGCCGTGCCTCTCGCGGAAGCAAAACCGTGCATCTCGTGAAAGGAAAAAAAACAGAAAACATGTTTTTTTCGTTTCCGAGAGGCATGGCCGTGCCTCTTGCGACATCAAAACTGTGCCTCTAGCGAAAGCAAAACCATACCTCTGGCGGAAGAAAAAAAATAGAAAACACATTTCTTTCCATTTTCGAGAGCATGGTCGTGCCTCTCGCGAAAGAAAAAAAAACCCCGCTTTTCCATGCTAAAAAAGTTTTTTTATTTTTTTGTCCAAAAGATAAGGAAGACAAGTGAAAACCAGCAAGCCAGAAAAACTCAGAAAACCGTTTAAAAGCAAAAAAAAGCATGCAAAAAAATAAAAAAAATCCAGAGGGAATGCCCAGTGCGCGACACGTGGTGGCGGCTGAGAGTGGGCCAAGTGGCGCTCTCAGCCCAACCCCCGAGCGATCGTTGGGAGCGCTCCCAAGGAGCACTCGTCAACTAGTTAGTCTCCTGAGACGGGGTCTTTGCTTCACAAGGCGGATGTACAGGGTGGGCTGCGGCCCATAGAGGCTTGAGGAGGAGATGGGCTGGACAAAAAAAATGAGCCCAACAGGCTGCCTTGTGTTCCCGGCGCCTGGTCACTGTCTCTGCCCCTTTGCTGATTACCCTCTACTCCCTGTCTGGCTCTCCCAATCTGAACTCGCTACCAGGTGTCTCCCGCCTGCCCCCATGGTCCGCGCCTCACCATCGACCCGTCATCGCCGCCTCCCACTTGTCTTCGTGCCCTGCTCCGCCGTGCTGCTTCCGCACCCGCGCGCTCCACTTACCTAGCCGCCCGGTGTCGGTGTCAAAACCGGCGGATCTCGGGTAGGGGGTGTCTCGAACTGTGCGTCTAAGGTCGATGGTAACAGGAGACAAGGGACACGATGTTTACCCAGGTTCGGGCCCTCTCTATGGAGGTAATACCCTACTTCCTGCTTGATTGATCTTGATGAATATGAGTATTACAAGAGTTGATCTATGATACGTCTCCAACGTATCTATATTTTTTTATTGTTCCATGCTATTATATTACCCCTTTTGGATGTTTATGGGCTTTATTTTACATATTTATATCATTTTTGGGACTAACCTACTAACCGGAGGCCCAGCCCGTATTGCTGTTTTTTTTGCCTATTTCAGTATTTCAAAGAAAAGGAATATCAAACGGAGTCCCAACGGAATGAAACCTTCGGGAGCGTGATTTTTGAAACGAACGTGATACAGAGGACTTGGAGTGCAAGTCAAGAAGCAATCGAGGCGGCCAGGAGATAGGAGGGCGCACCCACCCCTCTTGGGCGCGCCCCTGTCTCCTGGGCCCCACGAGCGGCCACCGACGTACTTCTTCCTCCTATATATACCTACGTACCCCGAAAACATCCAGGGAGCCAACAAAAAACAATTTCCACCGTCGATAACCTTCTGTATCCGCGAGATCCCATCTTGGAGCCTTCGTCGGTGCTCCGTCGGAGGGGGAATCGACCATGGAGGGCTTCTACATCAACACCGTAGCTCCTTCGATGAGTTGTGAGTAGTTTACCACAGACCTTCGGGTCCATAGTTATTAGCTAGATGGCTTCTTCTCTCTTTTTGGATCTCAATACAATGTTCCCCCCCTCTCTTGTGGAGATCTATTCGATGTGAACTCTTTTTGCGGTGTGTTTGTCGAGATCCGATGAATTGTGGGTTTATGATCAAGTTTATCTATGAGAAATATTTGAATCTCCTCTGAATTCTTTTATGTATGATTGAGTTATCTTTGCAAGTCTCTTGAATTATCAGTTTGGTTTGGCCTACTAGATTGATCTTTCTTGCCATGGGAGAAGTGCTTAGCTTTGGGTTCAATCTTGCGGTGTCCTTACCCGATGGATGAGAAAGGGTTGCAAGGCACGTATTGTATTGTTGCCATCGAGGTTAAAAAGATGGGGTTTATATCATATTGCTTGAGTTTATCCCTCTACATCATGTCATCTTTCTTAATGCGTTACTCTGTTCTTATGAACTTAATACTCTAGATGCATGCTCGATAGCGGTCGATGTGTGGAGTAATAGTAGTAGATGCAGGCAGGAGTCGGTCTACTTGTTGCGGACGTGATGCCTATATACATGATCATGCCTAGATAATCTAATAATTATTCTCTTTTCTATCAATTGCTCGACAGTAATTTGTTCACCCACCATAATACTTATGCTATCTTGAGAGAAGCCACTAGTGAAACCTATGGCCCCCGGGTCTATCTTTTATCATATAAGCTTTCAATCTACTTTTATTTGCATCTTTACTTTTTGCATCTATATTATAAAATACCAAAAGAATATTTGTCTTATCATACTATCTCTATCAGATCTCACTTTCGCAAGTGGCCGTGAAGGGATTGACAACCCCTTTATTGCGTTGGTTGCGAGTTCTTTGTTTGTTTGTAGGTGCGTGGGACTTTTGAGGAGCCTCCTACTGGATTGATACCTTGGTTATCAAAAACTGAGGGAAATACTTACGGTACTATTGCTGCATCACCCTTTCCTCTTCAAGGAAAACCAACGCAAGTTCAAGACGTAGCAAGAAGGATTTCTGGCGCCGTTGCCGGGGAGGTCTTCGCTCAAGTCAAGACATACCAAGTACCCATCACAAACTCATCTCCCTCGCATTTACATTATTTGTCATTTGCCTCTCGTTTTCCTCTCCCCCACTTCACCCTTGCAGTTTTATTCGCCCTCTCTTTCCCAATCTTCTCCTCTCTTTTTCGCTTGCCTTTTTCCGTTTTCCCGTGTGTTAGATCGTTTACCTTGTCGTTATGGCTAGTCCACCTATCCTTGTTATCACTCCCGAACATGAAATTCTTAATTTTAAGCAAAGGGAGGGAGAAAATTTAAAAGATGCTTGGCATAGAATTTGCAATACTCAAAATAAATCTACTAAGAAGCTCTCTACTTCCGTTCTTCTTCACAATTTTTATGTAGGCATTACTCCTTGGAGTAGATGCGTTCTTGATACCGTTACCGGAGGGGATTTCTTGAGTAGCCATACGTTTGATGCTTATAATGCTATGTTAGATTTGTTTGGCCCACCACCTCTTTTGGTTAATGGAACCGTTTTAACTTTGGAACATGTGATGCAACGGCTTGAAATTATTGAAAATAAAGTTGCTACTGTTGAGTTGATTGAAAATTTAGATAAAAAGATTCATAATCACATTACCCAATTTGGATCTAGGGTTGGAGTTACTTTGAAAAATCTTAAAGAGAAAGAACCTATAGTTAATGAAAAAATAGATCTAGATTCTGCAAGAATTGGTAAACTTGAGGATATCATTACCAACTTGGGTTCGGCATTTTCTTCCATGAAAAACACTACAAAACCTCCTACCAAAACTACCAAGCTTATTTATGTTCCTAAAAATAAGGGCGAATCTTCTAGTAAAGGAGACGCGGATCTCAAATCCATATGTGTTCATCCAAATTGTCTCTCTATCATTAAGGAACCTTTTGCTACAAATGAATTTCTTGAATTTTTTGCCTAAAGGCTTAATCATTGCTGAAAAGGGATAAACCCCTAAAAATTATAAGTGCTCTATTGATGAATTGAGTGCCAAAGATGGCACTACTTAGATCTATCTTCGCTTTTATGCCTAGCTAGGGGCGTTAAACGATAGCGCTAGTTGGGAGGCAACCCAATTTTATATGTGCTTTTTGTTTTTGTTTATGTTTAGTAATAAATTTTTCATCTACCTTCTGTTTAGATGTGTTTTTATGTTTTAATTAGTGTTTGTGCCAAGTAGAACCTATAGGATAACCTATGATGATAGTTAATTTGATTCTGCTGAAAAACAGAAACTTTGCGCGCACGATAAAAAATTTAGTAAATCACAGAAACGTGATTTTGCGTTGATTCTTTTTGCTGCTGATCAATAGACAAATTTTCTAGTACCTACTATTTTGGTAGAATTTTTGGTGTTCCAGAAAATTGCGTTAGTTACAGATTACTACAGACTGTTCTGTTTTGACAGATTCTGTTTTTCGTGTGTTGTTTGCTTATTTTGATGCATCTATGGCTAGTAAAAATAGTTTATAAACCATAGAGAAGTTGGAATACAGTAGGTTTAACACCAATATAAATAAATAATGAGTTCATTACAGTACCTTATGCGGTGGTTTTGCTTTCTTTCACTAATGGAGCTTACGAGATTTCTGTTGAGTTTTGTGTTGTGAAGTTTTCAAGTTTTGGGTAAAGATTTGATGGACTATGGAATAAGGAGTGGCAAAAGCCTAAGCTTGGGGATGCCAAAGGCACCCCAAGATATTCAAGAATAGCCAAAAGCCTAAGCTTGGGGATGCCCCGGGAAGGCATCCCCTCTTTCGTCTTCGTTCATTGGTAACTTTACTTGGAGCTATATTTTTATTCGCCACATGATATGTGTTGGAGCGTCGTGTATTATATCAGTCTTTGCTTTTTAGTTTACCACAATCATCCTTGATGTACACACCTTTTGGGAGAAGCCTACTTGATTAGAATTTATTAGAATATGCTATGTGCTTCACTTATATCTTTTGAGTTTGATAGTTTTTGCTCTAGTGCTTCACTTATATCTTTCAGAGCACGGCGGTGGCTTAATTTTGTAGAAATTGCTAGCCTCTCATGCTTCACTTATATTATTTTTAGAGTCTCTTAGAACAGCATGGTATTTTCTATGGTTATAAATTTGGTCCTAGAATGGTAGGCATCCAAGTTGGGTATAATAAAAACTATCATAGAAAGTGAATTGGATGCTATGATCAATTTGATACTTGATAATTGTTTTGAGATATGGAGGTAGTGATATTAAAGTCATGCTAGTTGGGTGATTATGAATTTAAAGAATGCTTGTGTTGAAGTTTGTGATTCCCGTAGCATGCACGCATGGTGAACCGCTTTGTGATGAAGTCGGAGCATAATTTATTTATTGATTGTGTTCCTTATGAGTGGCGGTCGGGGACGAGCGATTCTACCAATCTATCCCCCTAGGAGAATGCGTGTAATACTTTGTTTTTGATGACTTGTAGATTTTTGCAATAAGTATATGAGTTCTTTTGACTAATGTTGAGTCCATGGATTATACGCACTCTCACCCTTCCACCATTGCTAGCCTCTCTTGTACCGTGCAACTTTCGCTGGTACCATACACCCACCATATACCTTCCTCAAAACAGCCACCATACCTACCTATTATGGCATTTCCATAGCCATTCCGAGATATATTGTCATGCAACTTTCCACCGTTCCGTTTATATGACACGCATCATCATTGTCATATTGCTCTTTGCATGATCATGTAGTTGACATCGTATTTGTGGCAAGGCCACCTTCATAATTTTCATACATATCACTCTTGATTCATTGCATATCCCGGTACACCGTCGGAGGCATTCATATAGAGTCATATCTTGTTCTAAGTTTTGAGTTGTAATTCTTGAGTTGTAAGTAAATAAAAGTGTGATGATCTTCATTATTAGAGCATTGTCCTAGTGAGGAAAGGATGATGGAGACTATGATTCCCCCACAAGTCGGGATGAGACTTCAGACTTAAAAAAGAGAAAAAAAAAGGAAAAAAGAGAGAAAGGCAAAAAAAGAGGCCAAAGAAGAAAAAAAGGAAAAAAATAAATAATAAAAAGAGATAAAAAGAGAGAAGGGACAATGCTACTATCCTTTTTACCACACTTGTGCTTCAAAGTAGCACCATGATCTTCATGATAGAGAGTCTCATATGTTGTCACTTTCATATACTAGTGGGAATTTTTCATTATAGAACTTGGCTTGTATATTCCAATGATGGGCTTCCTCAAAATGCCCTAGGTCTTCGTGAGTAAGCGAGTTGGATGCACACCCACTTAGTTTCTTTTGTTGAGCTTTCATACATTTATAGCTCTAGTGCATCCGTTGCATGGCAATCCCTACTCACTCACATTGATATCTATTAATGGGCATCTCCATAGCCCGTTGATACGCCTAGTTGATGTGAGACTATCTTCTCCTTTTTTTGTCTTCTCCACAACCACCATTCTATTCCACATATAGTGCTATGTCCATGGCTCACACTCATGTATTGCGTGAAAGTTGAAAAAGTTTGAGATCACTAAAGTATGAAACAATTGCTTGGCTTGTCATCGGGGTTGTGCATGATTAAATACTTTGTGTGATGAAGATAGAGCCTAGCCAGACTATATGATTTTGTAGGGATAACTTTCTTTAGCCATGCTATTTTGAGAAGACATGATTAATTTGATTAGTATGATTGAAGTATTACTATTTCTTATGTCAATATGAACTTTTATTTTGAATCATTTGGATCTGAACATTCATGCCACAATAAAGAAAATTACATTGAGAATTATGCTAGGTAGCATTACACATCAAAAATCCTCTTTTTATCATTTACCTACTCGAGGACGAGCAGGAATTAAGCTTGGGGATGCTTGATACGTCTCCAACGTATCTATAATTTTTGATTGTTCCATGCTATTATATTACCCCTTTCGGATGTTTATGGGCTTTATTTTACATATTTATATCATTTTTGGGACTAACCTACTAACCGGAGGCCCATCCCATATTGCTGTTTTTTTTGCCTATTTCAGTATTTCGAAGAAAAGGAATATCAAACGGAGTCCCAACAGAATGAAATCTTCGGGAGCGTGATTTTTGGAACGAACGTGATCCAAAGGACTTGGAGTGCAAGTCAAGAAGCAATCGAGGCGGCCAGGAGATAGGAGGGCGCGCCCCTGTCTCCTGGGCCCCACGAGCGGCCACCGACGTACTTCTTCCTCCTATATATACCTATGTACCCCGAAAACATCCAGGGAGCCAACAAAAAACAATTTCCACCGTCGATAACCTTCTGTATCCGCGAGATCCCATCTTGGAGCCTTCGCCGGCGCTCCGTCGGAGGGGCAATCGACCATGGAGGGCTTCTACATCAACACCATAGCTCCTTCGATGAGTTGTGAGTAGTTTACCACAGACCTTCGGGTCCATAGTTATTAGCTAGATGGCTTCTTCTCTCTTTTTGGATCTCAATACAATGTTCTCCCCCTCTCTTGTGGAGATCTATTCGATGTGAACTCTTTTTGCAGTGTGTTTGTCGAGATATGATGAATTGTGGGTTTATGATCAAGTTTATCTATGAGAAATATTTGAATCTCCTCTGAATTCTTTTATGTATGATTGAGTTATCTTTGCAAGTCTCTTCGAATTATCAGTTTGGTTTGGCCTACTAGATTGATCTTTCTTGCCATGGGAGAAGTGCTTAGCTTTGGGTTCAATCTTGCGGTGTCCTTACCCAGTGACAGAAAGGGTTGCAAGGCACGTATTGTATTGTTGCCATCGAGGTTAAAAAGATGGGGTTTATATCATATTGCTTGAGTTTATCCCTCTACATCATGTCATCTTTCTTAATGCGTTACTCTGTTCTTATGAACTTAATACTCTAGATGCATGCTCGATAGCGGTCGATGTGTGGAGTAATAGTAGTAGATGCAGGCAGGAGTCGGTCTACTTGTTGCGGACGTGATGCCTATATACATGATCATGCCTAGATAATCTCATAATTATTCGCTTTTCTATCAATTGCTCGACAGTAATTTGTTCACCCACCATAATACTTATGCTATCTTGAGAGAAGCCACTAGTGAAACCTATGGCCCCCGGGTCTATCTTTTATCATATAAGCTTTCAATCTACTTTTATTTGCATCTTTACTTTTTGCATCTATATTATAAAATACCAAAAAAATATTTATCTTATCATACTATCTCTATCAGATCTCACTTTCGCAAGTGGCCGTGAAGGGATTGACAACCCCTTTATTGCGTTGGTTGCGAGTTCTTTGTTTGTTTGTGTAGGTGCGTGGGACTTTTGAGGAGCCCCCTAATGGATTGATACCTTGGTTATCAAAAACTGAGGGAAATACTTACGCTACTATTGCTGCATCACCCTTTCCTCTTCAAGGAAAACCAACGCAAGCTCAAGACGTAGCAATCTACCTCGAGATCGTAATGGCTGAAACCCTAGAAGTCTAGCCTGTATGACTGTGAGCATGATTCTTCTCCTCTACGGACTAAGCTCTCCGGTTTATATAGACACCGGAGGGGACTAGGGTTGCATAAAGTCGTTTACAGAGAAAGGAATCTTCATATCCAGACACCAAGCTTGCCTTCCACGCCAAGGAGAGTCCCATCCGGACACGGGAGATAGTCTTCGGTCTTGTATCTTTACAGCCCATCAGTCCGGCCCACGTACCATAGTCCGGACGCCCGAGGACCCCCAAATCCAGGACTCCCTCAGTAGCCCCTGAACCAGGCTTCAATGACGTCGTCTCCAGCGCGCAAATTTTCTTCGGCATTGCAAGGCGTTTTCCTTCTCCGAATACTCCAACACAGTCTTCGGACGCAACGAACGTGTCCGGCTCTGCAAAACAAATTACACACACAACCGCAGAGAGTATAATATTTCACGTGTCCAATCCGCTGACAACTTTTTGATAATGTGACACCACGTGACCACCCGGTCATTATTTCGAACTGTTTTTGGCCTGCCGCTTCGAGATGCGGTCTCATTGGCACGTCTTGTCAAAGTAGAGATTGTGTCCCCTTATTGCGGGATTCTCATCAATACGGGCGCGGGTAATCCAACCGTGCCATTTGCACAGCCCTTGGGAACAGGCGAGTGGGGAGGCGCTTGATATTCACTGCCTTTATAAGGAGATAAGGATTCCCTTCTTTCACTCACGCCTTCTCTCTCTGCCCTCCCATTCTCGAGCTCCAATTTCCACCTCAAGAAAGCACTCAACCATGTCTGGATCTGGAGCGCAAGGCAAGTGGATGGCCTCCTTCGTCAAGGAGACACTACTAGGGAAAAGCCTAGCAGCAGCGCGGGTTTTAGGCCTATCGATGGCGCAGGCAGGGAGCGCTCTCGATAAGCGCTTCTGACTAATGCTTAGCAATAGCGCCGCCAGACCCACGCTCTCGATAAATTTACTTAGTAGTAGCGCTTCTTGAAACAGCGCTCTCGGTAATTAGTAGTAGCGCTTCTCCTTTCCCGCTACTAATATTATTTAGTATTTTGTTTCTTTTTTATTTCATGTTGTATTCATACACCTTTACACAAGTTTTCATACAACAGGAATTTAGAGATTGTTTTTACATCATAATGAGTTATTACATCACCGGGGGGAAATCAGCGGATTAGTTTCAAGTGGATGTCCATCCAGTTGAAACTAATCCGCGGTTCTTTCACCCAATGATATAATAATATCATCATCATCATCATATCATTAACAACTTATCATCATAATACATCATTGTCATATAACACCTCCTCAAGATCATCGTTTTCATCAATGACATCACATAGCAAATTGGTCACTAGTCGTAATCACAAGTACTCCTCATTATCAACTGTAACACATTACCACATAATAAACATATTGTACCTCATATGACCTTCTACATTCGATTAAGACCTACTACATTTTCTAAGGTAAAATACCAAAAAACAAGATAGCCCCTGACTCTCCATTATGGAGAATGGAGATTAGCCTGTCTCCAATTCTTGCCTTTCGCTGAATGTTACTTCCAAGAACCTCCTTGTGAATGTCCATACATTTCTTCCATTCTTTGATGATCATGTGTTCACCGTTTTTAGAAATCCGATATGCACAGGTGAGCTCCCTAGATTTACTTGGCAGTATGTTCAGAACTGAGAGGCGACCATTCAGAGACATCAGATGAGGCACACAATCCATCGGGAGTTTCTGTTGAAAAACATAATAATAACTTCATAGTTAGCAATGATGTACTAATTTTAGAAGTATGCAAAAGATGCACGGATGTCGTAATAGTAAAAAATCTTACCAGGGTATCACCAGAGAAGTTACCGTGGTTCAACACATGCACTAGTGGCATGTATTCACCATAATTTGGAGGAGTTCGATAATAGTTATTGTAATTCTCAAGAAGAGTACAAAATGCGATCAGATGATTTTTCTCCTTATACGTTAATTCGGTGCCATCGGTGTGGTGGGTTTTATCTACCATCTTCCGCACAGTCTTTGAAGAATCAAAATAAGCTGTCAATGGAAATAAGCTATCAACAATTTTGAAATAAACAATATAAATTAGTTAATAACTATGTTTGAGAAACTCACATAGCGGTACAATCGGAAGCGTATCAACAAGGACCCAAATGTCCATATTGTCTTGCTCGATGTCAGGATCACCAAGATCCATGGTGACAATCATACCCTCATAAAAAACCATACATTTTGCAAAGTGCTTCCCAATTTTGGCAACCAAAATGGGTTACGCTCTGAGCATTGCACAGATTTACTTCAAAATCCATATCATGATGGGTCCTTAGGTGTATTTTCTTTGTTTCGAAATTTTCATGGTCTTCAAAACCCATCCTCTCCAAGACATAGCGTCTTGCATGGCATGGGATAAGCTAGTCGAATTGTAAAATATGAAAATTAGACGTTGAAATATTTGAAGTCATGCTTAATTACGAAAAAAAAACACTTGTCGTTGTTGCGTACCGTTTCACAATCGAAGGTCTCCTCGAGCTTAATCTTTGAAGCGCCGATCTTCGCCCAAATGAACGAACTGTCACACATACCTCGATCGTCGTGGCACCAGCTACACTCCCGGAGACTGTCATCGTCCGAGTATGACATTTCCTACGTTCATAATTCAAAGATTAAACTTGTACATATTCTAGCACAAGTCATGCCAGAATTCACGAAAAAATCCGGCATGACCTTTGCTAAAAAATGACATATCGAGCGCCTGAAATTTGCCGGAACGGAAATTAATCAACACTCCATCAAAACATAGGCCACTCGGAGATGTAAACTGAACATGAACGGCCACTTGGGCAACCACATATCCTATTTGAGCAACAACACAAGATTTACAAGGATATTTGGCTGGTCTCATCTCGATGTCGGAGGGGGTCGGTGACCGGGACAACGGCGGGATGTCGGAGGGGGTCGGTGACGGGACGATGGCGGGATGTCGGAGGGGTCGGTGACGGGACGACGCGGGGATGTCGGAGGGGGTCGGTGACGGGGAACGGTGGTCACCGAGAAACCATATAAGTTATCACTAATACATCCCGAATAATTGCTTAAACTAAAAAATAACAACAAATATGACATGTTCAACTAGTTTTATTAATTCAACTAGTTCTTACTAAATATAAACTTACTATAAATAGAAAAAAACTAGTTCTTTCTAAAAATAAAGTAGTTCAACTAGTTATATTAATTTACTTAGTAAACTAGTTCAACTACAACTAAAAATCTAGTACTAACTAAGCAACATCTCGTTAACTAGTACCATCACTACTAGTAATTAACATCTACTACTACTAAAAATCTAGTACTAACTAAGCAACATCTAGTACTAGCTATGAACCCTAAATTAACATCTACAACTACTAAATCTAGTACTAACTAGTGGCAGGGGGTGGGGGGCGACGGAGAGGTAGCTAGGGGCGGTGAGGTCGAGGGCGGTGGGAGGAGGCTGCCGACGGAGGACGGAGGAGGGGCGGCCGCAGGCGGAGGAAGGTGGGCGGCGGCGGAGGAGGGAGGGGCGGCCGCAGGCGGAGGGAGGATGTGCGAGGAGGAAGGAGGAGGGACGGAAGGAGGGGAGTACCTCGGCGGCGGACGGACGAAGGCGGCGGCGGCGGCAAGGGCAAGACAGTTATCGATCGCACGGGGCGAGAGGAGAGTGTGAGTGAGGGCCGGTCGTGCGGCGTGGGGATAAGGTAGGGATAGTTGTAGCGCGTTTGCCAAAACGCTACAGTTAATCTGAATAGCAGTAGCGCCTTGCACATAAACCGCTCTCGCTAAGTGTAACTATACAAAAATACGTCAATGCAAAATACATTGGCCATCAATGATCTTTTGTGTACAATCTGAATTGTCAATATGAGTCCTATCCGGTAGGAACCGGAGAGGACTCATATTGCGCCACAAATTTTACACATAGAGTTCAAAGAAGACCAACTGGTTGTGGTAGTTTCGAAATAACATATTTAAGGTGGTAAACGCCAGATTCACGGAGCAAGGTGGAACTAAACTTGTGGGCTGATCTTAGCATGGCGGTTTTTCTATAAGCGCTGCTGTTAACTTCTATAGTAGTAGCGCGGTTCAAGATAGTGCGCCATGCTATAACTAGCGGGGGCGAGGTCATGGCAATTATAGCAGAGCGCTGTTTGTGGTGGACGCGCCATCGCTATTTTCTGTCGTGAGCGCTTCTCTAACACGCTGCTGCTAAGTAGCAGCAGCGTGGTATATTGTGGAGCGCTGCTGGTAAGATTCTGTGTATAGGCTTTTCCCTAGTAGTGAGAAGGACATCACCAAGCTTCGGGAGGCCGGGTATCTGGCGAACCACCGGCTTCCGGCCAAGGGGCAAATCGTCCCCACCCCGAAGCCTAATGAGAGGGTGCTGTTCATCCCCCATTTCGTCCACGAGTTAGGGTTTCCTCTCCACCCTTTTGTCCGCGGGTTAGGGTTTCCTCTCCACCCTTTCGTCCGCGGACTCATGTTCTATTACGGGATAGATTTCCATGATCTAGTCCCAAACTCCTTCCTCAACATCTCGGCATTCATTATCGTGTGCGAGGCCTTCCTCCACATTCCACCCCACTTCGTACTGTTGCTCAAGATTTTCAATGTGAAGCCGAAGGTGGTGGATGGCCAGCATGGGGAGTGCGGAGGTGCCATGGTGAGCAAGATGCACAACGTCACATGGCCCAAAGGTACTTTTGTGGAGACCGTCAAAGAGTGGCAGAAAACTGTGGTTCTATATCACAGAGCCCCGCGACGCCACATGGGCGGCAGCTCCTGAATTCAAGTCCGGAGCTCCAATGCGGCTCACCTCCTGGCTAGAGAAGGGACTGAATTGGTCTTCATCGGACGAGCTGATAGTGCTGCAGACGTGCATCCAGAGCATGGTGGACAAGAACATTAAGCTCATCAATGTGATCCAGGTGATGCTAATTCACCAGATCCTTCCATGCCAGAGCCGGACTTGCCATTTATGGGAGTTCAATCCGGCCAAGCACCAGACATTGCAACAGTTCTTCGGAACAATGCACGAGGATATCTGGAAGTTGCTCTTCAAGGGCAATGAGACGCCGCCGGAGACAATCGAGGACCGTGGGCATGCCCTGGCCCGTCCCGCTAGTGCGGTAAGTATTTTACATTTCAAGGCACACACTTTACTTGCTTAGCCGAGGAAGATATCTAAACCTCACTATTTATTTTTTAGGTATGGACAGAGAAAACGGAGCGGATTAAGTGTCCGGCTCCGCTGCCCGAGGAACCAGCCATCCCGCTGCTGACGAAGATGCTGGTCCCTGCGCCCTACCAAGCGCCGGAGAAGAAGGCCAAGGGGGTCCGGAGTGGCCCCGCCGCAAAGGAGCTTCGGACAGGACGTCCGAAGACAACAAGACTCCCTCCTCCGCCGCTGAAGAGGACGACGAGGAGGAAGTGGAAAGAAGCTCTCCCCTGAGGGGGGTAGGAAGAAGAGGGCGGCCTCCACAAATCTGAAGGCAGAGGCGTCCAAGAGGGGGAAGAGCTCCCTCGCGGATAACTCCGCGTGGGACGTCGACAGCAGCCCAGAGCCGCGTCCCCGAAACAAGCCCCTGGTTGAATCGTGAGTACTCAAAAGACTCTGACACATTCAAGTATTCAGCCTCTTCGGTTTATAGTTTTAATGCGTTGAATCATGCGCTTGTAGTTCGGCCCACGACAGCTCCCTGCGATCCTCATCAGGAGGTTCGCTGGATTCAAAGGCGATGGCCAGCGAGTCACCGCCGGCCGCTCACTCTCCCACGGCCAAGGGCGACGACAAGGTGTTGTCCCAAAGGACCTTCCCGGGCCAGGGAGAGGTTCAGGAGGCTGTCAGGGTGGCACCAGGGGGTGACCCTACGGCCGCTGGACAGCCGGGAGAGAGGAACCCCATGCAGACTGTCGAGGGGGGCCATGTCCAGTTCGGACCCCAGCCGAATATGGTTCCGGAGACCTATACGGCTCCGGAGTCCGGCAAGAAGCCTCCTTCGAAAGAAGGAGGTGTGCCTATTCCGCCGGTGACTTCTGTCCATCCAGAGGCACCGGATAATCTGATGGAAGCGCTACAACACGCTTCCATTGTGGAGGAACACCGTATCCTTATGGGTACGGTGGTTGAGAGGGTTCAGTCCGTCAAGAGCAGATTGACCGAAGCCTGCACCAGCCTGCTGACAGGCTTTGAGGTAAGCGACGCGAAATAGAAAGTCATAGTACAGATAGTAGCCCCTGAGACACTGTCTGGTGTTCGGAAAGAAAAGCCGGACAGAGGATCAAGTAATTTTCGAAGGAAACTAACTAAATATGTTTTATGTGAATAAGTAGGCATTGTTGCTGGCCGCAACCTCTGATGCTGCTGAGGTCTCCGGACTAAAGCAGAGTCTGGAGCAGACCAAAGAAGAGCTCGGCCTTGTAAAAAGGCAGCTGGAGGACGAGCAAGGTATGTGATGACCTTGTGTATATCAAAAAAGGATGAATGACTTGTGCTGACCATAGAGCTATGATATTTGTAGGAGTGGCTACTGAGGTTGAAACCCTCAGGAAGGCGCTGGCCGAGGCCGAGGAGAGGGTGACGAAGGAACAAGCCGCCCGGCAAAAGCATGAGGCCAGGGTTGGGGAGGTCCAGCAGGAGCTACAGGATGCCTTGAAGAAATACGAGTCCTTGGAGCGCCAGCATGCGGACCAAGAGACCGAACTAGCGAATGCCCGCCAAAGCGCACAAGAGGCCCGGGCTGAAGTCCAAGGCGCCCTCCAGGAAATCCAGGAGGCCAAGAAGATCTCGGCGGGTAAGGCTTTTATTATGCAAAGCAAGTATGTGAAGAAGAGGTATCTCTTACTGACCCGGATTTGGAGTTCTCCAGGGGCGTTTGCAGATCTGCCGCCCAGCGTTTCTGATGCTGCTGAATTCTTCCGAGCCAAAGAGGGGAGCTCAACAGAGAAGTTGTTCTGGTTGCAATATCTTGCGCTAGAACATCCAGTGCCCTTTAGCGACCAGCTAAAATAGCTGGTCGAACTACATAGGGTGGCCGAACTGGCCATGAAGGACTTACTAATCCGGCTGTGGCCTACCGAAGCCATACCCAACAACTACTTCGGTCTCGTGAAGCGGTTGGTCAATGCCTACCCTCGCTTTGATGCCATCAAGCGGTCGGTTTGTATCGAAGGTGCGCGGATGGCCTTCGCCCGTGTCAAGATGCAGTGGGCGAAGATGAATGCCGCCACGGTCACGACCGAGGGACCGCCCACGGGCAAGGAGCACCGCACGCCTGAGCGATATTTTAGTGATGTCCTGGAGGGATTCCGCATTGTGGCGGAGAAATGTACGAAAGATGTAATCTTTGAATGAATAAAGTTAATTGTCTCGCCATGTATTATAAAAACAAGTTCGGCTATGTAATATAATGCATGTTTAATATTTTACCTCCTGTGCGGTCGTGTTTATTAAATTTTGAGAGCTGGCCAGTCGGCGGCTTCAGCCCCCATGTAGGTAGTATGGGGGTGTTCGGGATGGAATCTAAACACTCTTGATCCAATTCTTTGGTCCTTGAAGGAGGTATTTAGCGCAACGAACCAGGCAATCAGACTATTTGGCTTTATCACCCTCACTTAGCCATAGGAGTCTGACAATGAAAATTTAGGCGCAACCCCTAGTATCCGAACTGGGGTACTATAAACACCTGATCGGGTAAGAGCCGATTCATCGCATAATGCGGAAAAAATCGCTAAAGATTTGAAACCTCCGAAGACCTGACCGGCTCTCGCTGTATCATGACAGTCAGTTTTCGGCTTCTCTACTGAGGTGCTCATCCGGATAAACCAGGACACAATCGCGGTAGATCTCCCTTTACTACCCTAGCCGATATAGCGGAACATAAGGTAGTAAGCACAGGAGCCGGGCAACCCAACTATTGACCAAAGACATGATTCAGAGCCAATGCATATAATGCTAAATTCGGGGTGCCGAACTATATTGTAAAAAGTGTTCGGACTTTGTCGCCGTATTATGGGTCGCAATAAAGCCCCTGGCAGATTAAAGCGTACCAAAGTGTATGGGTGCAACTTGAGAAGATTATCAAAAAGGAAAAAAGGTAGTAAGCTAGTGCCGCAAAAGTTAGGCCGCAAACTGTTTCCATTATCGTTTGATTAATGCGTCAAAGCATATTTGTACAAGTGGTGCAATAAGCAATCGGGCTATTTAACATACCACAACCAAGGGAGAGCTGTGTGCGGGTCCTGAAAACAGGTAGAGTGGTCGTTAAAGAGACCATCTAGAAATTCCCTTATACGCCAGTGCTTCTTGCCATCTTGGTGTATCCATCCTGCCGACCAGACCAATGATCAGGTCGTCAGAAGAAACCTGCGGAAAAAGAGTCCTAAAAAGGATAAAAAAGAAAAATTGAAAGTATGTATGTCCAGGAGTGGTCAATCCGTATTATGGATCACAAGCTAGTTTTGCCTCTGCCTATGCCCATGGTATTTTGAGTGCGTAGTTATGTACGTGCGGTACGCATGCCGCCACTTGGTTGGGACTGGGACGGAGGCCAAATTGCTAGTCGAGCTCTTGACGAGCTGGGCTGTCCTGCTGCAGAGTAGTCCGGACTCATTTGACAGTGTCCGGGAGCTCGGCCGACGAATTAAAGTGCTGCTTGAGAAGGCTGCTCTATACTTCTGCTGCTAACGCAGCGGTGTGCTCCTTGGTACGGAGGGAGCATACCATGTTTCCATTGACTGTTATGACGCCGCGTGGACCGGGCATCTTGAGCTTAAGATAAGCGTAGTGTGGCACCGCGTTGAAGCGTGGAAATGCGTTTCGTCCGAGCAGTGCGTGATAGCCGCTGCGAAAGGGGACAATGTCGAAGATCAGCTCTTCGCTTCGGAAGTTGTCCGGGGATCCAAAGACAACCTCCAGGGTGATTGAGCCCGTACAGCGGGCCTCTACACCTGGTATGACTCCTTTAAAGGTAGTCTTTGTGGGCTTAATTCTTGAGTGATTAATGCCCATTTTGCGCACTGTATTCTGATAGAGCAGGTTCAGGCTGCTACCACCGTCCATGAGGACTCGCGTGAGGTGGAATCCATCAATGATTGGGTCGAGGACCAGTGCGACTGAAGCGCCATGATGGATACTGGTCGGATGGTCCCTGCGATCAAAAGTGATCGGACATGAAGACCATGGGTTGAACTTTGGGGCGACTGGCTCCATCGCATAGACGTCCCTGAGCGCGTGTTTGTGTTCCCTCTTGGGGATGTGGGTAGCGTATATCATGTTCACCGTTTTAACTTGGGGGGGGGGCTTCTTCTGTCCCCCTGTGTTCGGTGGCCGGGGCTCCTCGTCATCGTCCTCGCTTTGCGACCCCTTCTCCTTATTCTCGGCATTTAACTTGCCGGCCTATTTAAAAACCCAACAATATCTGTTGGTGTGATTGGCTGGTTTGTCAGGGGTGCCGTGTATCTGGCATGGGCGATCGAGTATGCGGTCCAAGCTGGATGGGCCCAAATTGTTCCTTTTGAACGGCTTCTTCCGCTGGCCGGACTTGGAGCCGCTGAATCCGATGTTGACCGCCGTGTCATCGGTATTATCACCGTTGTTTCGACGCTTGTGTCTATTGCGTCGGGGCTTGCCGTTGCTATTTCTGGCTTCCACGGTGCCAGGTTAGTTTGCATTATTATTGCTACGGGCTAGCCAGCTATCTTCGCCCGCACAAAAGCGGGTTGATACGTCCATTTTGCATCATGCTTTTATATCGATATTTATTGCATTATGGGCTGTTATTACACGTTATGTCACGATACTTATGCATATTCTCCCTTATTTTACAAGGTTTACATGAAGAGGGAGAATGCCGCAATGGAATTCGGGTGGAAAAGGAGCAAATATTAGAGACCTATTCGCACAACTCCAAAAGTCCCGAAACTCCACGGAAGTTATTTTTGGAATTAATAAAAATATTGAGCGAAGAAAGTACCGAGAGGGGCCACCCACCATCCACGAGGGTGGGGGCGCGCCTAACCCCGGGCGCCGCCTCGTCAGGCCCCTCGGCAGGCCTCCGTGCCCATCTTCTGCTATATGAAGTCTTTTACCCTGGAAAAAAATCAGAAGCAAGCTTTCGGGAAGAAACTCCGCCGCCACGAGGCGGAACCTTGGCACAACCAATCTAGGGCTCCGGCAGAGCTGTTCTATCAGGGAAACTTCCCTCCGGGAGGGGGAAATCATCGCCATCGTCATCACCAACAATCCTCTCATCGGGAGGGGGTCAATCTCCATCAACATCTTCACCAGCACCATCTCCTCTAAAACCTTCATTCATCTCTTGTTGTCACGCCCAATATGCGACCCTATCCAAAAGGAACTCGACGGTCCCACCAAGGATAGACCCGCATATTGAAACGCTTTTGCAAGGTGGATATCATTACATCAACATTACATAATAGATGGGGATACATACATAAGGCACAAATGCCACAGGAATACATCAACATCATATACAAGATCAACATCCGACTACGGATGAAACATAAACAAAGCTCAAACGACATCCACCTCTGCTAGCCAGTGCTGCTGACCGAACCTATCCCCGATCAAAGAAGAAGCGAAGAAGAACTCCAAAACAAGGAAACATCGCTCTCGCGCCATGATCATCGCATAACCTGTACCGCAATCGTTGTGTAGTAATCAGGAGCCACGAGGACTCAGAATCCCATTACCATGGGTATCAAGACTAGCAAAGCTTAAAGGGTAAGGCGAGGTAAAGTGGTGAGGTTGCAGCAGCGACTAAGCATATATGGTGGCTAACATACGCAAATGAGAGCGAGAAGAGAAACAAAGGAACGGTCGTCAACCAAGAATGATCAAGAAGTGATCCCGAACTCCTACTTACGCCAACATAACCCGAAACCGTGTTCTCCTCTCGATCAACCCCAAAAGAGACACTCACGGTTACGCATACGATTGGTGTATTTTAATTAAGATCAACTTCGAGTTTTCTACAACCGACATTAACAAATTCCCATCTGCCACATAACCGCGGGCACGGCTTTCAAAGTTCAAACCCTGCAGGGTGTCCCAACTTAGCCCATGATAAGCTCTCGCGATCAACGAAGGATATTCTTCTCCCGGAAGACCCGACCAGTCTCGAATCCGGCTACAAGACATTTCGACAGAATAAAACAAGACCAGCAAAGCCGCCTGGATGTGCCGACAAATCGATAGGAGCTGCACATATCTCGGTCTCGTGGCACACCCGGATGAGCAGTCCGCATAACTAAAACCAGACCTCACGCTTCCTTGAGGGGCGCCGACAGGGTTCTAGTTCGGGCCAGCACTCAAGGAGCACCGGTCCGGGGGGTTAAATAAAGATGACCCTCGGCTCCGAAACCCAAGGGAAAAAGGGCTAGGTGAGTCAAATGGTAAAACCAATGTTGGGCCTTGCTTTGAAAAGTCTTATTCAAAGCGAACTGTCAAGGGGTCCCATAAATCACCCGACCGCGTTAGGGACGCAAAATCCGGGAACATAACACCGATATGACGGAAACTAGGCGACAAGAGTGGAACAAAACACTGCATAAGGCCGAGCCTTCCACCCTTTACCAAGTATATAGATGCATTAATTAAATAAGATATATTGTGATATCCCAACAAGTAAACATGTTCCAACAAGGAACAACATCTCCATGTTCCAACAAGGAACAAACTTCATCTTCACCTGCAACTAACAACGCTATAAGAGGGGCTGAGCAAAGCGGTAACATAGCCAAACAACGGTTTGCTAGGAAAGGTGTCAAAGGTTAGAGGTTCATGGCAATATGGGATGGCTTGAGCAGCAAGTGATAGGTAGCGCAGCATAGCGAAAGAACGAAGCAACTAGCATAGCAATGATAGTAGTGAGATCTAGGGTAGCGGTCATCTTGCCTGAAATCCCGCAAGGAAGAAGAGCGAGTCCATGAAGAAGATGAAGCCACGAAGACGAACCAAGCGTAGACGAACGAATCCTCACGATCGCAACGAAACGGGAACTAACAAGAAGAAGCACACAACATAGTAAACACACCACACACGAACAAGGAATGATGCACAACAAGCATGATGCATGAAAAATCTAGATGAAGCTACTCATGGCAAGAGATGATGCAAACAAGAGCAACACATCAAAGCAAGTTTAAATGAGGCCGGGAACAACAGAGAACAATTCCGGTAAGTCCTCATATGCAAATTTCGAAATTGTTCCGGATCTGAATAAACCTTATGTTCAAGTTGTTAAACAGCAATTTAAGATGCACCACGATGATCTACACGAAATTCTAGTCAAGTTACATATAAAGTTCATTAGATTCGGAGCTACGGCCTAGAAGATATGAGCAAAACAAGATAAGCATGGCATTGATGCAAAATGCATACAAACATCAAGCAAACACCTCAAAACAAGGATGCAACATGATAATATGAAACTACATGCAAAATCAAGCAAGTTTCATATAGATCACACTCCAAACGGAGCAACGGTTCAACACATACACCCTATACAAGTCATGACAACAATCTGTCCAAAACAGCAAGTAGGCATATTGCAAGCATCAAAACAAAATGCTACAGCACCTCAATATGAAAACAAAAGGAATGGGCATGATGTCAAGGTAAACATGAACACTGAACTAACTCCAGAAATCACTAGAGCATGCTCAAAATGACATGGCAAGATTGCAAATAATAACAGTTTCAGACTTAGCACAAACAACATCAGGTTGCAATGTTTACAGCTATCAAACAACATGCTACAGGAACTTATCATGGCAAACAAAGGCATGGAAAGAATCTACTAAATGCATAGATCAAAATCCCCTTACTGACCATAAGCCAAAAAGGATCAGAAAATATGATGGCACCCATGTAAACATGGCAAGTTGTATTACAGATTCATACATGGCAGGAACAACGATAAGTAGGCATGTTGGTGAGCTTGAACCACTCACCACAGAGCAATACATGGCATGTCAAGGCAACCAACAGTAAGAAGACATGACATAGAAGCTATACATGGCAAGAACAACATCATAGCATACACGGATCAACTACAACAACCTTGGCAAAATTGAATAACATGTAAACAATCTGCCAGGAAACATTTTATAGCAAAAGTAGAGCTCGATTGACTCAAGCTATGGCACTCCATAATTGAAAAAAAGGGCATGGATGGATAGAGAATAACCATATGTTCAAAACATCCTTAATGAAGTATCTCAAAATATGCATGAAACTCTCTGTAGCAACAAGTTTACATGGCATAAAAATATCAATGTAATAGGGCTGAAATCAAGAACATCATGAAGCCTAGTTTGCATGCTTGTGCTAGTCACCACAGAGATCACAAAAATACATGGCATAAACCTCTGTAAAGATGACATGGCATATTACAAAACACATGTAGGACTCAAGTTCATAGGGTGCACACATCAATCATGGCAAAAATGACAAAAGTGCATGTTCTAATAAGAATCTGAAACTAACATCACATAGCACTCTTCTAACAGCATTTCGGGCATCAAGATGAGCTCAAATGAAAACGATGCAATGAGATGAAATGATTTACTCGTCGAGGCGAACAATTTGACATATTACACGCACAAAACGGAGCTACGGATGCAGAGTTATGGCATGATGAAAATGCATGAAAATTACTGAAAACTCGGGGACAGTGAAAATTGGACCTCGGGGAGAAGTCAACCGCAGGAAATCGAGGATCGCCGGGAAGATCCGGAATGGCGGGGACGGCCGGAGGGGGGGCTCCGGCGGGTTGGACCGGCGAGATCCGGCCCCCGCCGCCGGATCTGGCCGGAGGTGGAGGAGGAGGCGCGGCCGGCGAAGCTCTCGGCGGCGGCGGCCGAGCGAGGAGGCGCGGCGGCCGGGAGGAGGCGGCGGCGGTGGCCATGGTCGGAGGCGCCACGCCGAGGCGGCAGGGACGAAGACGGCGGCGGCGGCGGGCGAGACCGGCAGCGGCTCGGCGCCGGCGACGCGTCCCGGTCGGCGTTACGGAGCCGGGCAGGAGGCGGCGGCCGGGCGGCGATGCGCGGCGAGCGGGCCGGAGCACGGCGGCGGACGGTGGGCGGCGGCGGGAGCTGACGGACAGGTGGCGCGCTCCGATTCGGCTCGGGCGGCGGCGCGATGACGTGTCGGCCCCGGATTGGTCCGGCGACGTGGCTGCGGGCGGCGGATATGTCCGCCGTCATGGATGAAATGTCCGCGGCGGGGGGAAGGTTAGGGTAGGTTTGGACCCGGAATTTTTGGGGGAAGACACATATTTATAGATAGAGGGAGCTAGGAGAGTCCAAATGAGGTGCGGTTTTCGCCCACACGATCGTGATCGAACGACCGAGAGCATGGAGAGGAGTTAGATGGGTTTTGGGCCACTTTGGAAGGGGTGTTGGGCTGCACACAAAGAGGCTTTTATGGTTACCCGTTAACTGTTGAGTACCAAACGACGCCCAAATGATCCGAAACTTGACAGCGGTTCACGGTGCTATACCAAGGCCGCTTGGCAAACCTCGGTCCATTCCGAGACCGCTTAACACCCGCACATGAAACGAGGTAAAAGGGGGGCGCCGGGAGACATAGGAGTGCCGGATTGCAAAACGGACAACGGGGAAAATGCTCAGATGCATGAGACGAACACGTATGCAAATGCGATGCACATGATGACATGATGAAAATGCAGATGATGACATGGCAAAGTGCAACACGCAAGCACATGACATGGCAACACCGACGAATAACTGAAGGACACCTGGCGCATCGAATCCGGGGCGTTACAACACTCCTCCACTAACAAGAGATCTCGTCCCGAGATCTTAGGACCGAGACGGAAGGGAAAAGGGATGAGGTGAAGCACGAACTGAAGAGAAGAAGCAAAGAATCGAGAGTACACGAGAAGAATAGAGAAACGACGAGAATGACGAGAAGAATTGAAAGCTCACGGAATCAGATAGACTATGAAACCACTCGTTCTAACCGGAGTGGTTAGAATGAGAAAAGAAACGAATAAGACTGAAAGGATTTAGGCAGCACTCCGGCTAAAACATGGAGAAATAGAACTTGAACCTCTCAAGATGGGATGGAACTTGATGAAGACATGACACAGAGCCTCCGGAAAGAATTGAAAGAGTTGAATGAAAAGAACGGAGAAGAAAATGACAACTTATGCCATGAATGAAATTGAAAGCAACCTTACAAGAAAAGATTGAATGGAGTTGTTGAGAAAATTCAACAATGAAAAGAATAAGCTTTATGTGGACTTATGGATAACCTCTCAAATTATGAGGTGATAACCTACCACAACGGAAAAGATTAAATAGCCGAGGAGAACAAAGAAATGCAAAACTCCACTTCGAAAGGATATGGAGGATTAATTGCACTTTGAGTTGCAAGAAGGAAGATACTTGAGCTCCTTGAACAAGAATCTTGATGAACACTTGAAGAATGAATTAAATCATGAAGAACCACCGTGAAGAACTCCGGTAACAAAAGGATGGCGAGATAAAATGAAGGACGAAAGAATAAGATGAGCATTGCGATGATTTAGATGGAGGATTCCGACGAAATGGTCGAGGAAATAATTGAACTCCGGAAAAGAAAAGATGAAAACACTTGGAACTAGAATTTATTCCTCAAGAACAAACTCCGAAGAAAAAGATTAATCACTTGGATGAAATAAGAATAAGATTTATTGTATGCTTATCCTTCATCAAATTAAATTGATGACAAACAATGGATTTTGCAAACTACTTATTCTTCTTGAAAAAGAATTGAGAAGTGACATATCGCAAACTTGAGAAGGTCTTCATGAACCACCGGTAGGGTTGAAAAGAACGAATGGATTAAATGATAATTAAGGAAAAAGAATCTTGAAAGAACCACCGTAAGAATTCGGAAATGACTGACGAAAGAGAATGAATCACCGGGAAGAAATAGAAAAGCACGAAGATACTTGAGGAAATTTAGAGGAAAGAGATCGAAGAGATCGCGAACTGATTAATGAATGCTTGAACGCAGCACCGGAAGAATATTGAGACGAACGAAGGGGCACGGATATAGAATAATTGGCGAACGACTTTGAAAACTTGGAACGAAGAAATCTTCCGAAAAGATGGCCTCCGGATGATCGAGAGGGAAAGCAACACCTGAAATACTCTGGATGGATGAAAAAAATTTGCATGACTGGAAACAATTAGATAGGATAACATCGATCTAGCACCATAAATCTCCGGGAACGGACAAAATTTAGAGGAAAACTCTTCAATCTTCAAATGATGACGAAATACCACCAAAATTAATGAGATACTCCGAAGAATGAAAACAAAGACGTTGAGTCAACAATGAAAATGATTTGAAATCGATCTTGGAAAAACATCTCGACTGATGGGATCCATTCTTCGCCACACTTGAAAAGAATTGAGAATAACTCCGGTAATTAGAAGAGTCGTAAGATCCTCGAAAAGACCCGTGGGTTAGGGCCCATCAAGAGATAACACCGCTGGAAAGGGATGTTGAATGATAGATGATGCACCGAACAAATGAAATATTTGAATGAGGTGACAACCTCGAATTAATTAGAACACGTATTTAATCTCCCGAGATGTCTTGAACACTCGGAAGGATAAATCAAGCGGAGGCGAACGAGCAAGGGGAAAACATTTGAGCCGAGGAAAAGAATATGATCAACCCGAAAAACTTGAATTGAGTGCACCGAAAAGAAAGGGATGAAGAATGACGAACAAGACGAGAATTCACCGTTGAAATAATTGAGGGAAGACCAAGAGGCTCCACACGAATGAAATAGCTGGTCGAGAGAGAGTCGACTCGGGAAGAAAAGGGTGGGTGGGCGGGAAAAACAAAGGCAACTCGGGAGGGGAAACCGACGAATAACTTGAAGAGAAAACACCGGTTGAAATCATCGAGCAAGGAAAGCAAAGACTTCGCACGAGTAGGATCGATACCCGATTACGGACTCCGGTTCCGACAAGAAAAGGGGTGGGCGGGTGGGAAAAGAAGACAACTGGGGATTGAACTCAAAGATGAAGAGGCTCGAGTCAACTTGACGAGAAATGCACCGGATAAAAAGAGCTGAGGAACAACTACCGGAAAACCAACTGCGTGATTGTAACATCCCAAATTTCCTATTTGGAATGTTTTACAATTATAGCTAAGCATCTATGCATCCTGTTTGAATTTGAATGCCATTTCAAGTTTCAGAAGAGTTTTGAGTTTTTTTTTCAAATTTGAATTCAAACTATGGCAAGTGGGAATCATTTCAAAAACTATGCCTGATAAATACTTGAGCAAAAGTATGAGAGGAGTAAACATAACACTCCGAAAATATCATAGGAAAACAATGCCAAAAGTTTTGAATTCAAACTTGAGTTTTATTTGAATTTGGAAAAAAATGAAATTTTATAAAGTTTGGATTTTGCCTTTGGAAAAATGTTCAAATGATAGGGAATATTCCCCTGATCATTTTGGTATATATATGTCCTATATAAAATATTTATATTTTATAAGTTATCTTTGTTTTTGTTTTTATTAAAAAATAAATTTTAAAAAAGGAACCCCCCAAAGCGCCACCAAAGCATCGCCCAGCCAGCGCCGAGGCCACCCACCGCACTGCCCACCAGCGCCCAGAGGGCCAGCCCAATGAGCCAGCCGAGCCAACCGCCACTCCCTCGCCTCAATCCCTTCCTCGGTCGCCTGCCACTGCTTTGCCCTCCTCTCTCTCTCTGCAGCGGACCCCACCCCGCCTTCAACCTCTCCCACGCCTCGCCAGCGCCGCCGCCGATCGCGGATCCCGACGAATCCGGATCCGATCCTCCCGATTGCCCTCGCCAAGGTGAGACCCCGCCTATAAAGCCCTCCCCGCACCCCATTCCCCTTGCCCTCGCCGAACCTCCTCCCCTCACACGCTCATGAGCCGAGCTCACCTCCGCCGCCTTCGCCTCGCCGCCGCCTAGACCCCCGAGCCTCGCTGACCCACCAAGACCCCCCGTCGCCTCAAGACCTCACGGACGACTCCGCCGACCTCCCGACGACCGGAGCTGCTGGCACACTCGCCACCGAGCCGCCGCCCGTCCAAACTCCGTGTGAGCCACCGAGCTCTTCTTCCCGTCCGATCTCGTGAGACGGCTAGGATTAGAACACCTCAAGGGGTAAGTTCTTTAATAAAAACCCGGTTCGCTCCGGTTTAGTCCGGTTTAATTTAAGTTAGGTTTTTTTTTATTTAGCCCGGCCCTACTCGTTTAACCCTAGGCCCGTTTAGTTTATATTACGCTCAGGTATGTAGGTTAGCCCATTAGGCCATTTTTTCTTTATTTTGTTTTTCTGTTTTAGCGAATAGTTCCTGATTTGAAAAATTCATAACTTTTATTCTACTTAATATTTTTAGGTGATTCTTTTTTGTTGGTTTGGAAATTTTCTATAGTTTCTGTAGAAAATATATTTAGCTATGTTAAAATTAATTAAAATTGCTTTATTTTAGATTTAGTTAGAATAGTAAATCTGCCATAAAATGAGTTAGGAAAATTATTTTTAAATGATTCTTTTGTCCCAACTTTGTTTTAACATTGTCTAACCGTAGAAATTAATTTGGGTATTTTAGGATTAATAAAAAATTAGTTTTAAGCAGAATCTTGTTAATCCTAATTAATTAACTAGCTACTGTTTTCATATTATTTTAATTAGTAAATCAATTTATTTTTCACATGTGATTAATTATTCTAGGATAGTTTCTGTCACTTTATAGGATGAACTTTTATTTATAATAAATAAAACTTTTATTTTATTTTTCTTAATAGAAATTGAATTAGGCCTAATAGGAGTTTCATAATAGATTTTAAATTGATTCTTTTAGCTCCTAGTTTGCTTAATGCATTCTTTTCTTTTAAGTTAACATAAATCCATGATTAGGTTATGTTAAGAACATTTTTGTTATATAAAACTATTTCTAGTTGTTGTTTGAAGTAGGAAACCTTTGAGTTGGTTTTCTTTGAGTTTTCCTTTGAGTTTTGATTTGTTTGTTTTGGTGTGTTATGATGCTATTGCTATTGTGTTAAGTGATGATATGCTATATGCTTATTGTGATATTTGGTTGTCTCGGTAGAGTTTCGGAGTGCGAAGCTTGCTACTACGAATCCCTAGCTTACGAGGATCATCAGCAAGGCAAGTTTTGATCATGTTATTTTCAATACCTATGATTTTGTGCATTAGAAATTATCACCACCCCACCATGCATGCAGTAGTTGAAATTTTGAAGTTATTAATCTTGAGTAGTATCATGTGGTAGGATGAACCAATCCCCTTGTTACCATGACCCCGGGACGAAGTAGTTTATTTTGCTATGTTCGTAGACGGGTTTTGGTTGAGTGAAATTCATAAGAAAGATATGAGAGTCAATGATGATGACAACCCCATGAAATACAAGATCAAGACGGACTTCGAATTCACTCTTTGGGTGGAGGACGGTTGACGGGCACCGGAGAACCCAAGGGTTGGCCGGGATGCATGGAGAAGTGCCATGACATCTTGCGAAAGCTTCACCCAGCCACGAAGAGACGGATGGATGCCCCATTGACCGGAAGCTTACATGCAGCCGCAAGCCATTATGGGCTCTGCTGGGTTAACCTTAGTAGTGACGCTGGCTGGACGGTACTACGAGATGTAGAAGAACGGTAGGATTGGATGGGTACCGCAGAGCCGTAAGAACTCTTCGAAGACCCTGTTTATTCATCCCGCCTTCAAACACCATGAAGTGCTAAGACTTAAAAGGAGGGAATGATTCTTGCGGGTAAAGTGCGCAAACCTCTGCAGAGTTAAAGATCTAATCGATTAGCCGTGTCCCGATTACGGACAATTTGAGCCTCGAACTTGGAAGTATTCGAAATCTCAACACTAAAACTAATGAATTAATTTGAGGGGTTTATGACTTAATAATTTGGAAATGAGACATTGGTTGGCGGAACCATCTCAATAACTACCAACAATTTGTAGTAATTTGCAAGCAAGTCCACTGTAGTAGGGAAAAATTTGCTTTTCGCAAAATGATGAAACTTAGAGCCCCACAGCCAAAATGCATATAGTGATAGTAATTTTATTATTGTTATTCTCTTCATGACTTGCCAGCTTATTCAAAAAGCTGACCTACACGGCTGCAACGTCTTATGTTGCGTAGGTTTATTCCGATCAGAGTGAGGCTACGCCCGCGCTTGGCGATTGCCCTTTGGAGTCGGATGGACTCGCTATTTCGCTCACGCTCCGCAGCTTATTTAGTTTATTTCTCATGAGTTGGCCTTGGCCAATTTATTCTATTGTAATAAAGACTCTATATGAGAATCGTAATAAATTCAGGTGTGATTGAACTTTATTATTTCATCGATGTAATTGTGAGTACCAAAGATGATCTTGGGATGGTATGCATACGTAGATTTGACCGATTTTGGGTCAGTCGCTCTGAGATGGTATCGAGCACATGCTTGACCGTGAGGATCGTAACCCCTAGGATCGGAAAGCCATAGGAAGAGACTATTTACTTTATATCCTTATCATTCCGTAATTCTCCCTGCTCATTTCTAACTCCTCTCCGATTTTCAACATTCTAGATGGCCACGAGTTCACCCCGCTTTGCTACGGAGTTTTGCCAGCCCGATGAGACGATGCCCTTCGGCAGAAGCTGGTCCAGATGGTGAAGAAGCTGAAGATTGCTCGCCTCAATCACCGGAAGCCAACCAATGCACTTCCGACGAACACCCGCTTGTGATTGAAGTGCATATTCCAGGAGAACCTTCGAGGACACATGGAGCCTATTGACTTTGAGTTCACCGACTTCAACTGGATCATCGGAAGGACATGGCGATATACCGTGCCCTTGGACATCTCCGAGAGAGTACAGGGCGAGCTCGATCCCTCGACTCGCCATGGTTTCTCGCAGGGCAAGGAATGGAGATATCATCCGCACTGTGGAGGACGACTCCATTCTCTCTATGTCCAGGACTTGGAGTGTCTCCTCAGAAACGGGATATCCAAACTCGCCAGAACTCAAGGCACACAGGAGGCTGTTGTTCCGCGAATCGAACTGGAGTAGAAGGCACACGCAGACTTCCTTAACCATGAGGAAGAAGTCGCGGACTTCATGGAGACAATGACGACCAAGATGAAGCTTGCCGCGATAGAGGAAAAGATGGACTTGGGAGAGGACCTTTTTCCGAGTGGAGATGATGGACCCCTCGTGAGCAATGATCAGGATTATGAAGGGAGTTCCACTGGAGGAAGCCGCAAGAGGAGGCGTCACAACAGAGGACATCGCACCAGAGGACGCAAGGATTATTGATGAAGACATTTAGTCGACCACCATGTTATTTTACTTTTTCGTCGATTAGTTAGGCCGATATTTTCATTTGGTCATGAGCTTTTGTAATCGAGATTGAACCATGTTTGAGTGGAATGAATAAATGATTGGTGTGATTTTGTTTGTGCATTCATATGGGTAGTGATATTTCTCATTAGACCATTGTTCTATTCTAATTTTCTCATCCACTCCAAAACATCAGATGCCTCCGAGACGTGACACCGGTTTTCTGCCAGAGCTCACCCAGCTGCTTCAGCAGCAGAATGCCCTCATGCAGCTACTCATCTAGAATCAGAACAACAACACCAACAATCCACCGCCACCACCCCCTGTGGACAACTTGACTCGATTCCTGAGGTTGAATCCTCCAGTGTTCTCTAGTAGCACTGAGCCGATTGTGGCTGATGATTGGCTCCGCAAAGTCGGAAGAGAGCTAATCACTGTTGGATGCACTGATGCAGAGAAGGTGCGCTTTGCCGCGCATCAACTTGATGGACCTGCAGCATCTTGGTGGGAGAACTACACCGCCACTTATCCCATTGGTGCCATCACGTGGGATCAGTTCCAGCAGGCCTTCCGCACCGCTCATGTTTCAGCTGGAGCCATGAGTCTGAAGAAGCGTGAGTTCCGCAACTTACGCCAGGGGAACCGTACTGTGGCACAGTACGTGGATGAGTTCAGCAAGCTAGCTCGCTATGCCCCGGATGATGTGGCCTCAGATGCCGCAAAGCAGGAGAAGTTTCTCGAGGGACTCAATGATGAACTGGGTATGCTGCTTATGGTGGCTACCTTCAACAACTACCAGGAGCTGGTAGACAAGGCCACCATACTTGAAGGCAAGCAGCAGCAGATTGAAAACCGCAAGCGGAAGTACAGCCAGGGGAAGCACAACTCCGGAGCTCAGCAGAAGCCCCGTTATGCACCATACTCAGGAGGGCACACCCATCACAACCATGGAGGTCATCACCATGGAGGAAATGGGAACAACCGCAACCAGGACAACAAGTCAGGCAATGGCAATGGAAACGGTAATGGCAATCAGCATCGTTCTGCCCGGCTCAAGGATCTGAGCCACATCACCGCTTCAAGTGCCGAAGACAGGCACTATGCCACCGACTGCCCGGAGGCCAAGCAGAGGAATGGAAACGGCAATGGAAGCTCAAATAAGAAGCCCAACCTGCTCCCTCGTGCTCGGTGAACCACATTGACGTGGAGGACATCTATGATCAGCCAGACACTGTGGTTGGTAAGTTTTTATTGAATTCACATTCAGTATTGGTACTCTTTGATTCTGGTGCAACACATTCATTCATATCAAGGGTAGTTGTGGAAAAGTACGGGTTGCCCACTAAAACCCTTAGAAGCCCCCTTCGCGTCAGCTCCGCAGGAGGAGAAATGATGGCAGGCTTAGGCTGTCATGCAACCCTCAACATCGGGAACCATAAATTTCCCGCAAACCTCATAGTATTGGAAACCCGGACCTTGGATGTAATCCTAGGCATGGATTGGTTGACAAAGTTTGAAGGAACATAGATCGTGCTCAAGAAGTCTATTCTGCTCACCACCCCGGAGCGTAAGAGGATCAAGTATGTAGCCAGCACAGCCAGATGAAGAATCAGTGCATTCCCTCACGGAGTTGTTCAGAGGAAGTGCCGAGTGCAAGACTTTCCCGATGTGTTTCCGGAGGAATTACCAGGAATGCCACCGGACAGGGACATTGAATTTCTGATCGAGTTATTGCCCGGCACAGCCCCAATATCCAAGAGACCCTATCGGATGCCACCGAATGAGTTGAAAGAGATCAAGGATCAAATTAATGAGTTATTGGAGAAAGGATATATTCGGCCAAGCTCATCACCTTGGGGAGCCCCAGTTCTTTTGGTAGAGAAGAAGGATGGAACCTTGAGGATGGTTGTGGATTATCGTGCGTTGAACGAAGTAACCATCAAGAACAAGTACCCTCTGCCAATGATTAATGATTTGTTTGATCAGCTAGTGGGAGCCAAGGTATTCTCCAAGATCGATCTTCGATCAGGGTATCATCAATTGAAGATTCGTGAAAAGGATATACCCAAAACAGCATTCACTACCAGGTATGGTTTATATGAGTATACCGTCATGTCATTTGGATTGACTAATGCTCCTGCATACTTCATGAATTTGATGAACAAGGTATTTATGGAATATCTGGACAAGTTTGTCGTGGTGTTCATTGATGATATATTGATTTTCCAAGAGCGAGGAAGAGCATAAGGAACATTTGCGCCTAGTTCGAGAAACTTCGAGAACATCGCCAGTATGCCAAGTTCAGCAAATGTGAATTTTGGCTGAAGGAAGTTGGATTCCTGACATGTTATTTCAGGAGAAGGTATAGCAGTTGATCCCGCCAAGGTTGAATCAGTCACCGATTGGCGATCGCCCACCTCACCAAGGAGATCCGCAGTTTTCTCGGACTCGCAGGATATTATCGGAGGTTTATTGAGAACTTCGAAGATTGCCAAGCCCATGACCGAGCTGTTGAAGAAGGAAGCCAAGTATGTTTGGACCGAGGAATGTGAAGCCAGTTTTCAGAATTGAAGAAACGGTTGGTTACAGCCCAAGTGTTGATTTTGCGGACATACACAAAGAATACCAGGTTTATTGTGACGCTTCTCGTCAAGGACTCGGAGGAGTACTAATGCAGGAAGGTAAAGTTGTAGCTTATGCCTCCGCACAGCTACGACCTCACGAGATGAATTATGCCACACATGATTTGGAGTTAGCAGCCGTAGTGCATGCACTCAAGACTGAGACATTTCCTCATCGGAAACCGCTATGATGTTTACACAGATCACAAGAGCTTGAAGTATATTTTCACGCAGAAAGAGTTGAACCTCAGGCAGAGGAGATGGCTAGAGTTGATAAAGGACTATGACATGATGTTGCATTACCACCACGGTAAAGCTAATGTTGTAGCAGATGCTTTGAGCCGTAAGAGTTATGTGAATACTCTTACAGCAGGAGGATTACCCCAGGAGTTAGTCGATGACCTCAGAGATCTCCGACTGGAGGTAGTTCCGAGAGGATATGTTGCAACTCTGGAAGTTCAGTCCACTTTGGCCAAAAGGATTCGTGAAGCCCAGAAGTCGGACAAGGAAATTGATGAGATAAAGCAAAAGATGAATGAAGGAAAAGCTAAAGGGTTCCGTAAGGATGAACACGGAGCTATATGGTTCGAGGATCGTATTTATGTGCCCAATGACCCCGAACTCAGGAAGCTAATTCTTCAGAGGCTCATGATTCACAGTATTCGATTCACCCCTGTAACACCAAGATGTACCTGGATTTGAAGGAGAGTTTCGTGATGTATGAAGAAGGATATTGCCGAGTACATAGCAGTATGTGATGTTTGTCAACGAGTAAAGGCAGAACATCGAAGCCAGCAGGTTACTTCAACCTTTGCCGATTCCCGATTAGAAATGGGAAAAACTTGGAATGGATTTCATCACAGATTACCCAGACCCGCTCAGGTTATGATTCCATCCGGTAGTGGTTGATCGTTTGACCAAGGTAGCTCACTTCATTCCCATGAAGACTACCTATACCAGTGCTAAGTTGGCCAAGATATACATGACCAGGATCGTATGTCTGCATGGAGTTCCGAGGAAAATCGTGTCAGATAGAGGAACACAGTTTACCTCAAAGTTTTGGAAGCGCTTGCATGAAACTTTGGGTACGAGGCTGGAATTCAAGACAGCTTTTCATCCGCAGATGATGGATGACCGAGAGAGTCAACCAGATTCGGAGGACATGTTGAGAGCTTGTGTGCTAGACTATGGGTCTAGCTGGGATGATAATTTGACATACGCAGAGTTCTCATACAACAACAGTTATCAATCCAGTCTGAAGATGGCCCCTTTCGAAGCTCTATACGGAAGGAGGTGCAGAACGCCATTGCTGTGGGATGGTGTTGGAGATCGATCACTTTTCGGTTCCGATCTTATCAGAGATTCCGAGGAGAAAGTCAAGCTGATTCGAGACAGACTCAAGATAGCTCAGTCGAGACAGAAGAGTTAGCCCGACAGTAAACGCAAGGAAGTGACTTACGAAGCGGGAGACCGAGCATATCTTCGTGTGTCTCCACTTCGTGGAATCAAGAGGTTTGGTGTCAAGGGAAAGTTAGCACCCCGATTCATTGGCCCCTACAAAATCCTCGAACGTCGTGGAGAAGTTGCTTACAAGTTGGAATTGCGGAAGGATTGTCCGAGTTCATGATGTCTTCCATGTTTCTCACCAAGAAGTGTCATGCCGACATGGCGATATTCCGTTCAGAGACACAAGGCCCCTAGAGGCCATACAGCTTGATGTGATCTGACCTACAAGGAGAAACCCGTCCGAATTCTCGAGACTGCGAGCAGAGTCACCCGCAGCAAGGTCATCAAATTTTGCAAGGTGCTGTGGAGTCACCACACCGAGGAAGAAGCCACCTGGGAGCGCGAAGAAGACCTTCTTGAGACCACCCGCACCTATTTGTTAGCCAACCCGAATCTCGAGGGCTAGATTCATCTTAAGGTGGTAGGTTTGTAACATCCCAAATTTCCTATTTGGAATGTTTTACAATTATAGCTAAGCATCTATGCATCCTGTTTGAATTTGAATGCCATTTGAAGTTTCAGAAGAGTTTTGAGTTTTTTTTCAAATTTGAATTCAAACTATGGCAAGTGGGAATCATTTCAAAAACTATGCCTGATAAATACTTGAGCAAAAGTATGAGAGGAGTAAACATGACACTCCAAAAATATCAGAGGAAAACAATGCCAAAAGTTTTGAATTCAAACTTGAGTTTTATTTGAATTTGGAAAAAAATGAAATTTTATAAAGTTTGGATTTTGCCTTTGGAAAAATGTTCAAATGATAGGGAATATTCCCCTGATCATTTTGGTATATATATGTCCTATATAAAATATTTATATTTTATAAGTTATCTCTGTTTTGTTTTTATTAAAAAATAAATTTTAAAAAAGGAAACCCCCAGTGCGCCACCAAAGCATCGCCCACCAGCCGAGGCCACCCACCGCACCTGCCCACCAGCGGCCCAGAGGGCCAGCCAATGAGCCAATGAGCCAACCAGCCACTCCTCACGCCGAATCCCTTCGCCTCGGTCGCCGAGCCGTTCGCCCCTCCTCTCTCTCTGCAGCGGACCCCACCCCGTCTTCAACCCCTCGCCCACGCCTGCAAGCCCGCCGATCGCGGATCCCGACGAATCCGGATCCGATCCTCCCGATTGCCCTCGCCAAGGTGAGACCCCCGCCTATAAAAGCCCCTCCCGCACCCCATTCCCCCTTGCCCCTCGCCGAATCCTCCTCCCCTCACACACGCTGGAGCCGAGCTCACCTCCGCCGCCTTCGCCTGCCGCCGCCGCCCTAGACCCCCGAGCCTCGCCGACCCACCAAGACCCCCCTCTAAATGCCTCAAGACTCGCGGACGACTCACCGACCTCCCGACGACCGGAGCCGTCGGCACACTCGCCACCGAGCCGCCGCCGCCGTCCAAACTTAGGTGAGCCACCGGAGCTCTTCTTCCCCGTCCGATCTCGCGTAGACGGCTAGGATTAGAACACCCCGAAGGGGTAAGTTCTTTTAATAAAAACCCGGTTCGCTCCGGTTTAGTCCGGTTTAATTTAAGTTAGGGTTTTTTTTATTTAGCCCGGCCCGACTCGTTTTACCCTAGGCCCGTTTAGTTTATATTACGCTCAGTGCGTAGGTTAGGCCCATTAGGCCATTTTTTTCTTTATTTTTGTTTTTCTGTTTTAGCAGAATAGTTCCTGATTTGAAAAATTCATAACTTTTATTCTACTTAATATTTTTAGGTGATTCTTTTTTTGTTGGTTTGCAAATTTTCTATAGTTTCTGTAGAAAATATATTTAGCTATGTTAAAATTAATTAAAATTGCTTTATTTTAGATTTAGTCAGAATAGTAAATCTGTCATAAAATGAGTTAGGAAAATTATTTTTAAATGATTCTTTTGTCCCAACTTTGTTTTAACATTGTCTAACCGTATAAATTAATTTGGGTATTTTAGGATTAATAAAAAATTAGTTTTAAGCAGAATCTTGTTAATCCTAATTAATTAACTAGCTACTGTTTTCGTATTATTTTAATTAGTAAATCAATTTATTTTTCACATGTGATTAATTATTCTAGGATAGTTTCTGTCACTTTATAGGATGAACTTTTATTTATAATAAATAAAACTTTTATTTTATTTTTCTTAATAGAAATTGAATTAGGCCTAATAGGAGTTTCATAATAGATTTTAAATTGATTCTTTTTGCTCCTAGTTGCTTAATGCATTCTTTTCTGTTAAGTTAACATAAATCCATGATTAGGTTATGTTAAGAACATTTTTGTTATATAAAACTATTTCTAGTTGTTGTTTGAAGTAGGAAACCTTTGAGTTGGTTTTCTTTGAGTTTTCCTTTGAGTTTTGATTTGTTCGTTTTGGTGTGTTATGATGCTATTGCTATTGTGTTAAGTGATGATATGCTATATGCTTATTGTGATATTTGGTTGTCTCGGTAGATTTTCCGGAGTGCGAAGCTTGCTACTACGAATCCCTAGCTTACGAGGATCATCAGCAAGGCAAGTTTTGATCATGTTATTTTCAATACCTATGATTTTGTGCATTAGAAATTATCACTACCCCACCATGCATGCAGTAGTTGAAATTTTGAAGTTATTAATCTTGAGTAGTATCATGTGGTAGGATGAACCAATCCCCTTGTTACCATGACCCCGGGACGAAGTAGTTTATTTTGCTATGTTCGTAGACGGGTTTTGGTTGAGTGAAATTCATAAGAAAGATATGAGAGTCAATGATGATGACAACCCCATGAAATACAAGATCAAGACGGACTTCGGAATTCACTACTAGGTGGAGGACGGTTGACGGGCACCCTGGAGAACCCAGTGGTTGGCTGGGATGCATGGAGAAGTGCCATGACATCTTGCGGAAAGCTTCACCCAGCCACGAAGAGACGGATGGATGCCCCATTGACCGGAAGCTTACCTGTGCAGCCGCAAGCCATTATGGGCTCTGGCTGGGTTAACCTTAGTAGTGACGCTGGCTGGACGGTACTACGAGATGTAGAAGAACGATAGGATTGGATGGGTACCGGTAGCTGAAGAACTCTTCGAAGACCCTGTTTCATTCATCCCGCCTTCAAACACCATGAAGTGCGAAGACTTAAAAGGAGGGAATGATTCTTGCGGGTAAAGTCGCAAACCTCTGCAGAGTTAAAGATCTAATCGATTAGCCGTGTCCCGATTCACGGACCATTTGAGCCTCTGGAACTTGGAAGTATTCGGAAATCTCAACACTAAAACTAATGAATTAATTTGAGGGGTTTATGACTTAATAATTTGGGAATGAGACATTGGTTGGCGGAACCATCTCAATAACTACCAACAATTTGTAGTAATTTGCAAGCAAGTCCACTGTAGTAGGGAAAAATTTGCTTTTCGCAAAATGATGAAACTTAGAGCCCCACAGCCAAAATGCATATAGTGATAGTAATTTTATTATTGTTATTCTCTTCATGACTTGCCAGCTTATTCAAAAAGCTGACCTACACGATCGCAACGCCTTATGTTGCGTAGGTTTATTCCGATCAGAGTGAGGCTACGCTCCGCGCTTGGCGATTGCCCTTTGGAGTCGGATGGACTCGCTATTTCGTCTATGCTTCCGCAGCTTATTTAGTTTATTTCTCATGAGTTGGCCTTCGGCCGAATTTATTCTATTGTAATAAAGACTCTATATGAGAATCGTGTAATAAATTCAGGTGTGATCGAACTTTGATTATTTTATCGATGTACTTTGAGTACCAAAGATGATCTTGGGATGGTATGCATACGTAGATTTGACCGATTTTGGGTCAGTCGCTCTGAGAGATGGTATCGAGCACACGCTGACCGTAGGATCGTAAACCCTAGGATCGGAAAGCCATAGGAAGAGACTATTTACTTTATATCCTTATCATTCCGTAATTCTCCCCTGTTCATTTCTAACTCCTCTCCGATTTTCAACATTCTAGATGGCCGTCGAGTTCACCCCAGTTTTGCTACCGGAGTTTTGCCAGCCCGATGAGACGATGCCCTTCGGCAGGAAGCTGGTCCAGATGGTGAAGAAGCTGAAGATTGCTCTGCCCTCGATCACCGGGAAGCCAACCAATGCACCAGGCATAAGGCCGAGCCTTCCACCCTTTACCAAGTATATAGATGCATTAATTAAATAAGATATATTGTGATATCCCAACAAGTAAACATGTTCCAACAAGGAACAACATCTCCATGTTCCAACAAGGAACAAACTTCATCTTCACCTGCAACTAACAACGCTATAAGAGGGGCTGAGCAAAGCGGTAACATAGCCAAACAACGGTTTGCTAGGGAAGGTTTCAAAGGTTAGAGGTTCATGGCAATATGGGATGGCTTGAGCAGCAAGTGATAGGTAGCGCAGCATAGCGAAAGAACGAAGCAACTAGCATAGCAATGATAGTAGTGAGATCCAGGGTAGCGGTCATCTTGCCTGAAATCCCGCAAGGAAGAAGAGCGAGTCCATGAAGAAGATGAAGCCACGAAGACGAACCAAGCGTAGACGAACGAATCCTCACGATCGCAACGAAACGGGAACTAACAAGAAGAAGCACACAACATAGTAAACACACCACACATGAACAAGGCATGATGCACAACAAGCATGATGCATGACAAATCTAGATGAAGCTACTCATGGCAAGAGATGATGCAAACAAGAGCAACACATCAAAGCAAGTTTAAATGAGGCCGGGAACAACAGAGAACAATTCCGGTAAGTCCTCATATGCAAATTTCGAAATTGGTCCAGATCTGAATAAACCTTATGTTCAAGTTGTTAAACAGCAATTTAATATGCACCACGATGATCTACACGAAATTCTAGTCAAGTTACATATAAAGTTCATTAGATTCAGAGCTACGGCCTAGAAGATATGAGCAAAACAAGATAAGCATGGCATTGATGCAAAATGCATACAAACATCAAGCAAACACCTCAAAATAAGGATGCAACATGATAATATGAAACTACATGCAAAATCAAGCAAGTTTCATATAGATCACACTCCAAACGGAGCAACGGTTCAACACATACACCCTATACAAGTCATGACAACAATCTGTCCAAAACAGCAAGTAGGCATATTGCAAGCATCAAAACAAAATGCTACAGCACCTCAATATGAAAACAAAAGGAATGGGCATGATGTAAAGGTAAAGCATTACAAAACATGAACACTAAACTAACTCCAGAAATCACTAGAGAATGCTCAAAATGACATGGCAAGATTGCAAATAATAACAGTTTCAGACTTAGCAGAAACAACATCAGGTTGCAATGTTTAAAGCTATCAAACAACATGCTATAGGAACTTATCATGGCAAACAAAGGCATGGAAAGAATCTACTAAATGCATAGATCAAAATCCCCTTACTGACCATAAGCCAAAAAGGATCAGAAAATATGATGGCACCCATGTAAACATGGCAAGTTGTATTACAGATTCATACATGGCAGGAACAACGATAAGTAGGCATGTTGGTGAGCTTGAACCACTCACCACAGAGCAATACATGCCATTTCAAGGCAACCAACAGTAAGAAGACATGGCATAGAAGCTATACCTGGCAAGAACAACATCATAGCATACACGGATCAACTACAACAACCTTGGCAAAATTGAATAACATGTAAACAATCTGCCAGGAAACATTTTATAGCAAAAGTAGAGCTCGATTGACTCAAGCTATGGCACTCCATAATTGCAAACAAGGGCATGGATGGATAGAGAATAACCATATGTTCAAAACATCCTTACTGAAGTATCTCAAAATATGCATGAAACTCTCTGTAGCAACAAGTTTACATGGCATAAAAATATCAGCAGAACAGGGGCTGAAATCAGCAACATCATGAAGCCTAGTTTGCATGCTTGTGCTAGTCACCACAGAGATCACAAAAATTCATGGCATACACCTCTGTAAAGATGGCATGGCATATTACAAAACACATGTAGGACTCAAGTTCATAGGGTGCACACATCAATCATGGCAAAAATGACAAAAGTGCATGTTCTGATAAGAATCTGAAACTAACATCACATAGCACTCTTCTAACAGCATTTCGGGCATCAAGATGAGCTCAAATGAAAACGATGCAATGAGATGAAATGATGTACTCGTCGAGGCGAACAATTTGACATATTACACGCACGAAACGGAGCTACGGATGCAGAGTTATGGCATGATGAAAATGCATGAAAATTACTGAAAACTCAGGGACAGTGAAAATTGGACCTCGGGGAGAAGTCAACCGCACGGAAATTGAGGATCACCGGGAAGATCCGGAAATGGCAGGGACGGCCGGAGGGGGGCGCCGCGGGTTGGAGCGGCGAGATCCGCCCTCCGCGGCCGGATCTGGCCGGAGGTGGAGGAGGAGGCGCGGCCGGCGAAGCTCTCGGCGGCGGCGGCCGGAGCGAGGAGGCGCGGCGGGGAGGAGGCGGCGCGGGCGGCGCGGTCGGGAGGCGCCGCGCCGAGGCGGCGGGGACGAAGACGGCGGCGGCGGGCGGGACCGGCGGCGGCTCGGCGCCGCGACGCGTCCCGGTTGGCGGCGGGAGCCGGGCCACGGGCGGCGGCGGCGGCGATGGCGGAGCGGGTTGGAGCACGGGCGGCGGACGGGCGGCGGCTCGGTGGGCGGAAGGCGGCGGCGCGGATGGGCCTCAAGGGCTCGCTGCGGGCCGAAGGGTCGCGGACGGTGGGCGGCGGTGGCGGGAGCCGACGGACAGTGGCGCGCTCCGATTCGGCCTGGGCGGCGGCGCGATGACGTGTCGGCCCCGGATTGGTCCGGGCGACGTGGCTGCGGGGCGGCGGACATGTCCGGCCGTCGCGGGATGAAATGTCCGGCGGCGGCGGGGAAGGTTTGGGTAGGTTTGGACCCGGAATTTTTGGGGGAAGACACATATTTATAGATAGAGGGAGCTAGGAGAGTCGAAATGAGGTGCGGTTTTCGCCCACACGATCGTGATCGAACGCCCGAGAGCATGGAGAGGAGTTAGATGGGTTTTGGGCCACTTTGGAAGGGGTGTTGGGCTTCACACAAAAGAGGCTTTTGCGGTTACCCGGTTAACCGTTGGAGTACCAAACGACCTCCAAATGATCCGAAACTTGACAGCGGTTCACGGTGCTATACCAAGGCCGCTTGGCAAACCTCGGTCCATTCCGAGACCGTTTAACACCCGCACACGAAAAGAGGTAAAAGGGGCGTCGGGAGACATAGGAGTGCCGGATTGCAAAACGGACAACGGGGAAAATGCTCAGATGCATGAGACGAACACGTATGCAAATGCGATGCACATGATGACATGATGAAAATGCAGATGATGACATGGCAAAGTGCAACACGCAAGCACATGACATGGCAACGCCGACGAATAACTGAAGGACACCTGGCGCATCGAATACGGGGTGTTACACTTGTATCCAGTCTTTGTCCCAAAGCCTCAGATTGCTACCCGTGGGTTGCTAGTAGTGTTGATTACTCCTTGTAGTTGATGCTAGTTGGTTTATTTGGTGGAAGATCATATGTTCATATCCTTTATGCATATTAATACCCCTCTGATTATGAACATGAATATGATTTGTGAGTAGTTACTTTTGTTCCTGAGGACATGGGAGAAGTCTTGCTATAAGTAGTCATGTGAATTTGGTATTCGTTCGATATTTTGATGAGATGTATGTTGTATTTCCTCTAGTGGTGTTATGTGAAAGTCGACTACAAGACACTTCACCATTGTTTGGGCCTAGAGGAAGGCATTGGTTAGTAATAAGTAGATGATGGGTTTCTAGAGTGACAAAAGCTTAAATTCTAGTTTATGAGTTGCTTCGTAAGGGGCTGATTTGGATCCATATGTTTCATGCTATGGTTAGGTTTACCTTAATACTTCGTTTGTAGTTGCGGATGCTTGCAATAGGGGTTAATCATAAGTGGGATGGAACTTGATGAAGACATGACACAAAGCCTTCGGAAAGAATTGAAAGAGTTGAATGAAAAGAACGGAGAAGAAAATGAAAACTTATGCCACGAATGAAATTGAAAGCAACCTTACAAGAAAAGATTGAATGGAGTTGTTGAGAAAATTCAACAACGAAAAGAATAAGCTTTATGTGGACTTATGGATAACCTCTCAAAAATTATGAGGTGATAACATACCACAACGGAAAAGATTAAATAGCTGAGGAGAACGAAGAAATGCAAAACTCCACTTCGAAAGGATATGGAGGATTAATTGCACTTTGAGTTGCAAGAAGGAAGATACTTGAGCTCCTTGAACAAGAATCTTGATGAACACTTGAAGAATGAATTAAATCATGAAGAACCACCGTGAAGAACTCCGGTAACAAAAGGATGGCGAGATAAAATGAAGGACGAAAGAATAAGATGAGCATTGCGATGATTAAGATGGAGGATTCCGCGAAATGGTCGAGGAAATAATTGAACTCCGGAAAAGAAAAGATGAAAACACTTGGAACTAGAATTTATTCCTCAAGAACATACTCCAAGAAAAGATTAATCACTTGGATGAAATAAGAATAAGATTTATTGTATGCTTATCCTTCATAAAATTAAATTGATGACAAACAATGGATTTTGCAAACTACTTATTCTTCTTGAAAAAGAATTGAGAAGTGACATATCGCAAACTTGAGAAGGTCTTCACGAACCACCGGTAGGGTTGAAAAGAACGAATGGATTAAATGATAATTAAGGAAAAAGAATCTTGAAAGAACCACCGTAAGAATTCGGAAATGACCGATTTAAAGAGAATGAATCACCGGAAGAATTAGAAAAGCACGAAGATACTTGAGGAAATTTAGAGGAAAGAGATCGAAGAGATCGCGAACTGATTAATGAATGCTTGAACGCAGCACCGGAAGAATATTGAGACGAACGAAGGGGCACGGATATAGAATAATTGGAGAACGACTTTGAAAACTTGGAACGAAGAAATCTTCCGAAAAGATGGCCTCCGGATGATCGAGAGGGAAAGCAACACCTGAAATACTCTGGATGGATGAAAAAAATTTGCATGACTGGAAACAATTAGATAGGATAACATCGATCTAGCACCATAAATCTCCGGGGGAACGGGCAAAATTTAGAGGAAAACTCTCTTCAATCTTCAAATGATGACGAGAAATACCACCAAAATTAATGAGATACTCCGGAAGAATGAAAAACAAAGACGTTGAGTCAACAATGAAAATGATTTGAAATCGATCTTGGAGAAACATCTGACTAATGGGATCCATTCTTACGTCACACTTGAAAAGAATTGAGAATAACTCCGGGTAATTAGAAGAGTCAGGTAAGATCCTGGGAAAAGACCTGTGGGTTAGGGCCCACTGAAGAGATAACACCGTTGGAAAGGGATGTTGAACAGATAGATGATGCACCGGAACAAATGAAATATTTGAATGAGGTGACAACCTCGAATTAATTAGAACACAGACGAATCTCCTGAGATGTCTTGAACACTCCAGAAGGATAAACTGGCGAGAGGCGAACGAGCAAGGGGAAAACATTTGAGCCGAGGAAAAGAATATGATCAACCCGAAAAACTTGAATTGAGTGCACCGGAAAAGAAAGGGATGAAGAATGACGAACAAGACGAGAATTCACCGGTTGAAATAATTGAGGGAAGACTGAAGAGGCTCCACACGAATGAAATAGCTGGTCGAGAGAGAGTCAGACTCCGGGAAGAAAAGGGTGGGTGGGCGGGAAAAACAAAGGCAACTCGGGAGGGGAAACCGATGAATAACTTAAAGAGAAAACGCCGGTTGAAATCATCGATGAAGGAAAGCAAAGACTTCGCACGAGTAGGATCGATACCCGATTACGGACTCCAGTTCCGACAAGAAAAGGGGTGGGCGGGTGGGAAAAGAAGACAACTGAGGATTGAACTCAAAGATGAAGAGGCTCGAGTCAACTTGACGAGAAATGCACCGGATAAAAAGAGCTGAGGAACAACTACCGGAAACCAACTGCGTGATCCTAAAGAAAATTTGAAGGGGAAGAGAAGTAATTCAAAACACCTACGTCAAGATTCCTCACCAGAGCGACGAAGGGGCAGAGGAGTAAAAGAATTCCTACTCTCCGATATAACTAGACTCAGAAAAAGTTTTTCTAGACTCGACATCGGCCAAACTACATGATCAATCAAGGGGGTTCCTAAGGTCGGTCGAGGCTCTGATACCAACTTGTCACGCCCAATATGCGACCCTATCCAAAAGGAACTCGGCGGTCCCACCAAGGATAGACCCGCATATTGAAACGCTTTTGCAAGGTGGATATCATTACATCAACATTACATAATAGATGGGGATACATACATAAGGCACAAATGCCACAGGAATACATCAACATCATATACAAGATCAACATCCGACTACGGATGAAACATAAACAGAAGCTCAAACGACATCCACCCTGCTAGCCCAGGCTGCCGACCTGGAACCTATCCCCTGATCAAAGAAGAAGCAGAAGAAGAACTCCAAAACAAGGAAACATCGCTCTCGCGTCATGATCATCGCATAACCTGTACCTGCAACTGTTGGTGTAGTAATCTGTGAGCCACGAGGACTCAGCAATCCCATTACCATGGGTATCAAGACTAGCAAAGCTTAAAGGGTAAGGCAGAGGTAAAGTGGTGAGGTTGCAGCAGCGACTAAGCATATATGGTGGCTAACATACGCAAATGAGAGCGAGAAGAGAAACAAAGGAACGGTCGTCAACTAGTAATGATCAAGAAGTGATCCTGAACTCCTACTTACGTCAGACATAACCCAGAAACCGTGTTCTCCTCTCGATCAACCCCGAAAAGAGACACTCACGGTTACGCACACGATTGGTGTATTTTAATTAAGATCAACTTCGGGTTTTCTACAACCGGACATTAACAAATTCCCATCTGCCACATAACCGCGGGCACGGCTTTCGAAAGTTCAAACCCTGCAGGGGTGTCCCAACTTAGCCCATGATAAGCTCTCGCGATCAACGAAGGATATTCCTTCTCCCCGGGAAGACCCGATCAGTCTCGGAATCCCGGCTACAAGACATTTCGACAGCAATAAAACAAGACCAGCAAAGCCGCTCGGATGTGCCGACAAATCCTGATAGGAGCTGCACATATCTCGGTCTCAGGGCACACCCGGATGAGCAGTCCGTACAACTAAAACCAGACCTCAAGTTTCCTTGAGGCGGCGCTGCACAGGGCTCTAGTTCGGGCCAGCACTCGAAGGAGCACTGGTCCGGGGGTTAAAATAAAGATGACCCTCGGGCTCCGGAAACCCAAGGGAAAAAGGGCTAGGTGAGTCAAATGGTAAAACCAATGTTGGGCCTTCTTTGGAAAGTCTTATTCAAAGCGAACTGTCAAGGGGGTCCCATAAATCACCCGACCGCGTTAGGGACGCAAAATCCGGGAACATAACACCGATATGACGGAAACTAGGGCGGCAAGAGTGGAACAAAACACCAGGCATAAGGCCGAGCCTTCCACCCTTTACCAAGTATATAGATGCATTAATTAAATAAGATATATTGTGATATCCCAACAAGTAAACATGTTCCGACAAGGAACAACATCTCCATGTTCCAACAAGGAACAAACTTCATCTTCACCTGCAACTAACAACGCTATAAGAGGGGCTGAGCAAAGCGGTAACATAGCCAAACAACGGTTTGCTAGGAAAGGTGTCAAAGGTTAGAGGTTCATGGCAATATGGGATGGCTTGAGCAACAAGTGATAGGTAGCGCAGCATAGCGAAAGAACGAAGCAACTAGCATAGCAATGATAGTAGTGAGATCCAGGGTAGCGGTCATCTTGCCTGAAATCCCGCAAGGAAGAAGAGCGAGTCCATGAAGAAGATGAAGCCACGAAGACGAACCAAGCGTGAGCGAACGAATCCTCACGATCGCAACGCAAACGGAACTAACAAGAAGAAGCACACAACATAGTAAACACACCACACATGAACAAGGCATGATGCACAACAAGCATGATGCATGACAAATCTAGATGAAGCTACTCATGGCAAGAGATGATGCAAACAAGAGCAACACATCAAAGCAAGTTTAAATGAGGCCGGAAACAACAGAGAACAATTCCGGTAAGTCCTCATATGCAAATTTCGAAATTGGTCCAGATCTGAATAAACCTTATGTTCAAGTTGTTAAACAGCAATTTAAGATGCACCACGATGATCTACACGAAATTCTAGTCAAGTTACATATAAAGTTCATTAGATTCGGAGCTACGGCCTAGAAGATATGAGCAAAACAAGATAAGCATGGCATTGATGCAAAATGCATACAAACATCAAGCAAACACCTCAAAACAAGGATGCAACATGATAATATGAAACTACATGCAAAATCAAGCGAGTTTCATATAGGGCACACTCCAAACGGAGCAACGGTTCAACACATACACCCTATACAAGTCATGACAACAATCTGTCCAAAACAGCAAGTAGGCATATTGCAAGCATCAAAACAAAATGCTACAGCACCTCAATATGAAAACAAAAGGAATGGGCATGATGTAAAGGTAAAGAATTACAAAACATGAACACTGAACTAACTCCAGAAATCACTAGAGCATGCTCAAAATGACATGGCAAGATTGCAAATAATAACAGTTTCAGACTTAGCAGAAACAACAGCAGGTTGCAATGTTTAGAGCTATCAAACAACATGCTACAGGAACTTATCATGGCAAAAAAAGGCATGGAAAGAATCTACTAAATGCATAGATCAAAAGCCCCTTACTGACCATAAGCCAAAAAGGATCAGAAAATATGATGGCACCCATGTAAACATGGCAAGTTGTATTACAGATTCATACATGGCAGGAACAACGATAAGTAGGCATGTTGGTGAGCTTGAACCACTCACCACAGAGCAATACATGGCATGGCAAGGCAACGAACAGTAAGAAGACATGGCATAGAAGCTATACATGGCAAGAACAACATCATAGCATACACGGATCAACTACAACAATCTTGGCAAAATTGAATAACATGTAAACAATCTGCCAGGAAACATTTTATAGCAAAAGTAGAGCTCGATTTACTCAAGCTATGGCACTCCATAATTTCAAACAAGGGCATGGATGGATAGAGAATAAACATATGTTCAAAACATCCTTACTGAAGTATCTCAAAATATGCATGAAACTCTCTGTAGCAACAAGTTTACATGGCATAAAAATATCAGCAGAACAGGGGCTGAAATCAGCAACATCATGAAGCCTAGTTTGCATGCTTGTGCTAGTCACCACAGAGATCACAAAAATACATGGCATACACCTCTGTAAAGATGGCATGGTATATTACAAAACACATGTAGGACTCAAGTTCATAGGGTGCACACATCAATCATGGCAAAAATGACAAAAGTGCATGTTCTGATAAGAATCTGAAACTAACATCACATAGCACTCTTCTAACAGCATTTCGGGCATCAAGATGAGCTCAAATGAAAACGATGCAATGAGATGAAATGATGTACTCGTCGAGGCGAACAATTTGACATATTACACGCACGAAACGGAGCTACGGATGCAGAGTTATGGCATGATGAAAATGCATGAAAATTACTAAAAACTCGGGGACAGTGAAAATTGGACCTCGGGGAGAAGTCAACCGCACGGAAATTGAGGATCGCCGGGAAGATCCGGAAATGGCGGGGACGGCCGGAGGGGGGGGCGCCGGCGGGTTGGAGCGGCGAGATCCGGCCCTCCCGCGGCCGGATCTGGCCGGAGGTGGAGGAGGAGGCGCGGGCCGGCGAGCTCTCGGGCGGCGGCGGCGAGCGAGGCCGGCGGCGGCGGGAGGAGGCGGCGGCGGCGGCATGGTCGGGAGGCGCCCGCGCCCGAGGCGGCGGGGACGAAGACGGCGGCGGCGGGCGGGACCGGGCGGCGGCTCGGGCGCCGCGACGCGTCCGGCTGGCGGCGGGGAGCCGGGCAGGGCGGCGGCGGCGGCGATGGCGGAGCGGGCTGGAGCACGGCGGCGGGGAGCTGACGGACAGGTCGCGCGCTCCGATTCGGCCTGGGCGGCAGCGCGATGACGTATCGGCCCCGGATTGGTCCGGGCGACGTGGCTGCGGGGCGGCGGACATGTCCGGCCGTCGCGGGATGAAATGTCCGGCGGCGGCGGGGAAGGTTTGGGTAGGTTTGGACCCGGAATTTTTGGGGGAAGACACATATTTATAGATAGAGGGAGCTAGGAGAGTCCAAATGAGGTGCGATTTTCGCCCACACGATCGTGATCGAACGACCGAGAGCATGGAGAGGAGTTAGATGGGTTTTGGGCCACTTTGGAAGGGGTGTTGGGCTGCACACAAAAGAGGCTTTTGCGGTTACCCGGTTAACCGTTGGAGTACCAAACGACCTCCAAATGATCCGAAACTTGACAGGCGGTCTACCGGTGCTATACCAAGGCCGCTTGGCAAACCTCGGTCCATTCCGAGACCGTTTAACACCCGCACATGAAAAGAGGTAAAAGGGGGGCGCCGGGAGACATAGGAGTGCCGGATTGCAAAACGGACAACGGGGAAAATGCTCAGATGCATGAGACGAACACGTATGCAAATGCGATGCACATGATGACATGATGAAAATGCAGATGATGACATGGCAAAGTGCAACACGCAAGCACATGACATGGCAACGCCGATGAATAACTGAAGGACACCTGGCGCATCGAATCCGGGGCGTTACACTTGTATCCAGTCTTTGTCCCAAAGCCTCAGATTGCTACCCGTGGGTTGCTAGTAGTGTTGATTACTCCTTGTAGTTGATGCTAGTTGGTTTATTTGGTGGAAGATCATATGTTCAGATCCTTTATGCATATTAATACCCCTCTGAGAACATGAATATGATTTGTGAGTAGTTACTTTTGTTCCTGAGGACATGGGAGAAGTCTTGCTATAAGTAGTCATGTGAATTTGGTATTCGTTCGATATTTTGATGAGATGTATGTTGTATTTCCTCTAGTGGTGTTATGTGAAAGTCGACTACAAGACACTTCACCATTGTTTGGGCCTAGAGGAAGGCATTGGTTAGTAATAAGTAGATGATGGGTTTCTAGAGTGACAAAAGCTTAAATTCTAGTTTATGAGTTGCTTCGTAAGGGGCTGATTTGGATCCATATGTTTCATGCTATGGTTAGGTTTACCTTAATACTTCGTTTGTAGTTGCGGATGCTTGCAATAGGGGTTAATCATAAGTTGGATGCTTGTCCAAGAAAGGGCAGCACCCAAGCACCGTTCCACTCACATATACCAAATTATCAAAGTAACGAACGTGAATCATATGAGCGTGATGAAAACTAGCTTGACGATAATTCCCATGTGTCCTCAGGAGCGCTTTCCTTCATATAAGAGTTTGTCCAGACTTGTCCTTTGCTACAAAAAGGATTGGGCCATCTTGCTGCACCTTATTTACTTTCATTACTTGTTGCCCGTTACAAATTACCTTATCACAAAACTATCTGTTACCGATAATTTCAGTGCTTGCAGAGAATACTTTACTAAAAACCGCTTGTCATTTCCTTCTGCTCCTCGTTGGGTTCGACACTTTTACTTATCGAAAGGACTGTGATAGATCCCCTGTACTTGTGGGTCATCAAGACTCTTTTCTGGTGCCGTTGCCGGGGAGTGAAGCGCCTTTGGTAGGTGGAATTTGGTAAGGAAAATTTTATATAGTGTGCTGAAATTTACTGTCACTTGTTACTATGGAAAACAATCCATTGAGGGGTTTGTTCGGGGTATCTTCACCTCGTCCGGAACCACAATTAGCTACCCCTCAACCTACTGAACCTACTAAAAATGTTTACTTTGAAATCCCTTCGGGTATGATAGAGAAACTACTAGCTAATCCTTTTACAGGAGATGGAACACTGCATCCCGATATACACCTAATCTATGTGGATGAAGTTTGTGGATTATTTAAGCTTGCAGGTATGCCCGAGGATGTTATCAAGAAGAAGGTCTTCCCTTTATCTTTGAAGGGAGACGTATTGACATGGTTTAGGCTATGTGATGATATGGGATCATGGAACTACAACCGATTGAAATTGGAATTTCATCAGAAGTTTTATCCTATGCATCTTGTTCATCGTGATCGTAATTATATATATAATTTTTGGCCTCGTGAAGGAGAAAGCATTGCTCAAGCTTGGGGGAGGCTTAAGTCAATGTTATATTCATGCCCCAATCATGAGCTCTCAAGAGAAATGAATATTCAATATTTTTATGCTCGGCTTTCTCTCAATAATCGCTCCATGCTCAATACTTCTTGTACTGGCTCTTTTATGATGAAGACTATTGAATTCAAATGGGATTTATTGGAAAGAATTAAACACAACTCTGAATATTGGGATCTCGACGAAGGTAAGGAGTCAGGTATAACACCTAAGTTTGATTGTGTTAAATCTTTTATGGATACCGATGTTTTCCGTGAATTTAGCACTAAATATGGACTTGACTCTGAGATAGTAGCTTCTTTCTGTGAATCCTTTGCTACTCATGTTGATCTCCCTAAGGAGAAGTGGTTTAAATATAATCCTCCCATTGAAGTAAATGTAGTTGCACCTATTAAAGTTGAAGAAAAGACTATCACTTATAATGATGATGTCGTTCCTACTGCTTATATTGAGAAACCACCTTTTCCTGTTAGAATAAAGGATCATGCTAAAGGTTCAACTGTGGTCAACAAAAGTAATATTAGAACACCCAAACCCCCTGAGCAAATTGAAGTTGAATCTAGTATTGCTATGGTTAAAGATCTCTTGGCTGATAATATTGATGGGCATGTTATTTACTTCTGTAATGAAGCTGCTAGAATAGCTAGACCTGATACTAAAAATAAACATAGACCTGATGTAGGCATGCCTGTTATTTCTGTTAAGGTAGGAGATCATTGTTATCATGGCTTATGTGATATGGGTGCTAGTGCAAGTGCAATACCTCACTCTTTATACAAAGAAATTATGCATGATATTGCACCTGCTGAGATAGAAGAAATTGATGTTACAATTAAGCTTGCCAATGGAGACACTATTTCACCAGTTGGGATTGTTAGAGATGTTGAAGTCTTGTGTGGGAAAGTTAGATATCCTGCTGATTTTGTTGTTCTTGGTTCCCCACAAGATAGCTTTTATCCCATCATATTTGGTAGACCTTTCCTGAATACTGTTAATGCTAGGATAGACTGCGAAAAGGATGTTGTTACTATTGGTTTGGGGGATATGTCTCATGAGTTTAACTTTGCTAAATTTCGTAGACAACCCCGTGATGAGGAATTTCCTAGTAAAGATGAAATTATTGGCCTTGCTTCTATTGCCGTGCCTCCTAATGACCCTTCAGAACAATATTTGCTAGACCATGAAAATGATATGTTTATGAATGAAAGAAGGGAAATAGATGAAGTATTCTTTAAACAGGGACCTATTTTGAAACACAACTTGCCTGTTGAAATCCTAGGGGATCCTCCTCCACCCAAGGGTGATCCCGTGTTTGAGCTTAAACCATTACCTCATACTCTTAAATATGCTTATCTTGATGAGAAAAAGATATATCCTGTTATTATTAGTGCTAACCTTTCAGAGCATGAAGAAAAGAAATTATTGAAAACTCAAGAAGCATCGTGCGCTATTGGATATACTCTTGATGATCTTAAGGGCATTAGTCCCACTCTATGCCAACACAAAATAAAATTGGAGAAAGACGCTAAACCAGTTGTTGATCACCAACGACGGTTAAATCCTAAGATGAAAGAAGTGGTAAGGAAAGAAATACTAAAGCTTCTGGAGGCGGGTATAATTTATCCCGTTGCTGATAGTCAGTGGGTAAGTCCTGTCCATTGTGTCCCTAAAAAGGGAGGTATTACTGTTGTTACTAATGATAAAGATGAATTGAACCCACAAAGAATTATTACAGGTTATAGAATCGTAATTGATTTCCGCCAATTAAATAAAGCTACTAAAAAGGATCGTTACCCTTTACCTTTTATTGATAAAATGCTAGAAAGATTATCCAAACATACACATTTTTGCTTTCTAGATGGTTATTCCGGTTTCTCTCAAATACCTGTGTCAAAAGAGGATCAAGAAAAGACCACTTTTACTTGTCCTTTCGGTACCTTTGCTTATAGACGTATGCCTTTTGGTTTATGTAACACACCTGCTACCTTTCAAAGATGCATGATGGCTATATTCTCTAATTTTTGTGAAAAGATTGTTGAGGTTTTCATGGATGACTTCTCCGTATATGGAACTTCTTTTGATGATTGCTTGAGCAAACTTGATCGTGTTTTGCAGAGATGTGAAGAAACTAACCTTGTCTTGAATTGGGAGAAGTGCCACTTTATGGTTAATGAAGGTACTGTCTTGGGGCATAAAATTTCTGGCAGAGGTATTGAAGTTGATAAAACTAAAGTTGATGCTATTGAAAACATGTCGTGTCCCAAGGACATTAAAGGTATAAGAAGTTTCCTTGGTCATGCCAGTTTTTATAGGAGGTTCATTAAGGACTTCTCTAAAATCTCCAGGCCTCTGACTAATCTCTTACAAAAATATATTCCTTTTGTCCTTGATGATGATTGTGTAGAAGCATTTTAAATACGTAAGAAAGCTTTGATTTCTGCACCTATTGTTCAGCCACCTGATTGGAATCTACCCTTTGAAATTATGTGTGATGCTAGTGATTATGATGTAGGTGCTGTTCTAGGACAAAGAGTTGATAAGAAATTAAATGTTATTCAATATGCTAGTAAAACTCTAGACAATGCCGAGAGAAATTATGCTACTACCGAAAAAGAATTTTTAGCAGTCGTATTTGCTTGCAATAAGTTCAGACCTTTTATTGTTGATTCTAAAGTAACTATTCACACTGATCATGCTGCTATTAAATACCTTATGGAAAATAAAGATGCTAAACCTAGACTTATCAGATGGGTTCTCTTGCAACAAGAATTTGATTTGCATATTATTGATAGAAAAGGAGCTGAGAACCCCGTTGTAGACAACTTGTCTAGGTTAGAGAATGTTCTTGATGAACCACTACCTATTGATGATAGCTTTCTTGATGAACAATTAGCTGTCATTAATGCTTCTCGCACTGCTCCATGGTATGCTGATTATGTTAATTATATTGTTGCTAAATTTATACCACCTAGTTTCACATACCAGCAAAAGAAAAAAATTGTATGATTTAAGACATTACTTCTGGGATGACCCACACCTTTATAAAGAAGGAGTAGATGGTGTTATTAGACGTTGTATACCTGAGCATGAACAGGAACAGATGCTACGCAAGTGTCACTCCGAAGCTTATGGAGGACACCACGCTGGAGATAGAACTGCACATAAGGTATTGCAATCCGGTTTTTATTGGCCTACTCTCTTTAAAGATGCCCGTCAGTTTGTCTTGTCTTGTGATGAATGTCAAAGAATTGGTAATATTAGTAGACATCAACAAATGCCTATGAACTATTCACTTGTTATTGAACCATTTGATGTTTGGGGCTTTGATTATGTGGGACCGTTTCCTTCCTCTAATGGGTATACACATATTTTAGTTGTTGTTGATTACGTTATTAAGTGGGTAGAAGCTATTCCAACTTGTAGTGCTGATCATAACACCTCTATTAAGATGCTTAAATAAGTTATTTTTCCGAGGTTTGGAGTCCCTAGATATTTAATGACTGATGGTGGTTCACATTTTATTCATGGTGCTTTTCATAAAATGCTTGCTAAGTATGATATTAATCATAAAATTGCATCTCCATACCATCCACAGTCTAGTGGTCAAGTATAATTGAGTAATAGAGAGCTCAAATTAATTTTGCAAAATACTGTTAATAGATCTAGAAAGAATTGGTCTAAGAAACTTGATGATGCATTATGGGCCTATAGAACTGCATATAAAAATCCTATGGGTATGTCTCCGTATAAAATGGTTTATGGAAAATCTTGTCACTTACCTCTCAAACTAGAACATAAGGCATATTGGGCCATTAAAGAGCTCAATTATGACTTCAAACTTGCCAGTAAGAAGAGGTTATTCGACATTAGCTCACTTGATGAATGGAGAACCCATGCCTATGAGAATGCCAAACTATTTAAAGAAAAAGTTAAAAGATGGCATGACAAAAGGATACAAAAGCTTGATTTTAATGTAGGTGATTATGTGTTGCTATTCAACTCTTGTTTAAGATTTTTTGCAGGAAAACTTCTCTCTAAATGGGAAGGTCCTTACGTTATCAAGGAGGTCTATCGTTCCGATACCATAAAAATCAACAACTTCGAAGGTACAAATCCAAAGGTTGTGAATGGTCAAAGAATCAAACATTATATCTCAGGTAATCCTATAAATGTTGAAACTAATGTTAGTGAAACCGTAACCCCGGAGGAATACATAAGGAACACTTTCCAGAACGTTTCAGACTCCGAAAAGGAATAGGTACGTGGTACGGTAAGTAAACCGACTCCAAAACAGTTCTAATGGCATTTTTTCTCCGTTTTGGAATATTTAGAAAAATAGGAAAATAAGAAGTAGTCCGGGAAGGACACGAGGCGTCCACGAGGGTGGAGGGCGCGCCCCCTGCCTCGTGGGCACCTCGTGTGCTCTCTAGACTCCATTTTCTTGCACGATACTTCTTTTGGTCGGTAAAATTTCATTATATAATCTCCTGAAGGTTTTACCACCGTACCATGCAAATATCCTCTGTTTTGTTTCGAGCTGTTTTTCTGACAGATCTAGATCACCATGACGTTTCCAAGTGCCCCCAAGGACAAGTTCTTCGAGAAGGTCATCAACCCTTACCTCGCGGAAGTTCTGCAACACCCTCAAACCATTGAGATGCATGAGGGGTTGCTGCACATCCGTGATGTTGAGAGACCAAGGAGGACCGAAAGCGTGGAGACAAGGCTCGAGGCAATGGAGCAACAAGTTTTCAAGTGTCAGGAGATGGTGGAGCGTGGACTCGACTCTAATCACATAATGATCACAGAGTTCACCAACAACCACAAGCTGGACACCAAGGACATTAGGGAGGCCATCTTCAAGCTTCATGAGAAAATCGAGCACCTCCAAGCCCAGATCTATGACCTGCAAAACCAAAACTGTGAGTATGAATATAGATTCAAGAGGATGAGTTTGGCTGCAGATTTAAGGATCCCGGAGACTCGATCATCCTTCTACGATGGCGAGCCTATGCCCTGGAAGAGGGACGACAAGCCTACATCATCAACAAGTCGATCTCCTTCACTGGCAAAAGAGATATAATCACATGGGTATGGGCACTCCCCTTGGCAACTGCCAAGCTTGGGGGAGGTCCCCGGTATCGTATCACCATCACACTCCCATCTTTACCGTTTTTCTTAGTTCGATCCTTTTGGTAATATCTTGATCTAGTAGAATAAAGTTTTAGTATGATTTAGTTTTGAGTTTTGCTTTATGATCCTTCTATGTAATCGAGTCCGTGAGCTATTTATAATAAAGATTAGTGTTGAGTCAAGGGCTTAATTATCTTGCTATGATCGTGAGGGAATAAAAAGAAAGAGAAATAATAAAAAGAAGTAAAGAGATCATATTGATCTTATGGAGAGTAATGACTTCACATATAAAGAGTATGATGAATAAAAGTTGTTGAGAGTTGACAAACATAGTTTTGGTCATCGTTGCAATTAATAGGAAGTAATAAAGAAAGAGAGGTTTTCACATATAAATATACTATCTTGGATATCTTTTATGATTGTGAGCACTCATTAAAGTATGACATGCTAAAGAGTTGATGTTGGACAAGGAAGAAAACGTAATGGGTTATGATTTCTTATATCCGAAATAAAGTATATTGTCATGGATCATCCAACATGCTGAGCTTGCCTTTCCCCCTCATGCTAGCCAAATTCTTTGTACCAAGTAGAGATACTACTTGTGCTTCTGAATACCCTTAAACCCAGTTTTGCTATGAGCCACCATATCTACCTATGGATTGAGTAAGATCCTTCAAGTAAGTTGTCATGTTGCATGCAATAAAAAATTTCTCTCTAAATATGTATGATTTATTAGTGTGGACAAAATAAACTTTACGCGATCTTGTGATATGGAAGCAATAAAAGCGACGGCCTGCATAACAAAAGTCAACCGCACGGAAATCGAGGATCACCGAGAAGATCCGGAAATGGCGGGGACGGCCGGAGGGGGGAGCCGGCGGGTTGGAGCGGCGAGATCCGGCCCTCCCGCGGCCGGATCTGGCCGGAGGTGGAGGAGGAGGCGCGGCAGCGAGCTCTCGGCAGCGGCGGCGGAGCGAGGAGGCGCGGGCCGGGAGGAGGCGGCGCGGCGGCGCATGATCGGAGGCGCCGCGCCCGAGGCGGCGGGGACGAAGGCGGCGGCGGGACGGGACCGGCGGCGGCTCGGCGCCGCGACGCGTCCCGGTCGGCGGCGGGGAGCCGGGCATGGGCGGCGGCGGCGGCGGCGATGGCGGAGCGGGCTGGAGCACGGGCGGCGGGAGCTGACGGATAGGTGGCGCGCTCCGATTCGGCCTGGGCGGCGTCGCGATGACGTATCGGCCCCGGATTGGTCCGGGCGACGTGGCTGCGGGGCGGCGGACATGTCCGGCCGTCGCGGGATGAAATGTCCGGCGGCGACGGGGAAGGTTAGGGTAGGTTTGGACCCGGAATTTTTGGGGGAAGACACATATTTATAGATAGAGGGAGCTAGGAGAGTACAAATGAGGTGCGGTTTTCGCCCACACGATCGTGATCGAACGACCGAGAGCATGGAGAGAAGTTAGATGGGTTTTGGGCCACTTTGGAAGGGGTGTTGGGCTGCACACAAAAGAGGCTTTTGCGGTTACCCGGTTAACCGTTGGAGTACCAAACGACCTCCAAATGATCCGAAACTTGACAGGCGGTCTACCGGTGCTATACCAAGGCCGCTTGGCAAACCTCGGTCCATTCCGAGACCGTTTAACACCCGCACATGAAAAGAGGTAAAAGGGGGCGTCGGGAGACATAGGAGTGCCGGATTGCAAAACGGACAACGGGGAAAATGCTCGGATGCATGAGACGAACACGTATGCAAATGCGATGCACATGATGACATGATGAAAATGCAGATGATGACATGGCAAAGTGCAACACGCAAGCACATGACATGGCAACGCCGACGAATAACTGAAGGACACCTGGCGCATCGAATCCGGGGTGTTACACTTGTATCCAGTCTTTGTCCCAAAGCCTCAGATTGCTACCCGTGGGTTGCTAGTAGTGTTGATTACTCCTTGTAGTTGATGCTAGTTGGTTTATTTGGTGGAAGATCATATGTTCAGATCCTTTATGCATATTAATACCCCTCTGATTATGAACATGAATATGATTTGTGAGTAGTTACTTTTGTTCCTGAGGACATGGGAGAAGTCTTGCTATAAGTAGTCATGTGAATTTGGTATTCGTTCGATATTTTGATGAGATGTATGTTGTATTTCCTCTAGTGGTGTTATGTGAAAGTCGACTACAAGACACTTCACCATTGTTTGGGCCTAGAGGAAGGCATTGGTTAGTAATAAGTAGATGATGGGTTTCTAGAGTGACAAAAGCTTAAATTCTAGTTTATGAGTTGCTTCGTAAGGGGCTGATTTGGATCCATATGTTTCATGCTATGGTTAGGTTTACCTTAATACTTCGTTTGTAGTTGCGGATGCTTGCAATAGGGGTTAATCATAAGTGGGATGCCTGTCCAAGAAAGGGCAGCACCCAAGCACCGTTCCACTCACATATACCAAATTATCAAAGTAACGAACGTGAATCATATGAGCGTGATGAAAACTAGCTTGACGATAATTCCCATGTGTCCTCAGGAGCGCTTTCCTTCATATAAGAGTTTGTCCAGACTTGTCCTTTTCTACAAAAAGGATTGGGCCATCTTGCTGCACCTTATTTACTTTCATTACTTGTTGCCCGTTACAAATTACCTTATCACAAAACTATCTGTTACCGATAATTTCAGTGCTTGCAGAGAATACTTTACTAAAAACCGCTTGTCATTTCCTTCTGCTCATCGTTGGGTTCGACACTCTTACTTATCGAAAGGACTTTGATAGATCCCCTATACTTGTGGGTCATCAAGACTCTTTTCTGGTGCCGTTGCCGGGGAGTGAAGCGCCTTTGGTAGGTGGAATTTGGTAAGGAAAATTTTATATAGTGTGCTGAAATTTACTGTCACTTGTTACTATGGAAAACAATCCATTGAGGGGTTTGTTCGGGGTATCTTCACCTCGTCCGGAACCACAATTAGCTACCCCTCGACCTACTGAACCTACTGAAAATGTTTACTTTGAAATCCCTTCGGGTATGATAGAGAAACTACTAGCTAATCCTTTTACGGGAGATGGAACACTGCATCCCGATATACACCTAATCTATGTGGATGAAGTTTGTGGATTATTTAAGCTTGCAGGTATGCCCGAGGATGTTATCAAGAAGAAGGTCTTCCCTTTATCTTTGAAGGGAGACGTATTGACATGGTTTAGGCTATGTGATGATATGGGATCATGGAACTACAACCGATTGAAATTGGAATTTCATCAGAAGTTTTATCCTATGCATCTTGTTCATCGTGATCGTAATTATATATATAATTTTTGGCCTCGTGAAGGAGAAAGCATTGCTCAAGCTTGGGGGAGGCTTAAGTCAATGTTATATTCATGCCCCAATCATGAGCTCTCAAGAGAAATGAATATTCAATATTTTTATGCTCGGCTTTCTCTCAATAATCACTCCATGCTCAATACTTCTTGTACTGGCTCTTTTATGATGAAGACTATTGAATTCAAATGGGATTTATTGGAAAGAATTAAACACAGCTCTGAAGATTGGGATCTCGACGAAGGTAAGGAGTCAGGTATAACACCTAAGTTTGATTGTGTTAAATCTTTTATGGATACCGATGTTTTCCGTGAATTTAGCACTAAATATGGACTTGACTCGAGATAGTAGCTTCTTTCGTGAATCCTTTGCTACTCATGTTGATCTCCCTAAGGAGAAGTGGTTTAAATATAATCCTCCCATTGAAGTAAATGTAGTTGCACCTATTAAAGTTGAAGAAAAGACTATCACTTATAATGATGATGTCGTTCCTCTCGCTTATATTGAGAAACCACCTTTTCTGTTAGAATAAAGGATCATGCTAAAGGTTCAACTGTGGTCAACAAAAGTAATATTAGAACACCCAAACCCCTGAGCAAATTGAAGTTGAATCTAGTATTGCTATGGTTAAAGATCTCTTGGCTGATAATATTGATGGGCATGTTATTTACTACGTAATGAAGCTGCTAGAATAGCTAGACCGATACTAAAATAAACATAGACCTGATGTAGGCATGCCTGTTATTTACATTAAGGTAGGAGATCATTGTTATCATGGCTTATGTGATATGGGTGCTAGTGCAAGTGCAATACCTCACTCTTTATACAAAGAAATTATGCATGATATTGCACTGCTGAGATAGAAGAAATTGATGTTACAATTAAGCTTGCCAATGGAGACACTATTTCACCAGTTGGGATTGTTAGAGATGTTGAAGTCTTGTGTGGGAAAGTTAGATATCCTGCTGATTTTGTTGTTCTTGGTTCCCCACAAGATAGCTTTTATCCCATCATATTTGGTAGACCTTTCCTGAATCTTTTAATGCTAGGATAGACTGCGAAAAGGATGTTGTTACTATTGGTTTGGGGGATATGTCTCATGAGTTTAACTTTGCTAAATTTCGTAGACAACCCCGTGATGAGGAATTGCCTAGTAAAGATGAAATTATTGGCCTTTCTTCTATTGCCGTGCCTCCTAATGACCCTTCAGAACAATATTTGCTAGACCATGAAAATGATATGTTTATGAATGAAAGAAGGGAAATAGATGAAGTATTCTTTAAACAGGGACCTATTTTGAAACACAACTTGCCTGTTGAAATCCTAGGGGATCCTCCTCCACCCAAGGGTGATGCCGTGTTTGAGCTTAAACCATTACCTCATACTCTTAGATATGCTTATCTTGATGAGAAAAAGATATATCCTGTTATTATTAGTGCTAACCTTTCAGAGCATGAAGAAAAGAAATTATTGAAAACTCTGAAGAAGCATCGTGCCGCTATTGGATATACTCTTGATGATCTTAAGGGCATTAGTCCCACTCTATGCCAACACAAAATAAAATTGGAGAAAGACGCTAAACCAGTTGTTGATCACCAACGACGGTTAAATCCTAAGATGAAAGAAGTGGTAAGGAAAGAAATACTAAAGCTTCTGGAGGCAGGTATAATTTATCCCGTTGCTGATAGTCAGTGGGTAAGTCCTGTCCATTGTGTCCCTAAAAAGGGAGGTATTACTGTTGTTACTAATGATAAAGATGAATTGAACCCACAAAGAATTATTACAGGTTATAGAATGGTAATTGATTTCCGCCAATTAAATAAAGCTACTAAAAAGGATCATTACCCTTTACCTTTTATTGATAAAATGCTAGAAAGATTATCCAAACATACACATTTTTGCTTTCTAGATGGTTATTCCGGTTTCTCTCAAATACCTGTGTCAAAAGAGGATCAAGAAAATACCACTTTTACTTGTCCTTTCGGTACCTTTGCTTATAGACGTATGCCTTTTGGTTTATGTAACACACCTGCTACCTTTCAAAGATGCATGATGGCTATATTCTCTAATTTTTGTGAAAAGATTGTTGAGGTTTTCATGGATGACTTCTCCGTATATGGAACTTCTTTTGATGATTGCTTGAGCAAACTTGATCGTGTTTTGCGAGAGATGTGAAGAAACTAACCTTGTCTTGAATTGGGAGAAGTGCCACTTTATGGTTAATGAAGGTACTTGTCTTGGGGCATAAAATTTCTGGCGAGGTATTGAAGTTGATAAAGCTAAAGTTGATGCTATTGAAAAGATGTCGTGTCCCAAGGACATTAAAGGTATAAGAAGTTTCCTTGGTCATGCCAGTTTTTATAGGAGGTTCATTAAGGACTTCTCTAAAATCTCCAGGCCTCGACTAATCTCTTACAAAATATATTCCTTTTGTCTTTGATGATGATTGTGTAGAAGCATTTTAAATACGTAAGAAAGCTTTGATTTCTGCACCTATTGTTCAGCCACCTGATTGGAATCTACCCTTTGAAATTATGTGTGATGCTAGTGATTATGATGTAGGTGCTGTTCTAGGACAAAGAGTTGATAAGAAATTAAATGTTATTCAATATGCTAGTAAAACTTTAGACAATGCCGAGAGAAATTATGCTACTACCGAAAAAGAATTTTTAGCAGTCGTATTTGCTTGCGATAAGTTCAGACCTTTTATTGTTGATTCTAAAGTAACTATTCACACTGATCATGCTGCTATTAAATACCTTATGGAAAATAAAGATGCTAAACCTAGACTTATCAGATGGGTTCTCTTGCAACAAGAATTTGATTTGCATATTATTGATAGAAAAGGAGCTGAGAACCCCGTTGTAGACAACTTGTCTAGGTTAGAGAATGTTCTTGATGAACCACTACCTATTGATGATAGCTTTCTTGATGAACAATTAGCTGTCATTAATGCTTCTCGCACTGCTCCATGGTATGCTGATTATGTTAATTATATTGTTGCTAAATTTATACCACCTAGTTTCACATACCAGCAAAAGAAAAAAATTGTATGATTTAAGACATTACTTCTGGGATGACCCACACCTTTATAAAGAAGGAGTAGATGGTGTTATTAGATGTTGTATACCTGAGCATGAACAGGAACAGATGCTACGCAAGTGTCACTCCGAAGCTTATGGAGGACACCACGCTGGAGATAGAACTGCACATAAGGTATTGCAATCCGGTTTTTATTGGCCTACTCTCTTCAAAGATGCCCGTCAGTTTGTCTTGTCTTGTGATGAATGTCAAAGAATTGGTAATATTAGTAGACATCAACAAATGCCTATGAACTATTCACTTGTTATTGAACCATTTGATGTTTGGGTCTTTGATTATGTGGGACCGTTTCCTTCCTCTAATGGGTATACACATATTTTAGTTGCTGTTGATTACGTTATTAAGTGGGTAGAAGCTATTCCAACTTGTAGTGTTGATCATAACACCTCTATTAAGATGCTTAAAGAAGTTATTTTTCCGAGGTTTGGAGTCCCTAGATATTTAATGACTGATGGTGGTTCACATTTTATTCATGGTGCTTTTCATAAAATGCTTGCTAAGTATGATATTAATCATAAAATTGCATCTCCATACCATCCACAGTCTAGTGGTCAAGTAGAATTGAGTAATAGAGAGCTCAAATTAATTTTGCAAAAGACTGTTAATAGATCTAGAAAATATTGGTCTAAGAAACTTGATGATGCATTATGGGCCTATAGAACTGCATATAAAAATCCTATGGGTATGTCTCCGTATAAAATGGTTTATGGAAAAGCTTGTCACTTACCTCTCAAACTAGAACATAAGGCATATTGGGCCATTAAAGAGCTCAATTATGACTTCAAACTTGCCGGTGAGAAGAGGTTATTCGACATTAGCTCACTTGATGAATGGAGAACCCATGCCTATGAGAATGCCAAACTATTTAAAGAAAAAGTTAAAAGATGGCATGACAAAAGGATACAAAAGCTTGAGTTTAATGTAGGTGATTATGTGTTGCTATTCAACTCTTGTTTAAGATTTTTTGCAGGAAAACTTCTCTCTAAATGGGAAGGTCCTTACGTTATCGAGGAGGTCTATCGTTCCGATGCCATAAAAATCAACAACTTCGAAGGTACAAATCCAAAGGTTGTGAATGGTCAAAGAATCAAACATTATATCTCAGGTAATCCTATAAATGTTGAAACTAATGTTAGTGAAACTGTAACCCCGGAGGAATACATAAGGAACACTTTCCAGAACGTTTCAGACTCCGAAAAGGAATAGGTACGTGGTACGGTAAGTAAACCGACTCCAAAACAGCTCTAATGGCATTTTTTCTCCGTTTTGGAATATTTAGAAAAATAGGAAAATAAGAAGTAGTCCGGGAAGGACACGAGGCGTCCACGAGGGTGGAGGGCGCGCCCCCTGCCTCGTGGGCACCTCGTGTGCTCTCTAGACTCCATTTTCTTGCACGATACTTCTTTTGGTCGGTAAAATTTCATTATATAATCTCCTGAAGGTTTTACCACCGTACCATGCAAATATCCTCTGTTTTGTTTCGAGCTGTTTTTCTGACAGATCTAGATCACCATGACGTTTCCAAGTGCCCCCAAGGCAAGTTCTTCGAGAAGGTCATCAACCCTTACCTCGCGGAAGTGCTGCAACACCCTCAAACCATTGAGATGCATGAGGGGTTGCTGCACATCCGTGATGTTGAGAGACCAAGGAGGACCGAAAGCGTGGAGACAAGGCTCGAGGCAATGGAGCAACAAGTTTTCAAGTGTCAGGAGATGGTGGAGCGTGGACTCGACTCTAATCACATAATGATCACAGAGTTCACCAACAACCACAAGCTGGACACCAAGGACATTAGGGAGGCCATCTTCAAGCTTCATGAGAAAATCGAGCACCTCCAAGCCCAGATCTATGACCTGCAAAACCAAAACTGTGAGTATGAATATAGATTCAAGAGGATGAGTTTGGCTGCAGATTTAAGGATCCCGGAGACTCGATCATCCTTCTATGATGGCGAGCCTATGCCGTGGAAGAGGGACGACAAGCCTACATCATCAACAAGTCAATCTCCTTCACTGGCAAAAGAGATATAATCACATGGGTATGGGCACTCCCCTTGGCAACTGCCAAGCTTGGGGGAGGTCCCCGGTATCGTATCACCATCACACTCCCATCTTTACAGTTTTTCTTAGTTCGATCCTTTAGGTAATATCTTGATCTAGTAGAATAAAGTTTTAGTATGATTTAGTTTTGTGTTTTGCTTTATGATCCTTCTATGTAATCGAGTCCGTGAGCTATATATAATAAAGATTAGTGTTGAGTCAAGGGCTTGATTATCTTGCTATGATCGTGAGGGAATAAAAAAGAAAGAGAAATAATAAAAAGAAGTAAAGAGATCATATTGATCTTATGGAGAGTAATGACTTCACATATAAAGAGTATGATGAATAAAAGTTGTTGAGAGTTGACAAACATAGTTTTGGTCATCGTTGCAATTAATAGGAAGTAATAAAGAAAGAGAGGTTTTCACATATAAATATACTATCTTGGACATCTTTTATGATTGTGAGCACTCATTAAAGTATGACATGCTAAAGAGTTGATGTTGGACAAGGAAGAAAACGTAATGGGTTATGATTTCTTATATCCGAAATAAAGTATATTGTCATGGATCATCCAACATGCTGAGCTTGCCTTTCCCCCTCATGCTAGCCAAATTCTTTGTACCAAGTAGAGATACTACTTGTGCTTCCGAATACCCTTAAACCCAGTTTTGCTATGAGCCACCATATCTACCTATGGATTGAGTAAGATCCTTCAAGTAAGTTGTCATGTTGCATGCAATAAAAAATTTCTCTCTAAATATGTATGATTTATTAGTGTGGACAAAATAAACTTTACGCGATCTTGTGATATGGAAGCAATAAAAGCGACGGCCTGCATAACAAAGGTCCATATCACAAGTGGCAATATAAAGTGACGTTCTTTTGCATTAAGATTTCGTGCATCCAACCATAAAAGCACATGACAACCTCTGCTTCCCTCTGCGAAGGGCCTATCTTTTATTCTTGTCTTTTACCTTATACAAGAGTCATGGTGATCTTCACCTTTCCTTTTTACATTATATCCTTTGGCAAGAACATTGTGCTGGAAAAATCCTGATATATATACCCAATTGGATGTAAGTTATCATGAATTATTATTGTTGACATTACCCTTGAGGCAAAAGGTTGGGAGGCAACATTTTAAGCCCCTATCTTTCTCTGTGTCCGATTAAAACTCCATACCCATAAGTTTTGCGTGAGTGTTAGCAATTGTGAAAGACTAAATGATAGTTGAGTATGTGCACTTGCTGAAAAGCTCTTATATTGACTCTTTCGGATGTTATGATAAATTGCAATTGCTTCAATGACCGAGATCATAGTTTATTAGTTCTCAATGAAGTTTATGATTCATACTTGACATGGTGAATAGATTATTACTTGAGCATAAGAAATCATATGACAAAATATATATTTGTTGCTGTTATAAGAATGATCATGATGCCCTCATGTCTGTATTTTATTTTATCGACACCTCTACCTCTAAACATGTGGAAATATTTATCGTTATCGGCTTCTGCTTGAGGACAAGCGAGGTCTAAGCTTGGGGGAGTTGATACGTCCATTTTGCATCATGCTTTTATATCGATATTTATTGCATTATGGGCTGTTATTACACGTTATGTCATGATACTTATGCCTATTCTCTCTTATTTTACAAGGTTTACATGAAGAGGGAGAATGCCGACAGCTGGAATTCTGGGCTGGAAAAGGAGCAACTATTAGAGACCTACTATGCACAACTCCAAAAGTCCTAAAACTCCACGGAAGTTATTTTTTGAATTAATAAAAAATATTGAGCGAAGAAAGTACCAGAGGGGGGCCACCCACCATCCACGAGGGTGGGGGGGCGCCCCCTACCTCATGGGCCCCCTGGCAGGCCTCCAGTGCCCATATTCTCCTATATGAAGTCTTTTACCCTGGAAAAAATCAGAAGCAAACTCTCGGGAAGAAACTCTGCCGCCACGAGGCGGAACCTTGGCGGAACCAATCTAGGGCTCCGGCAGAGCTGTTCTGCCGAGGAAACTTCCCTCCGGGAGGGGGAAATCATCGCCATCATCATCACCAGCGATCCTCTCATCGGGAGGTGGTCAATATCCATCAACATATTCACCAGCACCATCTCCTCTAAAACCCTAGTTCAACTCTTGTATCCAATCTTTATCCCAAAGCCTCAGATTGGTACATGTGGGTTACTAGTAGTGTTGATTACTCCTTGTAGTCGATGCTAGTTGGTTTATTTGGTGGAAGATCATATGTTCAGATCCTTTATGCATATTAATACCCCTTTTATTATGAAAATGAATATGATTTGTGAGTAGTTACGTTTGTTCCTGAGGACATGGGAGAAGTCTTGCTATAAGTAGTCATGTGAATTTGGTATTCGTTCGATATTTTGGTGAGATGTATGTTGTCTTTCCTCTAGTGGTGTTATGTGAACGTCGACTACATGACACTTCACCATTGTTTGGGCCTAGAGGAAGGCATTGGGAAGTAATAAGTAGATGATGGGTTGCTAGAGTGACAGAAGCTCAAACCCTAGTTTGTGAGTTGCTTTGTAAGGGACTGATTTGGATCCATATGTTTCATGCTATGGTTAGGTTTACCTTAATACTTCTTTTGTAGTTGCGGATGCTTGCAATAGGGGTTAATCATAAGTGGGATGCTTGTCCAAGAAAGGGCAGCACCCAAGCACCGGTCCACCCACATACCAAATTATCAAAGTAACGAACGCGAATCATATGAGCGTGATGAAAACTAGCTTGACGATAATTCCCATGTGTCCTCGGGAGCGTTTTCCTTCATATAAGAGTTTGTCCAGGCTTGTCCTTTGCTACAAAAAGGATTGGGCCATCTTGCTGCACCTTATTTACTTTCATTACTTGTTGCCCGTTACAAATTATGTTATCACAAAACCATCTGTTACCGATAATTTCAGTGCTTGCAGAGAATACTTTACTGAAAACCGCTTGTCATTTCCTTCTGCTCCTCGTTGGGTTCGACACTCTTACTTATCGAAAGGACTACGATAGTTCCCCTATAGTTGTGGGTCATCACAGGTCATAAGTGCCGTAAGGGCTGCCATGGACTTCGGTTTCTCTTGGCTGAGGTGTCGGGCGAGCCATTCGTCCCGGATGCTGTGTTTAAAGGCCGCCAAGGCTTCGGCATCCGGACAGTCGACGATCTGGTTATTTTTAGTTAAGAACCTAATCCAGAGTTTTCTGGCTGACTCTCCGGGTTGTTGAATTATGTGACTTAAGTCATCAGCATCCGGAGGTCGAACATATGTACCTTGGAAGTTGTCAATGAAGGCCTCTTCCAAGTCCTCCCAGCTGCCGGTGGAGTTTTCAGGCAGGCTGTTCAACCAGTGTCGGGCTGGTCCTTTGAGTTTTAGCGGGAGGTATTTGATGGCATGGAGATCATCGCCGTGGGCCATATGAATGTGGAGATGGAGATCCTCGATCCATACCGCGGGGTCTGTTGTCCCATCGCATGATTCGATGTTTACGGGGTTTAACCCTTCTGGGAATTTGTTCTCCATTACCTCGTCAGTGAAGCAAAGGGGGTGTGCGGCGCCTCTATATCAGGCCACGTCCCAACGTAGCTCGTATGGAGTCCGTCCGTGATTCTCGGCCCGGGCATCAGTATGATTATTGCGGCCAGCTAGATAGCCGTTATCGCGTGTCGGGGCACGTCCCCGTGATCCATAGATCGATATGTTCTGACCTGCTCTACTGTCCAAGTCTTGCCGCAGGTCGTATGTATGTCCCTGAGCTCTTTTGTCTCTGCCTTTACGGTGAGGTGGGACGGGCTGGTGTTCGGCTTGGGTTGCCGCTTTGTGCCGACCACGTGGTGGTCGGTCAGCCACATTGTGCGATGATGGTACGGGCTCCAGCGCGTCATCATCGAACTGGGGTAGCAATTTGTGCTACGGGTAACTTTTGGCTGGCGTTTAAGGCCATATTCCTCGGCTGCCAGGACATCAGTCCATCTATCGTTGAGCAGATCTTGATCAGCTTGAAGCTGCTGCTGCTTCTTTTTCAGGCTCCTTGTAGTGGCTATTAGCTGGCGCCTGAAGCGCTCCTGCTCGAGAGGTTCCTCTGGCACAATAAAATCCTAGGTGCCGAGGCTCACCTCATCCTCGGAGAGCAAAGATAATTACTGTCCTCTGAGTCTTCGTGTGTGGCCTGTTCATTAGGGCTAACTTGCATGTCTTCCCGTTCATCTCATTCGGAAGTTGCCTCAACGGGATCTTCATTGTCTTCGGCAACGTCTGGAGTGTTATCTTCTCCTGTGTTGGTGTTGCTGTCTTGGCTGCAGCGTGATTTAGAGCGGCGCCGCTGATGCCAGCACTTTGGTTGTATCTCAGGAGGTTTATCCTCAACTGGATCTTCCTTGTCATCGCCGCTATTCTCTTTTAGCGCATCCACCATGTATACGTCATATGAGGAAGTGGTTGTCCAGCGTCCGATAAACGACGGGTTTTGGGCCTCTTCTTCTCCGGAATCGTCGTCCATACCGTCAATGTCGTCGGAGCCGTAATCGAGCATGTCGGTTAGGTCCTCGACAGTGGCTATGAAGTGGGCGGTGGGTGGGAAATGAAATTCTCCATCATCAGCCTCCAGTTCGAACCGGATATAATTCAGCTGTGAGTCCCCCAGTAAGGAGAGTGTTTTTAATGAGTTTAGCGCGTCGCCTAAAGGCGAGTGCCGGAAGATGTCCGTGGAGATGAATTTGACGATCGATGTCTGATCAAGCTCGACGTGTGCGGACGCGCATAGTTTGGAACCTGTAGCCGGAAACGAGTCCGAGGTTCTGGTAACACGGATCCCACTCGAGGTTGGGTCTGTGTGCGGCTCCAACGCTGCTGAGTTTGCGGCCTCCGTGGCGGGGTTGAGCCTCCCATCCTCGGATGGCGTGATCTGCTCCGGATCCAGGGCCGGGGCAGTTGCAGGTGCTATCTCCTGGGTATGGTTCTGTGACAGATTTAGGTCATGTTCATCGTGGTGACAGGGAGCGTCTACTACCACAGTCTCGAATCCGTCGAAGATCAAGTCTCCGTGGATGTCTGCGACATAGTTCAAGCTTCCGAATCTGACCTGATGGTCAGGGGCGTAGCTATCGATCTGCTCTATATGGCCAAGCGAGTTGGCCCACAGTGCGAAGCCGCCGAATACGAAGATCTTTCCGGGGAGGAAGGTTTCTTCCTAGACAACATTGTTGTAGATGTTTGACGGGGCCATCGGACCTCTTGACGATGGCACAGCGGAACTCTCAATGAAAGCACCAATGTCGGTGTCAAAACCGGCGGATCTCAAGTAGGGGTCCTGAACTGTTCGTCTAAGGTCAATGGTAACAGGAGACAGGGGACACGATGTTAACCTAGGTTCGGGCCCTCTCTATGGAGGTAATACCCTACTTCCTGCTTGATTGATCTTGATGAATATGAGTATTACAAGAGTTGATCTACCTCGAGATCATAATGGCTAAGACCCTAAGTCTAGCCTATATGACTATGAGCATGATTCTTCTCCTCTACGGACTAAGCCCTCTGGTTTATATAGACACCGGAGGGTACTAGGGTTGTATAAAGTCGGTTACAGAGAAAGGAATCTTCATATCCAGACGCCAAGCTTGCCTTCCATGCCAAGGAGAGTCCCATCCGGACACGGGAGATAGTCTTCGGTCTTGTATCTTTACAGCCCATCAGTACGGCCCACGTACCATAGTCTGGATGCCCGAGGACCCCCTAATCCAGGACTCCCTCACCCGGTCCTGTCCGCGGTGGTCGGCGGTGTGCAGGCATGACCGAGTGAGGCGTGCACCCCGCCCGGCACTACATCAGCAGCTAGCCTGTGGCCACCAGCTACTGGCCAACCCTCCCACCGTCCCATGACTAAGCACACCACACAGGTACGGGTATCTATCAACATTCCCCAATTTTCCTCCCCGCAAAAAAAACATTCCCCAATTTTCCTAGTTTCTGATTCAAACCTTATATATTGATCCATTCATTTTCTGCTGTCCAGTTATGATTCATACTAATGCAGAGACTAGTATCAGGTTGCGGCAAGGGGCGCACTGCATGCGCGCCACATGTCGTAATATGGAAGTTTTCCCTTTTTTTGTACATTTATTTATTCAAAACTTTTTATCTCTTAAATCATGCATCCAAATCTCGAGCCGTATTCACCATTGGATTCCTTGCGTCGAGATCTTCAAAACTATATACCATGTTGATAGGTTCTGACGATTTTTTTCCCCGAAAAAATCAGACGAAAAAATCAAATCCCTTTCCTAAAGAGGCACGATTGTGCCTCTTGCGAAAGCACAACCGTGCCTCTCAAGTAAGAAAAATCGTGCCTCTCGCAGAAGAACAAAAAACGGGGTTTTTTCGTTTCCGAGAGGCACGGCCATGCCTCTCACGGAAGCAAAACCGTGTCTCTCGTGGAAGGAAAAAATAGAAAACGCGTTTTTTCATTTTCGAAAGGCACGGCCGTGCCTCTCGCGGACGGAAAAAAAAAGAAAACGCATTTTTTTCGTTTTCGAGAGGCACGGTCGTGCCTCTTGCGACAGCAAAACCGTGCCTCTAGCGAAAGCAAAACCATGCCTCTGGCGGAAGGAAAAAAAGAAATCAATTTTTTTATCATTTTTGAGAGGCATGGTCATACCTCCCGCAAAAGCAAAACCGTGCCTCTCACGGAAGCAAAACCGCGCCTCTCAAGGAAGAAAAAAACGTGCTTTTCCACGCTAATTTTTTTTGATTTTTTTGTCCAAAAGATAAGAAAAACCAGTGAAAAACCAGCAGGCCAAAAAAATAGGGAAAACCCGCCTCGCCAGCCACTCGTTGTCGCCTCCTCCCACTTGTCTCCTTGCCCCGCCCCGCCGCGATCTTCCCCACGCGCTGCTTCCACGCGCACGCGCTCCACTGCACCCAACCGCCCGGTCCTGTCCGCGACGGTCTGCGGTGTGCTGGCGTGACCGAGTGAGGCGTGCGCCCTGCACTACATCAGCAGCCAGCCTGCGGCCACCAGCTATAGGCCAGCCCTCCCACTATCCCATGACTAAGCACACCACACAGGTATGGGTATCTATCAACATTCCCCAATTTTCCTTCCTGAAGAAAAAAACATTCTCAATTTTCCTGGTTTCTGATTCAAACCCTATATATTGATCCATTCATTTTCTGTTGTTCAGTTATGATTCATACTAATGTAGAGACTGGTATTAGGTTGCGGCAAGTGGCGCACTGCATGCGCGCCACATGTCGTAATCTGGAAGTTTTCCCTTTTTCGTACATTTATTTATTCAAAAAAATTATCTCTTAAATCGTGCATCCAAATCTCGATCCATTTTCACCATTGGATTCCTCGCGTCGAGATCTTCAGAACTAGATACCATGTTGATAGGTTCTGACGAAACTTTTTTCCCGAAAAATCGGACGAAAAAACCGAACCCCTTTCCTAAAGAGGCACGACTGTGCCTCTCGTGAAAGCACAACCATGCCTCTCAAGTAAGCAAAGATGTGCCTCTCTGATACGTCTGTATCTACTTTTCCAAACACTTTTGCCCTTGTTTTGGACTCTAACTTGCATGATTTGAATGGAACTAACCCAGACTAACGTTGTTTTCAGCAGAATTGCCATGGTGTTATTTTTGTGCAGAAATAAAAGTTCTCGGAATGACCTGAAACTTCAGGGAGAATATTTTTGGAATAGATAAAAAAGACTCACGAAAGAATCAGCATCAGGGGCTAGCGAGATACCATCTTGTTATATCATATTACGATTGTTTTGAGAAAGTGTTGTCATCTGAGATTTATTATTATTGCTCGCTAGTTGATTATGCCATTGATATGAGTAAACATGGGACATAAATGTTATTGTGAATATGGTTAGTTCATAATCTTTGCTGAAAACTTGAATGCTGGCTTTACATATTTGCAACAACAAGATCAAACATAGTTTGTAAAAGTTTTTCTTTATCACTTTCAGTTTGTCAACTGAATTGCTTGAGGACAAGCAAAGGTTTGAGCTTGGGTGAGTTGATACATCTCCAACGTATCTACTTTTCCAAACACTTTAGCCCTTGTTTTGGACTCTAACTTGCATGATTTAAATGGAACTAACCCAGACTAATGTTGTTTTTAGCAGAATTGCCATGGTGTTATTTTTGTGCAGAAATAAAAGTTCTCGGAATGACCTGAAACTTTACGGAGAATATTTTTGGAATAAATAAAAAATACTGGCGAAAGAATCAGCATCAAGAGGCCCACACCCTGTCCACGAGGGTGCAGGGCACGCCCACCCCCTAGGGCGTGCCCCCTACCTCATGGGCCCCCTGAGACTCCACCGACCTCAACTCCAACTCCATATATTCACGTTCGGGGAGAAAAAAATCAGAGAGAAGGATTCATCGCGTTTTATGATACGGAGCCGCTGCCAAGCCCTAATCTCTCTCAGGAGGGCTGATCTGGAGTCCGTTCGGGGCTCTGGAGAGGGGAATCCGTCGCCGTCGTCATCATCAACCTCCTCCATCACCAATTTCATGATGCTCACCGTCGTGCGTGAGTAATCCCATCGTAGGCTTGCGGGACGGTGATGGGTTGGATGAGATTTATCATGTAATCGAGTTAGTTTTGTTAGGGTTTGATCCCTAGTATCCATTATGTTCTGAGATTGATGTTGCTATGACTTTGCTATGCTTAATGCTTGTCATTAGGGCCCGAGTTCCATGAATTCAGATCTGAACCTATTATGTTTTCATGAATATATGTGAGTTCTTGATCCTATCTTGCAAGTCAATAGTCACCTACTATATGTTATGATCCGGCAACCCCGAAGTGACAATAATTGGGACCACTCCCGGTGATGACCGTAGTTTGAGGAGTTCATGTATTCACTAAGTGTTAATGCTTTGGTCCGGTACTCTATTAAAAGGAGGCCTTAATATCCGTTAGTTTCCAATAGGACCCCGCTGCCATGGGAGGGTAGGACAAGTCATGCAAGTTCTTTTCCATAAGCACGTATGACTATATTCGGAATACATGCCTACATTACATTGATGAACTGGAGCTAGTTCTGTGTCACCCTATGTTATAACTGTTGCATGAGGAATCGCATCCGACATAATTATCCATCATTGATCCATTGCCTACGAGCTTTTCACATATTGAACTTTGCTTAGTTACTTTTCCGTTGCCACTGTTACAATTACTATAAAAACTGCTACTGTTACTTCTACCACCGTTACTTTTACTTCCATATTACTTTGCTACTAAATACCTTGCTGCAGATATTAAGTCTTTCAGGTGTGGTTGAATTGACAACTCAACTGCTAATACTTGAGAATATTCTTTGGCTCCCCTTGCGTCGAATCAATAAATTTGGGTTGAATACTCTACCCTCAAAAACTGTTGCGATCCCCTATACTTGTGGGTTATCAAGACTATTTTCTGGCGCCGTTGCCGGGGAGCATAGCTCTATTTTTCGAGTCACTTGGGATTTATATCTGCTGATCACTATGAGGAACTTGAAAGACGAAAAAACCAAGATTTATCCCTCAACTACGAGGGGAGGTAAAAATCTGCCATCTAGCTCTGCACTTGATTTACCTTCTGTTATGAGTAAACTAGCGACACCTACCCCTGCTATTGATTTTGATATGTCGCATGTTATTGATGATGCCACTTCTGCTTTGCATGATACTTATGATGAAACTACTTCTATGCTTGATAATACTGTGCCATTAGGTGAATTTCTTGATGAACAACTTGCTACGGTTAGAGAGAATGAAATTATTGAAATTGATAATATTGATGAAAGTGATGATGAAGATTCTCCCCCTAGATATGTATTGCCTGATGTGCCTGAAGGTTAGGGATCATTTTGCTTGCAAAGATAGATATGATCTTAAGAAACTGTTAGCTAAGCTGGTAAAAAAGTCTTTGAATGCTAGAATGAAATATGACCCTGCTTTTTGTTACTTCACCTATCTGTGGTTCTGATAAGGATTATGATTTCTCTGTCGATCCTGAGTTAATTACTTTGGTTGAATCTGATCCTTTTTATGGCTATGAATTTGAAACTGTTGTGGCACATCTTACTAAATTAAATGATATAGCCACCCTATTTACTCATGAGGAAAAAATTCGTTACTACTATATCCTTAAGCTATTTCCGTTCTCGTTAAAGGGTGATGCTAAAATATGGTTTAATTCTCTTACTCCTGGTTGTGTGCGTAGTCCCCAGGATGTGATTTATTACTTTTCTGCTAAATATTTCCGCGCTCATAAGAAACAAGCTGCTTTAAGGGAAATATATAATTTTGTGAAAATTGAAGAAGAGAGTCTCCCACAAGCTTGGGGGAGGCTTCTCCAATTACTTAATGCTTTGCCTGATCATCCTCTCAAGAAAAATGAAATACTTGATATCTTTTATAATGGACTAACTGATGCTTCCAGAGACCACCTGGATAGTTGTGCAGGTTGTGTTTTCAGGGAAAGAATGGTTGAGCAAGCTGAATTGCTATTGAATAATATATTGAGTAATTATAATGATTGGACACTGCCTGAACCAACTCCTAAGCCAACTCCAAGAAAAGGGGTATTCTATTTCTCAGTCCTGAAGATATGCAAGAGGCAAAGAAATCTATGAAAGAAAAGGGTATTAAAGCTGAAGATGTTAAGAATATACCACCTATTGAATAGATACATGGTCTTGACAGCCCGACACAGGTAGTAAAGGTAAATTCTCTCTATAGATTTGATGAAGGTGATATTCCTCGTTATAAGTCTGCTAGCCAATGCTTGGATGAGTTTGATAATTTTATTGTTAAACAAGAAAATTTTAATGCTTATGTTGGTAGACAATTGAAACGTAATGCTTATATGATTGAACACTTGAGTGATTATATGTCTAGAGTTAATGGCGACCTTAAACTTATTAGTAAACATGCTTCTATGGTTACCACTCAAGTAGAAAAGTGCTTAAAGCTCAAGATGATTTCCTAAATGAATTTAATAATAAGAAAAATGATAATGCTGTTAGAGTAATGACTAGAGGGGGTAAAATGACTCAGGAACCTTTGTATCCTGAGGGCCACCATAAGAGAGTTGAGCAAGATTCTCAGAGAACTAATGTTGATGCACCTAGTACTTTAAGAAGAAGAAAAAGGAAAATGATAGGACTTTGCATGCTTCTAGTGAACCTGTTGTTGACACACTTGAGAATCCCAATGATATTTCTATTTCTCATGCTAAAATATAATCTAGTGATGAACATGAATGATACGTCCATTTTGCATCATGCTTTTATATCGATATTTATTGCATTATGGGCTGTTATTACACGTTATGTCACAATACTTATTGCTATTCTCTCTTATTTTGCAAGGTTAACATGAAGAGGGAGAATGCCGGCAGCTGGGATTCTGGGCTGGAAAAGGAGCAAATATTGGAAACCTATTCTGCACAGCTCCAAAAGTCCTGAAACTCCATGAAAGTCATTTTTGGAAATTATGATAATTATTGAGCGAAATAAGTACCAGAGGGGGCCCACACCCTGGCCACGAGGGTGGGGGCGCACCCACCCCTACTGGGCGCGCCCCTGCCTCGTGGGCCCCTTGGTGGCCCTCCGGTGCCCATCTTATGCTATATGAAGTCTTTTACCCTGGACAAAAATCATAAGCAAGCTTACGGGACGAAACTCCGCCGCCACGAGGCGGAACCTTGGCGGAACCAATCTAGGGCTCCGGCGGAGCTATTCTGCCGGGGAAACTTCCCTCCGGGAGGGGGAAATCATCACCATCATCATCACCAACGATCCTCTCACCGGGAGGGGGTCAATCTCCATCAACATCTTCACCAGCACCATCTCCTCTCAAACCCTAGTTCATCTCTTGTATCCAATCTTTGTCCCAAAGCCTCAGATTGGTACCTGTAGGTTGCTAGTAGTGTTGATTACTCTTTGTAGTTGATGCTAGTTGGTTTATTCGGTGGAATATTATATGTTCAGATCCTTAATGCATATTAATACCCCTCTGATTATGAACATGAATATGATTTATGAGTAGTTACGTTCGTTCCTGAGGACATGGGAGAAGTCTTGCTATTAGTAGTCATGTGAATTTGGTATTCTTTCAATATTTTGATGAGATGTATGTTGTCTTTCCTCTAGTGGTGTCATGTGAACGTCGACTACATGACACTTCACCATTGTTTGGGCCTAGGGGAAGGCATTGGGAAGTAATAAGTAGATGATGGGTTGCTAGAATGACAGAAGCTTAAACCCTAGTTTATGTGTTGCTTCGTAAGGGGCTGATTTGGATCCACTTGTTTCATGCTATGGTTAGGTTTACCTTAATACTTCTTTTGTAGTTGCGGATGCTTGCAATAGGGGTTAATCATAAGTGGGATGATTGTCCAAGAAAGGGCAGTACCCAAGCACCAGTCCACCCACATATCAAATTATCAAAGTAACGAACGCGAATCATATGAGCGTGATGAAACTAGCTTGACGATAATTCCCATGTGTCGTCGGGAGCGCTTTTATCATTATAAGAATTTGTCCAGGTTTGTCCTTTGCTACAAAAAGGATTGGGCCATCTTGCTGCACCTTATTTACTTTCATTACTTGTTGCCCGTTACAAATTATCCTATCACAAAACTATCTGTTACCTACAATTTCAGTGCTTGCAGAGAATACCTTACTGAAAACCGCTTGTCATTTCCTTCTGCTCCTCGTTGGGTTCGACACTCTTACTTATCGAAAGGACTACGATAGATCCCCTATACTTGTGGGTCATCAAGACTCTTTTCTGGCACCATTGCCGGAGAGTTAAGCGCCTTTGGTGAGTGGAACTTGGTAAGGAAACATTTATATAGTGTGCTGAAATTTACTGTCACTTGTTACTATGGAAACTAATCCTTTGAGGGGCTTGTTCGGGGTATCTTCACCCCGACCAGTAGAGCAAAGAGTTGCTCCTCAACCTACTGATACTACTGAAAATGTTTACTTTGAGATTCCTTCGGGTATGATAGAAAAACTGCTAGATAATCCCTTTGCAGGAGGTGTAACATTGCATCCCGATTTACACCTTATCTATGTGGATGAAAATTGTGGATTATTTAAGCTTGCAGGTATACCCGATGATGTTATTAAGAGGAAGGTCTTCCCTTTATCTTTGAAGGGAGATGCATTGACATGGTATAGGCTAAGTGATGATACGGGATCTTGGAACTATAAACGATTGAAGCTGGAATTTCGCCAGAAGTTTTATCCTATGCATCTTGTTCATCATGATCGTAATTATATATATAATTTTTGGCCTCGCAAAGGAGAAAGCATCGCTCAAGCTTGGGGAGGCTTAAGTCAATGTTATATTCATGCCCCAATCATGAGCTCTCAAGAGAAATGATTATTCAAAAAATTTATGCTCGGCTTTCTCTCAATGATCGCACCATGCTCGATACTTCCTGTGTTGATTCTTATACGCTGAAGACTATTGAATTCAAGTGGGACTTATTGGAAAGAATTAAACGCAACTCTGAAGATTGGGGTTCCGACGATGGTAAGGAGTCAGGTATGACACCTGAGTTCGATTGTGTTAAATCTTTTATGGATACCGATGCTTTTCATGGATTTAGCACTAAATATGGACTTGACTCTCAGATAATAGCTTCTTTCTGTGAATCATTTTCTACTCACGTTGATATCCGTAATGAGAAGTGGTTCAAATATAATCCTCCCATTGAAGTAAAAGTAGTTGCACCTGTTACAGTTGAATAAAAGACTATCACTTATAATGATCCTATTGTTCCTACTACTTATGTTGAGAAACCACCTTTCCCTATTAGGATAAAAGATCATGCTAAAGCTTCAACTGTGGTTCGTAAAAGTAATACTAGAACTTATACACCTCCTGAGCAAATTAAAGTTGAACCTAGTATTGCTATGGTTAAAGATCTCTTGGCTGATAATATTGATGGGCATGTTATTTACTTCTGTGTGGAAGCTGCTAACATTGCTAAACCCGATGCTAAGATACATAGACCTGTTGTAGGCATGCCTTTTATTTCTATTAAAATAGGAGATCATTGTTATCATGGCTTATGTGATATGGGTGCTAGTGCAAGTGCAATACCTTTTCCTTATATGAAGAAATTATGCATGATATTGCACCCGCTGAGTAAGAAGGTATTGATGTTACTATTAAACTTGCAAATGGAGATACTATTTCACCATTTGGGATTGTTAGAGATGTTGAAGTCTTGTGTGGGAAAGTTAAATACCCTGCTGATTTTCTTGTTCTTGGTTCCCCACAAGATAGCTTTTGTCCCATTATATTTGGTAGACCCTTCTTGAATACTGTCAATGCTAGGATTGATTGCAAAAAGGATGTTGTTACTATTGGTCTGGGGAATACGACACATGAGTTTAATTTTGCTAAATTCCGTAGACAACCCCATGATTAAGAATTGCCTAGTAAGAATGAAATTATTGGTCCTGCTTCTATTGCCATTCCTCCTACTGATCCTTTAGAACAATATTTGCTAGACCATGAAAATGATATGTTTATGAATGAAAGAAGGGAGATAGATGAAATATTCCTTAAACAGGGTCCTATTCTGAAACACAACTTACCTGTAGAAATCCTAGGGGATCCTCCTCCACCCAAGGGTGATCCCGTGTTTGAGCTTAAACCATTACCTGATAATCTTAAATATGCTTATCTTGATGAAAATAAGATATATCTTGTTATTATTAGTGCTAACCTTTCAGAGCAGGAAGAGGAAAAATTATTGAAAACTCTGAAGAAGCACCGTTCTGCTATTGGATATACTCTGGATGATCTTAAGGGCATTAGTCCCACTCTATGCCAACACAAGATAAAATTGGAAGAAGGTACCAAACCTGTTAGAGATCATCAATGACGGTTAAATCATAAAATGAAAGAAGTGGTAAGAAAGGAAATACTAAAGCTCCTTGAGGCAGGTATAATTTATCCCGTTGCTGATAGTGATTGGGTAAGTCCTGTCGATTGCGTCCCTAAGAAGGGAGGTATTACTGTTGTTCCTAATGATAAAGATGAATTTATCCTGCAAAGAATTATTACAGGTTAGAGGATGGTAATTGATTTCCGTAAATTAAATAAAGCTACTAAGAAAGATCATTACCCTTTACCTTTTATTTATTAAATGCTAGAAAGACTATCCAAACATACACATTTCTGCTTTCTAGATGGTTATTCTGGTTTCTCTCAAATACCTGTGTCAGCGGACGATCAATCAAAAACTACTTTTACTTGCCCTTTCGGTACTTTTGCTTATAGACATATGCCTTTTGGTTTATGTAATGCACCTGCTACCTTTCAAAGATGTATGATGGCTATATTCTCTGACTTTTATGAAAAGATTTGTGAGGTATTCATGGATGATTTCTCCGTTTATGGATCCTCTTTTGATGATTGCTTAAGCAACCTTGATCGAGTTTTGCAGAGATGTGAAGACACTAGTCTCGTCTTGAATTGGGAAAAGTGTCACTTTATGGTTAATGAAGGCATTGTTTTGCGGCATAAAATTTCTGAAAGAGGTATCAAAGTTGATAAAGCTAAAGTTGATGCTATTGAAAAGATGCCGTGTCCCAAGGACATTAAAGGTATACGAAGTTTCCTTGGTCATGACGGTTTTTATAGGAGGTTCATTAACGACTTCTCTAAAATCTCTAGGCCTCTGACTAATTTATTGCAAAAAGATATTCCTTTTGTCTTTGATGATGATTGTGTAGAAGCATTTGAAATACTTAACAAAGCTTTGATCACTGCACCTATTGTTCAGCCACCTGATTGGAATTTACCCTTTGAAATTATGTGTGATGCTAGTGATTATGTTGTAGGTGTTGTTCTAGGGCAAATAGTTGATAAGAAATTAAATGTTATTCAATATGCTAGTAAAACTCTTGACACTGCCCAGAGAAATTATGCTACCACTGAAAAAGAATTCTTAGCAGTTGTATTTGCATGTGATAAGTTCAGACCTTATATTGTTGATTCTAAAGTAACTATTCACACTGATCATGTTGTTGTTAAATATATTATGGAAAAGAAAGATGCTAAACCTAGACTTATTAGATGGGTTCTACTGCTCCAAGAATTTGATTTGCATATTATTGATAGAAAGGGAGCCGAGAACCCCGTTGCAGACAACTTGTCTAGGTTAGAGAATGTTCTTGATGACCCACTACCTATAGATGATAGCTTTCCTGATGAACAATTAGCGGTCACAAATGCTTCTCGTACCACTCCATGGTATGCTGATTATGCTAATTACATTGTTGCTAAATTTATACCACCTAGTTTCACATACCAGCAAAAGAAAAAGTTCTTCTATGATTTAAGACATTACTTCTGGGATGACCCACACCTTTATAAAGAAGGAGTAGATGGTGTTATTAGACATTGTGTACCTGAGCATGAACAGGAACAGATCCTACGCAAGTGTCACTCCGAACCGTATGGAGGACACCACGCTGGAGATAGAACTACACATAAGGTATTGCAATCTAGTTTTTATTGGCCTACTCACTTCAAAGATGTTCGTAAGTTTGTATTGTCTTGTGATGAATGTCAAAGAATTCGTAATATCAGTAGACGTCAAGAAATGACTATGAATTATTCTCTTGTCATTGAACCGTTTGATGTTTGGGGCTTTGATTATATGGGACCTTTTCCTGCCTCTAATGGATATACTCATATTTTAGTTGCTGTTGATTACGTTACTAAGTGGGTAGAAGCTATTCCAACTAGTAGTGCTGATCATAACACCTCTATTAAAATGCTTAAAGAAGTTATTTTTCCGAGGTTTGGAGTCCCTAGATACTTAATGACTGATGGTGGTTCAAATTTTATCCATGGTGCTTTTCGTAAAATGCTTGCTAAGTATGATGTTAATCATAGAATTGCATCCCCATATCACCTGCAGTCTAGTGGTTAAGTAGAAATGAGTAATAGAGAGCTCAAATTAATTTTGCAAAAGACTGTTAATAGATCTAGAAAGAATTGGTCCAAAAAACTTGATGACGCATTATGGGCCTATAGAACTACATATAAAAATCCTATGGGTATGTCTCCATATAAAATGGTTTATGGAAAAGCATGTCACTTACCTCTCGAACTTGAACATAAGGCATATTGGGCTATTAAAGAGCTCAATTATGATTTCAAACTTGCCGGTGAGAAGAGGTTATTTGACATTAGCTCACTCGATGAATGGAGAACCCAAGCCTATGAGAATGCCAAGCTGTTTAAAGAAAAAGTTAAAAGATGGCATGACAAAAGGATACAAAAGCGTGAGTTTAACGTAGGTGATTATGTTTTGCTTTTCAACTCTCGTTTAAGATTTTTTGCAGGAAAATTTCTCTCTAAATGGGAAGGCCCTTACGTTATCGAGGAGGTCTATCATTTCGGTGCAATAAAAATAAACAACTTCGGAGGCACAAATCCGAAGGTGGTGAACGGTCAAAGAATCAAACATTATATATCATGTAATCCTATAAATGTTGAAACTAATATTGTTGAAACCTTAACCCTGGAGGAATACATAAGACACTTTCCACAACATTCCAGCCTCCGAAAAGGAATAGGTATGTGGTACGGTAAGTAAACCGACTCCAAAACAATTCTAATAGCATTTTTCTCTCTGTTTTGGAATATTTAAGTATTTAGGAAAATAAGAAGTAATCTGGGAAGGACACGAGGCCTCCACGAGGGTGGAGGGCGTGCCCACCTATACTGGGCGCGCCCCCTGCCTCGTGGGCACCTCGTGTGCCCTCCAGACTCCGTTTTCTTGCACGATACTACTCTTGGTTGGTAAAAAATCATTATATAATATCCCGAAGGTTTTGACCACCGTATCACGCAAAAATCTTCTATTTTCATTTTGAGCTGTTTTTCTGACAGACCTAGAGCGCCATGACGTCTCCAAGCGCTCCCAAGGACAAGTTTTTCGAGAGGGTTATCAACCCCTATCTCGCGGAGGTGCTGCATCACCCTCAAACCATTGAGATGCGTGAGGGGGTGCTGCACATCCGCGATGTGGAGGGACCAAGGAGTACTGGAAGCGTGGAGATGCTACGTCTTGAGCTTGCGTTGGTTTTCCTCGAAGAGGAGAGGGTGATGCAGCAAAGTGTAGCGTAAGTATTTCCCTCAGTTTTGAGAACCAAGGTATCAATCTAGTAGGAGGCTCCTCAAAAGTCCCACGCACCTACACAAACAAACTGAGAACTTGCAACCAACGCAATAAAGGGATTGTCAATCCCTTCACGACCACTTGCGAAAGTGAGATCTAATAAAGATAGTATGATAAGATAAATATATTTTTGGTATTTTGTAATATAGATGCAAAAAGTAAAGATGCAAATAAAAGTAGATTGGAAGTAAATATGATAAGAGATAGACCCGGGGGCCATAGGTTTCACTAGTGGCTTCTCTCAAGATAGCATAAGTATTACGGTGGGTGAATAAATTACTGTCGAGCAATTGATAGAAAAGCGCATAGTTATGAGATTATCTAGGCATGATCATGTATATAGGCATCACGTCCATAACAAGTAGACCGACTCCTGCCTCCATCTACTACTATTACTCCACACATCGACCGCTATCCAGCATGCATCTAGAGTATTAAGTTCATAAGAACAGAGTAACGCATTAGGCAAGATGACATGATGTAGAGGGATAAACTCATGCAATATGATATAAACCCCATCTTGTTATCCTCGATGGCAACAATACAATACGTGCCTCGCAATCCTTTCTGTCACTAGGTAAGGACACCGCAAGATTGAACCCAAAGCTAAGCACTTCTTCCATGGCAAGAAAGATCAATCTAGTAGGCCAAACCAAACTGATAATTCGAAGAGACTTGCAAAGGTTACTTAATCATACATAAAAGAATTCAGAGAAGATTCAAATATTATTCATAGATAAACTTGATCATAAACCCACAATTCATCGGATCTCGACAAACACACCGCAAAAAGAGATTACATCGAATAGATCTCCACAAGAGAGGGGGAGAACATTGTATTGAGATCCAAAAAGAGAGAAGAAGCCATCTAGCTAATAACTATGGACCCATAGGTTTGTGGTAAACTACTCACAACTCATCGGAGGGGCAAGGATGTTGATGTAGAGGCCCTCCATGCTTGATTCCCCCTTCGGCAGAGTGAAGGCGAAGGCTCCAAGATGGGATCTCGTGGATACAGAAGGTTACGATGGTGGAAATTGTGTTTTATGGTGCCCCCGGATGTTTTCAGGGTGCGTAGGTATATATAGGAAGAAGAAGTACGTCGGTGGCCGCCCGAGGGGCCCATGAGACAGGGGGCGCGCCCTATAGGGGGGCGCCCTCCTATCTCGTGGAGGCTCCGGTTGCTTCTTGACTTGCACTCCAAGCTCTCTGGATCACATTCGGTGAGAAAATCACGTTCCCGAAGGTTTCATTCCGTTTGGACTCCATTTGATATTCCTTTTCTTCGAAATACTGAAATAGGCAAAAAAAACAGCAATATGGGCTGGGAATCCGGTTAATAGGTTAGTCCCAAAAATGATATAAAAGTGGAAAATAAAGCCCAATAAAGCCTAAAACAGTAGATAAAGTAGCGTGGAGCAATCAAAATTTATAGATACGTTGGAGACGTATCAGGCATCCCCAAGCTTAATTCCTGCTCGTCCTCGAGTAGGTAAATGATAAAAAGAGAATTTTTTATGCGGAGTGATACTTTGGCATAATTTCAATGTAAATCTTCTTAATTGTGGTATGAATATTTAGATCCGAAAGATTCAAGAAAAAAGTTCATATTGACATAAAAATAATAATACTTCAAGTATACTAACTAAGCAATTATGTCTTCTCAAAATAACATGGCCAAAGAAAGTTATCCCTACAAAATCATATAGTCTGGCTATGCTCCATCTTCCACACACAAAATATTTAAATCATGCACAACCCCGATGACAAGCCAAGCAATTGTTTCATACTTTAACATTTTCAAAACTTTTTCAATCTTCACGCAATACATGAGCGTGAGCCATGGATATAGCACTATATGTGGAATAGAATGGTTGTTGTGGAGAAGACAAAAAGGGAGAAGATAGTCTCACATCAACTAGGCGTATCAACGGGCTATGGAGATGCCCATCAATAGATATCAATGTGAGTGAGTAGGGATTGCCATGCAACATATGCACTAGAGCTATAAGTATATGAAAGCTCACAAAAGAAACTAAGTGGGTGTGCATCCAACTCGCTTGCTCACGAAGACCTAGGGCATTTGAGGAAGCCCATCATTGGAATATACAAGCCAAGTTCTATAATGAAAAATTCCCACTAGTATATGAAAGTGACAAAATGAGAGACTCTCTATCATGAAGATCTTGGTACTACTTTGAAGCACAAGTGTGGTAAAAGGATAGTAACATTGCCCTTCTCTCTTATTCTCTCTTTTTTTGGGCCTTTTCTCTTTTTTTATGGCCTTTTTTTTCTTTCTCTCTTTTTTTCTTTTATTTTTCGTCCGGAGTCTCATCCCGACTTGTGGGGGAATCATAGTCTCCATCATCCTTTCCTCACTGGGACAATGCTCTAATAATGATGATCATCACACTTTTATTTACTTACAACTCAAGAATTACAACTCGATACTTATAACAAAATATGACTCTATATGAATGCCTCCGGCGGTGTACCGGGATATGCAATGAATCAAGAGTGACATGTATGAAAGAATTATGAACGGTGGCTTTGTCACAAATACGATGTCAACTACATGATCATGCTAGCAATATGACAATGATGGAGCGTGTCATAATAAACGGAACGGTGGAAAGTTGCATGGCAATATATCTCGGAATGGCTATGGAAATGCCATAATAGGTAGGTATGGTGGCTGTTTTGAGGAAGATATATGGTGGGTGTATGATACCGGTGAAAAGTGAGCGGTATTAGCGAGGCTAGCAATGGTGGAAGGATGGGAAAAAGTGCGTATAATCCATGGACTCAACATTAGTCATAAAGAACTCATATACTTATTGCAAAAATCTAGAAGTTATCAAAGCAAAGTATTACACTCATGCTCCTAGGGGGATAGATTGGTAGGAAAAGACCATCGCTCGTCCCCGACCGCCACTCATAAGGAAGACAATCAATAAATAAATCATGCTCCGAGTTCATCACATAACGGTTCACCATACGTGCATGCTACGGGAATCACAAACTTCAACACAAGTATTCTTTAAATTCACAACTACTCAACTAGCATGACTCTAATATCACCATCTTCATATCTCAAAACAATTATCAAGCATCAAACTTTTCTTAGTATTCAACGCACTCAAAAGAAAGTTTCACATATCTTGAATACCAAGTATATTAATATTTAAGAAAATTACCATGCTATTAACGACTCTCAAAATAATATAAGTGAAGCATGAGAGATCAATAGTTTCTTTAAAACAAATATACCATAGTGCTCTAAAATATCCAAGTGAAGCACTAGAGCAAAAATTATCACGCTCAAAAGATATAAGTGAAGCACTATGAGCAAAACTATCAAGCTCAAAAGATATAAGTGAAGCACATAGAGTATTCTATCAAATTCCAATTTATGTATGGCTCTCTCAAAAGGTGTGTACAGCAAGGATGATTGTGGTAAAACTAAAAAGCAAAAACTAATATAAAACACGATGCTCCAAGCAAAACACTTATCATGTGGTGAATAAAAATATAGCCCCAAGTAAAGTTACCAATGAACGAAGACGAAAGAGGGGATGCCTTCCCGGGGCATCCCCAAGCTTAGGATTTTGGCTATTCTTGAATATCTTGGGGCGCCATGGGCATCCCCAAGCTTAGGCTCTTGCCACCCTTTATTCCATAGTCCATAAAAGCTTTACCCAAAACTTGAAAACTTCACAACACAAAACTCAATAGAAATCTCGTGAGCTATGTTAGAGAAAGAAAACAAAAGACTACTTTAAGGTACTGCAATGAACTCATTCTTTATTTATATTGGTGTTAAACCTACTGTATTCCAACTTCTCTAAGTATTATAAACTATTTTACTAGCCATAGATTCATCAAAATAAGCAAACAACACACGAAAAACAGAATCTGTCAAAAACAGAACAGTCTGTAGTAATTTGTAACTAACGCAAACTTCTGGAACTCCAAAAAATATACCAAAATTAGACGACCTAGACAATTTGTTTATTGATCAGAAGAAATTGGGATAACTATTTTATCGCGTTCTGGTGATTTTTAACAATTCGGGCACTGAGCGCAAAGTTTCTGGAAATTACAGCAAGATCAAATAACTATCATCCAAGAAGATCCAATAGGTTTAACTTGGCACAAACACTAATTAAAAGATAAAACCACATCTAAACAGAAAGTAGATGGATTATTTATTCCTAAACAGAAACAAAAGAAAAAAACATAAAGAAAATTGGGTTGCCTCCCAACTAGCGCTATCGTTTAACGCCCCTAGCTAGGCATAAAAGCGAAGATAGATCTAACGAGTGACATCTTTGGCACTAACTCATAAGTAGCACGCATGATAGATTCATAAGGTAATTTAACTTTCTTTCTTGGAAAGTTCTCCATGCCTTTCTTTAAGGGAATTTGGAATCTAATATTCCCTTTCTTCATATCAATAATCGCACCAATAGTTCTAAGGAAAGGTCTATCAAGAATAATAGGACATGAAAGATTGCAATCTATATCAAGAACGATAAAATCTACGGGCACCAAATTTCTATTTGCAACGATAAGAACATCATTGATCCTTCCCATAGGCTTTTTAATGGTGGAATCCGCAAGGTGCAAATTTAAAGAACAATCATCAAGATCATGGAAACCTAGAATATCACATAAAGTTTTCGGAATCATGGAAACACTAGCACCCAAATCACATAAAGCAAAACACTCATAATTTTTAATTCTAATCTTTATAGTAGGTTCCCACTCATCATTAAGTTTCTAGGTATAGAAACTTCCAAATTAATTTTCTCATCATAAGATTGCATCAAGGCATCAACAATATGCTTGGTAAAAGCTTTATTTTGACTATAAGCATGAGGAGAATAATCAACGATTTGCAACAAGGAAATACAACCTTTTAAAGAGCAATTATCATAATTAAATTCCTTGAAGTCCGAGATAGTGGGTTCAACATTATTAAAAGTTGAGGATTCTTCAATCTCACTTTTACCAAATTCATCATTAAGATCTAAAGATTCCGAATTCTTGGGACGCCTTCTAGGCAAAGTTGATTCATCATCAGTCCCATAATTATCAAAGTTCATATTGCAAAATATAGATCTAATCGGAGACGCATCGATAACTTTAAGATCCTCATCATTATTTTCACGGAAACTAGACGAACACGCTTTTATAAAGCTTTCTTTCTTAGCACGCAATCTAGCGGTTCTTTCCTTGCATTCGTCAATGGAAATTCTCATTACTTTGAGAGAATCATTGATATTATGCTTAGGAGAAGAAGATCCAAGTTTAAGATAATTAACATCAAGCGAAAGTCTGTCAACGTTCCTAGCCAAATCATCAACATTGAGCAATTTTTCTTCAAGCATAGCATTAAAATTATTTTGAGAGATCATAAATTCTTTCATGCTATTCTCAAAATCAGAGGGCATCTTATTAAAATTACCATAAGAATTATTGTAGGAATTCCCATAATTATTGGAGGGATTACTAGGGAACGGTCTAGCATTAAAATTTCCTCTATAAGCATTGTTTCCAAAACTATTCCTACCAACAAAATTCACATCCATAGATTCATTATTATTCTCAATCAAGGAAGACAAAGGCATATCATTGGGATCAAGCGGAGTATTTTTAGTAGCAAGCATCTTCATAAGTTCATTCATCTTTCCACTCAAAACATTGATTTCTTCTATAGCATGCACTTTTTTACTAGAAGATCTTTCGGTGTGCCATTGAGAATAATTAGCCATAATATTATCAATTAACTTTGTAGCATCTCCTAACATGATTTCCATAAAGGTGCCTCCCGTGGCCGAATCTAAGAGATTTCTAGAAGCAAAGTTCAAACCGGCATAAAAATTTTGTATGATCATCCATAAGTTCAAACCATGAGTAGGGCAATTGCGAAGCATCAATTTCATTCTTTCCCAAGATTGGGCAACATGCTCATGATCAAGTTGTTTAAAATTCATAATATCGTTCCTAAGAGTGATGATCTTAGCGGGAGGAAAATACTTAGAGATAAAAGCATCTTTGCACTTGTTCCAAGAATCAATACTATTTTTAGGCAAAGACAAAAACCAAACTTTAGCGCGATCTCTAAGTGAAAACGGAAATAACTTCAGTTTGACAACATTGTTATCCGTATCTTTCTTCTTTTGCATATCACACAAATCAACAAAGTTGTTTAGATGAGTAGCGGCATCTTCGCTAGGAAGGCCGGCGAATTGATCTTTCATAACAAGATTCAGCAAAGCGGTATTGATTTCACAAGACTCATCATTATTAAGAGGAGCAATCAGAGTACTAAGGAAATCATTATTATTCGTATTCGAGAAGTCACGCAATTTGGTATTATCTTGCGCCATGGCAACAAGTAATCCAACACACAAGCAAACAGAAAAACGACGAGCAAAAAAGAGAGGAGGAGACTGGGAAAGAGAGGGCAAATAAAACGGCAAGGGTGAAGTGGGGGAGAGGAAAACGAGAGGCAAATGGCAAATAATGTAAATGCGAGGGAGATAGGTTTGTGATGGGTACTTGGTATGTCTTGACTTGAGCGAAGACCTCCCCGGCAACGGCGTCAGAAATCCTTCTTGCTACATCTTGAGCTTGCGTTGGTTTTCCTCGAAGAGGAGAGGGTGATGCAGCAAAGTGTAGCATAAGTATTTCCCTCAGTTTTGAGAACCAAGGTATCAATCCAGTAGGAGGATCCTCAAAAGTCCCACGCACCTACACAAACAAGCGAGAACTGCAACCAACACAATAAAGGGGTTGTCAATCCCTTCACGGCCACTTCATGAAAGTGAGATCTAATAAAGATAGTATGATAAGATAAATATATTTTTGGTATTTCATAATATAGATGCAAAAAGTAAAGATGCAAATAAAAGTAGATTGGAAGTAAATATGATAAGAGATAGACCCGGGGCCATAGGTTTCACTAGTGGCTTCTCTCAAGATAGCATAAGTATTACGGTGGGTGAATAAATTACTGTCGAGCAATTGATCGAAAAGCGCATAGTTATGAGATTATCTAGGCATGATCATGTATATAGGCATCACGTCCATAACAAGTAGACCGACTCCTGCCTGCATCTACTACTATTACTCCACACATCGGCCGCTATCCAGCATGCATCTAGAGTATTAAGTTCATAAGAACAGAGTAACGCATTAAGCAAGATGACATGATGTAGAGGGATAAACTCATGCAATATGATATAAACCCCATCTTGTTATCCTCGATGGCAACAATACAATACGTGCCTTGCAAACCTTTCTGTCACTAGGTAAGGACACCGCAAGATTGAACCCAAAGCTAAGCACTTCTCCCATGGCAAGAAAGATCAATTTAGTAGGCCAAACCAAACTGATAATTCGAAGAGACTTGCAAAGATTACTTAATCATACATAAAAGAATTCAGAGAAGATTCAAATATTATTCATAGATAAACTTGATCATAAACCCACAATTCATCGGATCTCGACAAACACACCACAAAAAGAGATTACATCGAATAGATCTCCACAAGAGAGGGGGAGAACATTGTATTGAGATCCAAAAAGAGAGAAGAAGCCATCTAGCTAATAACTATGGACCGTAGGTCTGTTGTAAACTACTCACAACTCATCGGAGGGGCAAGGATGTTGATGTAGAGGCCCTCCATGCTTGATTCCCCCTCCGGCAGAGTGCAGGCGAAGGCTCCAAGATGGGATCTCGTGGATACAGAAGGTTACGGTGGTGGAAATTGTGTTTCGTGGTGCCCCCAGATGTTTTCGGGGTGCGTAGGTATATATAGGAAGAAGAAGTACGTCGGTGGCCGCCCGAGGGGCCCACAAGACAGGGGGCACACCCTATAGGGGGGCGGGTGCCCTCCTATCTCGTGGAGGCTCCGTTTTCTTCTTGACTTGCACTCCAAGTTCTCTGGATCACGTTCGGTGAGAAAATCACGTTCCCGAAGGTTTCATTCCGTTTGGACTCCGTTTGATATTCCTTTTCTTCGAAATACTGAAATAGGCAAAAAACAGCAATATGGGATGGGCCTCCGGTTAATAGGTTAGTCCCAAAAATGATATAAAAGTGGAAAATAAAGCCCAATAAAGCCTAAAACAGTAGATAAAGTAGCATGGAGCAATCAAAAATTATAGATACGTTGGAGACGTATCAGGAGACAAAGCTCGAAGCGATGGAACAACAAGTTTTCTAGTGCCAAGGGATGGTGGAGCGCGGACTTAATGCCAACCAGATGATGATGGCGGAGTTCACCAACAACCACAAGCTGGACACCAAGAACATTGGGGAGACCATCTTCAAGCTTAATGAGAAAATCGAGCATCTCCAAGCCCAGATCTATGACCTGCAAAACCAAAACTGTGAGTATGAATATAGATTCAAGAGGATGAGTTTGGCTGCAGATTTGAGGATCCCAGAGACTCGATCATCCTTCTATGATGGTGAGCCTATGCCTTGAAAGATGGACGACAAGCCTACATCATCAACAACTCCTTCTTCACCACCTCCGAGGACATAATCACATGGGTATGGGCACTCCCCTTGGCAACTGCCAAGCTTGGGGGAGGTGCCCCGGTATCGTATCACCATCACACTCCTATCTTTATCGTTTTACTTAGTTCGATCCTTTAGTAATATCTTGATCTAGTAGAATAAAGTTTTGGTATGATCTAGATTTGAGTTTTGCTTTGTGATCTCTCTATGTAATCGAGTCCGTCGGCTATATATAATAAAGATTAGTGTTGAGTCAAGGGCTTTGCTATCTTGCTATGATCTTGAGGAAATAGAAAGAATAAAAAGAAATAAAAGGGACCATATTGATCTTATGGATAGTACTGACTTCACATATAAAGAGTATGATGGTTAAAAGTTCTTGAGAGTTAGCAAACATAGTTTTGGTCATCGTTGCAATTAATAGGAAGTAATAAAGAAAGAGAGGTTTTCACATATAAATATACTATCATGGACATCTTTTATAATTGTGAGCACTCATTAAAGTATGACATGCTAAAGATTTGATGTTGGACAAGGAAGACAACTTAATGATTTATGTTTTCTCACATCTCAGTTAAAGTATATTGCCATGGATCATTCAAACATGTTGAGCTTGCCATTCCCCCTCATGCTAGCCAAATTTCTTGCACCAAGTAGAGATACTACTTGTGCTTCCGAATATCCTTAAACCCAGTTTTGCCATGAGAGTCCACCATACCTACCTATGGATTGAGTAAGATCCTTCAAGTAAGTTGTCATGTTGCAGGCAATAAAAATTTCTCTCTAAATATGTATGACTTGTTAGTGCGGAGAAAATAAGCTTTATACGATCGTGTGATATGGAAGTAATAAAAGCGACGGACTGCATAATAAAGGTTCATATCACAAGTGGCAATATAAAGTGGCGTTCTTTTGCATTATGATTTTGTACATCCAACCCTAAAAGCACATGACAACTTCTGCTTTCCTCTGCGAAGGGCCTATCTTTTAATTTATGTCTTTTACATTATGCAAGAGTCAAGGTGATCCTCACCTTTCCCTTTTTCATTTTATCCTTTGGCAAGCACCTCGTGTAGAAAGATTCTGATATATATATATCCAATTGGATGTAAGTTAGCATGAATTATTATTTTTGACATTACCCTTGAGGTAAACGTTGGGAGGCAACACTATAAGCCCCTATCTTTCTCCGTGTCCGATTCAAATTCCAGAACCATAAGTATTGCGTGAGTGTTAGCAATTGTAGAAGACTATATGATAGTTGAGTATGTGGACTTGCTGAAAAGCTCTATTCTTGACTCTTTCCGATGTTATGATAAATTGCAATTGCTTCAATGACTGAGATTATAGTTTGTTAGTTCTCAATGAAGTTTCTGATTCAAACTTGATATTGTGAATATATTGTTACTTGAGCATAAGAAATCATATGAGAATATATATATATATATATATATATATATATATATATATATATATATATATATATATATATATATATACTACAAGCAGTGGTAGTTACCACCACTTGTTTTTGTATGTTGTATGTAGTATCTGTCAAAACCGAGAGTATGTATGTGTAGTATGTAGTATATAACAATGATTAGGTAGTATATATACTAATTTTAGGTAGTATGTACCATTTTTGAGTATGCTCTTTTTACGTACAAATATGTATGTATTTCATAAATATAACAAAAACTATGGGCTCATATGCAATTTTTTCACGTAACTTGCTTTGAAATATCTTACATATAGTATATGAACATATTGAAAATAATAAAATAGTATATATAGTGCCATTTGGTAGTATATGAGATATGTGGGGTAACATATATATTTTGATATCTATGCACTGTAATTCTTCACCCACCTCTATTTTGATATCTATGCACTGTAATTTTACGTTTCAGTAAATTTTGTCTTATTTTAGACATAAAAAGAGAACGTAAGAAAACCTATAATCGTCGTAATTTTTTTATGTTATGTAAAATTACAAATGTAAAAATATAGTGTAAAATGTACATAAAATACAATTTTGACCTATATTTTTTTGTTATGCGAATTTTATGCAGTAAATCAATATGAATGTAACTATTTGTATTTCAAATGTAATTTATTTATAAAATGATTGTAAGATTACCTCGGGTGAAGAATAACTTATTCTGCACCCTGGGTGATGAATAGTAACACTATATATATATATATATATATATATATATATATATATATATATATATATATATATATATATATATATATATATATATATGTGTGTGTGTGTGTGTGTGTGTGTGTGTGTGTGTGTGTGTGTGTGTGTTGTTGTTGTTACAAGAATAATCATGATGCCCTCATATAGACACCTCTATCTCTAAACATGTGGACATATTTTTCGATATCGGCTTCCGCTTGAGGACGAGGTCTAAGCTTGGGGGAGTTGATACGTCCATTTTTTATCATGCTTTTATATTGATATTTATTGCATTATGGGCTGTTATTGCACATTATGTCACAATACTTATGGCTATTCTCTCTTATTTTGCAAGGTTTAACATGAAGAGGAGAATGCTTGCACTGGGATTCAAAATGGAAAAGGAGAAAATATTGAAACCTATTCTGCACAGCTCCAAAAGTCCTGAAACTCCACGAAAGTCATTTTTGGAAATTATGATAATTATTGAGCGAAAGAAGTACCAGAGGGGGCCCACACCCTGGCCACGAGGGTGGGGGCGCGCCCACCCCTACTGGGCGCGCCCCCTGCCTCGTGGGCCCCCTGGTAGCCCTCCGGTGCCCATCTTCTGCTATATGAAGTCTTTTACCCTGGAAAAAATCATAAGCAAGCTTACGGGACGAAACTCCGCCGCCACGAGGCGAAACCAATCTAGGGCTCCAGGGGAGCTGTTCTGCCGGGGAAACTTCCCTCCGAGAGGGGGAAATCATCACCATCGTCATCACCAACGATCCTCTCACCGGGAGGGGGTCAATCTCCATCAACATCTTCACCAGCACCATCTCCTCTCAAACCCTAGTTCATCTCTTGTATCCAATCTTTGTCCCAAAGCCTCAGATTGGTACCTGTAGGTTGCTAGTAGTGTTGATTACTCTTTGTAGTTGATGCTAGTTGGTTTATTCGGTGAAAGATTATATGTTCAGATCCTTAATGCATATTAATACCCCTCTAATTATGAACATGAACATGATTTGTGAGTAGTTACATTCGTTCCTGAGGACATGGGGAGAAGTCTTGCTATTAGTAGTCATGTGAATTTGGTATTCGTTCGATATTTTGATGAGATGTATGTTGTCTTTCCTCTAGTGGTGTCATGTGAACGTCAACTACATGACACTTCACCATTGTTTGGGCCTAGGGGAAGGCATTGGGAAGTAATAAGTAGATGATGGGTTGCTAGAGTGATAGAAGCTTAAACCCTAGTTTGTGTGTTGCTTCGTAAGGGGCTGATCTGGATCCACTTGTTTCATGCTATGGTTAGGTTTACCTTAATACTTCTTTTGTAGTTGCGGATGCTTGCAATAGGGGTTAATCATAAGTGGGATGCTTGTCCAAGAAAGGGCAGTACCCAAGCACCGGTCCACCCATATACCAAATTATCAAAGTAACGAACGCGAATCATATGAGCGTGATGAAACTAGCTTGACGATAATTCTCATGTGTCCTCGGGAGCGCTTTTCTCAATATAAGAATTAGTCCAGGCTTGTCCTTTGCTACAAAAAGGATTGGGCCATCTTTCTGCACCTTATTTACTTTCATTACTTGTTACCCGTTACAAATTATCCTATCAAAAACTATCTGTTACCTACAATTTCAGTGCTTGCAGAGAATACCTTACTGAAAACTGCTTGTCATTTCCTTCTGCTCCTTGTTGGGTTCGTCACTCTTACTTATCGAAAGGACTATGATAGATCCCCTATACTTGTGGGTCATCAATGAACCTAGTGATAATGTTAATGATGATTTTCATATTGATGCTCAACCTAGCAATAACAATTATGTGGAGATTGAACCTGCTGTTGATATTGATAACCCACAATCAAAGAATCGACGTTATAATAAGAGAGACTTCATTGCTAGGAAGCACGGTAAAGAAAGAGAACCATGGGTTCTGAAACCCATGCCTTTTCCTCCTAAACCATCCAAGAAAAAGGATGATGAGGATTTTGAGAGCTTTGCTGAAATGATTAGACCTATCTTTTTGCATATGCGTTTAACTGATATGCTTAAAATGAATCATTATGCTAAGTATATGAAAGATATTGTTACAAATAAAAGAAAGATACCGGAAGCTAAAATTTCTACCATGCTTGCAAATTATACTTTTAAAGGTGGAATGCCTAAGAAACTAGGAGATCCATGAGTACCAACTATACCATGCTCCATTAAAAGAAACTATGTTAAAACTGCTTTATGTGATCTTGGAGCCGGTGTTAGTGTTATGTCTCTCACTTTATATCGTAGACTTGATTTGAATAAGTTGACACCTACTGAAATATCTTTGCAAATGGCTGATAAATCAATTGCTATACCTGTCGGTATTTGTGAGGATGTGCCTGTTGTGGTTGCAAACGTTACTATTTTAACGGACTTTGGTAGCCTTGATATTCCCGAGGACGATAGTATGTCGATTATCCTTGGTAGACCCTTTTTGAATACTGCAGGGGCTATTATTGATTGCACCGAAGGCAATGTCACTTTTCATGTTAATGGTAATGCGCATACGGTACAATTTCCAAGGAAACAACCTCAAGTCCACAGTATCAATTCTATTGGAAAAACTTCAACAATTACTATTGGAGGTTTTGAATTCCCTCTTCCTACCGTCAAGAAGAAATATGATATTCTCATTGTTGGGGACGTGCATATCCCCGTTCAGGTAACCTAGTGTTATTCGGAAATTCTCCGGTTTCATGTTATTTGGAAAGAGTTTGTTAACAAGACTTGATCAACCTTGTTAGTGGATTCCTTTTGATGAGCATGAGATGGATGAAGTTAGAAAGCACAACTCTCTGTACCCTCCTTTTACTTTCTGTTATTTAGATTAAATAAAGAGAAAATAGTATTTTCTGTCTGCTTTCTGAATTATCCTTGCAATAAAAATACCCCGAAAATAAAAGTTCTCCAAACGTCCCGAAAATAAAATATGATTTTTGTAGAATATTTAAGAATATCTAGCACTAAGAACACACCAGGGGCCCCCACCATCTGGCCACGAGGGTACAGGGCGCGCCCCCTGCCTCGTGGGCCCCACGTGGACCCCCTCCACTTATTCTAGCACCCACTCACTTCGTCTTCCTCCAGAAAAAATCCTCCCATAGCTCAAACCCGTGTTCTAGCTCATCTTGCTGCCATTTTTGATCTCATTGCTCAAAGCTCCATTCACAAAACTGTTTTGGGGGATTGTTCTTCGGTATGTGATTCCTCCAATGGTCCAATTAGTTTTTTTTCTAGTGCTTTATTTATTGCAAATTTTTTCTGCTAAGGTGACCCTGTTCTTGAGCTTGCATGGCAAATTTATATAGTCTAAAGCAGATTTAATGCATGATGTAGCCTCTAGGCACTTGTGGGAGTAGTTGCTATCAGTCTTGTTGAGTTTGGTTCACTTTTATTTTGAGTCACTAAAAATTACATAAATTTTTAGAGGGAGAAAATGTTGAAGAGGTTGTTGAGAGGTTCTTCGAGTCGAAGCTCGAAGGTTAAGCAAAATGAAGAGAATAAAAATCCCAAATATAATCTTCCTCGCACTGCGTAGGTTCGGTCGTGCGAATGGCCTTGTGATGAGTTCTTGAGAGCCGTCGGAACTTATGATGACTTTTATTACTTGGCTGAGAATGCAGGCCTCACCGACTTCCTCCACGACCAGTGCGAACAGTATCTCCTACTCACTAATTTTTTCATGCAAAATATTTATTTCCATGCTAAGAAATCACCACCTTCATTGGAGTTTCACTTATATGATGAGGTTAGGAGATGTCACTCCATGATTTTTGTCGGGTCTGCAAGATACCCTTTGTGGGCAGCATCGAGGAACCACTCTGTAGTGATGTGGATGGATTTATTGATAGAATTGTTGTAGGGGAAATGAGAAAAGTTTCCGATGCTAGAATTACTAGTATACATTTTCCTGTTCTACGTTACTATGCAATATTTGCTAGTAGATGCTTAATTGGTCGCGGGAACAGTGGAAATCTTAGTACTCCTGATCTAGTCATTTTGTGACATGCTTTGTTTCGGGATACAACTTTCAGCTTAGGCGCTATCATTGCTAAACGATTAACCTTGAACCATACAAATGGCCCCATCTTCGGAGGCATCTTTGCTTCTCGCCTGGCTACACACTTTGAGATACCTATTAGGCATTATGAGAAAGAGGAAAAGTTGTTGCCCTCTATTTTTCTAGATTATAAGAGTATGGTAGCACATGATTTTATCGTTAAAACTAAGAAGAAGATGCTTAAGTATAATTTGATATTTGGTAAAACTCACGATGAGGTTATTACCTTGCCTGCACCCTCTTTGATTAATATACTTTCAGGCACGTACCTCATCTTGCCAGAGGCCATTTATGCATACTGGAGCCCGACACAAGTTCCAGAGCCTGAGCTTGATCCACCACTTGACCCTTATCGACAGTCTGTTTATCAGTGGGATCCGGAGGAGATCGCCAACCAGTGGCACCCTGAGGACCCTCCTCAGTACACCGAAGAGAGTAGCTTCGATCCGTGGCCCTAGACCAACTAAGGCCAAAAGCCTAAGCTTGGGGGAGTACGTATTTCTCACCGATATTACATTCATGTTCACACACTCATTCTAGTTGTTGGTGCTCATACTTTTTCATTGTACTATCCATGCTAGTTTATTTTCTTTTCTAAGTCTTCTTCTTGTGTGTTTGAAAAGCCTTAAGAAAAACCAAAAAAATTTAGTTGTAGATTTTAGCTAGTTTATTTTCCACGCTTGTAGTAGTAGTAACTAAAAGAAAACCCAAAAAGATTTCTCGTTCTTCTTTTTCTTGTTAGGGGCTTTCCCGTGTAAATAGTTTTATTTCTTTTATTTTTTCTGGGGGTTGAGAGGAGAAGACCATGATGAAAATGTTGAGTGGCTCTCATATGCATTATTGTTGATTTAACCAAGAGCCCATATTACCTTGTCTTCTTCCTTGTATTAAATGCTTGCAGATTCTAGCTTAGTCCAATGCACGTGCACTATTATTATTATCCACACCGTTCGGGCGTGCAAGTGAAAGGCAATAATGATGATATATGATGGACTGATTGAGATGAGAGAAGTTGGTACGAACTCGACCTATCTTGTTTTTGTAAATATGATTAGTTCATCGTTCCTGATTCAGCCTATTATGAATGAAACATGTTTGCAATGACAATGAGAGATTATAGTTGCTCATGCCATGCTTAATTTTCTAGGAGTTTATAATGGTTTACCTTGCGTGCCAACATGGTATTAAAATAGTTGTGATGTGGTATGATAGGGTGGTATCCTCCTTTGAACGATTCGGGTGGCTTGACTTGGCACATGTTCACGCATGTAGTTGAAACAAAATCAACATAGCCTCCACGATATTTATGTTCATGGTGAATTATATCCTACTCATGCTTGCACTCAGTGTTGATTAATTTTAATGCATGTTCATGACTGTTGTCGCTCTCTAGTTGGTCGCTTCCCAGTCTTTTTCTAGCCTTCACTTGTACTAAGCGGGAATACTGCTTGTGCATCCACTTCCATAAACCTCAAAGTTATTCCATATGAGTCCACCATACCTTCCTATATGGCGGTGTTTACCTGCCGTTCCAAGTAAATTTGTATGTGCCAAACTCTAAACCTTCAAATGAAATTCTGTTTTGTATGCTCGAATAGCTCATGTATCAACTCGGGCTGTCTATATCTTCCATGCTAGGTGGGTTATTCTCACGATGAGTGGACTCCACTCACCGTTCACGAGAAAATGGCCAATAATCGGGATGCCCAGTCCCATGCTCAAATCAAAATAATTGCAAACAAAACTCCCCCATGACTGTTGTTGGTTGGAGGCACCCGTTGTTTCGGGCAAGCCATGGAATGATGCTTGTTGGTGGTGGGGGAGTATAAACTTTACCATTCTGTTTGGGAACCGCCTATAATGTGTGTAGCATGGAAGATATCGATATCTCTTGGTTGTTATGTTGACAATGGAAGTATGCCACTCAAAATATTATTTATCTCTATTTCAAAACTCGAGCTCTGGCACCTCTACAAATCCCTGCTTCCCTCTGTGAAGGGCCTATCTATTTACTTTTATGCTGAGTCATCATCCTCTTATTAAAAAGCACCAGTTGGAGAGCACCGCTGTCATTTGCATGCATTACTATTAATTTACATTGAGTATGACTGTGACTGGATCTCTTTTACCATGAATTACAATGTCTAGTCAGTCCTTGATCTTTAGAGGTGCTCTACATTTATGTTTTGCGGTCTCAGAAAGGGCTAGCGAGATACCATCTTGTTATATCACATTATGATTGTTTTGAGAAAGTGTTGTCATATGAGATTTATTATTATTGCTCGCTAGTTGATTATGCCATTGATATGAGTAAACATGGGACCTAAATGTTATTGTGAATATGGTTAGTTCATAACCTTTGCTGAAAACTTGAATGCTGGCTTTACATATTTGCAACAACAAGATCAAAGAGAGTTTGTAAAAGTTTTTCTTTATCACTTTCAGTTTGTCAACTGAATTGCTTGAGGACAAGCAAAGGTTTGAGCTTGGGGGAGTTGATACATCTCCAACGTATCTACTTTTCCAAACACTTTAGCCCTTGTTTTGGACTCTAACTTGCATGATTTAAATGGAACTAACCCAGACTGACATTGTTTTTAGCAGAATTGCCATGGTGTTATTTTTGTGCAGAAATAAAAGTTCTCGGAATGACCTGAAACTTTACGGAGAATATTTTTGGAATAAATAAAAAATACTGGCGAAAGAATCAACATCAAGGGGCCCACACCCTGTCCACGAGGGTGCAGGGCACGCTCACCCCCCGGGGTGCGCCCCCTGCCTCGTGGCCCCCCTGAGACTCCACCGACCTCAACTCCAACTCCATATATTCACGTTCGGGGAGAAAAAAATCAGAGAGAAGGATTCATCGCGTTTTACGATTCGGTGCCGCCGCCAAGCCCTAATCTCTCTTGGGAGGGCTGATCTGGAGTCCGTTCGGGGCTCCGGAGAGGGGAATCCGTCGCCGTCGTTATCATAAACCTTCCTCCATCACTAATTTCATGATGCTCACCGCCGTGCGTGAGTAATCCCATCGTAGGCTTGCGGGACGGTGATGGGTTGGATGAGATGTTTTGTTAGGGTTTGATCCCTAGTATCCATTATGTTCTGAGATTGATGTTGCTATGACTTTGCTATGCTTAATGCTTGTCACTAGGGCCCGAGTGCCATGAATTCAGATCTAAACCTATTATGTTTTCATGAATATATGTGAGTTCTTGATCCTATTTTGCAAGTCAATAGTCACCTACTATGTGTTATGATCCGGCAACCCCGAAGTGACAATAATCGGGACCACTCTCGGTGATGACCGTAGTTTGAGGAGTTCATGTATTCACTAAGTGTTAATGCTTTGGTCCGGTACTCTATTAAAAGGAGGCCTTAATATCCCTTAGTTTCCAATAGGACTCCGTTGCCACGGGAGTGTAGGATAAAAGATGTCATGCAAGTTCTTTTCCATAAGCACGTATGACTATATTTGGGATACATGCCTACATTACATTGATGAACTGGAGCTAGTTCTGTGTCACCCTATGTTATAACTGTTGCATGAGGAATCACATCCGACATAATTATCCATCATTGATCCATTGCCTACGAGCTTTTTACATATTAATCTTTGCTTAGTTACTTTTCCGTTGCCACTGTTACAATTACTACAAAAACTGCTACTGTTACTTTTGCCACCGTTATTTTTACTTCTATATTATTTTGCTACTAAATACCTTGCTGCAGATATTAAGTCTTTCAGGTGTGGTTGAATTGACAACTCAACTGCTAAAACTTGAGAATATTCTTTGGCTCCTCTTGTGTCGAATCAATAAATTTGGGTTGAATACTCTATCCTCGAAAACTGTTGCGGTCCCCTGTACTTGTGGGTTATCACTCTCGCGGAAGAACAAAAAATGATTTTTTTTTCGTTTCTGAGAGGCATGGCCGTGCCTCTTGCGGAAGCAAAACTGTGTCTCCCATTGAGAAAACGTGTTTTTTTCGTTTCCGAAAGGCACGGTCGTGCCTCTCGCGGACGAAAAAAAACAGAAAATACGTTTTTTTTTCCGTTTTCGAGAGGCACGGCTGTGCCTCTTGTGACAGCAAAACCGTGCCTCTGGCGGAAGGGAAAAAAAACAAAAATCATGTTTTTTTCGTTTTCGAGAGGCATGGTCGTGCTTCCCGCGAAAGCAAAACCGTGCCTCTCACGGAAGGAAAACCGCGCCTCTCGTGAAAAAAAGAAAACACGCTTTTCCACGCTAAAAAAGTTTTTGATTTTTTGTCCAAAAGATAAGAAAGGTCAGTGAAAAACCGGCAGGCCAAAAAAGGGAAAAAGCGTTTAAAATGCCGAAAACGCGTGCAAAAAAAATCCGGAGGATACACCCAGAGCGCGACACGTGGTGGCAGCTGAGAGTGGGCCAAGTGGCGCTCTCAGCCCAACCCCAAGCGATTGTTGGGAGCGCTCCCAAGGAGTGCTCGTCAACTAGTTAGTCTCCTGAGACGGGGCTTTGCTTCACAGGGCGGACCTACAGGGTGGGCTGCAGCCGATAGAGGCTTGAGGAGGACATGGGTTGGACGAAAAAATGAGCCCAGCAGGCTGCCTAGTGTTCACAGCGCCCAGTCACGGTCTCAGCCCGTTTGCTGATTCCCCTCTGCTCCCTCTCCGGCTCTCCTGATCTGAACTCGCCGCCAGCCGCCTCCTGTCGCCCCCTTGGTCCACGCCTCGCCAGCCACTCGCCGTCGCCGCCTCCCACTTGTCTCTGTGCCTCGCCCAAGGCTCTTCCCTCGCTGCCAAGCTTTGCGCCGTCGCCCATCGCACCCAGCCTGGTCATCTCCGCGATGAGCGGCGGTGTGCAGGCGTGACCAAGTGAGGCCAGCCTGTGGCTAGGGCTGGACCAAAAGCTCGTAGCTCGCGAGCTTAATGAACGCTCGATAGTTCGGCTCGTTAAGCTCGTAGCTCGCTTCTTAATGAACAGAGCCAATAATTGATTTTAGCTCGTTAAGCTTAACGAGCTTAACGAGCGAGCTAACGAGTTTTACGAGTAGCTCGTTAAGCTCGTTAGTAACAACACAACATATATTTTCATATTATGTGACAAACTTTTTGTAGCACCTCAGCCCATCTATTTAATCTAATCGACATATGAGGCAACATACTACTTCATTTCTTTTCATAGTTATAATATTTTATCTTGAAAACCATACCTACGCATTTATCATGTATATTGTAACACATTATAATCTGTTAACGAAGGCCATGAAAGCCACGAGCTTAATGAGCTTCAAACGAGCCGAGCCGAGCAGGGTTTTCTGCTCGTTAATCTTAACAAGCTTAACGAGCCGAGCCTTAACGAGCACGAGCTTAACCAGTCGAGCTGCTCGTTAGTCCAGCCCTACCTGTGGCCACCAGCTACAGGCCAGCCCGCCCACCGTCCCACGACTAAGCACACCACACAAGTACGGGTATCTATCAACATTCCCCATTTTTCCTCTCCGCAAAAAAAAAAAAAAAAAACCATTCCTCAAATTTTCCCAGTTTCTGATTCAAACCCTATATATTGATCCATTCATTTTCTGCTGTTCAGTTATGATTCATAATAATGCAGAGAAAAATAAATCCCATTTCTGCGTTTGGATGCCCCAATTGAGGTGCCTGAAATGGATTTGGTATTCCCTTATTGTAATTCGGCTGTTTGGTTGGACTGTGAATTGCCGCTCGGAAACGAAACCCAAATTCAGCATCGTATTCCCTCCTACCAAAACTTCCTCCAACGCGATACGGGGCCTTGGCGCTCCGATTTCCTCCGAATTGGCCCTTTCCGGCAAAACGTACGCCCCCGCGTCCTCGAGAAAAAAAAGAAAAGGAGGAGACGGACGGAACAGAGCGATGACCACCAGGGACCTCGGCGGCGGCCACACCCAGGTTCGATTCGGCCCCGCTCCTTCCTCCTCTACCCATCTCCTTCCCCGCTCCCTCCTCCAGTTCCCATCGCCGTACTCGGGCATCTCCGCGGCCACCACGAGGACCTCGGCGGCGACCACCAGCAGGACCGCGGGGGCGGAGGCGCCGGTTCCCCGGTCCGCTTATGCCCGATTCCCTCCTCCTCACCCTATCCCCGTCCCCGGTCTAGGTCGCATCTCGGCGGCGTCCAGAAGGACCACGGCGGCCACCAGCAGGGCTTCGGCGGCTGAGGCGCAGATCTCCTCTGCCCACGGTCGCTCCGCCTCGGGCCTCCTCCCTGTCCGCCGCGCCCACCCCCTGTACCCATCTCCAAACCTTCTGTCGCAGGCCATCTCCTCCATGCCGCCCAGGCATCAGCACAACCACCGTGCTCTTCTCCCTTTCCTGTCCTACACCATCCCCTCCTTGGCATTCTTAATTTACGTTGTACTGTCTTGTACCTGTAACTTGGTTCATGTGAGGACCTTTCTGTTCTCTGTTAACTGATTTTTTTGGTTATGTATTGTGCAGATTTGTGAACTGTCTGTCGATCCGCAGGCCGATTGAAGGTATATGGCTGAAATCCCCAATGTTTGCTATGTCTTGTTTATGTATTGTGCAGATTTGTCTTCTTTTATGTCTTGTTGAACTTCGAACTATCTATATTATATTGAACTTGGAACTATATATGAACTACTGCCACACACTGTTTATGTCAAGCATTTGGACCTATCTATTCAAATCCTTGTGATTTATGTCATGCACGAGACCACATTTGAGAGTACATGTTGTTTGTTATTGTTTCGAATTTATGTTATGTTATCATAAGAAAATATTGTTGTCATTGTATGACCATTTGTGTTTTCCTATGCATTTCTAGAATATTTATTTATTTTCATTGCTATATATATTCATTCGTAGTCAGATTTCATTTTTGAGTCATGTACAACAAGGTATAGCCTGGTAATGTAGCTACGCAATTCCAAAGTTTGTCATCCAAACAGGATTTGGTATTGAGATCTCAGAGGCATTTCAAGGGCCAATTCACTAGATAACCAAACAGGTGAATTCGTATTCGTGCCATTTCAGTTTCCTCACTGATTTGGAATTTAGACCGGAATTTAGACCAATTCAATACGGAGCTTTCCAATGGAGACATCCAAACGAATAGAATTGTTGAAGAATTGGTATATGTACTATGTAGGCTTCTTTTATGCAAAACTGAGACTTGTATAATTGAGAATTTTGGTGTGTTTGGAAGACCATATTTGATCTATATCTACGTGCTACTGCTAAATTAAATAGAACGCTCGCATGTCATATTTGTTGTCATTTTTTTGTAGGTGCACCACCCTTTTTAAAATTCCTAGACTTGGCTAGCGGAGAGCGGAACAGTGCCCGTGCGAGATGGGAATGGAGGAGTCGGCGGGGGGCACCGCGAGGCAGGCGAAAGAGTCTCTGGAGCTGGCGTTCCAGATGTCCCAGATCCTGGACACCGGCCTCGACCGCCACACCCTCTCGCTGCTCATGGCGCTCTGCGACAGCGGCGCCAACCCGGAGGCTCTCGCCGCCCTCGTCCGCGAGCTGTCCTCCACCGCACCCCCGTCCGCCGCTGCCCCCACCGCGCCCGCCTCCAACGCCGTGGCGGCACCGACCGCCCCCTCGCTGTTCCCCTCCGGCTTTCGGCAACTCTAGGCTAGGGTTCGTGCCCTCGACCCCTTCTTTTTCCTCACGGATGACACCGCTTGCCATTTGATCGTGCTGTATGTGTGCACTTAGGTCTTCCATTTTGTAGGCTGAAACTGGTTCGTGATTTGTATTCTTAAGATTAGTAATGCAAGGGGGTCTGTGTCAAACTCTGTCACATTCTAGCAAATGATTTTCTCTTCTGTTGGCTGAAATTGCTTCCTGGTTTGTATCCTCAATATTGATAATGCAATGGAGTCTGTCAAATTCTGTTATCCACATTCTTGCACATGGATTGTTTCGTTGGAATTATTCATATCATTATATGACACCAATGCAAGATTACAGAGACGAATTTGAAGTTATTAATGCTAAGAAATGTGCTGCTGTGTGATGGGCAACTGATGCGGCTTGAACTACGTCGGTATTTTCCTAAAGAGGAAGGGATGATACAGCACAACTACGGTAGGTATTTCCCTCAGTGATGAGACCAAGGTTTTTGAAACAGTAGGAGAACCACGCAACACCACGTAAACAACTCCTGCACACAAAGAACAAATACTTGCAACCCGACGTAAGAGAGGGGTTGTCAATCCCTCACGGGTAAAAGGATAGGTAAAATTGTAGTAGATTGGATAAATAGAGATAAAATAAATAAATAAAAATTGCATCAAGGTATTTTTGTGTTTTTGGATTAATAGGTCTGAAAATAAAAGCACATAAAAATAGATCTTGAAGGCAAATATGATATAGAAGAGACCCGGGGGACGTAGATTTCTCTAGTGGCTTCTCTCGAGAAAAATAGCATACGATGGGTAAACAAATTATTGTTGGGCAATTGATAGAACTTCAAATAATCATGACGATATCCAGGCAACGGTCATTATATAAGCATCACGTCCAAAATTAGTAGACCGAATCCTGACTGCATCTACTACTATTACTCCACACATCGACCGCTATCCAGCATGCATCTAGTGTATTAAGTTCATGCAAAAACGGAGTAATGCAATAAGAACGATGACATGATGTAGAGAAGATCTATTTATGTAGAAATAGACCCCAACTTGTTATCCTTAATGGCAACAATACATACGTGTCGGTTCCCCTTCTGTCACTGGGATCAAGCACCGTAAGATCGAACACATCACAAAGCACCTCTTCTCATGACAAGAAAAATCGATCTAGTCGGCCTAACTAAACCAAAGATTCGAAGAAGAAATACGAGGCTATAAGAAATCATGCATATAAGAGATCAAAAGACTCAAATAACTTTCATCGATAAAAACATAGATCTGGTAATAAACTCAAAGTTCATTGGATCCCAACAAACACACCGCAAAAAGAGTTACATCAAATAGATCTCCAAGAGACCATTGTATTGAGAATCAAAAGAGAGAGAGGAAGCCATCTAGCTACTAACTACGGATCCTTAGGTCTAGAATGAACTACTCATGCGTCATCGGAGAGGCACCAATGAGGATGTTGAACCCCTCCGTGATAGTGTCTAGATTGGATCTGTAGTTTCTGGAACTTGCGGCAGCTGTAATTGATTTTCGTCTACTCCCTAGGGTTTCTAGAATATTGGGGTATTTATACAGCAAAGAGGCAGTGCGGGAGGCCAGCGAGGTGGGCACAACCCACCTGGGCGTCGATCTCCTCCGTTGGAATTCTCGCACATCATGGTGTTTGAGAAACGGATGACCGAGACACAGTCTTTCAGAAGCATTAACTCTAACCCCGATTAGACAGTACCTACCTACATCCCCTACATCTGCTAGTCTACCACTGGAAGAGGTCATGCAACATACTCAACTATGCTAGAGCCCATAATAGCTTATGGCTGCACACGGAAGTTTCTAGCATGAATAATCTTATGATCCCTTTGAGTCTGGGTGGCGGACCATAGGAGGATCACATGGTATAACCCCGGGATCTCCTAGGACAACACTGGTATAACCCCAGGTGCCCAAACCAATAATCCACAAGGATGTGTATTAAAGTTGCCACCTTAGGTTGAACCATTAATTAACAATCTCACATCTGTCATGGATACACTCGAACCCAATCCACGTCTACGAGCATATCATAGCAACATGAGCATAACGTAGAAGTAACTCCCAAGGGTTTGATAATAAAACAGGTAATAGGTTCTACCTCATCAACTACTTCTCAATACCCACATGTTATCAAATCCTAACCATGCAATGTTTGAGGGTTGTAACTAATGCATAAAAACTGGGTATGAAAAGAGTATGATCAATGTGGTACTTGCCTTGCTGATCATCCGCAAACCCTAGAGACTCGTAGTAGCACGTTTCGCATTCCGAATTCTATCACAAACAAACAATAGCATACATAAGCACTCAAGCAAAGATGCACAGGTAAAACTCAAATAAGAAGATCAAAATCTGAAAATCCAACTAAAGAGATTAAACTAAAGAGATTCGATCTGCAAAAAGAATCAATCAAATTGGAGTTACGAAACTGAAACTACAGTCAAAAGAATTTCGAATTCAAATCTTCTTGAAACCAAATTTTAAATTGTCAAAACCTTGTTCAAGTTGATTAGACAGAAAGAGGGGCTCGAGACGAAGATTTTGGCGTTGGTTTCACTGGATTTGGACAAACGGTTGAAAAGTTACGAGGGTTTGAAGATCAGGGGCTAATCTGTAATAAAAGTAATCGCGGATAGGTCACTGACCGAAAAAATGAAATAAAAAGAAAAGACTACGGCACGAACGATCACTAACAAAACTAATCTAACGAAAATCGTTCACTAACAGATCTAAACGAACGAACGTTCGTTAAATAAACTAAACCGGATAAAACCCGATCTAAACGAAAAAACCGATCTAGGGTTTTTACCTAAAATAAAACCGAAGAAAACCAGCGACTTTTCCAATGGACGACGGCGGCGGCTCCGCTGGGGTCGGCGGGTGACGTGTGCGCGCGCGGCGCGGGTGGCAAGGCGAGGCCCGCGACGCAGTCTGAGCGAGGCGGCGGGGGGTGGTGGCTTGGGTTTGGTCAAGGGTCAAGCGGCGGCCTCGGCCGGCTTATAAAGCCTGAGCGGACAGAGTCCTGCTCAGGCACGACCTCAAACGGTCGAATCTCTGTGCTTAAGTGTCATCCCTGGATCGGTAATGTTGACACAGACAGTACTTGAAGGATTTATAACAGAGTAGCAATCACACACTTATTACATCGAATGTCTCAAAAGAGAGCTTATTACAATAAATATGGCTTAAGGCCATCTAAATAAGATAACAACGGAAGGCTTGGAAGATAAAGTGAGTCCATCAACTCCAACGGCATAGCTGAGTGCACGACAAACGACCTAGTGCATCTTACTCTTTCTCTAAAAAGTCTGCAACATGATACGTTGCAGCCCGAAAATGGGTCAGCACATGGAATATGCTGGCAATATAACACAGTAGAGCAATGAACAGATAAAGGCTATCACTACATGCATATATGGCTGGTGGAGGCTCTATGGTTATAATGTTTTGCGAAAAGCTAAATTTTCCCTACAACAAAGGAATATATTTTATTTAACTATCATAGTGGTTGAAACAATTGAGAATGGTACCCCCATCTCAATCCCAATTAAAAGTAATTTTCAACCCAACAAAATTAATTTATGGTGTTGAGATCAAATCAATAATTCAAATACCAGATACTCAAGATGTCCATAACTGGGGACACGGCTAACCATGATTAGTTTATACAATTTGCAGAAGTTTGCGCACTTTTCCCCACAAGACTCGATCTCCTCAGTTGGAATTCTCGCACTTCATGGTGTTTGATAAATGGATGACCGAGACACGGTCTTTCAGAAGCATTAACTCTAACCTCGGGTAGACAGTACTGACCTACATCCCCTACATCTGCTAGCCTACCACGAGAAGAGGTCATGCCACATACTCAACTATGCTAGAGCCCATAATAGCTTGTGGCTGCACACAGAAGTTTCTAGCATGAATAATCTTATGATCCCTTTGAGCCTGGGTGGCGGACCATAGGAGGATCACACGGTATAACCCCGGGATCTCCTAGGACAACACTGGTGAAAGGATCGATATAGTTGACTAGAGGGGGGGGGGTGAATAGGCAACTAACAATTTTTAGCTTTTCTTTACTAATTTCAACTTTGCATCAAAGTAGGTTGTCTAGATATGCAACTAGGTGGGAAACCAATATGATGCGATAACAACAAGCACACAAGCAAGCAAGAGATGCAACACAATATAAGCTTGCACAAGTAAACGTGAGAGATAACCAAAAGGGGAACCGATGGAGACGAAGATGTGTTACCGAAGTTCCTTCCTTTTTAAGGGAAGTACGTCTCCGTTAGAGCGGTGTGGAGGCACAATGCTCCCCAAGAAGCCACTAGGGCCACTGTATTCTCCTCACGCCCTCACACAATGCGAGATGCCGTGATTCCACTATTGGTGCCCTTGGAGGCGGCGACCAAACCTTTACAAACAAGGTTGGGGCAATCTCGACAACTTAATTGGAGGCTCCCAATGACACCACGAAGCTTCACCACAATGGACTATGGCTCCGCGGTGACCTCAACCGTCTAGGGAGCTCAAACACCCAGGAGTAACAAGATCCGCAAGGGATTAGTGGGGGGAATCAAATTTCTCTTGGTGGAAGTGTAGATCGGGGCCTTCTCAACCAACCCCAAGCAAATCAACAAGTTTGATTGGCTAGGGAGAGAGATCGGGCGAAAATGGAGCTTGGAGCAACAATGGAGCTTTTGGGGGAAGAGGTAAGTCAACTTTGGAGAAGGAGACCTCCTTTTATAGAGGGGGGAACAATCCAACCGTTACCCCCCAAAACAGCCCCGCAGAGGGCGGTACTACCGCAGGGGGCAACGGCACTACCGCTGGGCCCAACGGTACTACCGCTCCCCCTCGCGGTACTGCCGTGCAGTCTGGGAAGCCAGGAATATGGGCAAAAATCGGACCTAGTGCGGTACTACCGCGGTGGTAGGGTACTACCGCTCACGAGCGGTATTACCCCTTCTACTGCCGCTGCTTAGTGCCACACAATTCGACACGAGAGGCGACCCCCTTGAGTTGAGGCGGTAGGAGCCCGGTACCGCAGCGGTACTACGGCTGAGGACCCCCAGGCGGTACTACCGCTGCAGAGCGGTACTGCCGCATGTGGCTCTTGAGCCGTACTACCGCTGGGCACCGCGGTACTACCGCTGGGACCAAAACATGCACAAAGGAAGGAAATGGAAGCTCCATCGAAGCGGGAAGGCTCAGAGGGTGCGAAGAGGATGTGTACGTGTTGATTCCACCCTAGCCTTACCAAAGCGGATCCCCTCTTGATAGTACGGTGACTCCTACGAAACTAGTCCACCAAAACAGAAACGAAAGAGCTACACCGTCTTTGATTAAAACTCCGAGGGGAAGGAATCGTCTCGTGCCAAAGGATGAATCTCTGAAATGCTCAAAGCACACGATTAGTCCGCAAACGTGTTGTCATCAATCACCAAAACTAATAGAGAGAGATATGCCTTAACAGTCTCCCCCTTTTTGGTGGATTGATGACAACCAGGGATTTGCACAAAGGTAGGACAAGAAAGTAAAGGTAAACTCAGAACTACAAAATATAGACGGTGTGACGCCCCCGATTCAATCGTACACTAATCATACACGCAAACGTGTACGATCAAGATCAGGGACTCACGCGAAGATATCACAACACAATTCTAAAAATAAAATAAGTCATACAAGCATCATAATACAAGCCAGGGGCCTCGAGGGATCGAATACAAGTGCTCGATCATAGACGAGTCAGCGGAAGCAACAATATCTGAGTACGGACATAAGTTAAACAAGTTTGCCTTAAGAAGGCTAGCACAAATCGGGATACAGATCGAAGAGGCGCATGCCTCCCGCTCGATCCTCCTAACTACTCCTGGTCGCCGCCGGCTGCTGCACGTAGTAGTAGGCGCCTCCGTAGTAGTCGCCATCGACGGTGGCGTCGCTCTGGGCTCCATCGTCTGTTGCAGCGATCGGGTAAAGAAAGGGGAAAAGGGGAACAAGGCAACCGTGAGTACTCATCCAAAGTACTGCAAGCAAGGAGCTACACTACATATGCTTGGATATTTGTGTAAAGGGCCATATCGATGGACTGAATCGCAGAATGCCGTAATAAGAGGGGATATCTAATCCGTCAAGACTACGCTCGCAACCTCCGCCTTGCAACATGTAGAAGAGAGCAGATCAAGTCCTCCAAGTAGCATCGCATAGCATAATCCTACCCGCGATCCCTCCTCGTAACCACGAGAGAGAGCAACCACCGGGTTGTATCCGCACTTGGAAGGGTGTGTTTTATTAAGTATCCGGTTCTAGTTGTCATAAGGTCAAGGTACAACTCCAAGTCGTCCTGCCATCAAGATCACGACTATTCAATAGATTAAACTTCCTGCAGGGTGCACCACATAACCCAACACGCTTGATCCCATTTGGCCGGACACACTTTCTGGGTCATGCCCGCCGCTGAAGATCAACACGCCGCAGCCCCACCTAGGCTCAACAGAGAGGTCAGACGCGCGGTCTAAACCTAAGCGCACAGGGTCCAGGCCCATCGCCCAATGCACACCTACATGTTGCGTGGGCGGCGGAAGCAGACCTAGCCAAGCGGCGTTCCAATCCAATCCGGCGGCGCGCCGCTCGATCGACGCGTCACGAAGTGCCGGTGATACCACGACGCCGGATACCCATAACTACTCCCACGTAGATGGTTAGTGCGTATAGACCAAATGGCCGGACTCGGATCAAATACCAAGATCTCGTTAAGCGTGTTAAGTATCCGCGAACGCCGACCAGGCCAGGCCCACCTCTCTCTAGGTGGTCTCAACCTGCCTGCCGCTTTGCCACAAAGTAACGATCGGGGCCGTCGGGAACCCAGTGCCCACCTCTACGGGATGGAGCCACCGTCCTTTCACCACCATCTCCTAACAAAGATCACGTGTAATGTAATAGTGTAAAGTATATAGTATATGCCCGTGATCACCTCCCAAGTGATCACAGCCCAAAGAGTATAGCATGGCGCATGACAAGAGTGTAGGGCCACCGATGGAACACTAGCATCCTATACTAAGCAAGAGGATAGCGGGTAAAGGTAACAACAAGAGTAGCAAGGACAGGCTATGCAGCGAGATAGGATTAATCGAAAATAGTAACATGCTACACTACTCTAATGCAAGCAGATAGAGAAGAGTAGGCGATATCTGTGATCAAAGGGGCTTGCCCGGTTGCTCGCAAGAGAGAGGGTCACAACTCCGTAGTCGTCTTGGGCAGCAGCAGCGTCCGGTCTCGGTGTCTAGCGAGAGAAGAGGGGAAGAAACAATGAATACAATACAAACATAAACATGACGATGCGTGACGTGACAATGAGCAATGCTAGGTGTGCCCTAACGCGGTAGTAGGTGATACCGGCGAAAGGGGGAAACATCCGGGAAAGTATCCCCGGTGTTTCGCGTTTTCGGACAGGTGAACCGGAGGGGGAAAGTTGCGAGTTCGATAGGTTAGGGGTGTGGCGGACAAACGGGTTGCGTGTCCGAATCGCCTCGCGTTACGAGCAACTTTCATGTACAAAGTATTTTTAAATGCGAGGTACGGTTTATTTTATATAAATTTTCAAAGTTTTAAATCATTTTAGAATTAACAGAATTAATTTAATTCAAAATCATTTTATGACGCCACCGGTGTCGAGATGACGTCATTGGTCAACTGTGGACTTTGACTAGTCAATGCACCACACTTGGGTCCACATGTCATTCATCGCTAACTAACAAACAAGTTAATTAGTTTAATTAATGATTAATTTGGTTAAGTGAATTAATTTTGGTTAATTAATTTAATTATTAATTATGTATTTATTTATTTTGTGCCCTTTTTTGTTCTAAGGGCGTGGGCCCTTCATCATAGGGCCAATGGCCATAGCGGCGCTGGCGACGGCGATTATGGGCACGGGCGCTGGTCGCTCGAACCGACACAGGCATGCCGCCGGGCGGCCACGGCAAGGCAACCGCAACCGGGCGGAGCAGTTCAGCGGGGTGAGTGTGCGCAATGGCCATGATGGGCGCGGATCGGCGAGATGGGCGCGTGTGGGCATGAGCAGCGCAGGGGGTGCAAGATGAGATACTGGGAGGACGAAAGCGTTAGCGTGGGGGCACGCAGTGGCGGATCCACTAGGGAGTAAGAAGGAAGGGAGCTCACGCCACAGAAGTTGAGCGAGGCGTGCTCGGGAGGATTCGGGAAGCGCTTCGGGAGGCCGGCGGGTCGGAGAGGCGATCAAGGCGAGTAGACCGCGGCGACGACGCGTCGGCGGGAGGTCGGGCGGCCATGGACGGAGCGTGCGTGGAGTTTGGCGGATCCTCGATCCAGACGAGAGGAGGCAGAGGAGTCCGCGGGAGGGCGGCGAGGTGGTGACGGTGTGCGGCGGCGGCCTGCGTTGACGGCGTCCGGCGAGGACGAGCGACGAAGAAGGGAAGGCGGCACCGACGACGGCGGGAGGTGGGGCGGCTCCAGCGGGGGTGAAGCAGGATCGAACGGAGGGAGGAGAGGCTGCGAGGGGGGTCGGGTATGAGGCGCCTCGCCTCTGGTCTCGATGTGCGGCGGCGCGAGTGGGGAGGTGAGGGATCGAGCGAGAGGAGTGGGGGAGTGGGGATCGGGTCGCTAGGGTTGGTCGCCTGTGGGGCTATAGGCGCCACTGGGCTGCCTGGTTGGCCTGAGGCCACCTGGGTTGTGGCCCAGGGGGGGGGGGTTGTTTTCTTTTCTTTTTTTGTTTCTTTTTTTTTCCATTATCTTTTATTATTTGTTTTCTGTTTTAATTCATTTAAAAGTATTTAGGCATTTTATAAAAATGTGTTTACTGCACTATAATTACCTATGCCATTTTTGGCACAACCGAACATTTTAGTTTAATATTTTGAAAATTTTTGTCGTTTGATTGATTTAGGATTTAAATTTGAAACGGTTTCGAATTAACCCGAGATTAATTACAGTGACAGAGGTGATGTGTCATCATTAGTAGGGGATTACTGTAGCTTGATTATCCGGGCGTCACAATTCTCCTCCACTACAAGAAATCTCGTCCCGAGATTTAAGAGGGGAGTAAGGGGAAAGACTAGGTTACGAAATTCTATCGATCCTTCTTGGTCTTGGTTACTCTTCTTGAAGAGGTAGATCCACTATGTTGATGTCTTCATTTCTCTGCTGCAGGTCATCATGATGAAGTCGACGTCCTTTCTTCGGGATCTCCATCGTACTTACGAAAAGGGTAAGGGGTAGCTTCAAAAGGTCGACCTCTACAAGGTCACGTGGGTGGTAGAGAACATCGTGAGGGTGACGAATAGTAACTTAAGCAATTATCGAGAGCAAAGTAAGGAGGTGAAAAATAGAAGTTTTCAAGCGCTTAGGCAATCGTTCGTTGCCTAAAACGAAGTGTGAAAGAGGATTCAAAGCAATGGGAATAAGTATTGTGTCTGATACCATAATAGATCACTAGGCAGGTGGTCCGTGAATTACATACGAAGTCAAACGTGGGGAATAACTTTGACAATAGGTTGTACAGGAGAGTCAGGTTTCGATCATGTGGAACTGTGGGTTATGGGCCCACCAAGTGGGTTAAACATAGAAAGGACGTTGACATCTTACATGGTCATGCAAGAAAGACATGTCAGAGGGTAGCCTGTCGATTATGTCGGCAACAACGTCGATACCAAGGGCGAGGGACGAAGAGAACCATTTTCCCGCTCGTTGAACGAGGCGGACCAATAGGAAAAGTTCTCGTCCATCGGTGGTTACCGAAATGTCATCAACAATGGTAACAGGGTCTTGCTGACAGAGTTGTACACCGAGGTGTTTACATAAGCAGGAGAATATTACTGCTTAGATCATATAGGTCACAAGAAACGTTAAACCAACCAATGGAAGGAAAATTCGATTATCGGTTTAAACAAAACAATGGAAAGGAAAATGTGTTTAAACACATATTTCAGGGTATATCCTTCCCAAGGACAAGCGGGGCATGATATCCATGACAAGATAGAAAGTAGAAGACCATTAAGGTAAGGGGAGGAATTTCACGATATTACCCATACAACAGTGTTTGGATAATTGAGTGAGAAACATTTAGCATTGGGCTTCAAATGTTCTTGTTGAAAATCGTAGTACCATAGACATGCTTTGAGATAGCATTGACATGGTCTTCAAGCAAAAGGTCAGACTTTGGATACACAAATGATCCATCAGGATGAACTTATTAAACAAGTCGTAAAAGGAATTATAATGATAGGTCCTCCAGCCAGGGGGGGGGGGTGCTAGGCATGACATCATATTACCGGGTCATCAAAGGACCAACAACATAACTCCTGGAAAGTTGTCCCAACCAACATATCTGACCGAGATTCAGATCCAATTGGTGTCGTGATACCTCAGACTCAGGATGTCCGAGAAGAAAAGGTGCAACACAAATCGTTCAAATGGCATTGCAAGATTCTCGGTAAATGAACTATGGAAGCGGTTTCCTGAAACAATAGTTCATCATTAAACCAAGGAGAGGTGAGGAGGTGGCTGATTGACTCAGCGACAATTCATTGAGATTTTCAAAAGATGGATTTCCACACTTATGAGAACAAGGAGATAACATTTGTCAGATCAAATGATATAATGAGGTATGCTGGAGGGAAACATACTCAATTAAACATTGGTTGAAAGGTGCACCCGAATATGGGTTGGGTTGCACGATCAATGTTAGAGTGGTGACTTGACGAACAAAAGAATTAGAATGAAACTCGACCATTCGATTCAAAGCAATAGGGTTGCTAGAAGTTTTGAATTCACACATCATAGTTCAATTGTCGGTACTCCGGTTAGAAACAACACGGGTACCAAGAAAGAATGGTGAGGGTGAGAAGTATCACCATACCAAGAATTCTTAAGAGGTGGAGCAATCCTCACGACATTCTTGACATAAAAGATGGTAATACTCCATGGTAAAGAAGAACAAATGCTAGATAGCAAGGAACTCGAGGTATAACACAGAACACAAACAAGTTTTTGTTGGAGGGAACGCAATAAAGAGGTCGATGACAACACAAATCATCGAGGGCAATGATGGTATTTCTCATCATTAATTCAATTGATATCCTGGAAGAGCATCAGAATGTAGATGATGATCATGACACATTTGTCGAGAGATTCCACGAAGATGTAATCGATCGACGATGACATCAAGTCAAACGAATGATGAAGCGAAAGGTTGTTGGAACCACGAGTAGGACACAGACCCGAGATCAAGTTTGTTGTTCAAGATGGAACAATAAGACAAGGAAACCGAAGTAAGCTTAGCTCAATCGTCGAATGTTGTGCTCCGGAATTAAGGACCCGGTAGCACAGTTAAAATTAGCACGATAATGAGGTAGCCGATCAGGCTAGGAGTGACGGATGGAGTATTAAACTTCTCAACCACAAAGTCTCGGGGTACCGAATCTCGGTGTTGATTCGATTCACAAATCGGGTTCTCGGTTGACGACAACCCATAACCCGTGGAGGACTGTGATGGGGAAACGTACTACTTCATCAGAATTCATAAGATGAAGTGCAATGGTTGATATCCTCGAGATACCAGGGGTAATACTCAAGGTAGAACAAAATAGAGGTTGGGAAGGCGATCGATCTGCGAGAAGGCAAGCACTTTAACTTGTCCGAGAAATAGAATCAAAGGAGAACAATCATGGTCGGAACCCACGATCATAAAGGATCGAACCACGGATACAAGATGAACTTATAACAAGGGGTAATTATTTTTACGAGCAGCTTCCATGATAAGTTATACATCGTGTCCATGGGCATGAACGCACGGTTCAAGGTCGACTCCCACTTCTTCAATGTATAACCTTCCATTCACTTCTCGCTTTGATAAAGGCATTAGTGTTGAAAGTTTTACCTGGTGAAATACCAGAAGAGTATGACTCGTGAAAACTTCCGAGTTCACACATATAAAGGAAGGCATAGGTTCAACCCGTCAGGGTATCGTGGAAACATATACCACAAGCTTCAATAGTAAATACCACCAGCTCGAAAGCAGAGCATGGTTGGTCAAGCAGAGGATACAATGTACCAAAGGCATTATGTATCAGGGGAAAGAACTCACAAGGTGATTAATTATGAAAGACACTGTCGGATAAAATCCAACAAAGGAACCGATGGTCCACAACGGAGCTGGTGTGGGTATCGGTACTCTATCAAAGGAAGAAGGAATGCAAGTGCACCGGATTATAGAAACAACTGAGTAACTCAAAGCTTAAATGCAAAGGAATTATGAATTCCAAGACAAGGGGTCAGAAGCAATGCTCTGATTAGGGATTGATAAGTTGAATAAACTTAGGGATACAGTCGATGGCAATCTGATTGGCCGAGAACCGGCTCATGTTCGAAAGTAGCCGAAAATATAATTTATAAGGATCAACTGATGATTGCGTGCATTCGCACACATATAGAATCAACGGACACAAAATGATAGTGACAAAGGATGCCAATCAGATTACTAGACTTATGGGATTAACCATAATGAAAGCAAGCAAGAATTTCAAGAGCAAAAGGCTGCCGAAGATTTTCGGAAGATCGAATGATATTTCGAGGATTGGTGACATACATGAATCAACTGGGGATGAGTGGATACTCGGTAAGTGCGAGAAATTATCCGTAGGGGTATTCATGTAGCAAAGAACTGCAAGGCAGTAGGCACAAAGTATCCTCGGAACAATAGAGAAAACTTCGGGGTATCTTGTAATAACAAGATCAATGGGGGATGATCGTATGAATGGCAAGTGTAAGTAGTTATCCATAAGGATTTATCGGTGGTCGGGAATAGCAAAAGTGATGGGCACAAAGTCTCGAGAGAATATCAAAGAGTATCTCCAAAATCTTACCGTGCGATCGGTGATCATCTGGACCGAAGGGCCTCTCCGGGAGAAAGTATTTTCGAGAACCTAAAGTTAGATTTTAGTAAAAATCGTTTAACCCGAATAGAAGAGAGTTCAGAATCCTAGAGTAAAGGTCGAGGAGTAAAAGATCCTAGTACCACCCAATGGCGACGTGAGCCCATGGGCCACACAGCCATGTTAGTAAAAGTTTTGCAATGACTAGACTCACCTTCGGCCAAGGAGTTGGAAAGGGGGATTCCTACAGGCAATGGCTCGATACCAACTTGTGACGCCCCCGATTCAATCAGACACTAATCATACACGCAAACGTGTACGATCAAGATCGAGGACTCACGGAAGATATCACAACACAACTCAAAAATAAAATAAGTCATACAAGCATCATAATACAAGCCGGGGCCTCGAGGGCTCGAATACAAGTGCTCGATCATAGACGAAGTCACGAAGCAATAATATCTGAGTACGACATAATTTAAACAAGTTTGCCTTAAGAAGGCTAGCACAAACTAGGATACAGATCGAAAGAGGCGATGCCTCCTGCCTCGATCCTCCTAACTACTCCCGGTCGTCGCCGGGGGCTGCACGTAGTAGTAGGCGCCCAGGTGTAGTAGTCGTCATCGACGGTGGCGTCGCTCTCGGCTCCATCGTCAGTTGCAGCGATCGGGTAAAGAAAGGGGAAAAGGGGAACAAGGCAACCGTGAGTACTCATCCAAAGTACTGCAAGCAAGGAGCTACACTACATATGCATGGATATATGTGTAAAGGGCCATATCGATGGACCGAACTGCAGAATGCCGTAATAAGAGGGGATATCTAATCCTATCGAAGACTACGCTCGCAGCCTCCGCCTTGCAACATGTAGAAGAGAGCAGATCAAGTCCTCCAAGTAGCATCGCATAGCATAATCCTACCCGCGATCCCTCCTCGTAACCCCGAGAGAGAGCGACCACCGGGTTGTATCCGCACTTGGAAGGGTGTGTTTTATTAAGTATCCGGTTCTAGTTGTCATAAGGTCAAGGTACAACTCCAAGTCGTCCTGTTATCAAGATCACGGCTATTCAATAGATTAAACTTCCTGCAGGGTGCACCACATAACCCAACACGCTTGATCCCATTTGGCGGACACACTTTCTCGGTCATGCACGCCGCGGAAGATCAACACGCCGCAGCCCCACCTAGGCTCAACAGAGAGGTCAAGACGCCGGTCTAAACCTAAGCGCCACGGGTGCAGGCCCATCGCCCAATGCACACCTGCATGTTGCGTGGGCCGGAAGCAGACCTAGCCTAGCGTGCGCCCACCAATCCGGTAGCGCCGCTCGCCGCCGATGTCACGGCGTGCCGGTGATACCACGACGCCGGATACCCATAACTACTCCCGCGTAGATGGTTAGTGCGTATAGACCAAATGGCCGTGCTCGGATCAAATACCAAGATCTCGTTAAGCGTGTTAAGTATCCGCGACGCCGACCAGGCCAGGCCCACCTCTCTCTAGGTGGTCTCAACCTGCCTGCCTCTTCGCCACAAAGTAACAATCGGGGCCGTCGGGAACCCAGGCCCACCTCTACCGGGATGGAGCCACCGTCCTTTCAGCCCCATCTCCAACAGTATCACAGTAATGTAATAGTGTAAAGTATATAGTATATGCCCGTGATCACCTCCCAAGTGATCACAGCCCGAGAGTATAGCATGGCGGATTTGACAAGAGTGTAGGGCCACCGATGGAACACTAGCATCCTATACTAAGCGAGAGGATAGCGAGTAAAGGTAACAACAAGAGTAGCAAGGACAGGCTATGCAGCATTATAGGATTAATCGAAAACAGTAATATGCTACACTACTCTAATGCAAGCGGTATAGAGAAGAGTAGGTGATATCTGGTGATCAAAGGGGGGGCTTGCCTGGTTGCTCTGGCAAGAGAGAGGGGTCGTCAACTCCATAGTCGTACTAGGCAGCAGCAGCGTCGGTCTCGGTGTCTAGCGAGAGAAGAGGGGGGAAGAAACAATGAATACAATACAAACATAAACATGACGATGCGTGACGTGACAATGAGCGGTGCTAGGTGTGCCCTAACGCGGTAGTAGGTGATACCGGCAAAAGGGGGAAACATCCGGGAAAGTATCCCCGGTGTTTCGCGTTTTTGGACAGGTGAACTGGAGGGGGAAAGTTGCGAGTTCGATAGGTTAGGGGGGTGTGGCGGACGAACGGGTTGCGTATCCAGAATCGCCTCGTCATTCTGAGCAACTTTCATGTACAAAGTATTTTCGTCTGAGGTACGGTTTATTTTATATAAATTTTCAAAGTTTTAAATCATTTTTAGAATTAACAGAATTAATTTAATTCAAAAATCATTTTATGACGTTAGCCTGGTGTCAGTATGACGTCATCGGTCAACTTTGGACTTTGACTAGTCAACAGACCACTGGGTCCACATGTCATTCACTGCTAACTAACAAACAAGTTAATTAGTTTAATTAACAGATTAATTTGGTTAAGTGAATTAATTTTGGTTAATTAATTTAATTATTAATTATGTATTTATTTATTTATTTATTTTGTGCCCTTTTTTTGTTCTAAGGGGCGTGGGCCCCCTTCGTCATAGGGCCAATGGCCATAGCGGGCGCGAGCGACGGCAGCGATTCTGAACGGGCGCCGGTCGCTTGAACCCGGCGCATGAGCCAGCCGGCGCGGCCATGACAAGGCAACCATGACAAGGCGGAGCAGTTCAGCGGGGTGAGTGTGCGCGATGGCCATGATGGGCGCGGATCGGCGTAGATGGGCGCGTGTGGGCATGAGCAGCGCAGGGGGGTGCAGTGAGATACTGGGGAGTACGAGCGCTCGCGTGTGGGCACGGTGGCGGATCCACTATGGAGGAAGAAGGGAAGGGGAGCTCACAGCGCCCTGTAGTTGAGCGAGGCGTGCTCGGGGAGGAGTCGGGGAAGCGCTCGGGGAGGCCGGCGGGTCGGAGAGGCGACCGAAGGCGAGTAGACCGGCGGCACGACGGCGTCGGGGAGGTCGGGCGGCCATGGACGGAGCGTGCGTGGAGCTGGGCGGATCCCTCGATCCAGATCGAGAGGAGGCAGAGGAGTCCAAGGGAGGGCGGCGAGGTGGTGACGGTGTCGGCGGTGGCTGCGCTGACGGCGTCCGCGAGGACGAGCGACGAAGAAGGGAAGGCGGCACCGACGACGGCGGGAGGTGGGGCGGCTCCATCGGGGGTGAAGCAGGATCGAACGGAGGGAGGAGAGGCTGCGAGGGGGGTCGGGTATGAGGCGCCTCGCCTCTGGTCTCGATGTCTTGTGGCGCGAGTGGGAGGTGAGGATCGAGCGAGAGGAGTGGGGAGTGGGGATCGGGTCGCTAGGGTTGGCCGCCTGTGGGGCTATAGGCGCCGGCTGGGCCGGCCTGGTTGGCCTAGAGGCCAGCTGGGTTGTGGCCCGGGGGGGTTTGTTTTCTTTTCCTTTTTTGTTTCTTTTTTTCCATTATCTTTTATTATTTATTTTCTGTTTTAATTCATTTAAAAGTATTTAGGCATTTTATAAAAATGTGTTTACTGCACTATAATTACCTATGCCATTTTTGGCACAGCCCGAACATTTTAGTTTAATATTTTGAAATTTTTTGTCGTTTGATTGATTTAGGATTTAAATTTGAAACGGTTTCGAATTAACCCGAGATTAATTACAGTGACAGAGGTGATGTGTCATTATTAGTAGGGGATTACTGTAGCTTGATTATCCGGGCGTCACAGACGGGCTCCCCCTGAATGTGTGCACCTAATTATTGGTGCCTTTGGAATGCAAGGCACACACATTAGGATCAACAGTCCCCTTATATTTTATAGTCCAACAACTTAAGCAGGAGGGTATGTGAGCAAGGTATATAACCGGATAAGCATGCAACTCACAAATTACCAAAGTACTTGAAGGACATAGATAATAATGGATAAGGTATCATATGTCTCACACCATATGAACTGGAACTAGGTCACACAGGCACAAAACCAAACAAAGCAAACAATGAGAGAAAAGCCACAACTCGACAACGACACAACAAACCACAAAGACACACTCGCAACTCGGCAATGACATAAATCCCTAGACTCTCTCCCCCTTTGGCATCGAGACACCAAAAAGGCAAAGAGCGTTGCTACGGAAACTGAGGATCTCGAGCATCACATCCCAGCAGGACCGTCTGCAGCGCCGTCATTGGTAGGAAACTGCTTGGTGTCTAAATCGGTCCACGGGCAGTGCTGTTGAACCCACTCCTCCGCATCAGTGATCCTTCCCTCGGATCTGCTGTTAACAGTTGCACCCAACTGACACATGAGCTCCTTGTGACGGCTTCGGGCCTTCTTCTCAGAGACATGAGACATGTACTGGCCATGAGACTCCATGCAGAAAATTTTTCTTCATTTTGCGCTTAATCTTCTTTACCCAAGAGGGCTCCACTCCGGAGGGCTCATAGTCCTCATCATCATCGGCCTCAGCCTCGCCCTCGGTCTCCATGTCAGCAGCTTTAGATGGACATCCAAACTTAGGAGTCGGGGTGCCCCAATTGTCCTTCTTCCTCAGACGCTTGATCTCATGAGAAACCAACTCTCCAGTTTTTAGCACAACCCCATGATAGACATGTGCCCAGGCCTTCTCAATGAGCAACATTATAAACAAACCATAGATCGGGCACTTGCGCTCAGAAACAGCAGAGAGAAGTTCAGACCACATGACATGGGAAATGTCCAGGGACTCGCCAGTGTTTGCTTCCTTCTCATGCTGGCAGAAGAGAAGCATGTCCACGAGATAGGAGTGGACCATATCCAGATTCCTGATACGATGAAGAGAGTCTCTCGGAAAACATGATGAAGGATGTCCAGAAAGGCAGGCAACTCATAGGTCTCCTTCTCAGTCACGGGGTGAATCTTCACAGAATAGTAGGGCCAGAGGGCTTGCTTGTGAGTGGAGGTTGCATTGCGGTGAGGGCGGAAGCCGACTGGAGTCTCAAGCCCGTGATCTTCCACCCCAAGTAACTCCATGAAGTCCTTCCACTTGACAGAAAGAAACTTGCCATTTGTCATCCAAGTCAAAGTCCTTTCTTCACCAGTTCCAAGATGGACAGTGGCAAAGAATTGAGCCACCAAATCTGCATCGAAGTCCTTGTTGAACTGCATGATTCTGAGAATGTTCAGCTGAGAGCACATCTGAAGGGCTTCACCAAAGTACTCAGGGTCCTTTTCCATAGCATCCGTGTCAATGGAGCGCACATCAACATAGAGATTCTTCTTAGCCTTGATCACATCAAAGTAGATGGCAAACTGAAAACGGTTGCAGAACGGGCGGTTGACCAAAGTGGGTTCTTGGTCTTCTGCATAGGGGTTGCGACGACGCCTTTCCCAGAATTCCTTGGCAGTCATCTCTGTCACAGTCTTGCTCCTCGGCTTCGACTTGTTGGTAGTCGACTTCTTGTGTTGAGACGGAGGTTGAGCACTTGAGGAAGCACCCGCTGTCTTAGAGGTGTGGTAGAGCTTTGACGTTGAACGCCCGGGGTTGACTCGGCAGACTTGCTGCTCAGGATGTTCATCACCTGGAACCAAACACACGAGCAGAAGAAACAACAGGAAAGAAAGAGAATAAGCCTCCAAACAAAACAACATGGATCAAAAAGTGGTATGAAAAAGGTGGAATTGGGCATCCATCGGTAGTACCGTGCACACAAAAGCGGCAGTACCGCTCGAGCGGTAGTACCGCGCCAGTTGAGCGGTAGTACCACTCTAGACGGGGAACGACAGTTCCCTACTGCCGTGGGCAGATCCGGCACTACCGGGATGCCAAATTAAGAAAAGATCCTACCAAACATCAATCCAAAAGGTCTAGATGCCATCTCCATCCTACTCAAGCCTCGACTTAGCCAAAAATCGAGAAAGGCAATGCCTATTGCCCCTAACAACTAGATGTGAAATCTAGGAAAAGAGAGAACGGGAACGGGGGCAATACCGACATCCATGGCAAGAGGACGCTGTGGGGATCGATTCTACCGATGGAATTGGAGAGGGACGACACGAAGACGGCGGCCTGCCCAAGCCCTCCTGCGGCGAGACGTCGCTGGAGCGACGAAGAACACGAGCGAGTGGAGCGAATGGGTATGGGGGAGAAAGGCAACTCTCCCTGCCCCAACATAACCCCCCATCACCCGCCCCATAGCGGTAGTGCCGCTGGGTGGGCGGTAGTACCGCTTGATGATCATCAGTGGTAGTACCCGCCCACCCAGCGGTAGTACCGCTCAGTCGCAAAAGGACTGGCCCAAATGGCTTAGCTCAAGAAAAGAAGTCGACTAGAAAACAAGAGCAAACACACACGCAAAACAAACACAAGGAAGACGAGAAACACACTCCTCTCCAAGAGAGGGCGGTGGTCAAGGCCACCTATGTTTGAGTCCGGAGGTATGGCGCCGCGAAGAGTTTAACCTTGGGCCCATGACCAAAACTCATCTTTGAAGCACAAGTACCACCAAAAATGGCTAATGCGAAAGAGTTTGATTAATTTATGCATAATGTGGGGGAGGGAAAGTTCATTGAGAGAACAACACTCCCCCTATGTCCATGCCTACACCAAGACAAGAAAGCATGCTGAGTATGGTGGGATGTGCAAGGGTTCAAACCACATTGCTCGAATCAATGATATTTAGCTCATGCCTTAACTCTTGCTTCATCCAAGGGCTTCGTGAAAATATCTGCAAGGTTATCATGAGTGTTGACATACTTGAGCTTGATCTCCCTTCGCCTAATGTGATCCCGGATGAAGTGATACCGAATCTCAATATGCTTCGTCTTGAAGTGTTGCACCGGGTTGAGAGAGATCTTGATGGCACTTTCATTTTCACACCAAAGAGGCACTTCGTCACAAGTGACACCGTAATCCTTCAAAGTTTGCCTCGTCCATAGGAGTTGAGCACAACAACTACCGGCAGCCATATACTCTGCTTCGGTGGACGAGAGAGATACACAACTTTGCTTCTTAGAAGACCAACTCATTAAAGAGAAACCAAGTAATTGGCACCCTCCAGAGGTGGACTTCCTATCCACTTTGTTTCCCGCCCAATCTGAATATGTATAGCCCAAAAGGATCAAAGTTGGCTCCTCTTGTGTACCATAAGCCAAAGTTTGGGGTATGAGCCAAATATCGAAAGATTCGCTTGACCGCCACAAAGTGGCTTTCCTTAGGTGCGGCTTGAAACCGTGCAGAAATTCCCACACTCAACATGATATTCAGTCTAGATTCACAAAGGTAAAGCAGGGATCCAATCATGGAGCGATATACCTTTTGATCCACCGCTTTACCATTGGGATCAATGTCAAGTTGGCATTTGACGGGCATTGGAGTGGAGGCCGGCTTGACATCACTTAGCTTGAATCTCTTGAGCATGTCTTGAGTGTATTTGGCTTGGTTGATGAAGGTTACTTCTCTTCTTTGCTTGATTTCGAACCCGAGAAAGAACTTCAACTCTCCCAACATAGACATCTTGAACTTTGAGGTCATGAGAGCGGAAAATTCTTCATTGAAAGCTTTGTTAGGGGAACCAAAAAATAATATCATCAACATATAGTTGGCACACAAACAACTCCCCTTTGACCTTCTTAGTAAAAAGAGTGGGGTCAATTTTCCCGATTTCAAACCCATGATCTTGTAACAACTCCGTAAGATGCTCATACTACGCACGTGGGGCTTGTTTAAGGCCATAGAGCGCCTTGTGAAGTTGGTACACATGATCGGGGAAATAGGGATCTTCGAACCCCGGGGGTTGTTTGACATACACCAAGTCATTAATGGGACCATTAAGAAAAGCACTCTTCACATCCATTTTTTGCAACATGAAATTATGATGAGAAGCATAAGCAATCAACAAACAAATAGATTCAAGGCGAGCAACGGGAGCAAAGGTTCCACCGTAGTCGATACCCTCGACTTGGGAGTAGCCTTGTGCCACCAAACGAGCCTCGTTGCGAAGAATGATCCCATGAGCATCTTGCTTGTTCTTGAATATCCACTTGGTTCCAATGACATTATGATTCCCGGTTGGCCTTGGCACTAATTTCCACACTTGGTTATGCTCGAAGTTGTTGAGTTCTTCATGCATGGCATTGAGCCAATCCGGGTCCTCGAGCGCCTCATAAACCTTTTGGGGTTCGACACGAGAAACAAACGCATGATGTTCACAATAGTTTGCTAATTTTCTATGAGTGCTTACCCCCTTTCTTAGGCTTCCAACCACATTTTCCATAAGATGACCTTTCTTAGTGAGCTTGGAAGCGATCTTCGCGGCACGACGCTCTAATTCCTCCTCGGATGTGAAAAGAGGAGAGGTAACTCGATCAACTTGAGCGCCGTCTTGAGCTTGTTCTTGATCCTGAGCTTGCTCTTGATCTTGAACTTGCTCGAAGGGGAGAACCTGATCTTGGGCATCATTTGGTGGTTCAACACCATCTTGAGGTTGATCTTGCCCTTGATCTTGTTCATGAGGATGAGGGCCTTCACTTTGTTCTTAGGAAGCGTGTGGGTCTTGGGTTGGTGATGGCTCCACTTGAGTGGAGCATTGTCCTTCTCCTTTGGCCACAAGGGGTTCCTCAATGGGTAGGATATGACCAACACCCATTCTTCTTATGGCTTGGGGAGGAATTTCATCACCTACATCACAAGTACCACTTTGCTCCACTTGGGAGCCGTTATTCTTGTCAAACTCCACGTTACACGTCTCCTCAATGAGTCTGGTGGACTTGTTGAGGACACGGTAAGCATGAGAGTTTGTAGCATAACCAACAAATATACCCTCATGAGCTCTAGCCTTAAATTTAGACAAACGAACACCTTTCTTGAGAATGAAACACTTACACCCGAACACCCAGAAGTACCTGAGGTTGGGCTTATTACCTGTAAGTATTTCATAAGGAGTCTTGTTCAAGCCTTTGCGGAGATAGAGCCAATTGGATGCATGACATGCTGTGTTGATGGCTTCGGCCCAAAAGTTGTATGGAGACTTGAACTCCGCCATCATGGTCCTTGCCGCATCCATCAACGTCCGGTTCTTCCTCTCCGCGACACCATTTTGTTGATGGGTATAAGGTGCAGAATATTGATGCTTGGTCCCATCATCACTAAGAAACTCATCTAAGGTGTAATTCTTGAACTCGGTGCCGTTGTCACTCCTTATTGTCAAGATCTTTGCATCATGTTGACATTGAGCTTCATTTGCAAAATTGATGACGGTTTGTTGAGTCCCACTCTTCCTCTTGAAGAAATATACCCAAGTGTATCTTGAATAATCATCCACAATCACCAAGCAATACTTTCTACCTCCAAGACTATCAAATGATGGAGGCCCAAAGAGATCCATGTGAAGGAGCTCCAAGGGTCTCTTCGAGTAGATGATAGTCGTGGGAGGGTGAGCCTTCTCATGTAGCTTTCCTTCGATACAAGCACTGCAAGCACGATCTTTGGTAAAACTAACATTTGTTAGTCCACGGACATGGTCCCCCTTGAGAATAATTTGCAAAGGTCTCATATTGACGTGGGCTAAACGGCGATGCCAAAGCCATCCCACATCAACTTTAGCCATTAGGCATGTCACGGTCTTAGCGGGTCGCTCTGAAAAGTTAATCACATAAATACCATTCTCGACATGCCCAACAAAGGCTACTTTAAGAGTCTTGCTCCACAAGAGGGCCACGGTATCAATATGAAAGAAAGTGGCAATTGAGTGCAAGTTGACGGACGGAAAGTAGATTGTAAGCAAGGGACTCAACAAGCATGACTTTCTCGATCGTTAGATCATGAGAAATGACAACCTTGCCAAGACCCAATACCTTAGAAGACGAGGCATCACCCCACTCGACGTTGGTGGGCATAGAAGGGATCTTGTGCACGTCCACCACCAAGTCCTTGCTTCTGGTCATATGATTTTTTGCTCCACTATCAAGCAACCATGATCCCCCACCGGAAGCAAACACCTACAAGAGATCAATGCTTGGTTTTAGGTACCCATTTTGTAATGGGTCCTTTGATGTTAGTAACAAGGGTCTTAGGAACCCAAATAGACCATTCAATGTACTCATAAGGAGAACCAACAAATTTAGCATAAACATGCCCATCACTAGCACGACAGAACACATAAGAAGGGTTAAAGTCGCCGGCTTTGTTGGAAGGGGTGGCATTGACCTTTTTGACATCACCACCCTTCACATTGTTCTTCTTCTCCTTAGGAGCACCCTCTCCCTCCTTCACAAAAGTTTGCTTGAGAGGGGGAGGTCGTTTGGTCTTGCCGTTCTTCTTCTTGTTCTTGGACTTGGGTGTGAACCCAATCCCTTCCTTGGCCACAACTTCCTTTTGATTTCTCAAAAGGTTGTTGAGGTTCTTCTCACCTTGTATGCACGACACAAGACCTTTCTCAAGTTGCTTCTTCAACTTTGCATTCTCCTCAACAAGATTCACATGCTCACAACACGGGTTAGTAGCATTTGCATTATCAATTAAGACCATATGAGGACAAGTGGCTTTCTCCTTGGTTAGCTTTACTTGGAGTTGATCATGAGACTCTTTGAGGCTAGAAAGAGAACCCTTCAAGACCTTGTGGGCCTTGTCAAGTAAATCAAACTCCTCTTTGAGTCTAGCAAGATCAACCCCAAGCCTGGCCTTCTTGGAGTTTAGCACACGAGATACAACAAGAGTATGATCAAGATCTTTCTTTAATTTAGCATGGTCATCGTGTATGACTCCTCAAGATCCAAGCGATGACCTCGCTCTTCCTCAAGAGCATTGGAAAGATCCGAAATCTCATCGGCATAGTCACGGCTATGCCCCTCCATCTTAGAGATGGTATCTTTGTGAGCCTCGATCATGTCATTGGCTTCACCAAGTTGTTCCAAGAGAGCAACGAAGTGCCTTTTGGATTTACCTTTGAGTTTACTCATAAAAGACTCAAATTCATCCTCCTCCACATTAGACCCCTCAAGTTCATCAATGCAATCCGTCAAAGAAGGATTATTAATGATGCTAGTTTTGATGTTGGGGGTTACCTTGTTGGTGGCTTTAGCCATGAGGCACTTGGCGGTGATGTTCTCATTGGGTCAGTCGAAGAGAGACACCCTTGGAGTTGTCGCAATGGCAATAGAGGCCATGGAAACCGACTCACCGTCTTCTTCATCATCATCATCCTCATTGTACTCTTCTTGTGCCACCAATCCCTTGGGAGGAGTCTTCTTGGTGAAGTTTCTCTTGTTGGGGAAGGGCTTGGCCTTGTCTTTTCGGATGAGCTTGCCACCATTGTCTTCCCTCTTCTCATAAGGGCATTCCGCAACAAAGTGGCTCACATTGCCACAATTATAGCAAGTCCTCACTCGTTGCTTGCCCTTCATGCCACTTGAGTTGTTCTTGTTGAAGTTGGTCCTTGTGTTCTTCTTGCTCCAAAATTGCCTTGAAGCAAGAGCCATGTGTTCATGATAAGCATACTTTGTATCTTCGGGATTGCTCTCCTCTTCTTCCTCTTCATCCTCTTCTTCCACACTAACCTTGGCCTTCAAGGCAAGGTTGGGCTTCTTTGCTCTTTGAGAACGTAACACCGCATTATCGGCGGTCTTGTCCAAGATACTCATATAGCCACAAAATCATCCAACACATCACTTGAGGACAAGGTGTGGAAATCTGGCCTTTGACGAATGACGGAGGACATGGCCTTGTGGTAAGGCATCATGGCCTTGAGGAATTTGCGCTTGATCCAATTGTCATCTGTATCCTTGCTCCCATGATCTCGGAGTGAGACCGCGAGAGTAGTTAATCTCCGATAAAGCTCACAAGGTTCTTCATCTTCTTTCATTGCAAACTCATCGGCTTCATCTTGCACCACTACATAGTTGGAGCATTGAATGCTTGCGCTTCCCCTGTAGAGGGAAACACCATGGCGCCATGCATCCTTGGCCACGGTGAAGGGCCGGAGATGAGCAAGATCTTCGGGTGGAATTTCATCTTGGATGATGAAGAGAGCATTCTCATTGAATTGATTATCCGCGGCTTCTCTAGGGGTGAAGTTGCTTCGGTCATGCGGATAGAAACCTTCTTCAATGATTCTCCAAAGATTAGTATTAACATGGTTTAAATGACGCTTAAAGCGATAAACCCAAGAATCAAAGTCCTCATTTTTCACAATCTTAGGGGGAGGACCAGCATGATTCAAATGAGTGGAAGGAATCGATCCACCATAAGTAAGTGGAGGTTCCACATGGTCAAAGGTGTCATTACCATTTTTACCACTAGAAGAAGTAGCCTTTTCACTAGTAGCTTCCCCCTTGTCGGAGTTAGCATCCGTCACCTTGTTAGTGGGATTACCCACTTTCATCGGTGCGGTGGATAATTTAAGCCCTTCTAAGAATTTATTAAACATGCTTTAAACCTCGGTCGTCATGGAGGTTTTAAATGTGTCCAAAGCCACATTGAATTCCTCACGAGAGACCGTGGTTACCCCATCGGTCGTAGACGAGGACGGATTCACACCGGAGTGCTCCTCCCCACCATCTACGGTGTCAACCATACTCTTCGGACAGCAAAGTCCTTAATAAAGAGACGAGGCTCTAATACCAATTGAAAGGATCAATATAGTTGACTAGAGGGGGGGGGGGTGAATAGGCAACTAACAATTTTTAGCTTTTCTTTACCAATTTCAACTTTGCATCAAAGTAGGTTGTCTAGATATGCAACTAGGTGGGCAACCTATATGATGCGATAACAACAAGCACACAAGCAAGCAATAGATGCAACACAATATAAGCTTGCACAAGTAAACGTGAGAGATAACCAAAAGGGGAACCGATGGAGACGAGGATGTGTTACCGAAGTTCCTTCCTTTTGAAGGGAAGTACGTCTCCGTTAGAGCGGTGTGGAGGCACAATGCTCCCCAATAAGCCACTAGGGCCACCGTATTCTCCTCATGCCCTCACACAATGCGAGATGTCGTGATTCCACTATTGGTGCCCTTGGAGGCGGCGACCGAACCTTTACAAACAAGGTTGGGGCAATCTCCACAACTTAATTGGAGGCTCCCAACGACACCACGAAGCTTCACCACAATGGACCATGGCTCCACGGTGACCTCAACTGTCCAGGGTGCTCAAACACCCAAGAGTAACAAGATCTGCAAGGGATTAGTGGGAGGAATCAAATTTCTCTTGGTGAAAGTGTAGATCGGGGCCTTCTCAACCAATCCCGAGCAAATCAACAAGTTTGATTGGCTAGGGAGAGAGATTGGGCGAAAATGGAGCTTGGAGCAACAATGGAGCTTTTTGGGGAAGAGGTAAGTCAACTTTGGAGAAGAAGACCTCCTTTTATAGAGGGGGGAACAATCCAACCCTTACCCCCCAAAACAGCCCCGCAGAGGGCGGTACTACCGCAGGGGGTACTGCTGGGCCTATCGGTACTACCGCTCCCCCTCTCGGTATTGCCGTGCAGTCTGGGAGGGCAAGAATATGGGCAGAAATCAGACCCAGTGCGGTACTACCGCGGTGGTAGGGCAGTACTACCGCTCACGAGCGGTACTACCGCTTCTACTGCTGATACGTCTCCAACATGTCTATAATTTTTTTTTGCTCCATGCTACTTTATTTACTATTTTGGACTATGTTGGGCTTTATTTTCCACTTTTATATTATTTTTGGGACTAACCTATTAACCGGAGGCCCAGCCCAGAATTGCTATTTTTTTGCCTATTTCAGTGTTTCGAAGAAATGGAATATCAAACGGACTCCAAATGGAATGAAACCTTCGGGAACGTGATTTTCTCACCGAACGTGATCCAGGAGACTTGGACCCTACTCCAAGAAGTAACAGAGGCGGTCACGAGGGTGGGGGGCGCGCCCCCCCTAGGGCGTGCCCGCTGCCTCGTGGGCCCCCTATTGCTCCACCGACGCACTCCTTCCTCCTATATATACCTCACGCCCCCAAGCGATCGAGCAGGGCCAAAACCTAATTCCACTGCCGCAACTTCCTGTATCCACGAGATCCCATCTTGAGGCCTGTTCGGAGCTCCGCGGGAGGGCATCCACCATGGAGGCTTCTACATCATCACCATATCCCCTCCGATGAAGTGTGAGTAGTTTACTTGAGACCTTGGGTCCATAGCTAGTAGCTAGATGGCTTCTTCTCTCTTTTGGATCTCAATACAATGTTCTCCCCTCTCTCGTGGAGATCTATTCGATGTAATCTTCTTTTTGCGGTGTGTTTGTTGAGACCGATGAATTGTGGGTTTATGATCAAGATTATCTATGAACAATATTTGAATCTTCTCTGAATTCTTTTATGTATGATTGGTTATCTTTGCAAGTCTCTTGAATTATCCGTTTGGTTTGGCCAACTAGATTGGTAGTTCTTGCAATGGGAGAAGTGTTTAGCTTTGGGTTCAATCTTGCGTTGTCCTTTCCTAGTGATGAGAAGGGCAGCAAGGCACGTATTGTATTGTTGCCATCGAGGATAACAAGATGGGGTTTTATCATATTGCATGAATTTATCCCTCTACATCATGTGATCTTGCTTAAGGCGTTACTCTGTTTTAACTTAATACTCTAGATGCATCTTTGGATAGCGGTCGATGAGTGGAGTAATAGTAGTAGATGCAGGTGAGTCGGTCTACTTGTCTCGGACATGATGCCTATATACATGATCATACCTAGATATTCTCATAACTATGCTCAATTTTGTCAATTGCTCAACAGTAATTTGTTCACCCACCGTAGAATACTTATGCTCTTGAGAGAAGCCACTAGTGAAACCTATGGCCCCCGGGTCTATTCTCATCATATCAATCTCCATCACTTTAATACTTGCTTTGTTTTTACTTTGCCTTTTACTTTTCACTTTGCATCTCTATATCAAAAATACCAAAAAAATTATTTATCATCTCTATCAGATCTCACTCTCGTAAGTGACCGTGAAGGGATTGACAACCCCTAATCGCATTGGTTGCGAGGAGCTATTGTTTTGTGCAGGTACGAGGGACTTGTGCATAGCCTCCTACTGGATTGATACCTTGGTTCTCAAAAACTAAGGGAAATACTTACGCTACTTTGCTGGATCATCCTCTCCTCTTCATGGAAATCCAACGCAGTGCTCAAGAGGTAGCAACTGCCGCTGCTTAGTGCCGCACAATTCGACACGAGAGGCGACCCCCTCGAGTCGAGGCGTTAGGTGCCCGGTACCACAGCGGTACTATGACTGAGGACCCCTAGGCGGTACTACAGCTGTAGAGTGGTACTGCCGCCTGTGGCTCTTGAGCGGTACTACCGCTGGGCACCGCAGTACTACCGCTGGGCACCGCAGTACTATCGCTGGGACCAAAACATGCACAAAGGAAGGAAATGGAAGCTACATCGAAGCGGGAAGGCTCAGAGGGTGCGAAGAGGATGTGTACGTGTTGATCCCACCCTAGCCTTACCAAAGCGGATCCCCTCTTGATAGTACGGTGACTCCTACGAAACCAGTCCACCAAAACAGAAACGAAAGAGCTACATCGTCTTTGATTAAAACTCCGAGGGGAAGGAATCGTCTCGTGCAAAAGGATGAATATCTGAAATGCTCAAAGCACACGACTAGTCCGCAAACGTGTTGTCATTAGTCACCAAAACTAATAGAGAGAGATATGCCTTAACAACTGGTATAACCCCAGGTGCCTAAACCAACAATCCACCCAGATGTGTATCAAAGTTGCCACCTTAGGTTGCACCATTAATCAACAATCTCACATCTGTCATGGATCCACTCAAACCCAATCCACGTCTATGAGCATAGCATAGCAACATGAGCATAACGTAGAAGTAACTCCCAAGGGTTTGATAATAGAACAGGTAATAGGTTCTACCTCATCAACTACTTCCCAATACCCACATGTTATCAAATCCTAACCATGCAATGTTTGAGGGTTGTAACTAATCCATAAAAACTGGGTGCGAAAAGAGTATGATCAATGTGTTACTTACCTTGCTGACGATCCGCAAACCCTAGAGACTCATAGTAGCACGCTTCGCACTCCGGGAATTCTATCGCAAACAAACAATAGCATACATAAGCACTCAAGCAAATATGCACGGGTAAAACTCAAACAAGAAGATCAAATCTGAAAATCCAACTGAAGAGATTCGATCTGCAAAAAGAATCAATCAAATCGGAGTTACGGAACTGAAACTACGGTCGAAAGAACTTCGAATTCAAATCTGCTTGAAACCAAGATTTAAATTGTCAAAACCTTGTTCAAGTTGATTAATCATAAAGAGGGGCTCGAGACGAAGATTTTGGCGTTGGTTTCACTGGATTTGGACAAACGGTTGAAAAGTTACGAGGGTTTGAAGATCAGGGACTAATCTGCGATAAAAGTAATCGCGGATAGGTCCCTGGCCAAATAAAACAAAAAGAAAAGACTACTGCGCGAACGATCGCTAACAGAACCAATCTAAGGAAAATCGTTCACTAACAGATCTAAACGAATGAACATTCGTTAAATAAACTAAACCGAATAAAACCGACATAAAACCCGATCTAGACGAAAAAACCGATCTAGGGTTTTTACCGAAAATAAAACCGAAGAAAATCGGCGACTTTTCCGGGGAACTCCGACGGACGGCGGCGGTGTCGGTGGTGGCGAGGCGCAGCACGACGGCGGCGGGCTCCGCAGCGCAGCGGGCGGCGTCGATGCGGCAAGGCGGCAAGGCGAGGCGGCGGCGGGGTGGCGGCTAGGGTTTTGGGCGGGCGGGCTCGCAGGCTGCGGCGGCGGCCTCGGCCGACTTATAAAGCCTGAGTGTGTAGAGTCCGGCTCGGGCACGACCTCAAACGGTCGAATCTCTGTGCTCAAGTGTCATCCCTGGATCGGTAATGCTGACACACACAATACTTGAAGGATTTATAACAGAGTAGCAATGACACACTTATTGCATTGAATGTCTCAAAAGAGAGCTTATTACAATAAATATGGCTGAAGGCCATCTTAATAAGATAGCAGCGGAAGGCTTGGAAGATAAAGTGAGTCCACTCAACTCCAACGGCATAGCTGAGTGCACGACAAACGACCTAGCGCACCTTACTTTTCATTTGAAAAGTCTGCAACATGATATGTTGCAGCCAGAAAATGGGTCAGCACATGGAATATGCTGGCAATATAACACAGTAGAGCAATGAACAGATAAAGGCTGTCACTACATGCATATATGGCTTGTGGAGGCTCTATGGTTATAATGTTTTGCGAAAAGCCAATTTTTTCCTACAACAAAGGAATATATTCTATTTAGCTATCATGGTGGTTGAAACAATTGAGAATGGTACCCCCATCTCAATCCCAACTAAAAGTAATTTTCAACCCAACAAAATTAATTTAGGGTGTTGAGATCAAATCAATAATTCAAATACCGTATACTCAAGAGATCCATAACCGGGGACACGGCTAACCATGATTAGTTTATACACTCTGCAGAGGTTTCGCACTTTTCCCCACAAGACTCGATCTCCTCCGTTGGAATTCTCGCACTTCATGGTGTTTGAGAAACGGATGACCGAGACACAGTATTTCTGAAGCATTAACTCTAACCCTGTTTAGACAGTACCAACCTACATCCCCTACATCTGCTAGCCTACCACTGGAAGAGGTCATGCAACATATTCAACTATGTTAGAGCCCATAATAGCTTGTGGCTGCACACAGAAGTTTCTAGCGTGAATAATCTTATGATCCCTTTGAGCTTGGGTGGCGGACCATAGGAGGATCATACGGTATAACCCCGGGATCTCCTAGGACAACACCGGTATAACCCCAGGTGCCCATACCAACAATCCACCCAGATGTGTATTAAAGTTGCCACCTTAGGTTGAACCATTAATTAACAATCTCACATATTTCATGGATATACACTCAAACCCAGTCCACGTCTACGAGCATAGCATCGCAATATGAGCATACCGTAGAAGTAACTCCCAAGGGTTTGATAATAAAATAGGTAATAGGTTCTACCTCATCAACTACTTCCCAATACCCACATGTTATCAAATCCTAACCATGAAATGTTTGAGGGTTGTAACTAATGCATAAAAACTGGGTATGAGAAGAGTATGATCAATGTGTTACTTGCCTTGCTGACGATCCGCAAACCCTAGAGACTCGTAGTAGCACGCTTCGCACTCCGGGAATTCTATCGCAAACAAAAAATAGCATACATAAGCACTCATGCAAAGATGCACGGGTAAAACTCGAATAAGAAGATCAAATCTAAAAATCCAACTGAAGAGATTCGTTTGCAAAAAGAATCAATCGAATCGGAGTTACGGAACTGAAACTATGGTCAAAAGAACTTTGAATTCAAATCTTCTTGAAACCAAATTTTAAATTGTCAAAACCTTGTTCAAGTTGATTAAACAGAAAGAGGGGCTCGAGACGAAGATATTGGCGTTGGTTTCACTGGATTTGGACAAACGGTTGAAAAGTTACGAGGGTTTGAAGATTAGGGGCTAATCTGCGATAAAAGTAATCGCGGATAGGTCCCTGGCCGAAAAATAAAACAAAAAGAAAAGACTACGGCGCGAACGATCGCTAATAGAACCAATCTAACGATAATCGTTCGCTAACAGATCTAAACGAATGAACGTTCGTTAAATAAACTAAACCAAATAAAGTCGAAATAAAACCCGATCTAAACGAAAAACCGATCTAGGGTTTTTACCGAAAATAAAACCAAGGAAAACCGGCAACTTTTTCGGTGAACTCTGGCGGATGACGACGGCGGGCTCAAGCGCAGCGTCGGCGGGTGGCGACGTCTTGCGGGCGGCGACGGGCTCCGGCCAGCCAGGTGGCGGCGGTGGCAAGGCAAGGCTTGACAGCGGCCGGGTGGCGGCTAGGGTTTTGGTCGGGCGGGCTGGCGGGCTAGGGTGGCGGCCTCGGCCGGCTTATAAAGCCTGAGCGGACAGAGTCCGGCTCGGGCACGACCCGTTAGGTCGGTTCATTTCGTTTTTTAACGTCTTAGAAAATAAATAAAAAGAAAAATCAAACGGACTCCAAAAATTCCGAAATAAATTTTCACCGTCCTCTAATAAAATTTAGGACAAAGTGAATAATTTTCCCGGACCTAGTGCAATTTTTAAAAATGCAATTTTTTTTCCTAATCTAATTAAAATAACTCCAAAAAGCCAAATAAAATCCAAATAAAATTATTTATTTGATTTTAACATTTTCCTCAATATTTCATTTATTTTGGAGAAGTCATATTATCTCCTCGCATATATTTTAATTATGAAATAATTTTGGAGAGAAAATAATTAAAACCAAAATGATCCCCGTTTCAATATTTGAGAAAATTCAAATATGAAAATAATAAAATCCCCAACTCTCTCCGTGGGTCCTTGAGTTGCTTAGGATTTTTAGGTTCACTACCAAAATGCAAATAAAATATGATATGCATATGATGACCTATGTATAACATTCCAAATTGAAAATTTGGGATGTTACAACTGGTACAACGAGATGCTATGCAAACAGTTTTAGCCCCTTTCTGCTATGGCATTTTGAACCGTTGTCTAGTGAGTGTGGGCGATAGGGGGTCCTTCCCACATGACCTAGAAACCATCGGGGATAGGCCCTCCGGTCACACACGCTGCGCAAAATGAGGTTGTCTGCGACAGGCAAGCGACCAAATACGATTATACATGTGTGTTAAAAAATACAAGTATACAGGCCTAATCGTTTCCGGTCATAAGTACATCCCACACAGTCAGTCGCAGACAAACGTTTCCGTTCGTATGAACATTCCACACAGTCAATCCGAGGAATATGTTTCCGTTAGTATGTACATCCCACACAGTCAATCCAAGAAGTATGTTTCCGTTCGTATATACATCCCACACAGTCAATCCAGGGAAAATGTTTCTGTTCGCACGTACAACACACACAATTTTCCCCATTAAATCATTTGTGATAGTGTTGCCATTGCAGACGATATTAACAATTTTATCGTTTGCGTTATTGAATGCATCATGCACGGTGCATAGAAGAAACTGTGTGGCATAGGCTGTCCATCACACACACTTTTTATGTGGAAAACATTTGCGCAAGGTGGACTAACGCAAACACTTTTCCAGAGGAAGTCGTGTGTGATTGTTCATTGATCCGACACGTTTTCTTCCTAGAAACTGTGTGGGTTGTCAAAGGTCATCGCGCATGGTGTTGTCTCGATAACCGTTTGCAATAGAAAAACCCAACAAGCATGCTAATTGGCCTATTATTAATAATCCATTTATTAATCAAATTGACATTTCATATTAAGCACATAATATATTTCATTTTAGTATTACGAAACCAGGATTCCATAATTGAAATACATCAGAGTACATATAGCTTTAGCACTCATTTACACCATATAGGCATATAGCTAGCTACCCCATTACACAACTGCACCAACACCAAGTTTCACATGCAACATCTATAACCTTTGGAAATTAGCATCAGAGACGCTAGATAGACATATGAATCTCATCTGGAAAACTGCTAAAGCGGAAGGTGAATATTGAGCCTTCATTGATGTTGAAGCTCCTTGCAACTTTAGGCCAGTGCCTGTGGATGATTGGCCATCCATCCCTTGTCCTCTTGAGGAAGACTTCAATATTGTACCGTGGGTGTTGTATGAATACCTTCCTCGCCTCCTGACCATACACGTGGTTCAAGAGATAATCGTAAGTGAACTGCTTCGGAAATGCCTGAAAACAAAGATATGCATAAATATCTTCTCCAAATTCATAAATGGCGCAAAGGAATAAAAAGACAAAAGGTATAATAGTTAGTACCATCCTGTGGTGCACTGATGTCTTCTTCATTGTGCAGACAAAGATCTTGTTGTTCCTCGTCGCTAGTTTCTTTATCCTAACAATCTTTCTGAGTTTCTTGACTTGACTGATATTCATGTACAACTCATTTCCCCATATGCAAAATGGTCGAACAGTGTGTCAAAACCTTTGACAACAGGACCTACATGTGCACGACCATATTGTTAAAAACCTAAATATTAGAATGGTTCCTGCAATTGCATAGTAATGTGCTATTAGACAAGGACCATGCATGTGCACACCTTGATTGTGAACCTCAGTGCTTCCCATTGTTTCCCTGCAACACATATAACGTCGTTATTGATCAGATTAAGTCAGGGTTGGCATACTACCAGTAAAATATCTTGATGAAAAACAAACACATTGCAGATTCAGCAGATTAATTCAAGCCACATGGAAAAGCCATTTAACGAAACCAATCATGATTAATAACTAGGAAATGTTGCAATTGTATATGTTTCTCATGTATTTAGTACAGCCAAATTCGATTTATTCCTCACATGCATAACAATACAATATTGTACCCACAACAATCGAACATCACATTGAAGACTTGAACCAAACAGTTAACTAAACACCACAACACATGAATCAAACATTAACTGAGCACAACATTGCACAATATATAACATACTAGAAGATCAGACAGTTAAGCAAACCAAGCACACTTGAGAACTTGGAAATATAGCAATTGTATTTGTTTCTCATGTATTTTGGACAACCAAATTCGATTTATTTCTCACATGGAAGACAATACAAAATTGCACCCGCAAGAATTGAACATCACATTGTAGAATTGAACCAAACAGTTAACTGAATACGACAACAAATTAACCAACCAGTTAATAAGTGAGAACCACATTGCACGACATATAGAACATATATACTAGAGGATCAGATTGCATGGTAAAAGTACATGGACAATTCACTATAATTTGTACAGGAAAGGCAGGAGCAGCACCATGCAACAGGTAAACCAAACATGCTTAACCGGAATAGCTAGCTAACTGAACATAGGTCCTTATAGTGAGCTAATAAGACAAGCTACTCCTCGTCGTCGGAGATATCGATGACGATTGGCTCCTTCGACTTGGAAGAGGGTGAGGCCTCCACATCGTGAGTGCCCTCCTGGAAGTGGTGAGTTGCCTGAGCCACTCAGGGAACCAACTTGCTGGCTCTCGAGTTGAGGTAAGCACAGGCACACCTCGTAGTCTTTGTCTAAGGCACCGACGATGACCTCGAGAAAACGCCATGAAGTATCGTTTAAAGCAGCCAACCGCATGGCGGTATCGGCACACGAGGCGTCAACGGTGGCCTCGATGGCGAGGTGCTCCTCCAAGATCTGGGGGTTGGCACGAGTGGCAGCCATCGCGACTCATCCGCGTGTGCGGCCGCGATTTGCTTCTCCGGTGCCAAATGCTCCTTCAGCTCCTGGCTATACTTTGTGCACCATGGCTTAGGGCGGCGCTTATTTGGGGTAGGGGTCAGTGATTTGGGTGGAAGGTGTCGCGTCAACGGATGGGGCATGTGGGATGTAGAAGGAGGAACTGGATGGGGGTCGGGTGCACATTGCCTGCCTAGATCGACGAGGCCGAGCAGCGTGATGGGGGGTCACCGATGATCTCGCTAGAAGCTACATCGGTATTTCCCCAAAGAGGATGGGATGATGCAGCACAACGGCGGTAGGTATTTCCCTTAGATATGAAACCAAGGTTATCAAACCAGTAGGAGAACCAAGCAACACAACGTAAACATCCCCTGCACACAGATAACAAATCCTCGTAACCCGACGTGTTAAAGGGGTTATCAATCCCTTCCGGTGTACGGCGCCTCAAGATAGGCAAACAGACGTGAGATAAATTGTAGTAGATTGATAGATCGAAAGCCAAATAAAATAAATAGAAATAAAACGCAGCAAGGTATTTTTGTATTTTTGCTTTAATAGATCTAAAAATAAATTGCAAGAGAAAAGTAGATCGCAAAGGCAAATATATGAGAAAGAAGACCCGGGGGCCGTAGGTTTCGCTAATGGCTTCTCTCGAGAACAATAGCAAACGGTGGGTGAACAAATTACTGTTGGGCAATTGATAGAACTTTGAATAATCATGACGATATCCAGGCAATGATCATTATATAGGCATCACGTCCAAGATTAGTAGGCCTACTCCTGCCTGCATCTATTACTATTACTCCACACATCGACCGCTATCCAGCATGCATCTAGTGTATTAAGTTCATGGGAAAACAGAGTAATGCAATAAGAATGATGACATGATGTAGACAAGATCTACCTATGTAGAGATAGACCCCATCGTATTATCCTTAGTAGCAATGATACATACGTGTCGTTTCCCCTTCTGTCACTGGGATCAAACACCGTAAGATCAAACCCACTACAAAGCACCTCTTCCCATTGCAAGATAAATAGATCAAGTTGGCAAAAAAACCCAAATATCGGAGAAGAAATACGAGGGTATAAGCAATCATGCATATAAGAGATCAAAGAAACTAAAATAACTTTCATGGATATAAAAAGATATAACTAATCGTAAACTCAAAGTACATCAGATCCCAACAAACACAGCGCAAAAAGAGTTACATCATATGGATCTTCAAGATACCATTGTATTGAGAATTCAGCGAGAGAGAGGAAGCCATCTAGATACTAACTACGGACCCGAAGGTCTACAAAGAACTACTCACGCATCATCGGAGAGGCACCAATGGAGGTGGTGAACCCCATCCGAGATGGTGTATAGATTGGATCTGGTGGTTCTACGGCGGTTGGACAAATATTTCATCGACTCCCCTAGGGGTTTGGGAATATTGGGGTATTCATAGAGCAAAGAGGCGGTCCGGGGGGCACCCGAGGTGGGCACAGCCCACCAGGGCGCGCCCTGGTGGGTTGTGCCCTCCTCGGGACACCCTCCAGGTGCAGCCAGGGCCGATTACGTTCCTCCTGGTCCAAAAAAATTTCCGTGAAGTTTCGTTGCATTTGGACTCCATCTGATTATGATTTCCTGCGATGTAAAAAACATGTAGAGAACTGCAACTGGCACTTGGCACTATGTCAATATGTTAGTACCAAAAAAAGATATAAAATGACTATATAATGATTATAAAACATCCAAGATTGATAATATAACAGCGTGGTACAATCAAAAATTATAGATACGTTGGGGACGTATCATCATCCCCAAGCTTAACTCCTACTCGTCCTCGAGTAGGTAAGTGATAAAAACAGAATTTTTGATGTGGAATGCTGCCTAACATGTCATATCATATTCTTTTCTTTATAGCATGGACAATTGGACTTTTATGTGATTCAAAGCAATAGTCTAGTTTTGACATGATAATTTAGATACTCAAACATATCAACAAGCAACCATGTCTTTCAAAATATCAACGCTAAAATAAGTTATCCCTAGCCCATCATGCTCAATCATTGATCCATTCATGAAATACACTCGAATATTAACTACACCCAATACTTAAGTACGATCATATTGCCTCCTAGTTGGCGCTTTTATAAGAGAAGATGGAGACTCAAATTCAAAATAAAAATTGCATAAAGTAAAAGAAAGGCCCTTCGTAGAGGGAAGTAGGGATTTGTAGAGGTGCCAGAGCTCTAAGAGAAAAAATTAGAGATAAAAACATTTTGAGAGGTGTATCCATTCCACCAACGAAAACAACTTCACTACAAAAAAAAAGACACATCCGTGACATTTTGGGCCGAACGAATTTTTTTTCTGTCATACATATGACACTTCTATGACGATAATTGTGACAAAACCCGGTATCATCATAGATGTGGTGGGCTCCTACTTCTATGACAAAAAATCATGATAGAAAATGGGCTTTTCATCCTGGGCGGGCCGGAGATGCAGCTGCATGACATTCTTTGGGCCGTCCATGATGGAAAAAACCATGGTAGAAGCGAGAGGGAGGAAAATTTCGGGGAGTTGCCGGTACGGTGGGAGGTCAGGGGCCGAGCGATGCACGTTTCTCTCGTGCGTGCTGCAGTGTGTGCGGCGTTCGCTCTAACTAAATCCGAAGCGGCGTTGGGCTCTAACTAAACCCGGCGATTGCACCGCAGCTATGCGTTCTCGAACCCGGCGATTGATCGATGGCTGTTAATCGAACCCGATGGAGTGATTCTTCGCTGCTGCTGCTAATCAAGCCGATCGATTGATGAACAGTGAGCGCTATGGGGGGGTTGGATGAGCAATGGCGGTGGCGTTGCCTCCGGATGAACAGGACCCGTGGTGTGGAGGGCTGGATGAACAATAGACGGTGGAGGGTGGCGTCGAGGGGTGGTTGAACCGGACCCGTGGTGTGGAGGGCTGGATGAGCAGAGAGCGGTGGAGGGTGCCCGTGGAGGGTGGTTGAACAAGAGCTGATGGAGTAGCGCGGTGGAGGCTGGATGAGCAGGAGCCCGTGGAGGCTGGAGGAGGTCGACGGTAGCCCGTGGAGGCTGGAGGAGGTCGACGGTGGAGATGAACAGTATCCCGTGGAGTCCCGTTTTGCGGTACGCCACACCCCTCCCGATGAACATGACCCCTCTTTCGAGCGTAGCGCTCCAACACAGGTCTGTTTCGTCCGTTTTGCGGTACGCCACACCCCTCCCGATTAACAGGACCCCCGTTTCGACCGTAGGAGGTCTGTTTCCTCCGTTTTGCGGTACACCAGACCCCTCCCGATGAACAGGATCCCGTCTCGAACGTGGCCGGTCGAATACAAGGCCGTTTCCTCCATTGTGCGGTACGCCATGCCTCGTTTCCATCGCCTGTTCCGTCCAAGCCCTCCCGATGAACACGACCACGCATTCCATTCCGAACCAGCCAGTTGGCTCCCACACGTTCCGTTGCCTCCTGATGAACAGGACGCATTCCGTTGCCTCCCCATGAACACGACGCGTACCGTTGCCTCCCCATGAACGCGACGACGACGCTGTTTCTCCGTTCCGACCCAGCCATGTGCGTATGCGCGAGTAGGCGTTCGAGACCCTGCCCGTATGCACACACGTGGCCGTATTTTCTTTCTTGCACCCTCGCCGCTGTACGTACGTGTACATGCTACGTGCGCGCCTCTACTACGACACGTGCGCGCCTCTACATCCACCGGTATATATATATATATATATATATATATATATATATATATATATATATATATATATATATATATATATATATATATATATACACACACACACACGCATATCGTCACGACTGAATGACAACGCTTACGTGCGCTTGACCAGGTGGGTCCCGATATCCGTGCACTTCCTTACTGCGAAGATGTAGCTGGTGGGTCCCAGCAGTCGGGGCAACCGTCTTTGTTTTTTCCCGGACGCACTTCCTTGCGTGCGAAGATGTAGCTGGTGGGTCCCAGCAGTCAGGGGGGTGAATCGTTTTGTTTTTTTTTTGCCCGGACGCACTTCCTTGCGTGCGAAGGTGTAGCTGGTGGGTCCCAGCAGTAAGGGGGGAATGTTATTTTCGTGAAATATGGTGGCCCGTCCGGTGGGTCCCCGCTGCCAGGTGGAGGAATAATTATTTTGCACGTAATAAGGAGGCACTTCCTTGCTGCGGCCGTGGACCCAGCTGTCAGCCTCTCCACGTACAGTCCACGTCTGATGGAAGTCGTTCCTTGACCACGTTGACCACGCCGTGCCGAGAGCACCAGGGCGGTGGACGATGGCGAGGCCTAGGAAGGGGACGATGCGGAGCCGGGGAAGACGCGGCAGTGGATGCCCACGCGTGGAGGAGTACGAGGGTTCACTGGTTCGCTGCGGTGTGAGGCTGCCGTCGCCGCATAATAACAGGGGGTGTGGGTGAGTAGGGGGATGGCCTGGCAAGCGGTGGGAGTAGTAGGGGGCGGTGAGGCCTCCGCCGCATCACAGCCGGCCACGGAAGGCAGGAGCACGAGGCACGATTGGCGCTGGTTTAGGCGGCTGGAGCAAGAAGACCAGAGGTTGAAGAAGCACCACGGCCGTTGGATGGACATCGTACGGTCACTGGAGCTAGAATCGTGCATATTGACTAAGTTGACAAAGCCCTCCATCCCCGTCAACTTAGTAGGCCCACAAGTCAGCCTGCCACTATACTGGGTCCCAGCTAACAGGGGGAGTATTCATTTTTTGTGCGTATTAAGAAGGCACTTCCTTGCGTGCGAAGATATAGCTGATGGGTCCGAGCTGTCAGCGGCGGTAACGTTTTTTTCATGAAATACAGAGGCCCTTTCCGTGGGTCCCTGATGTTAGCTGGAGGAATCATTATTTTGCGTGTAATAAGGAGGCATTTCCTTGCGTGTGGCCGTGGACACAGCTGTCGGCCTCTCCACGTACATTCCACTTCAGATGCATGTCGGTCGTTGACCACGTTGACCAGGCCGCGCCGAGAGCACCAGGGCGGTGGAGGACGGCGAGGCCTAGGAAGGGAACGACACGGAGGCAGGCAAGACTCGGCAGTTGTCTCCCACGCGGAGGGGAGTACGACTGTACGAGGGTTTACTGGTTCGTCTGCCGTCGCCGGAGAATAACAACAGGTGTGAGTGAGTAGAGGGATGGCTAGGCCAGCGATGGGAGTACGGTGGGGCGGTGAGGCTCACAAGGAAGCACAGCCGGCCATGGGAGGAGGGAGCAGAGCAGTCCCGCCGGGCGCTTGTTTGAGCGGCTGGAGCAGAAGAGCAGAGATTGAAGAAGCACGACGGCCGTTGGATGGACATCCAATAGTCACTTTGCTTGTCGCCAACCTTCTTTCAGAAAGCCTCAAATCTGTGGAAAACAGCATACAACCCATCTGCCATTATTTCTAATAATTTACAGCCCATTTGCTAATTCTTAAGGTTTTTGGAGCCCATATTCTTTTGTTAGCATTACAGCCCATACTGTGGCCACGGTTAAAAATTATACTAAATTTTGCATATTTCAAAAGCGGTCCAAACTGTTTTTATCCCAAAATTTCGACTCACATTCAAACTGATTTTAAAAATAAATGTATATCAATATAAAATCCAACAAATTCTCCACGATAAAAATTAATGTAATTTAAAATCTCAAAATGAAAAAAAGATATTTGAAACTAATTGCGGTTTGATGTGTTTTAAAATGTACAACCCATTTCTCATTCTTGATGGGCCATTTTCTCGCCAGCAATGAAAGCTCTCCTCGTCTTGAAAGATTTGCAGCCCAACAGGCCTGACAAAGCGACTTACTTGGCAAATCACAAAAAAACTGGGCTGTGGCCGTGGACCCAGCTGTCAGCCTCTCCACGTACAGTACTCTTCCGATGGAATGTCGTTGATCATATTGACCACGCCGCGCCGAGAGCACCAAGGCGGTGGACGACGGCGAGGCCTAGGAAGGGGACAACGTGGAGCCGGGGAAGACGCGGCAGTGGATGCCCACGCGTAGAGGAGTACAAGGGTTCACTGGTTCGGCTGCGATGTGAGGCTGCCGTCGCCGCAGGGCCTGGCTAGCGGTGGGAGTAGTAGGGGGCAATGATGCCTCAACGGCAGCACAGCCGGCCACTGGAGGCAGGAGCAGGCGGTCTCCCCGGCGCTGGTTTGGGCGGCTGGTGCAAGAAGAGCAGCGATTGAAGAAGCAGCAGGACCGTTCGATTCAAATCCAACGGTTACTGCTGCTAGAATCGTTTGTTGACTAAGTTGACAAGACCTGCGTACGCGTCAACGTAGTAAGAGCACAGGTCAGCCTCCCAACCGGTGTGCCCCAGATGTCAGTGGGAGGAATCATTTTTTTAGCGTAATAAGGAGGCAGTTGATTCGTGCGGCCAGGCCAGCGGAGGGAGTAGGGTGGGCCGGGGAAGCCTACGCGGTATCACAGCGGGCCACAAGAGGAGGGAGCAGGCAGTCCCGCCGGTGCTAGTTTAGGCGGCCGAGCAGAAGATCGAGATTGAAGAAGACGTCGGCCGTTGGATGGACATCCAACGATCATCGCTGCTAGAATCGTGTGTTCACTGATAAAGCCTTGCATAAACAAGTCAGCCTCGAAATCTGTAGCGTGTACAACCCATTTGCTATTATTTTTATAATTTTTACTCATTTCTAATTCATATGGAATTTATTGCAGCCCGTTTTCCATTTTTAAAATTGCCGGTCATTTTCTGGTCAATACCAGGTTAAAAAATTAACTAAATATGTGGTAAATTTTGAAAATTCGCAAATTTTTGCTGAGGAACAAACATTCTTAATCCAAAATTAATAGCCATACTAAAACAAATTTAAAAATAAATTAGTACTATGTCATGTTAAATCCAATGCAATACGATAAGATATCATGAAGAACAAAATTCAAAAAAACTAATATCCCATTTGCTATAATATTTTGGAATTTTCAACCCCTTTTGATATTGCTTTTAACAGACAATGACCATACTCTTTGGCCAGGACGGAATGCATCCTCCTCGCCTTGAAAGATTTGCAGCCCAGTAATTTGGAGAAAACAAATAGGCCTAGCTTGGGTATTCTTCAAAAGAAATACTGGCTACGATTTTCCCAAAGAATTGGTGCATGAGCATTTAGCTTTATTTATTTATTTACTTATTTATGTTTATGGGACCATGAGCATGTACCGGGCCGGATTCATGTGAGAGCCTCCCTTCCGCTTAATTATGGGCTTCTATTGGGCCTTCATCGATGGGCTGCATGTTATCAACAAGTGGAAAATGTGTTCGTATTTAAAAATAGTATGAGCTACGTGCACGTGCAGGGGCACTAAAGGATCGAACCGTGCAACGACTTCCAAAACAACACATTTATTCAACCAACGGACGAAATATACTACTGATTGTACATTGAAAACAGCAGGTTAATCGTAAGTGGGATGCTTGCTCAAGTAAGAACAGCACCCAAGCACCAGTCCACCCACATATCAAATTATCAAAGTACTGAACGCGAATCATATGAACGTGATGAAAACTAGCTTGACGATATTCCCATGTGTCCTCGGGAGCGCTTTTCCTATTATAAGAGTTTGTTCCGGCTTGTCCTTTGCTACAAAAAGGATTGGGCCACCTTTCTGCACCTTATTTACTTTTGTTACTTGTTGCTCGTTACAATTTACCTTATCACAAAACTATCTGTTACCACTTATTTCAGTACTTGCAGAGAATACCTTGCTGAAAACCGCTTATCATTTCCTTCTGCTCCTCGTTGGGTTCGACACTCTTACTTATCGAAAGGACTACGATAGATCCCCTATACTTGTGGGTCATCAAGTCTCTTTTCTGGTGCCGTTGCCGGGGGGTGTAGCGCCTTTGGTAAGTGGAATTTGGTAAGGAAAAATTTATATAGTGTGCTGAAATTTTCTGTCACTTGTTACTATGGAAAGTAATTCTCTGAGGGGCTTGTTCGGGGTATCTTCACCCCGTCCAGTAGAGCAAAGAGTTGCTCCTCAACCTACTGAACCTATTGAAAATGAAACTCCTTTTGAAGTTCCTTCGAGTATGATGGAAAAACTGCTGGCTAATACTTTTACAGGAGATGGAACAAAGCATCCTGATGAACATCTACTCTATGTGGATGAAGTTTGTGGATTATTTAAGCTTGCAGGTATACCCGATAATGTTGTTAAGAAGAAGGTCTTTCCTTTATCTTTGAAGGAAGACGCATTGACATGGTATAGGCTATGTGATGATACGAGATCATGGAACTATAAAAGATTGAAATTGGAATTTCATCAAAAGTATTACCCTATGCATCTTGTTCATCGTGATCGCAATTATATATATAATTTTTGGCCTCGCGAAGGAGAAAGCATAGCTCAAGCTTGGGGGAGGCTTAAATCAATGTTATTTTCATTCCCCAATCATGAGCTCTCAAGAGAAATAATTATTCAAAGTTTTTATGCTCGGCTTTCTGATAACAATCGCACCATGCTCGATACTTCTTGTGCTGGCTCTTTTATGATGAAGACTATTGAATTTAAATGGAATTTATTGGATAGAATTAAACTCAACTCTAAAGATTGGGACCTCGACGAAGGTAAGGAGTCAGGTATGCCGCCTAAGTTTGATCGTGTTAAATCTTTTATGGATACCGATATTTTCCGTAAGTTTAGCACTAAATATGGACTTGACTCTGAGATAGTAGCTTCTTTCTTTGAATCTTTTGCTACTTATGTTGATCTCCCTAAGGAGAAGTGGTTTAAATATCATCCTCCCATAGAAGTAAAAGTAGTTGCACCTATTAAAGTTGAAGAAAAGACTGTCACTTATAATGATCCTATTGTTCCTACCTCTTATGTTGAGAAACCACCTTTCCCTGTTAGAGTAAAGGATCATGCTAAAGCTTCAATTGTTGTTCGTAAAAGCAACATTAGAACTTATACACCTTCTGAGCAAGTCAAAGTAGAACCTACTATTGCTATTGTTAAAGATCTCTTGTCTGATAATATTGATGGGCATGTTATTCAATTCTGTGGTGAAACTACTAGAATTGCTAAACCTTGTGCTAAAGATAAACATAGACCTGTGGTAGGCGTGCCTGTTATTTCTGTTAAAATAGGAGATCATTGTTATCATGGCTTATGTGATATGGGTGCTAGTGCTAGTGTAATACCCATTGACTTATACAAAGAAATTATGCATGAAATTGCACCTGCTGAGTTAGAAGATATTGATGTTACAATTAAACTTGCCAATAGAGATACTATATCTGCATTGGGAATTGTTAGAGATGTTGAAGTCTTGTGTGGGAAAACTAAATATCCTGCTGATTTTCTTGTTCTTGGTTCTCCATAAGATAGCTTTTGTCCCATTATATTTGGTAGACCCTTCTTGAACACTGTTAATGCTAGGATAGATTGCAAAAAGAATGTTGTTACTATTGGCTTGCATGATATGGTTCATGAGTTTAATTTCTCTAAATTCAGTAAACAACATCGTGAGGAAGAATTGCCTAGTAAGGATGAAATTATTGGTCTTTCTTCTATTGCCGTACCTCCTAGTGATCCTTTAGAACACTATTTGCTAGACCATGAAAATGAGACGTTCATGAATGAAAGAAGGGAAATAGATGAAGTATTCTTTAAACAGGAACCTATTCTGCAACACAATTTGCCTGTTGAAATCCTAGGGGATCCTCCTCCACCCAAGGGTGATCCCGTGTTTGAGCTTAAACCATTGCCTAACAATCTTAAATATGCTTATCTTGATTAAAAGAAAATATATCCTGTTATTATTAGTGCTAACCTTTCAGAGCATGAAGAAGAAAGATTATGAGAACTCTGAAGAAGCACCGTGCCGCTATTGGATATACTCTTGATGACCTTAAGGGCATTACTCCCACTCTATGTCAGCATAAAATAAATTTGGAAGCGGATGCCAAACCAGTTCGTGATCCTCAACGATGTTTGAATCCTAAAATGAAAGAAGTGGTAAGAAAAGAAATACTCAAGCTTCTGGAGGCACGTATAATTTATCCTGTTGCTGATAGTCAGTGGGTAAGTCCTGTCCATTGTGTTCCTAAGAAGGGAGGTATTACTGTTGTCCCTAGTGATAAAGATGAATTGACTCCGCAAAGAATTATCACAGGTTATAGGATGGTAACTGATTTCCGCAAATTAAATAAAGCTACTAAGAAATATCATTACCCCTTACCTTTTATTGATTAAATGCTAGAAAGATTATGCAAACATACACATTATTGCTTTCTAGATGGTTATTCTGGTTTCTCTCAAATACCTGTGTCGGCTAAAGATCAATCAAAGACTACTTTTACATGCCCTTTTGGTACTTTTGCTTATAGACGCATGCCTTTTGGTTTATGTAATGCACCTGCAACCTTTCAAAGGTGCATGATGGCTATATTCTCTGACTTCTGTGAAAAGATTTGCGAGGTTTTCATGGACGATTTTTCCGTCTATGGTGCCTCTTTTGATGATTGCTTGAGCAATCTTGGTCGAGTTTTGCAGAGATGTGAAGAAACTAATCTCGTCTTGAATTGGGAAAAGTGCCACTTTATGGTTAATGAAGGAATTGTCTTGGGGCACAAAGTTTCTGAAAGAGGTATTGAAGTTGATAAAGCCAAAGTTGATGCTATTGAAAAGATGCCATGTCCCAAGGACATCAAAGGTATAAGAAGTTTCCTTGGTCACGCCGGATTTTATAGGAGGTTCATTAAGGACTTCTCAAAAATTTCTCGGCCTCTTAATAATTTATTACAAAAAGATGTACCATTTGTCTTTGATGATGATTGTGTAGAAGCATTTGAAATACTTAAGAAAGCATTAGTCTCTGCACCTATTGTTCAGCCACCTAATTGGAATTTACCCTTTGAAATTATGTGTGATGCTAGTGATTATGATGTAGGTGTTGTTCTTGGGCAAAGAGTTGATAAGAAATTAAATGTTATCCATTATGCTAGTAAGACTATAGACAATGCTCAAAGAAATTATGCTACCACCGAAAAGGAACTTTTAGCAGTTGTGTTTGCTTGTGATAAATTCAGACCCTATATTGTTGATTCTAAAGTAACTATTCACACCGATCATGCTGCTATTAAATATCTTATGGAAAAGAAAGATGCTAAACCTAGACTTATTAGATGGGTTCTCTTGCTGCAAGAATTTGATTTGCATATTGTTGATAGAAAAGGAGCTGAGAACCCCGTTGCAGATAACTTATCTAGGTTAGAGAATGTCCTTGATGACCCACTACCTATTGATGATAGCTTTCCTGATGAACAATTAAATGTCATAAGCACTTCTCGTAGCACTCCATGGTATGCTGATTATGCTAATTATATTGTTGCTAAATTTATACCACCTAGATTCACATACCAACAAAAGAAAAAGTTCTTCTATGATTTGAGACATTACTTTTGGGATGACCCACATATTTATAAAGAAGGAGTAGATGGTGTTATTAGACGTTGTGTGCCTGAGCATGAACAGGAACAGATTCTACGCAAGTGTCACTTCGAAGCTTATGGAGGACACCACGCTGGAGATAGAACTGCACATAAGGTATTGCAATCAGGGTTTTATTGGCCCACTCTCTTCAAAGATGCCCGTAAGTTTGTTTTGTCTTGCGATGAATGTCAAAGAATTGGTAATATTAGTAGACGTCAAGAAATGCCTATGAATTATTCACTTGTTATTGAACCATTTGATGTTTGGGGCTTTGATTATATGGGACCTTTTCCTGCCTCTAATGGATATACACATATTTTAGTTGCTATTGATTACGTTACTAAGTGGGTAGAAGCTATTCCAACTAGTAGTTGTGATCATAATACCTCTATTAAAATGCTTAAGGAAGTTATTTTTCCGAGGTTTGGAGTCCCTAGATATTTAATGACTGATGGTGGTTCACACTTTATTCATGGTGTCTTCCGTAAAATGCTTGCCAAATATGACGTTAATCATAGAATTGCATCTCCATATCACCCGCAGTCTAGTGGTCAAGTAGAATTGAGCAATAGAGAGCTCAAATTAATTTTGCAAAAGACTGTTAATAGGTCTAGAACGAATTGGTCCAAGAAACTTGATGATGCATTATGGGCCTATAGAACTGCATAAAAGAATCCTATGGGTATGTCTCCGTATAAAATGGTTTATGGAAAAGCCTGTCACTTACCTCTCGAACTAGAACATAAGGCATATTGGGCTATTAAAGAGCTCAACTATGATTTCAAACTTGCTGGTGAGAAGAGGTTATTTGATATTACCTCACTTGATGAATGGAGATCCCAAGCTTATGAAAATGCCAAGTTGTTTAAACAAAAAGTTAAAAGATGGCATGACAAAAGGATACAGAAGCATGAGTTTAATGTAGGTGATTATGTATTGCTATACAACTCTCGTTTAAGATTTTTTGCAGGAAAACTTCTCTCTAAATGGGAAGGTCCCTACGTTATCGAGGAGGTCTATCGTTCCGGTGGCATAAAAATCAACAACTTTGAAGGTACAAATCCGAAGGTGGTAAACGGGCAAAGAATCAAACATTATATCTCAGGTAATCCCATAAATGTTGAAACCAATATTATTGAAACCGTAACCCTGGAAGAATACATAAGGGACACTTTCCAGACCGTTTCAGACTCCGAAAAGGAATAGGTATGTGGTACAGTAAGTAAACCGACTCCAAAACAATTTTTATGGCAATATTTCTCCGTTTTGGAATATTTAGAAAAATAGAAAAATAAGTGGCAGTTTGGGAAGGACACGAGGCCTTCACGAGGGTGGAGGGCGCGCCCCCCTACCTCGTGAGCACCTCGTGTGCCCTCCGGACTCCATTTTCTTGCACGATACATATTTTGGTCGGTAAAAAATCATTATATATTCTTCCGAAGGTTTTGACTCTCGTATCACGCAAATATCTCCTGTTCTTGTTTCGAGCTATTTTTCTGACAGATCTAGATCATCATGACGTCCCCAAGTGCTTCCAAGGACAAGTTCTTCGAGAAGGTGATCAACCCTTACCTCGCGGAGGTGCTGCGACACCGTCAAACCATTGAGATACGCGATGGGTTGCTGCACATCCGCGATGTTGAGGGACCAAAGGGAACCGGAAGCGTGGAGGCGAGGCTCGAAGCAATGGAGCAACAAGTTTTCAAGTGCCAGGGGATGGTGGAGCGTGGAATTAACGCTAGCCACACGATGCTCGCGGAGTTCACCAACAACTACGAGCCGGATGCCAAGAACACCGAGGAAGCCATCTTCAAGCTACATGAGAAGATCGAGCACCTCCAAGCCCAAATCTATGATCTGCAAAATCAAAACTGTGAGTATGAATATAGATTCAAAAGGATGAGTTTGGCTGCAGACTTGAGGATTCCGGAGACTCGATCATCCTTCTATGATGGTGAGCCTATGCCATGGAAGGTGGACGACAAGCCCGCATCATCAACAACACCTCCACTTCCTTCACCAGCAAAGGAGATATAACCACATGGGTATGGGCACTCCCCTTGGCAACTGCCAAGCTTGGGGGAGGTGCCCCGGTACCGTATCACCATCACAACTCCTATCTTTACCATTTTTCTTAGTTCGATCCTATTAGTAGTATCTTGATTTAGTAGAATAAAACTCATGGCATGATCTAGTTTTGAAGTTTTGCTTTATGATCCCTCTATGTAATCGAGTCTGTGAGCTATATATAATAAAGATTAGTGATGAGTCAAGGGCTTGATTTTTTTGCCATGATTTTGGGTGAATAAAAGGAAAAGAATAAAAAGAAACAAAGAGTTCATATGGATCTTATTGAGAGTAATGACTTCACATAGAAACAGTATGATGATTAAAATTTGTTGGGAGTTGGCAAATATAGTTTTGGTCATCGTTGCAATTAATAGGAAGTAATAAGGAGAGAGAGGTTTCACATATAGATATATTATCATTGACATCTTTTATGATTGGGAGCACTCATTAAAATATGACATGCTAAATAGTTGATGTTGGACAAGGAAGACAACGTGATGAGTTATGTTTTCTTATATCTGAGATAAAGTATGTTGTCATGGATCCTCTAACATGTTGAGCTTGCCTTTCCCCCTCATGCTAGCCAAATTCTCAGCACCAAGTAGAGATACTACTTGTGCTTCCAAATACCCTTAAACCAATTTAGCCATGAGAGTCCACCATATCTACCTATGGATTTAGTAAGATCCTTCAAGTAAGTTGTCATCGGAGAAAGCAATAAAAATTGCTCTCTAAATATGCATGACTTATTGGTGCAGAGAAATAAGCTTTGTATGAACTTGTTGTGGAAGTAATAAAAGCGACAGACTGCATAATAAAGTTCCACATACAAGGGGCAATATAAAGTGACGTTCTTTTGCATTAAGATTTTGTGCATCCAATCATAAAAAGCGCATGGCAACCTCTGCTTCCCTCTGCGAAGGGCCTATCTTTTATTATTATCTTCTACCTTATGCAAGAGTCACGGTGATCTACACCTTTCCTTTTTCATTTTATCCTTTGGCAAGCCCAGCATGTTAAGAACATGATATATATATCTAATTGGATGTAGGGGAGCATGAATTGTTATTGTTGACATTACCCTTGAGGTAAAAGGTTGTGGGGAAAAACTATAAGCCCCTATCTTTCTCTGTGTCCGATTAAAACTCCGTAACCACAAGTATTGCGTGAGTGCTAGCAATTATGAAGGACTAAGTGATAGTTGAGTATGTGGACTTGCTTTTAAGCTCTGACATAGACTCTTTCCGATGTTATGATAAATTGCAATTGCTTCAATGACTGAGGTTATAATTTGTTGGTGCCCAATAAGGTTTCTAATTCATACTTTTGCATTGTGAAAAGATCATCACTTGAACATAAGTAATCATATGACAAAATCTATATATGTTGCTGTTATGAGATCAATCATGATGCCTTCATGTCCGTATTTTATTTTTATCGACGCCTCTACCTCTAAACATGAGGACATATTTATTGTTATCGGCTGTTCGCTTGAGGACAAGCGAGGTCTAAGCTTGGGGGAGTTGATACGTCCATTTTGTATCATGCTTTTATATCGATATTTATCGTTTTGTGGGCTTTTATTTCACGTTATGTCACAATACTTGTGGCTATTCTCTCTTATTTTACAAGGTTTACATGAAGAGGAGAATGCAGGCACTGGAATTCGGGCTGGAAAAGGAGCAAATATTGAGACCTATTCATGCAACTCCAAAAGTCCTGAAACTCCACAGAATATCTTAAAATAAATAAAGAAAATCGTCGCTAAAGATGAAGGCCAGGGGCCCACACCCTGCTCACGAGGGTGGGGGCGCGCCCCCAGGTGCGCCCCACCGTGGCCCCCCTGGTGGCTCTCCGATGCCCATCTTCTCCTATATGAAGTCTTTCGATGAGAAAAAAACCAGAGGCAACCTTTCGGGACTAGACTCCGCCACCACGAGGCGGAACCTTGGCGGAACCAATCTAGGGCTCCGGCGGAGCTGTTCGGCCGGGGACACTTCCCTCCGGGAGGGGGAATTCATCGCCATCATCACGACCAACGCTCCTCTCATCGGGAGAGGGCAATCTCGCTCAACATCTTCACCAACACCATCTCATATCCAAACCCTAGTTCATCTCTTGTATCCAATTCTTGTCTCCAAGTCCGGGATTGGTGCTAGTAGGTTGCTAGTAGTGTTGATTACTCCTTGTAGTTGATGCTAGTTGGTTTACTTGGTGGAAGATCATATGTTCAGATCCTTTATGCATATTATTACCCCTCTAATTATGAACATGAATATGCTTTGTGAGTAGTTACGTTTGTTCCTGAGGACAAGGGAGAAGTCTTGCTATTAGTAGTGATGTGAATTTGGTATTCGTTCGATATTTTGATGAGATGTATGTTGTCTAGCCTCTAGTGGTGTTATGTGAACGTCGACTACAGAACACTTCACCATTATTTGGGCCTAGAGGAAGGCATTGGGAAGTAATAAGTAGATGATGGGTTGCTAGAGTGATGTGCTTAAACCCTAGTTTATGCGTTGCTTCGTAAGGGCTGATTTGGATCCACATGTTTCATGCTATGGTTAGGTTTACCTTAATACTTTTGTTGTAGTTGCGGATGCTTGCAATAGAGGTTACTCATAAGTGGGATGCTTTTTCAAGTAAGAACAGCACCCAAGCACCGGTCCACCCACATATCAAATTATCAAAGTACTGAACGCGAATCATATGAACATGATGAAAACTAGCTTGACGATATTCCCATGTGTCCTCGGGAGCGCTTTTCCTATTATAAGAGTTTGTTCCGGCTTGTCCTTTGCTACAAAAAGGATTGGGCCACCTTGCTGCACCTTATTTACTTTTGTTACTTGTTGCTCATTACAATTTACCTTACCACAAAACTATCTGTTACCACTTATTTCAGTACTTGTAGAGAATACCTTCCTGAAAACCGCTTATCATTTCCTTCTACTCCTCGTTGGGTTCGACACTCTTACTTATCGAAAGGACTACGATAGATCCCCTATACTTGTGGGTCATCACTGGGCCGCGGTGCCAAAGCAGCGCAGTGTTAATCGAAGGAAGGGGGATCAATCGGCGGGTGTAGACCTCCACGAGCATCCAGCTGCCGCGACCGTCGACGAGCACCATCCAAGACGTGTTCATGCCGACCTAGTACATACCGTTAATGTAGCTGAGGCTAACGGGGATCGGATCGCAGTGAAGGGGATTGATTCTCGCCACCCTACGATCGTTATGCTGCGTGACACGCCGTTTCTGAAGATCAGGCGGCATCAACACGCAAGGAGCTGGCTTAAAAAGCTCCGACCTGAGGGCTTTGAGTAAATGGTACAACCCCGACGAGCACGCGGTGAGCGGCATGGTACTGAGATTGTCCACACGCGAAACAATGAGCTTGATTACCTCTGTGGGGAGCGAATTCCAGCCACTCTTTCGATGGACGCTGCTCGGTTCTGCCATTGTTAGTGCTTGGGTTTCAGACGAGGGGGGGGGGGGGGAGGCGCCTTAGCGGGGATGGAAGCTTGGACGAGATTATGTGCGGACAAAGATGGAGAAGCGAATATGTGCTGCCAGAAGTGGACAGGTGATGATGACTACAGCACGCCGCTTGACTTACGAGACACATACCGGCAGCGTAGGGTCATATCGATGCCAGACAACTTGCTTGAGTGATCACAGTACTGATACTCCCTACAGTACCTACTATAGTACTATGCCCTAGCTTGCTAGAGTAGAGTAGTAGAGTAGGACTCTGCTGTACTACTAGCACCGGAGGAGTAGTATATTCTAATCTAAAATAGTTACAAACTTCAATGCCCGAGCGTGGAACGACTACGAACCGTGCTCATAGACCGTGTCTACGTGGTGTTTGGACTTATAGGCAAAAAAAATAGCAACATGCCCGTGCATTGCACGGCACACCATCATCACCAACTCGGTTTTTTCTCTACTCCTACTCCTATAAAAGACTCAGTTGGTGATGATGGAGGCGAGGAGGCGTGTTCAGCCGGGCGTGCAGCAGACGGCGCAACACTATTCGATTTGTTATAAAAAAAGTAGTAGAGAAAGACACATAGGGAGGAGCACGAGGTTGTGGGAGATAAGGATGAACGAGGCAAGGCCTTATCTGTAAATGTGGAGAGAGGTGCGGGTATCTTTTGTAAAAATTGTCATAGTTGGCTTTCTATCTGTCAGATATAGATAGGACGGTCTATATTACAAGATGGCAGGCATACCATCATCACCAACTCGGTTTTCTATAAGAGTAGATATATATAGATATAGATAGATAGAGACTAGGGAGTACTAGTAAGGACACCATCTACTGCTTCATGTGCTACTCCTGCGCTCCATTCGGCGGCCGCAACGTCCCCTACAGCCACTCCCTCCTGCGCTCCATTCGGCGGGCGCTGTTGAAATCTGGGGAGCGCACTCTCGCAACTTCTGGCAGCCACGACTTCTCCGACGATGACTTCTTCCCCGACCTCGGCAACCTCTTCATCAACGATATGGGCGACAACCTCAACGCCAACGGTGCTGCTCCCGTTGTACCATATGTGTTTCTATCCTTCTTGTTCGAAATCGTGGTAGAATTCATGTTTCTACTCTGTATCCTACTACTATGCTAGTCCACATGATTAGTTTCATCTCTGTTATAGCCGTCATGATTTATTTTGTGCTTATTCGGATTAAATCTCGTAGTAACTTGCTCACATATTCAATCGGGCGCAACGCCCCTACAGCCACTCCCGCTTTCATGGACGGCCTGGTCGATGCCTCCAAGGAGCCCTTCGCCCATCGCTATGAGTGACCGATGCCGTTTTGTGGCTCGCCGGCGGACATGATGCATCACCTCACGGATGCGTGCAGCGGTCACTGCTGGCCCTTGGCGGAGAACATCAAGTACGACACGTGCTACCGGTTCACCATGCCGGAGTCGCTGGAGGATCATCGCCGCCTACTAGTCTCGGAGGAGGACGGCAGTGTCTTCCTCTTAATCGTGGGCACCGGCGAGGCCCGCGCAGGCCGCCGCCCCGTCTTTGTAGCGCGCGTCAGGGGCGTCACCGCTGACGCTGACACTGACAGAGGCAGATGTATGGGTGCGTGGTCAATGTTACTACCCCTCCGGGTCGCCTAGGCGGCGAAACCGGCCTCATCGGACAGACTTGGACTCTGAGGAGCTGGGACTATCCCGCCAATGTGGACTTGGAAAACCCATGGCATCCGTTCTATCCTTTACCCGCCGACTCGGTGGACGGGGACTCCAAGGAGGTTCACCTGGACATACGCATTATCATGTGCACTTAGAAAACATGTAGTGTGTGTGTGGGCGCTTATGGCTCGTGTCTTTGCCGCTTTTGATTCTGTAAGCTTGTCGTTAAACTTGAGTGGCTTTCGCCGCAGTCCTTCCTTTGAACTGCTCCTCTCAGTGAGCTGATGTAAGACACTTTTTTCATTTGATAATGGAACCGGGGAGGAGCCTCGCTGTTCTTCTAAAAAAATACGCATTATCAAGTTAAATGTTGATCATTAGTCTTCGCTCAATGTAATCCACTTTCTAAGCATGTGGAGACTTCCATGCAGGATCTTTCTCTATTGGAGTATCACACATGAATAAAAGTATATCCGTTCATGGTTTAGTCTAGAATCATCCATGTATGAATTTTTACTACAGTACTGGTGAAAGACTTACGATGAACCATTTCTTACATCTCCTCTACCCCCTTGCAAGTCATCCTGATTTAATCCCTCCGTCTAGGTGTATAAGGGCATGGTTAATATTACTTAATAGTATAGCCAACTGTTGACTATAAGAAAGTGCCATGTCATCTGTAGCCAACATGTACAACAATCGATACTCAAAAACTAATTCTTAAAGATCATTTCTTCCAAAGCACAATAAGTGTTATTTCTTCACAAGTTTTGGATGCAGGTTGAACAGTTGAACGCTTTTGTTTGCAAAAGATACCTTTTTATCTATTTCACCCAGATGTTTGTGAGCTCTAGAGATGAGATAATATCCGAAGAAACCTATCAATACCCGTTACACATGAGATGACCCCCACATCCTTTGTCAAAATAAACAACTCCTCGATCAATGCATTTCACTCTTCGGTGCAACACACGGGCACCTTACTACTATAGATTAGTACGACCAAAAATTGAACTAACATTATATATATGTAACGCCCGGATAATCATGCTATAGTAATCCCACGCTAATCATGCCACGTCACCATGGTTACTGTTGCTAACCTCGTAATGATTCGAAACCGTTTTGAAATTTAAATTCTAAATATGTCAAACAACAAACGTTTTCAAAAGTTGAAACAAAAATGTTCGGTGGGTGCCTAATATTACAAGGGTAATTATAACAAAGAAAACATATTTTTAGAAAGTGTCTGAATATTTTAAAATGAATTAAAACAGAAAAGAAAAATAATAAAAGAAAATGCAAAACACAAAAAAAGGAAGAACCCCCGGCCCCTTGGGCTTCGGCCCATCAGGCCGCAACCGACCGGCCCAACCGGCCGAACCACACTCCCCCACTCCCTTATCCCATAACCCCCCGAAACCCTAACCCAGTCCCCGTCGCCCCACACACCACTCCCCCCACTCCCTCGTCTGGATCTGGATCAGGAGGATCCCGATCCCCTCGCCCCTCGACCCCGCGTGCCCGTCGCCGTCTGGACCTCGCCGGCGCCCGAAGCTCCCCCGCCGGCCTGCTTCCACCTCCCCACCGGCCTGCTCCCACATCGCTCGTCGTCCCCGTCGCCCCCCTCGACCCCCGCTGCCCTAGTCCCTACACCCCCACCATGAGCTCCCTCCCTATCCCTCGATTGCTCACCGAGCCGCCCAGCGCTCAAGACGCGTCACGCCCGCCATGCCCCTGCTGGCTGTGCCGGGCCGCGCTGTCTCACCAAGCCCGCCCCGCGCTCACCACGCCGACGGCCGCGCCTACGCGCTTCGACGCGCCCATGGTTGCGCCCTCGCGCTTCTTCTCTCTGCTCGACCTCGCCAGCCTCGCCGAGCTCCCGTCCGCCAAGACGCGCGCGCACCGCCGCTCCGCTCGCCTGCATCCCCACGCCCGCCGGCGCCTGCGACCGTTCGCACGACGCCCCGTGCCGCTCCTTCACATTGCCTCGTCGTCCCGCCTCCACCGCCGCCAGACGCCTCCCATTGTTGCTCACGCGCCACCCATGGTCTCGACCGCCGCAGTCCTCCCGTGCTCGGCCGCTACACTCGCGCGGAGTTCCACGGCGGCCCGGCCGCCGGCTCACCAGATGGCAGCGGCCGATCGGTGCACCCCACGGGCAGCGCCCATTTGGGCTGTGCCCGACCCGCTATGGCCCTGGGCCACTGCCAAACGGGGCCCGCCCCCCACAGAACGTCTAAAAAAAGGAGAATTAATTAAAATAATATTAATTAATTAATTAAATAATTAATCAACTTAATTAATTTTGATTTATTAAACTAAACAACTAATTAAACTAATTAAACTTTAGTTATCTAATTAACCTAGTTAGTTAATTAGCTAATTAGATAGTCAATGACATGCGGGACCCTCACGTCAGTTTGACCCAGTCAACGTCCTGTTGACTGCTGACGTCATGCCGACGTCATGATGATGTCAGCATACACTATTCTGGATAATGTCGAATTAAAATATTTAAATTAATCCTAAAAATGATTTAAAACTTTAAAAATTAATATAAAATAAACCGTAGCTCAGATGGAAAAACTTTATACATGAAAGTTGCTCAGAACGATGAGACGAATTCGTATACGCAGCCCGTTCATCCGCCACGCGTCCCTAGCATAGTGAACCTGCAACATTTCACCTCCGGTTCATCTGTCCGAAAACACGGAACACCGGGGATACTTTCCCGGATGTTTCCCCCCTTCACCGGTATCACCTCATACCATGTTAGAACACGCCTAGCTCTGCTTGTCGTCCTGTTATGCACTTGCTTACTATGTATTTACTGTTTCTTCGCCCTCTTCTCTCCGGTAGACCCCGTGACGATGTTGATGCCCCTATGGTCGACTACGTCACCGACGAACCCACCTTCTTGTCTGAGCAACCAGGCAAGCCCCCCCCCCTTGATCACCAGATATCGCCTATTCTTCTCTATACTGCTTGCATTAGAGTAGTGTAGCATGTTACTGCTTTTTGTTAATCCTATCCTGATGCATAGCCTGTCCTTGCTACTACTGTTGTTACCTTTACCTGCAATCCTACATGCTTAGTATAGGATGCTAGTGTTTCATCAGTGGCCCTACATTCTTGTCCGTCTGCCATGCTATACAATCGGGTCGTGATCACTAGGGAGGTGATCACGGGTATATACTATATACTTTATACATGACACATGAGGTGACTAAAGTCGGGTCAGCTCGTTGAGTACCCGCAAGTGATTCTCGATGAGGGGCTGAAAGGACAGGTGGCTCCATCCCGTAGAGGTGGGCCCAGGTTCTGACGCCCCGATCGTTACTTTGTGGCGGAGCGACAGGGCAGGTTGAGACCACCTAGGAGAGAGGTGGGCCTGGCCCTGTTCGGCATGCGCGAATACTTAACACGCTTAACATGATCTTGGTATTTGATCTATGTCTGGCTACTGGCCTATACGCACTAACCAACTACGCGGGAACAGTTATGGGCACTCAGCGTCGTGGTATCAGCCGAAGCATTTCGTGACGTCAGCGACTGAGCGGCGCGTGCCGGATTGGACTGGAACAACTGCTAGGCTAGGTCTGCTTCCGGCCGCGTACGCAACGTGCAGGTGTGCTAAGGGCGATGGGCCCAGACCCATGTGCGCTTAGGTTTAGACCGGCGTGCTGACCTCTCTGTTATCCCTAGGTGGGGCTGCGACGTGTTGATCTTCCGCGACCGGGCATGACCCAGGAAAGTGTGTCCGGCCAAATGGGATCAAGCGTGTTGGGCTATGTGGTGCACCCCTGCAGGGAAGTTAATCTATTCGAATAGTCGTGATTTTCGGTAACAGGACGACTTGGAGTTGTAACTTGACCTTATGACAACTAGAACCGGATACTTAATAAAACACACCCTTCCAAGTGCCAGATACAACCCGGTGATCGCTCTCTAACAGGGCGACGAGGAGGGGATCGCCGGGTAGGATTATGCTATGCGATGCTACTTGGAGGACTTCACCACTCTCTTCTACATGCTGCAAGATGGAGGCTGCTGAGCGTAGTCTTCGACTGTGATTAGTTATCCCCTCTTATTCGGCATTCAAGTTCACCCACCGATATGGCCCTTTACACATATACCCATGCATATGTAGTGTAGCTCCTTGCTTGCGAGTACTTTGGATGAGTACTCACGGTTGCTTTCTCCCCCCTTTTCCCCCTTTCCTTTCTACCTGGTTGTCGCAAGCAGATGTCGGAGCCCAGGAGCTGACGCCACCGTCGGCGGCGACTACTACACGGAGGTTCCTACTACTACGTGCAGCCCACGACGACGACCAGAGTAGTTAGGAGGATCCTGCAGGAGGCCTGCGCCTCTTCGATCTTTATCCCGGTTTGTGCTAGCCTTCTTAAGGCAAACTTGTTTAACTTATGTATGTACTCAGATATTGTTGCTTCCGCTGACTCGTCTATGATCGAGCACTTGTATTCGAGCCCTCGAGGCCCCTGGCTTGTATTATGATGCTTGTATAACTTATTTTTATTTTAGAGTTGTGTTGTGATATCTTCCCATGAGTCCCTGATCTTGATCGTACACGTTTGCGTGTATGATTAGTGTACGATTGAATCGGGGCGCCAAGTTGGTATCGAGCCGATTGCTCAGAGGAATCCCCTTCCAACTCCTTGGCCGAAGTCGAGTCTAGACATTACAAAACTTTTACTAACATGGCTGTGTGTCTTACGAGCACACGTCGCCATTGGGTGGTAGTAGGATCTTTTATTCCTCGACCTATACTCTGGGACTCTGACATCTCTTCTATTCGGGTTAAACGATTTTACTAACTCGGACTCTAGGTTCTCGATAATACTTTCTCCCGGAGAGCCCCTTCAGTCCAGGTGATCGCCGGCTGCACGAGAAGATTTCGCAGATACTCTCCGATTTTCTCTCGAGACCTTGTGCCCGTTGCTTTTGCAATTCCCTTCCACCGAAATATCCCTATGGATAAATACTTACACCTGTCGTGCTTACTTTTATTTCCAGTCGATCTTGTTATTACAAGATACCCCGAGAATATTTTGTGCCTACTACCTTGCAGTTCTTTGCCACCTGAATACCCCTAAGAATAATTTCTCGCACTTTCCGAGTATCCGCTCATCCCCAGTTGTTCAGATGTTTCACAATGGTCTTTGAAATACTATTCGATCCTCCAAAAATCCTTAGCAGCTTTATTGCTCTGCAAATACTTGTCTACTTGCATTATGGATGATTCCCATATATCTGGCAATATTCACTAGTATCTTTTGACACCGTCATTTTGATCCTATTGATTCAACATGTGTGCGAATGCACACAATCATCTATCAACCCTTCTAAATTATCTTTCCGCTCGGACATCATTTTTGAACATGAGCCGGTTCTCACCAAACTATTTGTCGTCAATTGTGCCTTTGGTCTATCCAACTTATTCATCCTTGATCGAGCGATCGCTTCGATCCTTTGTTTTGGAAATCGTAATTCCTTTGTTATCTAAGCATCGAATTATTCAGATGTTCTATAATATGATGCTGTGCATTCTTCTTCCTCTGTTGAGTAATCGATGCTCACATCGATCCCTTGTGGACCATCGGTTCCTTTGTTGGATTTTATCCGATGTTGTCCTTCATATTGAATAACCTTGAGAGCCTTTCCATGGGTATATAATGCCTTTGGTAAATTGTATCATCTGCTTTTGAACAATGCTCTACTTTCGAGCTTGTATTATTTACCCCGAAGTTTGTGGTATATGTTCGTAAGATGCCCTGATGGGTTGAACCTATGCGTTCTTTAATATGTGTGAACTCGGAAGTTTTCACGGGTCATACTCATCTGGTATTTCACCAGGTAAAACTTTCAACACTAATGCCATTATCGAAACGAGAAGTGAATGTAAGGTTATGCTTTGGAGAAGTGGGAGTCGACCTTGAACTTTGTGTTCATGCCCATGGACCCGAGGTGGAACTTATCATGTAAGCTTCTCGTAGTAATAATAATCCACTTGTTATAACTTCTTCTCTTATCTATGCTTGGTCTTTTGCGACCGTGGTTTCGACCATATTATTCTTCTTTGATCCCATTTCTTGGACAAGTTTAAGTGCCTGCCTTCTGCAAATGTTTTCACTTGTCCAACCTCTATCCCGCTCTACCCTTGAGTATACCCTCTGGTACCGCGAGAATATCATGGAACTACATAACTTCTTATGGGTTCTTCATCAACTGTTATTTCTCACTGATTCCAATTTTCCTGGGTTCTGGGTTGTCGTCAACCGAGAACACTGATAAGTGAATCAATTCCGCACTTTGATTCAATAACTCTAAGTATTCTTCATTGCTTATGAGTTTATTAATCCTTCAAGTCATTGCTAGCTTGATCGGCTATATCATTATTGTGCTAAATCTTAACTGTGCTACCTGGTCCTTCTTCCCGGAACACACTTTTTGACGCTGAGCTAAGCTTACGTCGAACTTCCTTGTCATATATTATTGTCTTGAACAACAATACTTGATTCCGAGGTTGTGTCGTATCCGTGGTTCCAGCGGTCTTTTTCTTCACCATTCCTTTTGCGTGATGTCGTCGTTATTCAATGGCAACCTCATGGAATCTTCCGACAAATGTGTCGTGATCATCAACATTCTGAGCCATTCCAAAATATCTATTGAATTCTTGATGGGGAATACCATCCTTGCCCTCGATGGTTTGTATTATCATCGGCAACGTTAATGCCCTCCCTCCAACACAAACTTGCTCATGTTTTGTGTATTACCTTGAGTTCCTTTCTACCCAGCTTGTGTTATGTTCTACCTTGGAATATTACCATATTTTATGTCAAGGATGTCGTGGGAATTTCACCAGTTCTTGAGAATTCTTGATATAAGTGATACTTATCACCATCACCATTCTTTTCTTGGTCCCCTGTTGTTCCTAACAGTAATACCGACAAATGGAATAGTAATTTTAGAAACTACTAGCAACCTTATTGCTTTGAAGTTAATGGTCGATATTTCATTCTTAGACTGTTGATTATTGAATCACCATTCTGACATTGGTCGTGCAACCCAACCCATATTTCGGGTGCACCTTTCAACCAATATTTAATTGTGTATGTTTTCCTCGAGCATACCTCATTATATCACTTGATCTGACAAATGTTATGTCCTTGTTCTCATAATTGTGGCCATCCATCTTTTTGGAAATCTCAATGAATGATCGCTGAGTCCATCAGCCACCTCCTCATCCTCTCGTTGGTTTACTGATGAACTCTTGTTTCAGAACTTGCTCCCATGGTTCGTTTCCCGAGAATCTAAAAATTTTCTTACGTTAATTTGTGTTACACCCTTTCTTCTCGGGCATCCTGAGTTTGAGGTATCTTGGCACATATGATGGTTGGAACATTTTCCAAGAGTCATAGCATTGGTCTTTCTATAACCCAATAAGGTGATGTCATGCCTAGCACACCTGGTTGGAGGACCTATCGCAAGACTTATTCTATGAGTTGTTCCTGATGGATCCTTTGTGTATCCAAAGTTTGACCTTTGCTTGAAGAACATGTCAGTGCTATCTCGAAGCATGTCTATGGTACTCCGATTTTCAATAAGTACATTGAAGCACCATGCTAAATGTTTCTTTTTGAAATTACCCAAACACCGTTGTATGGGTAATGTCATGAAATTTCTCTCCTCTTATCTAAAGGGTTTTCTACTTTATATCTTGTCTTGTATATCATCCTCTGCTTGACTTTGGGGAGGATATACCCCTGATATATGTGTTTCAACACATTTTCCTTTCTATTGTTTTGCTCAAATTTCTTACAATCTACTTAACTAAGCAGTGGTAATTCCCTGCTTAGGTAAGAACCTCGTGGTACAACTCTGCCAGTAAGACCCTATTGCTATAATTGATGACATTTCGGTAGCCACCGATGGACGAGAACTTTGCCTAATGGTACGCCTCGTTCAATGAGCAGGAAAATGGTTCTCTTCGTCCCTCACCCTTGGTATCGACATTGTTGCCAACATAACTGATAGGCTACCCTCTGACATGTCTTGCTATCATGACCGTGCAAGATATCAACGCTTTTCCTACTTTTAACCACATGGTGGGCCCATAACCCACAGTTCCATAGGATCGAAACCTGACTCTCCTGTACACCCCCGGTTTCTAAAGTTATTCCTCGCTCTTGACTTCTTATGTAACTCACGGGCCACCTTCCTAGTGATCTATTATCGTAACAGACGCAATACTTAACCTCGTTGATCTGGACCCCTATCGCACTTTGTTTCAGACATCGAACGATTGCCTATCCGTTTGAAACTTCTCATGGTACCTTCTTACTTTGCTCTCGATATCTTCTTAAGTTTCAATTCGAGAGATATTATGCTTCTTCCCCCAAGTTAACCGTCCGATGCTCAATTTTGATAGAATCCGTCCTTATAGAGTATTTCCACCCTTTATTCTTTCGTAAGTACGATGGAGATTCCGAAGAAAGGATGACGACTTGATCATGGTGACTTGAAGCAGAGAAATGAAGACATCAAAGAAATGGATCAACATCTTCGAGAAGAGCAACCAAGACTGAGAAGATCCGTTAGAATATCGTAACAAGAACTTTCCCCCTTACCCCCCTCTTAAATCTCGGGACGAGATTTCTTGTAGTGGAGAAGATTTGTAACGCCCGGATAATCATGCTACAGTAATCCCACGCTAATCATGCCACGTCACCTCGGTTACTGTTGCTAACTTCATAATGATTCGAAACCGTTTTGAAAATTAAATTCTAAATATGTCAAACAACAAACGTTTTCAAAAGTTGAAACAAAAATGTTCGGTGGGTGCGAATATTACAAGGGTAATTATAATAAAGAAAACATATTTTTAGAAAGTGTCTGAATATTTTAAAATGAATTAAAACAGAAAAGAGAAATAATAAAAGAAAATGCAAAACACAAAAAAAAGGAAGAACCCCCGGCCCCTTGGGCTTCGGCCCACCAGGACGCAACCGACCGGCCCAACCGGCCGAACCCCACTCCCCCACTCCCTTATCCCATAACCCCCCGAAACCCTAACCCACTCCCCGTCGCCCCACACCCCACTCCCCCCACTCCCTCGTCTGGATCTGGATCGGGAGGATCCCGATCCCCACGCCCCTCAACCCCGCGCGCCCATCGCCGTCTGGACCTCGCCGGCGCCCGAAGCTCCCCCGCCGGCCTGCTTCCACCTCCCCACCGACCTGCACCCACGTCGCCCGTCGCCCCTGTCGCCCCCCTCGAGCCCCGCTTCCCTAGTCCCTACTCCCCCACCGTGAGCTCCCTCCCTCTCCCTCGATCGCTCACCGCGCCGCCGCCCTCCCTCGCAGCGTGCGCCCACTTGTGACCTGCTGGCTGTGCCGGGCGCTGTCCTCACCAAGCCTCGGGCGCTCACCACGTCGACGGTCGCGCCTGACGCGCCATGGCAGCCGACGCGCCCATGGCGTGCCCTCGCGCCTTCTCTTCGCTGACCTCGCCAGGCCTCGCCGAGCTCCCGTGCGCCCAAGACGCGCACGCATTGCCGTTCCGTCTCGCCAGATCCCCCACGCTCCGGCCGGCGCCCTCCGACCGTTCGCCCGCCGTCCTGCGCCCGTTCCCCTTCACGTTGCCCGTCGTCCTGCCTCCATCGCTTTGCACCGCTTTGCCGCTGCTGCTTTCGCGCGCCCACCCATGGTCTTGACCATGCCGCGGTCCTCCCGCGCTCCGTGGCTTCTGCTCGCCGAGCTCCGCAGCGGCGCAGCCAGCGCCGGCTCTCACTGATGGCGCGTGACGATCAGGTGCACCCAGCGGGCAGCGCCCATTTGAGCTGTGCCCGACGCCCGACCCGCTATGGCCCTGGGCCACTGCCAAACGGGGCCCGCGCCCCCCCACAGAATGTTTTAAAAAAGGAGAATTAATTAAAATAATAATAATTAATTAATTAATTAAAGAATTAATCAACTTAATTAATTAAAGAATTAATCAACTTAATTAATTTTGATTTATTAAACTAAACAACTAATTAAACTAATTAAACTTTAGTTATCTAATTAACCTAGTTAGTTAATTAGCTAATGACATAGTCAATGACATGCGGGACCCTCACGTCAGTTTGACCCAGTCAACGTCCTGTTGACTGCTAATGATGTCAGCATACACTATTCTGTATAATGTCAAATTAAAATATTTAAATTAATCCTAAAAATGATTTAAAACTTTAAAAATTAATATAAAATAAACCGTAGCTCAGATGGAAAAACTTTCTACATGAAAGTTGCTCGTAACGATGAGACGAATCCGGATCGCAGCCCGTTAAATCATACACATCCCTAGCATAGTGAACCTGCAACATTTCACCTCCGGTTCATCTGTCCGAAAACACGGAACACCGGGGATACTTTCCCGGATGTTTCCCCCCTTCACCGGTATCACCTCATACCGCGTTAGAACACGTCTAGCTCGCTTGTTGTCTGTTATGCACTTGCTTACTATGTATTTACTGTTTCTTCCCCTCTTCTCTCCGGTAGACCCGTGGCGATCTTTGATGCCCACGTGGTCGACTACGTCACCGACGAACCCTCCTTCTTGTCTGAGCAACCAGGCAAGCTCCCCCCTTGATCACAAGATATCGCCTATTCTTCTTTATACTGCTTGCATTAGAGTAGTGTAGCATGTTATTGCTTTTCGTTAATCCTATCCTGATGCATAACCTGTCCTTGCTACTACTGTTGTTACCTTTACCTGCAATACTACATGCTTAGTATAGGATGCTAGTGTTTCATCAGTGGCCCTACATTCTTGTCCGTCTGCCATGCTATACTATCGGGCCGTGATCAATAGGGGGTGATCACGGGTATATACTATATACTTTATACATGACACATGAGGTGATTAAAGTCGGGTTAGCTCGTTGAGTACCCGCAAGTGATTCTGATGAGGGGGCTGAAAGGACAGGTGGCTCCATCCCGGTAGAGGTGGGCCTGGGTTCCTGATGGCCCCCGACTATTACTTTGTGGCGGAGCGACAGGGCAGGTTGAGACCACCTAGTAGAGAGGTGGGCCTGGCCCTGTTCGGCGTTCAAGGATACTTAACATGCTTAACGAGATCTTGGTATTTGATCTGAGTCTGGCTACTGGCCTATATGCACTAACCAACTACGCGTGAACAATTATGGGCACTCAGCGTCGTGGTATCAGCCGAAGCATTTCGTGACGTCAGCGACTGAGCGGCGCGTGCCGGATTGGACTGGAACGCCTGCTAGGCTAGGTCTGCTTCCGGCCGCGTACGCAACGTGGAGGTGTGCTAAGAGCGATGGGACCAGACCCCTGTGCGCTTAGGTTTAGACCGGCGTGCTGGCCTCTCTGTTATGCCTAGGTGGGGCTGCGACGTGTTGATCTTCCGCGGCCGGGCATGACCCAGGAAAGTGTGTCCGGCCAAATGGGATCAAGCGTGTTGGGCTATGTGGTGCACCCCTGCAAGAAAGTTTATCTATTCGAATAGCCGTGATCTTCGGTAACAGGATGACTTGGAGTTGTACCTTGACCTTATGACAACTAGAACCGGATACTTAATAAAACACACCCTTCCAAGTGCCAGATACAACCCGGTGATCGCTCTCTAACAGGGCGACGAGGAGGGGATCGCCGGGTAGGATTATGCTATGCGATGCTACTTGGAGGACTTCAGTCTACTCTCTTCTACATGATGCAAGATGGAGGCTGCCAGAAGCATAGTCTTCGACAGGATTAGTTATCCCCCTCTTATTCTGGCATTCTGCAGTTCAGTCCACTGATATGGCCCTTTACACATATACCCATGCATATGTAGTGTAGCTCCTTGCTTGCGAGTACTTTGGATGAGTACTCATGGTTGCTTTCTCCCCCCTTTTCCCCCTTTCTTTTCTACCTGGTTGTCGCAACCAGATGTCGGAGCCCAGGAGCCAAATGCCACCGTCGATGATGACTACTACACCGGAGGTGCCTACTACTACGTGCAGCCCGCTGACGATGACCATGAGTAGTTAGGAGGATCCCAGGCAGGAGGCCTGCGCCTCTTTCGATCTGTATCCCAGTTTGTGCTAGCCTTCTTAAGGCAAACTTGTTTAACTTATGTCTGTACTCATATATTGTTGCTTCCGTTGACTCGTCTATGATTGAGCACTTGTATTCGAGCCCTCGAGGCCCCTGGCTTGTATTATGATGCTTGTATGACTTATTTTTATTTTAGAGTTGTGTTGTGATATCTTCCCGTGAGTCCCTGATCTTGATCGTACACGTTTGCGTGTATGATTAGTGTACGATTGAATCGGGGGCGTCACAATATAGTACGATAAATACTGATGCATGTCACCTAAAATTATATCATTCAAAACAATGTTCAAATACAAATCCAACGATATAGTTTTTGTTGACATGCACTAACATTTTGTCAGTTAAATCTTCAGTCAAATTCAATGGGGGACTAATAAACCACGACCGATGTAGTACAAGTGTAGAGGGCGGCGCTGCACGGGAGTTTCACCTCTCACTCGTGGCGCGACAGTAAAGCCGTCATATCACAAAACCCAACCACTCCCAGTAATAAGTGGCCTGGTAAAATAAACGGACAAAGCAACCATCACATCCCTTCGTCTTTTTGCATTTCATCTCTCTCATTTTACTTTCTCGGTTCATCTCCCACACTCGATCCCTAGCTACTACTCCTAGGGCCAGTTCTTTTGGCGGCTTCCCCAGCTTTTCCCACAAGACTAGTCACAGTGGAGTGTAACAATAAGGCGCCTCACTCATTTATTTGGGCTTCTAAACCACTACTCCGTCCTGGTTTATTCCTCACCATTGTAATTTGTGCTAAATTTTGACCAAAGATTTAACTGATAAAATGTTACTCAAAACACTTAGGCATGGTGCATCTAGGTGTCTAAGTCATCTTACGAAAACCAAATAATCCCAAAACACTTAGGCGCGGTGCATTAACTTCTACCTCGTTTCTTCTTTCTTGACATATCAACCAATAAGAGATAAAGAGTGTGCATGCTTTTAATGACCTGAGATATCAAACACGACATGCAGTGGTTAGTTCATTGCATGCAATACTATTAATTAGAAAATAAACATTAACATTTCTCGTTTTCTCCTCCTCCTTGGTCACGGTGCACAGCCTAAGATGACTTACTCACCTAGACGGATGGAGTAGTGCATGTGACATGCACTAACATTTCATTAGTTAAATTTATGATCAAAATTTGACATAGATTACAATGGGGACAAATAAACCAGGACGGAGGTAGTAGTTATGGGATTACTAATCTAGAAGCCTAAAAGAACTGGCCCCTGGTACTCCTACTAGTAGTAGTACTCACGTTGGAATCGTTTCACAAGCTTGACTAGTGCTGTTTTTCTACTTTTACAAAAACCGCATCGTAATTTTAAAACGTGCATTTGCACGTACATAAGTAATAGTAGTAATCCCTCCGTCTAGGTGTACAAATCTTCCCTCCTTCTTGGTCATCGTGCACAACCAAAGATGACTTATTGACCTGGACGGAGGGAGTAGAAAAGTCTGCAAGCATATATCGAGAGAGACGTGTAGTCCGATAGTGCATAGTAAAGTTTGTGCTATATGCACGTACTTGCAAAATGCGTAATAATAAACAACGTTTCCAAACTTTCCCTTTTACATACTTAATTAAGGATGCTAAAAATTCCTGAACGTTTGGGATTTATCATTTGCGTCCCAAAACTAATGAGATCGCCTTACGAAACATAGATCTCCCAGAAAGCTTGCACGAGCGCTCCCAAATGCGTAATAGTAAACAACGTTTCCAAACTTTCCCTTTTACATACTCCTCCTAAAAGCCACGGCGCTTTCGACGGCGCTGCGGCGCGCCACGAGTGCCACAGTGCGCGGTCGTTTACCGATCTTGCCGACACAACGCCTCTTCCTCAGCCTCGCAACTCACGAGGTGCTGATTGGCGGCTTGCCGGCGGGCGAGCGCGATCTCACCGGTGTGGTGATCCGGCGCCAACAGGTACTCCTCCTGGCTAGAAGCGTGCACCCGGTTCACGTACCGCCAAGCGTAGATGAGGCTCTTGGGCCTGACTGCACTCAGGGCGTCGGCACGGGCGTCCTCTGCCACCCTCACGGCCCTCGCATGAGCCTTCTGCCAAAGAACCAATTGCTTGACTCTCTCGGACGAGACATAGATCTCCCAGAAAGCTTGTTGCGTGGTGCGCTTCTCTTCCTCGGCCTTCTTCTCCGCCTCTATTTTGGCGCGCTCTGCTGGAGGCAAAGCCTCCCACAAGGCGACATCCATTTCTTGCCAAAGCTCCTCAAGGCTGGGGGGCTCGGCGGGTGGCGCGGCGTTCTTCTCGTAGCGGGGAGCCGACGCGTCCTCCGGCAGCGCTGCTGGAGTAGATTGGGAGCATGCCACGTCCACCTCGACACGTCGCGGCGAGGAGCGGAACGCCGACGCGTCCTCCTCGACTAGTGGCGACGAGGAACGGAACGGCGACGCGTCGCGTCGCGGAGAGGAGCGGAACGCCGACGCGTCCTCCTCGACTAGTGGCGGCGAGGAACGGAAAGGCGGCGTGTCGCGTGGCGGCGAGGCGGAACGCCGACGCGTCCTCCTCGACTAGTGGCGGCGAGAGCAGAACAGCGACGCGTGACCGTCCGTCGGTGCAGCGAGGGGCCCTAGGGCTTGGGAGGCGATGCCATGGTGGTCGGCGTGAGAGGGAGGGGAGGAGATAGCGATGAGCGTGAGCGTGAGGGGATGAGATAGCGATTTCGTGGGAGGCGCGTATTTATAGCAAGCCATGGCACACCTCGTAAGATATGGATGAGCTGCATTGACTTAGCTGCAGGTCGGTTGCATCAGCGACATGTGGGCGATTACTGCTGGGCCCGTATGTAAGTGACCCAATGCACCTGAAGTTAAGTAAAAGCTACGTGGGCATATTTGTTGGAGTAAATTACGGGGGAGCGAAGGGGTGGAAATATTGCTGGTCACAACAGATTGGACGAGCATGGGGGGAGGAGGGTCATGCATGCAGATTTTTTCACACGGGGTGGAGTGGTGGGACCACCGAGGAGAAGGAGAGTTTGGCAGGCATATTGTTTCCACACATGGAGAGGAAAAGATTTGGAGACGAACGGGCTTCCTGCAGGTATGGGGAACGGTGCATAATAAGTCATCTTGCATGCCGGGCTAGGTATAGTCTCAAGTCATTAAAAACATACACGCCCCAAACATGTTCATATTTCAAGGTGCACTAAATTATTGCATGCGATGATTAATGCTGGCCATAATGGTGGTATCTTAGCTGGTATCATGCACAAGGGAATAGCAAACATGCTGATGTGGCAAAGAATTAAAGAAGAGAGGGGGGTTAGAGTAACTAGTGTTCATGCATGCATTGGTAAACACATTTTTTTGTGAAGAACGATAGCATTAGTTGAGTACTTTTGCAGACTTCAAAAACTATTCCATCGCCTCTACTATCTTGCTAAGAGTAAATGAATTTTTTGAGTCGATCCCTTTAAACTAGAAGGGAGGTACTCTAATAGGTGCGTAAGTCATCTTACGAAGACCAAATAATCCCAAAACACGTAGGCGCGGTGCATTAACTTCTACCTCCTTTCTTGTTTCTTGACATATCAACCAATAAGAGATGAGGGTGTGCATGCTTTTAATGATCTGAGACTATCAAACATGACATGCAGTGGTTAGTTCATTGCATGCAATACTATTTAATTAGCAAATAAACATTAATGTCTCTAGTTTTACCCTCCTCCTTGGTCACGGTGCACAGCCTAAGATGACTTACTCACCTAGACGGAGGGAGTATCAACATTCACAATGTCAAATCAATATTTTTACACTCATTATAAAACGTAGTTCTTATACTCATTATAATCAGTATTGTAGATATTGATATTTTTAGTATAAATTTGGTCGTGGAATTTCATTGATGCCTGTCAAAGCATGGAGGAACCGGAGCTTAGGGCTTGCATTGCCGGTCTCTACATAGGTATTTCTCTTCATAATCCTGTAATTTTAGAGACTGATTGCGCTTTTGTGGTAGTGTCTCTTGCATCGGGGACTATGACAGTCTGCTATGCGTGACTGAAGATGAAAGCGTTGAGCATCTCGAAGTTGATCAACAATCTTCAATTGTCAAAGATTAGCCATTCGCCAATAAGGTGGCACACTTAATCGCTAAGTATAGCTTTGACAATAGATTAGATGGTATTCTTGTAAATAACGTGCATACTGTGTGGTGAATATTGTATCGAATGAGTGTACTTGGTGTGGCTGGTTAATTAATATAAGATGGTGTTAAAAAGTATAATTTTGTCAAACACTTTGCAAGCGGTTGACGGAGTAAAAGGACCAGAGGGAGTATCATGCATGCGGAGTAGGCAAAAAAATTGCTCATTTATAGCGGTCGAAGTCTCAAAGGGTGCGACCCCATGAGAAGGGGGCGAAGGTCGTGGGAGGCGCGACGGTTGGCGGAATTAAGTGAAGTTACATCCACGCTACCGGCATGGCGTGCGAACAGCGAAGCTATATACCGTCAGCCTACGATATGGGTCTAGTATACATGACATCTAGTGGGTCCCGCATAGTTCTCGAGAACTCTTTGGTGGCTTGCAGCCGTTTATCCATCGGGCAAGCCAGCAACCCCACGCCGTTCGCACGCCCTACTCGTCCCTGTGATCTACCTCACAATAGTTCGCTCCCAGTCGTCTCATCCTTTCACATTAGTTCGCTCCCAGTTTTTGCGGGGTACAACAATTCAACTTCTCCTAACCCTCCTCCAAAATCCATGGCCTCCCAAATATCCATGGTCGCCGCTGAGTACTAGGTTAGATCCATCACCGGCGATCAGTTCATCGTCATCTACACACGTGGATCCGCGACGGTGAAAGCATGGCTTGCTCGCTTCCTACGCATGTTCAACAGTTCAACGGATGAGTGGGTGCTGGGCTAGATGTTGAGTACACCACAGTCTGGGGCGAGAGAAGGATCTAAGGGCGAAGAGAGGAAGAAGCCCGCCGTGATCCAGGTTTGCGTACATAATGTTTGCTTGGTCTACCACATATGCCATGCCGACGTTGAGTGCCAGGATTTTAAGAACTTCCTCAAGGACAAAAGAGTGAAATTGATCTTGTAGGCTTTAAGAACGACGAGATGTCTGCGTCGGATAGGTCTCGTTGTAGGCCAGCCCTTCAATCTCCGTAGGCAAGCCCGGTGTCCTCCTCTCAACCTTCATTGCTGACCACAGCAGCAGCCATGATTGATCCTTCAGACGCTAAACTGAAGAAACCTCATCACGAGTTTCATCATGCACGGAGTCGAAGACATTAGATGAAGATCACATCTTGTACGCAGCAATGGATGCCTACCTTTGTTTAAATACCTACAAAGGTTGGATGAAGAAGCAGAGCCCAATGTCCGGTTCAAGCAAAGAAGCGTCGGCGAAGAGGAAGAGGAAGAGGGACGAGGGCGAAGTCGAGGGCGTGAACTCGGACTCGAGTAGGTGGCGATGCCGTCGCTCATGCTGGTTCTCTTGCAGTGTCAAGCGGACTAGTTGCTTAGTTTATTTTCAAGGGTGTGTTGTCTTTGAGGCCCCAGCAGAACTATGTTTATGTTGTTTCTCGTTATTTGAACTCTTTAGTACGTGAGTAGTACTAGTACTATGTATTACTACTGTTCTTTTTGCAGTTGGTACTACTGCTCGTATCTTCGTGTTCCTATTGTACTTAATACGTTCGTACTAGTAGTATAATTTGGGTCAGTCGATTTGTGAAAGAAGTTCGACGGAGCGAAGGAAGAAGACGACAGAAGAGGTGGAAGAAGCCCTTCTAGCCATCCATGTTGCATCAAACGGCTCACATGAGTCGACTGACCCAAACTGCTCCTTCAGATTGCAGGATCCACGTGGCATTCAAGGTCTCGAAGGTAGATTCCGCGTCCACACCCGGTTTGCGGGCTCGACGCGCACGCGACCGGCTTCCGCCACGACAGCGACCATGTGTTCCTCCTCCGCGGGCGGAGACGACAATGACACGCTAGTTCCTCCTCGTCGGCGTGCTGGAGCACACGCTCGTCCTCCTCTTCGTACGCAGCGTGCATAGACGCGGCTCCATCAGCTGCTCGCGTGCTTGGCAGCGTGGCGGCATGGCAAGGAGGGACTGCAAACGACGTGAGTGGGCGAGCCTTTGGCTTCGTGGCACAGGGATGGCGGCGACACGGCGGTGATGGGCGAGAAATTGTTGGCCGGAGCAGGCGGGCGCCGGCATGCGCAACAGCAGCGGCGGCATATTGATGAGTGCGCGTATGGGAGCTTACTTTAGTTTTACTAGCAAAAAGGCCCATGCGTTGCAACGGGAGAAAAAACATCCTCCCATATCTTTAGATGGGTCAGTTGGACAAACTGTGCGTGGCTGGTTGGCGGGTTATGAGGTCGAACCCTGCCATCGGCTAATTTATTTTTTGCCAGTTCTCCGGACGTGAGCCATCGTGCGTCGTCAGATGGCTTCCTCCGTTGGGCCAAAACGGGTGGCAAGTAACGAAACCATATAGCGCACGTGAAATTAATTGAAGCGGGACCAAACAAAGTGGGACGAAACTAAGAATATCACCTCCCTTTAATAATAGGTATAGATATAAGGTTGGTCAAACTTAAAAGAAAACCGTACTAGTACACGTAAACATTAGACTTAGGAAGCGCTTTTATTAATTTTTTTAAGTTAGTACCACAGCCACGATACGAAATCCTGTGCAAGCGCGTGAACCGCGGCTGCGCGGTTAATCGACGGTGCGTCACCGTGTCGCGCTCGAAGGACATCCACCGAACATTTTTGTGTGTGTGAAAACTATCCTCAAATATTACTCAAGTTTTTTTTCCTGGGAAAGTTCTTGACGCTGCAATATTTCCATATATTTGAATTTAGCTCCAGTTTGTGTTTATTTGGATTTGGACGTTTTAGGTGCGCCCTAGTTTTTTTAATACTTATTTTGTGTGTGTGACTGAGAGAGAACGTGTGTATGTGTCCATATGTGTGTTGTGGAGGAAGGGCAATGTGGAGACGGTGTGCGTGTGATACAGACATAGAGAGGTGTGAATGTGCAAATGATCATGCATGAGTGAGACATAGACAGATGTCGATACGTTATGTATACATGAGAGAACGGTCTTCTAGTTTACTTGTGTGTGTGTGTGAGAGAGAGAGAGAGGAGCATCCGTAACACAACAACCATCTCTCTCAATTCGTCCGTCCCTCGCATGATCGCATGCAACACATGCATCAACGCGCACATTTTGACACCCTCACTCGGCCCCTGCCCACCTCAAGGCCCGCACAATCTCTTCGTGAATACCCATTTCTCTCCTTAGGTTTGTTTTTGCTCAATATCTGACACACACACACACGCGCGCGCACACACACACACACGCAGCACTACACACACGCACACTCCCCCGAGCACACAATTCATCCCCATCCAAGGTTATACGACGACCACTCTCGCTTGTGCTTCTTTGCACCCCAACATGCACAACACCTCAATCTTCAAAGAGGGCATCGAGCAGATCGAAGACGGCGACCACACCGCTCTAGAGAATGCGGGGTCATTTGGAAGCAGGGTGATGTGACGACGGCTGACTGACTCCTCCCCCCACCCTCTCTCTCTCTCTTGCACAAAATTACCAAACCCTCTCTCCCCTGCACAAAATTGTCAATCCCTCAACCCATGAGATCCTTCCCCTCTCGTCCATGTTTTTCCAGCTCTCTCATCAAACATGTTGTCTCTTCTCCTTCCACGTATACAGAATCCGGATGCACACGCATCTCACGTATATTACATGTCTCCATCTTTCTCACAGACCTAACTTCTTCCTCTCTCTTTCTCTCTCTCTCTCTCTGTCTCGTTAGGTTTGTCTCCTACTCTCTCGTCCACATACATACAATCTTTCCCGCCCTATCTGCTCCATCTTCAAAAGCTCTCTCTGCACGTTTCATTCACACAATGGGATATGTCAAAATGTTGCTTCTATAATGGCTGATGTAGAGTTTTGGTTGTTTTTGTTGCATCCTACAAAGTAATAACTATGAAATGCATTTAGATTCTCATTTGACTGGGATTATGTGAGTTTGAGCATGTTGTGAAGTACTATAGACCTTGTATACATCTTGGGATTCGATAATGATTGTAACTATTGAATTGTATAGACCATTACATTCGAAGTCAATAGCCTAATATATTTATTTCACAGTTTCAACAAATGATTAGTTCACTATAAACTAAGAAAACGAACGTGTACTCCCTCCGTTTTTATTTAAGTCCGCGTATTAGCATTGGTCAAAGTCAAGTTTTGTAAACTCTCAGAAAGCTTATAACAAAAAATATTAACATATACAATAACAAATAAATACCATTAGATTCATTATTGAATATACTTCCACATCATACATATTTGTTATGGTAAATGTTTATATTTTTATATAAACTCGGTCAAACTTTAGGAAGTTTGACTTTGGTCAAACCTAATATGCAGAGTTTACTACTACTACTTGCTAGTTGCTTAGCCGAATCACTCAACACGCCACACGGGGAGTCCAGTGTCACAAAATTTTGAGGTCGGCGGGAAAATCTCCCGCGACCCTGATTCGAGCAGTGGGAAGTTACCATCATAGCCTTCGTGTAACATCCCAAATTTTCAATTTGGAATGTTATACATTAGGTCATCATGCATATCATATTTTTCTCGCATTTTTCCGATCCTAGAAATTTCACGCAACTCAAGGACCCTCGGAGAGAGTTGGAAGTTTCACTATTTTCATATTTGGGATTTCTCAAATTTTGAAAATAGGATCAATTGGATTTATTTAAATTATCTTCATAAAGTTTTTCCTATAAAAATATTTGGAGAGGGAATAATATGACTTTCCCAACATTTAGGAAAAAATGAAGGTTTTATAAATAAATCAAATTTGGTTTTGAAGATTTATTTTGCTTAGGCAAAATGAGCATTTAAAAAAATTATGCATGTTTGCTGTTTTTAAAGTTCATTTTGTTAGACTCATTTTTAGGAGTCGGGAAAATTTGTTTCATTTAATTTGGAGTTCATTTGGTATTTTTTTTAATTCATTTGGTTTAAATTTTATCTAAAAAAAACACGCCCCCCCCCTGGGCCAAGGCCCAGCCGGCCCAGCCAGCCAGGCCCGACCCAGCCCCCGCCTCCTCTCTCCTCGCTCATGCCACGCCCGAAGGGAGTCCCCACCCGACGTCGCCACCCGCCGCCGAGTCCGTCTCCCCCTCACCTCCCGCTGCCCCCTCCCCAAGCCACCGGCGCCCTCCCCCCCTTTATAACCCGCCGCCCCCCCCCTCTCTCACCTCGATCCATGACGCCGCCTTCACCAGCGCCAAGCCGAGCCGCCGCCACGCCGGAACGCCGCCGCCGCCGTCCCTCGCCCGGCGCCGTAGCCCGCCGCCCTCGCCGCCCCCCCCGACCCGCCGACCCCTAGCCCGCCGCCCGGAGCCCCGCCGGCGATCACCGGAGGTAGCCCCGTCCCGATCCGGTTTTCCCCTAAAAAACCCGATCCGGTTTTTTTTTATATATTCGTTTTTTTTAAACCCTAGATTGGTTTTATTTTTTTTCGGTTTTCTTATTCAACGAACGTTCACCGAACCGTTCGTTTCAATGAACGTGTTCGTTGGATTTGTTCTGTTAACGAACGTCCGTTATTTAAACCGTTCGTCGTTTTCTTTTAATCGGATTTAATCCGTTATTTTTCTGATTCGATTCGGATCCGATTTTCAAAACTGTTTTATTTCTCGCTTCGTTTATCGGAATCAGGTGATTCAAGCGCTGGAGTTTAAGAATGAAACCGCCGTTCGACTACCCTACTTTCACAGAGTTTTGCTACTGTGAAATTTTGACCTAATTTCAGATTGCTAAACCGAATCGTTCTCTCTCGATTTTCGACTTTCGGAGTTTATTTTGATTCGATTCTTTTGCAACCAGGGTTCTTAAGTTGAACTTTCTGGTTAGATCTTTTATTCGAGATTTCCCCGTGCATTAGATGAGTACTTATTGTATGCTTGTTGTTTGTCTGCGTTAGATCACCCGGAGTGCGCCGCTTGTTACTTCGAATCTCTAGGTCTCGCGGATCATCAGCAAGGCAAGTAACACTTTGATCATATCTTTTCTACTACCCAGATTTATGCATTAGATCTATTCCTCAAACACTTGCATGGTTAGGATCTAATTAAATTGTGGGATGGGAAGTAGATTGAGGTAGTACCTATTACTGTTTTACTTATGAAACCTTGGGAGTTACTTCTCGTTTGCTTGTTCATGCCATGCTATGCTAGTAGGCGTGGATTGGGTGAGTGAATATCCATGACAGATGTGAGATTGTTAATTAATGGTTTATCTAAGGTGGCAACCTAAACACACATCTGGGTGGATTGAGGCACCTGGTTTCCATCAGGACTTGCTGTATTTCTTGGACCGCCACCTGTGCTCTAAGGGATCATAAGATTATTCAAACTGAAACTTCCGTGTGCAGCCACAAGCCAATTATGGGCTCTGGCGTAGTTGACTAAGTCGTCGAACTCTTACGGTAGGCTAGCTGATGTAGGGGATGTAGGTTGGTACGGTCTACCCACATGTAAGGTGCTAGCGCTTACGAAAGACTATGTCTCGGTCATCCGTTTCTCAAACACCATGTAGTCGAGAACCAAGCGGAGGCGATCGAGTCTTGTGGGGAAAAGTCGCAAACCTCTGCAGAGTGTATAAACTAATCATGATTAGCCGTGTCCCGGTTATGGACAATTTGAGTATCCTGTAATTGAATATCATGTGAATCTCAACATGTTACCTCTAAATAAAAGTTATTGGGTTTTGATGAGTACTTTTAATTGGGATTGAGAATGTTGTCAACCATTCTCAATGTTTAACAACCACCATGATAGTTAAATAAATTTATTCCTTTGATGTAGGGAAAAATCAGCTTTATGCAAATGTAACAGTAGAGCCTTACCACCAGCCATATATGCATGTAGTATAGGCTTATTCATTCATTGCTCTTATGTGTTACATTGCCAAGATATTCCATGTCTGACCCGTTTTGGCTGCAACTTTTCATGTTGCAGACTTTTGAACGACAGTAAGGTGTTAGGTCGTGGTTCTATACTCGATGATGCCGTTGGAGTTGATGGACTCGCTTATCTTCCAAGCCTTCGCTGTTATTATTAGATGGCCTTAAGCCATATTATTGTAATAAGTTCCCTTGTGGACAACGATGCAATAAGTGTGTGATTGCTACTCTGCTATAAATCCTTCAATCTTGTGTGGTGTCGGATTCTCGATCCAGGATGACACCGAGCACGTAGATGGATCCATTCGGTCTGGTCGCTCTGAGAGAATGGTATCGAGCACACGCCGATCGTGAGGACACGACCACTAAGATAAAGCCATAGATCACTACTCTCTTCCCATTTTCTAAACTCCTCATCTTTTCTACTCTCTTTAGGATGATTTGACGCGAAGATCAAGTACACCCAACCGGATGAAGGCACACCTTTTGGATTTCACTTGAAGGAAGTCACTAAGTACACGAACATTGGATTACCAAGCTTCACCGGACTTTCAACGCCACTCTGCTCAAGAGGAGCGCCGAAGATTCATGCTCACGTTCGGAAGGACATTCGCCCCAATCACCAAGCCTATAGATAGTGTTTTCATTGCACCAACTTGGAGTGCAGGAAAGAGCATGGCAGCTCACATCACCATGGGACGCATTGGAGAAGTTTATCAAGAAGACCTCAAGGACACCATCTACCAGATTTGCGGACGCCGAGATGACAAGCGGGGCGTCGTCAACACCAAGAAGGATAGATCCATTGCAGCTTTCATCCAGAGTTAAATCAGCACATTCGGCGCCAGAGAACCAAATGTGCAATGACATGTTGGAGTTGCGTAAGACAAAGGAAGGATCATCGAACCGAAGAAGAACTAAAGACTACACGCAAGGACTACATGGACGAGATCGTAGCTCGGCAAGACACAATAACGATCTTAAGTACGAGATCGAAGAACTCAAGAAGAAGTTGGCGCTCAGAATGAAGACCGAGTATGTCGGTCGCCTGCGACTACATCAACATCGACGACACGATTCGGATCCAAGTGAACCCGACTTTGAAGACGGTCGAGGCGGACATCATGGAGTCTTCCACGGTTCAAATTAGTAGAAGTCCCCACATATTAGTAGTATTCCTCCATGTAAACATTATAGTACACGCACTTTTGCGATAGTTAGATCGTTGTAAGCCCTTGTTTGATTGAATGAAGTGATTTTGTGTGCATTTGCTCATGTGCATTTGGGTAGTGATTTCCCTTAGACCTTATTCTATTCTACATTTCTCTTCTCTTCTAAACCCATCGATGCCTCCAGACGCGACCCGGATTCGTTTTCCGCCAGAGATCACCCAATTGATCCAGCAGCAGAATACCTGATTCAAACATTGGTGCGAACAACAACAACAACAACAACAACAACAACCCACCGCCACCACCACCACCGCGGATCATCGACTCGTTTCCTTAGATGAACCCGCGGTGTATTCCATAACACCGAGCCGATTGTAGCAGATGACCGGCTCCATAAGATAGGAAGGAGCTGACCACTGCGGGATGCACAGATGGTGAAAGAGTGAAGTTTGCAGCACATCAGCTTGAAGGACCCGCAGCAGCATGGTGGGAGAATTTCACAGCCACTTACCCGTGAACACCGCCACATGGGACCAGTTTGACAAGCTTTTCGACCGCCCATGTTTCAGCAGGAGCCATGGCCATGAAGAAGCGTGAGTTTCGCAACTTACGCCAAGGAGGAAGGACTGTTGGCGAGACGTGGATGACTTTAGCAAATTAGCACGTTATGCCCCGGATGACGTTGCTACGGATGCAGCTAAGCAGAGAAGTTTCTAGAAGGACTGAATGATGAGTTCACATGCCGTTGATGGTAGCAAGTTTCAACAACTACCAGGAGTTAGTAGACCGAGCCCTCATGATTGAAGGAAAGCAGCAGCAAATTGAGAACCGCAAGAGGAAGTATGGACAAGGGAAGTATAACTCTGGAGCCCAGCAAAAGCCTCGTTATACCCCTAAATCGGGAATTCAGTTTCAGCATACCCATGGAGGAGGTAATTCGCATAACCATAATGGCACCAAGAATGGGAACGGGAATGGAGGAAGCAACGGACAGAATCACACCAACCCGTCAACACCATCCAAGGTAGACCTGAGTCACATTACTTGCTTTAAGTGTCGCAAGACTGGGCACTATGCAAATGACTGTCCAGAAGGCCAGAATGGAAATGGCAATGGAAGCTCTGGAAAGAAGCCCAACCCTTTCAACAGGGGACAGGTGAACCACATTGATGTGGAGGAGGTTGAAGATCAGCCCGATGCACTAATAGGTAAGTTTTTGGTTAAGTCATTTACTGCAGTTGTTCTTTTCGATACTGGTGCATCGCATTCATACATATCAAGGGGATTTGTGGATAAGTACAAGTTACCGACCCAAGCCCTTAGGTCACCCATGCTAGTAACCTCACCCGAGCAGAGTACATGGCTAGTAAATGGTGTGAACAGCGCCACTAAGGATTGGACACTATGTTTTCCCCTCAGACCTAATAGTTCTGGAATCCCAAGGATTGGATGTGATATTAGAAATGGATTGGTTATCAAAGTATGGAGGAAACATAGATTGTACCACAAGGTCAATTTTGCTCACCACACCAGAAGGAAGAAGGATTAAGTATGTATCACGGCACGAGCCGAGGAGAGCACAAGTTAATTGCTTATCAGGAGTGGTATAGGAAGAAGTACCAGTGGTAAAGGATTATCCTGATGTATTTCCTAAGAGTTGCGGGAATGCCGCCGGATAGAGACATTGAGCTTTTGATCGAGCTGTTGCCAGGAACAGGCCCGATATCGAAGCGACCGTATAGGATGCCCGCAAAGGATTTGGCGGAAATTAAGAAGCAGATTAAGGAACTATTGGATAAAGGCTTTATTCGCCCAAGTTCTTCACCTTGGGGATCACCCGTTTTGTTAGTGGAGAAGAAGGATGGATCTTTGAGAATGGTTGTTGATTACCGTGGATTGAATGAAGTAACAATCAAGAACAAGTACCCACTACCGATGATAAATGATCTGTTTGATCGCTTGCAAGGAGCCAAAGTGTTTTCTAAGATCGACTTGCGATCAGGGTACCATCAGTTGAAGATTCGGGAGCAAGACATACCCAAGACAGCATTTACCACGAGATATGGACTGTATGAGTATACCATTATGTCATTTGGACTGACTAACGCACCAGCCTATTTCATGAACCTGATGAACAAAGTGTTTATGGAATTTTTGGACAAGTTCGTCGTGGTGTTCATTGATGACATTTTGATTTTCTCAAAGGATTTCGTGAGGATGAGCACGATACCCTATGGTTTGAAGACCGTGTTTATGTGCCCAATGACCCAGAGATCAGGAAGTTGATTTTGCAAGAAGCCCATGATTCACCCTATTCGATTCACCCAGGAAATACCAAGATGTATTTGGATTTGAAGAATATTTTCTGGTGGACCGGAATGAAGAAGGATATTGCAGAGTATGTAGCAGTTTGCGACGTATGTCAGAAAGTAAAGGCAGAACATCAGAAGCCAGCAGGATTGTTACAACCGTTGCCGATACCTGAATGGAAGTGGGATAAACTAGGCATGGATTTCATCACAGGTTTGCCGAAGACCCGTTCAGGATATGACTCGATTTGGGTCATAGTCGACCGTTTGACCAAGGTAGCTCATTTCATTCCAGTCAAGACTACCTATAGCAGTGCTAAGTTGGCAAAGATATACATGACCAGAATTGTGTGCTTACACGGAGTTCCGAGGAGCATTGTATCGAATGAGAGGAACCCAGTTTACCTCGAAATTTTGGAACCGGTTGCACGAAACATTGGGAACCAGATCGAATTCAAAGACAGCTTTCCACCCACAGACCGATGGACAGACCGAGAGTCAATCAGATTTTGGAGGACATGCTGAGAGCTTGTGCACTAGATTATGGATCTAGTTGGGATGATAATTTGCCGTATGCAGAATTTTCCTACAATAACAGTTACCAAACCAGCTTAAAGATGGCACCTTTCGAGGCGCTGTATGGAAGAAGGTGCAAGACACCATTGTCATGGGACGAAACTGGAGATCGTCAGTTGTTTGGACCAGATTTGATTAAGGAGTCTGAACAGAAAGTTAAGTTGATTCGAGACAGGCTCAAGGTAGCCCAGTCCAGACAAAAGAGCTATGCCGATTCAAAGCGCAAAGCGATTGAGTATGAAGTTGGAGACAGAGTATATCTTAGAGTATCACCGCTTCGAGGAGTTAAGCGTTTTGGAGTTAAAGGAAAGTTAGCACCCGTTTAGTTGGACCATATAAGATTTTGCAACGCATGGGAGAAGTTATGTATAAGTTGGAATTGCGGAAGGACTGTCAGAGTTCATGATGTATTCCATGTTTCTCGATTGAAGAAATGTCACCCGAGATAGCAGAGGTACCGTTAAGAGACACAAAGTGCCACCGAAGCAATTCAGTTGAAGGATGACTTGACATATGAGGAAAAACCGTTAAGATTCTCGATTATGCCAGCAGAGTTACCCGCAGCAAGGTTATCAAGTTTTGCAAAGTTCGAAGGAGCCACCACACCGAGGATGAAGCCACACAGGAAAGGGAGGAAGTTTTGTAAGGACCACCCACACCTATTTTCTAGCCAACCCGAATCTCGAGGGCGAGATTCATCTTAAGGGGGTAGGTTTGTAACATCCCAAATTTTCAATTTGGAATGTTATACATTAGGTCATCATGCATATCATATTTTCTCGCATTTTCCGATCCTAGAAATTTCACGCAACTCAAGGACCCTCGGAGAGAGTTGGAAGTTTCACTATTTTCAGATTTGGGATTTCTCAAATTTTGAAAATAGGATCAATTGATTTATTTAAATTATCTTCATAAAGTTTTTCCTATAAAAATATTTGGAGAGGGAATAATATGGCTTTCCCAACATTTAGGAAAAATGAAGGTTTTATAAATAAATCAAATTTGGTTTTGAAGATTTATTTTGCTTAGGCAAAATGAGCATTTTAAAAAAATTATGCATGTTTGCTGTTTTTAAAGTTCATTTTGTTCGACTCATTTTTAGGAGTCGGGGAAAATTTGTTTTATTTAATTTGGAGTTCATTTGGTATTTTTTTTAATTCATTTGGTTTAAATTTTATCTAAAAAACCTACTGGCCAAGGCCCACTGCCCAACCAGCCAGGCCCCGCCCAGTGCCCGCCTCCTCTCTCTCTCCTCGCTCGCTTGCTTGGCCAGGAGTCCCGCCGCCGACGTCGCCACCCCGCCCGAGTCCGTCTCCCCTCGCCTCCCTGCCCCCTCCCCAAGCCACCCGCGCCCTCCCCCCCTTTATAACCCGCCGCCCCCCCCTCTCTCACCTCGATCCGCCGCCGCCTTCACCGCGCCAAGCCGAGCCTTGCCCTTGCCGAACGCCGCCGCGCCGTCCCTCGCCGCCCGGTAGCCCGCCGCCCTCGCCGCCCCTCCCGACCCGCGCCGACCCCTAGCCCGCCGCCCGGAGCCCCGCCGGCGATCACCGGAGGTAGCCCCGTCCCGATCCGGTTTTCCCCTAAAAAAACCGATCCGGTTTTTTTTATATATTCGGTTTTTTAACCCTAGATTGGTTTTATTTTTTTTCGGTTTTGTTATTCAACGAACGTTCACCGAACCGTTCGTTTCAATGAACGTGTTCGTTGGATTTGTTCTGTTAACGAACGTCCGTTATTTAAACCGTTCGTCGTTTTCTTTTAATCGGATTTAATCCGTTATTTTTCTGATTCGATTCCAGATTCGATTTTCAAAATTGTTTTATTTCTCGCTCGTTTATCGGAATCGGGTGATTCAAGCGCCTGGAGTTTCGTAACGAAACCGCCGTTCCGACTACCCTACTTTCACAGAGTTTTGCTACTGTGAAATTTTGACCTAATTTCAGATTGCTAAACCGAATCGTTCTCTCTCGAGTTTCGACTTTCGGAGTTTATTTTGATTCGATTCTTTTGCAACCAGGGTTCTTAAGTTGAACTTTCTGGTTAGATCTTTTATTCGAGATTTCCCCGTGCATTAGATGAGTACTTATTGTATGCTTGTTGTTTGTCTGCGTTAGATCACCCGCAGTGCGCCGCTTGTTACTTCGAATCTCTAGGTCTCGCGGATCATCAGCAAGGCAAGTAACACATTGATCATATCTTTTCTACTACCCAGATTTATGCATTAGATCTATTCCTCAAACACTTGCATGGTGAGGATCTAATTAAATTGTGGGATGGGAAGTAGATTGAGGTAGTAACTATTACCTGTTTTACTTATGAAACCTTGGGAGTTACTTCTACGTTTGCTTGTTCATGCCATGCTATGCTAGTAGACGTGGATTGGGTGAGTGAATATCCATGACAGATGTGAGATTGTTAATTAATGGTTTATCTAAGGTGGCAACCTAAACACACATCTGGGTGGATTGAGGCACCTGGTTTCCATCGGACTTGCTGTATTTCTTGGACCGCCACCCGTGCTCTAAGGGATCATAAGATTATTCAAGCTGGAAACTTCCGTGTGCAGCCACAAGCCAATTATGGGCTCTGGCGTAGTTGACTAAGTCGTGTGAACTCTTACGGGTAGGCTAGCTGATGTAGGGGATGTAGGTTGGTACGGTCTACCCACATGTAAGGTGCTAGCGCTTACGAAGACTATGTCTCGGTCATCCGTTTCTCAAACACCATGTAGTCACGAGAACCAAGCGGAGGCGATCGAGTCTTGTGGGGAAAAGTCATAAACCTCTGCAGAGTGTATAAACTAATCATGATTAGCCGTGTCCCCGGTTATGGACAATTTGAGTATCCTGTAATTGAATATCATGTGAATCTCAACATGTTACCTCTAAATAAAAGTTATTGGGTTTTGATGAGTACTTTTAATTGGGATTGAGAATGCTGTCAACCATTCTCAATGTTTAACAACCACCATGATAGTTAAATAAATTTATTCCTTTGATGTAGGGAAAAATCAGCTTTATGCAAATGTAACCGTAGAGCCTTACCACCAGCCATATATGCATGTAGTATAGGCTTATTCATTCATTGCTCTTATGTGTTACATTGCGGCATATTCCATGTGCTGGCCCGTTTTGAGCTGCAACTTTTCACGTTGCAGACTTTTGAACGACGAGTAAGGTGTTAGGTCGTGGTTCTATACTCGATGATGCCGTTGGAGTTGATGGACTCGCTTATCTTCCAAGCCTTCCGCTGTTATTATTAGATGGCCTTAAGCCATATTATTGTAATAAGTTCCCTTGTGGACAATGATGTAATAAGTGTGTGATTGCTACTCTGCTATAAATCCTTCGAAGTACTGTGTGGTGTCAGCATTACTGATCCAGGGATGACACTGAGCACAGAGACTGGATCCATTCGGGTCTGGTCGCTACACTTTGGAACAGGCCTACGGAGGACGCTTGGTAGGGGGCTGTTTTCGTAACTTCAGGTTCACCCTACCCAGCCAACCCCACCCCGGCACCCAGAGTAGTACACCTGAATACTCCCCATTTTCTATCCCCACCGCAAAATTGACTTCTCCACGGCACCGCAGCCTTCGTGCTCCTCCCCTTTACATCGGCGCACCCGTCCACCGCAGCGCATCTGCCTCATCGACGACCTCGTACGCCGCACTGGAGCTGGTCCACCGTCGTCGTCGTAGACGGAGCCTCTTCCCCGGCATCGTCTTCCACGGTCTCGGATCTGCTTCCTGGAAGCCGACGCCAAGCGCAGAAGTACCACCGTCGTGGACAATGAACTAACTCCCGTTGCCGACCATGACTCGCAGAGGCCGCCGAGACCATCGTTCTCCTCCTCGATTGGTAATGTGTGTATTGAATCACTTAGCAGTACATGTGCAGTTCCAATTTTGTTCATACCTACCCTTCAATTTTCCTGGTGCTATTGTTCCCGTAAAAGTAATTGGTTATAGCCTCCATTGTCCAACAAAATATCAGCTGGTAATTGTCGTCGCTCTGTATCGCTACCGTGCTTGGTAGGTTTTTCATCCGCAACCTGTAGTGTGGCAAATGATGGAAAGGTTTTAGAATTAGCAAGATGCCCATATGTTGCCGCATCAAGATGCATTTGTATGAGTAGTTTATCTTGTGGGAGAAAAGGATGAACGAGGAAGGCCTTATTTGCAAATCCGGAGAGGGTATGGGTATCTTTACGCAAAATTCCCATTTGTTTCCTTCCTATCATTAGATATAAATCGGACAGCCTATATTGCAAGAAAAAAAGTATAGAGAAAAAAAAGTAGACAGTAAAGGAAGTAGAGATAAATATTAAATATTAAATATTAAATAAATATAACCGTAGAGAAGTGAGTAGAGATAGCAGAGACGTCAGGAAAGGATCGCGCGCGCGCGGGAAAAAGCGGTCGGGCGTGCGCTAGTTTTGGCGCGCGGCGTCCGGCGCGCTTTATAAAATCCAACGCCCTCCCACCGTTCTGTGCCTTGCCACCGCTCTGTGCCTCGCCACCGCTCTCTGCCCGCTCTTTTTCGCCTCGCCGCCGCCGCGCCACCATGCCGCCGCATCGCCGGGACACTTGGGGATACCGCGGCGTCCGCGCGTGCCCCTCCGGCAGCTTCTCCGTCGAGATCCGGTTCCGTGGGATGCGCCTCGGCCTCAGAAATTTCGACACGCCAACGAGGCCGCCCGCGCGTACGACGCGGTGGCGTGGCGCCTGCGGTGGCCTCAGAGAACATTGAACTTCCTCAACGTGCCGACGCGGGAGCGGGCGCAGGAGCTCGCGCCTCTGCCGCGGCTTAGCACCGACGAGGATCGTCGCGACAACCGGAGGCGGGAGCACCGTCACGGCATCGCCGAGATGGACGAGGAACCCATGGCTCTATGGCGCCAACACTTCCCACGGGACATCATCAACGAGCGCGAGTTCTACGCGCAAAGGAGGGCGGAGCGAGCTGCCTATCGCAAGGACAAGCGTATGTGAAAAGCGGACGCTCAATTCAACATGAGGCTAGGAGCAGCGTCACCCTGGGAATCCGACGACGATCGGTATCTTCACGCCTACAGTCAGACGTCGGAGGAGGACATCACCGAGGAGGAGTCGGACGACGAGGAGTAGTTGAATTATCTTTTTTTATCTATCTATGCTGAGAACTATCCTCTACTCTCTAGTATCTACTTCTCGATCTCAGCACTGTAAATGCTTTTTTAAAGCGCCGCGCGTTGCGATTCTGTTGGAGATGCTCTAACATTGCAGATGGGTGCTTTAATGTTGCCCACAAGATGCGCGAGTATTACTAGTAGTATTTTTCTTGCCATGTTGAGATTTTAAAACCACGAGTGTGAACATGCAGAGGAGCAATGAAGACCAAACACGGGATATTCGGGACATCTTCAAGGAGCGTGGCAAGTTAAAGAGGAGCTGCACCGAACCTGTAAAACGAGCTTTGGTAAGTAACGCCCTTTCAATTACTTTCGTTTAGCCTCGTGTTCTTCGATGTCTATATGTTGTAGTTTATGTTTCTCTTAAGTGTGGTGTTCTTCGATGTGTAATAAGAAGAGGCTTAATCATCCTAATGCTTTCGTTTTTAACTTGATGTAGGAAATGGGTGTTCTCACCTTGTAGTCTGTTTTTATATTTCTTTTCCTCTTGAATTCACTTCTCCGAGTTCTGTTTATCTGGCTTCTACTAAATGGATCTAGGTTTCTCGAGTATTGATCTAAAAAGAAGTAACTTCATGTCGGGATGCAGTTCTGCGAGGAGGGAAGTATGGTCAACCTCGAGATCATGTTTCCAAAATGAGGCTGGATTACACACAAGGTGCCAGTTCCCTAATGATGCTGGATTAGACACAAGGTGCAAATTCCCAGATAATGTTGGATTACACACAAGCCAGGTGGAGTCGTCAGTTGTTCGTGTCCTCGTGGCATTAGTAAAGGCTGAAAGAAAGCGTGCAGCAGCCCTTGAGAATGTAGCTGAGTTCCTTAAGAAGCGAAAAGAGCAATCAGATGCTCTCTTCACCCAAGCCAAAGAAGAGATGGAAGAAGCCAGAAATAAGCTAGCAGAGGCAGAGCGGGCTAGGCATCTCCTGCTATCTAAAACTGTTGTCAATACAAAATTTCCTTCATAATAGCTAGGTTCAAATGTTTATCCAGTCAGCATGACTGTTGTGATGTCTGTGCATATACTGATGTGGCACAAAATTTTTTTTTCGGGTCATGTAATAACAACAATTACTTTTGAAACAATAATAGACGAAGCATTGGACATGGTATAGTTCACGCGCAAGCCCGACATTCCAAGTTCAACTTCCACATCAAACTCATGTTCACAGATATCTGCACATTCATACATAATGTCCACAACCATGATTCACTTCAAAGCCAAAAAAAATGTGAGGAGAGTTATAAATAAAGAAAAACCTCTACTAGTTCCTGCTACCAGTGCGAGCACAACAAGTCAAGACCATGCGTAAATTAATTATATTTTAGTCATCTTTTCTGTTCTAAAATGCCAACCGGCTCGCGGAAGGACGTGTTGCCGGCACACGCGCGGATTCAATGAAGGCAGGCGGGGCAGTCTTAAGCTGGTTGCACGCGGCGAGGAGGCGTGCTCAGTCGGGCCTGCAGCGAGTGCGGCCCTCTTGGCCGGCGTGCCGGTCCAATGCCTGCGCTATGAGAGGTCGCGTCCGTGTCAGAGCAATCACTCCCTCCGGTCCTTTTGTGTTTGGGTATAACAAAATCTCGTTTCCCATTCACATTTTACAAGTAAAATTCGTGGACAAACTTTGACCCAAAGTACGATGGGGACTAGTAAACCAGAATGGAGGTAGTAGTTTTTTTAATCAAAGAAGGGTTTCCCCTTCCGATTACTGAAAACCAGCATCTAAATCTAAACCATAGTATTTTCCCTAGAACTACCAGGTTCAACATCTCGCAACATAGACCCATACAACCATACACCAAGGAGGTACATAGTACTATGAATTCCATTTTCGCTCCATACCAATCGTTCTAAAAACTACTTACTACTTATAACATGCCATTGAAAATCGGAACTCTTAACCCCGCTAAAAAATGATATTTCTAACGTGGCTACTCGATCTGTGGCAACTGGCGAGCCACCACGCTCCAAGTCGTTCACCTGTGGTCCCGACCATCAACTCCTACAAAGGTGCTCCACCACGTACCCGGTACCCGCGAATGCAGCAATCGTGCGCCTAGGGTTTTAGGTTTATTTGTTAACGTCGCTTTACGTAACACTCATGTGTGCGAGACAGCGAGAGGCCGACTGCGTGTGTGCGCCTCTTCTCTTCGTATATGTACTCCACTGTTTATCCGGTGTCCAAAAATTATAATAACTACTAGCAATGTGCCAATGCGTTGCCACACGATCAAAGTAGATTAATACATATTCACCGATTTGATAGGAAAAATTCTAGTTTTGAAATCGTATATCACTAAAAATATGTTATGTTTCACTCAAAATATATTCCTTTAGCGGTTTTGATGAGATAAGGGAGGAATGTTGTTGGTTTCAAGATTAGAAGTGGTATATGTCTAATTTCTACTCTTACTAGCAAGATGCCCGTGCGTTGCACGGAACATCAAGATCTTGTGGGAGAAAAGGATAACGAGGAAGGCCTTATCTGCAAATGTGGTGAAGAGTGCGGTAAATTGCCATATTTTCCTTCCTATCCGTCGGATATAAATCGGACGACCTACATTGCATGATGGCATGCCCACCATCATCACCAACTCTATTTTTATCCCTACTCTTATAAAAGCATTGTCGGTGATGATCGTGTGCCTGCCATCCTGCAATATAGGCCGTCCGATCTATATCTGACGGATAGGAAGGAAACTATGGCAATTTTGCAAAAGATATCCACACCCTCTCCACATTTGCTAATAAGGCCTTCCTCGTTCATCCTTTTCCCCACAAGATAAACTACTCATACAAATGCATCTTGATGTTCCAGTAACGCATGGGCATCTTGCTAGTTGTTGCAAAAGGCCCATGTGTGTGGGAGAGAGAGGGAGAGTGGAGGAGGACGGAGTGCATGTGTGACAAAGACACAAGTAGTGTGTGTGCGATAGGTATCAGCTTAAAATGAGGCGATAGTGTGTGTGTGCACGATCGAGAAGGCGTGTCTCAAGAAGGGAAGAAAAAGCTACATAGATACAAGGAGCAGGAGAGAGACATGTATGCGATGGTGTAACATCCCAAATTTCCTATTTGGAATGTTTTACAATTATAGCTAAGCATCTATGCATATTGTTTGAAATTGAGTGGCATTTGAAGTTTCAGAAGATTTTGAGTTGATGGAATTTGAATTTGAACTTGGCATTTGAAAATTATTTCAAATCAATGCCTGACAAATACTTGAGAAAAAGTATGAGAGGAGTAAACATGACACTCCAAATATGTCAGATGAAAAACCTTGCCAAAAAGTTTGAATTCACATTTGATTTTTATTTGGGATTTTAGAAAAATGATTTTTTTAAAGTTTGAGTTTTGCCCTGGAAAATGTTCAAATTATAGGAATATTCCTTGATCATTTTGATATATATATGTCCTATATAATATATATATATATATATATATATATATATATATATATATATATATCTAATATATTTTCTCTCTCAAATTCAAAAAAGGGGAAAAAAAACCCCAAGCGCCACCAGCCAACTGCCCAGCCAGCCAGCCTGAGGCAGCCCACCAGCGCAGCCCAACCATGGCCAGGCAGCAGCCAACCAGCCCCCCCAGCCACCGAGCCCACTCTGCCCCAGCCCAAGCGCCGAACCCCTTCCGCCTCGGTCACCCGACCGAACGCCCCCCTCCCTCTCTCATCGACACTGCCCCACCCCCTTCTTCCTCCCCACGCCAACCCGCGCCCCCTACGCCGAATCCCAAGGATCCGGATCGCCTCCCAATCTTTCCCCTCGCCCAAGTCGACCCCCTATATAAACCCCACCCCCTCGACCCGTTCCCCGTTTTCCCCTCGCCCGACCCTCTCTCTCGCCGCAATCGCTCACCGAGCACCGCCGCCCCGCGCCATTGCCACCGCTCCACCCGCCTCAACCCCTCGAGCTCCCCGACTCCACCCCGAGCTCCCTTGCTCACCAAGACCACGGAGGTCTCCGCCGTCGCCCGGACCACCGGAGCCACCAGCGCCGTCGCCGCCCGAAAGCCGTCGCCGTCGACCCATGATGAAGTCGCCGGAGATGCCCCCACCGTCCGATCTAAACGTAGGGTCTAGATTAGATCCCCGAAGCGGTAGGTTTATTTTAAATAGACCGGTTTTAGTTCCGGTTTATTCCGGTTTAGTTAGGTTTAGTTTAGACCGGCCCGAAGCGATTTATTTTCCCTGGCACGTTCTAATTATAAAACGCCCGAGCGCTAGATAGGCCCATTAGCCCAGTTTTTCCTTTTAATTATATTTTCGTTTCTGTTTTTTTTACAGAATAATTTCGGTTTTGTAAAATTCATATCTTTTAATGTACTTAATATTTTTAATTGATTCTTTTTTTTTGTTAGTTTGAAAATTTGTTGTAGTTTCTGTAGAAAATATGTTTAGTCATGTTAAAATTATTATAAATTGTTTTATTTTAGATTTAGAAATATTAGTAATTCTGCTATAAAATGAGTTAGGATTATTTTATTTTAGTGATTCTTTTGTCACTACTTTATTTTGACCTTGCCTAACCGTAGGAATTTATTTGGGCATTTTAGTTTAAATAAAAAATAGTTTTAATCAAAACCATGTGGTTCTTATTTATTTAACTAGCTACTGTTTTCCTATTGTTTTATTTAGCAAATAATTTTGTTTTTCCTATGTGATAGTTTATTTTAGGTTAGTTTTTGTAACTTTAGATCAGGAACTTTTATCTACAATAAGTACAATTTTTATTTTATTTTTCTTGCTAGGATTGTTTTAGGCATAATAGGAGTTTTATAATAGCTTTTAATGTGATTCTTTTTGCTCCTAGTTGCATGGTGTTTTCTCTTCTGTTAGTTAGCAAAAACCCATGCTTAGGTTCTGTTAAGAAAAATTTAGTTGTGTAAAACTATTCTTGGTTGATTGTTTGATGTGGTGAAAAACATTGATTTGGATTTCTTCGAACTTTCTTTGGGTTTTGATTCAATTGTTTCATGTGTTATATTAGTATGCTGTTATGTTAAGTGATCATATGTTTGTATGCTTATATGATTGTTGTTTGCCTCGGTAGAATTTCCGGAGTGCGAAGCTTGCTACCATGAGTCCCTAGCTTTCGAAGATCGTCAGCAAGGCAAGTCATTGATCATATTTTCTTTTACTATGCCTATGATTTTATTGCATTAGAATTATACCTCCCCACCATGCATGCAGTAGGAGAATTTTAAGTTATGTTCTTGAGTAGTATCATGAGGTAGGATGAACCCAATTCCCTTGTTACCATTGCGGGGACGAAGTAGTTTATTTTGCTATGCTCAGTGACGGGGTTGGTTGAGTGAATCATAAGGGAGATGTGAGAGTCAAGATGATGACAACCCCATGACTTCAAGCTCAAGATGGACTTCAAAATTCACTCTTGGGTGGAGGATTTGGTTGACGGGCACCTGGAGAAAACCAAAGGTTGGCGGGATGCATGGAGAAGCGCTATGACATCTTGCGAAAGCTTCACCCAGCCACGAAGAGACGGATGTGTACCCCATTGACGGAAGCTTACCATGCAGCCGCAAGCCATTATGGGCTCTGGCTTGGTCAACCCTAGTTGTGACTCTGGCGGACGGTGCTACGAGATGTAGAAGAACGGTAGGATTGGATGGGTGCGGCGGTGGCGGAGGAACTCTTCTAAGACCTGTTTCGTTCGTCCCGTCTTCAAACACCATGAAGTGCGAAGACTTAAAAGGAGGAACGATTCTTGCGGGTAAAGTCATAAACCTCTGTATAGTGAAGATCTAATCGGTTAGCCGTGTCCCCGGTTACGGACAATTTGAGCCTCGGGAACTTGGAAGTATTTCGGAAATCTCAACACCAAAATTAATAAATTAATTGAGGGGTTATTTAATAATTGGGAATGAGACATTGGTTGGCGGAACCATCTCAATAATTACCAACATTTCGTAGTAATTGCAAACAAGTCCTTATTGTAGGGAAAAACTGGCTTTTTCGCAAAAAAAAACAATGAAACTTAGAGCCCACAACCAAATTGCATATAGTGTTAGTGATTTTTTTTGTTATTCTCTCTTCATGACTTGCCGGCATATTCAAAATGCTGACCTACACGGCTGCAACGTCTTATGTTGCAGAGGAGTATTCCGATCAGGAGTGAGGCTACGATCCACGCTTGGCGATTGCCCTATGGAGTCGGATGGACTCGCTATTCTTCTACGCTTCCGCAGCTTTACTTAGTTTATTTCTCATGAGTTGGCCTTCGGCCGATTTATTCTATTGTAATAAAGACTTGATATGAGAATCGTGTAATAAATTCAGGTGTGATTGAACTTTGATTATTTCATCAATGTACTGTGTGTGCCAGCATGATCTTGGGATGGTACAGCTACACAGAGACTTGACCGATTTTGGGTCGGGTCGCTACAGATGGTGGAAGCACGAGTGTGCGGGTGTATAAACCTATCTAGAGGCTAGCTAGTCGATAAATGTTTGTGAGAGAAATACGAGTTGGGGTGCGAAAGCGAGAGTTTTGTGTGTGTGAGAGAGAGACGGTAGTCGGGAAGGGGAGTGGAAGCAGGAGTTGTGTGTGTGTCTGTGTGTGAGAGAGAGAGGAGACGGTACTCGGGGTTGTCTAATCGGTAAACAAATGAATAATGTCAGTCTGGGATGGAGAAGAAAAGGAGACCGCAACAAATGTTGTGTCTACAGGAGAGAGAGAGAGAGAGAGAGAGAGTAATTTTAGTGGTATGAGTCATATGTAGAGACATATAGGGTGTGTGAGAGAATCCCATAGAGAGAAAGACAAAGTGAAAGACGAGTGGAGACTGTGTGTGTGGCGGTGAAAAAGAAAGCTTAGGTACCGAGTGATACCAGAGAACAGTAGAGACGTGAGAGATAATGAGAACCGTGTAATGTATAATGATAGGGAGAGTGTGACACTTCTCAAGGGAGATGTCGAGAGACCATGTTTGCGAGGATAGGAGAAACATGAAGTGAGCGTGCGGGTGAGCTGGAGAAAAGAGAGTGATAGCTACCTGAAGGAGCATGCATGCGAGAGAGATGGGCGTGAAAGGAGTGAACAAAAAAGGGATTCAAATATTTGAATTCGATATGATGATACATGTAATCCATACTCGAAACAAAATTGATCTATCAAACATGCATACTCATATGAATTCACGCACATCTATGTTATTTAATATGTAGATATTACTGACCCATACATTTTAGTAGAACATAATTTGGTTAAATTTTTTTGAATTCAACCTTAAGATTTCGAGATCGTTGTATTTGTAAATCATATTATACATATAAAGGAGCAGAATTCTTTGTTGTGCTTTTGAAAGTATATATAAAAAAATGATGTATATAGAATGTAATTCCAATTGAAAATGGATTCCATGAAAAAATAGTAGAATACAAACGGGATTCGATTGATTTGGCACGATAAACGCACCTTGTGCAAAATTTGAACAAAGCGGGGAAAGTTGCAGTAACCCCGCCCGAAACCAAAATCTGCGAGATGGAAATCACTACTGCCTATCCCTGCCACGCAAAGCCTATCTGCTGGATTTCTATAGGTTTTGATAGGGGTAGGTTTGTAATTTCACCCAAACGTGACGTAACCACCTCTCACCCGGATTCATACACGGTGGGCGCCAAAACACAGTGTGCCCTCGGCCGAAATCGACTGCCTCCCCGATTCATATTCATACACGTGGGCGCCAAAAACAAACTCTCATCGACAAATATTCGGTGTATGCGAGATTACCGTCCTATCCCCAAACGACTAATGTTGCTGTGATGTAGTAGAAATTTGAAACAGGGGCTAAGTTTGTAAATTTCCTCGCATTTGAGACAAGCGCGCCCTGAATACATGGTTCCCCCTTCCTCTCTACCTCCCTTTTCCCCATTCGTACTCCGTGGGCGCCAAAACACCCTCTCCACCCCACCCTCCTCCGTCCGCCGCCGTCCGCCACCCCATCCACCGCCGTCCTCCTCAACCATGTCGGATCTGATACCACGACGCCACCGTCCATTACAAGAGATCGGCCTCTCTCATCCACGCCTTCGGACCGGGATCCTTGCATCCCGTCCTCTCGCTTCATCCCCGCCGTCGTCCACCTTGCCGGCGCCGCTCCTACGACCGTCTCGTCCACCGCGCCCCGCCGCCACCGTCTACCCTCCTAGATCTTCTTCCACGCCGCCGACAGCCATCGCTACCGCAGCACCGTCAAATTCTCAGCAGATCGACACAGCGCCGCACTGAGGCGGTACTCTTTCAGATCTGCTCAACTTATTTATCACAGCAAGAAAATAGATCGCCACTGCTTTACTCTGATTTCTTGTCTTGGTTGCGAAGTTGCCTTTGTCCGGTTTGCACCTTCAGATCCGCCATGGCACGCTGAACACTATACTCCCAATGCTTATGGTTTTCCCATTTTATATTCCACACTAGTTAAATCACAGTAGACTAAATTTCAAAATTGGGTCAGTCGATTTTTCAGAGCTCGCTGCAGTTCGCTGGTGTGATCCAAGGGGCTCGGGTGGTTGTGGGGCCTCGCCGAACGAAGAAAACTCGACGCGGGCGGGGGTGGGGGTGGCGGAGGAACACATGCGATGGGGGCCGGTGGTCCGACCGGCGGCCCGTGCGGTGTTCTGTATGGGAAGAATTAAGAGACGAGGAAGAAGAAGGGTTAGGAGACGTAGGATCTTCATCCAACTGCTTGAAATGGTCGAGAGACAGCTAGGAGTTGCATTCTTAATACGCTCTGGTTCATCTTGTGTGGGCACTGGGCAACCAACATTTTATTATCCAAAATCTGCTTGCTCTTCTTTACCATGTTCCTCTTCCATTCTTCTTTAATATGTACTCTCTCCGTTCCTAAATACAAGTCTTTGTATAGATTCCACCATGGACTACATATGGAGCAAAATGAGTGAATCTACACTCTAAAATGTATCTAGATACATCTGTATGTGATCCATAGTGGAAATCTCTGCCAAGACTTATATTTTGGAACGGAGGGAGTATGCTAGTAGTACAGTATGTTCCTTGTACTGAAGATGAGCAGGGACATTTGCAGTGTAGAGGTCTGTACGGTCGGTTGTGATGGACACTTTGAGCCTATTTGATTCGTAGGATCTTGTAAACATAGGAATAGGATTTGTAGTCGCCTGCCCACTTGAATCCTATAAGAATAGCAAGGAAATGCGCGGAGCTGTGTCGCCTTTGAGAGTTACACTGATATTAACGGTACCACACCTTCACTTGAAGAGAGCTGGTATCCCAAGCCTTTCTAGCCGTACAGGCAATACTAGCACATATATTCCAGCAAGTTCCACTTTGCTGATTTTACTCTGATGCTTAAGGTTTTCCCATTGAATCTACACTATGATCTGGGTAGCTGCTTTGTGTCGTACTAGCAGCAGTCCACTCTTAAAGCTAAACACTGCAATGACTTATAAAATTGGCACCAAGGCATTGAGTGCCATTCTGGATGCAATGAAACTCATACGCTCCCCACCTGTTGATTCTTGTTCAGAATTTGATCCTAATGACTATTCTAACCTCAAGGAGTCAAAGGCAGATGGCCTGTCCTGTTCACCCATCAAGGTGCCTGTTCTAATTTGGCAATGTTTTGTTAATTGCGGGTATCTTGCATATGTTGTCTTGCATTTCTTCTACTTTGTTGCACCGCCATCTGCTTAGTTCACTCATCATATATGTCGAGATGCCATGCCCATCCATTATCAATACATATTCCATCTGTCATCATACCATGTTTTTCCACTCAAATGTTGTTCGTGTGCATCAGACATCAAAAAGGAAGAGGGTGATTGCCGAACCTGAAGGAGCACCAGCAAAGTCCTTGAAAAACATGGTGGTGCCGGAGAAATCAGACAATACCCCACTTATATTGGCTATACAACCAGTGACACAAAACGTAGGTCCGACTCCAGCAGACTGTACCCATACTTCACTGGCCACACCACTAGCCCCACCACACAGGACCTGCAATCTAGCAAAAGGTATACCGATTTCATTTGCCGTAGCACCAGCTGTACCACAGAAAAATCCCACTCCAGCAAAAAGTACAGCAAGTCCACCGGCCGAAGACCTATCCCAACTGCAGAGACGGCCATTTCCTGCAGATTGGAACCCCATTCCATTTATTCCCAGTTTCAAAGACAATGCTTTCAATGTTGTTAGGGAGTACGTGCATATATTCCCATCATGGGAAGATTATTGTGAAGACAAACACCATTTTCACATCTTCCTGTCCAACTTACATGTAAGTGCTATTATTCATGGTTATTATTTTCCTGTTTTCTGCTGATTGAACACATCAATGATTTACATTACATTGTTGTAACTAGGCGAGGGTCAATCTGGATAGTCATGACGAGCAAAGCTTGCTTGTGCTTTTCAAGGAAGCATTGCAGCAGTATCGGTGTTACCTGAGGAAATCACACTTTGGTGGCAAGTCTATAAACGAATTTCCGGTGAAGTCTCATGTGCTAAATTTAGAAGACATTGAATGGAAAAACCTTGTTATGCACTGGTCTCGTTCCCAAGATGAGGTATTGTCTATGAAATTACATGAAAATTTGAACTTATACTTTTCCGCATGTGCCTTACGGATCTTTTTTGCAGGAAATCTGCTCGAAGAAGAATTCCAGTTTGAAAAGAACGACAGGATATCGCAAATATGCTGCCCGCTGCTTTGCTCTTGTTAGTACCTGTTGTCCTGTATCACTGTACTTGCATACATACCTGGTTCATTATGTGACAACGGTATGCGTGATAGCTTGATTATCAATTGTTCGCTCCAAATTATCTGATTTGTATGAATGGTTACATTAGTGTAGAATATATCCAATGCCAATGTTTTTTTAGCTCTGCATTGTTCTTGTAAGTACATGTTGTCCTTTATCAGTGTACTTATAATGACAGGTAGTTGTTCATGTACCATCACTCTGCAACTTATTTTCCTTTGCCCTCCATTTTCTACACATCGATCTATATTTACTCTTACCATAAGGTTGGTATTGAAGAATTTTAGCTGTGCATTGCTCTTGGCTGTACCTTTTGCTGTGTCGCTGCACTTACATTTATAGCTACTTGGTTATGTAGCATCACTCTTCATCTTATCTTAAATATTCTCCATTTTTCATATATTATCACATCTATATTTACTCTTAACAAAATGTAGAATAAAGGCAATGCTTTTGAAGAAGATTATGTGGTAAACTTCTTGAATTGCCCCCCATCAGCATGGACAAGGCCTTTATAGAGTCTGTCTTCACCAATAATGTAAGTTTCTCCATCTCAAGCCTTCAAACTTTGTTGTACATATTTGGTTAGGCATGACTGCAACAGCTGTTTATTTTTGGTGTTTGCATCAAATTGCTTATTTAAAGTTTATTATGTAGTCCATAAACAAAAGTTTGTCCTTCCTTAATTTAAGTTTTCAGTTGTACAACCAAGTTCCTTCTTCATACCATGTAAATTAAACTATACAGAGCAAGTGATCTTCTTTTGCACTGCATGTATGCTTCTGTTCTTCATCCGTAATCCAGTGGTGTGGTGAACCTACCCACTACAACACAATGTCATATTCTGCAATGTCTTAACTATGAAAAATGTCATATCATTCTACTATTATTTAAACCTTCTCTTTATTTGCCAATTTGAAATGGTATAAATTGGCAGCACACTAACCATTGATACTTATGAGTTCTTGATCTGTAATCCAGTGTTGTCGTGAAGCTGCCAACTCCTTCACAATGTCATTTCCTGCCATGTCTTGACCTGAACAATACCATATTGTGTTAATGCAATTTTAAACTGTGTCACTTTATTTGTCAGTAAGAAATGTGATGAATTGTCAGCACTGATACTTTTACGTGCAAAACCTGTCATCTGTATGCTTGTTTATCTTTCAGAGTGAGGAAGATATAAGTGTTGAACAAGCGCAGTCTCATCATCTTGCTCAGCTGCTTGCACTGCAGCTCCCCAGCAGGGCTAACCTTTCTTGAACTCTATTGAAGTGCTGTCAGTTTTGTATATTATTTTGTCGGCGTGTTTATTTGCACTGGTGGCGGTCTTTGATGCCCAGTGTATTTAATCTGCTGTCTGCTTGTGCTTTATTATCATAGTGGCGAACTTTGATGCCCAGTGGATGTAATATGCCGTAATTTCTTTATTGTATAGTCTAGGTTTTTTCTTATTCATGATGCTGCAGTTATATATATATATATATATATATATATATATATATATATATATATATATATATATATATATATATATATATATATATATCTGTCTTCATGATAAACCCGCCAAACTGTAAAATTACGGTACATAATCGGGCCGTCATGCAATCACAATATAGGTTCGGCCTGAAACGTGCCGAACAGCTCACGGGCCGGCAGCAGCCCAAAATGAACCCCGGCCGATGATTGTGCGAATCAAATCACGGGCTTTTAACATGCCAAAATTGTCTCGGTCCTTGTTTGGCCCAATCAGATATCGGCTGCGAGCAGGCCGGATGCAAATCGGGCCGTAGTTAGGCCCAGATATATGACGGGCTTTTAACAACCAAAATTAATATAGGGTCAAAATGTTAAACGGACACTTAACGGGCCAAAACTAATATCAGGCCGGATTACTAAGTGGGCCTTTAGCAAGTGGGCCCAAAAGCATAGTGTCCAGTTGCCGGGCCGAATTTGATATGGGCCATAATTGAGCCCAAAGCCTCTTAAAGGGCTGGACCTGATCTAGGCCGTAATTTGGCCCAGAACGTGGTAGGCTTATAACGGGCCGGATCTCATATGGGCCACTTTTAGGCCCGGAACGTGGCAGGCCATTAATGGACCGGATCAGATATGGGCCGCCATTTGGCCCAAAACATGTCAGCCAGTTAATGGGCCGGCCTACTAGGGTCCTCAAAATCTTGTGGGCCTACAGCTGGGCCGGGCCATTAGTGTCAGAAAATCTCATGGGCATTTAGTTGGGCCGGCCCATTATGATCCACAAGAATCTTGTGGGCCTTTACCTGGGCCGGCCATTATAGCACACAAAACTCTTGTGGGCCTTTAGCTGGGCCGGCCCATTATGGCCTGCAAAATCTTGTGGGCCTTTACCTGGGCCGGCCCATTATGGCCCAGAAAATCTCGTGGGCCTTTAGCTGGGCCAACCCATTATGGTCCGCAAAATCTTGTGGGCCTTTAGCTGGGCCGACCCATTATGGTCCACAAAACTTGTGGGCCTTTAATTGGGCCGGCCCAATTAAACTTGTTGGGCCGTGCCACGTGTCGATGTATCTTAGGCGCCTTCTGTCCAATGGGTGGATGACATTTGTCCCAACGGTGAGCCGACACGTGTTTCCTCCAGCCAATGATGATTTTACACGTGGAAAATCCCCATTGGTTGGGGCTGTTAACGGGTTATCGGATCCAAAACCCAACCCGATAGCTTAACGGCGTTCCGTTACGGTGGATGCCACGTGTCGGTCACCCTTGACGAAAGCACTTTTGTGACGCACGATTTAACGTCATGGAAGTGGACACTTCCGTGATGATAATTTTTGTAATGTCATGGAACACTTCTACGACAACACAAGTATGACTATCTTGATTCTGTCATAAATTTGTCATGGATGTACATGCATGAAAAAAAACGCGACCTACTGTGACAAACACGTATCATCACGGAAGTGTCTTTTTTTGTAGTGCTTAGAGTTCTCAACACTTTCCATGCTAGATATGGCATAGGCGGTTCCCAAACAGAAAATAAAGTTTATTCCTTTTTCCACCATATTTTCACTTTCCATGGCCAGCCGTATCCACGGTTGCCCTCCATACCAACACTTTCCAAGGAATTTATTATTTGAAAACATAAAGTAAATTCATTTTTGCATTTCGGGACTGGGCATCCCTAAATTTTTTGCCTTACTCTCGTGCAATGACAAGCGAATAAACACTCATCGTGACAATAACACATCCAGCATGGAAAATATTAGCCACCCCTCACCGCTCCGCGAGCAAAACAAACACACACAAGAGAAGTTTATTTTGAAAATTAGAGATGGCACATGCAAATTTGCTTACAACGGCAAAAGAATACCGCATATAGGTAGATATAGTGGACTCATGTGGCAAAACTGGTTTGAAGGATTTTGGATGCACAAGTAGAGACCATACTTTGTGCAAAATGAAGGCTAGCAAAAGATTGAGAAGCGACCAACCAAGAAACGAATAATCTCATAAGCAAGCATTAAGCATAATTAACACCGAATAATGCACCACAAGTAGGATATAATTTCATTGCATGACTATTGACTTTCGTACTTGCATAGGGAATCACATACCTTAACACCAATATTCTTACTAAAGCATAATTACTCATCAACATAACTCACATATCACATCATCATATCTCAAAACTACTACTAAGAATCAAGTTTATTTTGTCCAATGATCTTCATGAAAGTATTTATCATATCCTTCTTGGATATCTATCACTTTGGGACTAATTTTCATGTGTTGCTTTTCATAAGCTCAAACAAATATAAGTGAAGATCAAGAGCATAATTATTCTTTCTCTCAAAATAATTTAAATGAAGCAAGAGATAATTTATTGAAAATCTTACTAACTCTCCAATAAATCTAAGTGAAGAAAGAGAGCATTTCTTCAAAAATACTAAAGCACACCATGCTCAAAAAGATATAAGTGAAGCACTAGAGCAAGTCCATTGCCCATAAAAAATTTAAGTGAAGCATAGAGAGCAATTCTAGCAAGTCATGACATAATTTTGGCTCTCTAAAATAAGTGTGTCCAGCAAGTATTGATGACTTAAAACACAAAAATAAAGCAAATTCTCATATCATACAAGACGCTCCAAGCAAAATGCATATCATGTGATGAATAAAAATATAGCTTTGAGTAAAATACCGATGGTCGTTGGAAGAAAGCGGGGATGCCACTCGGGGCATCCCCAAGCATAGTTGGTTGCTCATTTTTGGATAATAGCTTGGGATGCCGGGGCATCCCCAAGCTTAGGCTCTTCTATCCTTCCTTCATCCATCGTAAGATAACCCAAAACTTAAAAACTTCAATCACACAAAACTCAACAAAACCTTCGTGAGATCCGTTAGTATAAGAAAGCAAACCACTACTATAAGTATTGTATCGAACCAATTCATATTTTGTTTTTGTATTATATCTACTGCATTCCAACTTTTCTATGGCAAAAACTCATCAAAGAAAACCATAGAGCCATCAAAATAAGCACACAACACAAACAAAACAGAATCTATCAAAACATAACAGTCTGTAGCAATCTGACTATTTCGAATACTTTTGTAACTCCAAAAATTCTGAAAAATAGAAAGACCAGGGTAATTTGTATATTAATCTTCTGCAAAATAAATCAGGGCAAAATCACTTTTCTGTTATTTATGAAAATTATTTTCGTGAGTGCATAAGTTTATGTTTTTCAGCAAGATCAAACAACTATCACCCAAGAAGATCCTATAGGCTTTACTTGGCACAAACACTAATTAAAACACAAAAAACACAATCATACCAGTAGCATTATTGTGCAAACACACCAGAACCGAAAGCAAAAAGAAAAATTAAATTTTATTCATTGGGTTGCCTCCCAAGAAGCGCTATAGTTTTACGCCCTTAGCTAGGCATAAATCAAGGATCTATGTTTTGTCATATTTGGTTCTAGCTCCGTAAGATGCCCTCATGATTGATTCATAAGATGGCTTAATTCTTGTTCTAGGAAAGTGTTCCATACCCTTCCTCGAAGGAAATTGGAACTTAATATTGCCTTCTTTCATATCAATCACGTCACCAATAGTGCGTAAAAACGGTCTACCAAGAATAATTGGACAAGACGGATTGCGATCAATATCAAGAAAAATAATATCTATGGGCACACAATTCCTATTTTATAGAATAAGAACATCATTAATTCTTCCCATAGGCTTTTTAATAGTAGAATCCGCCAAGTGCAAATTCAAAGAACATTCTTCAAGATTAGTAAGAGCAAGCATATCACATTAAGTTTCAGAATTGTAGAAACACTAGCACCCAAGTCACACAAAGCAAAACACTCATAATTTTTAATCTTGACTTTGATAGTAGGTTCCCATTCATCATGCAATTTTCTAGGAATTGATACTTCTAATTCCAATTTTTCTTCTGAAGCTTTCATCATAGCATCAACAATCTGTTTAGTAAAAGCTTTATTTTGTTCTTAAGCATGGGGATGAATTTATCATGGATTGCAACAAATAAATAAAATCAATCAAAGAGCAACTATCATAATTAAAGTCTTTGTAATCCAAAAGAATGGGCACATCACTAGTTAAAGTCTTGACCTCTTCAAACCCACTTTTATCAATTTTCTCAACAAGATTTTCACCCTCTGAAATATTGGGACGCCTTCTACCTAAAGTTGACTCTTCTCCAGTCCCTTTTTCATCAATCTTAACTTTACTAAACAAGGAATCAATAGAAGAAACACCAATCATTTTAAGATCTTCGTCACTTTTGTGAAAGAAATCACTAGAAAACGCTTTTTCTAGAAAATCTCCTTTAGCTCTAAGCATAGCTGTTCTTTTTCTTACTCTCATCCATAGAAACATAAAGAGCTTTAATTGATTCATCTTGAGATTTTCCAAATCATGAGCAATTCTATCAACACTTCTAGACAAATCATCAATCTTATTCAACTTTTCTTCTATGGGAGTGTTGAAATTTTTTGCGTATTGATAAATTCTTTAATATTATTCTCCTCAGAGGTGTTCCTATTATTATTGTAAAATTGATTTCCATAGGAATTACCATAATTATTAGAGGAATTACTAGGAAAAGGCCTAAGATTAAAATTACCTCTATAAGCATTGTTGTTGAAATTATTTCGAGAGATACAATTCACATCTATGGCATCACTATTTTGCTCAATCAAAGTAGACAAAGGCATATCATTAAAATCAATAGGAGCACTTTTACTAGCAACCAATTTCATAAGAGCATCAACTTTTTCACTCAAATAAGAAATTTCTTCAACCGAATTAACTTTTTTACTAGTAGGAGCTCTTTCAGTATGCCATTGTGAATAATTTGCCTTGATATTATCAAGCAATTTGGTGGATTCACCCAAAGTAATTTCCATAACACCCGTGGAGGAATCTAAAAGATTATGAGAAACAAAATTCAACCCCGCATAAAAAATTTGTATGATCATCCAAAGATTTAACCCATGAGTTGGGCAATTCCTTAGCATCATTTTCATCCTTTCCCAAGATTATGCAACATGCTCATGTTTAAGTTGCTTGAAATTCATGATCTAGGTTATAAGGGAAATAATTTTTGCGGGCGGAAAATACTTAGTGATAAAAGCATCTTTGCACATATTCCAAGAATCAATACTATTGCGAGGCAAAGAAGAGAACCATAATTTTGCAGAATCACGCAAAGAAAACGGAAATAATTTCGTCTTCACCACATCATTGTCCACATCTTTTTTCTTTTGCATATCGCATAATTCCACGAAGGTATTAAGATGGGACGCGACATCCTCATTAGGAGTACCGGAAAATTGATCTTTCATAACAAGATTCAGCAAAGCAGTATTAATATCACAAGACTCCGCACTAGTGGCGGGAGGAGCAATCAGAGTGTCGATAAAATCATTGTTGTTGGTATTGGAGAAATCACATAACTTGTTGATCTCTTGAGTCATGATGACCATGCAACAAGATTGCACTCAAAAACATATCCGGCAAGAAAACGGCGAATGAAAAAGAGGGCGAATAAAAACGTTAATTTTTTGTGAAGTGGGGGAGAGGAAAATGAGGGGCAAATGGAAAATAATGTAAATTGCGAGGATATGAGATTTGTGATTAGGAACCTGGTATATGTTGAAGTTCCTCCCCGGCAACGGCGCCATAAATTCCTTTTGATGTCACTATAGAAGCTACGTCGGTATTCCCCCAAATAGGAAGGGATGGTGCAACACAACGGCGGTAGGTATTTCCCTCCGATATGAAACCAAGCAACAGAACGTAAATGGCCCCTACACACAGATAACAAATCCTCGCAACCCGACGTGTTAAAGGGGTTGTCAATCCCTTCCGGGGTACGACGCCTCAAGATAGGCAAACAGACGTGAGATAAATTGTAGTAGATTGATAGATCGAAAGCCAAATAAAATAAATAGAAATAAAACGCAGCAAGGTATTTTTTATTTTTGGTTTAATAGATCTGAAAATAAATTGCAAGAGAAAAGTAGATCACAAAGGCAAATATATGAGAAAGAAGACCCGGGGGCCGTAGGTTTCGCTAGTGGCTTCTCTCGAGAAAAATAGCAAATGGTGGGTGAACAAATTACTGTTGGGAAATTGATAGGACTTCGAATAATCATGATGATATCCAGGCAATGGTCATTATATAGGCATCACGTCCAAGATTAGTAGACCGACTCCTACCTGCATCTACTACTATTACTCCACACATCAACCGCTATCCAGCATGCATCTATTGTATTAAGTTCATGGAAAAACGGAGTAATGCAATAAGAACGATGACATGATGTAGACAAGATCTACCTATGTAAAGATAGACCCCATCGTTTTATCCTTAGTAGCAACGATACATACATGTTGTTTTCCTTCTTTCACTGGGATCAAGCACCGTAAGATCGAACCCACTACAAAGCACCTCTTCTCATTGCAAGATAAATAGATCAAGTTGGCCAAGCAAAACCCAAATATCGAAGAAGAAATATGAGGCTATAAACAATCATGCATATAAGAGATCAAAGAAACTCAAATAACTTTCATGGATATAAAAAGATATAACTGATCATAAACTCAAAGTTCATCAGATCCCAACAAACACACCGCAAAAAGAGTTACATCATATGGATCTCCAAGAGACCATTGTATTGAGAATTCAGCGAGAGAGAGGAAGCCATCTAGCTACTAACTACGGACCCGAAGGTCTACAAAGAACTACTCACGCATCATCGGAGAGGCACCAATGGAGGTGGTGAACCCCATCTGAGATGGTGTCTAGATTGGATCTGGTGGTCATGGACTCTGCGACGAATGGATGAATATTTCGTCGACTCCCCTAGGGTTTTGGGAATGTTGGGTTATTTATAGAGCAAAGAGGCGGTCCGGAGGGCACCCGAGGTGGGCACAACCCACCAGTGTGCGCCTGGGCCTCCTAGCATGCCCTGGTGGGTTGTGCCCTCCTCGGGACACCCTCCAGGTGCAGCCAGGGCCGATTACATTCCTTGTGGTCCAGAAAAATCTCCGTGAAGTTTCGTTGCATTTGAACTCTGTCTGATATTGATTTCTTGCGATGTAAACAACATGCAGAAAACAGCAACTAGCACTTGGCACTATGTCAGTAGGTTAGTACTAAAAAATGATATAAAATGATTATAAAACATCCAAGATTGATAATATAACAGCATGGAACAATCAAAAATTATAGATACGTTGGAGACTTATCAGCCGGCAAGGAGGCGGCGCTGCAAGCAAGCAGTGAAGGTTTGAACTTGGAAAGAAAGGCAAAAACAGGGGAAATGTGGATTTTGGTTAGGGGTAGGGGGCGGGCGAGGTAGATATTTCCGAGGAAGCCGAAAATTTTGGCTCGGTGAAGCGAAAAACTGGCGCGCAAAGTGTCATCAGACACGGTCCCTTATTCAGCACTGTGTATGATATGTGAACATTACAAACGATTCATATAGCTTATCCCGTGTGTGGTGATTTTGAACGTGCAAATTTTGGTCCGATTTCCTTGGTTACAGTGGTCATCGATGTCATTGCATAATTTGGGTACACAAAAGAGGCTACAGCACACCCACACTTCTTAATCGAGCAAGTACAACAATTAAACAGAGCTAGCTGGCCTAAACATTACTCTAACAAATTAAAGACCGGCGCTCTAAACAAAGTATACTACTCCGACTGTCGCTCGTCGATCTCCGCCCCCTCCTCCATTTCCAGCTCGCGCCCGACGATCTCCTGGGGAAGGGGCTCCATGGCATCCATCGCACCATACTCAGCGAGCATCTCGCCATCCACGTCCGCCATCACTTTGGAAAAGACCGCCAAGAGCTGCTCGTGGGCGGCCACGGTCTGGGCTTGGACGGGCTCCATCATGGCAAGGTATGTCTCAAACAAACGGATGGCTGCTCGAACGCTCTCAGCGATTGCCAACTCTTCGACCGTGGGTTGCCGACCGTTGTCGTAGAAGCTTCGTGCGATATGTGAAGTGACCGCCAGGAGCTTGGTGTGGGCGGCCTCCATCGGAGCTAAGGTGGCCGCTGCGGAATGGAAAGTTGTTGTGCCGCTCTCGCCAGTTGCTATCCCCATCGAAGATGTTGCTGTCGCCACCTGAGCAGCAACAACGGCCGTTGTGGCTGCCTTGGCCGCCCGGTCGCTGATTGTGGCCGCGCTCATGCAGGTTGTTAGCATCCTCCTGGCGGCTGCGGCCACGCTCTCGCCAGAGTGGGCCTTTGATGTTGCCCTCATGACACGGCTCCACGTCCCCATCTTTGACCGGCGATGATTGAACAGTGAAATGATATTTGGGGAGCGAGCTAGTGTGCTTGACGCGCCGGCTATGGACTGTAGCCGACGAACCTTCTCGCGTAAGCCATATACTACTTTGACGGTGCTCTAAGATATTTTGTACTGCCTCACACACAGTTGGTGATAATAAACTGTGTGTGACCAACTTGATTTTTCATCTTCATTTGAAATACATAATGGATTCATAGCGACAGAGGAGGTTGCTTGAATTGCTAGAATTTTTATCTACAATGAACATGCATGTCGGTGTACTAGAGTAGGGGTACCCTAGTATCCCGAACTCGTGCACGGACAGTTGCAGCACCCCGTGGCAGGGCTGGCCTGATGACCGCCAAGATCCTCAGCGGCTCCTTTGGATCCATTCAAGAACAAAGTAATCAAGACCCCGGCAAGAGGAGCTTGTCGGGAAGGCCACTCAGGGCGCAAAGGAAACAAGGCCCCGGCAAGAGGAGCTTGCCGGGAAGGCTTGGTGAGCGATAAGCTCCCGAGCGCGACAAGAACCTTGCCGCGGCAAAGTACTCACCGCGGCAAGTGACCTCTCTTCATCTCCGCTCCAGCTCACCCGCCAACGTGTCACCACGGGGCTTTCCCAAGCACGCGTGTCGACGGGCTGTGCAGCCAGCGGGAGTAGCGATAAGCGGCGCCGACAAGCTACCATCATGGCAAACGGAGGCGCACTTGACGGTCCTGTTACCTTTGTTCGGGCGATCGAGACGGGCATTGATGACTCTTGTCCCTTGCCGTCGAGTTAGGTATAGATTACTGTACACTGTATAATGCGGTGTACCAACCTATGTTTTTACTATCTTACCCTTGTCTACTTGCCACATGTGGTGACCCCTTGTGCCTATAAAAGGAGGCCCAAGTGCAACGTAGAAAGGGTTCGGTTCAGCTCCAACTTAGTTCATCCAACTCACCCACGCACTCGAGCTAGGTTTTGTAGCTCTCATTGCTCCCTAGCAAGAACACAATATAATCCACAAAGCAGCAGTAGGAGTATTATCTCTCCGGAGAGCTCCGAAGCTGGGTAAATCTGCTCGTGTGCATCGCCTCGATCCGCTCTTTGTGCAATCTCCGCCCCCTCCGAACCACAAGGGACCCAGGTCCCGTAGGTGTTCGTGGGACACGACCAGCTTCCCCGACATCTTTGGCGCGCTAGGTAGGGGGCGTCGAGGCTGTGTGAACCCGATCCGGCGGTCACACGAGCAACTTCATCAACATTTTCATCGACATGGCGCCGAAGAAGAAGTCTTCGGCAGCAGCAGAGCCGTCCGGTCGAACCCACCACCACCGGAGCTGTCAGGTGGTGGGGGAAACGCTGGCGGAGGAACCGGCGTCGTCAAGAGAGCCCACAATGCCGCCAGGTCCAAGGACAAGGCAGCACAGGCGTCGGCGTTCGAGTCGGCACCGCGTCCTTCGCAGGAGGCGCGGGACCGGCAGCGTCATGATGCTCGCGGCACCATACGCTCGTTGGATCAAGGCCAAGCTGGAGGATCCCGAGGCCCTCGAGACCCGCATGCACCTCAGCATGCCGGTACGAGTGGAGTATGGTCGCTTGGGCGGGATGCTGCTCCTCCTAACTTGGTTAGGAGTCCGAGCACCTCCCGTTCCTCGCTACGTACGCCATTGCCACCCACCACACCAGCAGAAGCCTTGGCAAGAGCACAGCTACTTCTAGACTACCCTCCAACGGCCGACAAGGTCGACGAATGGAGGGCCACAATTCAGAGTCTCATCGGCTTCACCAACGGCGACGTCCCGCGGCAACCGAGTGCCTCGCAGCCGCGGCAAGGCGACAAGGCGCGAGCTGATGGCGACGAGACTTGCGGGGGTGCTGCCACCGTGCACTCCCCTTCCCGAATACCAAGATCGCTGACTCGCCGGATCCACCTCGACAGCGACTCCACAGCGTCGTCGGATCCGCGAGCTCGTCGCGACCAGCGCCAAGTTGTCCGAGAACGGCAAGAAGAAGACGCTCGAACCCGTATCGAGCGCCGAAGAGAAGCGCGCCGTCAATCTGACCAACGCGCCGGGCCCACTGTCGATATGCATGCGCCAGAAGAACCAGCGACTTATCGTCTGTGATAGGTTGCCCGCGTTCACTCGTGAGCTGCGGCAAGTCCGGTGGCCCGACAAGAAAAATTTCAAACCAGATGTGCCAGAAAAGTATGATGGCAGGACACACCCATCGGAGTTCCTCAAAGATCTACACCATCGCGGTGCAGGCCGTGGGGGGCGAGGCGACAAGATCTCGCCAACTACTTTCCCCGGTGCTCAAGCCAAACGCCGATCTTGGCTCATGCACTTGCCGATGGCTCTATTTCTTCTTGGGCAGATTTGTGCCACCAGTTTGTCGGTGCCTTCACAGTGACCACAAGCCTCATGTCCGGAGAGTGACCTCCACCTGCTTGCCCGTAAGGAAGGAGAGTCCCTCGCAAGTTCATCCAGAGATTCATCAGTGCACTACAACATCCCAGACGTCCACCCTGCCATGGTGATCGGTGCATTTCATCGTAATGTACGAAACCGCAGGATGAGGAGGAGATGGCGATGTGCAAAGTGAAAGACGTCAGCGAGCTCTATGCCCTGGCCGACAAGTGTGCACGCGCTGAAGAAGGAAGAAGACTCCCAGGAGAGAATGTGGGAGCAGAGTCTGATAGTGAGGAGATCGCCCCGGCAAGGAAAAGCCGACGGCGAAACAACAGAAGGAAGAAAAACCAAGAAGTACTAGTGGTTGAGCAGTCCGGCAAGGATGGTGCCGCCAACAAGGCGAAGGCTGGTGGCTCCGGCAAGGAGGTTGCCGTTGACGCCGACCGCCAAGCTGTTGCGGCCGTCGACAAGCCTGACAGCTCCAACAAACAGTACTGTAAAATCCACCGTACCAAGGGCCACGATCTCCAGAGCTGCAAGAAAGTCGAGTAGCTTGTTGAGCTACAGAAAGCTGAATACGAGCGGCGAGACAAAGAGAAGGCCCAGGAAGGTGCAGGTGCGGCAAGTAAGAAGAGACCCGGCCGGGGAGGACGCCGCGGCAAAGCCAAGCAGCGGCAAGGTGACAGACCTCCCCGCGGCCGCGACAAGGAAGAAGACGAAGATGAAGATGACGAGGACATGGAAGACGATGAAGCTGATGAGCAGGAGTTTCAAAAGGCAACGGAGGTTCTTTGCGTTGACGGTGGTGCGTCTCTGCATACCTCGCACCGCCAACTCAAGCAATGGATGCGTGAGGTCAATGCAGCAGAACCATCCATAGAGTCACGCAAACCTCTGAAGTGGTCCAGCACGCCCATCATCTTTGACATTGAGGATCACCCTGATCGCATCACTGCGGTCGGGTGCTTGCCGATGTTGGTCTCACCAACCATCCGCAACCTCAAGGTCACAAAGATGTTGGTTGACGGCGGGGCCGGCCTGAATTTGATCTCCTCTGCAGTGCTCCAAAAGCTTCAAATCCTCGACAATGAGCTCAAGAAACTGGTACTTTCCAAGGAATCAACCCAGAAGGAGCAAGCCCAAAGGGAAGATCACGCTGCGGTAACATTTCGGCAGCGAGCTCAACTTCAGAACTGAGAGGGTCACGTTTGACGTCGCCGATTTCCCATTGCCCTACAATGGCATACTTGGCCGTCCCGCACTCGCCAAGTTCATGGCCGCCTCTCATTATGCTTACAACTTACTCAAGATGCCCGGCCCGATAAGCGTCATTTCTGTCCATGGCGACAAGAAAGATGCACTTATCTGCGCCGACAAGATTTACCGGGATGCAGCAGCCGCGACAGATAGCAAACCACTTGCCGCTGAAGCTCCCGGGGGGAAGAAGAAGACCACCAAGTCCGGCAAGAGCTCTGTTGCCCACTCCGGCAAGCGCACCTCTTCGGAGTGCTGCGCTACCGTCGAGGACGCACCATCGAGCTCCACCGGCAAGTGCAAGAAGACGATGGCAGCTCCGCCGAAGACCAAGAAGGTGCCCGCCAAGGAGGACGGCACTGGTGGTACCTTCACCATCAGTGCCACGCTTGATCCTAAATAGGAAGGCGAGCTCGTTGCTTTCCTGCGGGCGAATGTCGATGTGTTTGCATGGCAACCATCGACATCTCCGTGTTCCTGGAAAGTAATTGAGCACCACCTAGCTGTCTGTCCTCACGCGCCCGTCAAGCAAAAAGTTAGGAAACAGCAAAGGGCGCCAAGAGTTCATAGCGAAGAAATCAAGAAGTTAGAAGCAGCGGGGCTTGTCGAGGAGTCCTCCATCCCACGTGGTTGGCCAATCCGGTAGTTGTATCGCAGGCTAATGGGAAATGGAGACTTTGTATTGACTTCACCGATGTTAATAAAGCTTGTCCCAAAGACCCATTTCCCTTGCCGCGTGACGACCAGATTGTTGACTCCACGGCTGGATGTGATCTGCTTTCATTTCTTGATGCATATTCAGGATACCATCAGATCTTCATGGCGAAGAAGATGAAGAAAACCGCATTCATTACACCATGTGGCACGTCTTTGCTTCATACAGATGCCTTTCGTTTAAAGAATGCGGTTCAACCTTTGCAAGAGTAGTCCATGATGCCTTTGAGCCACAGATACACGAAATGTAGAAGCCTACATGGATGACATAGTGGTCAAAAGCAAGGACAAAGCAACTCGATTCAAGATTTGATGAAACATTTGCAAATCTGCGCAAGATCAACCTCAAGCTCAACCCCGAGAAGTGCGTGTTTGGAGTCCCTTCCGCAAGCTTCTCGGGTTCTTTGTGTCTCAGCGGGAATTGAAGCCAATCCCGACAAGATCAAGGCCATTGAGCAGATCAAGAACCAAAGCGCGTCAAGGATGTCGAAGACTTGCCATTTCGTGGCTGCTCTCGGCAGGTTCATCTCTAAGTTCAAGAACGCGCCGCCGTTTTCAAGATTTTGAAAAGGCAGGTCCAATGAAATGGACTCGAAGCGGAGGCTGCGCTGCAGACTTGAAGAGATACTGTCCTCCGCTCCAATACTTGTCGCACCTAGGCCACAAGAGAAGTTGCTGCTGTATATAGCGGCAACCAATCAAGTGGTTAGTGCTGCGTTAGTAGCAGAGAGGAGAGCAGATGATGAGCCGCAACCGAGGCAGCGATCCAGCGACAAGCGGGGGCTTCGCCACAAGCTCTGGTCCCGACAAGGGCAGATCAGCGCGAGGTTGCGACAAGATACGAAGAAGATGGTGCAGCGCCGGTTTACTTTGTCGGTTCCCATACGCAAGGGGCTAGGTCAAGGTACTGTGTGCAAAAGTTGCTTTTCGGCCTCCTCATGGCCTCGAGAAAGCTGCGCCATTACTTCCAAGCACACGAGATAACAGTCGTCACTCGCTTTCCGCTGAAGAGGATTTTGCAAAATCCGAAGCAACAGCAGGATTGTCGAGTGGGCACTTTGAACTGCAAGCTTTGGTCTCGTGTTTGAAAGCACTTCAACTATCCAGAGCAGAGCATTGGCAGAATTCATAGCAGAGTGGACGCCAACGCAAGACGAAGAAATTCCAGAGACAAGCATCCCCGTCAAGGAGGCAAATAAAGAATGGCTGATGTACTTTGATGGAGCTTTCTCACTGCAAGGCGCCGGTGCCGGCGTGCTGCTTATCGCACCCACCGGAGAGCACCTCATGTACATAGTCCAAATGCACTTTCCCAAGGAACAAGCAACAAATAATACTGCAGAGTATGAAGGCTTGCTTGCCGGTCTCAGGATTGCAGTAGACCTTGGGATCAAGAAGCTCATTGTCAGAGGGGACTCGCAACTTGTCGTCCGCCAAGTAAATAAAGATTATCAAAGTCCATTGATGGAAGCCTACGTCGATGAAGTGAGAAAGCTAGAAGAGCACTTTGAAGGCCTGCAAATGGAACACGTTCCAAGAGCTCAGAATGATATAACTGATGGCCTCTCCAAATGTGCCGCACTTAAGTTACACAATGGAACCAGGAATTTTTGTGCTCAAGCTGACTCAGCCAACTGTAACACCATCAACAGGACCGAGCAAGAAGAGAAAACTGGTTTCCGGCGACTACTTTCCGGCAGAGCTCCCTGAAGCCGCCGCCAAGAAGGTCCCTAAAATCAACGCAAATATCACTGAGGAGTAGTCTGCTCCGACAAACCATGCAGTTTGTATCGTTGAAGCAAACGCTCCCGACAAGTTTCGCTCCGGCAAGCTTGCCGGGGATCATCAAACTCCGGCGGACCCACAGGTTCTTGCCATAGAAGCTGATGTTCCCGCAGTGATAGAAGAGCCTTTAGTCCTTGTTGTCGAGCCACAAGCTCCAGCATGGGCACAACAAATCGTCCATTTCCTTCAGACAGGATAACTTCCCGAAGAGCAAGAAGAAGCGGAAAAAGTAGCTCGGTAGTCAAGTATGTACCAGTTTGTTGACAACATCCTGTACAGAAGAAGACTCAACGGTGTGAAATTGAAGTGTATTTGCCGGGAAGATGGATGAAGTTGTTGGCGAGATACATGGAGGCATATGTGGTCACCACATTGGCGCAAGAGCACTTGCCGCAAAGCTTTCCGACAAGGTTTCTTCGGCGAAGCCCTCCGGATGCAACTGCACAAGTAACAAAGTGTGAAGCGTGCCAGTTCCATTCCAAACAGATACACCAACCAGCTCAAGCTCTCCAGACGATCCCTTTATCCTGGCCCTTCTCGGTCTGGGGGCTCGACATCCTCGGCCCTTTCCCCCGAGCCATCGGGGGCTTTGAGTACTTGTATGTCGCAATCGACAAGTTCACAAAGTGGCCAGAAGTGGAACCAGTGAGGAAGGTGACAGCCACAATCAAGATCAAGTTCTTCAGTCAATTGTTTGCCGTTTTGGGATTCCTAACAGAATCATCACCGACAACGGCACACAGTTCACGAGCCGCACCTTCATGCAGTACGCCCAAGATCTTGGCGCCAAGATCTGCTTTGCTTCTGTTGCTCATCCGAGAAGCAACGGTCAAGCAGAGAGAGCAAACGCTGAAGTGCTGCGGGGACTCAAGACCAGAACTTTCGACAAGCTGCGCAAGTGTGGAAGAAACTGGATCGAGGAGCTGCCGGTGGTTCTTTGGTCGATCAGGACGACGCCAAATCGAGCCACTGGCCAGACACCTTTCGCTCTAGTCTACGGAGCAGAGGCAGTTCTCCCCACGGAACTCGTGTACGGGTCACCTCGAGTGCTCGCCTATGATGAGCTTGAGCAAGAGCAGCTGCGACAAGATGACGCGCTGCTCCTCGAGGAAGATCGTCTTCAGCTCTTTGACGAGCTGCTCGTTACCAGCAAGCTTTGCATCGCTACCATAGCCGCAAAGTTAATGCCAGAAGCTTCGAGGAAGGCGACCTTGTTCTTCGGCGCATTCAATCCGCCAAGAATTCCAACAAGTTGACGCCAAAGTGGGAAGGCCCTTATCGGGTGAAACGAGTCACTAGGCCCGGCGCTGTCCGCCTTGAGACCGAAGATGGCGTTCCGGTGAGCAATTCCTGGAATATAGAGCATCTTCGCAAGTTCTAACCATAAGGCGCGGTTGCCGGAACCTTTTCCGGCAACCACCCTTTTGTACAAGTCTTGCCGCTGTTGCATGTAATCCTTTGTACAAAGCCGGGCGCAGACCCCGTGCATCAAGAAGTTTATGTGTTGCGCACAACTTGTCAATACATGCCCTCATAATCATATATGCATGTGTTTACTAACATTTTGTGCAGCATCCGCACCCGGTAAGCGATGACGAGCCACTAGGCTCCATAACTTTATTTTCTCTTCTTTCTTCTCAAAACAAGAAGAAGGTTCATCCACCCACAAGTTAACCGGGGGGGAAGGAGAAGATAATGGTGTGGGCCGCCAAGCGTCGCTCGAGGAACTGTCGCCTTGCTGGAAAATGGACAACAGAAAAGCTAAGTTGCTAAGTTTAAACAACCAGTTTTAAATTTTTAAGTTATCTTCCTCGAACGATAGTACTTTGTATGGAAAACCTGTGCGCGGAGGAACCGACTCGCGACTAGCTTGCGCCCTTACTTTGTTTCGAGTCCGCTCAACAACTTAAGTGTGCTGCAACTAGTTGCGACAAGGTTGCTTGTCGGAGGCGGCATCGCCAAAGAGGCTGCTGAAGTTCCGCACTTTTCGGCGCCATGGCAAAGGTGCTCAGACCGACAAGTTCCCCGAAAGCGAGGGTATAAACGTACAAGGGAAGAAATCGAGTGAAGGAAATAACATTGCATTCGATTGCCTAAGATAGTGTATATTACATAATGACTTGTCGCGGATCTAATAGATTTTTCGCCTAAACATGATCTACAGCGACAAGAGAAAGATAAGCTTGGCGGCCTAGTCCACGGGGTCGCCCTCGAGCCTCTTGACTCCGCTCACTCTGTCCACAATGGGTGCGACAAGGGCCTTGAGCGCTTCAACATCGGCGGATGGAGGCAGGGACTTGAGGGCTTTGGTGAAGTCGACGCCTGGGTTGCGGAAGGCCACCTTCATCAACACCTTCTGGAGAGCCTCGGCGCAGACTTGACGTGATTCCTCCGCCAGTTGCTTTGGAACCTCTTCCGGAGCATTTGGATACCCTCCAACATGCCTTTGAAGAATAGGCTGAGCTTGACGCTGGGTTGGAGCTTCTCGTCGATGGAGTACCCAAGATCTGTCATCCCAGCTCCATCACTCATTATGGATGCCGGCGGCGGTGTCCACAAGACCTTCCGTCCAATGCATTATGTTGTCTCAAGATTATTCTGGCGGTCACAGCATTTGACAAAGAACTCCTCGGTGGCCTTGATCTTTTCCAGCAGGCCCGCTTTCCCATTCCTTGGCGCCATTCAACGCCTCCGCTGTGGTGGTCAGCTTCAGCTCCAGATCCGCCTTGACGTCCTTGGCGGCATCGATCTCCTTGATCTTTTCAGCAAAGCGACCTTGCAGCTCGCCAAGGGTGTAGGCGTCCTTCTCACGCTCGCGCTTCAATCCGGCGACCTCCTCGGCGCTCTTCTGGAGGGTGGACTCCAGCTGAGCCACCCTCATCTCCAGTTCCTTCTTGGCCGCCTCGGCAGCCGCAGCAGCATCCTTTGCCTCCTGAAGTGGCCCGCCAATCGTTTGCTCACGCACGGCGAGATCTTCCTCAAAGCTGTCGAGGTTGATCTTCCGCTGCGCCAGCTCACCTTCTCACGCGGAGAGCTTCTCGCCGGCAAGCCTTTGCTGCTCCTCGACCTCGCCTTTCTGCAAGATGAAGGCCGTGCGCTCCTCAGCAAGCTGCTCCCGTGCCTCTGCTATATCCCGGAGAGTTTCTTTGTTGGCACGCCGGAGCTCTTCCGCGCGTTTCTCCAAGTCAGCTCCCGCCCTCGCGACAAGCGCCTCCCTGGACTACAGCTTGGCTTGTCGGGCGCGGTAGAGCGACAGCAACCTCCTTAACAGCTGCTCCTCCTCAGGCTCGCCGCTGCTGCTGCTCGGAGCATCGACCAGCGACAGCCCGGCGGAGGCAAGCAGTTCCGCGTCGAAGGTCTCCCCTTCGGCCGGTGCCCTGGAGCTTGAAGCCCAGGGGAGCTTGATAAAGACACCCTCGCCGCCTTCAGATAGGCGCCGGGCTGGGGCTCTTCGAGTCAGCGCGGCGTCGATGGCGGAGGATCGGTGGTCGGTGCAGCGCCTGACGCTCCTGCGGCCTCAGGGCCGTCGGTCGATCGCTGGATTCCTCCCAGCCCTGCGCCAAAGAGCCTTGGCGGCCTCCTCGCCCGGCCAGGGCCGTCAGCGCCAGCCTCCTTCTCCATGTTGGCGGTGTCGACATTTTCGCCGCGAGCGTCCTCCTCGCCGGCAGCTTCAGTCTCCATCTGATCTCCGGCAGCTGGATCTGATGGTCATAAGAAGAAAGCACAAGTAAAGCAAATGTTGAAAGAGAAGAACAAGAGAAAAGAACCCAAGGGAAATTCTCAAACAAGAAGATTACTGCAGTAGGGTCTGCTGTGCGCGGTCTCCACCACCGGAGGGTCGCCGGCGCCAGCCCTTGTCGGGAAGCTCCCTTGTCGGAGAGGCCTCCCTTGCCGGAGAGCGCCCTTGGCGGAGAATTATCCCTTGGTGGCGAGGTTGAAGCAAGCAGAATTTGGGGTGACCTCCGGAGCCTCCCGATGAGGCTGGACCTCGTGAGTAGCCTCCGGTGCTCCATGATGTGGCTGCTCTGCTCCTACAAGATTCAACAAACCAGATATCAGTGACGGGAAAGCACCCAAGCACGCCTAACCATGAGAAGTATACCAAACACTTACGCTGGGGGCTGTGCTGGGGGCTGCTCTGTTGAAGGGTTGCCGGATCCGGCAAGGGAGTCCCGGACGTGCCCCCTGTTGCTACAGGGGAGTCATCTGAGGCGACAACCACTGGAGTCTTGGCCCTCTTCGACGCCCTCTGAGCTAGCGACCTGAAGAAGGAGGTTCAGAGTGAAGCCAGTCAATTATAAAGATAAAACAATAAATTGGAAGATTACAAGTAGCAACGACAAGATCTTACTCTTCCTCTTCTTCCTCGGAGCTGAGGGCGGAGAGATCAAACTCCGCTCCGGCGCGACGGATTGGGGGAGAAGATTCCCTCAGACGCTTGGCGGGAGCAGGGGCCGCGACTCCAGAAGACCCCGCGCCCGTCGCCGTGGCGGAATGAGGCGCTCCCGCGGCAACAGTGCTTGCCGCGGTGGAGCGCGTCGGACGGCGAGGCGGCTGTTGGACCGTATGCCCCCCCCCCCCCGCCGTTTCTCCCGTCTTGCGGAGGCGTCTCCTTGGCGGGAGAGCAGGCTCCCCCTGCGGCAAGCTACTTGACGGCGGAGGAGAGGCGCCCCCGGCAGGCTCGCTCGGCTCGTTGTCGGGCTCGGGCTGCTCCTCCTCGCCGACAAACTCTTCTCGGTCGGCAAGGCTTGCCGCCTCGGCCGTCTCCGCCTCCTCGACAGTAAACCCAAATACGCCGCGGCAGCAGCCTGCAGCCTCCTCCAACTCGTGGCGCGCGCCATCTCTGAGCGGTGGTGTCGCGGGTGAGCCGCCTCTGCTGCCGGGCGCGGATCGACACTTCAACCAAGTTGTCGAAGAACTGCTGCACGATGTCGCCGGCGGGCTCTCGCCAAGTTGGAACGATTCCATGGGAATCGCTGGCAACGCATTATTGCGCGGATGTCGTCAGCGACGAGTTGTTGCACAAGGGCACAACTCCCTCGCAACATGCACCACCCGGGGTTATCCGCTTCAGGCTTGAACAATTCCCGCAGCATGCCGTCAAGCTCCAAGGTAGTAAAATTCCAATTCAGACCTGGGCGCAGCCTCATGATATCCGCCGCGTTCTGGAATTCCCAAGCAGGCCTCCCTCTCTCCTGCAAGGGCGCAATGCGGCGGCGAAGGAAGTCCGCGCCAACTGCTCCTACGGTAAGCCCTGCTTGCCGGAGACGCAAAATCCTAGTCGTGGCAATCTTCAACTTGTCGTCCTCTGGCGGTGAAGGGCTGTGGCTCCTCCTCTAAGATCCAACACCAGTCAGCTCTCCACTCCTCCCACTTGCTGCGCAACTCTCCGTCAAGATACACTTCCTTCTTGCCGATCCTAGAGGTCCATGCAATTCCTCCGGCAAGCGGCTCTCCTCTCTCTACACGGGGTGAGAAGTAGTGGCGGAAAAGTGCGACATTTGGATGGACCCCGACGAAGTTCTCGCAGAGGTGTGCGAAAACGGCCATGGTGAGGATGGCGTTGGGGGTGAAGTCAAGGAGGCGGAGGCCATATGTGTTCATGACATCGCAGAAGAATTCAGAGAAGGGCGGGCAGAGCCCGCAGTGGAAGAAAATCGCGAAGAAGGGGTACCCGATGGAGACCTTAGCAGATGTGGCGGCGGAGATGACCCTCGTGCGCGGGTGTGCCCGGGTCTCCGTCGACCAGAAGAGATAGTACAGCTCCCGCAGCTCCTTCCTGTTGAGCAGGGGATCGAAGAGGGCCCGCTCCTTCCGCAGCGCCGCGAGCCGCTGCGCCTCGGCCGATTTCACGCCTTTTCCCTTGTCGGCTTTCGGAGCCATAGGGAGAGGTGGCGGAGGAGGACGACGGCGTTGGTGGCACCGGTGGCAATGGAGGGGGCGGAGCGTCGCTCTCTTTGGGCTCGAGAGGAAAGGGGAAAGCGACGGGGGTTTCTGATGTGACAGCAAGGGCAAGTGGGCATCTTGCCCCTGTACCCCCCGCTTATAAGGGGGAGAGGGGACGGGCGTTCCGATTTTTCCCATTAAAGAAAGCCCCACGATCTCCCCCACGACGCCACGTCCGGTGCGTGCCGTTCGTGGGAGACGTGGTGGGTCCAGTGCGAGTAACGGCGTAATCAAGACCACGCGTGCCCGTGCACTGTTTTGGGCCTGGCCCAACAGAGCTTGGCGCCGTGTGTGGCCCAGGCCCGGGGGCTCCTGTCGGTGTACTAGAGTAGGGGTACCCTAGTATCCCGAACTCGTGCACGGACAGTTGCAGCACCCCGCGGCAGGGCTGGCCTGATGACCGCCAAGATCCTCAGCGGCTCCTTTGGAGCCATTCAAGAACAAAGTAATCAAGACCCCGGCAAGAGGAGCTTGTCGGGAAGGCCACTCAGGGCGCAAAGGAAACAAGGCCCCGGCAAGAGGAGCTTGCCGGGAAGGCTTGGTGAGCGATAAGCTCCCGAGCGCGACAAGAACCTTGCCGTGGCAAAGTACTCGCCGCGGCAAGTGACCTCTCTTCATCTCCGCTCCAGCTCACCCGCCAACGTGTCACCACGGGGCTTTCCCAAGCACGCGTGTCGACGGGCTGTGCAGCCAGCGGGGAGTAGCGATAAGCGGCGCTGACAAGCTACCATCGTGGCAAACGGAGGCGCACTTGACGGTCCCTGTTACACTGTTCGGGCGACTGAGACGGGCATTGATGACTCTTGTCCCTTGTCGTCAGAGTTAGGTATAGATTACTGTACACTGTATAATGCGGTGTACCAACCTATGTTTTTACTATCTTACCCTTGTCTACTTGCCACATGTGGTGACCCCTTGTGCCTATAAAAGGAGGCCCAAGTGCAACGTAGGAAAGGGTTCGGTTCAGCTCCAACTTAGTTCATCCAACTCACCCACGCACTCGAGCTAGGTTTTGTAGCTCTCATTGCTCCCTAGCAAGAACACAATATAATCCACAAAGCAGCAGTAGGAGTATTATCTCTCCGGAGAGCTCCGAAGCTAGGTAAATATGCTCGTGTGCATCGCCTCGATCCGCTCTTTGTGCAATCTCCGCCCCCCTCCGAACCACAAGGGACCCAGGTCCCGTAGGTGTTCGTGGGACACGACCAGCTTCCCCGACAATGCAACTATGGAAGTGTCGTAAAAAAATTAAATTATTCAGGGTTCGTTTGGACATTCCTATACATTAACTAAGTTTTCTAGGCATTTAAGGTGCATAATTCAAAATTAAACTATATGCACATGCTCCGCTGCACAAAAATGGGTTGTAAAATCATATAGGTGTCCATGGGTGGATTCTTATGTACAATGCAAGAAATGGGAATGAATTTCAAACACCTTGGCACCGTGGGTCACCGGCAAACGTTGAGATACTTGGTTTTGAAATTCCATTAAATAAAAAAGTTGTCTAAAATTCATGAAACTTGGCATGCTATCATGGAATGGCACCAAAATGCTGCGGTAAAAAAAATTGTCCGATTTGGGGCAGATTTGGGTATAAGGTTCTTACAAACCAGAGTTTCTCACAAGAAGCCTCAAGGTTCCGGTAGGGAACGTGTCACCTTTGTGGACGAAATGATATTCGTTGCCTCTTCTTGCTTTCAATTTTTTTCTAGAGTCAACATAGAACAACAGGAGTATAGTTTTAAATTCTGTTATTTTTTGTGTTCGTTTGGACATTTTAATAGATTAACTAAGTTTTCTAGGCATTTTATGTGCATAATTGAAATTTGAACTACAGGCACATGCTCCAATGCGGAAAATGTGTTGAAAAATCAAATGTGTGTCCTTGGGTGCATGCTTAGGTCCCACTGAGTTTTCTTGGCATTTGATGTGCAAAATTCAAATTTGAACTACATGCACATGCTCCAGTGCAGAAAAATGGGTTGGAAAATCAAATGTGTGTCATTGGGTGCATGCTTAGGTCCCACGCAAGAAATGGGAATGAATGTCAAACACCTCGACACTGTTGCTTGGCCGCAAACATTGAGATACATGGTTTTTAAATTCTAGTAAATCCAAAATTTGTCTGAAATTCATGAAACTTGGCATGCTATCATGGAATGGCATCAACATGTTGTGGTAGACCCATTTGGGGCAGATTTGGGTATAAACTTCTCACAAACCAGAGCTTCTCACACGAAGCCTCATGGTTCCGGTAGGGAATGTATGACCTTTGTGGACGAAATGATATTGGTTGCCTCTTATTGCTTTCAAATTTCTGTCTAGTGGCAACATAGACCAATAGGAGCATCATGTTAAAATTTGGAATTTTTCTGGGTTCATAAGGACATTTTTATATATTAACTGCGTTTTGTAGGCATTTTATGTGCATAATTCAAATCTGAACTACATGCACTTGCTCAAGTGCAGAAAATGGGTTGAAAAATCAAATGTTTGTCCTTGGGTGCATGCTCAGGTCCCATGCATGAAATGGGTATGAATTTCGAACACCTCGGCACCGTTGCTTGCCGGCAAACATTGAGATACTTGTTATTTAAATTCTAGTAAATCTAAAACTCGGCTGAAATTCATGAAAATTGTCGTGCTATCATGGAATGGCACCAACATGCTGCGGTAAAAGAATTGTCCCATTTCGAGCAGGTTATGGTATACGCTCCGCACAAACCAAAGCTTCTCACAAGAAGCATTGCGGTCTGGTAGGGAAGGCGTGTCACCTTTCCAGACGAAACAACATCTGTTGCCCCTTCTTGCCTTGATTTTTTTCTAGATACAACACACACCGACTGGAGTGTTATGTTAAATTTTGGAATTATTTGGGGTTCGTTTTGACATTTTTATACATTAACCGAGTTTTCTAGGCATTTTATGTGCATAATTCAAATTTGAACTACATGCACATGCTCCAGTGTAGCAACTTGGGTTGAAAAATCATATGTGTGTCCTTGGGCGCATGCTTTGGTCCCATGCAAGAAATGAGAATGAACTTCAAACACATGGGCATCGTGGCTCGGTCGATAACATTGAGATGCTTGGTTTTAAAATTCTAGTAAATCCAAAACTCGTCTAAAATTCATGAAACTTGGCATCTTATCATAGAATGGCACCACATTCTGTGGTATTTGTCGTATCCAATTTGATAGAAGGCGCATGAATTAACAGCCAACAAAGGCATTTCGAAACAAATAGCTGCCTCGTTATATCTCAAACGTTTGAATAATTTAAATCGTGGGCGTTCTGCTAACCATTCACGCGACGCCACGCGTCAAACTTTTAATGGCTAGGAGGTGCCGTGCGGAGAACTGCTTGAGTAGACGGGAGGCGTGAGAGCGTAGTCCGCTGCGCAGGCTGGTCGGGAGGCGTGCAAGCAGTCTACCAATGTGCAGGCTCACCGGGAAGCATGCGAGCTGTACAATGTGCAGGCTCACTGGGAAGCGAGTCCTTTGACTTCCATGTCCGCGCGCCCCCTCAATGACATGGGACACCGCCGTCGACCGCTACATCACAGCGCCAGGAGTTGTCGTCCTCCCGCACCGCACCCGTCGATCGCGCGACGACAAGGTCTTGGATTTCCAAGTGAAGAACATTCTGAGCTGGCTAAAAGACTTCAACAACGGCGTCCCAGAGGACGACAACGACAACACCGGTGCAGCACGCTGCCTCTACCGTCACTGCAATTAGTATCTCGATCGTATGAAAATAAAGTCACAACATTACTGAATGAAACCTATGGTATGAGTGTACAGACTTATCAAATATACTTTTTAAACATCAATGGTTTTCAAATTTAAACACTCATCACAAACGATTTGGATAGAAGACCCGTATGCAAACTGATAGCTTCCTCACTAAGCCAAGGGAAAATGTGTCGCGTAGGATTTGTGCATCTCTTCATCACAAATGTTTTAGATAGAGCACCCGTATGGAAAGCGGGAGCTATGGTCCTTCCCCACTAAGCTGAGGGAAAATTTGCCGCACAGGATTTGTGCATCTCTTCATCGCAAATAGTTCAGATTGAACACGGTATGCAAAGCGAGAGCTATGGTTCCTTCACCACTATGCCCAGAGAAAATGCGGCGCGCAGGATTTGTACATCCCTTCAATGCAAACTGTTGTTTCTGATAACCCATGTGCAACTACTTACAGACAATTTCGTAAGATTTGCATATGTCATATTGAGTATATTGCCATTTGTCAAGCTGGAAAGATTGACATTTGTCGATCTAGTAGCATTGCTCTTTTTCAACCTTGTAACCCTACAATTTGTCAAAATTTGCAACTAAAATTTAGTAAGCATAGATTTTATTCATAGATTAAGCCATCATTCTTTATATAAACAGTTCAACTCAACAACTGAATGATACTTCTCCGTCGTATCTATAATTTTTTCTTGTTCCATGCCAATATTATTCAATTTTCATATACTTTTGGCAACTTTTTATATTATTTTTGGGACTAACATATTGATCCAGTGCCCAGTGCCAGTTCCTGTTTGTTGCATGTTTTATGTTTTGCAGGAAACCCATATCAAACGGAATCCAAACGGGATAAAAACGGACGAAGAATATTTTTGGAATATTTGGGATTTTCCGGAGGAAGAATCAACGCGAAACGGTGCCCGAGGTGGCCACGAGGCAAGGGGCGCGCCTGCCCCTACTGGGCGCACCCCTGACCCTCGTGGGCCCCTCGTAAGGCGGTTGCTGCTCTACTTTGGCCACAAGAAAGCTATTTTTTGGAAAAATATCTGGGCGAAGGTTTCAATCCAATCGGAGTTACGGATCTCCGGATATAAAAGAAACGGTGCCAGGGCATAATCCAAGAGCGCAGAAACAGAGAGAGATAGAGAGACAAATTGAATCTCGGAGGGGCTCTCGCCCCTCCCACGCCATGGGAGCCATGGACCAGAGGGGAAACCCTTCTCCCATCTAGGGAGAAGGTCAAGGAAGAAGAAGAAGAAGGGGACCTCTCTCCCCCTTGCTTCCGGTGGCGCCGGAACGCTGCCGGGGGCCATCATCATCACCGCGATCTACACCAACACCTCCGCCATCTTCACCAACATCTCCATCACCTTCCCTCATCTATATTCAGAGGTCCACTCTCCCGCAACCCGCTATACCCTCTACTTGAACATGGTGCTTGATGCTTCATATTATTATCCAATGATGTGTTGCCGTCCTATGATGTCTGAGGAGATTTTCGTTGTCCTATAGGTGATTGATGAATTGCTATGATCGGTTTGAGTTGCATGTTTTATTATTGGTGCTGTCCTATGGTGCTCTCCATGTCGCACAAGCGTGAGGGATCCCCATTGTAGGGTTTGCAATATGTTCATGATTTGCTTATGGTGGGTGGCGTGAGTGATCGAAGCACAGACTCGAGTCAGTAGGTTGTTTGTGTATGGGATAAATGGGACTTGATGCTTTAATGCTATGGTTGGGTTTTACCTTAATGATATTTAGTAGTTGCGGATGCTTGCTAGCGTTCCAATCATAAGTGCATATGATCCAAGAAGAGAAAGTATGTTAGCTTATGCCTCTCCCTCAAATAGAATTGCAATAGTGATTACCGGTCTAGTAAAGTAGTCAATTGCTTAGGGAGAATTTCACAACTCCTACTACCACTTTTCCACACTCGCTATATTTTATTTATTGCTTCTTTATCTAAACAGCCCCTAGTTTATATTTACGTGCTCTTTATATTCTTGCAAACTTATCCAACAACACCTACAAAGTACTTCTAGTTTCATACTTGTTCTAGGTAAAGCGAACATCAAGCGTGCGTAGAGTTGTATCGGTGGTCGATAGAACTTGAGGGAATATTTGTTCTACCTTTAGCTCCTTGTTGGGTTCGACACTCTTACTTATCGAAAGAGGCTACAATTATCCCCTACACTTGTGTGTTATCACTGAACCGACCAAACTTTCCCCCAATTGTTACTAACCATGTACTGAAATAGCTAGTTCAACTATATATACTAGCTAATTTTAAGTACGTAGTACAATTCAACCACATCTATAGTCAGATGAACTGAACAAAATAGCCCCTAAATACTACTATTATTGAGGGGCTTTGTACTACTTCCAGCTGTCTCTCCTCTGCCGAGCGCGCTCAGTAGGAGGTAGAGGAGGAGCCTACCAACAAGCTGTACAACCGGAATATGTTGCATGCCGCTGCGGCACCTTTAGCGACACTCACCTCGAACACCCTTTGCCGCTCTAGACGACCCCTCTCGAAGCGGCGGGACTCCACATAGATCTCCTCATTCCTCGCCTCTGCGGCGGCATGTGTTGTGGCCATGGTGGCGGTAAGACTCTTTGCATGCTCGACGAGAAGCTCCTCCTCCTCCCGTAGGAACTCGATGTAGCGTGCAAGATCGCTGATGAACATGTGGGGATCCACCTGCACCTCCTGCCTTTGGGCGGCGGTGGCGGAGCGGGTGATGACCCCGACGATCGACGGTGGGCTGGCGGCCACGGCGGCCAATGGTGGTGTGGCGGCCACGACGACCACCTCCCGCCTTCGGGCCGTGGTGGTGGAGTGATACGTCCCCAATGTATCTATAATTTTTTATTGATCCATGCTATTATATTATCCATCTTGGATGTTTTATATGCATTTATATGCTATTTTATATTATTTTTGGGACTAACCTATTAACCTAGAACCCAGTGCCGGTTTCTGTTTTTTCCTTGTTTTTGAGTTTTGCAGAAAAGGAATATCAAACGGAGTCCAAACGAGATGAAAATTTACGGTGATTTTTTATGGACCAGAAGAAGCCCCCGAAGCACAAGAGTTGGGCCAGAAGAGTCTCGAGTCAACGATAAGGGTGGACGACGAGCCCACCCCCCTAGGGCGCGCCCCCTCCCTTGTCGCTGACTCGTGGACCCCCCTGACGTGAAACCGACGCCAAAAATTCCTATAAATCCAGAAAAACTCCCAGAAAGAAACCTTGATCGGGAGTTCCGCCGCCGCAAGCCTCTGTAGCCACGAAAACCAATCGGGAGCCCATTCCGGCACCCTGCCAGAGGGGGAAACCAGCACTGGAGTCCATCTTCATCATCCTGGCGGTCTCCATGACAAGGATGGAGTAGTTCACCCTCGGGGCTGAGGGTATGTGCTAGTAGCTATGTGGTTGATCTCTCTCTCTCTCTCTCTCTCTCTCTCTCTCTCTCTCTCTCTCTCTCTCTCTCTCTCGTGTTCTTGATTTGGCACGGTCTTGATGTACCGTGAGCTTTGTTACTATAGTCGGATCATATAGTGTTTCTCCCCCTCTATCTCCTTCTAATGAATTGAGTCTTTTCCTTTGAAGTTCTGTTATGTCGGATTGAATCTTTGGATGTGAGAGCACTTGATGTATGTCTTGTGATGGGATATCCGTGGTGACAATGGGATGTTCTGTTGATCCACTTGATGTATGTTTTGGTCATCAACTTGCGGATTCCCGTGGTGACATTGGGGTAATCTATGAATAGGGGTTGATGCGCGTTTTCATATTCCTTTCTCTGGTAGAAAACTTGGGATGCTCTTGAAGTTCATTGTGTTGGATTGAATATTATGAATCTTAAGTTGTTTGATGCATATCGTATACTTGACCCACGGATACTTGTGGTGGCATTGGAGTATCTAGGTGACATTAGGGTTGATTGATGTGTGTCATATGGTGTTATTTTACTACGAACTCTAGGGCTATTTGTGACACTTATAGGAATAGCTCAATGGATTGATCAGAAAGAATAACTTTGAGGTGGTTTCGTACCCTACAAGAAATTTCATCTTATGTTCTCCGTGATTGAAACTTTGGAGTGACTTTTGTCGCACGTTGAGGGATTGTCATATGATTTAATTATGTTATCATTGTTGAGAGAACTTGCACTGGTGAAAGTATGAACCCTAGGCCTTGTTTTAAAGCATTGCAATACTGTTTTTGCCCACTTTTGTTACTTGCTACCTTGCTGTTTATATATTTTCAGATTACAAAAACCTATATCTACTATCCATGTTGCACTTGTATCACCATCTCTTTGCCGAACTAGTGCACCTATACAATTTGCCATTGTATTGGGTGTGTTGGGGACACAAGAGACTCTTTGTTATTTGGGTGCAGGGTCGTTTGAGAGAGACCATCTTCATCCTACGCCTCCCATGGATTGATAAACCTTAGGTCATCCACTTGAGGGAAATTTGCTACTGTCCTACAAAACTCTGTGCTTGGGGGCCCAACACGAGTCTACAAGAAGAAGGTTGCATAGTAGACATCAAGCTCTTTTCTCGCGCCGTTGCCGGGGAGGGGAGTGCTTGAAGGTATATCTTTAGATCTTGCCATTGAATCTTTTAGTTTCATGTTTTATCACTAGTTCAGTCTATAAAAGAAAACTAAAAAATGGAATTGAGGTTGCCTCATATTATTCATCTTTATAATGTCTTTCGTGAAAATGATGGCAAGGAAAATTGTGCCAAAGTGTTATAGGAAGAAGTCAATAAAATGTTTGGCACTAAATCTTTGAATGATGAGCATGATTGCAATGTTGTTAGTATAAATTGTTTGAATATCCATGATGCTAATGATATGCAAATCTATAAGCTTGGGGATGCTATGTTTGATGAATATGGTATTTTTAGTCCCCCAAGTTTTGATGAGAATATTTATTGTGATGAAAGCATGCCTCCTATTTATGATGATTATATTGATGAAAGTGGGTTTGGAAGAGTGTCAACTTTATGTAGTAGTGATACCACTATTTTGGAGGGTGTTGAATCTTATTGTAATAATTATGAAAGTGGATTTGGAGAGGTCATGACTTTATTTATTATTGATTCCACTATCTTGGAAGAGGTTTCAATTGATTATGATGAGAACGAAGTCGCTACTTATGATGATTATTGTGACAATACTTATGTTATAAGAAGTAGTGATGATTATATTTATAAAACCTGTCATGATTATGATTACCCTTTTTCTGAATGTTACTATTTTAATGTGGATACAATTTATAGTATTCGAGTTTCTTATGATACTCCCACTATTCCTAACGAGAAGAATTTTGCTTATGTGGAGAATAATAAAAATTCTATGCTTATGCATCATGAAAAGAGTGCTTTATGTTATGGTTCTATTGTTGAATTCATTCATGATGCTACTGAAAATTATTATGAGAGAGGAACTTATGCTTCTACATATTGCAATAATATCAAGTTTCCTCTCTATGTATTGAAAATCTGGAAGTTTTGCTTGATTTGCCTTCCTATGCTAGTTGATTCTTGTTCCTATAAATTGTTTTCTCACAAAATCCATATGCATAGGAAGTGGGTTAGGCTTCAATGTGCTAGCCATATGCTTCATGATGCTCTCTTTATGTTTAAATTATTATCTTTTATGTGAGCATCATGAATTAAAGAAAGGCATTAAAGAAAAGCGCTTGTTGGAAGACAACCCAATACTTATACCTATTGTTTTTGTGTGTTCACATGATTAAGCTACTGTATTAATCATGTTCTATAGCTTTTTTCAATAAAGTGCCAAGTAAGACCTTTGGGATGATCTATGGTGATAGTTGATTTGATCTTGCTGAAAAACAGAAACTTTTGCACAGTAAAATAATTTTAGAAATTCACATAAACTTGATTTTGATTTGATTCTTTTTGCTCAAGATTGATACACAAATTTCCTAGGTTTTCCTAATTGTTCAGATGTTTTGGAGTTACAGAAGTATGGAAAGTTTCCAGATTACTACAGACTATTCTATTTTAAACATATTTTGTTCTTCATGTGTTGTTTGCTTATTTTGATGAATCTATGAGTAGTATCGGAGGGTATGAAGCATGGAGAAGTTAGAATACAGTAGATATAACGCCAATATGAATTTAGAATAAGTTCACAACAGTACCTAAGTGGTGATCTGCTTTCTTATACTAACGGATCTCATAAGATTTTCTGTTGAGGTTTGGGTTGTGAAGTTTTCAAGTTTTGGGTGAAGTTTCAATGGACTATGGAATAAGGAGTGGAAAGAGCCTAATCTTGGGGATTCCCAAGGCACCCCAAGGTAATATTCAACGAATACCCAAGCAAATAAGCTTGGGGATGCCCCGGATGGCATCCCTCTTTCGTCTTTGTCTATCGGCAAACTTACTTGGAGCTATATTTTTATTCACCACATGATATGTGTTTTGCTTGGAGCGTCATTTTCTTTTTTTGATGTTTGCTTGCTGCTATTTAGAATAATGTTTTGTATCTTTTATTTCAATAAAAATTTCAAGTATATCCTTTACCATGCTTATTTTGCAAGTCTATATGTTGCTGTTTGAAAACAGAAAGTTTGATGTTATGTTTTGAATATTGGTGAATAGCCAAAACATGATAAAATCTTGTGAATAGCCAAAACATGATAAAATCTTGAAATTTTTAAAAAGTGTGTAACAACAATTTTTCTGCAGTGTGGTAATTTTTCAGAATTTATTGAGATAGGGAAGTATGATTCCTCTTGCATTCTTTACAGACTGTTCTGTTTAGATAGATTGTTGTTATGCTTGCATTGTTTAAATATGTTTGCTTGTTTAATTATTCTATTTGAGGATATGAGTGTTAAATATGCAGAGGCATTTAGTATGCAATGTTAAATTATAATTTTAGTGATTTTCTATAGTAGAGAATGATAAGGTTTTGCATTGATTTATACTAACTTATCTCACGAGTTCTTGTTGAGTTTTGTATGTATGAAGTTTTTAAGATTTAGAAACACCGTGATATAAGAGGAATTAATCAGAGACAAAAGCTCAAGCTTGGGATGCCCAAGCCATCCCAAGTTAATATTTCAAGAAGTCTCAAGCATCAAAGCTTGGGGATGCCCAGTTGGCATCCCACCTTTCTTCTTCAACAACTATCGGTCAGTTTTGTTTGAGCCTAAGTTTTTTCTTCTTCACATGATATGTGCTATCCTTGCAATGTCATTTTATTTTGTTTTGCTTGCTGTTTGAATAATATCCCAAGATCTGAAATTCTTAAATGTTAGAGAGTCTTCACATAGTTACACAATTATTCGGCTACTCATTGATCTTCACTTATATCTTTTTGGAGTAGTTTATCAGTTGCTATAGTGCTTCACTTATATCTTTTAAAGCACAGTGGTGGTTTTATTTTATAGAAATTGATGAACTCTCATGCTTCACTTATATTATTTTGAGAGTTTTAAACAATATGGTAATTTGCTTAGGTTATGAATTTAGTCCTAATATGATGGGCATCCAAGAGGGATATAATAAAAACTTTCATATAAAGTGCATTGAATACTATGAGAAGTTTGATTCCTTATGAGTGTTTTGAGATATGAGGATGGTGATATTAGAGTCATGATAGTGAGTAATTGTAGATTGTAGAAATACTTGTGTTGAGGTTTGTGATTTCCGTAGCATGCACGTATGGTGAACCGTTATGTAACGAAGTTGGAGCATGATTTATTTATTGATTGTCTTCCTTATGAGTAGCAGTTGGGGACGAGCGATGGTCTTTTCCTACCAATATGTCCCCCTAGGAGCATGCACGTAGTACTTTGTTTCGATAACTAATACACTTTTGCAATAAGTATGTGAGTTCTTTATGAGTAATGTTGAGTCCATGGATTATATGCACTCTCACCCTTCTACCATTGCTAGCCTCTCTAGTACACGCAACTTTCGCGGTACCATACACCCACCATATACCTTCCTCAAAACAACCACCATACCTACCTATTATGACATTTCCATAGCCATTCCGAGATATATTGCCATGCAACTTTCAACCGTTCCGTTTATTATGACACACTTCATCATTGTCATATTGGTTTGCATGATCATGTAGTTGACATAATATTTGTGGCAAAGTCACCGTTCATAATTATCATACATGTCACTCTTGAGTCATTGCACATCCCGGTACACCGCCAGAGGCATTCATACAGAGTCATATTTTGTTCTAAGTATCGAGTTGTAATTCTTGAGTTGTAAGTAAATAAAAGTGTGATGGTCGTCATTATTAGAACATTGTCCCATGTGAGGAAATAAAAAAAGAGGCCAAAGAAGCCAATCAAAAAAAATAGAAAGAGAGAAGGGGAAATGTTACTACCCTTTTTCCACACTTGTGCTTCAAAGTAGCACCATGATCTTCATGATAGAGAGTCTCCTATGTTGTCACTTTCATATACTAGTGGGAATTTTTCATTATAGAGCTTGGCTTGTATATTCCAACGATGGGCTTCCTCAAATTGCCCTGGGTCTTCATGAGCAAGCAAGTTGGATGCACACCCACTTAGTTTCTTTTTGAGCTTTCATAAACTTATAGCTCTAGTGCATCCGTTGCTTGACATCATCATGCCTAGCTAGAAAGGCATTAAAGAAAAGCGCTTGTTGGAAGACAACCCAATACTTATACCTATTGTTTTTGTGTGTTCACATGATTAAGCTACTGTAGTAATCATGTTCTATAGCTTTTTTCAATAAAGTGCCAAGTAAGACCTTTGGGATGATCTATGGTGATAGTTGATTTGACCTTGCTGAAAAACAGAAACTTTTGCACAGTAAAATAATTTTAGAAATTCACATAAACTTGATTTTGATTTGATTCTTTTTGCTCAAGATTGATACACAAATTTCCTAGGTTTTCCTAATTGTTCAGATGTTTTGGAGTTACAGAAGTATGGAAAGTTTCAGATTACTACAGACTATTCTATTTTAAACATATTTTGTTCTTCATGTGTTGTTTGCTTATTTTGATGAATCTATGAGTAGTATCGGAGGGTATGAAGCATGGAGAAGTTAGAATACAGTAGATATAACGCCAATATGAATTTAGAATAAGTTCACAACAGTACCTAAGTGGTGATCTGCTTTCTTATACTAACGGATCTCATAAGATTTTCTGTTGAGGTTTGGGTTGTGAAGTTTTCAAGTTTTGGGTGAAGTTTCAATGGACTATGGAATAAGGAGTGGAAAGAGCCTAATCTTGGGGATTCCCAAGGCACCCCAAGGTAATATTCAACGAATACCCAAGCAAATAAGCTTGGGGATGCCCGGATGGCATCCTCTTCGTCTTTGTCTATCGGCAAACTTACTTGGAGCTATATTTTATTCACCACATGATATGTGTTTTGCTTGGAGCGTCATTTTCTTTTTTTGATGTTTGCTTGCTGCTATTTAGAATAATGTTTTGTATCTTTTATTTCAATAAAAATTTCAAGTATATCCTTTACCATGCTTATTTTGCAAGTCTATATGTTGCTGTTTGAAAACAGAAAGTTTGATGTTATGTTTTGAATATTGGTGAATAGTCAAAACATGATAAAATCTTGAAATTTTTAAAAAGTGTGTAACAACAATTTTTCTGCAGTGTGGTAATTTTTCAGAATTTATTGAGATAGGGAAGTATGATTCCTCTTGCATTCTTTACAGACTGTTCTGTTTAGATAGATTGTTGTTATGCTTGCATTGTTTGCATATGTTTGCTTGTTTAATGATTCTATTTGAGGATATGAGTGTTAAATATGCAGAGGCATTTAGTATGCAATGTTAAATTATAATTTTAGTGATTTTCTATAGTAGAGAATGATAAGGTTTTGCATTGATTTATACTAACTTATCTCACGAGTTCTTGTTGAGTTTTGTATGTATGAAGTTTTTAAGATTTAGAAACACTGTGATATAAGAGGAATTAATCAGAGACAAAAGCTCAAGCTTCGGGATGCCCAAGCCATCCCAAGTTAATATTTCAAGAAGTCTCAAGCATCAAAGCTTGGGGATGCCCCGGTTGGCATCCCACCTTTCTTCTTCAACAACTATCGGTCAGTTTTGTTTGAGCCTAAGTTTTTTCTTCTTCACATGATATGTGCTATCCTTGCAATGTCATTTTATTTTGTTTTGCTTGCTGTTTGAATAATATCCCAAGATCTGAAATTCTTAAATGTTAGAGAGTCTTCACATAGTTACACAATTATTTGGCTACTCATTGATCTTCACTTATATCTTTTTGGAGTAGTTTATCAGTTGCTATAGTGCTTCACTTATATCTTTTAAAGCACAGTGGTGGTTTTATTTTATAGAAATTGATGAACTCTCATGCTTCACTTATATTATTTTGAGAGTTTTAAACAATATGGTAATTTTCTTAGGTTATGAATTTAGTCCTAATATGATGGGCATCCAAGAGGGATATAATAAAAACTTTCATATAAAGTGCATTGAATACTATGAGAAGTTTGATTCCTTATGAGTGTTTTGAGATATGAGGATGGTGATATTAGAGTCATGATAGTGAGTAATTGTAGATTGTAGAAATACTTGTGTTGAGGTTTGTGATTTCCGTAGCATGCACGTATGGTGAACCGTTATGTAACGAAGTTGGAGCATGATTTATTTATTGATTGTCTTCCTTATGAGTAGCAGTTGGGGATGAGCGATGGTCTTTTCCTACCAATATGTCCCCCTAGGAGCATGCACGTAGTACTTTGTTTCGATAACTAATACACTTTTGCAATAAGTATGTGAGTTCTTTATGAGTAATATTGAGTCCATGGATTATATGCACTCTCACCCTTCTACCATTGCTAGCCTCTCTAGTACCGCGCAACTTTCGCCGGTACCATACACCCACCATATACCTTCCTCAAAACAACCACCATACCTACCTATTATGACATTTCCATAGCCATTCCGAGATATATTGCCATGCAACTTTCAACCGTTCCGTTTATTATGACACACTTCATCATTGTCATATTGGTTTGCATGATCATGTAGTTGACATAATATTTGTGGCAAAGTCACCGTTCATAATTATCATACATGTCACTCTTGAGTCATTGCACATCCCGGTACACCGCCAGAGGCATTCATACAGAGTCATATTTTGTTCTAAGTATCGAGCTGTAATTCTTGAGTTGTAAGTAAATAAAAGTGTGATGGTCGTCATTATTAGAACATTGTCCCATGTGAGGAAATAAAAAAAGAGGCCAAAGAAGCCAATCAAAAAAAATAGAAAGAGAGAAGGGGAAATGTTACTACCCTTTTTCCACACTTATGCTTCAAAGTAGCACCATGATCTTCATGATAGAGAGTCTCCTATGTTGTCACTTTCATATACTAGTGGGAATTTTTCATTATAGAGCTTGGCTTGTATATTCCAACGATGGGCTTCCTCAAATTGCCCTGGGTCTTCATGAGCAAGCAAGTTGGATGCACACCCACTTAGTTTCTTTTTGAGCTTTCATAAACTTATAGCTCTAGTGCATCCGTTGCATGGCAATCCCTACTCACTCACATTGATATCTATTGATGGGCATCTCTATAGCCCGTTGATACGCCTAGTTGATGTGAGACTATCTCCTTCTTTTTGTCTTCTCCACAACCACCATATTCTATTCCACCTATAGTGCTATGCCCATGGCTCATGCTCATGTATTGCGTGAAAGTTGAGAAAGTTTGAGAACATCAAAAGTATGAAACAATTGCTTGGCTTGTCATCAGGGTTGTGTATGATTTGAATATTTTGTGTGATGAAGATGGAGCATAGCCAGACTATATGATTTTGTAGGGATAACTTTCTTTGGCCTTGTTATTTTGAGAAGACATGATTGCCTTATTAGTATTCTTGAAGTATTATTGTTTCTATGTCAATATTAAACTTTTATTTTGAATCTTATGGATCTGAATATTCTTGCCACAGTAGAGAAGATTATATTGATAAATATGGTAGGTAGCATGATACGTCCATTTTGCATCATGCTTTTATATTGATATTCATTGCATTATGGGATGTTATTACACATTATATAACAATACTTACGCCTATTCTATCTTATTTTAGACGGTTTACATGAAGAGGGAGAATGCCGGCAGCTGGAATTCTGGACTGGAAAAGGAGCAAATATTAGAGACCTCCCGTGAGGAGGAAGGCGGCGGGGCGGTGGGCTGCGGCCTGGCTCGGCTGGGCCTTCGGCCCAGTTGGGCAACGATTTTTTTTAAACAAATTTCGCCAGAAATGAAAATCCTAATAAAATATAAAAAAATTCTAAATTACCAGAAACAATTTTCACAATCTAAATCTAATATTTAGAACAAACTGCACATTTTTCTGGCTTAAAAATGCAATTTTCAAAAATGCATATTTTTCTAATTCAAATAAAATAGCAAAAAAAATGCAAATAAAATACGGATAAAAATAATAAGTTGATTTTAAAATTTTCTTCTCCAATATTCCTCTCGTTTGAAGAAGTCATTTTATCTTCTATCTTTTACTTTTTATTATTGGAAATAATTGAGAGAAAAATATTAAAATCAAATTGATCCCCTTTTCAAATTTAAGAAAAATCAAATATGAAAATAAGTGAAACCTCCAACTCTCTCCTTGGGTCCTTGAGTTGCTTAAGATTTCTAGGATCATAATCAAAATGCAAATAAAACATGATATGCATATGATGACCTATGTATAAGATCCAAATTGAAAATTGGGATGTTACAATAGGTGTCTCCAAAGGTGTTTGTTAGGTTGGCATAGATCGAGATTAGGATTTGTCACTACAAGTATCGGAGAGGTATCTCTGGGCCCTCTCGGTAATGCACATCACTATAAGACTTACAAGCAATGTGACTAATGAGTTAGTTGTGAGATGATGCATTACAGAACAAGTAAAGAGACTTGCCGGTAACGAGATTGAACTAGGTATGATGATACCGACGATCGAATCTCGGGCAAGTAACATACCGATGACAAAGGGAACAACGTATGTTTTTATGCGGTTTGGTGATGAAGATCTTCGTAGAATATGTAGGAGCCAATATGAGCATCCAGATTCCGCTATTGGTTATTGACCGGAGATGTGTCTCGGTCATGTCTACATAGTTCTCGAACCCGTAGGGTCCACACGCTTAACGTTCGATGATGATTTGTATTATGAGTTATGTGATTTGATAGGAGTCCCGGATGAGATCACGGACATGACAAGGAGTCTCGAAATGGCCAAGCGGTAAAGGTCGATATATTGGAAGGCTATATTCGGAAATCGGAAAGGTTTCGAGTGATTCCGGTAATTTTCGGAGTACCAGAGAGTTACTGGAATTCACCGGGGGAAGTAGTGGGCCTTAATGGGCCATACGAGAAAGGAGAGAAGTGCCTCAAGGGGTGGCCGCGCCCCCCCCCATGGGCTGGTCCGAATTTGACTAGGAGGGGGCGGCGCCCCCTCCTTCCTTCTTCCCTCTTCCTCCTTCCCTTCGTTCTCCTAGTTTGAATAGGAGAGGGGGGGTGAATTCTACTTGGACCGGGAGTCCAAGTAGGACTCCCCCCTTTGGTGCGCCCCCCTTGGGCAGGCCTCCTCTTCCGCCCTCCTTTATATACGTGGGAGGGGGCACCCCAAGGACACACAAGTTGATTTCTTAGCTGTGTGCGGTGCCCCCCTCCACAGGTTTCCACCTCGGTCATATTGTAGTAGTGCTTAGGTGAAGCCCTGCGTCGGTAACTTCATCATCACTGTCAACACGCCATCGTGCTGACGAAACACTCCCTCGGCCTCAGCTGGATCTAGAGTTCGAGAGACGTCACCGAGCTAAACGTGTGCAGATCGCGGAGGTGCCCTGCGTTCGGGACTTGATCGGTTGGATCGCGAAGACGTTCGACTACATCAACCGTGTTACTTAACGCTTCCGCTTTCGGGTTACGAGGGTACATGGACACACTCTTCCCACTAGTTTCTATGCTTCTCCTAGATAGATCTTGCGTGATCGTAGGATTTTTTTTGAAATACTACGTTCCCCAACAGTGGCATCCGAGCCAGGTCTATGCGTAGATGTTATATGCACGAGTAGAAAAAAAGAGTTGTGGGCGATAATAGTCATACTGCTTACCAGCATGTCATACTTTGATTCGCCGGTATTGTTGGATGAAGCGGCCCAGACCGACATTACATGACCGCGTTCATGAGACTGGTTCTATCACCGTGCTTCTCCAACTTTAGTTGAATCGAGTGTGACTACGCCCGGTCCTTGTTGAAGGTCAAAACATCACACTTGACGAAAAATCGTTGTGGTTTTGATGCGTAGGTAAGAAGGTTCTTGCTAAGTCCGTAGCAGCCACGAAAAATTGCAACAACAAAGTAGAGGATGTCTAACTTGTTTTTTCAGGGCTTGCTGTGATGTGATATGGTAAAGATGTGATGATATATAAATTGTTGTATGAGATGATCATGTTTTGTAACAGTTATCGGCAACTGGCAGGAGCTATATGGTTGTCGCTTTATTGTATGAAATGCACTCGCCATGTAATTGCTTTACTTTATCACTAAGCGGTAGCGATAGTCGTAGAAGCAATAGTTGGCGAGACGACAACGATGCTTCGATGGAGATCAGGATGTCAAGCCGGTGACGATGGTGATCATGACGGTGCTTTAGAGATGGAGATCAAAGGCACAAGATGATGATGGACATATCATATCACTTATTTTGATTGCATGTGATGTTTATCTTTTATGCATCTTATTTTGCATAGTACGGCGGTAGCATTATAAGATGATCTCTCACTAAAATTTCAAGGTATAAGTGTTCTCCCTGAGTATGCACCGTTGCGACAGTTCTTCGTGCTGAGACACCACGTGATGATCGGGTGTGATAAGCTCTACGTTCACATACAATAGGTGCAAGCCAGTTTTGGACACTCAGAATACTCGGGTTAAACTTGACGAGCCTAGCATATGCAGATATGGCCTTGGAACACTGAGACCGAAAGGTCGAGCGTGAATCATATAATAGATATGATCAACATAGTGATGTTCACCATTGAAAACTTCTCCATCTCACGTGATGATCGGACATGATTTAGGGATACGGATAACGTGATCATTTAGATGACTCGAGGGATGTCTATCTAAGTGGGAGTTCTTAAGTAATATGATTAATTGAACTTGAATTTATCATGAACTTAGTCCTGATAGTATTTGCATATCTATGTTGTAGATCAATTGCTCGCGTATAGCTTCCCCGTTTTATTTATGATATGTTCCTAGAGAAAACTAAGTTGAAAGTTGATAGTAGCAATGATGCGGACTAGGTCCGTAATCTGAGGATTATCCTCATTGCTGCACAGAAGAATTATGTTTTTGATGTACCGCTAGGTGACGGACCTATTGCGGGAGCAGATACAGACGTTATGAATGTTTGACAAGCTCGGTATGATGACTACTTGATAGTTTAGTGCACCATGCTTCACGGCTTAGAACCGGGACTTCAAAAATGTTTTGAACGACATAGAGCATATAAGATGTTCCAAGAGCTGAAATTGGTATTTCAGACTCATGCCCGATTCGAGAGGTATGAGACCTCTGACAAGTACTTTGCCTACAAAATGGAGGAGAATAGCTCAACCAGTGAGCATGTGCTCAGATTGTCTGAGTACTACAATCGCCTGAATCAAGTGGGAGTTAATCTTCCAGATAAAATAGTGATTGACATAGTTCTCTAGTCACTATCACCAAGTTACTCGAACTTCGTGATGACCTATAATATGCAAGGGATGATGAAAACGATTCCCAAGCTCTTCGTGATGCTGAAATGAACGAAGAGAAATCAAGAAAATCATCAAATGTTGATGGTTGACAAGACCACTAGTTTCAAGTAAAAGGGCAAAGGAAAGAAAGGGAACTTCAAGAGGAATGGCAAGCAAGTTTCCACTCCCATGAAGAAGCCCAAATCTAGACCCAAGCCTGAAACTGAGTACTTCTACTGCAAAGGAAATGGTCGCTGGAAGTGGAACTGCTCCAAATACTTGGCGGATAAGAAGGATGGCAAAGTGACAGTACATATGATATACATGTTATTGATGTGTACTTTACTAGTGTTCATAGTATCCCCTGGGTATTTGATACTGGTTCAGTTGCTATGATTAGTAACTCGAAACAGGAGTTACAAAATGAACAAATACTAGTTGAGGGCAAGGTGACAATGTGTGTTGGAAATGATTCCAAGGTTGATAAGATCACCATCGCACACTCCCTTTACCTTTGAGATTAGTGTTGAACCTAAAATAAATGTTATTTGGTGTTTGTGTTGAGCAAAATATGATTGGATCATGTTTATTGCAATACAGTTATTCATTTAAGTCAAAGAATAATTGTTATTTTGTTTACATGAATAAAACCTTCTGAGGTCATACACCCAAGGCGAATGGTTTATTGAATGTCGATCGTAGTGATACACATATTCATAATATTGATGCCAAAATATGCAAAGTTGATGATGATAGTGCAACATATTTTTGGCACTGTCGTTTAGGTCATATTGGTGTAAAGCGCATGGAGAAACTCCATGCTGATGGGCTTTTGTAATCACTTGATGCTTGCGAACCATGCCTCATGGGCAAGATGACTAAAACTCCGTTCTCCGGAACAATGGAGCGAGCAACAGACTTGTTGGAAATAATACATATTGATGTATGCGGTCCGATGAGTGTTGATGCTCACGGCGGGTATCGTTATTTTCTGACCTTCACAGACGATTTGAGCAGATATGGGTATATCTACTTGATGAAACATAAGTCTGGAACATTTGAAAAGTTCAAAGAATTTCAGAGTGAAGTGGAAAATCATCGTAACAAGAAAATAAAGTTACTACCATCTGATCGTGGAGGTGAATATTTGAGTTACGAGTTTGGTCTTCATTTGAAACAATGCGGAATAGTTTCACAACTCACGCCACCTGGAACACCACAACGTAATGGTGTGTCCGAATGTCGTAACCGCACTTTATTAGATATGGTGCGATCTATGATGTCTCTTACCAATTTACCACTATCATTTTGGGTTCTGCATTAGAGACAGTTGCATTCACGTTAAATAGGGCACCATCTAAATCCACGGAGATGACACTGTATGAACTGTGGTTTGGCAAGAAACCTAAGCTGTCGTTTCTTAAAGTTTGGGGTTGCGATGCTTATGTGAAAAAGCTTCAGCCTGATAAGCTCGAACCCAAATCGGAAATGTGCGTCTTCATAGGATACCCAAAAGAAACTGTTGGGTACACCTTCTATCACAGATCTGAAGGCAAGATCTTTGTTGCTAGGAATGGATCCTTTCTAGAGAAGGAGTTTCTCTCGAAAGAAGTGAGTGGGAGGAAAGTAGAAGATGCTGAGGTAATTGTACCTTCTCCCAAATTGGAAAGTAGTCGATCACATAAATCAGTTCCAGTGATTCCTACACCAATTAGTGAGAAAGTTCATGATGATGATCATGAAACTTCAGATCAAGTTACTACCAAACCTCGTAGGTCAACCAGAGTACGGTCCGCACTAGAGTGGTACGGTAATCCGGTTCTGGAAGTCATGTTACTAGACCATGACGAACCTACAAACTATGAGGAAGCGATGATGAGCCCAGATTCCACAAAATGGCTTGAGGCCATTAAATCTGTGATAGGATCCATGTATGAGAACAAAGTATGGACTTTGGTTGACTTGCCTAATGATCGGTAAGCCATAGAGAATAAATGGATATTCAAGAGGAAGACAGACGCTGATAGTAGTGTTACTATCTACAAAGTTAGACTTGTCGAAAAAAGGTTTTTGACAAGTTCAAGGTGTTGACTACAATGAGATTTTCTCACTTTAGCGATGCTTAAGTCTGTCCGAATCATGTTAGCAATTTCCACATTTTATGAAATCTGGCAAATATCCCGCGATATGACCCGGCCGGAGATATGACCCGGCCGGACTTGGCGGTTTACTTGAGACCGGTTTACACTTGGCGATTCACTGGCGCCCGCCCTGACCAGACGGTTTACAAGCAACCTACCTGATCATTATGACTCACTGGTAACCCGGCGGGTGGGACAGACGGATGACAAGGCCCAAGGCCCAGAAGGCCGTTTTATGTTAATGGCGGGCCGGTTTAAGAGGAAAGGCGTGAAGAATATTTACCTTACAAGGAGTTAAGACCCGGACTTGTATCCGGTTTGTATTAGAAGTTAGACTAGTCCTAATCCAAATAGGACTCCACATGTAACCCGCCCCTCTAACTTATATAAGGACGGGCAGGGCACCCCAAGAGGGGGGGGGGGCAATCTGAAGGCTAGACATAACTAGGAGAGCCGGTTTACGGCGACTCCCTCGTGAGGATAATGAGACCTAGCCACAAACAGCATGCAGGGTTGTTACCGGATGATGTTTCCCGGGGCCCGAAGCTGTCTAAACCCTTGTCTTGTGGGTTGATCCGCCCTGTGTCTCTCATCCCAATCAACTCCTCTCAAGCTACCACATAGATGCGTTGGCCTCATGACTAAGTCCTCGCACTAGGACATCTGCCGTGACAATTCCACGACAGTTGGCGCCCACCATGGGGCCTGCGCACGGTGGTGTTGAGTTCTTGAAGGGATTTCTTCACGGATCGAGAAACTCGCGATTGGACAGATGAAGAAAGAGCCGGCGTGGAGCAATAACTCAGGATAACCCGGCGTGTAAGAGATTAAGATCAAAAGATATTAGGGTTGGGTCTGTGTACGCCGCTGCGATCTGCAATCCATCGAGATTGACAGGAGATCGATTTCGTCTGTGCGTCACCTCCTGCGATTCATCAAAAGTTGCCGTCTCCCAGTCGGAGGAAGAAGAACACGTAATTGTCATCGTGATATGCCATGTGGCGGTACTCACGCACGAATCCTACAAGGAGTCCACCTGATGTGCTCTGGACAAACTGATCAAGTAAGGGAGCAACCACTCGAAGCAAAAGTTAAATTCGCTGCCCAACCGCCGTACAGACAGCCTGCTAGCGATCGCATAGCTAATTCTGACGTGACGCTATCCGCGCGTGCCACGGGTCCTGAGGCGGGCCTCTGCACCTGTTGTCCTTAGTACAGCCCCGTGGTGGCAAAGTATTTATCAAAGATGCCGCCATGCATGGGACTCAAGCATTACAAGTGATACACCCAGATCATTCTTTTGGTTATCCTACAGAAAATCAATCATCATGAGTTGATCGTGGGACTAGTACTCCTATTAAAATACAGTGCTAGTTGTTCTCCTCTAGCAGTAGTTGCATGATTTTCAAAACTCAGAATCACGTGAGGGACCAAAGTACTAGTACTTGGCCAAAGTGAATACATTGGTACTAATCAGAATCACATGAGTAGAAGACGCAGTGGATTTACAGGAGTACTAATTGATGGCTACTAATATGGAGACTGCTGTCAAAAAGGTGGGCCAGAGCCGCCCCCGCACGGACCTCTCGTCGAGCTGCGCGCTTCTGCCAGCGCGCCTCCGCTGTCAAAGCCGCCTTGGCCTGTCGCTGTTGTCCTCCGGTCGCCTCCTGCAAGTCACCGCTGCGGGCGCGCCGGCCGGCTCCCGTGTTGTGCGCTGATCCACTGGCCACCTCTGAGTCGCCGCCTACGGCCGGCTGGCTCCGCGTCCATTGCTTCGCCGCTCATTTACTGAGGCTCGCCCGTCCGCTCTCACCGACTGGCCTAAGTCCCCATCTGCTGAGCTGCCCCCCTCTGCTACTTCAAGTTGCCGTCACTCTGTGCCCCTGCGCGTGGTCGCCTGTTCCAGAATCGCAGCCGCGCCCATTTCTGTGCCGCTTCAGCCGTGTTGAGCCGCCCGGAGTCGCCGACTTACCTGAGCCGCCTTTGTCGCGATGAACGGATCATCCGTTGTCCGAACAAATTAGGTGATAGCCATCTAAAATTTATTTTATTAACACATATTATTTTCATCAAAGAACAATTACTTGGTCTATGATATTTTTTCGCATGACCATTATTCCTTACAAAAAGGTGTTGCAAAAGGGGCGTGAGCAAATATTATTTCTGCACTAGCACTCGTCCTGCGCAAGTTGTCACCTCCGCTGCATCAACACACGCGTGACTGACTGATCGTCCGCGTCCTTGTTTGTCGCACCCGGGTCCGGGCCATTTTCAACGCTGTGGCCGTCTCTCACGACCGCATCGGCTTACAACGCCACGGACGACTCGCCCGTCCACTCTCGCGGACGGTTCATGCGCCCTCTCCGGTTTACAATGAGGAGGACAAACTTGCTCGTCCGCACCGGCTTATAACACCGCGGCCAGTTCATATGTCTGCTCCCACGGCTGACTCGGCCGTGATTGATTTCTGCTTCACTGTGGTGATCATCAAACTCCGCGGTGGATAATTTCTGGCCTAACATATCAGTTGAAATCCATACAGTATGTTTTTATATTACATATTGTTTTTCTTTAAAAGAACAAATTACTCCGGCTTGCGATATTGTTTATGCAGAACAATTATTCACTCAAAGAGCGGTGGCGACTCGCCTGCGTCTATACTGCCTCTGATGCCGCGGTCGTCTTTGCCGTCCGTCTGTCGCGGCCTGGTCCACATCAACACACCGGGCCGCACCTGTCTGCATGAGCTATTTATTGAGTATGAGCAAGTCACAACTTGGGTAGCCCGGTTTTCTTTCAATGAAATGGAGGCAAATTATCATATACTATCAACCGCCGTCTGTAATAGGCGGCTCAATGGGCAGGCGCACAAGTCGCCGCCACTACAGTTTGGTTAACTTCAAATAGCCAGTTGGAAGGAACCATTGGCCGAGTTGCTAACATGGCTCATACGGGATCATTTATAACCCGCCGCAATCACCTCATCCTTCTATGGATTCACATTGTGCTATCAACACCAATGATATACAATTTATGCCGGTTAATATCACGGTCAAATATGGAGAATCTCAAGCCAACTCCTCGAGTCACCTTTGAGACTCGGGGGCTACGATGACATGACTCAGCAAATCTTGCCAGTTTCGGCAAATTTAAGAACCCCAGGACGATGGAGGGAAAGATAACCTGGTCCCGGAGGCTACTGTTATACTGATGAAAATTTAAAGGCCGTCAGAAAATTTCCGGCTTAGAAAATATATGACAGTTACAAAATCCCGGCTCAATGAAGAAGTTCCGGGTCATCAGAAAGGATTCCGGTTTAAAATCCGGCTCAAGGGACGTCAGTCTTACTGAAGCTCTCAAATATCTGGTTTACAATCCAGTTCAAGGGAAATCTGTCTCCTACAAAAAGCTTTTAAGCTCTCAGTATCCGGTTTAAGAATTTCTGGTTCAAAAAGAATTAATCTTTCACAAGTACGAGTTTAAAGGTCATCATAAAAATTCCGGCTGAAAATGAAGATTCCGGTTTAAGACCCGGTTCAAGGGAAAGATGTCTCCCACAAAGCTTTTAAGCTCTCAGTATCCGGTTTAAGAATTTCTAGTTCAAAAAGAATAATCTCTCGCAAGTTTGAGTTCTCAGGAAAAATTAAAGGGAACAAAGAGAGTCTGTTGCAAGAGCACAGATAAAACATAGGTGCCCCTTGAGCACAGCTCACAATATCATTTGGGGGCTTCCTGTTCAGACATAGGTGTATTCACCAAAGAGAGCATAGTGTTACTACCCTCTTGATTCCGACTATCAAGCCAATATTATCATAAGAGCACAGCTCTGGCTACTTCGGTAATCCGTCTATCAAGCCAATATTATCATAAGGGGCCAAAGAGAGTCGGCTGCATAGCGCAGCTCAAACATGGGTATCCCTTGAGCACATCTCACAAAATCACTTGGGGGCTATGTTCGAACCATAGTCACACCTCTTGATAGGCTTAAGGCCACCAGGGAAATCACTTGGGGGCTTGGTCGTATCCGAACCATAGCTACACCTCTTGATAGGCATAAGGGCACCAGGGAAATCACTTGGGGGCTATGGGTTCGAACCATAGTTACACCTCTTGATAGGCTTAAGGCCACCAGGGAAATCACTTGGGGGCTTGGGCATATTCAAACCATAGCTACACCTCTTGATAGTCATAAGGGCACCAAGGAAATCACTTGGGGGCTTGGTCGTATTCGAACCATAGCTTAAACCCTCTTGATCATACACATACATCATCATATATTGCATCATCATTACATCTTCATAGCATGCATCATATGTGCACGGATATACCGGTTTATATGGCAGGAATCGGTTTTCAAACCGGGTTATATTATTCAGATCTTTAAATAGCCAACATGGCTGGATTTTTATTATGGTTATCAATAGTAACCAATATTATGATTGAGGTTTTCAAAGTCACTTCAGCGTAATGGATATTATTTTATCAATGGGTATGATTTATTCTACAAAGGAATAGTCCCGAGTCGCTGCAGGCTTAAGACCCGGCACTTGGGGACTACATTATTCAAATTGAGATTACATCAAATGTGCAAGTCCCATGTCACTGCCAGCATGCACCATGGCACTTGGGGGCTAATGCAAGATTACTTTTTATTGGCCTTATTGAAGACCTGACTCATCACATTATAATGAGCCGGCCCTTGGGGGCTACCAATTGCTCCTGTCAACAATTCAAGGTACACAAGTCTTAATCCATTATATTGAAGGGTCCACTGCTCAGTTGGTAAAGCACAAAGCTCTTAACCTTGTGGACGTGGGTTCAAGCCCCATGATGGGGGTTACATCATATGATGTTCTTTTCAAAGAAGTATATAAAAAGTCCCAGCTCAATATTATTTTACTGAGCCGGCCCTTGGGGGCTACATGTTGCTCTTCAAAGTCTACATGATCATATTTATAAAGTCCTTGCTCATTATTGCATAATGACCGGCCCTTGGGGGCTACACTGATTGAAGTTTTTATGAGCATAAGGCAATTATAAGTCCCAGGCTGCTGCAAGCATGACAACCCGGCACTTGGGGGCTACATATGTGGAATATTCAGTTTTGACTAATGAATAAGATGAATAACTTGGATTTCTTCAAGGTTATAACATTTATATTGAAGCAAGTCGTAAGTGGTTACTACTCTCCCTTCTTAAGACTTGGGGGCTACAGGTGATATGCATATAAAGGAGGAACATTTTAAAATTCTCAGTTCTGAGCAAACCAGGAAGATCAATTGTGTGACCCGACGTTGGTAATAATCATGAACCGGTGACTATAACAGTCATGACCCGGAATTATCAGTTTTTATAACCCAGCAATGGTGGTAATCATAAACCGGCAAGTTCTACATCTTCAAGCCGACTGGATATCAGTTGAATATTTCAAAGACCAATATTTTTGTCAAATCAGAACATTGAAGGGCGACTCAAATGGATTCTTGATTTACAATATTTCTTATGCAAGCAAGTTGATTATGAAGCTGGTCTGTTGACCCGGATTTTCTAGAAGAAGGAAAGGACAAGGACTTAAGGATGTTCAGGTGCCGGTTTACAAGAATTCTTAACCCAGAGCACAACCTGTCAAATTTGTTCTTGTGTTTATTTTGCAGCATAAGTTTACCATGGATAAATCCAAGCTAAATTGGGGGCTAATGTCGGGGATATAGCCCGCGATATGACCCGGCCGGATTTGGCGGTTTACTTGAGACCCGGTCTACACTTGGTGATTCACTGGCGGCCCGCCCTGACCAGACGGTTTACAAGCAACCTACCTGAACATTATGACTCACTGGTAACCCGGCAGGTGGGACATACGGATGACAAGGCCCAAGGCCCAGAAGGCCGGTTTATGTTAATGGCGGCCCGGTTTAAGAGGAAAGGCGTGAGGAATATTTACCTTACAAGGAGTTAAGACCCGGACTTGTATCCGGTTTGTATTAGAAGGTAGACTAGTCCTAATCCAAATAGGACTCCACATGTAACCCGCCCCTCTAACTTATATAAGGAGGAGCAGGGCACCCCAAGAGGGGGGGGGGGACAATCTGAAGGCTAGACATAACTAGGAGAGCCAGTTTACGGTGACTCCCTTGTGAGGATAATGAGACCTAGCCACAAACAGCATGTAGGGTTGTTACCGGATGATGTTTCCCAGGGCCCGAAGCTGTCTAAACCCTTGTCTTGTGGGTTGATCCGCCATGAGTGTCTCATCCCAATCAACCCATCTCAAGCTACCACATAGATGCGTTGGCCTCACGACTAAGTCCTCACACTAGGACATCTGCCGTGGCAATTCCACGACAGATGTCAAAACTGCATTCCTTAATGGATTTCTTAAAGAAGAGTTGTATATGATGCAACCAAAAGGTTTTGTCGATCCTAAAGGTGCTACCAAAGTGTGCAAACTCCAGCGATCCATCTATGGACTGGTGCAAGCATCTCGGAGTTGGAATATACGCTTTGATAAGGTGACTAAAGCATTTGGTTTTATACAGACTTGTGGTGAAGCCTGTATTTACAAGAAAGTGAGTGGGAGCACTACAGCCTTTCTGATAAGTATATGTGAATGACATATTGTTGATCGGAAGTGATGTAGAATTTTCTGGAAAGCATAAAGGAGTGTTTGAAAGGAGTTTTTCAAAGACAAACCTCGGTGAAGGTTCTTACATATTGGGCATCAAGATCTATAGAGATAGATCAAGACGCTTGATAAGATTTTTCAATGAGTACATACCTTGACAAGATTTTTGAAGTAGTTCAAAATGGAACAGTCAAAGAAGGATTTCTTGGCTGTATTGCAAGGTGTAAAGTTCAGTAAGACTCAAAACACGACCACGACAGAAAATAGAAAAAAAAATGAAAAGTCATTCCCTATGGCTCAGTCATAGGTTCTATAAAGTATGTTATGCTGTGTACCAGACCTATTATGTACCTCACCATGATTTTGTGTAACGCCCCGGACACACCCGCCGGTGGACGTTACTCCTGGCAGGATCTAGACTGGCCCCACAGATCAATACTAGTCTTTTCTGCGCACTTTGTCCTCACTCGTGCGCACCCGGGAGCAACTTCCCGGTCGGTCACCCATCCTGAAACTACTCCAAGCTGAGCACGCTTAACTTTGGAGTTCTGTCCAAATGGGATCCCGGAAAAGAAGGAATTCCTTATTGATATGAGTAGTCTATCATCCCTAATAAGCCAGGCTATTACATACACCCCCACTCAGAGGAACCGATGTCCTCATCGGGCCACAGGAACGTTCCCTCTTGGCACAATCGTCTGTGCATCCAGTCCGATACATGTGCCATGCCGTGTGCCACGACGGGTCACAAACGTCATGAAAAACATGACCGCGCACCTGTCCGCAACCATCCATGTAACCGCGAGAACCTGGCTCTGATACCAACTTGTAATGCCCCGGACACACCCGCCGGTGGACGTTACTCCTGGCGGGATCTAGACTGGCCCCACAGATCAATACTAGTCTTTTCTGCGCACTTTGTCCTCACTCGTGCGCACCCGGGAGCAACTTCCCGGTCGGTCACCCATCCTGAAACTACTCCAAGCTGAGCACGCTTAACTTTGGAGTTCTGTCCAAATGGGATCCCGGAAAAGAAGGAATTCCTTATTGATATGAGTAGTCTATCATCCCTAATAAGCCAGGCTATTACATATTGGCAAGAAGGTACAATAGTGATCCAGAAGTGGATCACTGGACAACGGTCAAAATTATCCTTAGTGGAATAAGGATATGATTCTCGGTTATGGAGGTGACAAAAAGTTCGTCGTAAAGGGTTACGTCGATGCTAGCTTCGACACTGACCCGGATGACTCTAAGTCTTAATCTGGATACATATTGAAAGTGGGAGCAATTAGCTAGAGTAGCTCCATGCAGAGCATTTTAGACATAGAAATTTGCAAAATATATAGGGATCTGAATATGGCAGACCCGTTGACTAAACCTCTGTCACAAGCAAAACATGATCACACCTTAGTACTCTTTGGGTGTTAATCACATGGTGATGTGAACTAGATTACTGACTCTAGTAAACCCTTTGGGTGTTGGTCACATGGCGATGTGAACTATGGGTGTTAATCACATGGTGATGTGAACTATTGGTGTTAAATCACATGGCGATGTGAACTAGATTATTGACTCTAGTGCAAGTGGGAGACTGAAAGAAATATGCCCTAGAGGCAATAATAAAGTTGTTATTTATATTTCCTTATATCATGATAAATGTTTATTATTCATGCTAGAATTGTATTAACCGGAAACTTAGTACATGTGAGAATACATAGACAAAACAGAGTGTCCCTAGTATGCCTCTACTAGACTAGCTCGTTAATCAAAGATGGTTAAGTTTCCTAACCATAGACATGTGTTGTCATTTGATGAACGGGATCACATCATTAGAGAATGATGTGATGGATAAGACCCATCCGTTAGTTTAGCATTATGATCGTTGAGTTTTATTGCTATTGCTTTCTTCATGACTTATACATGTTCCTCTGACTATGAGATTATGCAACTCCCGAATACCAGAGGAACACCTTGTATGCTATCAAACGTCACAACGTAACTGGATGATTATAAAGATGCTCTACAGGTGTCTCCAAAGGTGTTTGTTGGGTTGGCATAGATCGAGACTAGGACTTGTCACTCCAAGTATCGGAGAGGTATCTCTGGGCCCTCTCGGTAATACACATCACTATAAGTGTCGGGTGGTAGGTGCGACATATGCCAACGGGTGGCTTATCATTATGGGAGCCAGTAAGACATCGCTGGTGCCTGGTGTCGGTGTCAAAACCGGCGGATCTCGGGTAGGGGGTCCCGATCTGCCACGTCAAGGCTGATGGTAATAGGAAGCAAGGGACGCAGATGTTTACCCAGGTTCGGGCCCTGTTGATGGAGGTAAAACCCTACTTCCTGCTTGATTAATAGTGATGATATGGGTAGTACAAGAGTAGATCTACCACGAGATCATAGAGGCTAAACCCTAAGAGCTAGCCTATGATGGTATGATTGTAACTGTGATCGGCCTTCTAAGGACCAACCTCTCCGGTTTATATAGGCACAGGAGAGGGCTAGGGTTTACATGGAGTCGGTTACAAGGAAGGAAATATAATATCTGGATCACCAAGCTTGCATTCCACGCCAAGGAAAGTCCCATCCGGACACGGGCCGAAGTCTTGAGTCTTGTATCTCCACGCTTCAATAGTCAGGACGTGGTACATAGTCCGGCTGTCCGGATACCCCCTAATCCAGGACTCCCACAGTAGCCCCTGAACCAGGCTTCAATGACGATGAGTCCGGCGCGCAGTCTTGTCTTCGGCATTGCAGGGCGGGTTCCTCCTCCGAATACTCCAAGGTAATTATCGAACACGGAGACCGTGTCCGGATCTGCAAGATGATCTTCACGTAGCATAAACCCGATCCGCTGGCAATCTTCGGGCGTCGTGCCCTTCCATCATGGCCTGGTCCAATGCGGACCGGTGTTTCCTACCCCACAACGACTCGTGTTACAAGGCGATTTTATTGGCACATCCCGTCGAGGCAGAGATCGTGTTCCTCTTATTACGGGACTTTCCATTAATATGAGCGCGTGCGACCCCATGACGGCCGTTGGTATTACCCCGCGTGTTTTTAGATAAGCCTCAAACGGCCACACCAAGGACTCCTGATATTCATCACCTTTATAAAAAGGGTCGAGGCATATACCTCTTTTCCACCTTCCTCGCACCTCCTCGCATCTCGAGTTCTAACACCCAAAACCCAAGCTTCAACACCCCAGATCCTCCAACATGTCCGGATCCGTCCCTCAAGGCCAGTCGGCGGCCTCCTCAATTCAAGAGGACGACATTGCGAAGCTTAGGGAGGTCGGATACCTGACCGCCGACATCCAACACCGGCTTCCTACCCCAGGGCAGGTCATCCCCACACCGGAGCCTAATGAGTGCGTCGTCTTTGTCCCGCACTTCCTCCGCGGCTTGGGCTTCACCTCGATCCCTTTGTGAGGGGGCTCTTGTTCTATTATGGGTTGGATTTTCATGATCTGGCTCCAGATGCTATCCTCCACATCTCGTCGTTCATGATAGGGTTCGAGGCCTTCCTCCACGTCACCCACACTTCGGCGCATGGCTCAATACCTTCAATGTGAAAGCCGAAGGTGATCGAGGGGCGACACACGGAGTGCGGAGGTGCTGTAAAAAGCAGGAACGCTGATGCCCCATAGCCAGAGGGTTCTTTCCTAGAAGTATCCGATGTATGGCAACGGAGGTGGTTCTATGTCACGGCTCCCCGAGGCACAAAGTGGGTGGCTGCTCCTGAGTTCCGCTCGGGCTCTCCGTCACAACTAGCGTCTTGGACCGACGTAGGACAGAATTGGGGGCCCGCTGGTGATGTACCAGTCCTGCAGAGCCGCATCCGAGAGCTTCTTGAGAGGGACATTAACCTTGTCAGCATAATGCAAGTGATGTTAATCCGACGGATGTTTCCGTGCCAACGCCGGCCTCTCCGGATGTGGGAGTTCAATCCAGAGGGTCGCGGACTATTAAGCACTTCTTCGGCCTAAAGCTCGAAGGGATGTGCAGATTATTCTTCGGACCGAAAGTAAAGTGTCCGGACACCATCGAGGATGCGGGCCTAAGCTGCAATCGCCTAGATGCCCATGTAAGTTGATGTCTACTACGCAACCTTCTCCTTGTAGACATTGTTGGGCCTGCAAGTGCACAGGTTTGTAGGACAGTAGCAAATTTCCCTCAAGTGGATGACCTAAGGTTTATCAATCCATGGGATGCGTAGGATGAAGATGGTCTCTCTCAAACAACCCTGCAACCAAATAACAAAGAGTATCTTGTGTCCCCAACACACCCAATACAATGGTAAATTGTATAGGTGCACTAGTTCGGCGAAGAGATGGTGATACAAGTGCAATATGGATGGTAGATAAAGGTTTTTGTAATCTGAAATAATAAAAACAGCAAGGTAACTAATGATAAAAGTGAGCGTAAACGGTATTGCAATGCTAGGCCTAGGGTTCATATTTTCACTAGTGCAAGTTCTCTCAACAATAATAACATAGATAGATCATATAACAATCCCTCAACATGCAACAAAGAGTCACTCCAAAGCCACAAATAGCGGAGAACAAACGTAGAGATTATGGTAGGGTACGAAACCACCTCAAAGTTATTCTTTCGGATCAATCTATAAAAGAGTTCGTACTAGAATAACACCTTAAGACACAAATCAACCAAAACCCTAATGTCACCTAGATACTCCATTGTCACCTCAAGTATCCGTGGGCATGATTATACGATATGCATCACACAATCTCAGATTCATCCAACCAACACAAAGTACTACAAAGAGTGCCCAAAGCTACTACCGGAGAGTCAAGAACGTGTGCCAACCCCTATGCATAGGTTCATGGGTGGAACCCGCAAGTTGGTCATCAAAACATACATCAAGTGGCACATGATATCCCATTGTCACCACAGATAAGCACGACAAGACATACATCAAGTGTTCTCATAAATGACTCAATCCGATAAGATAACTTCAAATGGGAAACTCAATTCATCATAAGAGAGTAAAGAGGGGGAGAAACATCATAAGATCCAACTACAATAGCAAAGCTCAAGATACATCAAGATCATGCCATAGATGGAACATGAGAGAGAACACGAGAGAGAGAGAGAGATCAAACACATAGCTACTGGTACATACCCTCAGCCCCGAGGGTGAACTACTCCCTCCTCGTCATGGATAGCGCCGGGATGATGGAGATGGCCACCGGCGATGGGTTCCCCCTCCGGCAGGGTGCCGAAACGGGCTCCCGCGAGGTTTTTGGTGGCTACAGAGGCTTGCGGCGGCGGAACTCCCGAACTATCTTCTATTCCGGAAGTTTTACGATACGTAGGTATATATGGGTGAAAGAAGTACGTCGGTGGACCGAAGGGGGGGGCACGAGGCAGGGCGCCCAGGGGGGTGGGCGCGCCCCCACCCTTGTGAGCACCTCCTTCTTTCTGGCGTGCACTCGAAGTTCATCGGTGGCTTTCCTTCCAAAAATATCTTCTCTAGTTGATTTCGTTCCATTTTGACTCCGTTTGATATTCCTTTTCCTCGAAATCTTTGAAATAGGCATAAAACAAAGAATCTGAAATGGGCCTCCAGTTAATAGGTTAGTCCCAAAAGTAATATAAAAGTGGAAAATAAAGCCCAATATTGCCCAAAACAGTAGATAATATAGCATGGAGCAATCAAAAATTATAGATACGTTGGAGACGTATCAAGCATCCCCAAGCTTAATTCCTGCTCGTCCTCGAGTAGGTAAATGATAAAAAAGATAATTTTTGATGTGGAATGCTAGTTGGCATAATTTCAATGTAATTCTTCTTACTTGTGGTATGAATATTCAGATCCATAAGATTCAAGATAAAAGTTTAATATTGACATAAAAATAATAATACTTCAAGCATACTAACAAAGCAATTATGTCTTCTCAAAATAACATGGCCAAAGAAAGTTATCCCTACAAAATCATATAGTCTGGCTATGCTCTATCTTCACCACACAAAGTATTTAAATCATGCACAACCCCGATGACAAGCCAAGCAATTGTTTCATACTTTTGACATTTCAAAACTTTTTCAATCTTCACGCAATACATGAGCGTGAGCCATGGACATAGCACTATATGTGGAATAGAATGGTGGTTGTGGAGAAGAAAAAAAGGGAGAAGATAGTCTCACATCAACTAGGCGTATCAACGTGCTATGGAGATGCCCATTAATAGATATCAATGTGAGTGAGTAGAGATTGCCATGCAATGGATGCACTAGAGCTATAAGTATATGAAAGCTCAACAAAAGAAACTAAGTGGGTGTGCATCCAAGTCGCTTGCTCACAAAGACCTAGGGCATTTGAGGAAGCCCATCATTGGAATATACAAGCCAAGTTTTATAATGAAAAATTCCCACTAGTATATGAAAGTGACAAGATGAGAGACTCTCTATCATGAAGATCTTGGTGCTACTTTGGAGCACAAGTGTGGTAAAAGGATAGTAACATTGTCCCTTCTCTCTTTTCTCTCTTTTTTTATTTTTTATTTGCGCCTTTTCTCCTTTTTTTATGGCCTCTTTATTTTCTTTTTTTTCGTCCAGAGTCTCATCTCGACTTGTGGGGGAATCATAGTCTCCATCATCCTTTCCTCACTTGGGACAATGCTCTAAAAATGGTGATCATCACACTTTTATTTTCTTACAACTCAAAAATTACAATTCGATTCTTAGAACAAAATATGACTCTATATGAATGCCTCCGGCGGTGTACCGGGATGTGCAATGACTCATGAGTGACATGTATTAAAGAATTATGAACGGTGGCTTTGCCACAAATACGATGTCAACTACATGATCATGCAAAGCAATATGACAATAATGGAGCGTGTCATAATAAACGGAACGGTGGAAAGTTGCATGGCAATATATCTCGGAATGGATATGGAAATGCCATGATAGGTAGGTATGGTGGCTGTTTTGAGGAAGGTATATGGTGGGTGTATGATACCGGCGAAAAGTGCGCGGTATTAGAGAGGCTAGCAATGGTGGAAGGAAGGAAAAGTGTGTATAGTCCATGGACTCAACATTAGTCATAAAGAACTCATATACTTATTGCAAAAATCTATAAGTTATCAAAGCAAAGTATTACGTGCATGCTCCTAGGGGGATAGATTGGTAGGAAAATACCATCGCTCGTCCCCGACCGGCACTCATAAGGAAGACAATCAATAAATAAATCATGCTCCGACTTCATCACAAAGCGGTTCACCATACGTGCATGCTACGAGAATCACAAACTTTAACACAATTATTTCTCAAATCCACAACTACTCAATTAGCATGACACTAATATCACCATCTTCATATCTCAAAACAATTGTCAAGCATCAAACTTCTCATAGTATTCGACACACTCATAAGAATTCTTACAAATCTTGTATGCTTAGCATATTAGGATTATTTAAGAAAATTACCATGCTATTTAATACTCTCAAAATAATCTAAGTGAAGCATGAGAGTTCATATATTTCTTCAAAATAAAACTACCACCATGCTCTAAAAGATATAAGTGAAGCACTAGAGCAAATGACAAACTACTCTGAAAGATATAAGTGAAGATCAGTGAGTAGTCGAATAATTATACAACTATGTGAAGACTCTCCCATTTAAGAATTTCAGATCTTGGTATTTTATTCAAACAGAAAGCAAAGCTAAATAAAACGACATTTCAAGGATAGCACAACTCAAGTGAAGAAGCAAAAACTTAGGTTCAACTGATACTAACCGATAATTGTTGGAGAAAGGTGGGATGCCTAACGGGGCATCCCCAAGCTTAGATGCTTGAGACTTCTTGAAATATTATCTTGAGGTGCCTTGGGCATCCCCAAGCTTGAACTTTTGTGTCTCCTTAATTCCTCTCATATCATGGTTTCTCTTTTTATCAAAAGCTTCATTCACAACAAACTCAACAAGAACTCGTGAGATAGGTTAGTATAAACCAATGCAAAACCTTATCATTTTCTACCGTAACAAATCACTAACATTATTATTCAACATTGCATACTAAATGCCTCTGCATATTTAATACTCCTATCCTCGAATAGAATCATTAAACAAGCAAACATACGCAAACAATGCAAACATAACAACAATCTGCCAAAACAGTACAGTCTGTAAAGAATGCAAGAGTATCAATACTTCCCTGACTCCAAAAATTATGAACTAAAATTCCCACTGTAATAAATTTATCAGAGCTTTATATGCAAAAATTTCAACATTATATCATGCTCTGACTTTTCTGAGGAATTTTTGCAACAGCGGTAAACTTTCTGTTTTCAAACAGCAACATGTATACTAGCAAGATAAGCATGGCAAAGGCTATCCTTGACTTTTTTATTGAAACTAAAGATGCAAAACATCATTCTAAATAACATAAAGCGAAAACTAACAAGAGAAAATGACGCTCCAAGTAAAACACATATCATGTGGTGAATAAAGATATAGCTCCAAGTAAAGTTACCGATGAACGAAGACGAAAGAGGGGATGCCATCCGGGGCATCCCCAAGCTTAGGCTCTTGGTTATCCTTGAATATTACCTTGGGGTGCCATGGGCATCGCCAAGATTAGGCTCTTACCACTCCTTATTTCATAGTCCATCGAATCTTTACCCAAAACTTGAAAACTTCACAACACAAAACTTAACAGAAAACTCGTAAGCTCCGTTAGCGAAAGAAAACAAAACACCACTTCAAGGTACTGTAATGAACTCATTCTTTATTTATATTTGTGTTAAAATTACTTTATTCCAACTTCTCTATGGTTTATAAACTATTTTACTAGCCATAGATTCATCAAAATAAGCAAACAACACAATGAAAACAGAATCTGTCAAAAACAGAACAGTCTGTAGTAATCTGTAACTAACGCAAACTTCTGGAACTCAAACAATTATAAAATAAATTGGTGGACCTGAGGAATTTGTCTAGTAATCATCTACAAAAATAATCAACTAAATATCACTCTCCAGTAAAACGTTGAAGCTAATCTCGTGAGCGCTAAAGTTTCTATTTTTTTACAGCATGATCAGAAAGAGTTCACCCAAGTCTTCCCAAAGGTTCTACTTGGCACAAACACTAATTAGAACATAAAACCACACCTAACCAGAGGCTAGATAGATTATTTATTACTAAACATAACCAAAAAGCAAGAAACTAAAATAAAATTGGGTTGCCTCCCAACAAGCGCTATCGTTTAACGCCCCTAGCTAAGCATTATGATTTCAATGATGCTCACATAAGAGATAAGAATTGGAACATAAAGAGAGCATCATGAAGAATATGACTAGCACATTTAAGTCTAACCCACTTCCTATGCATAGGGATTTTATGAGCAAACAACTTATGGGAACAATAATCAACTAGCATAGGAAGGCAAAACAAGCATAACTTCAAAACTTTAAGCACATAGAGATGAAACTTGATATTATTGCAATTCCTACAAGCATATGTTCCTCCCTCATAATAATTTTCAGTAGCATCATGAATGAATTCAACAATATAACCATCACCTAAAGCATTGTTTTCATGATATACAAGCATAGAAAATTTACTACTCTCCACATAAGAAAAATTCTTCTCATTCGGAATAGAAGTGGGAGCAAACTCAACAAAATAACTATCATATGATTGAAAATTAAGATCAAGATGACAAGTTTCATGGTTATCATTATTCTTTATAGCATACGTGTCATCACAATAATCATCATAGATAGGAGACATGCTTTCATCATAGTAAATTTGCTCATCAAAGCTTGGGGGGCAAAAAATATCATCTTCATCAAACATAGCTTCCCCAAGCTTGTGGCTTTGCATATCATTAGCATCATGTATGTTCAAGGAATTAATACTAACAACATTGCAATCATGCTCATCATTCACATATTTTATGCCAAGAATTCTATGTAATTCTTCTTCTAGTACTTGAGCACAATTTTCCTTCCCATCATTCTCACGAAAGATAATAAAAAGGTGAAGCGTATGAGACAAACTCAATTCCATTTTTTTGGTAGTTTTCTTTTATAGACTAAACTAGTGATAAAACAAGAAACAAAAAGATTCACTTGCAAGATCTAAAGATATACCTTCAAGCACTCACCTCCCCGGCAACGGCGCCAGAAACTGCTTGATGTCTACTACGCAACCTTCTCCTTGTAGACGTTGTTGGGCCTGCAAGTGCACAGGTTTGTAGGACAGTAGCAAATTTCCCTCAAGTGGATGACCTAAGGTTTATCAATCCGTGGGAGGCGTAGGATGAAGATGGTCTCTCTCAAACAACCCTGCAACCAAATAAAAAAGTGTCTCTTGTGTCCCCAACACACCCAATACAATGGTAAATTGTATAGGTGCACTAGTTCGGCGAAGTGATGGTGATACAAGTGCAATATAGATGGTAGATATAGGTTTTTGTAATCTGAAATAATAAAAACAGCAAGGTAACTAATGATAAAAGTGAGTGTAAACGGTATTGCAATGCTAGGAAACAAGGCCTAGGGTTCATACTTTCACTAGTGCAAGTTCTCTCAACAATAATAACATAGATAGATCATATAACAATCCCTCAACATGCAACAAAGAGTCACTCCAAAGCCACTAACAACGGAGAACAAACGTAGAGATTATGGTAGGGTACGAAACCACCTCAAAGTTATTCTTTCAGATCAATCTATAAAAGAGTTCATACTAGAATAACACCTTAAGACACAAATCAACCAAAACCCTAATGTCACCTAGATACTCCATTGTCACCTCAAGTATCCATGGGCATGATTATACGATATGCATCACACAATCTCAGATTCATCCAACCAACACAAAGTACTTCAAAGAGTGCCCAAAGCTACTACCGGAGAGTCAAGAACGTGTGCCAAACCCCATGCATAGGTTCATGGGTGGAACCCGCAAGTTGGTCACCAAAACATACATCAAGTGGCACATGATATCCCATTGTCACCACAGATAAGCACGGCAAGACATACATCAAGTGTTCTCATAAAAGACTCAATCCGATAAGATAACTTCAAAAGGGAAACTCAATTCATCACAAGAGAGTAGAGGGGGAGAAACATCATAAGATCCAACTACAATAGCGAAGCTCGGGATACATCAAGATCGTGCCATAGAGGGAACACGAGAGAGAACACGAGAGAGAGAGAGATCAAACACATAGCTACTGGTACATACCCTCAGCCCCGAGGGTGAACTACTCCCTCCTCGTCATGGATAGCGCCGGATGATGAAGATGGCCACGGCGCTGGTTCCCCCCCCGCAGGTGCCGGAACGGGCTCCCAGAGGTTTTGGTGGCTCAGAGGCTTATGGGGCGGAACTCCCGATCTATCTTCTTTTGCGGAAGTTTTACGATACGTAGGTATATATGGGTGAAAGAAGTGCGTTGGTGGACGAAGGGGGCCACGAGGCGGGCGCGCCCAGGTGGGCCCCCTCGTGAGCACCTCCCTTCTTTCCTGACATGCACTCCAAGTTCATCGGGTGGCTTTCCTTCCAAAAGTAACTTCTCCAGTTGATTTCGTTCTGTTTTGACTCCGTCTGATATTCCTTTTCCTCGAAATACTGAAATAGGCATAAAACAGCAAATCTGGGCTGGGCCTCCAGTTAATAGGTTAGTCCGAAAAGTAATATAAAAGTGGAAACTAAAGCCCAATATTGCCCAAAACAGTAGATAATATAGCATGGAGCAATCAAAAATTATAGATACGTTGGAGACGTATCATAAGTAAACTTGATACCAGACACCTTGTTTTGTATTTGTAATAATTGTTTATCCTGAAAATCACCCATGGCCAGGAATGGCTCAACAAGGCGGAGAGAATCAGGTGTCCAGCGCCACTTCCCGAAGGCTCGCCTGGTCCCACCATGGCCAAGATGCTTGACCGGGTACTCAGCAGAATGCCCTCGGGGAAAGACAAGGGGAAGAACGAAGAAACCGAACTCCACACACTACGCATCCGAACCGGGGGAATTGTTGCCTCCCTAAGGAGGATAATCGGGAAGGGGGGGCTAAGGCCTCCTCCCCGCGCGCGAAGAAGAGGGCTTCCTCCGAAGACTCGGAGGCGAAGATGCCCAAACCAGTGAAAAAGATATCACCAGGGGGCTCTGCCCCGACGGGCACCCTCGCTGCATCATGCCCACTAACGGGCCAGCCCTCCACCGAGCTGTAAGTCAATTTTTGATTCGAAGGTACTGCGTTTCTCCTAGATCAATAACCAGGATTCGTCTTTTGCAGTCCGGGTAGCAGCCCTTCTCGACAGAGTTCGTCTTCGAGGGATCTTCCTCCAGAGATGATGGAGAGCGAGACCCCACCCACCTCTCCGGCTCATGAAGAGGGCGACACTGAGGTGTCATCACGGAGGAGTTCGGATCTGCCGAATCCGGAAGCCAATGTGTCAGCACCCCTGAGCCCGGAGCGTTCGGCTCCCACAAGGGGCGATGGGAAGGGTCCGACACAGTTCGATGTCCGGCCGGACGTACTGACGGGCCTACTGAGCGAGCTGCGCTCTCGGAGGAGCACCGCTCATTAATGAGCGCGGTGCTCAAGAATATTTCGTCCGCTACAAGCGGTTTGAATGAAGCATTTACAAGTCTGCTCAGAGGCTTTGAGGTATGTAGTGAAGAATACACTGTTTTTGGCTGTGAGGCACGCGTTAGGTGTGCTCCGTATAGATAGTAGCCCCTGAGACTCTGGTTGCCCTCCCTAGGAGGCAAAGGGGGGATCATAAATCAATGATTGCGCTGTAAATACGTGCAGGTACCTGTGAGTCCGGCCGCCGACCAGTCCGTGGAAGTTTCTGAACTGACCAGGCAGATTCGATCGATTGATACCGATATTACGCTAGTGAACGAGCGGCTGGACAAATCACAAGGTATGTGCTCTGCCTTCCTTTGTGTAGGAAAATATGGAGGCGGCATGATATTAATGTAATGTGTTCGGACTGCAGATGGTGCTGCTGCCATGGAGGCCCTGAGGGAAGAACTTGTCCAAGCCAAGGAACAAGCTCGGGTTAGCAATGCGGCTACCCTAAAGGCGGTCGAAGAATTAAGAGCCGAACAGGCTGCTCATCGCCGAAGCGAGGAAAAGATAGCCGAAATGGCTGTGGAGTTAAAAAATGCCGCTGACCGGTATGAGCTCCTTGAAAAGGAGCATAAGGAAAGTTTGGCCGAGCTGGACAAGGCGCGTAATGCCACCAAGGAAATACGTACCTCGCTCAGGGGGGCGCGGGAGGAACTTCAATAGGCCGGTAAAATCGCGACTGGAGGCTCCTACTTGCTACGGACGAAGTTTTTCGATCCGATGTACGCTCCCCTGGATGGGCGCTGGAGTCCTGCGGACGCGTATGCGGATTTGGCGAAGAGTACGGCTGACGCTGCCAAGTTCTTCGAGGATCAGGGTGATAAGGAAGTGGAGAAGCTTTTCTGGTCGCAATTCAATGCTCCCACTCGCACGCTGCCGTTAAGTGACAAGATGGCTGCTGTAGCGGAGCTTCACAGGCTGTCCGGTCTTGCAATGCCTGTCTGTGATAGACCATCTTTGGCCGAAAGGGCCTAAGCGGGACAGTTACTTTGTCTTGGTGCAGCAATTCCTTGGGGCCGTGCCTCGGAACGACGCCATGAGGAGGTCGGCGTGCATAGAGGGTGCATGAATGGCTCTTGCCCGCGTTAAAGCCTATTGGACGGATATGGAGGTCACCGTTATAGCGACCCAAGATCCGGCGGGGGACCAATATCCGGCCGAGCACTACTTGGCGTAGGTCACAGAAGGTGCCCGCCTAATAGAGGCGCAGTGCTCGAAGAATGTCTTATTCGAGTGATGAATCGAATCATTGTAAGAACAATGTTATTTTGGTTATAAGGCTATATTTATACTTTTTGCCCGAAAGTATTATTGTATCCCCTGTGCGGCCATTTACACACACACACACACACACACACACACACACACACACACACACACACACACACATACACACACACACACACACACACACACACACACACACACACACATATATATATATATATATATATATATATATATATATATATATATATATATATAGGGCTGGACTATTCTGTTACCGGTAACTGAATATTATTCTGTTACCCTCGCCCCCTATAAGGCGTGACGCGTCCATGACCGACCCAGCCCCAATCCGACCTGCTTCCTACCACCGGAGGCAGCCGTCGCGGGTGAGCGAGCGACGGCGGCAGCCGGAGCGAGGGAGCCCGCGGCGCCGTGATTGGCCGGCGACGGATCCGCCGTCGCCTCCTCCTTCCTTCTGTCGCCGGATCCATCGTCGGGGTCGTCATCCCCGCCTCCTGCCTCCCTCCGTCGCCGGATCCATCGTCGGGGTCGTGATCCCCGCCTCCTGTCCCACTCCGCCGCAGGATCCATCGATAGGGCCGTGATCCCCGCCTCATGCCTCTCTCCATCGCCGGATCCATCGTCGGAGCCGTCATCCCCGCCTCCTGCCTCCCTCCGTCGCCGGATCCATCGTCGGAGCCGTCATCCCCGCCTCCTGCCTCCCTCCGTCGCTGGGTCTCCTTCTCCGGGGCAGTTATCCCCGCAAGGTGCTTCCTCAACAAACCTCTTCGCCAGACGTCCACCACAAGAAGGTGCTGCGTCAATGGTGCCGCCTCGCAAGAACATGCCAGTAAGACGCCCACGAGAGGTAGAAGAAGAAGACAAGACATCGGAGGTAATGTCGCTCACCACGTTCGTGTCACTCCATCGGTTAAATCGGTCCTGCTATGAAAAAGAACCCGATGGTACATTGCAAATGCTAGCGTCGGTTCATTGACACCCTGCCACTTGATGCACGATTAGGATGTCGAGGTTCTTGTCGATGCATCTAATATGCATTGCGTCGCCAAGTTAAAAAATTAAACATACGCGTCAGTCCAGGTATAGTGACAAGGTTCAGCTACCGCTGAGAGTTGTATGTTGTTATTCCTAAGAGTACAAGTCATGTAATTGCGTCAGTTCGAATGAGTAACAAAACTGTTACAAAAAAACATAAAATTGCTACACAATAAGTTCAGTGATACATAAGCTAGCAGTACTTGTAATGTATATGCATTGATGCACGATTAGGATGTCGAGGTTCTTGTCGATGCATCTAATATGCTATCTTCAGTTCAAGTTAAAAAAAATTAAACATCAGCGTCAGTCCAGGTAGATAGTGACGAGAGAGTGCCCCATTACGAAGAAGTTCAATGATACATAAACTAGGAGTACTTCTAGTGTAGTTGCATATATTCTGTAAGAACAGAGGAGAAGTCATGCATGAGTTCAATGTCCAGTTTACAAAAACAATGCTAAAAAAGAGCATCAAGACATCCGTGTTTTGAACATGAGCGTTCATCGATTCGGTGAAAACGAAACCAGATTAATCACAAAAAATTTGAATGTTGTTTGCGAAGCATGCAAGGCGGCGCCGCAGCAAGCATTTGATGAGCAAAACAGATATGGGGCACCACCTGGTTGGGTAACACCAGAAATACCGCCTGGATATTTCAACAGTACAGGCAGATTTGAAGATATACCGCAATCATCAGAAGCACAGACAGGTCCTTCTATACAGCAAACAGCAATGTCTGGGAATGCAAGCTTTGCCGCTGCTGGGTTGCAACTAGGCCAACAATATCACCAACAACAATCGTTTTCCTTCCCCAGCGCATGCAAAAAGCCAAGGACAGGAAGCCGTGGATGGGTTGCAAGAAGGCTTCCACCAGTCGTCCGTCAACATCAATCATCCGTGCTGCAAAAGCAGTTGCGACGGGAAGACCAGGGAAAAAAGACAGAAATTTTGTCCACTCTAGCAGGTTCAAAAGTACAAGATATGAGCCATATAGACAGGAGCAACATCACAATGAATCTGAGGAGAGACGTCCGTACAACGAGAGATGGAGATCTTCGTCATCGTTGCTCCCTCCAAGAGATGCATTGCTGCATGTGCCAAGGGTGACACCACCGGCGCCCATAAACCAGGGAGAACAACAAACACGAGAGGCAGCGCAGAGCTATACACATGTAAGTATCCATATAGAAAAAAATACAAGCACAGTCCATACCATGGTGTTGTGACCACCCCATCTAACATTTTTGTTTGGTCACTGTTGTGTGCAGCCACCTGACATTGAAGCTTATGTTTTGCCAAGGCTAGAGATGAGGTTTGAAACTTTCGAAGAAAGTAAGAACTTCTAGCGATATGCTGAAGCACGCTGGTTTTGCTGTCAGGGAAGGCCCCAAGTTTAAGACTAGAGCCTACCTTTATTGCACGTGCCATGGAGTTTATGAATCAAAGGTGTCTGAAGCAAATAGACAGCGTAACAAGACGACAGCCAGAACTAACTGCGGGGCTAAAATGAGGCTGAAGAAGGAAAAGGATGGAACATTTGTCGTAAAAGAGATAGTATGGGAACACAACCACAGGCTACAGCTCACCGCAGAAATGCTTGTCTTCTTGCACTCCCACAAAAACTTTGACAAAACAATCTTGGAGTACATCAATTACTTGCAGTTCAAAGGCATTGAACACACGCAAATCATGAGCATTCTGGGCGGTGATGACCCTGGTAGCTACTTCCTCGAAATGAATGCCAAAGACCTGATTAACCTGTAAGTACAATCTTGGTCTCCTCCCCTAAACCGCCTACGTCTTTTTTCCTCTGTCAGTACAAACATATCAAGCAACGCATGACTGGCCTTGATTCAACATGCATTTTCAATGAACTTTTAATATGCGGAAAGCAAAGAATTCAAGGATTGATGATGTGGACGATGTCCTAAAGACTGTCAACTTCTTTAGGGAGATGAAAGCTATAAACAGGGAATTCTTACGTGACATGCAACTCGATGAGTCCGACGAGTTAAGAACATATTCAGGTGAGCGCAAGCTGCCGAGGGGTGTCGGGACTTGAGGGACTGCGTAACGTTTGACACAACATATAAGACCAACAAGTACCATATGCCACTTGGGGTGTTTGTCGGAACTAACAACCACTTGCAGACGTCATTCTTTGGTTTTGCCCTGATAAGAGATGAGGATGCATATTCATTCAAGTGGCTGTCCAAGACATTTTTAAGGTGCATGAGAAGGAAGGCTCCTACATGCATCCTCACAGGTACACCCGCTAAAACCGCCCCAACCACCACCCCCCTTCCAAAAAAGAAAAGGAAAGTGACACAATAAAAATGTTGTGTCAGTTCTATTGGTATATATGCACAACCATCTGTTGACCACTTCGAGTCTATTTTCTCATTACCAGACCAGTGCCCGGCAATGGCTTTGGCGATCGTAGATGTTTTCAAGAACACAGTACATAAGCTATGCCGCTGGCACATTATGAAGAAGTATAGGGAACACCTCGCGTGCCTGTATATCCTACACGAGGACTTTAAAGATGAATTCACATCAATTCTCAACTGGCCCCTCATGCCAGCTGAGTTTGAGGATGCCTGGAAAAGATTGATGGATAAGTACAACCTCCACGATGATGCCACAATGGTGGGCATGTGGAACGAGCGTGAGAAATGGATATCAGCCTACTTCAAAGAAATTTTCTGCGCCAAAATGACATCCACACAGCGAAGTGAGAGCATGAACTATGTGCTCAAGAAGAACTACGTAAATGAGAGACATAACCTACACGGTTTGTCGGCCGGTAAACTCTGTGTCAAAAACAGGAGGCGCACAGAGAACCAGGAGACAATGGGTAACCGGGTATAGCTCTATCACTTGTCGTAAGACAAAAAATTACATGCTTACTAAAGTAAAAACACTATTAGAAGTTTTTCCTGCAAGAAAACTAACAATTTGGTCATCATTCTTGCATCTGCAAAAGGAACAGAACACGCTGACTTTCTATGGGTTTGACACCCAGATGGCAAATCTGTACACGCGAGTTGTGTACAGCGAGATCAGAGATAGGCTAAAACTGAGCACTCTCTTCACGGTGACAGAGACGGAAGAGCCCACAAAGTACCTAGTGCGCTACAACCACCTGCAAAAACTGTCTGTGGGCTCAAAGACGCTGCCTGTGGTTGCAGACCCCGTGGGAGAAACATATGAGTGCGAGTGCAGGCTATGGGACCACACAGGTAAGGACTACAAAAAAGATGTTACATATTGTACTACTTTCTTTGCAAAGTTTTTGTTCGAATGAAATAACAAAAACATGCACCTCTCCCAAAAACAAATACAGGTCTTTTCTGCGTCCATGTCCTGCATGATGCGCACAATTAAAACTGAAAGCGTTCAGAGAAATACATACTCGGAGATACACCAAACGCCCGAACATCCAGCCAACATTTGACAGAAATGACTTGAGGACAGTAGCGTCAAACAAGGCATCCCAATACTGCATTGAAAGCTCACTGCTGACGCTGAACATGAGGGTGCACAGAAAAAGCTTGAGAAGCCAAGAGCAAATGGCAAGGACGCGAGTCATCATGGACAAACTTGAACAAGAACTCGACGCCATGCATTCTGCTGAAAATGGAGGTGTCGCAGACAATGAAGCCATTGAGCAGGATATTGCTACAATGTTATCCGAGATGAACCATATGGGAGCTATTGACCCGTTTGAGAACGAGGAAGATGGGCAGCAGCAACCGGAGCTTTCCCGTGTGCACACTCAAGAGCACCGACAAACTCACATGCGAGATCATGAGCTCGATGGTGCTCTAGGCGAACGACACGACAATAGCACATCCTACCAGCAGTAGCAGGAAAGGGTGATTAAACCCCCAATATTCTCAAACACAAAGGGGAGGAAGAGCAAGACACAAGCAGCGAAAGCAGCAGCCAAAAAGCCACCACGCCCCATCAAGCGCGTGGAATTTGGCCCAGACGGCAAACCCCTCGGGGTAAGGGCATGCGGATTCTGCAACATCGTGAGCAACCATAACTACCGCACATGCCCACTCCGCACAGATGCCACTGTCAACAAGAACAAGCAGATTGGAGCCACCCAGCTTTCTACCAATGGAGACAACACACGTAACAGCTACACTTGCCGCAAGTGTGGCGGAACTGACGGGCATAATGCCCGGACGTGCAAAGTGGGCAAGGAGGTCAGCGGAGCTGAACATAAACAGGGCAAGGTACAGAGTTCCAAGAAATCAAATGAAGACGATGAAGAAGAAGAGTATGATGAGAATGACGGCCAATCAGACAAAGACAATGAAGATGACAGTGTCAGGGGCGAGGAAACTGAAACTGACGATGAAGCTGCCAAGGCTCAACCTGGAAAGAGCGCCGGCAAGGCACAACATTCGGGGGCAGTTAGGAGAAGCTCAAGACTGAACAATACATAGTGGTTATCCTGCTGCGTCAACTAAAAAATAACCTTGTCTCAGTTGCATCAGCACACAATGAGGAAGCATTTCACAAAACACTGTCGTTACCAAAACTTATTTAGGTTTATCGTCGATTTCTCGATCGAACTAAAGTTATTTTTAGTTTCGATTTGTGCCCATTGGAGCAAAGACATTATTTTGTAAACCATTTTATAATCATTTTGAATGCAGTCACAAAATACGTTTGAAAAACTTATCTGGATATATCCGACACAAAACGCCATCAGAACCAAGAACTCGGGGAAAAAATATGTCAAGGAAAATTTTAAACTCTTGTAGCACATCAAGATTGATAGCTCTCATTCGTCGAGACAAGGCAGAGTACACATCAGTGCTGATATAATTTCTGATTTGTTCCTCACCAAGCAAAGACATTATTATTTAAACCATTTGATAATCCTTTTGAATGCAGTCAAAAATAAAATTGAAAAAACTTATCTTGATATATCTGACGCAAAACGCTACTGCGAACCAGTAACTCAGCAAAAAAATGTCAAGGAAAAATTTAAACTCTTGTATTACATCAGTACTGATAACTCTCTGTCGGCAGTACAAAAGGCATAGTAATAAAAAACACACCAGTGAACGACTGAAAAAAATCGTTTTGAAAAAACAAAGCTATGCCTGCTCCTGCCAGTCCCAATTCAGAAAGACTATCAGTACATAAAAATAATTACCTCAAGCAAAATGCGAATATAATACATCCTGTACTGGTGAAAGTCTAATTTATCTGTAAAAAATACCCACAGGTTACCTTGATATAAACAATCCTTAAAAAATACGAAAGTTGTTTTAAAAAAACATTAGCACCACACATAGTCTCGCTGGTAATTGGTACGTTCAATTACACTTCAATCACCAGTCCGAGTACGACAGTAGAGGAGTTCAGACCTCCACCAACACCGACACTGACACGTGCAAGTGGGATCAGCAGCTGATAAGTACAGCTTGACTATTCGAATCGGTGCCACAGTAAAATGCCATCATCACCACCGCAGAGACGTGCAAGTGGGATTTTGCAGGTCATAAGTACAGCTTGACAAGACTAGTCAGTTCAACAGTAAAAACCATTTAAATTGGACGGTTAGTTCTTCGACGCCACCACCCGCGCCACCCACTGGGCGGTTGCCACGACGCACTGCAAAACGGTGACCCCACGCCACAGCACCCACTACACACACGCCCCCGACAAACCGCCTCCCACACACCACCGTCGGCGCACTGAAAAAATACCCCATTGTCTTCCATCTCTCCCTCGTTCCCACAAACCACCATTGCCGCTTCCATTTCCACTGCACACAAACCTCCAGCGTCTCTCTCCAAAGCCCAAAGTCGCCGGAGGAAGGCCATGGCGGAGGAACCGTCCGCCAAGCGTCATCATGCCGAGACGTCGGACAAGAGGAGCAACCTCGTCGACATTAAAGTCCCCGCGAGAAGCGCAACTACACCAGAACGCTCAAAGGGGTTGAGCTCCACGGCAAGGAGATGCTGGAGATCGCTCGCACCAGCCGAACCGCATAAGGCCGACGAGGTGATCTCCGTGCTCGGAGGAAGCTTGGCGGCAGGTTTCAGAGGATCATCGGCGTTGGTGTGCACTACACCAACAAAGATGAACCTCCCGGATGGCGGCGATCCTGCGCTTGTGCGTCGACGAACTCGCTTGGTGTAGCACATCACATGCCACAAAATGGTGAGCAATCCTACTCATTTGTCCTGCATATGGTTTATCTGTTCTATTAGTACTGTATCCTGAAAATTTAATCACACTTGTTTCCCAACTAGATGTACTAGTGTGGTTTGTGAAAAGTGGATGCACTACTGCATTTTCTCAAGTAGATATACTATAAATGTATTTTTGAACCTGATGCACTGGATTACTATTTGGAAAATCTTGCGGAAGATTAAATTCTGAAGTTGATCGACTGGTGTAGTTTATGAAGTTGATACAATAGAGTAGTCTATGTACTCGATGTATTAAAAAGGATATTTCTGAACTTGATGTAGTGAATTATTTTCTGAATTTGATGTAATGTTATTTTCGTAAGAAAATAAACTAAGGACTTGGTGAAGCACTGGTTCTGTGTCATCCTATTTCAACAAAAGTAGACTAAATTAGTACCAATGCAGAACATACAACATTTACTGAAACTATGTATAATCCAAGAAGAAGAATAACATGATGTACTTAATTTAATTTCAGAACTTTCTTTACTAGTTTTTGAAGTACATTCATCCATTGTTTATCCTACATAAACAACTACTTCATGGATTCATCACTTGTAAAACAAAACAAAAATGGATAATTCAAACATCAAAGTAATGCTAATATTCAAAATGTCTCTGCCCGTGCAGGCCCAAGCACCTGACCGACATGCTGCAGCATGACAAGTTGTTCACATTTGCCGGTTTCAGCATTGAAAGCGACAAAGAGAAGCTGAAGTTGTCCGGTATGGAGATCAACCCCAACAAGTTCATCGACATTCAGCGCAAGTGGAGAGTTCCATACACCAGAAAAGAGTACGAATCCTTGACTGATGTTGCAGCCAGCGTCATCCACCCATTCTACAAAGGCATTAAGAACAAGATCAACACGCAGGAAGACTATAAACTGTGGGGGACAAGCGAGCTGCCAGACAACCTCATCGAGTATGCAGGAGTAGATGCGTACGCCGCGTACAAGTCATGGTTCATGATCGACTACATCACAGATGGTTCAGAATTTGCGAAAGAGCGGGAGGCTAACAACTTCTACGACCACCCCTATTGCCCCTTTTAGGGATGAAGATACATCAGAGCCTGCCTTCGTTTTACTTCCTCTTGTGCTTGCCTTTTATCTTGTTGTTTCAAATTAGTAGTTTGCTCTTGTTTGGTTGAACCAGTATGATTATGTCGTGCTTGTCATGTTTGAACAAGTTTAGTTATGTCATCAAATATAATGTTTTGCTTATCTCATTATATAAGTTTGGTTTGGTAGCTTCGTATGTTGTTAATCCATCATTTCAAAATTGAAAAGTAGCTTCTGAATGGAACGTTGTCGTTGCTCTAAAGTACTAGTTATGATGCAACTAATCACACAACGTTGTTCCATGTCAGCACAACTCAGTACACTTGATCGGACATTACATACTTACTACAATAAAAAGTACAAAGAAGCATCAATCCGTAAGCACTACTATGAATGCACTATCAAGACAACTCAGTCTACACGCAAGTATCATAGTTCTGAAAATGACACCGAAGACACTTGAGAATAATCACAAAACAAACACAAAAAGAAGGCAAAAACTCAAATGAAAAAAGATTACACTCACACAAACCGACAAGAACTAGAATAAAAGTACCAGTCCAAGTTCTTGGAGGAGTCAAGTACTAGATTCAAACAAACAAAAAATTGATCGCCCAAGGTCAGCGCAGGCCCCGACAATGCTAGATACTTGAACTCGAGCCCGTGGGCGAATCCTAGTAATCGACTGCGCATGACCCGCCGACCAGAGCCCACAGGTCAAGAGAAAGAGCGAGCGCCGTGTATAAGCGCTCAGGTAAGTGTTCAGAGGAGTTCGACTGGTGAGCGTCGGCTGCGCTTATAAACAGGTCCGAGCCCCTCGACTAGCGAGGTGGGACTAAACCAGGCGCCTGCGCCGACGCCTTGCTGACAGTAGCGCTGGACGAGCTATCTCAGGCGGAAAACGCCCAATAGCCTACATCACAACAAAACACCCCACCAAATAAGCCTGGTATACAAACCAGAGGGCGGGACAAAGCAATATAAACCACAAGAAAAATGTTTGTCAATTAACCTCTACAAGAAAAAAGGAAAAATATGATACAAAAACAATGAACCTCTTAAAAGAACAAAACTTAATAGCCTTTACATTAAATGTACATAATTTAAAAACAGAATTAAATATTACATTCAAGTTCAACTACTAAAACTAAAAAGTTCAAAACATATAATGATTGTCAATTATGCTAAAATTCTTATTTATATAAAAAGCTGACAAGTTCAACTACTAAAGCTCAAAAAGTTCAAACATATAATGTTTGTCAACTATGCTAAAATTCTTATTATAGAAAAAGCGACAAGTTCAACTACTAAAATCTAAAAGTTCAAACATATAATGTTTGTCAATTATGCTAAAATTCCTATTTATATAAAAGCGACAAGTTTAACTACTAAAATTCAAAAAGTTCAAATAGAATTTATATGTCAATTCTGCTAAATCTATTATTTATATATAATCTGTCCACACCACAACGAACGATCTGGTCATAAAATAATCTCAAACCCCCACCCCCAACCTAAGTTATAGAAAAAATCAGTTCAAACATACATACAACATCGAGACTAAAACAGCAGGATCAACAAAGCCACTCGCACCACTCGACATCAAATTTCAAACCCATGCGCTGTTTGAAATTACAATTCAGTTCACACAGTACTAAAACATAAGTACACTAAAAATGAGAATACAAAAACTATGAAGGCCTAAGTTAGGTTGGTACAGATGAAAATAAGTACAATTTATGAGCAACAACTCCCAGGGCACTGAAAAAATGTTTTGGCATACACTAGTGTATAAAGGTTGCAATAGAAAAACAATACTTAAATATCCACACGAAAAACATCACAGATCCATAAGTACAGTTTGACTATACGAATCGGTGCCATAGTAAAATGCCATCATCACCACCGCAGAGACGTGCAAGTGGGATTTAGCAGATCGTAAGTACAGCTTGACAAGACTAAACAGTGCACCAGTAAAAAACATTTGTCTTGGACGGTTAGTTCTTCCACGCCACCACCCGCGCCACCCACTGGGCGGTTGCCACGACGCCTGCAAATGGCGACCCCCCACGACCACTACACACACGTCCCCGACGAACCGCCTCCCACACACCACCGTCGGCGCACTAAAAAAATACCCCATTGTCTTCCATCTATCCCTCGTTCCCACAAACCACCATTGCCGCTTCCATTTCCACTGCACACAAACCTCCAGCGTCTCTCTCCAAAGCCCAAAGTCGCCGGAGGAAGGCCATGGCGGAGGAACCGCCCGCCAAGCGTCATCATGCCGAGACGTCGGACAAGAGGAGCAACCTCGTCGACATTAAAGTCCCCGGCGAGAAGCGCGCCTACACCAAAACTCTCAAAGGGGTTGAGCTCCACGGCAAGGAGACGTTGGAGATCGTCTGCACCAGCGAACCAGACAAGGCCGACGAGATGATGAGCAGGCTCAGGAGGAAGGGCGGCGACTTGTATCCGAGCTTCATCGGAGTTGATGTGGAGTACACCGACGACGAAAAACCTCCACAGATGGCGGCAGTCCTGCAGTTGTGCGTCGAGGAACTCTGCTTGGTGTACCACATCGCAGCGGCCACAAAATGGTGAGCAATCCTACTCATTTGCCCTGCATATGGTTTATCTGTTTTATTAGTACTGTATCCTAAAAATTTAATCACACTTGTTTCCCAACTAGATGTACTAGTGTGGTTTGTGAAAAGTGGATGCACTACTGCATTTTCTAAAGTAGATATACTATACATGTATTTTTGAACCTGATGCACTGGATTACTATTTGGAAAATCTTGCGGAAGATTAAAATCTGAAGTTGATCGACTGGTGTAGTTTATGAAGTTGATACAATAGAGTAGTCTATGTACTCGATGTATTAAAAAAGATATTTCTGAACTTGATGTAGTGAAGTATTTTCTGAATTTGATGTAATGTTATTTTCGTAAGAAAATAAACTAAGGACTTGGTGAAGCACTGGTTCTGTGTTATCATATTTCAACAAAAGTAGACTAAACTAGTACCAATGCAGAACATACAACATTTACTGAAACTATGTATAATCCAAGAAGAAGAATAACATGATGTACTTAATTTAATTTCAGAACTTTCTTTACTAGTTTTTGAAGTACATTCATCCATTGTAACTCATACTACTGTTCATTCATCTGTTGTACCAGTACTAGTCACTAAAAATTTAATTAAAATTTGTTTCCCAACTAGATGAACTAATTTAGTCTATGAAGTGGATGCACGATTACATGTTTATCAAGTTACATGCATTTTTGAAACTGTGAAGCGGATTGTTTCACCAGATTAGCATCTGAAAAAAAGTTTATAGCATTCTGAACTTTATGCACCAAATTAATTTCTGAACTTCATGAACTAGCATAGATTCTGATCTTGATGCACTAGTATAGTTTATAGAATTGATGTATTAAAAGATATTTGGTGAAGTGGTATAGGTCCATATCTTGATGCACATGTTTCTCAAACTAATTTTGAACTTGATATAGAATTAATGCACAAAGATGTATCAAGCAATCGGTATAGGTCTTTTATTCAACAAAAAGAAAACTAAACTTGAATCAAGCAGCGCATATATCATTGACTCGTAAAATGATTCTCTAATTTGGTGAAGCATTTGGTAAAGCAAAGAAGATAGCAAAAAGAAAAAATAACACGGTGTAGTTGAATTTAATTTCAGGACTTTGTGTACTAGTTTCAATTACATTCATGCATGACTCATAATATATAAGCATCTACCTCATGGATTATCACTTGTAGAACAAAAAAAGCAGAAGAATTAAATCCTCAAAAAAGAAGACTAATCTATAAATGTGTGTCTCCCCCCTTGCAGGCCCAAGCGCCTCAAAGACTTCCTGCAGGAGGAGAAATTGTACACATTTGTTGGTTTCAGCATTGGAGGTGACAAGCGGATGCTGGAGAAGTCTGGTTTGGAAATCAACCCCAACAACTTCATCGACATGCAGCGCAAGTGGAAAGATCCAAAGACCGACAAATACTATGACTCCTTGGCCGATGTTGCAGGCGGCGTCATCCACCCATTCTACGAAGGCATGAAGAAGAAGATGAACAGGGAAGACCACAAACTGTGGGGGAACAGCCCGCTGCCAGACAACCTCATCACGTACGCAGGAATAGATGCGTACGCAACGTACAAGTCATGGAAGACAATCGACAACATCGTGACAGGTTGGGATAGTTCAAAAGAGCAGGAGGCTGACCCATACTACCACTGCAACTTCGCGGATGAAGATGCATGAAAGTCTGCATTTGTTATGTTGAACCAGATACCTTATGCTCTGTGTGTCCTTAGTATTGTTGTTTCAGATTTGTAATTTGCTTTCGTTATGTTGAACCACCTACCTTATGCTATGTGTGTCAGGGTTTGAACAAGTTTGCCTATGTCTATCAAGTATATCGTTTGCTTATATCGTCCAACAAATTTGCTAGCTTCCTATTTTGTTCATCCATCATTTGAAGTTGAAGTAGGTTGAAGTTGAAACTTGATGGCTGCCACGCAGCAAAGACTAGTCATGGAGAAAAAATAACACATGAATATTTTCAAAAAAAAGTGGCGACTAAATAAAGGCCAAAAGCAAATAGTAGCCTTGACGCCAAGACAGCTTAGACATGAGCGAAAGTACTATCACGCTAAAAAATCAGTTTTAGTTTCGAGATTTAACACTAAAAAGACTAAGTTTCAGCCGAGGACAACATTCAAGACTAAAAGCATCATGGTAAAAAGTAGTTAGAAATTCACTAAATCTTGCATCGAAAAAAAGCAAAGAAACACCAAGACGTATTTCCTAGTCACTAGCATCCTAGGACTGAAAAGTTCGAATGCACAGCTTGAACACACAGTGCGTTCATTCTACAAATATATAAAAGGAACAGGAAGCTTGGTTCACATTCCTTAAAACAGTGACATACTAAGAATTAACGGTGGCAATACAACTGAAATCTCAGTACAACTTAGTCTATACAGCAAGTGCTAGGATTATACCAAACATTGCCTGGAGAAGAACCACAGCCTAGAAAAAAAGAAGGCCAAAAACTAAATCAAAAAGATATAAGTTCGACAAAAGAGATAACAGAAGACATACTAGCATCAAACAACACAAACAATAAATAATTAATCAAAAGTACTAGCACAATTGGAATCTCAGTACAACTAAGTTTATTCGGTAAGTGCTATGATGATACCAATTAATGCATTGAGAAAGAAATAGTTTTGAACTTAATAGGACTATCTCTTAAACATAGCTAATTTAAACCAGTAATTTAACTTTTACTATGAAGTTCAACTACTAAAGTTCAAGAAGTTCAAAAGAAATTTGGCACTAAAATTTTGAAAGCCTTACGTTGAATGAGACTACAAATCAAGACTAACGAACTATATCATAAGTACAAGAAAACGAGAGTACGAAACTATAAAGGTCCAAATTAGGATGGAATCACATAAAATAAAATAAATCTCACTTTCTCGAGCAACAACTCGAAAATACACTTGAAAAAAAGTGTTTTCAGTTCAACTACTATATAAGTCTTGATTACAAAAAAACTTAACCAAAACGAATTCCCGATGAAACATTGTGCCACACTTAAAACACAACACAAAATATACTAGTTATTACATAGTACTCGACAAGACATCAAACACTTCAAAATAGAGCCTACAATGTTTTCAAGAGATATATCACACAACTATCCAATTCACTATGCAAATGATGACCATTTATCCTATGCATCAGAGCCAAAGCTGAACCTCCTTGGGAAGCTCCGTCACTTGGCAGAGAGACCAGCCCCCTAATGTCACCGGTTTAGGCCTAATACTAGTGTAAACATTGACTTTTTTGCTGTTAAAACAATGCATTTTAATGATCTGGCCCTCCCAAACAAGGTTTAGCAACGTTTGGCCCTCCCAATTTGATTTTCCTGGCTCCACCACTGTCCGTCACCATAAGATGGTTATTCCGGTTGAACACAACTATATATAGATCCTCAGCGTTCCAATCAACAATGCGTGGCTGCAAAACAATAAAACAAATTATCAAAAGTCATGAGACATAAAAAAAAAGGATCCACAATAAGCCAAAAACAGAAATTGAAAAGCTCAACAAGAAACCCACGTCATTATTTCAAATGTTCTCAACGATCTTTTCACCATCATAGCATCCCGCATACTTCACAGTATAACGGCCACATTCATTTTTCCCTTGAAGTGGAACCTTGACAAACGTTGGTTTCTTTGCAAACAGCTCCCAATTGGGCTGCTTGCTTGCATTGTACTGAGCATCACCATACACAACCTTCATTACTTTGACCAATCTCGAAATCTGTAAAAAAACAAAACAACCCACACAATTTTAGGTCTCGAAACAGCGAAACAAAGATGCGAAATATTAATCCAAAGAGATAATAAATGTCACTCACAATCTTCTCGCAGTCTTTGTGATAGGTGTTCTTCAAGGACGGTGGTTCTTCGGATAAGGTAAAGAGTCAAGGATGTCAACGCTACTTGATACCGATTCATGACATATAAGGAATAGTGGCTCACTTTCCTATCCTTTGATAAAACCATAGGCTTGAATAGAGGCATCATGATCTAAAACAAATGACCAAAAAGAGATGTTAAATATTCAAAGTAAAACCAGCATCAAAACAAACAAATAAAACCAAAAATCAGCTAGTAGATCTCACAAGGTCGGCATCGAGCAAGTCTTCATTAGCTTTAACATAGCTCTTGAAATCTCTCGCTGCACTCTCCACATTAAACACTTTATTTTCATCCTCGTAAAGCGAACAGTCAAGCACAACCTGCAAAAAGCCAAAATAGAAAATAGACAGCGAAAAAGAATCAACAAGCAAAGTATTATTAAAAATCATAAAAACAATAGGCAGTCTTGTTCAACATAAAGAAACCGATCGATTGATTACCGTGATGAAATATGGACTCAGCAATATCCTTTTCCCGGATGCTAAATCAGCATTTCTATCGGGATCTTGCTTCCAATCATCAATGAGGAAGTCCATTACATCACCCTCCATCATTTGCCCAGATGAAAAAACTTCCCGATCGATTCCCAAAGAAGTTAGTTACGTTTCCATCAGCCGAGGTATCATTGAGAATGTATTCTGCAGCACACACAAGAACAAAAAGAAGGAGAAGCAAGATAAGGCATTCATAGCAGTTTGAGTTGTATAAAAGGAACAGTTCAGCCATATTTATCTAGCAGCTACAAACAACACAAGAAAAGGAAGAGGAAAAATAATGAGAGATACTCACTCGGCATACTTCTCACGCCATTCATCACTAAGCAACAGATTATACAACCTGCGAGCCTTGTCCGGTGAGGGAATTTATAAGGGTGAAGCTGCTGCAGAGAGCAAAACTTTATAGGAGCTCAAGGCGCTTCGTGCTTACAACATTGCCGTAATCCAAAGCGGGATCTTTCCTAGCACCACCAGCTCTCGAGCCACTATTCCAAAGAAGGGAGATAAACCTTTGGCAGCAGCGCTTCTCGTGACTCTTCCAACGCCAAAGAATCTTGTCAAACACATCATCATCGCTGTCTATCAATTCCACAATGGGATTCTTGGGTGTAGTAGGACTATCTGCACAAGCAGCCGTAAAACCTCTCGAGCTCCCAACCGCCTTCATAACACCAGATCTTGTCTTTTCGGAGAACGCCTGCTAAGATCAATAGCTACGCTCGAGCTCCAAGAACTAGCTACCAAAGAACACAGTAGTCATGCTCACCAAGATCCACCACTCACCGAAAAAAAGAAGACCGCACAAAGCGTAAGTTCAAATACATATTTCATGACAAGACTAATAGAGAAGTACAAGCTGCAAAAAATTACAAAAGTCCATGCACACGTCACAGGTTCGATGCCAAACAAACCCGGAAGTCAACATCAAACAAATCGCTAGTTGCGCAGTATACAACAAAGTCTTCCTAATGTCCAAAATGTCTTCATGGCTGTAATCGACCATTTCAATTACACCATCCTCCGGCAATAATAGGTCTTGCAGTTTTGTAGCATAAAGAATCCACAATCATGCACGTAAACAAAGGAAAAATCAAAAATGGTACAACACAAAATCCAAAAATACAGGAACAACATCCTCCAAAGAACAAAACAACCAGCAAAAATCATTAAAAACGGATACTCACGTGTTTTCCTGCTGAGGCACCCGCACAAACTCGCAAGAGAAACCATCAATATGCGCCGGTGAGAACGGTTTGGCCCTGTCTACACTGGACTCCCTCCAAAGCTTCTTTATATTATCTGTCATATTCTTTAAGAATCTAATTGCATCACCCCAGGTTTCATCTTGGAGTGAATCAAGACACTCGAAACGACGGAACTTCAAATTCAGAACAACCAAGCACCAATGCCCAGATTCTTCACTAGGCTTCATGGTAGCCACAAATGACGGCGGATCAAATGTAGGGAAAAGAAGCTGAAAAAATCACAGAGGAAAAATGAATTTACCAAATCATAACGAAACAAAAAATTCAGCCTCCAAACAATAAAATAAAAGAGGGAAATTGAAATTCATAAGTACAAACAAAAAATCACATAATCATAAAGAAATTATATCCACCGCCCAAAATTGAGGAACAATCATATCAGTTCAATTCCCTTGCAACAATAAGTGCAGCTTTAATAAAAGAAGCACATATCAAGTTCATTCCCCCCACATCCCAAAACTACAAAGAAAACATGACAGTTCTAGTTAATGAGTACAAAAAGTCCAAGTTCACCTACTTGGTCAAAACCATCAGCACCTGATCTTGTGAACCAATTTAGCACATTGGAATCAATATTTCCATCACGGATCTTGGTCTGTTGTAAAAAAAAGAACAACAATAGTTAGAAAATTGGCAAAACAAGTTATCATCCTATTTACAAAAAAAGCAAAATACTGACGGTCACCCATCTGGGAACTATCAACTTGTCAGTGTCTCGGTACTTCTGACGTAGAGAATATAAAACAACATCAGCATTGTCTGAGTTGAGCATGCCAGTGGGGACAAACGCTTTAGCAATAGAACCAACATTGGCATCACATTCTTTATTTTGAAACATCGGCTTGTGACTAGAAAAACACAAAATATTACATGAATTAAAACTACTGCAACAACAACAATAATCAAACTAGAGAAAGAAAAAGAGACAAAAAATGGTACGTGCAAAATCCCAAACTAACCATTTAAATGCGGTTCGTGCGCAACCTCGTAACAGCGAAGAAAAACGTATCAACCTTAACAACATTACCACTTTCTGCTTGCAAAAAATGATGAAAAATAATAAGTTCAACAACTACAAGAGAACATGTCCAAAATGCCAAAATTGAGAAGTACACCCCATTTACAAGTCCTTACCTGGACTATTAGGGTTTGACGACGACGGTAGTTCCTGTGATGAGACCATTATGCCTCCAGTTTCAGGGTTTGACGATGGGACATCTTGAGAGGACACCAATATTGATGCGCTTTCGAGTCTCAGAGAAAGAAAATCACAGGACGACAAGAGCGCCTCCTGCGTCAAGGGTCAAGAAATTGACAGAAGTAAATCATCATCCTCGGATGGCACCTCCTCCACGCTAGAAGCATCTTGCAATGCATCACCGTAATCAAGACCTCCAGTCGGGAAATTCTCCGGCCAAATCTTCACAACCAGAAACATTTTCATTTCCAGCAATACCAACACCAGCGATTTGGCATCAAGTATCTTTGGCAGCACCAGCATCCTCATCGGCAACTTTGGTACCAACATTGCGCCCACTACTCAATGGAACATCATGAGCATCATCTCCACCACTAAGGACAACCTCACGCTCAACATCAGTAATCTGATGAAAATAAAAATTCAGAAAAAGTGAATAATATGAACAAAACTAACAATAAAAAATAAGCTACCAATAGGTGCACAGAAAAATAAACCTTGGAAGCATTCACAGCAACATCATCGAACTTGCTGCTGCTAACATTCAAAGCGACATCACCAACAGGCAAACAAGGCTCATCGCCAACAATAGGACCCTGATTCAAATGTAATGAGACAAAAAAACAATGCTATTATGAGCAACAATAAACGGTGTGGGATAGAAAAATGAACAAGCAAGACACATCGGTGCGCATGAAATTTTAAGAAAATATTAATAAACACAATGAAAATAAAATAACCTTGCACTTATCAGTGGATAGATCATTAACTCCACCGTCAATAGAACCCTCAACATTATGATTGGTCTCTTGCATGAAAATAAAAATTAATAAACAGATGTAGATCAGGAAGTTCAACTACAATCTTGACAATGAGAACAACATAGTAAAACATACAAACAACGAGGACTGACTCACATCAACAACAGGGGTGTTGCGAGCCAACATCGTTAAGACGCTGATCGTAAACATTAGCCTCGGTACAATCATCAGCCCTGCTGTCGGTGCGGCAACCTCATCGTGATCAATCTGCATGAAAGAAAATTATTAATAAATAGATGAACATGAGGAAGTTCAACTACAACACTGACATCAGGACAACAACATAAAAATTGCAAACACCAACGACTGACTCACATCAACATCAGGACGCTCAAAGCCAACATCATTCGTTTCGTGATCAAAAACATTAGCCTCAGTACCATCACCAGCCCTGCTGTCGGTGGCAGCAGCCTCATCCTGCTCAAACTGCTTGATAACAACATTTGCACTTTCTTCATATGGCTTGCAGCGAGAGTTTTGCGTAGTTCTGAAACGCTTCATGTTGTTCAACAGACGAACCGAGCTCTGAACTAGATTAGCGGCACCATCGCGCATATCACCGATTAAAATCCTCTCCATCTCAATGTAGTCAACAGCTTCCTCAGCGTTAAATTGATGACCTTCAGGAAGGATACCATTGATACAGCTCAAACGCTCAACTGTCGTTGGGACCTTTTGCAGCTCAGAACACACATTACTTAAGATATGCTCAGCGCGCTCCAATGCTGAAACAGCAACATCAATACCAAAACCCTGCCTCTGTGAAGCACTAGCATTACTAGGGCCAGGGGGCATAACCAGCACCCTCAACACCACGGCCATCCCTCAACTCATCGGGCAGAGATGAAAACTTCGGAACCTGAGACGACGGCATCTCCAGGACTGGCCGTTTATACACTCGGAAAAAAACAACCTCCTCTTGAGTTTTCCACTACAAAGAAAAGGGAAAATTAGTTAATCAATCAACGCAACACATAGGGAAAAATAAATCATGATATTAACAGATTTAAAATCAACACCACTAATAAAACTTTAATTGTCATTGCCAATTTGTTAGTATTTACCAACAGGCCGCTTGAACAAAGTTATTCAGTTCAACAACACACTAAACAACAAAGACTAAAAACCATACCTAAACCATACAAAATATAAATGACAACTCTACAAGACACATGTCCACTACAAGCAAAAAATAGCTATACCTAAAAATAAAAAAAAGGTCTGCAAGACACAAAACAAACAAAACTCACCGGAAGCTTCCCAAACACCCAAGTCTTTGGATCTGCATTGCCTTTTTTTTATCAAATCTGCATCAACCAGATCAGAAAGCTTGGCAGGATCCATGTAACATATGCGGGGGACTCGCATGTTAGGCTCCGCAGTTTTGCCACGGATAAGGCAGTCAAGGTACATTAGTACAGGCCCTATGGCATAGCCTGTGATTGCCTTCCCCATGGTATGACCACTTTCGTACTTGGAAACATCCCTTCTAAGCTCATCAACCATCAGCTGGCAATAATCCATATTTGCCATGTCCTCAAAGACGAGACCCTCAAACATTGCTGCCTCTCTGGAAACACGCCGGGCGACACCAGGCAACACAACCTTCATAAACACAATAATGAAGAACACTTTCAGAGCAAGGTCATCTTTGCTAGGATCCTTGACGAGCACCTTGAGCTTATTCCTCAAATCCTTTGTCTTGATATCTTTGTCCCTGCTAATGTCAAGCTCCGATCTTAACTTCATCAGAGCGTCGTCATATCCGTCCTCTGACGGCCTTGGCGCAGAACGACCACCACGAGGGAAACCAAATAATTGATGTATACCATCGCTAGTGATGCGAAGCTTCTTATTAGCCTCACCCATGTCAAGAGTCATTGTATCAGGATCTATCCTCAGGTACAAAACTCCCATCAGAGGGCGGGAAATGTTAGACTTCACCCTCCACCTGAAGATAGAACCAAAACCAGATGCATGAACCCTAGCCACATGCCGACTCTCGAGCAATTTAGCACAATCTTCAACCTCTCTCAACGAACATCGCAGCTTAAGTTCAATTTCCGTTGGTCACCTTCATCCAAGGCAACTTTTCCAGATTGCCTCCCACCGCTTGACCGGACTCATAACGCTAACATGCTGTAAATGAAAACAAAAAACCACACCTTAAAAAATGAATATAGAAAACAACAAAAGCATATGAATGCAAGTAAAAAGAAAAGAAAAGATTGCACAAGTTCAACTATTAAAACAACATCAAGTACCACCCCTCAATTGATGCAAACAATGATTAGCCTAACTCGGCATAATACCAGCGAAACACAATTAAATCATTGAAAGTACAACTAGTAAATCACATGCAGTACAAAACACAAACCACTGCAAACAATGAATATAGAAAACAAAACAAGCACACGAATGTAAGTAAAAAAAATATTGCACAAGTTCAACTATTAAAACAACATCAGTACCACCCTCAATTAATGAATACAATGACAAGCCTCACCTGGCTAGCATACCACCCCAAACACAAATTAAATCATTACAATTAATTACAATTAGTAAGTCACATGCACAACAAAACACATACCACTGCAAACAATGAATATAGGAAACAAAACAAGCATATGAAGGCAAGTAAAAAAAAGAAAAGTTTGCACAAGTTCAACTATTAAAACAATATCAGTACCACAATCAAAATAGATGCAAAACAATGAACAGCCTCACCTGGCCAGCATATCAACCCAAACGCAATTAAATCATTGCAAGTACAACTAGCAAGACACATGCAGTACAAAACACATACCACTGCAAATTCATCTTCTGAATCAACTTCAATATCATCTTCTTCAGATGCAGCATCTTCAGCTTCAACACAAGCACACATCTTCACACCTTTGTTCACTTTTGCAGGATGAACTTTACGCTTCTTATTTTCTTTGAACAAAGACCGCTCTTGAAGAGGAGACGAAGAAGGCTTCTTATTTGTCAATCCTCGTGGACTCCGACGAACAGAGGAGCCACCAAGTTTGCTTGGACCAATTTTCACAGCAACATTATCCGCATCAGCTTTGCTATTACCAGGTTGGGAAACAGCTTTCACACGTGGACTACGCCTCTGTGTGCCATCAGGATTTCGATCTGACATCTTCCTCTTCAAAACATCTTTCTTCTCCTTAACTCCATCACGATCAAACACTTGCGTCAAACGAGTTTGCATCAAGTTTGTCTTCACAGGCATGTCACTGCCATGAGATCCGACATGAACAGTTGAAAAACCCGCGTCACCACCTTCATCGCCTGCACATTTAGGAGCTTGAGCAACATCAACATCACTTTCTGGCACACAGGCAGCCTTTTGACGCCGTTCCAATTCCTTTCTCTTCTGGAATTCATACTTCTTCTTTCTTATCCTTTCGTCCTCGAGCTGTAACTGCATAGGAACATCCTTAGCTTGGGTAACAGGCTCAGTGCCATCTCGTTGAGGATCTTGCACTTATTCCGGCCCTATATTTACATAGCCAAGAAAGGCTCTGGCGATCATGCGTGACTGGCGGAGCGCCTATCATCTCACGCACGGCACTCTAAAATGCATGTTGGGTTGGGCCAGCAAGAAGACTTCGACTAGGGAGACGAAGAATGGAATTGAAAAAGGCAGCATAGTCTAAGATAACAGAATGGAACACCAACCAACAAGTAAGTGGTGGATTTGGTTGGAGTCTCATGAGAAGAAAAATCAGCGCTAAGCCTTTTAAAACGTCAATCCTTTTTCGCTTTAGCGGCCAAGGTCGATTCTTGAATCCCCTTTGAGACGAGTAATGCACAACCGCAAGCTGCCATCACCATCATCAACGTTAAGTGAATACATTCCATCATTAATATCTTTAACAACATCAGTAATGTCCTCTGGAACACCATGGCTGTCATTAACTGCATAAACCAATAACATAACCACGCACATAAAAAATTAAAACACAAATAACATTGCAGACACAAAGATAAATAAAGCGCATAGCATCAGACACAAAAGAAAATGGAACAACTGATGTAACTAAGCATATATATGTATTAAAGGCTGATAAAAATAGAGCAAATATGAGGGAAACACCAGCAACATTCCCAAGTTCTTCTAGAGGATTTGGTGTCTCAAAAATAACATTCACAAGATCTTGAAAGCGTTCTGATTTGTCAGAATTAGGAGGCACCGGCACTCCAACATCTGCAACAACATCATAATTAACAAAAAAGTACAAGAACAATCAATCAGTTCAACTATGTGAACACTACAAGTTCACCGAATAAAACAAATATGAACCCACCACTTGCAGAACAAACTTCAGAAAACACAACTCTTTCAACACCATACTAGTTCTTCATTGACTACTACAACCTATTCAAATGCCAGGACAGCAGTTCAAAATACACATGGTGATAAGTACTACATCATGTCTGCAGGTTGCATCAACTGCCAAAACCATACACGCCATACAATCCAGGACAAAATTAACACATATCAAAATACATACAACTTATAAAGTCGATACGACAACAACTGTACAACATAAAAACCAGATCTATTAAAACATCATCCAAAATACAGGGAAAATCACCTGCATTCAATTTGTCCGGACTGGATGATGTACCCATTGAGATCTACAGTCCTAAAATCTGCCGAACCAGATCTGCAAGACACATGAACAAAAATTAGGGATTTGAACTATTTTGAAACGAAGCACGCCATACAAAAGCAAAACTCTTACCAGCAAAGACAAAATCCGCCACGCAATCTAGTATCACTGCCTCCAAACGCTCGTTCAACAGTAAAGGAACCCTAGCGAGTGCAGCCTGGGACAGCAAAGAGAGCAAGAGATTAGAAATAGAGAGAAAATCTGAACATAAGAGGACGCAAGCAAAGTCAATGGCAGAACAAAACAGAACACCCGGACCTCCACACTTGGGGTTGAGCCCTCCGGCCGACGCTCCTGTGGCGAAACAGGAGTAACAACTCCCCCTCCGAAAAGAGAAGAAGAGGGGAACGAAGAAGGAATCGACTTGGGGACGGGAGAGGAGCGGAACGGGGAAGATCGGAGGTTAAAAGGTGAGTGGGAGGGTTAAAAGATGACTAGGAGAAAACGGACGGCTAAAGCCCACAACCGTGGCGAAGCCCACTATCTCTAGCCAGTTACAAAAGATAATACCAAAAATCAAATATAAATAAAAAAATAATATAGATGGTGAAAACAAACGGCTAAAGTACAAATAATAACTCACAACAGTACAAAAAAATTTATCAAACAAGTACAAATGAAAAAATAATTCATAACGGTCATGTTTTTCCCTAAAAATAAAGATAAGATAATGGGGCAAGTCATGTTACGGACTCGCCTCCGCATGCGACGCCGCGGCACGCCGCGTCGTCGCCTGCTACGGCTCGTTCCTGGCTCGGCCTCGCCGAGATTGGGAGGGGGTCCCACCCCCTCCCCCAGCTCGGCCTCGCTTCTAACGCAGCAGTCGCTCGTTTGACAGGCGCAGTGCGGTTATTCTATTTCCCCACCACGCACCCACACCCCTAAGATAGATAATGGGGCAAAGTCCATACAAGGAAGATGTGTCAGTACAACTATGCCCCTCGGTACGGTTCGGTGCGTGGGGCAAGTCATGTTTCCCCCACGCACCCACACCCCTAAGATAAGATAATGGGGCAAGTCATGTTACGGACTCGCCTCCGCATGCGACGCCGCGGCACGCCGCGTCGTCGCCTGCTACGGCTCGTTCCTGGCTCGGCCTCGCCGGGATGGGGGAGGGGGTCCCGACCCCCCTCCCCCCCCGGCTCGGCCTCGCTTAACGCTGCAAAGTCGCTCGTTTGACAGCGCAATGGCGGTTATTCTGTTCCCCCACCCCACGCACCCACACCCCTAAGATAGATAATGGGGTAAAGTCCATACAAGGAAGATTTGTCCGTACAACTATGCCCCTCAGATGCAGTTCGGTGCGTGGGGCAAATCATGTTTCCCCCACGCACCCACACACCTAAAGATAGAAACGCGGTTATTCTGTTTCCCCACGCACCCACACCCCCTAAGATAAGATAATGGGGCAAGTCATGTTACGGACTCGCCTCCGCATGCGACGCCAAGAAGACGCCGCGTCGTCGCCACTGGCTCGTTCCTGGCTCGCCCTCGCTTGATGGGGAGGGGTCCCAACCCCTCCCCGGCTCGACCTCGCTTAACGCGGCAGTCGCGCTCGTTTGACAAAGCGATGCGGTTATTCTGTTTTCCCCCCACCCACGCACCCACACCCCTAAGATAAAAATGGGGCAAAGTCCATACAAGGAAGATGTGTCAGTACAACTATGCCCCTCGGTACGGTTCGGTGCATGGGGCAAGTCATGTTTCCTCCACGCACCCACACCCCTAAAGATAGAAAACGCGGTTATTCTGTTTCCCCACGCACCCACACCCCCTAAGATAAGATAATGGGGCAAGTCATGTCATGGACTCGCCTCCGCATGCGACGCCATGCACGCCACGCCGCCTCCCCGCCACGGCCTCGTTCTGGCTCGGCCTCGCCGAGATGGGGGAGGGGGGGTCCCACCCTCCCCCGGCTCGGCCTCGCGCTAACGCGGCAAAGGCGCTGCTTGACAGTGCAGGCTGTTATTCTGCTTCCCCCACCCCACGCACCCACACCCCTAAGATAGATAATGGGGTAAAGTCCATACAAGGAAGATGTGTCAAGACAACTATGCCCCTCAAGCACGTTCGGTCGTGGGGCAAGTCATGTTTTCCCCACGCACCCACACCCCTAAGATAAGATAATGGGGCAAGTCATGTTACGGACTCGCCAAGATGCGACGCCACAGCACGCCAAGCCGTCAGCCAAGCACGGTCTTTTAGCTCGGCCTCGACGGATGGGTGAGGGGGTCCCCCCCCCCTCCCCGGCTCGGCCTCGCTTAACGCGGCAAAGGCGCTGCTTGACAAAGCGCAAAGCGGTTATTCTGTTCCCCCACCCCACGCACCCACACCCCTAAGATAGATAATGAGGCAAAGTCCATACAAGGAAGATGTGTCAAGACAAGTATGCCCTCTCGATGCAGTTCGGTCGTGGGGCAAATCATATTTCCACGCACCCACACCCCTAAAGATAGAAACGCGTTATTCTGCTTCCCCACGCACCCACACCCCTAAGATAAGATAATGGGCAAGTCATGTTACGGACTTGCCTCAGATGCGACGCCAAGCATGCACGCCGCCGCCACCGCCACGGCTCGTTCTGGCTCGCCCTCGCTTGATGGGGAGGGGGTCCCAACCCCCTCCCCGGCTCGCCTCGCGCTTAACGCTGCAAAGGCGCTGCTTGACAGCGCAAAGGCGGTTATTCTGCTTCCCCCCCCACGCACCCACACCCCTAAGATAGATAATGGGGCAAAGTCCATACAAGGAAGATGTGTCAAGACAACTATGCCCCTCGAGATGCAGTTCGGTGCATGGGGCAAGTCATGTTTCCTCCACGCACCCACACCCCTAAAAGATAAGCAAACGCGGTTATTCATTTTCCCCACGCACCCACACCCCTAAGATAAGATAATGGGGCAAGTCATGTCATGGACTCGCCTCCACATGCGGCCATGACGCCACGTCGTCTCCTGCTCTGGCTCGTTCTGGCTCGGCCTCGCCGAGATGGGGAGGGTCCCACCCCTCCCGGCTCGACCTCGCTTCTGTGGCAAAGGCGCTCGTTTGACAGTGCAGTCTTTGTTATTCTGTTTCCCCCCCCCGCACCCACACCCCTAAGATAGATAATGGGGTAAAGTCCATACAAGGAAGATGTGTCGGTACAACTATGCCCCTCGATGCAGTTGGTGCGTGGGGCAAGTCATCATTTTCCCCACGCACCCACACCCCTAAGATAAGATAATGGGGCAAGTCATGTTCACGGACTCGCCTCGCATGCGGCCTTGCCATGACGCGCCCGCGTCGTCGCCTGCTCTGACTCGTTCTAGCTCGGCCTCGGCGGGATGGGTGAGGGGTCCCTCCCCCTCCCGGCTCGGCCTCGCGCTAACGCGGCAGTGCGCTCGTTTGACAGGAGCGGTGCGGTTATTCTGTTTCCTCACCCCCCACCCCACGCACCCACACCCCTAAGATAGATAATGGGGCAAAGTCCATACAAGGAAGATGTGTCAGTACAAGTATGCCCCTCGATGCAGTTCGGTGCGTGGGGCAAATCATATTTCCCCCACGCACCCACACCCCTAAAGATAGAAACGCGGTTATTCTGTTTCCCCACGCACCCACACCCCCTAAGATAAGATAATGGGGCAAGTCATGTTACGGACTTGCCTCTGCATCTTGACGCCCGCGGCATGCAGCGTCGTCACACTCTGACTCGTTCTGGCTCGGCCTCGCCGAGATGGGGAGGGGTCCGACCCCCTCCCGGCTCGACCTCGCTACTGTGGCGGTCGCTCGTTTGGCAGTATGCTTGATGCGGTTATTCTGTTCCCCCACCCCACGCACCCACACCCCTAAGATAGATAATGGGGCAAAGTCCATACAAGGAAGATGTGTCGGTACAACTATGCCCCTCAGTGCAGTTGGTGCGTGGGGCAAGTCATGTTTCCCCCACGCACCCACACCCCTAATGATAGAAAACATGGTTATTCTGTTTCCCCACGCACCCAAACCCCCTAAGATAAGATAATGGGGCAAGTCATGTTACGGACTCGCCTCAAGCATGCGGCCTTGCCGCACGCCGCCGCGTCGTCGCCTGCTTCTGACTTCGTTCTGGCTCGGCCTCGCCGAGATGGGGAGGGTCCCCCCCCCCCCCGGCTCGGCTCGCGCTAACGCGGCAAAGGCGCTCGTTTGACAGCGCTTGATCGCGTTATTCTGTTCCCCCACCCACGCACCCACACCCCTAAGATAGATAATGGGGCAAAGTCCATACAAGGAAGATGTGTCGGTACAACTATGCCCCTCGGTACGGTTCGGTGCGTGGGGCAAGTCATGTTTCCTCCACGCACCCACACCCCCCAAAGATAGAAAGCGAGGTTATTCTGCTTCCCCACGCACCCACACCCCCTAAGATAAGGGGCAAGTCATATCACGGACTCGCCTCCGCATGCGGCCTTGCACGCCGCCGTGTCGTCGCCACTTCTGCCGGCTTTCGTTCTGGCTCGGCCTTGCCGGATGGGGAGGAGGTCCCCCCCTCCCCCGGCTCAAGATCGCGCTCTTGCGGCAATCGCTTCGTTTGACAAAGCGCAGATCACGGTTATTCTATTTCCCCCCCACCCCACGCACCCACACCCGTAAGATAGATAATGGGGCAAAGTCCATACAAGGAAGATTTGTCAGTACAACTATGCCCCTCGGTACGGTTCGGTGCGTGGGGCAAGTCATGTTTCCTCCACGCACCCACACCCCTAAAGATAGAAAACGCGGTTATTCTGTTTCCCCATGCACCCACACCCCCTAAGATAAGATAATGGGGCAAGTCATGTCACGGACTCGCCTCCGCATGCGACGCCACCATGCACGCCCGCGTAAATGCGCTCGCTATGGCTTCGTTCTGGCTCGGCCTTGCCGGGGCCGGGGAGGAGGGTCCCACCCCCTCCCCGGCTCGGTCTCGTGCTAATGCGGCAGTGCGCTCGTTTGACAGGCCCAGTGCGGTTATTCTGTTTCCCCCCCCACCCCACGTACCCACACCCCTAAGATAGATAAAGGGGCAAAGTCCATACAAGGAAGATTTGTCAGTACAACTATGCCCCTCGGTACGGTTCGGTGCGTGGGGCAAGTCATGTTTCCCCCACACACCCACACCCCTAAGATAAGATAATGGGGCAAGTCATGTTACGGACTCGAGCCCGTGGGCGAATCCCTAGTAATCTGCACACCTGCAGGGCCTGCCGTCCAGGGCCCACAGGTCAAGAGAGAGAGAGAGAGAGCGAGCGCCGTGTATAAGCGCTCTGGTAAGTGTTCACAGGAGTTCGACTGGTGAGCGTCAGCTGCGCTTATAAACAAGTCTAGAGCCCCTCGACTAGCGAGGTGGGACTAAACACATAGCTAATGCATGCGCCCGTGCTTTACACACAGCGAGAGAGAAGCTATCCGGGCCGAATACAACGACCCGGGCCGATGGCCCAACAAAGTACTTCGCCCCATTACAAAAATCCAGTAGATCACGCACGACAAATAAATAAAAAATGAAAATAATTAAAAAAAACTCACAAGAAAAATCAGTTAATAAACAAAAATATTGTGACAAAGTTCAAACACATCTCAATGGTAAGAAAAAAAAAAATATAAGATCAGTAAATAAAAATTTCAAAACGAATTTACAAAAAGTTCAACTACTACAATTCATAAGGTTCAAGTACAAAATAAAAAGAAAGTACTGTGCAGCGAAGATTAATTTTTTTTATAAAATACCAGAACTATCATTATTCGTATATAAAAAAGAAAAAAAAAACGTGCTCCAAAATTCATGTAAAAAATTAAGAAAAAAAATTATACAACAAACAAATTTGATTGGTAATTGACAGCCTAAAAGTAGAGCAGTACTATCATTAACAGAATGTAAGTTCAGCAAACTCAATAACTAAAGGGGGTTCTAAAAAATCATCAGCGTATAGCACCGTCTCCTAGTTATGAACATGAAAAATATACCAGCCAAAACAAAGGATGCCCATCAGTTCAACTATAGAAATTGTTCCAATACTAATATAAAGAATGTATAAATAAAACACTTATAATTGAGCAGAACAATAGGAAAAACATTACATAACTAGTTCCATACCATTCGATAAAACAATACAACTCAACCATCTCACATGCAAATGTTTTAAAAGAAAAATACTTCAACATAATCAACCATACACAAATCTCAAAGCCAAGGTCATTTGCCACATTTAAACCTACAACACATAAATTACGAGCGTCGAGAGTCGTCTTCTCTCAAGAACATAACCATAACCACATCACCATCCTCAAATCCAGACTCAGCCGCAAACTCCTTCCACCCGGTAGTTAGGTTGATGCAACCATCAAAGTCGATGTGGTAGGCAACATCCATCAAGCGATACCCATTCTTGTCGAAGTCTACATCTTGAACACACGGAACTAGGAGCAACAATCCTGATCCTGGGTGACATTTTCTGCAAATGGACATGGGAGTACAAAACAAAATGAACACCTGACATAACTGAATTTTTACACAGATATAGGAACGATTTGCATAACAAACTAAAATGGAAAAAATTTGAACCAAAACAATAACACAAAACTAACTAGACATGTGAACTGACTAAACTGAAAAATATACATATCAATACACCTACAGTAAAAACATCTATTCATAAACAGATCAGGGATTATACAAAAAATGGTTTAAATACTTTAAGTAATGAACAAATACACACGAAATCCCTGCTGTTAAAATCCAACAAAACCTAATTAAAAAATATAGACAAGCTATTCATAATACAAAACTGCAGATCAAGTCCATGGGTTTGAACGAAACCAACAAGAAAGTGAAAACAAAGCGAATAGAAACACATACCCATGATTCCTTCAAGTCACCATCCGTCGAGGCGACAAACATAGGGTGTCACGAAACCCATGGTTGCCGTCAGACAAACAAGAAAGTTGCCCACGCCACCGAGTGCAGTGAGCTCCAAACCAGACTTCGTACACACACATGTCGACTATCGCGCCATCTTTACCGAGCATCCGCATGAACAATCCTCCATCGAACACACAGGAACAGAGAAAAAGGCAACAAAGAGAAGAGAGAGGAACCTAGATCTGGTTCTGGAAGAATGAATAAAAGGGAGGGGAAGACTTGGCCACACACCACACATAGATGGATAATGTTTATAGTCAGGGACACTCGCAGACTATAAAAATAATAAATAGGCAGATGGGCAGCGAGCTGGTAGGAAATAGTTATTACACAAGCCATCCAACATTTGACCGCAAATCAGTTCAACTTCGAAAACCAAGCAGTTCAAAGGTGCACATGTCGAACATATCACGAGACAAAACAACACATTCGAGAGACAAAAAGCAAAGTTGAATTCATTTAGTCATTGAACGTCTGCTCCCTCACAACAAAAATCTTAAAACATAATATTCACTACTTGACCATAATGATCAAAGAAACGACGCCATTTTGCCCTGGTAGATGGATGTGGAGCCGTGGCTGATCTCGCCCTAGCCCAACTAATGATCTGAATATGGTTCCTTCCCCTGCCCTCTGGGAAAAGAAGCTCCAATTCATTGGAGTTGCAAGTATCCATCACCTCACGCGCAAGTCGTCTGTTGAACTCTGCCTCCAGTTCCTCCTCGGCAGCACGTCGCGCCATCTGCCTGCGCCTGCGCCTCCTCCTCCTCTGCTCCGCTACTGCAGCCCTCACATCTATGGCGTCCCCCTCCTCCTCTGTAACCTCTCCCAGCTCAGTATCCATCTCCCTTTTCTTTGATTGCAGCTCGTAGAATGAAACTGACAGAGGGCTCGGGCTTTATAATCAAAGTGCAGAGCCATGGGTGCGGCTCCGATGTCAACACACATTATCAAAACTTTGACACGACAGCAGTCCAACTACACATACGGGCATCAATTCAAAACAACACTGAAAAACACACAACTTAAATTACACAGCTTGACCAGATTACCCGAAATCGCAGCTTACAGTCATCCGCCATACACAACCTCCGCCAACGACAAAACAACATGGGAATCCGGGGTAGAAACAACTCAAAAAAGCAAAATTGACAACGCAAATCTTTTCGTACAGTCCTTATATCTCTCCCTGAAACACCAATTCAAAAGTAAAACAACAGAAAAAGAAGAACAAATTTCCATGGCGGGCGTGGAAAACGACCAAGAACACAAAAACTTGTAATCATAAATTACAGATGAAAAAAATCTCAAAAAACTGTAACATACCGATAATTCTCACATAAAAAACGACAAACACGACGTAATTTGAGGACCACGAACACCACAGTAAACACCGACGCCCAAAATCACGTCCGCCGCCAAAATGCCCACGCCGTCACCTCCGGTGACTACAGATCGCAAAACTCATCCAGCTGGCCAGACGCGTGGGAACCCTTACATGTCTCCTCTAGCAACGAATGGCCCGCAGCATCGCTACGGGAACGACCGAAGCTCCACGTTGCATCCCTGTTTCCGTCCATCGTGCACGCAGGAAGATCAGTTCTTGTTGAAAACACGTCGGTCAAACTGTGAACCACGTCGATCTGAAAGGGTAATAGAATAATATTTTGTTACAGCGTAGCAGAATAGCCAGATGTATATATATATATATATATATATATATATATATATATATATATATATATATATATATATATATATATATATATATATATATGTTTGTATATGAATGCGTAATCCAAAGATAGCAATCGTTGGCTTCAGCCCCCACGCAAATAATGCGGGGTGTTACATAAAAATATGCTTAATCACACTTCATCCAACGTCTTGGTCCATGAAGGAGGTGATCGCATACGTCGAACTAGGCAACCCGACTATATAGCTGTAACACTTTAAACTAGCGATGGGAATCTAATGTTGGGGCTACTATGTAGCCTGGTACATTCGCGTGCATCGAATACGACGCGTGTGTACATGACCGAAACGGTCCTTCGTTAATGCGGAGGGATCCCAAAGATTCCGATAAGTCTTCGAGTGGTTGAACAGTCTCTCGCTATATCATGACAGTCAGTTTTTAGCTTTCTCTACCGAGGTGCTCGTTCGGAATAACCAGGGCACAATCGCAGTAGTTCTCCTTTGGCCACCTTAGCCTATAATAACGGAACGTAAGGCGGCAAACCGAGGAGCCAGGCAAACCCAACATTTGACCAAAGACATGATTCGGAGCTGCTGCATATAAGGCCAAACTCGTGACGCCGAACACTCCCGAAGGTATTCGGACTTTATAATAGGCGATGGGCTCAAGAATGCCCATTCATTATATACCCTGTGTATCCAGGTACGTGCGTTAATCTGTCGTGGCGAGATGCCAAAAACGGCAGTATCCTCTGTGGGTATGGAACCCATGGGATGGTTAAACAACAAGAGGCAATAGAAAAGGTTTACACATGGGCTTAATCTAAAAAGAAACCTGTTGAACGAAGCCCTGCTGCACGTCTGCGCCTTTGTCTCCGTTGTGCCGTATCCTGGAAGGGTATCGCGTGAACATTGTCTGTGGGGAAAGGAAAAATCGTAGGAGAGTACAACGTAAGTATGCGATGGATGATAAAAGTGTAAGATGTTGGCCTGCCCGTAAGGTTGAGCCAAGTGTGGGGCTGTATTAAGTATTTATAGCCCCTGATGTCCACTATAGGATTACATATACGGTGCCCTGGTTTGATCTGGGCTACCAGACTTGTCTAAACGTGTCCTTGGTCTTAACGACCGGTCATATTTTTTGATGTTGGAGGTCGCTTATAGTCCGGCCGCGAGGGCCGTCGCGTGTTCCTCTGCGCGTGACGAGTGCTCCGTTATTCCGCTAACGGTGATGACGCCACGTGGACCGGGTATCTTAAGTGTAAGGTAGCCATAGTGCGGCAATGCATTGAAGAGGGCGAAGGCCGTTCTTCCGAGCACTGTGTGATAGTCGCTTTGGAAGGGTGCGATGATGAAGAGTAGTTCTTCGCTTCTGGAGTTGCCTGGAAAGCTGAATGTTACCTCTAGTGCGACGGAGCCTCTGCTATGGGCTTCAACGCCTGGTATCACCCCTTCAAAGGTGGTGTTCCTTTGGTTAATTCTGGATGGGCTTATCCCCATCCCGCGGACAGTGTCCTCGTATATTAAATTGAGACTGTTGCTGCCGTCCATGAGGACCCGGGTGAGACGGCGTGTGTCGATCGTTGGGTCAAGCACCAAGAAATGTGATCCGCCGCGCCGAATACTAGTCCGGCCATCCAAGTGATCGAAAGTGATCGGATAGGACATCCAGTAGTTAGATGTGAGTACGATGGGCTCGATAGCGAGCGTGGCTCTATGCGCGCGTTCGTGCCTCCTCATGGATGTGTGAGTCGCGTGGATCATGTTCACCGTTTTAACCTCTAGCGGGAATTTTTTCTGTCCTTCAGTGTTAAATTCGGCTGGCGAGGTTCATCCTCGTCTTCACTCGGTGTTTCCCTTCCCTTGTGTTCGGCATTTAGTTTGCCGTCCTGCTTGAAGACCCAGCACTCTCTGTGCGTGTGGTTTGCAGGTTTGTCAGGGGTGCCATGAATTTGGCATAGTCTGTCTAGGACTCTATTCAGACCGGACGGTCCCTCTTTGCTGCCTTTAGATGGCTTATTTTGCTGATTAGGTCGAGAGCCCCTGAATCCGGCATTAACCATCGTGTTATCCGGGCTCTCTTCCTTGTTTTGGCGTTTTTTTATGACGCCGTGGCTTCACGTTGCCATCGCTTATTCCGGATGTTCTGGGGTCGCAGGTGCCTTTACGGGCTAGCCAGCTATCTTCTCCCGCGCAAAAGCGGGTCATAAGGCTTGTTAGGGCTGCCATTGTCCTTGGCTTTTCTTGGCCGAGGTGTCTGGCGAGCCACTCGCCACGGATGATGTGTTTGAATGCCGCTAAGGCTTCGACATCCGGACAGTCAACAATTTGATTCTTATTAGTGAGGAATCTGTTCCAAAACTTGCGGGTGGATTCTCCGGGCTGTTGGACTATGTGACTTAAGTCGTCAGCATCCGGAGGCCGGACATAGGTCCCTTGAAAATTGGCCCGAAAGCGTCCTCGAGTTCCTCCCAGCTCCCGATTGAATTTTCGGGGAGGCTTTTCAACCAGTGCCGAGCTGGTCCCTTCAGTTTGAGGGGGAGGTATTTGATGGCGTGAAGGTTGTCCCCACGAGCCATATGTATGTGCAGGATATAGTCCTCGATCCAGACCCCTGGGTCTGTCGTTCCGTCGTATGCCTCTATGTTCATAGGTTTAAAGCCCTGTGGAAATTCATGGTCCAGTACTTCATCGATAAAGCACAGGGGGTGAGCAGCCCCTCTGTATCTGGACGTGTTGTGGCATGCCGTCGGCTATTGTTGTGTCCGGTGTTTATTCCGGACTGGTATTCGATTTGCATAATTGTTTTGGTGACCATAGTCCCTCGCCGGGGTGCGTCCTTTGGATCCATAAATGGACCTCTCCGCACCGGCTTTCTTATTCAGGTGTTCACGTGGATCGTGCGCGGCGTCGGTAGCCGCTTTATTGCGGTTATGAAGTGGTACAGCTTCGTCGTCGAATTCTGGCAGTAGCTTGCGTTTTGGATAGCTCTTTGTATGGCGATCATCGCCGTATCTTTCTTCAGTGTCTAGCACTTTATTCCATCTCCTGTTGAGTGTTTCCTGTGCGGCTTTGAGCCATTGCTTCTGCTTCTTTAGACTTCTAGCGGTGGCCATAAGCTTTCTGTGGAGGTTATCTCGTTCCACGTGTTTTTCCGGGATTGCATCATTATCCGGACTGTTTTCCTGTGCTGGTTCGTTTTGATGACCTCGTCTGTCAGGATCATTGTCCTCGGGCGTCTACTCCGAACTGTGTTCAGGGCGACCTGGTTCGTCCTGCTCCATCGCTGGGTCCGTATGGTCGTTGTTGCCTTCGGAGTTGATTGTAGTGTCGATCCCTCTGGTGCTCTTCTCACTATTTTTGTTGTTGCTGGACTTAGAACGGCATCTGCGCCGTTGCTTTGGCTTTTGTCCGGGGGTTTTATCGTCCGGATGCCTTTGTCCTCTTTGGGCGTATCTACCATGTATATGTCGTGTGATGAGGGGGAAGTCCGGCGCCCCACAGATTCTGAATCTTCTCCTGCATCGTCGTCCATACCGTCGATGTCACGTCGGTTAAATCATCGACCATGGCTATGAAGTGGGTGGTGGGTGGGCAACGAATTTCTTCGTCGCCTGCTTCCCACTCGAACCGGACATAGTTTGGCCCAGAAATTTCTGCCAAAGAGAGAGTTTTCAATGAGTTCGGCATGTCGCCAAAGGCTGAGTGCTGAAAGATGTCTGCTGTCGTGGATTTGTCACGGCAGATGTCCTTAGTGTCAGGACTTAGTCACGAGGCCAACGCATCTATGTGGTAGCTTGAGAGGGGTTGAGCGGAATCGAGAGACGCAACACAAGACAGGGATTTAGACAGCTTGGCCCCGGAAACATCATCCGGTAAAAACCCTACATCTTTGTTTGAGGCTAGGTCTCATTATCATCACGAGGAGTCGCCAAACCGGCTCTCCTCTTTGTGTCTAGCTCTAAGATTGTTTCTTCTTGCTTGTAGCTTGTCCCCCTTTGGGGAGCCCTGCCCCTCCTTATATATGTTGAAGGGGCGGGTTACATGACTAGTCCTGGTAGGATTAGGATTAATCTATTACAAGTGGAGTCCTAGTCTTGCTTCCTTTGTAGGAGAAGTCCTTACGCTTTCCTCATAAACCGGCCCACCATTAACCGTGAACCGGCCTTCTGGGCCTTGGGCCTCGTCATCCATCTAACCCGCCCACCGGGTTACTAATGAACCGCCAAGACCGGGCGGGTAGCCCGTGAACCGCCAAGATCCAGGCGGGTTACCAGTGAGTCATCCAGTCCGGCCGGGTTATACTTCCGGCCGGTTTACGCCACGGGGTATATCCCCGACATTAGCCCCCAGTTTAATTTGGATTTATCCATGTTAAACTGATCCTGTAAAATAAACACAAGAACAAACTTGACAGGTTGTGCTCCGGGTTAAGAATTCTTGTAGACCGGCACCTGATCACCCTTAAGTCCTTGTCATTTCCTTCTTGTAGAAAATCCAGGTCAATAAGCCAGCGTCGTACTCAATTTGCTGACATTGGTTTCTCACAGAAAAATATTGTGAAGAATAATCCACTTGAGTCGGCTTCCAAAGCGCCGGTTTAAGAAATATTGGTCTTCAAATATTCATCTGATATTCAGCCGGTTTGAAGATGTAAAAACTTGCCAATGTAGCCCCCAGTGCCGGGTTATTATGCTTGCAGCAACCTGGGACTTGTAATTGCCTTATACTCATAAAAACTTCAACCAATGTAGCCCCCAAGGGCCGGGTCATTACACATTAATGAGCAGGGACTATGTAGATATGATCATGTAGACTTGAATTGTTGATAGGAGCAATTGGTAGCCCCCAAGGGCCGGCTCATTATGATATGATGAGTCGGGTCTTCAATAAGATGAGCAAAAATGACTTTGCATTAGCCCCAAGTGTCATGGTGCATGCTCGCAGGCGACATGAGACTTGCATATTTGATATAATCTCAACTTTGAATAATGTAGCCCCCAAGTGTCGGGTCGTGAGCCCGCAGGCGACTTAGGACTATTCCTTCCATTGCAGAATAAATCATATTCATATCCATTGCGCTAAAGCGACTTTTGAAAACCTCAATCATAATATTAATAACCATAATAAAATCCAGCCATGTTGGCTAATTGAATAATATAATCCAACGATTTATAAGCGCATGATTCAATGGCGCAATCCAAATATATAGTGGCGACTTATAGTCCAAAGCCAGGCGGTTTAATAAACACGGACAATTTCTCATCATAGGCTGGCGATTTATCGTCTTAAAGCCAGCCGGTTTAATAAGCGCCGGTGATTTATAATCATGCTTTATTCAACCTGTTTACGCATACAACAAGTTTAAAGTGTCCCAGCGGTTTACACGGATGAATCATAATGCCCAACATATAACCCAGGTTTATAACCAAGGCTGCACTTAAGAATAATCAAATATGAAATATATCATACCGTGACATTGAATCACATCGTTGGTTTACCAACTTTTGTAGTAGAGTAATAACCCAAATTTTGAGTCTTGAACTCCTTCCATATTGTGCGGTTTATGATAACCGTGCATCGGGTTGTGATAAACACGGATTAACCACATATAATCTTTGGCGGTGATAGTCGAAACCAGACCAGGCTGATAGTCTCGGATTATGATTTGATCATGTCTTGACAATTTGTAATTGAAAGTCAAGCGGGTTAATGAACACGGTTTACTCCATAATAAGATGGTAACATAAAATCAAACCGGGCAGATAGTCTCGGATTAGGATTTGACCGTGTTCCGCCAATTTGTAATTGACAGTTTGAACGGATTAACAATGTCGGTTTAAAAACGCAATGAAGTAAAAGTTTTGTAGCAAAAAGAACAGAATTCAAGCAAAGGCAAAATAAAACCATTGCAAATGAGGCTTTCTTGAGCGATCGGATGAGTGTTACCATGGTGGGACACGACCAAGCTCCCAATAAGGTGTAGCCATGGTTCAAGTCAGCCAGTCCCCAAGCTGAAACCGTGGCATTATGCCGATCAAGTGGCATGGCAATGGTTGGGTTCGACCAAGCCCCCAAGTGACTCTATGGCCTTAGGCCGTGACTGGTTCAGACTTGACCATGTCCCCAAGTGATCTGGTGGCTTTCGCCTATCAAAAGGTGTTGCATTGGTTCGGACACGACCAAGCCCCCAAGTGATGTTGTGGCACTAGGCCGACCAAGAGGCGTGGCTATGGTTCGGATACGACCAAGCCCCCAAATGATCAATAATATGATAAGCCAATAAGGCATGATACCCATGTTTGAACCGCGCATCAAGGCAGCAGGTCCTCTTTGGCACCCTTTAACTTTTGCAAGAGATAAATCCTTCTTGAACCGGACATTAAACCGGATATTGAGAGCTTCAAAGCTTTGTGGGAGACTTCTTTCCCTTGAACCGGATTTTAAACCGGAATCCCTCTTTTTAAGCCGAAAATTTTCTGACGGCCTTTAAATTTGCACCAATATGGCGGCTTAGGGTCCTGCATTAGACAACTTTGCAGGCCAAAGTAATTGCTCTTTTAAAGAAGGCAATATATAATATAAAATATATTGGATGGATTTCACCTGATATATCATGCCAAGGGTTATTCACCGTGGAGTTGATGCTCACCATGGTGAAGCTGAAATTAATGACGGCCGAGTCGGCCACGGCGTTGTAAACCGAGAGTCGGCTGCGGGCGTCGTAAACCGAGAGTCGGCCGCGGGCGTCGTAAGCCGGTGCGGACGGATAGTCGGCTGCGGGCATTTGTAAACCGGCGCGGTCGATTGTCGGTGTAGACAAACGCCAGCAATGTGCTCTCCGTATCTGTGGCATGATAGCCACTCTTATAATGAGTAATTTTCCTGCACAAAGATCACAAACGAGAGTAATTGTTCTCGAAAGAATGAAGAAATATCATAAAAATTGATCGGATGACGGATGATCCGTTCAATGCGACAGAGGCGGCTCAATGCGGTCCCGGTGGCTCAACACAGCAGAGGCGTCTCAACCGACGACCTGAGGCCCGCGGCCGACGGCGGCTTAGAGTGGCCCCGTGACTCTAGTAATTGCTTGGCATAGTAAGCGCCGCGGATGGACATGCGGCCATATGTTGATGTAGACCGGACTGCGAGACAAGTGGTTTGCACATGTTCATTGAGCAGCATGACACGGACGAATGCTAGTGCGTAATCATCAGCACACTCTGTATCCGTGATATAACCACCTTTTGTAATGGATAATTATCCTGCATGTCAAAATAAACCAAAGCAATTGTTCTCTTGACAAAAACCATATATACCATTTCAAAAATAGACGTAGATGGATATCACCTGGTTATGGTACGACTCATCCGCCGTCAACAGAAAAAACTTCCTTTTCACAACCAGCCCTCTGACGGGTCACGCAAAGGGCGAGGTGGCCTGCCTCAGAGGCTACAACAGAGTTGACGAAGAAGCTGGGGGCACGGGCCGCAGTTTTGCTTGAAGTGCAGCTTCATGTGACGAACAGTAGCACAAAAGTAATACTACTTTAATTGATTCTGACGTGAGCACTCTACTAGTACTTGGCGGATGAATTGTTTTTCTTCATGTGGAGGAAGCAGCAGAAGCGGTACTGTAGCTTCATAAGTCAGTCATTCTCTGCAGCGCTCGTAGTAGTATCTTTGCGACAACAGATCACTTTTGACCACCAGGTCCGTCCCGGTATCTACGGAAGAAATACTCAGATTGCTTGCAGCAGCATACATGAACATCCCCGACTTGGCTACTTCCTCAATCCATGTGTCCACATAAACTTTTGCTGTCTTTTTCTTCTTCAACGGTCTGAGCCATTCTATGGCGTAAAAGGAACGAGCTGAGGCGGCTCGGGGCGCCGGACCACGGCAGAGCAGGGCGCGATGGCGGAGTCACGTAGCGAGCGAGTATAGCGGCGACTCCGTGGTAATAACAACCGAGCAATGGGGCGGCTTGAAAGCAGCACGGCAGCTCGGGCCGCTGGGAGACGAACCGAACGCCGCGAGGGTGGAAGCGAGTAGCAGGAATGCGGGGACGGTCCGACGGGCGGCTCGAGGCTCTGGTGGAAGTGATCTGGAGTTGCGGCGATTTGAAGCTCTGGCGGAGACAAAACGGCTGCTCGGTTGTGGAGGAAAACGGTCCGCGGCAGAGGCTGACTGGCGAGGCAGCTCACACCGTGGCGGAGAGGGCGGCTCGGTGTCGGAAAGGTGCCTGAAAGGCGAGGTGAGTTGCATCAGAGGCAACAGCATAGGTGACGGGGACGCGGGTCACAGCCAGCGCGGACGGGTCAGCGGCGAGCTGATCCGGGGCGGCGCGAAGCCCGCGGAGCACCCGGCCGGAGCAGCGGCGGGCGGCTTGGTCCCGCTGTGATTGAGGCGGATGGGCGAGCGGCTCAGGGTCGGTCAATGGAGGCACGTCGGCAAGCCCGCAGTGAAGGCGGCGACTCGCCGGTGCGGCGGCTTGAGGAAGCAGAAAAGGTACAAAGGGGACCCGGTGTGGACGCGCAAGGGCGCAGAGCGACAGCGGAAACATGGCCGGCCTGCGACTACGGCGAGTTGGAGCAGCGGCGGCTTTAGGCCCGGCGATGGTCGTGTCAACGCGGGCGGGTCTCGCGCAGGGTGATGTAGCAACGGCTCGGCCGCAGAGGAACGACACCGTAGATGCCGACGTGGGCTGCGAGCCAGTGGCAGAGGCAGAGGCAGCCGCGCTGGCCAAATGCGCGGGCAGAGGCAGCCGCTGGCTCTAAGGCGTCCGGCGGAATCGACCCTAGGCAGGGGCGAATCGCAAGCGAGTTCTTGGCTGCAATGTTCAATCCGGGCTGTACCTAATGCTTGGCCATGACCTTTCCGTGAGCTGATCTTGTTAGAGCTCACGTGCCAATAGTAATAGTAGCACTACTACTAATACTTGGCCATGACTTTTCCGTGAGTGTAGCAACAGCAATGATCAATTCAATCTTCTTGGGAGTTGCTCCAGTCGCTGTTCGTTGCTTTTGTTTATCCGGCGAGTAGCAAAGAGTCCGGTCAGGACACGACTAACTTGCTAAATCAGATATCATCTCGGTTTGTACGGCGACCGCTGCAACAGATGTTGATTTGTTTATCGCTGTATCCTGCATCTGGGTCGTGGCATTTTTTTTAGAGCTCATGTGAGCAAGTACAGGTTTCCAAGTAGTATTCGTGGTAGGAGTAGCACCAGCAGCTACGAGTTGACGACCCCGGCACTTGAACAGTACATGATAGCACAAGGCGACTTGGGAACCCGACGGCTTGATGTAGACGCGCCGGTAGTTTTGGCGGATTGACGACTTCTGCTGCTGCGTACGAATCGACTCAGCACAAAAAATACTTGTCGGTCTCGATAACGTCCGACTGCGCCGAATTAAAACGATCTTGCTTCGGATTGATGGATCGTCAGGTCGCATCGGCGGCGGCTCACGCGACGCTGCAACCCTAATTTCTCCGACTGCTCATTGATGGCGTAGATCCTTTCTTCATCCGAAAAATTGTGAACTTCACGATCCCTGAAAGAAATCCCTCCCAAGAACTCAACAGCACAGTGCGCAGGCCCCATGGTGGGCGCCAACTGTCGTGGATTTGTCACGGCAGATGTCCTTAGTGTCAGGACTTAGTCGCGAGGCCAACGCATCTATGTGGTAGCTTGAGAGGGGTTGAGCGGAATCGAGAGACGCAACACAAGACAGGGATTTAGACAGCTTCGGGCCCCGGGAAACATCATCCGGTAAAAACCCTACATGCTGTTTGAGGCTAGGTCTCATTATCATCATGAGGGAGTCGCCGTAAACCGGCTCTCCTCTTTGTGTCTAGCTCTAAGATTGTTTCTTCTTGCTTGTAGCTTGTCCCCCTTTGGGGAGCCCTGCCCCTCCTTATATATGTTGAAGGGGCGGGTTACATGACTAGTCCTGGTAGGATTAGGATTAATCTATTACAGCCTTGCCGCCTTCTAGCAGCCGGCCAGTGGGACTGCCGGCCAAGAGGAGGCGGCCCTGTGTCTTGGATGTTTGAGGGCTCAGTCGGCCCGATATTTTTTGAAGTGCCAGGGGGAGCCGGTTTGGCTACCCATGGTCATTTTGTCCGACAGTAGTCCCCGAAGCTGGTCGGGCTTCGCGGCTGAAAGAGGGACGAGAAGCCCAAGCAGCTTCCTATCTTGAAGAGCTGACAGCTAGGAGACGGCCTCGATTAGTCGCGCCGTCTAGAAAGATTTGGAGTCTAAAGGCGGGAACCAGCTGGCGCGCGCGCCGGGCGCCGGACCGGCCTCCCACCGTGTGCACGCCACGTGGCACTCTTCGGCCGGACCAGCCTACCAGCCCACGCACGCGACGGGACGCTGCTGCAGGCCGGGGCCCACCACTACCATGCCTCGGCCCACGTGCGGATACTCTACGTCCGAGGCGGACGGTTGGCATTCCAACGGCAGTTTCCGCATGCCGTTAAGGCGCAATAATCGCAGGTCGTGGGGGAGTGGGCGCAGTTAATCCCATGTCCCCCATGTTTTGCCCCCTCGGCTTCGTCGCACCGAGGCTATAAATAGGGGGAGGGGGGGAGCGACAGACACACGCACGCTCGCCTCCCACTCCGCCATTTTCTTCTTTGTCTCCTTCTTTGTCGCCACTGCTGTTTGTCGCCGCGCCGCTCGACCAGCCACCTTGTCGCACCGTAGCTTGCCCCCGCGGGGTCGCGCTCTTCACCGTCGCTGCACTTTCTTCGTCAACCTCTCGCCTTCATGGCGCGTGCTGGAGCCTGGGACGGCTCCAACGTCCATGAAGACCACATCGGTTTCCTCCACAAGACGCGGCGGCTGCCCGGCGAGGACTACGTGAGGGTCCACCTCGCACCGGAGCGGGAGATCTCGCCGGCGCCAGAGGAGGGCGAACGGGTCATCTTCCGCTTGCACTGCCTGCGCGGCCTCAGCCTGCCGGCGAGCGGCTTCTTCCGGGCCTTCCTCGAGTTCTAAAACCTCCAGCCGCACCACCTCACCCCGAACACGGTGGTGCTGCTGTCCGCCTTCGTCACTCTGTGCGAAGGCTTTCTCGGTGTCCTCCCCACCATCAAGCTTTGGGGGGAATTCTTCTACTCCAAGCTCGGCACCGTCGTCAAGAGCGTGCCGGCTCAATGCGGCGCCTTCGTCACGGTGCGAAGGCCGGGGGCCGACAACCCATTTCCTTCCATCGCACTGATCCAGTCGGTGAAGATGTCGCAACAGTCATACTTCTACGTGAAGAGCATCTTCGTGGAGGGCGACTGGGTCAACCTGCCGGCTTACGTAGCTGGCCTGCCTGCTGGGAAGCGGCCCAACTGGTCGTATCGTGCTAGGACGCTGTCGCCTTTTGGAGCCGCCGCCATCGCGCGGCTCCGGGTGTTGATAAAGTCGGAGGGCCTGACCGGGCCCGACTTGCTGACCGCCTTCATGGCGCGCTGGGTGCTCCCGCTCCAGGGCCGCCCTAACATGATCTGCCAGATGAGCGGGCATCGAGACCCAAGCCGGCTATGCACCAAGGAGATGCCTCACGTAGAGGTAGCTCATATGGTGAACTACCTTGCGAACGGCAAGCTCACGGAGGAGTGGCGGTTCGGCAAGGAGCCGTATTCACGCGAGGCCCCCCGCCTATGGTAAGTTTCCTTTTCTTCTCTTTTTTTCTTCTGTTGCTGAGTTCTGCTTGGCCGACTCGACCAATCAGCTTATGGAATAGAGCCCCCTCCTCCAGCCGACAGCCGGCGCCACGGGGCTGGAGCATCAATTTCTCCCCTACCGGGTGCAGAGTGATGTGGACGACCCTGACTTGGGGGCGGCCGCCTTAGCCGACGACGCCGTGGGAGGAGGCGGCGAGGTAGGCGGCTCGGGGCTCAGAGCCGGCCTCGAGGACTGGCCAGACGACAACGCGGGAGAAGTTGCCCCACGCCGCCAGTCGGCGTCCGACCAGCAGGGCGCGAGCTCGTCTGCCACGCCGGCTGCCCAAGGCGGCGCGCAAAAGCGCCGGGCCGCGCCGATCCTGTTCGGCAGCCGGCCGAAGAAGCCCAAGGGCTCGGCTGCGGTGACCAAGCGGGATGAAGTGACCGCGAAGGCCACCCACTTCCGCAAGGTAGTGAAGGAGCCGTAGATGGTTTCCGCGTAAGTACCGACTCCCTCACGTATTTTTTCTTCCTTCATGCCAATATGCTTCTGATTTTTCTTTGTCTTGTATAACACAGAGCTCCGCTTTCTCTCGAGCGGTCTGTCGCTGCGTCCGTGGTTGGGGCAGCGGGAGGCTCCACCAGCACCCACCGCGTGGACCCTCGCACCGAGCTTCAGGCGGCGACGGAGCGGAGCGTGCGGGAGGCGCGCGAGGAGCGGGAGGCGGAGCAGCAGAGGGCGGCTGCCGCAAAGGCAGCGCAGGAGGAGGCGGGGGAGACGGTGAGGGCGCCGGCCGAAGCGGTGGCCCAGGCCCGGGCAGACGCTGCAGCCGTGGCGCGGGCGAAAGAAACCTTGCGTAACCAGCCTCCGCATCTCATCATCCCCCTCCACTCCGTGGCGCCTGAGATCCCGGTGGTGCCACCAGAGGGAGCCGGCGGCGACCAGCCGGCGATGGAGAGGGAGGAGGGCGACGTCGTCGCCCCGGAGAAGGAGGCGGCCCCGTCAGCACCAACTGCTGCATAGCAAGGAGGCCAACCCAGCGCGCCGCCTGTGCCGTCAGCCGGAGGTGAGCCGGCTACGAGGGCGGACCTCGTGGTCCGATCTCTGGCACGCTAGCGCGCAGGGAAGGCGACTTCTGCTCCGGACCCGCAGAAGGCCGGGGGCTCAAGCTCATCGGCCCATGAGCTGGAGACGGCGAGCGTCAGCTCGCCAGGGTGGACGTGATACGTCTCCAACGTATCTATAATTTTTGATTGCTCCATGCTACTTTATCTACTGTTTTGGACTATATTGGGCTTTATTTTCCACTTTTATATTATGTTTGGGACTAACCTATTAACCGGAGGCCCAGCCCAGAATTGCTGTTTTTTGCCTTTTTCAGTGTTTTGAAGAAACATAATATCAAACGGAGTCCAAACGGAATGAAACCTTCGGAAATGTGATTTCTCACCGAACGTGATCCAGGAGACTTGGAGCCTATGCCAAGGAACAACGGAGGCGGTCACGAGGGTGGGGGGCGCCTCCCCCCCCCCCAGGGCGCGCCCCCCTGCCTCGTGGAACCCCTATTGCTCCACCGACGTACTCCTTCCTCCTATATATACCTCACGCACCCCAAACGATCGAACAGGAGCCAAAACCTAATTCCACCGCCGCAACTTTCTCAGTATCCACGAGATCCCATCTTGGGGCCTGTTAGGAGCTCCGCGGAGGGGCATCCATCACGGAGGGCTTCTACATCATCATCAAAGCCTCTCCGATGAAGTGTGAGTAGTTTACCTCAGACCTACGGGTCCATAGTTAGTAGCTAGATGGCTTCTTCTCTCTTTTTGGATCTCAATACAATGTTCTCCCCCTCTCTCGTGGAGATCTATTTGATGTAATCTTCTTCTTGCGGTGTGTTTGTTGAGACCGATGAATTGTGGGTTTATGATCCAGCTTATCTATGAATAATATTTGAATCTTCTCTGAATTCTTTTATGTATGATTGAGTTATCTTTGCAAGTCTCTTTGAATTATCCGTTTGGTTTGGCCCACTAGATTGGTAGTTCTTGCAATGGGAGAAGTGCTTAGCTTTGGGTTCAATCTTGCGGTGTCCTTTCCCAGAGACAGAAGGGGTAGCAAGGCACATATTGTATTGTTGCCATCGAGGATAACAAGATGGGGTTTTTATCATATTGCATGAATTTATCCCTTTACATCATGTCATCTTGCTTAAGGCGTTACTCTGTTTTTAACTTAATACTCTAGATGCATGCTGGATAGCGGTCGATGAGTGGAGTAATAGTAGTAGATGCAGAATCGTTTCGGTCTACTTGTCATGGACATGATGCCTATATACATGATCATACCTAGATATACTCATAACTATGCTCAGTTCAGTCAATTGCTCAACAGTAATTTGTTCACCCACCGTAGAATATTTATTCTCTTGAGAGAAGCCACTAGTGAAACCTATGGCCCCCGGGCCTATTCTCATCATATCAATCTCCATCACTTTCAATACTTGCTCTGTTTTTACTTTGCTTTTTACTTTTCAGTTTGCATCTATATACCAAAAATACCAAAAATATTATTTATTATCTCTAGCAGATCAAACTCTCGTAAGTGGCCGTGAAGGGATTGACAACCCCTAATCGTGTTGGTTGCGAGTAGCTATCATTTTGTGCAGGTACGAGGGACTTGTGCATGGTCTCCTACTGGATTGATACCTTGGTTCTCAAAAACTGAGGGAAATACTTACGCTACTTTACTGCATCATCCTCTCCTCTTCGGGGAAATCCAACGCAGTGCTCAAGAGGTAGCAAGAAGGATTTCTGGCGCCGTTGCCGGGGAGGCTCACGCAAGAGCAAGTCAACCGTACCAAGTACCCATCACAATCCCTATCTCTCGCATTACATTATTTGCCATTTGCCTCTCGTTTTCTCTCTCCCACTTCACCCTTGCCGTTTTATTCGCCCTCTCTTTCCCAATCTCCTCCTCTTTTTCCTTTTTCCTTTTCCTCATCCGTTTGTTTGGTCGTGTGTTGGATTGCTTGTTTGTCGCGATGGCTCAAGATGCTACCAAATTGTGTGACCTCACCAATACCAATAATAATGATTTCCTTAGCACTCTGATTGCTCCTCTTGCCAATACTGAATCTTGTGAAATCAATACTGCTTTGTTGAATCTTGTTATGAAAGATCAATTCGCCAGCCTTCCTAGTGAAGATGCCGCTACTCATCTGAATAGCTTCTTTGATTTATGTGATATGCAAAAGAAAAAAGATGTCGATAATGATGTCATTAAGTTGAAGCTATTTCCTTTTTCGCTTAGAGATCGTGCTAAAGCGTGGTTTTCATCTCTGCCTAAAAATAATATTGATTCTTGGAACAAGTGCAAAGATGCTTTTATCTCTAAGTATTTTCCTCCCGCTAAGATTATCTCTCTTAGGAACGATATTATGAATTTTAAGCAACTTGATCATGAACATGTTGCACAAGCTTGGGAGAGAATGAAATTAATGATACGTAATTGTCCTACTCATGGTTTGAACTTGTGGATGATTATACAAAAAAAAATATGCCGGATTGAATTTTGCTTCTAGAAATCTTTTAGATTCAAGCAAGGGAGGCACTTTTATGGAAATCACTTTAGGAGATGCTACTAAACTCCTAGATAATATTATGGTTAATTATTCTCAATGGCATACTGAAAGATCTACTAATAAACAAGTGCATGCGATAGAAGAAATTAATGTTTTGAGTGGAAAGATGGATGAACTTATGAAATTATTTCCTACTAAGAGTGTTTCTTCTGATCCTAATGATATGCCTTTGTCTACCTTGATTGAGAATAATAATGAATCTATGGATGTGAATTTTGTTGGTAGGAATAATTTTCGTAACAACGCGTATAGAGGGAATTTTAATCCTAGGCCTTATCCTAGTAATTCTCCTAATAATTATGGAAATTCCTACAACAACTCTTATGGAAATTTTAATAAGATGCCCTCTGAATTTGAGAATAGTGTTAAAGAGTTTATGAATTCACAAAATAATTTCAATGCTTTGCTTGACGATAAATTGCTTAAAGTTGATGATTTGGCTAGGAACGTTGATAGAATTTATCTTGAGGTTGATTCTTTAAAGCTTAGATCTATTCCTCCTAAGCATGATATCAATGAATCTCTCAAAGCTATGAGAATTTCCATTGATGAGTGCAAAGAAAGAACCGCTAGGATGCGTGCTTCCAAAGATGCCTTTATTAAAGCGTGTTCTTCTAATTCCTATGAAAATCAAGATGAAGATCTAAAAGTTATTGATGTGTCCCCTATTAAATCTTTGTTTTGCAATATGAATCTTGATGAAACTGAATATGATCTTCCTTTACCTAGAAGGCGTTCTAAGAATTCGGAGTTTTTAGATCTTGATGATGAAATTGATAAAAGTGGGATTGAAAGAAATAAAAATCTAGATGTTGCTAAACCCACTATATTGGATCTCAAGGAATTTAATTATGAAAATTGCTCTTTAATTGATTGTATTTCCTTGTTGCAATCCGTGCTAAATTCTCCTCATGCATATAGCCAAAATAAGGCCTTTACCGAACACATTGTTGATGCCTTGATGCAATCTTATGAAGAAAAACTTGAGTTGAAAGTTTCTATCCCTAGGAAACTCTATGATGAGTGGGAACCTACTATCAAAATTAAAATTAAAGATCATGAGTTTAATGCTTTGTGTGATTTGGGTGCTAGTGTCTCTACTATTCACAAAACTTTGTGTGATTTGCTAAATTTCCGTGACTTTGATGATTGCTCTCTAAACTTGCATCTTGCGGATTCCAATATTAAAAATCCTATGGGAAGAATTAATGATGTTCTTATTGTTGCAAATAGGAATTATGTGCCCGTAGATTTTATCGTTCTTGATATAGATTGCAATCCTTCATGTCCTATTATTCTTGGTAGACCTTTCCTTAGAACGATTGGTGCAGTTATTGATATGAAGGAAGAGAATATTAGATTCCAATTTCCATTAAAGAAAGGCATGGAACACTTTCCTAGAAAGAAAATAAAATTACCATATGAATCTATTATGAGAGCCACTTATGGATTGCCTACCAAAGATGGCAATACCTAGATCTATCCTCGCTTTTATGCCTAGCTAGGGGCGTTAAACGATAGCGCTTGTTGGGAGGCAAACCAATTTTATTTTTAGTTTTTTGTTTTTGCTTCTGTTTAGGAATAAATAATCTATCTAGCCTCTGTTTAGATGTGGTTTTATCTATTAATTAGTGTTTGTGCCAAGTTAAACCTATTGGATCTTCTTGGATGATAGTTATTTGATCTTGCTGTAATTTCCAGAAACTTTGCGCTCAGTGCCCGAATTGTTAAAAATCACCAGAACATGATAAAATACTGATTCCAATTTCTGATGATCAATATACAAATTGTTCAGGTCTTCTAATTTTGGTAGAATTTTTTGAGTTCAGAAGTTTGAGTTAGTTACAGATTACTACAGACTGTTCTGTTTTTGACACATTCTGTTTTGCGTGTGTTGTTTGCTTATTTTGATGAATCTATGGCTAGTAAAATAGTTTATGATCCATAGAGAAGTTGGAATACAGTAGGTTTAACACCAATATAAATAAAGAATGAGTTCATTACAGTACCTTAAAGTAGTCTTTTGTTTTCTTTCTCTAAAGGAGCTCACGAGATATCTATTGAGTTTTGTGTTGTGAAGTTTTCAAGTTTTGGGTGAATTCTTTTGATGGATTATGGAACAAGGAGTGGCAAGATCCTAAGCTTGGGGATGCCCATGGCACCCCCAAGATAATCCAAGGACACCAAAAAGTCAAAGCTTGGATCTATATTTTTATTCACCACATGATAAGTGTTTTGCTTGGAGCGTCTTGTATTATTTGTGTCTTTGCTTGTTAGTTTACCACAATATTCCTTGCTGTACACACCTTTTGAGAGAGCCATACATGAATCGGAATTTGATAGAATACTCTATGTGCTTCACTTATATCTTTTGAGCTTGATAGCTTTGCTCGTAGTGCTTCACTAATATCTTTTGAGCGTGATAATTTTTGCTCTAATGCTTCACTTATATCTTTTAGAGCACGGTGGTGGATTTGTTTTAAAGAAACTTGATCTGTCATGCTTCACTTAGATTATTTTGAGAGTCGTTAATAGCATGGTAATTTGCTTAATGTTAATATACTTGGTATTCAAGATATGTGAAACTTTCTTTTGAGTGCGTTGAATACTAAGATAAGTTTGATGCTTGATAATTGTTTTGAGATATGAAGATAGTGATATTAGAGTCATGCTAGTTGAGTAGTTGTGAATTTAAAAAATACTTGTGTTGAAGTTTGTGATTCCGGTAGCATGCACGTATGGTGAACCGTTATGTGATGAACTCGGAGCATGATTATTTATTGATTGTCTTCCTTATGAGTGGCGGTCGGGGACGAGCGATGGTCTTTTCCTACCAATCTAACCCCTACGAGCATGCATGTAATACTTTGCTTTGATAACTTCTAAATTTTCGCAATAAGTATATGAGTTCTTTATGACTAATGTTGAGTCCATGGATTATACACATTTTTTCCTATCCTTCCACCATTGCTAGCCTCTCTAATACCGCGCACTTTTCGCCGGTATCATACACCCACCATATACCTTCCTCAAAAAAGCCACCATACCTACATATCATGGCATTTCCATAGACATTCCGAGATATATTGCCATGCAACTTTCCACTGTTCCGTTTATTATGACACGCTCCATCATTGTCATATTGCTAGCATGATCATGTAGTTGACATTGTATTTGTGGCAAAGCCACCGTTCATAATTCTTTCATACATGTCACTCATGAATCATTGCATATCCCGTACACACGGAGGCATTCATATAGAGTCATATTTTGTTCTAAGTATCGAGTTGTAATTGTTGAGTTGTAAGAAAAATAAAAGTGTGATCATCATCATTATTAGAGCATTGTCCCAAGTGAGGAAAGGATGATGGGGACTATGATTCCCCCACAAGTCGGGATGAGACTCCGGACGAAAAAAAAGAAAAAAAATATAAAAAAGAGGCCATAAAAAAGGAGAAAAGGCCCAAATAAAAAATGAGAGAAAAAGAGAGAAGGGACAATGTTACTATCCTTTTACCACACTTGTGCTTCAAAGTAGCACCTTGATCTTCATGATAGAGAGTCTCTCATTTTGTCACTTTCATATACTAGTGGGAATTTTTCATTATAGAACTTGGCTTATATATTCCAATGATGGGCTTCCTCAAATGCCCTAGGTCTTCGTGAGCAAGCAAGTTGGATGCACACCCACTTAGTTTCTTTTATTGAGCTTTCATATACTTATAGCTCTAGTGCATCCGTTGCATGGCAATCCCTACTCACTCACATTGATATCTGTTGATGGGCATCTCGATAGCCCATTGATACGCCTAGTTGATGTGAGACTATCTTCCCTCTTTTTGTCTTCTCCACAACCATCATTCTATTTCACATATAGTGCTATATCCATGGCTCACGCTCATGTATTGCGTGAAGATTGAAAAAGGTTTGAAAATGTTAAAGTATGAAACAATTGCTTGGCTTGTCATCGGGGTTGTGCATGATTTAAATATTTTGTGTGCCGAAGATGGAGCATAGCCAGACTATATGATTTTGTAGGGATAACTTTCTTTGGCCATGTTATTTTGAGAAGACATAATTGCTTAGTTAGTATGCTTGAAGTATTATTATTTGTATGTTGATATGAACTTTTGTCTTGAATCTTTCGGATCTGAATATTCATACCATGATTAAGAAGATTTACATTGAAATTATGCCAAAGTATCACTCCGCATCAAAATTCTCTTTTATCATTTACCTACTCGAGGACGAGAAGGAATTAAGCTTAGGGATGCGATCGTCTCCAACGTATCTATAATTTTGATTGCTCCATGCTACTTTATCTACTGTTTTGGACTATATCGGGCTTTATTTTCCACTTTTATATTATTTTGGGACTAACCTATTAACCGGAGGACCAGCCCGTAATTGCTGTTTTTGACTTTTTCAGTGTTTGAAGAAACAGAATATCAAACGAGTCCAAACGGAATGAAACCTTGGGAAACGTGATTTTCTCACCGAACGTGATCCAGGAGACTTGACCCCTACGCCAAGGAACAACGGAGGCGGTCACGAGGGTGAGGGGCACCCCCCCCCTAGGGCGCGCCCTCCTGCCTCATGGGCCCCCTTTTGCTCCACCGACGTACTCCTTCCTCCTATATATACCTACGTACCCCCAAACGATCAGAACAGGAGCCAAAAACCTAATTCCACCGCCGCAACTTCCTGTATCCACGAGATCCCATCTTGGGGCCTGTTCCGGAGCTCCGCCGGAGGGGGCATCCGTCATGGAGGGCTTCTACATCATCATCAAAGCCTCTCCGATGAAGTGTGAGTAGTTTACCTCAGACCTACGGGTCCATAGTTAGTAGCTAGATGGCTTCTTCCCCCTCTCTCGTGGAGATCTATTTGATGTAATCTTCTTCTTACGGTGTGTTTGTTGAGACCGATGAATTGTGGGTTTATGATCCAGCTTATCTATGAATAATATTTGAATCTTCTCTGAATTCTTTTATGTATGATTGAGTTATCTTTGCAAGTCTCTTCGAATTATCCGTTTGGTTTGGCCAACTAGATTGGTAGTTCTTGCAATGGGAGAAGTGCTTAGCTTTGGGTTCAATCTTGCGGTGTCCTATCCCGGTGACAGAAGGGGCAACAAGGCACGTATTGTATTGTTGCCATCGAGGATAACAAGATGGGGTTTTTATCATATTGCATGAATTTATCCCTCTACATCATGTCATCTTGCTTAAGGTGTTACTCTGTTTTTAAATTAATACTCTAGATGCATGCTGGATAGCGGTCGATGAGTGGAGTAATAGTAGTAGATGCAGAATCGTTTCGGTCTACTTGTCATGGATGTGATGCCTATATACATGATCATACCTAGATATACTCATAACTATGCTCAATTCTATCAATTGCTCAACAGTAATTTGTTCACCCACTGTAGAATATTTATGCTCTTGAGAGAAGCCACTAGTGAAACCTATGGCCCCTGGGTCTATTCTCATCATATCAATCTCCATCACTTTTAATACTTGCTTTGTTTTTACTTTGCTTTTTACTTTTCAGTTTGCATCTATATACCAAAAATACCAAAAAAATTATTTATCATTTCTATCAGATCTCACTCTCGTAAGTGGCCGTGAAGGGATTAACAACCCCTAATTGCGTAGGTTGCGAGTAGCTATCGTTTTGTGCATGTACGAGGGACTTGTGCGTGGTCTCCTACTGGATTGATACCTTGGTTCTCAAAAACCGAGGGAAATACTTACGCTACTTTACTGCATCATTCTCTCCTCTTCGGGGAAATCTAACACAGTGCTCAAGAGGTAGCAGGACGCCGGGTGGCGGGACGGCCATGCTAAATACGGCGGCGCAAGACGTCTGGAACCGGCTTCAGTCTCAGGCCGTCGTCCTGAATAACTACAATCAGGAGTTTCTGGCGACGCGGTCAGCCATCCGGGTAAGCTTCTCGCTTTTTGCTTTTCGTTCTTGGATTCTTACGTGGGGGCGCGTCGGCGCACCCACTGGGTGTAGTCCTCGAGTTCCGAGTCGGCTTTTGAGCAGGCGGCTTGGAACTTCTTAGAACTTGTCCTTATTTGTTCATCTGTCCCTTTTGCAGGACTATCATAACCTCCGCGCGGCCGCCTTCAACTCCCAGGTCCGGGAGCTGACTCAGAAGACCGACGACTTGTCCGAGAGCCGGAGTAAGTGTTCTATCTTCCATCTCTCGTGGGGGCGCGTAAGCGCACCCACTGGGTGTAGTCCCCGAGATTCGGGCCAAATGCTGAGTAGTCGGGCCGGATCTTCTCTAGCGACTTCTTTCTCAATGTTGATTCTTCTTTGCCATATTTGCAGAGGCCAACGCCGACCTGCGGCAGCAACTGGGGGAGGCCCAGACCGCCCTGCGTGCCAAGGAGGCCGAGTGCAGCGCTGCGGTTCAGGAGCGGGACCACCTGGCCAAGAAATTGGCCGACCAGGAGGAGAGCTACAAGGCGGCCCTGAAGGCAGTGAAGGACAGCGAGGCCACCCTCCAAGCCATGTACGAAACCGAAGCGCCGAGCTGGGCCGAGTCGAAGCAGGCGCTGAGCAATGGCTATGGCCATATTGAAGACATGGTTGACGGTAAGCCGCCTTCCCCTTCGCCCCTTTGTTTGCCGCTTGCTGCTTAGTACAATTTATGACTTCGCATTTTTTCTTTTCTTTTCTTTTCTTCTTCGTGCAGAGTACTTCCCTGGCTACTCTGTTGCTGCCAGCCAAGTCATCGAGGCCCACCACGACGTGCAGAGGCAGGCTGGCGTAGAGATTGCACCGGACGCTCGCCGGACGCTCGAGGAGCAGCTTTTGGCCCTCCAGGCCCATCTCCAGCCGGCTCACTGCATGCTCCGTCGCCTTCAGCGCGTTGGAGCCCAGGTGCTTTCCACCCTCTGGCCTGGCGAAGTGATTCCCCGCACCCCAAGTCGGACGGCCGACTGGCTGGAGGTGGCGGCTGGCCGCCTCGAGGCTTGGAAGGCTTCTGCAGCCCGAGCAGGCACCAGGCGGGCGCTGGAGTTCGTCCAAGCGTGGTATCCCGGGCTGGACTTGTCCCAGCTGACCATGTTTCAGCAGGAGGCCAATGAAGAGCTGGAGGCGGTGCGCCGGCTATCATCCAGTGTGCCTCGGCGATCGCCGAATACACCGACACCAGCGTCTTCGTCCCCGAGCTGAACGATGATGGTGTTGCTCTGCCAGAGGAGTGGTTTGGGCTGAACCGGGCGGATGGTGAAGACTCGGCGGAGGAGATCCACTCCAGCAACGAGGGTGAAGAGGAGGAGGAAGAGGACGGTGAAGACGCCACGCTGGATGGTGGAGCAGCCGACGAGCCTCAGCCTGATCGTGCCTCCAGCAACGAGGCACGTGCGAACACGCCGCCTGCCACTGGTGATGATCAAGCCAAGACTCGCTAGCTGGCCACTCGTCCAGCCAGCACCACCGTCTCCACAGACCTGCCTAGCTCGCCCGTTGCACCCTTGGCCTGAGCCACCATCTTTATCTTTGTCTTCCTGTTTGCTAAATCTTCTAAACAATACTTGTTAAATTCACGCTGTTACACCCACTGGAAGTGTATTCAGACTAAGTTGAATGCCGGCCCTTGAAGGCCTTTTATGTAAATATAATCTTGCATGTGTTTGACTTCCGACTGTGCTTGCTTTACATCTTTTTCCGGTTGTTTCCTTTGCCGCCCTCCCTTGGTCGCCGCCTTCCCAGCCGGACAGCTACTCTGCAGTCTGTGGCTGGGAAAGTACCTGGCCGTGTGGGAGGGCAAGTACTTTAGCTTTCTTAGATTGCCTCAAGGTGAGTGGGAAGCCGGCCAGCCGGCTGCTTAACAGCCGGTTGCAGGGTGGGAAGCCGACTTGTGTTATGTAAGCCCATTGGTCCTTAGCCGTTTTTCGTGTGGGCATCTTTTCCTGCCTTTAACTCTTGCCAGTCAAACAGTCGATTTTGCGAGCTGCGACTTTTGGCAAGAGAGGGCTTAGGTGCCGGCACACTACTTCTCTGACTGCAGGTGGTACTTAACATAATTCAAGGCAGCAAGTCCTCGGGCTGACTGGTCGAACCCGGTGCCGGACAGAAGAACAAATGTAGTAATACATTCATAGGCATGATACTCATCATATAGATAAAAGAGGGTAGTCCCCGAGTGCTCCTCGGAGGGCTCGATGTCCTGTACTTAATACAAAAGATAGCATGGTACATACTGCATTTTAACTGTAAAATCATCGGAGGAGATTGGCGTTCCATGGTCGTTCCGACTCCTTGCCGGAATCATCTCTCTTGCGCGCTTTGGGCTTCTGTGCATCGATCAGGTAGTAGGAGTCGCTGCCCAAAGCCTTGCTGATGACGAAGGGCCTTCCCAAGGGGCCGAGAGCATGTGTTGGCCGGCTGTTCGCTGGATCAGCCGGAGCACAAGGTCGCCCTCTTGGAAGGATCTTGGCTTGACCTTCTAGTTGTGGTAACGCCACAAGCCCTGCTGGTAGATGGCGGACCGGCTGAGTGCTAAGAGCCAGCCCTCTTCCAGCAGGTCAACGCCGTCTTCTCGCGCTTCCTTTGCCTCCGCTTCCATGTACATGGTGACTAGAGGTGAGTCGAACTCGATGTCAGTTGGGATGATAGCCTCGGCACCATACACAAGGAAGAACGGAGTGAAACTAGTTGACTTGTTCGGGGTTCTACGCAAGCTCCAGAGGACGGCCGGCAGCTCCTCGAGCCAGTAGCCGGCCGAGCGCTCCAGTGGCTCGACAAGTCGGGGCTTGATACCGGATAGGATGAGGCCGTTTGCTCGCTCGACTTGGCCGTTTGACTGCGGATGGGCAACAGACGCTAAGTCCAGTCGGATGCCTTGTGTCGCGCAGAAACGTGCCAATGCTCCTTCGGCAAAATTCGCGCCGTTGTCGGTGATGATGCTGTGTGGTATGCCATACCGGGTGGTGATGTCTGCGATGAATGTCACAATAATCGGCCCATTCAACTTCTTGATTGGCTTCGCTTCAATCCACTTGGTGAACTTGTCTATGGCAACAAGCAGGTGTGTCATGCCGCATCGTGCTGTCTTGAATGGGCCCACCATATCCAACCCCAGACGGCGAAAGGCCAAGTGAGGGGGATGTTCTTGAGTGCAGAAGCCGGCATGTGTTGCTTTGAGCTGAATACTTGGCACCCTTTGCAGTGATTGACCAACTCTTTGGCGTCTTCCAAAGCAGTCGGCCAGAAGAAACCATGACGGAAGGCTTTGGCGACAAGTGATTTGAGGCCGTGTGGTGGCTGCACTCGCCTTGGTGGATGTCATTGAGGATTGCAATGCCCTTCTCTGGCTCGACGCAACGTTGGAAGACTCCAATGACACAGGCTCGGCGTTGAACTTGTCTTGCCGAGGTCTCGTCAGTCGGCAGCTCTCTGTTCACCAGAAAGTTGAGGATGGGCTAGGCACATGATGGAGCTGCGACTTCTTCTATTGCCAACACGGCTACTACGACCAGGGTGGGTGGGTTGGGTGGTGAAGAGTTGGAGTCGGCCACCGCCTGCTGTGTCGTTGTAGTCCCCGGGCCGACTCCTGCAGTCCCCGAGCCGGGTTCTGAAGTCCCTGAGCCGGGTGCGACTACAGCAGTCCCTGAGCCGCCTGTCAAAGTCCCTGAGCCGCCTGCTGAGTTCCCCAAGTCGGATCTGACTGCGTCAGGGTCAGGCGGCACGAAGATGGAGTCTGATTCTGGAGACGGCTTGAGGAGGCGTTGGAGGGAGACGCCGGTTGGTATAGCTTTCCGGGTGGAACTGATTCGTGCCAGGGCATCTGCTTGCTCGTTGTCGGCCCGTGGCACGTGGAGAAACTCACACCCTTCAAAGTATGGCCTGAGTTGCTGAACGAGGAAGCGGTAGCTCGACATGTTTGCATCCTTGGCGTCCCAATAGCCAGTTGATTGCTGGATCACCAAGTCCGAGTCGCCATAGCACGGGATCCAGCGGATGCCGAGTTCTTTGGCCAGCTGGAGCCCATGTATGAGCGCCTCGTACTCGGCTACGTTGTTGGAGGCGGCAAAATGAATTTGCAACGTGTATCTGAGCTTGTCGCCCTTGGGAGAGGTGAGGATGATGCCAGCTCCCAAGCCGGTGCGCATCTTGGACCCGTTAAAGTGCATCCGCCAATGGGTGGAGTCGGGTGTCGGTGACAGGTACTGGGTTTTGGCCCAGTCGACAAGGAAGTCAGCCAGCACTTGGGACTTGATGGCGGTGCGAGGCTGGTAGAAGATGGTGTAAGGAGCCAACGCAATGGCCCACTTGGTCACCCGGCCAGATGCATTCCGGCTGCCTATGATCTTGGCAAGTGGGGAAGTGCAAACGACCATGATGGGGTGTTCTTGAAAGTAGGGCTTGAGCTTCTTGGCAGCAAAGTATACGCCATAGCACATCTTCTGGTAGTGGGGGTAATTCTTCTTTGATGTTGACAGTACTTCACTCAGTTAATACACCGACCTCTGGACCAACTGAGCTCTGCCTTCTTCTGGGCACTGAACCACGATGACAGTGCTGACCACCCGGCTAGTTGCTGCAATGTGAAGGAGCATGGGCTCTTTCTCAGTCGGTGCCGCCAGGACAGGCGGCGTGATCAACATCTTCTTCAACTTGTGAAAAGCTTCGTCCGCCTGATCGTTCCACTCGAAGTGAGTGGATTTCCTCATGAGCTGGTACAGGGGGAGAGCCTTCTCCCCTAGCCGACTGATGAAGCAGTTAAGGGAGGCTAGGCACCCGATGAACTTTTGGACATCTCAAAGCCGGGTGCGAATTTCCATCCTCTCTATGGACTTGATCTTCACTGGGTTGCACTCAATGCCGCGTTCAGAGACCAGGAAGCCTAGGAGCTGGCCGGCTGGTACCCCGAACACGCATTTCTCCGGGTTGAGCTTGATCTGAAATCGGCGCAAGTTGTCAAATGTTTCCTTGAGATCTTCCAGCAGGGTGCCGCCCTTCTCCGTCTTCACCACAATATCGTCTACGTAGACGTGGGCATTTCTGCCGAGTTGCTTGAGGAGGCATTTCTGCATGCAACACTGAAAAGTGGCACCGACATTTCTCAAGCCGAATGTCATAGTTAGGTAGCAGAAAGCTCTGAATGGTGTGATGAAGGCGGTCTTCAGGCGGTCGGCTGGATCCAACTTGATCTGATGGTAATCTGAGTAGGCATCCTAAAAACTCAACAGCTCGCATCCGGCTGTGGAGTCTCTTACTTGGTCAATCCGAGGCAAGGCGAACGGATCCTTGGGGCAAGCTTTGTTGAGGCTGGTATAATCTATACATGTGCGCCATTTCTTGTTCTTCTTCAGTACGAGGACTGGGTTGGCTAGCCATTCTGGAAAAAAACACCTCCATAATGAAGCTGGCTGCCAGAAGCTGGGCTATCTTTTCGCCAACGATTCTTCTCTTCACCTCCGATAGTCGGCGGAGGGGCTGCTTGACTGGTTTTGCATCTGCTCGGACATGTAGCTTGTGCTCGACGAAATTCGTCGGAACACCCGGCATGTCCTTGGGGACCATGCAAAAATGTCCCGATTCTCATGGAGGAAATCGACGAGCTCGCTTTCCTATTTGCTGTCCAGTTTTGCTCCTAGAACAGCAAACCTTTCTGGGTGCTCTGGGTCCAGAGGTATCTTCTTTGTTTCCTTGGCCGGCTGGAAGGAGCCCTGAGTTTCCGACTCCTTGGGATTAGGAGATAGGTCCGGCTGCTTGCCGGCCATGGCCACAACCTGGTCAAGGATCTTCTTCTTAGCAGCGATCACGAGGGACTCGGCCAGTCGGCTGCTAGCTGCAGCACAGGCAGAGGATTTCTTGTAGTCTCCGACTATGGTGATGATGCCCTTGGAGCTTGGCATCTTCATCTTGAGGTAAGCATAGTGGGGCACAACCATGAACTTGGCCAGGGCAGGTCGGCCAAGCAAAGCATGGTAAGGGCTCTCTAGTTCCACCACTTCAAACCAGACTGCTTCGCCGCGGAAATGATCCTTGTCTCTGAAGAGGACATCTATCTTGATCTTGCCGATTGGGGAGCATGACAGGCCGGGTACAATACCATGGAACATGGTCCGACTGGGAAAAAGTTGCTTCGTCTTTATGTTCAGCTTCTCCATGGTGTCACGGTACACGATGTTGATGCTGCTCCCGCCATCAATCAGAACTCAGGAGAAACGATCAGCTCGCCTTTTTTTTGCGAAGGTGGCATCTAACACCAATGCATAGGAGCCCGGAGACGGCATCACCTCTAGGTGATCAGCTCGGCTCTAGCTGATAGGCTTTTCATACCAATGCATAAACTCTGGATTTTTGGAGGCGACTGCATTGACTTCTTGGTGCTGTCGGTGCCGGCTGTGCCTGTCCTCAGCTTGGCTCGTGAAGATGGCGTAGGCTACATGCTCGTCTGGGAACTCGTCTTGAACGGCACCGACTGCTGGGCGGCTGGCCGGCTGCGGAGGAGCCAGAGGCGGCTGACCCGCAGGCGGAGGGGGCAGCAGTCCTTCGCCCTTGGAGATTCGGGTGAGCCAATGGCTGTGTGTTTGGACGGCTTCGCGCCGTTGTGGAACTTGCAGGGGGCATCAAGGGTTTTCTCATAGGAGAAAGTCGGCTGCCAAGCCGGCCTGCCGCCCTTCGGTCGCTTGGGCATAGGCTGCCCTTCAGGCTGCTCGTCTTCGACCGTGGACACCTACCGACTGGTGGAAGGTGACATAGGAGCCTTGCGCTTGTTGTTGTTCTGGTGTGGGCGTCGATTGGAGTCGCCAGCCGGCATTTTTGTAGCCGGAGGAAGCACCTTTCCAGAGGCGTCCACTCGGAGCTCGGTCTTCATTGAGGAGTCGGCCGTGGCGTACTTGTCTGCTATGACCAGCAGCTCGTCGAGTGTAGCTGGCTCATCGCAGAGAAGTCAGTGCTTGAGGAGGGTGCCCTCTCGGCACTCGGCAGTGAAGTACTCTATTGCTTGCACCTCATGCACCCCTTCGCAGGAGTTGCGGAGCTCGGCCCAACGCATCAGGTAGTCGCGGCTGGACTCGGTCGGGCCTTGAACACAAAGGGAGAGCTGACGGGGCTTGGGGGCTCGCTTGTATGTGCTGGTGAAGTTGCGGATGAAGTCTTCCATGAAATCTAGCCACCTGTTGACGCTGTAGGGCTTGAGGCTGTTCAGCCAGGTGCGTACCGTGCCTTGAAGCATGAGAAGGACGTACTTCATGGCAACGCGCCTGTTGCCGTTTGCTATGCTGACTGCAGTGGAGTAATCTATCAACCAGTCTTCCGGCTTCACCGAGCCGTTGTATTTTGGCGTGTCCCTTGGGAGTGAGAACCCTTTGGGGAAAGGCTCGTCGCGGATGCGGGGGCCGAAACAGGGCGGGCCGACATCGACTTCTTCTTCTAGTGCCAGGGATCGCGTCAGGCGGTCGATCCGATGGCGGGCATCATTCTCGCTGATTCCTTCATGGCGGCCCAATCGGCTGCTGAGTGTTGGGTGCGCGATAGGCGGCAGGGTGGGGTATCTCTCCCCGCGGGGCGGAGGAGAAGGCGGGTTGCCTCGTCACTCCACGGCTCGGGGGCGGCCTTCTACATCACGCTCGATGGTGAGGCGAGTCCGACTGCGGCTAGCAGTCGGCTCCTTGTCTTTTCGCTCATGGGCGCCGCCTGCAGTCAGTGTCCGGGATGTCGCGCCATGCTCTCGGCGTGGGGGAGGACTCTCAGCGCGGGCGCCGGCTTCGTGCCGCTCTGTGGCCGCGTCGATCAAGTGCTGGATGCGTCTGGTCATGCAGTGAAGCTCGTCGCCCTCCAACCCTTCCAACTCGTCTACGGGCGCCTGGGCGGCACGCATGTTCTCAAGTGGCGTGGCGTAGACAGGGCGGTCAGCACCCAGCATGCTGGTGATGGCCGCGCCGCGTTTCTTGATAGCGCCAATCCGGCTGGGTTCGCCAGCAGGCGGAGTGCCGGTGGCGGCACGATCAACCTCGCGCTTGTAAGCTTCAGTGAGGCGTCTCATGGAGGCTATCTTCTTGCCGTTCTCGATGAGGGAAAGGCGGTGGGCCTCCAGCGCGTCGGCGTCGGCCGGGATTGGCGCGGACAGGTCATGCAGCGCCGTCTGCAGGGTGTCATGGATATTTCCGCCGGAGGTGGCGCCATGACTGATGACCAGCACCTCAGTGACAATGCTACTGCTGCTGTCGGCTCGGGGAAGAGGGTCGTCGATGACCACCACATTGGTGGGCAAGGCGTCAAGCGATGCTGTGTCGGAGTCGACAAGCATCGGGTCGGTGGAGCCGATCGACTCCAGGTCGGAGGTGCGCTCCTTGGCGATGTCAAGCTTGCCAAGGAAGTCGTCGAGGAAGCTCTCGGAGCTGGTGGCACCCGCTGTCGGTGTCAAAACCGGCGGATCTCGGGTAGGGGGTCCCGATCTATGCGTCTAGGCTGATGGTAACCGGAAGCAAGGGACACAGATGTTTACCCAGGTATGGGCCATCTCGATGGAGGTAAAACCCTACTTCCTGCTTGATTAATTTTGAAGATATGGGTAATACAAGAGTAGATCTACCACGAGATCGTAGAGGCTAAACCCTAAGAGATAGCCTATGATGGTATGATTGTAATTTTGATCGTCCTTCTAAGGACCAACCTCTGCGGTTTATATAGGCACTGGAGAGGGCTAGGGTTTACATGGAGTCGGTTACATGGAAGGAAATATAATATCCGGATCGCCAAGCTTGCCTTCCACGCCAGGGAAAGTCCCATCCGGACACGGGTCGAAGTCTTGAGTCTTGTATCTTCACGCTTCAATAGTCCGGACGTCGTATACAGTCCGGCTGTCCGGATACCCCCTAATCCAGGACTCCCTTAGTAGCCCCTGAACCAGGCTTCAATGACGATGAATCCGGCGCGCAGTCTTGTCTTCGGCATTGTAGGGCGGGTTCCTCCTCCGAATATTCCAAAGTAATCATCGAACACTTAGATCGTGTCCGGACCCACAAGGGAATTCTTACACACCGTTGTAGGGAACATGGCATGAATCTGATCCGCTAGCAATCTTTGTACGCCGTGCCTTCGCATCGCGGCCCGGTTCAACACGAACCGGTGCTTCTCGCCCTACCTTGACTCGCGCTACGAGGCAGTTTTATTGGCACGTCCTGTCGAAGCAGAGACCGTGTTCCTCTAATTACGGGATCTTCCATTAATGAGGGCGTGCGTAGCCCTACGACGGCCATTGGTATGACTCCATGTGCTGTAAGGTAAACCTCAAGCAGTCACCCTAAGGACTCTTGATATTCCTGTTGGAAATATGCCCTAGAGGCAATAATAAATTAGTTATTATTATATTTCCTTGTTCATGATAATCGTTTATTATCCATGCTATAATTGTATTGAAAGGAAACTCAGATACATGTGTGGATACATAGACAACACCATGTCCCTAGTAAGCCTCTAGTTGACTAGCTCGTTAATCAATAGATGGTTACGGTTTCCTGACCATGGACATTGTATGTCGTTGATAACGGGATCACATCATTAGGAGAATGATGTGATGGACAAGACCCAATCCTAAGCCTAGCACAAAGATCGTAGTTCAGTATGCTAAAGCTTTTCTAATGTCAAGTATCTTTTCCTTAGACCATGAGATTGTGCAACTCCGGATACCGTAGGAATGCTTTGGGTGTACTAAACGTCACAACGAATCGGGTGGCTATAAAGGTGCACTACAGGTATCTCCGAAAGTGTCTTGGGTTGGCACGAATCGAGACTGGATTTGTCACTCCGTGTAACGGAGAGGTATCTCTGGGCCCACTCGGTAGGACATCATCATAATGTGCACAATGTGACCAAGGGGTTGATCACGGATGATGTGTTACGGAACGAGTAAAGAGACTTGCCGTAACGAGATTGAACAAGGTATCGGGATACCGACGATCGAATCTCGGGCAAGTTCAATACCGCTAGACAAAGGGAATTGAATACGGGATCGATTGAGTCCTTGACATCGTGGTTCATCCGATGAGATCATCGTGGAACATTTGGGAGCCAACATGGGTATCCAGATCCCGCTGTTGGTTATTGACCGAGAACGCGTCTCGGTCATGTCTACATGTCTCCGAACCCGTAGGGTCTACACACTTAAGGTTCGATGGCGCTAGGGTTATAAAGGAAGTTTGTATGTGGTTACCGAATGTTGTTCGAGTCCTGGATGAGATCCGGACGCCACGAGGAGTTTCGGAATGGTCCGGAGGTAAAATTTATATATGGGAAGTCCTGTTTTGGTCACCGGAAAGTTTCGGTGATATCGGTAATGTATCGGACCACCGGAGGGTCCTGGGTCCACCAAGTGGGGCCACCTGCCCTGAGAAGGTTGCAGTGGGCCAAGTGTGGGAGGGACCAGCCCCTAGGAGGGCTGGTGCTCCCCACAAGGGCCCAAGGCGCAAGGGGAGTGGGAGGGGCAAACCCTAGTTCGGATGGGCCTTAAGGCCCACCTAGTGGCGCCTCCCTCTCCCCCTCTTGGCCGCCCCCCCAAAACCCATCTAGGGCTGGCCGCCACCCCTAGGGGGTGGAAACCCTAGAGGGGCCGCAGCCCTCCCCTTCCCCTATATATATGAGGCCTATGGGGCTGCCCATAACACATGAGTTCTCTCCCTCTTGGTGCAGCCCTGCCTCTCCTCCTCCTCCTCTCCCATGGTGCTTGGCGAAGCCTCTTGGATTGCCACGCCCTCCATCACCACCATGCCGTTGTGCTGCTGCTGGATGGAGTCTTCTCAACCTCTCCCTCTCTCCTTGCTGGATCAAGGCATGGGAGACGCCACCGGCTGTACGTGTGTTGAACGCGGAGGTGCCGTCCGTGCTCGCACTAGGATCTCCGTGATTTGGATCACGACGAGTACGACTCCTTCAACCCCGTTCTCATGAACGCTTCGCTTAGCGATCTACAAGGGTATGTAGATGCACTCTCCTTCCCTCGTTGCTAGTTTCTCCATAGATAGATCTTGGTGACACGAGGAAAATTTTGAATTTCTGCTCGCTCCCCAACAAAGGGCATCATGAGCTAGGTCTATTGCGTAGATTCTTTGCACGAGTAGAACACAAAGTAGTTGTGGGCGTTGATGTTGTTCAATATGCTTACCGTTACTAGTCCAATCTTGTTTCGACGGTATTGTGGGATGAAGCGCCCGGACCGACCTTACACGCATTTCACGTGAGACAGGTTCCACCGATCGACATGCACTTGGTGCATAAGGTGGCTAGCGGGTGCCGCCTCCCACTTTAGTCGGAACGGATTCGATGAAAAGGGTCCTTATGAAGGGTAAATAGCAATTGGCATATCACGTTGTGGTTTTGCGTAGGTAAGAAACGTTTGCTAGAAACCCATAGCAGCCACGTAAAACATGCAAACAACAATTAGAGGACGCCTAACTTGTTTTTGCAGGTATGCTATGTGATGTGATATGGCCAAGAAGAATGTGATGAATGATATGTGATGTATGAGATTGATCATGTTCTTGTAATAGGATTCACGACTTGCATGTCGATGAGTATGACAACCGCAGGAGCCATAGGAGTTGTCTTTATTTATTGTATGACCTGCGTGTCATTAAACAACGCCATGTAATTACTTTACTTTATTGCTAACCGTAGCCATAGTAGTAGAAGTAATAGTTGGCGAGACAACTTCATGAAGACACGATGATGGAGATCATGATGATGGAGATCATGGTGTCATGCGGTGACGATGATGATCATGGAGCCCGAAGATGGAGATCAATCGAGCTATATGATATTGGCCATATCATGTCACTACTATATAATTGCATGTGATGTTTATTATGTTTATGCATCTTGTTTACTTAGAACGACGGTAGTAAATAAGATGATCCCTTATAACAATTTCAAGAAGTGTTCTCCCTAACTGTGCACCGCTGCCAAAAGTTCGTCGCTTCTAAGCACCACGTGATGATCGGGTGTGATGGATTCTTACGTTCACATACAACGGTGTTGAAGAGCCTAGCATGTACAGACATGGCCTCGGAACACACGCAATACACTTAGGGTTAACTTGACGAGCCTAGCATGTACGCACATGGCCTCGGAACACGAGACCGAAAGGTCGAGCATGAGTCGTATGGTAGATACGATCAACATGAAGATGTTCACCGATGATGACTAGTCCGTCTCACGTGATGATCGGACACGGCCTAGTTGACTCGGATCATGTAATCACTTAGATGACCAGAGGGATGTCTATCGAGTGGGAGTTCATAAGATGAACTTAATTATCTTGAACATAGTCAAAAGACCTTTTCAAATTATGTCGTAAGCTCGCACTTTAGTTCCACTATTTAGATATGTTCCTAGAGGAAATATAGTTGAAAGTTGAAAGTAGCGATTATGCGGACAGAGAAAGCTTATGTCCTTAATGCACCGCTCGGTGTGTTGAACCCCAAACGTCGTTTGTGGATGTTGCGAACATCGGACATACACGCTTTGATAACTACGTGATAGTTCGCTTAAATGGTTTAGAGTAGAGGCACCAAAGACGTTTTGAACGTCATGAACATATGAGATGTTTCAAGGGCTGAAATTGGGATTTCAAGCTCGTGCCCACGTCAAGAGGTATAAGACCTCCGACGATTTTCTTAGCCCGCAAACTCAGGGAGAAAAGCTCAATCGTTGAGCTTGTGCTCAGATTGTCTGAGTGCAACAATCACTTGAATCGAGTGGGAGTTGATCTTCCAGATGAGATAGTGATGTTTCTCCAAAGTCATTGCCACCAAGCTGCTAGAGCTTCGTGATGAACTATAACATATCAGGGATAGATATGATGATCCTTGAGAGATTCGCGATGTTTGACACCGTGAAAGTAGAAATCAAGAAGGAGCATCAATTGTTGATGGTTGGTGAAACCACTAGTTTCAAGAAGGGCAAGGGCAAGAAGGGACACTTCATGAAACGGCAAATCAGTTGCTGCTCCAGTGAAGAAACCCAAGGTTGAACCCAAACCCGAGACTAAGTGCTTCTGTAATGAGAGGAACGGACACTGAAGCGGAACCACCCTAGATACTTGGTAGATGAGAAGGCTGGCAAGGTCGATAGAAGTATATTGGATATACATTATGTTAATGTGTACTTTACTAGTACTCCTAGTAGCACCAGGGTATTAGATACCAGTTCGGTTGCTAAGTGTTAGTAACTCGAAATAAAAGAGCTACGAAATAAACGGAGACTAGCTAAAGGTGAGCTAACGATATGTGTTGGAAGTGTTTCCAATTTTGATGTGATCAAACATCGCACGCTCCCTCTACCATCAAGATTAGTATTAAACCTGAATAATTGTCATTTGGTGTTTGCATTGAGCATAGACATGATTGGATTATGTCTATCGCAATACGGTTATTCATTTAAGGAGAATAATGGTTACTCTGTTTATTTGAATAATACCTTCAATGGTATTGCACCTAATAGGAATGGTTTATTGAATCTCGATCGTAGTGATACACATTTTCATGCCAAAAGATATAAGATAGTAATGATAGTACCACTTACTTGTGGCACTGCCATGTAAGTCATATTGGTGTAAAACACATGAAGAAGCTCCATGTTGATGGATCTTTGGACTCACTCGCTTTTGAAAAGTTTGAGACATGCTAACCATGTCTATTGGTGTATACGCATGAAGAAACTCCATGCAGATGGATCGTTTGGACTCACTTGATTTTGAATCACTTGAGATATGCAAATCATACCACATGGGCAAGATGACCTGAAAAGCCTCGGTTTCAATAAGATGGAACAAGATAGCAACTTGTTGGAAGTAACACATTTTGATGTGTGCAGTCCAATGAGTGCCGAGGCATGCAAAGATGAATATCGTTATGTTCTTACTTCACGGATGATTCGAGTAGATGTTGAGTATATTTACTTGATGAAACACAAGTCTGAATTATTGAATGGTTCAAGTAATTTCAGAGTGAAGTTTAAGATCTTCGTGACAAGAGGATAGAATGTCTATGATATGATCATAGAGATGAATATCTGAGTTATGAGTTTTGGCACACAATTAAGACATTGTGCAAATTGTTTCACAATTAATACCGCTCGAACACCATAGTGTGATGGTGTGTCCGAACATCATAGTTACACTCTATTGGATATGGTGCGTACCATGATATCTCTTATTGAATTACCACTATCGTTCATGGGTTAGGCATTAGAGACAACCGCACTCACTTTAATGGGGCACCACGTAATTCCGTTGAGACGACACCGTTTGGAGAAACCTAAGTTGTCGTTTTCTTAAAAGTTTGGGGCTACGACGCTTATGTGAAAAAGTTTCAGGTTGATAAGCTCAAACCCAAAGCGGATAAAATGCATCTTCATAGGACACCCAAAACAGTTGGGTATACCTCCTAATTCAGATCCGAAAGCAATAGGGATTGTTTCTTGAATCGGGTCCTTTCTCGAGGAAAAGTTCGTCTCGAAAAGTTGAGTGGGAGGATGGTGGAGACTTGATGAGGTTATTGAACCATCACTTCAACTAGTGTGTAGCAGGGCACATGAAGTTGTTCCCGTGGCACCTACACCAATTGAAGTAGAAGCTTATGATAGTGATCATGAAGTTTCGGATCAAGTCACTACCGTACCTCGTAGGGTGACAAGGATGCGGACTGCTTCAGAGTGGTACGCAATCCTGTCTTGAAGGTCATGTTGCTAGACAACAATGAACTTACGAGCTATGGAGAAGCAGTGGTGGGCCCAAATTCCGACAAATGGTTAGAAGCCATGAAATCCGAGATAGGATCCATGTATCAGAACAAAGCATAGACTTTGGTGGACTTGCCCGATGATCGGCAAGCCATTGAGATGAATGGATCTTTAAGAAGAAGACGGACGTCGACGGTAATATCACCGTCTATGAAGCTAGACTTGTGGCGAAGAGTTTTTCACAAGTTCAAGGAGTTGACTACGATGAGATATTCTCATCCGTAGCGATGCTTAAGTCCGTTGGAATCATGTTAGCATTAGCTGCATTTATGAAATCTAGCAGATGGATGTCAAAACGAGTTTCCTTACTAGTTTCGTAAGGAAAGGTTGTATGTGATACAATCAGAAAAGTTTTGTCAATCCTAAGGAAGCTAAAAGGTATGCTAGCTCCAGCAATCCTTCTAAGGACTGGAGTAAGCATCTCGGAGTTGGAATATGCACTTTGATAGGATGATCAAAGATTTTGGGTTTATACAAAGTTTATGAGAAACTTGTATTTCCAAAGAAGTGAGTGGGAGCACTATAGAATTTCTGATGAGTATATGTTGTTGACATATTGATGATCGAAATGATGTAGAATTTTCGGAAAGCATATAGGATTATTTGAAAAGTGTTTTCAATGGAAAACCTGGATTAAGCTACTTGAACATTGAGCATCAAGATCTATGAGGATAGATCAAAAGCGCTTAATGGTACTTTCAAATGAGCACATACCTTGACATGATCTTGAAGGTGTTCAAGATGGATCACCAAAGAAGGAGTTCTTGCCTAAGATGTAAGGTATGAAGTTAAGAGTTAAAGCTCGACCACGGCGAAAAAGAGAGAAAGGACGAAGGTCGCCCCTATGCTTCGATATAGGCTCTATAGTATGCTATGCTGTTTACCGCACCGGAAGTGTGCCTTACCATGAGTCAGTCAAGGGGTACAAGAATGATCCATGAATGGATCATTGGACAACGGTCAAAATTGTCCTTGGAGTAAATAAGGACATGTTTCTCGATTATGGAGGTGATAAAGAGTTCGGCGTAAAGGGTTACGTCGATGCAAGCTTTAACACCTATCCGAGTGACTCGAGTAGCAAACCGGATACGATAGTGGAGCAACCATTTGGAATAGCTCCAAGTGGAGCGTGGAAGCAGCGTTTACAATATGACCTAGAAAGTTGCAAAGCACACACGGATCTGAAAGGTTCAGACCGTTGACTAAAACCCGCTGACTAAAACCTCTCTCACAAGCAAAACATGATCAAACCTCAGAACTCATTGAGTCTAAATCACATGATGATGTGAACTAGTTTACGACACTAGTAAACTCTTTGGATGTTGGTCACATGGCGATGTGACCTATCGATGTTAATCACATGACGATGTGAACTAGATTATTGACTCTAGTGCAAGTGGGAGACTGTTGGAAATATGCCCTAGAGGCAATAATAAATTAGTTATTATTATATTTCCTTGTTCATGATAATCGCTTATTATCCATGCTATAATTGTATTGATAGGAAACTCAGATACATGTGTGGATACATAGACAACACCATGTCCCTAGTAAGCCTCTAGTTGACTAGCTCGTTGATCAATAGATGGTTACGGTTTCCTGACCATGGACATTGGATGTCGTTGATAACGGATCACATCATTAGGAGAATGATGTGATGGACAAGACCCAATCCTAAGCCTAGCACAAAGATCGTAGTTCGATGCTAAAGCTTTTCTAATGTCAAGTATCTTTTCCTTAGACCATGAGATTGTGCAACTCCGGATACCGTAGGAATGCTTTGGGTGTACCAAACGTCACAACGAATCGGGTGGCTATAAAGGTGCACTACATGTATCTCCAAAAGTGTCATTGGGTTGGCACGAATCGAGATCGGATTTGTCACTCCGTGTAACGGAGAGGTATCTCTGGGCCCACTCGATAGGACATCATCATAATGTGCACAATGTGACCAAGGGGTTGATCACGGATGATGTGTTACGGAACGAGTAAAGAGACTTGCCGGTAACGAGATTGAACAAGGTATCGCGATACCGACGATCGAATCTCGGGCAAGTTCAATACCGTTAGACAAAGGGACTTGAATACGGGATCGATTGAGTCCTTGACATCGTGGTTCATCCGATGAGATCATCGCGGAACATGTGGGAGCCAACATGGGTATCCAGATCCCGCTGTTGGTTATTGACCGAGAACGCCTCGGTCATGTCTACATGTCTCCCGACCCGTAGGGTCTACACACTTAAGGTTCGATGACGCTAGGGTTATAAAGGAAGTTTGTATGTGGTTACCGAATGTTGTTCGGAGTCCCGGATGAGATCCAGGACGTCACGAGGAGTTTCGGAATGGTCCGGAGGTAAAGATTTATATATGGGAAGTCCTGTTTTGGTCACCGGAAAGTTTGGGTGATATCGGTAATGTCTTGGGACCACCGGAGGGTCCCGGGTCCACCAAGTGGGGCCACCTGCCCCGAAGGTTGCGTGGGCCAAGTGTGGGAGGGACCAGCCCCTAGGAGGGCTGGTGAGCCCCCACAAGGCCCAAGGCGCAAGGGGAGTGGGAGGGGCAAACCCTAGTTCAGATGGGCCTTAAGGCCCACCTAGTGGGCGCCTCCCCTCTGCCCCCTCTTGGCCGCCCCCCCAAAACCCATCTAGGTCTGGCCGCCACCCCTAAGGGGTGGAAACCCTAGAGGGGGCGCAGCCCTCCCCTTCCCCTATATATATGAGGCCTATGGGGCTGCCCATAACACATGAGTTCTCTCCCTCTTGGTGCAGCCCTGCCTCTCCTCCTCCTCCTCTCCCATGGTGCTTGGCGAAGCCCTGCGGGATTTCCACGCTCCTCCATTACCACCATGCCGTTGTGCTGCTGCTGGACGGAGTCTTCCTCAACCTCTCCCTCTCTCCTTGCTGGATCAAGGCGTGGGAGACGTCACCGGCTGTACGTGTGTTGAACGCGGAGGTGCCGTCTGCTCGCACTAGGATCTCCGTGATTTGGATCACGACAGTACGAATCCTTCAACCCCGCTCTCATGAACACTTCCGCTTAGCGATCTACAAGGGTATGTAGATGCACTCTCCTTCCCTCGTTGCTAGTTTCTCCATAGATAGATCTTGGTGACACGTAGGAAAATTTTGAATTTCTGCTACGTTCCCCAACAGTTCCCCCCCTCTATAAAAGGGGTCGAGGCCTATGCCTCTTTTCCACCTCCCTCGCGCCTTTCCGCACCTCGAGTTCTAACACCCGAGATCTAAGCTCCAACACCCCAGGTCCTTCAATATGTCCGGATCCGACCCTCAAGGCCGGTGGGTGGCCTCCTCGATTCAAGCGGAGGACATTGCGAAGCTTAGGGAGGTCGGATATCTGACCGCCGACATTCAGCACAGGCTTCCTGCTCCAAGGCAGGTCATCCCTACGCCGGAGCCCAATGAGTGCGTCGTGTTCATCCCTCACTTCCTCTGTGGCTTGGGCCTTACCCTCGATCCTTTCGTGAGGGGGCTCATGTTATATTATGGGTTGGATTTCCATGATCTAGCTCCGGACGCTATCCTCCATATCTCGTCGTTCATTATAGTGTGCGAGGCCTTCCTCCATGTCACCCCACACTTCAGCTTATGGCTCAAGACCTTCAATGTGAAGCCGAAGATGATCGAGGGGCGACATGCGGAGTGCGGAGGTGTCGTAATAAGCAGGAATGCTGATGACCCATGGCAAGAGGGTTCTTTCCCAGAAGTATCCGATGTATGGTAACGAAGGTGGTTTTACGTCACGGCTCCCAGAGGCACAAAGTGGGTGGCCGCCCCGAGTTCCGCTCGGGCCCTCCATCTTAACTAGCGTCTTGGACCGACGTAGGACGGAATTGAGGGCCCGCTGGTGATGTTCCAGTACTACAGAACCACACCCGAGAGCTTCTTGAGAGGGACATTAATCTTGTCAGCATAATGCAAGTGATGTTAATCCGACGGATGTTTCCGTGCCAACGCCGGCCTCTCCGGATGTGGGAGTTCAATCCAGAGGGTCCGCGGACTATCAAGCACTTCTTCGGCCTGAAGCTCGAAGGGATGTGCAAATTATTCTTTGGACCAAAAGTAAAGTGTCCGGACACCACCGAGGATGCGGGCCTAAGCTGAAATCGCCTAGATTCCCAAGTAAGTAAACTTGATATCGGACACCTTATTTTGTATTTGTCATAATTGTTTATTCTGAAAATCATCCGTGGCTAGGAATGGCTCAGCAAGGCTGAGAGAATCAGGTGTCCGGTGCCACTTCCCGAAGGCTCACCTGGTCCCACCATGGCCAAGATGCTTGACCGGGTACTCAGCAGAATGCCTTCAGGGAAAGACAAGGGGAAGAACGAAGAAACCGAACTTCACACGCTACGCATCAGAATCGGGGGAATTGTTGCCTCCCCTAAGAAGGATACTCGGGAAGGGGAGGCTAAGGCCTCCTCCCCGCGCGGGAAGAAGAGGGCTGCCTCCGAAGACTCGGAGACGGAGATGCCCAAACCAGGGAAAAAGATATCACCAGGGGGCTCTGCCCCGACGAGCACCCTCACCGCGTCGTGCCCACCAACGGGCCAGCCCTCCACCGAGCTGTAAGTTAATTTTTAATTCGAAGGTACTACGCTTCTCCTAGATCAATAACCAGGATTCGTCTTTTGCAGTCCGGCTAGCAGCCCTTCCCAATAGAGTTCGTCTTCGGGGGATCTTCCTCCGGAGATGATGGAGAGCGAGACACCACCCACCTCTCCGGCTCATGAAGCTGGTGACACCGAGGTGTCGTCACGGAGGAGTCCGGATCTGCCGAAGCCGGAAGCCAATGCGTCAGCCGCCCTAAGCCTAGAGCGTTTTGCTCCCACGGGGGGCGATGGGAAGGGTCCGGCACAGTTCAATATCCGGCCGGACGTACTGACGGGCCTACTGGAGCGAGCTACGCTCTCGGAGGAGCACCGCTCATTAATGAGCATGGTGCTCAGGAAGATTTCATCTGCTACAAGCGGTTTGAATGAAGCATTTATGTCGGTGTCAAAACCGGCGGATCTTGGGTAGGGGGTCCCGAACTGCGCGTCTAGGCGGATGGTAACAGGAGGCAAGGGACACGATGTTTTTACCCAGGTTCGGGCCCTCTCGATGGAGGTAAAACCCTGCTCCTGCTTGATTAATATTGATGATATGGGTAGTACAAGAGTAGATCTACCACGAGATCAGAGAGGCTAAACCCTAGAAGCTAGCCTATGGTATGATTGTTGTTCGTCCTACAAACTAAAACCCTTCGGTTTATATAGACACCGGAGAGGGTTAGGGTTACATAGAGTCGGTTACAAATGGGAGGAGATCTACATATCCGTATCGCCAAGCTTGCCTTCCACGCCAAGGAAAGTCCCATCCGGACACGGGACAAAGTCTTCAATCTTGTATCTTCATAGTCCAGGAGTCCGGCCAAAGGTTATAGTTCGGCTATCCGGACACCCCTAATCCAGACTCCTCGGTAGCCCCTGAACCAGGCTTCAATGACGAGTCCGGCGCAGATTGTCTTCGGCATTGCAAGGCGGGTTCCTCCTCCGAATACTTCATAGAAGATTTTGAACACAAGGATAGTGTCCGGTTCTGCAAAATAAGTTCCACATACCACCGTAGAGAGAATAATATTTACACAAATTCAACATGCTGACATATTCTGCAGTGTGACATCACACCACGGCCAAGCCTTTATTCGAATCGTTTTTACTGTCCCACCTCAGCGCACTTAGCGAGGCGGTTTCCTTGGCACGTCTTGTTGAAGCAGAGATCGTGTCCCCTTATTATGGGATTCTCATCAATACGGGCGTGGGTAACCCAACCGAGCCATTAATTTACGGTGCTTTGGGAGATAAGCGAGTTTTACCAGGCTGGTGGGGGTACATAGTTTCGTTCGCCCATATAAGGGGATAAGGATCCACCTTTTGCATCTACGCCTTCTTCCTCCTTTGCTTATCCATTTTCGCGCACTCGAGCTCCAGCGCCCAAGTCCGCACTTCCCACCTCAACCTTCTCCAGCCATGTCCGGAGCGGGAGGCAAGTGGATGGTCTCCTCCGTAATGGAGGGACACATCAAAAAGCTGAGGAAGGCGGATACTTGTCCAATGGCATCGCGCACCGGCTTCCGACAAGGGCAGCTCATCCCACCCCAGGCCCCATGAGAGGTGGTGTTCTCACCCACTTCCTCCGCGGACTAGTTTTCCCACTTCACCCATTTGTCCAGGGACTCATGTTCTACTACGGCCTGGATTTCCACGATCTGGCCCCAAACTTCATCCTCAATATCTCGACGTTCATCGTCGTGTGCGAGGCCTTCCTCTGCATCCAGCCCCACTTTGGTTTATGGCTGAAGACCTTCAATGTCAAACCGAAGGTTGTGGGCGGCCGCCAAGCGGAGTGCAGAGGTGCCATGGTGGGCAAGATGCCCAATGTTACATGGCTCGAGGGCTCCTTCTTGGAGACCATAAAGGGGTGGCAATAGGGGTGGTTCTACATCACCGAGCCGCGTGACCCTGAATGGGCAGCAGCCCTCGAATTCCGATCTGTCTTCCCTACACGGCTCACCTCCTGGAAAGAGACGGGCTTGTCGTGGGGTAATTAGGAGGAGCTGTCCGGACTCCAAACCTGCTTCAAAACCTGGTGAGCAAGAAGCTCAAACTCGTCAACGTAGTCCAGGTCATGCTCATCCGCCGGATCCTCCCGTGCCAACAATGAGCTTTCATCTTGTGGGAGTTTGATCCGGCACAACACCAAACCCTGAGCAGGCTCTTCGACACTATGTACGAAGATGCCTGGAAGGTGCTGTTCAAGGGTGCCGTGGCTCCCGCATCCGCTACCGAGGACCGCGGATTCCGCGCGCAGCATCAAGCCAACGCGGTAAGCTATTTTGCCCTTTACGGGACACTTGTTTTTCATAGTTTGACTCTATGCGGGTTCTAAACTCCCTTACCTTTGACAGGATTGGCAGAGGACGTCCGGGCAGATTGACTATCCGACTCCCTTGCCAGAAGACCCAGCGGACGCCCGCTTGACGGGGCTGCTGGTTCCGACACCTTACGTGGTGCTGGAGAAGAAGGCCAAGAAGAAGGCCACGGGAACTCGAAGGAGTTCCCGACGCCAGGTGGTGTCGGACTCAGCGTCCAATGACTCCGAGGCGGACTCCTCCCGTGAAGACGAGGAGGAGGAAAGAGAGGCCTCTCCCCCTGGAGGGGGAGAGATGAAAAGGAAGGTCGTCCCAACTGGGGGGGCGGAGGGTCCAAGAAGGTAAGGACCCTCCCTCCGGACTACTCCACCAACGCTGACGACTGCGAAGAAGAGTGGCCACCCAGGGCCAAGCCCCTGGCGAAATCGTAAGTATCCGGATACCAGAGTAACTCATGGCGCTCCTTCATTGCACAGTACCTTCTGACGCCGAATATAGTCATGCACTCCGCCCAAGGCCGGGCTCGACGCTTCAACCAGCGGCTCCCTGGGTCCGTCGGATGTGAATAGCACTTCACTTCCGGCCGCCTCCTCTCCTCGCGCTACGGATGATGCCGAGGTGGAGTCCCAAAAGGGGTCAAGCCAGGAGGAGGTGGTCCTGGAGGCGCCGCAAGGCGACCTCCCGGACTCCAGGCGAAAAGGGGATAAAACCCCAAAGGTCTCTAAGTCCGGCCCGGGCGGACTCGTCATCAAAACCTCAAAGGTTCCGAGTCCGCAGCGGCCCCCTCGTAAGAAGGGCAAGCCTACGATGCCGGTGACCTCCATCCAACCGGAGGCACCGGATAATTTTCTGGAGGCGCTTAACGGCGCCTCCATCAACGAGGAGCACTGCACTACTATGAGTGTGGTGATCCAGAAGGTTCAACCCGCCAAGAGCGGGCTGACCGAAGCCTGTGCCAGCCTTCTAACAGGCTTTGAGGTATGTATTTAAGATATGTAAAAATATTACCGCATAGACAGTAGCCCCTGATGCTCAGTTTGGTGTTCGGAAAGAAAAGCCGAACTGAGTATCATAAAGATATACGCAGGAGTCTAACATAAGTATGTCAATATGGGAATGCAGGCTGCGCTGCTGACCTCTGCCGCACTGACTGCGGAGGTCGATGCATTGAAGCAGAGCCTCGAGCGGTCCGAGAACGAGCTCGGCCTTGCCAAGAAGCAGCTCGAGGACAAGGAAGGTAAGTAATTCCTTATGTAAGTATATAAAGAAGATGTGGTTGCAAAAAATGACAGGACCAACATGGGTATTACAGGGGCCACAACCCAGGTGGCAACCCTGAAGGAAGCACTGTCCAAGGCCGAAGAAAATGCGGCCGTGGAGCGTACCCAGATTGAGGTGGCGGAGGTGCAGCAAGAGCTCCAGGCTCTCGTGGAAAAACACAAGAGTTTGGAGCTTGACTCAAAGACTCGAGAGTCCGAGCTTGCCTCGGCGCTTGAGAGCGCCAAATCTGCCAAGGCGAAGCCCAAAAGCCCTCCGAAATTGAGGCGATGAAGAAGATAGCGGCGGTAAGGCATTCTTTATGCAAAGCAAGCACGTGAAAGTGAATTACTTGTTACTTACTCGTGTCGGGGAGCTCTCCGGGGAGCTTTGCAGATCTTCCCGGAGTGTGTCCGACGCTCCGTATCCTACCGAGCCAAGAGGGAGCTCGGCGGAGAAAGGTGTTCTGTCTCGATATCTTTGAGGCGGACACCAGTGCCCTTGAGCGACCAAATAAGCAGCTGGTCGAGCTCCATAAGGTGGCGAACAGGCCATGAAGGGTCTCTTAGTCGGCTGTGGCACAGGGAAGCCGTGCACAGGAGCTACTTCGGGCTGGTAAAGGCGGATGGTGGATGTCTGTCCAAGGGTTGAAGTCATCAAAGCGCTCCGTATGCATCGAAGGTGCCCGTGAGAATTGCCCGTCTTGAAGTGCCTTTGGGGCAAGAGGGACGCCGAAAGCTTGTGACGGACGGACCACCGCCGGGCAAGGAGCATCGAAGCCGAGATGTATTATGAGTCGTCTGAAGGGTGCCCGCCAGATAGCGGATGAGTGCTCCAAAGATGTAATTTTTAGTAAACTCGCATTTGTGATCCCAGACTGCTGGAAACTTGTTCATATCGCTAAGCAACGCTTTTGAATTTAAAATATTACCTTCTGTGCGGTCGTTTATTAAAATTGAGAGATGGCGAGTCGTCGGCTTCTGTCCCCAAGCCGAGAGTGCTGGGGTGTTCGGGATAAACTTGAGCGCTCTTTTTCCCATTATTGGTCCTTCGAGGGAGGCACTCAACACAACGAACAAGGCAATTGGACTATAATGCTTGAACACTCTCACTTAGCCATAGAATTCTATAATTTTAAATTTCGGCGAAGCCCCTGGTATTCGGAAGACCGAGTTCGGGGCACAATCCACGCCTAGGCCGGACAAAGCCGACTCCTCACTCTAAGCGGCATAAGTCTTTAGGGACTCGAAAACTCGAACAGCGACCAGCTCCCGCCCTATCATGACGGTCAATTTTAGCTTTCTCCACTGAGGTGCTTAGCCCGGCTCAATCGGGGCACAATCGCAGTGGTTCTCCCAGTGCTATATTAGCCGATATAACGGAACGTAAGGTACAGAACATGGGAGCCGGGCAAACCCAACTATTGACCCAAGACATGATTCGGAGCCGATGCATATAATGCTATAAGTTCGGGGTGCCGCACTCATGAGAGTGTTTGGACTTCTCACACCATATTCTGGGGTACGTAAGCCCCTGGTGTATTGGCCGTACCAAAGTGTATGGTTGCATAATGTCATAACTGAACATATTTTTATAAAAAAAAGTAATGCAATAATAGACAAAAGCTATGTATTGTTCATTGAAAAGTCTGCGGTAAAAGCGAGCGATACAAATAGTCACGATAAGCAAGAGATGGGACTATTTAACATGTCCCCCTCCGAGCGAGCTGCGGGATGATATGTGAAACAAGTATATTGCTCGTTATAGAGACCACTGGACACTCGGCGTAGCTTTCTGCCTCCACGGCTGTTGCATCGTGTGTTGGCGATTGTCTTGCGGACAGGCCTTCCGGAAAGTGGAGTCCTGAAAGTAAGAAAAAAAGAATGACAAAATCGGGAGCCCCTGGTGCGGTTGAGCCGCATTTTGGGCATGCCGTGGTCATGCCCCTCCCCCTGTGCCCATGGTATTTCCAGAGCATAGTTATGTACGCGTTGGGGCCGCATTGCAACGCGTGCTCAGAACATGCCAGGCGGTCTTGTTGTAGGTTACTCTGGGCGCGCTTGACGGTGTCCGGACGTTTAACGGTCGGACTGGAGAATTGCCTTAAGAGGCTACTTTGTACTTCCTCCGCGAGGGCCGCCGTATGCTCCTCCGTTCGGAGAGAGCGTTCGGTGTTTCCATTGACCGCAATGACTCCTCGAGGGCCTGGCATCTTGAGCTTGAGGTATGCATAGTGCGGCACCGCATTGAACTTTGCAAATGCGGTTTGTCCGAGCAGTGCGTGATAGCCACTGCGGAACGGGACTATGTCGAAGATTGACTCCTCGCTTCGGAAATTATCAGGGGATCCAAAGACCACCTCAAGTGTAACTGAGCCTGTATAGTTGGCCTCTACACCTGGTATGACGCTGAGGGAGTCCTAGACTAGGGGGTGTCCGGATAGCCGAACTATCACCGTTGGCCGGACTCCTGGACTATGAAGATACAAGATTGAAGACTCCGTCCCGTGTCCGGATGGGACTTTCCTTGGCGTGGAAGGCAAGCTTGGCAATACGTATATGTAGATCTCCTACCATTGTAACCGACTCTGTGTAACCCTAACCTATCCGGTGTCTATATAAACCGGAGGGTTTTAGTCCGTGGGACGAACAACAATCATACCATAGGATAGCTTCTAGGGTTTAGCCTCCTTGATCTCGTGGTAGATCTACTCTTGTACTACCCATATCATCAATATAAATCAAGCAGGAGTAGGGTATTACCTCCATCGAGAGGGCCCGAACCTGGGTAAAAACACCGTGTCCCTTGTCTCCTGTTACCATCCGCCTAGACGCACAGTTCGGGACCCCTACCGAGATCCGCCGGTTTGACACCGACATTGGTGCTTTCATTGAGAGTTCCTCGTATCGTCACCGATAGGCCCGATGGCTCCTTCGATCATCAACAACGCGCGTCCAGGTGAGACTTTTCTCCCGGACAGATCTTAAATACTCGGCGGCTTTGCATGCGGACCAATTAAGCTTGGCCATCTGGAGCAGATCGAAAGCTACACCCACGGCCGTCGGTCAGATTTGGAAGATTTGAACTATCTGGCTGATATCCGCGGAGACTTGATCTTGACGGATTCGAGCAGCGCCAAACATGCCGCCTTGTCTCGATGGGCATGATCTAGCTCTTCAGCGAGCGATTGCCACGGAGGCCGCACCAGATCCGCTCCGACCCTTAATCCGGGCGGATTCCCTGATCGAGGGCGAGTGGTTGGACGCCGCCTCGGGGCTACAATCTCTCTGGCGATTGGGCGAACTCCATCCTGTCCTTTGCGAAGACCTCGACTCCAGGTGCGGACTCCTCTCCGGACTCGAACCCTCCGTGCCCGCCAATCGAATCCGATTGGGCGCCGGTCATGGAGTTCACTGCGCGGACATCTTTCGGCACTCACCCTTTGGCGACATCCTGAATTCACTAAAGTCTCTCTCTTTATCCGGAGAGCCCTGCCGGACTACGGAGAGGAAGGTTGGGATCACGGACGACGAAGAAATTCAACGCCCACCCACCACCCACTTTGTAGCCACTGCCGATGATTTAACCGACATGCTCGACTTCGACTCGAAGACATCGGCGGTATGGGCGGCGATGCGGAGGCGACCAAGACCCAGCGCCTACGAGGCCTGGAAGGCCACCTCGTCATCGACATATACATGGTGGATATCCCAAAAGATGGGAGCAGCGATGGAACAGCGGAGGATGACCCTCAAAAAGCAACGAAGCGCCCGGCGTCGGCGGCACTGCTCTAAATCCGCCACAGCAAAAACGGTGATTCCGGCACGGAGATAATAACACCCGGACAGTACCAAAGACAACCCCTCGGCGGGACTCAGCGCGGGAGGAGGAGAAGCAAGTCCGCACGACGGTCTTGCGCGAAAAAGAGGTCGAGGGCGATAATTATCGCCTCCCTCCGAAGATGAGGCAAGCCTCGACGACAGCAATTTGTCATGCACGAGGATCTCGCCCGAACAGGGCGTTTCAAGCGCGGGCTTATAGCCACGGCAAGCAGCCTCAAGAAAAGCAGCAACAGCTTAGAGGTGACCAAGACCTGCTAGGCGACGGATGGATGAAGTCCTTGCAGCCAAAGAGTATGAACTCGAGCGCCCTCAAAAGCTACCCCAAATGCAGGCCGTTGCACAGATCGGAGGAGGAAGCACCCAAGTCACCAGCGCCGCGACATGGCAGACCGGCCACCCGTGGCATGACGAAGAAGCCTCTCGGCCCTCCGCTCAAGCCACACCCGGCGCCGCTCAAAATGTATCAAGGCACGGAAAACACGCCAGACTTGCGAGATATATTGGAGGATAAGGCAAAACATACAAGATCGATATCACGGATCGCGTGGGCGTAACGGCGTGGGATGATTACCGTCACGTCGGATCTGACAAACCCGGCCAGGCGAACCACGATGAACAAAGCTCATATGAGCTACGTCATGATATATTGTCTGAGCGCCGCACACCCACTATGCTTCACGGATGAAGTAATGGATCATCAAATCCCCGAGGGCTTCAAACCCGTAAACATCGAATCATACGATGGTACCACAGATCCTGCGGTCTGGATCGAGGAGTATCTCCTCCATATCCACATGGCCCGCGGTGATGATCTACATGCCATCAAATACCTCCCACTCAAGCTTAAAGGACCAGCTCGGCGTTGGCTCAACAACTTGCCAGCAGAATCAATTGGTTGTTGGGAGGACCTGGAAGCCGCATTCCTTGATAACTTCCAGGGCACATATGTGAGACCACCAGACTCCGATGACCTTAGCCACATAATTCAGCAGCCAGAAGAATCGACCAGACAATTCTGGACACGGTTCCTAACAAAGAAAAATCAAATCGTTGACTATCCGGATGCAGAGGCCCTTGCAGCCTTCAACATAACATTCGCGACGAGTGGCTTGCCCGGCACCTAGGACAGGAAAAGCCAAAATCCATGGTAGCCCTCACAACACTCATGTCCCGCTTTTGTGCGGGAGAGGACAACTGGCTAGCTCGAAGCAACAACTTGGCCAAACATCCCGATAGCTCGGATACCAAGGACAGCAATGGCAGGTAAACCGCCCAACAAGAACAAGCACCGCGTTAACGGCGATAATACTGAAGATACGGCCGTCAATGCGGATTCGAGCTCTAAACCGGTCAGCGGAAGAAGCCATTCAAAAGAAATACCCAGGCCCGTCCAACTTGGACCGAATACTCGATCGCTTATGCGGATACATGGCACCCGAAAACCAGCCAATCACACCAACAGGGATTGTTGGGTGTTCAAACAAGCGAGCAAGTTAAGTGCGGACTCAATGACAAGGGCTGCATAGCGATGGCGAGGAAGAGCCCGACCGCCCGAACAATAGAGGCGAAGGGTTTTCCTACACAAGTGCGGACGGTGAACATGATATCGCAACCCACATACCCAAAAGGGAGCGAGGCGTGCACTAAGGGCGTATATGCGATGGAGCGATCGCCCCAAAGTTCAACCCATGGTCTTCCTGCCCTTGATCGAAGGACCACCCCACTAGCATTAAATCACGGCGGTTTCGCGCATTGGTTCTTGACCCAATTATTGGCGGTTTCACCTAACGAGTCCCGATGGGCGGCGGCGGCAACTGAACCTGCTTTATCGAGGATACAATCGCAAAATGGGCATAGACCCTCAAGTATTAAACCTACAAAAGGCGACCTTTAAAGGCGTCATACCGATGTAGAGGCCAGTTATGCGGGCTCGGTTACACTCGAAGTGGTCTTGGATCCCGGATAACTTCGAGCGAAGAGTTAATCTTCGACATCGTCCCATTCCACGGCGGGTCGGACGAACCGCATTTGCAAAGTTCAATGCGGTGCCGCTTTCGCATACCTCAAGCTCAAGATGCGAGGCCCTCGAGGTAATCACCCTCAATGGAAACACGAGCGCTCTCTCGAATGGAGAGCACACAGCGACCCTCGCGACGGAGGTACAAAGCAGCCTCTCACAACAATTCTCGAGTCCGGCCACTAAGCGTGCGGACCTTGTCAAAGCGCACCAGAGTAACCTACAACAAGACCGCTGGCACGATTCAAGCAGCGTAGCAATCCGGCTAACCCAGCCCTCGCGAAATTGCAAAGCTAGTATTACAGCGTACATAATTACGCTACGGAGATACCATGTGCATATGGGGAGGGCAAGACCACGGCACGCCAAGAATGTAGCTCGACCGCACTGGGGCTCCGATTGTGTCATTCCTTTTCCTTTTCCTTTATCTTCCTTTTCTTACTTTCGGGACTCCATCTTTCGAAGTCTGTCCGGCACTAGAATCGCCGAACTCACGATGCAACAGCCGGGAAGCGAAAGCCACATCAGTGTTCAGTGGTCTCTATTCTGAGCATTATACCTGTTTTACATACCATCCAGCTTACCCACTGGAGAAGGACATGTTAGATAGTCCCATCCCTTGCTTATCGCACTATTTGTATCGTTCTGCTTTCATTGCAGTACCTTTTTGAATAAACAATACATAGCTTTTGCTTATTATTGCACTACTTCCCTTATCTATACATATGTTCATTTCATGACATGTTGCAACCGTACACTTTGGTACGGACAATACACCAGGGGCTTAAGTATCCCAAAATTATGGTGTGATAAGTCCGAATACTTTCACAAGTGCGGCACCCCGAACTTATGGTGTTTTTCCACGAGAGCTTGGAGCTCTTGCCGAACCTTGGCCAGCTGAGCCTCCCCCTTCTCTCGCTCGGTGCGTTCCGCAGCCGCTTTGTTTTCGGCCACGGACACCGCTTCCTTTAGGGTCGCCACCTCGTTCGTGGCTCCTGCAGTACCCATGTTATTCATGTTATTTTTTGCAATCGAAACCTTTCTATAAGGTATTTCTTTAATAAGGTACTACTTACCTTCCTTGTCCTCGAGCTGCTTCTTGGCTTGGCCGAGCTCGGTCTCGGCCCGCTCGAGGCTCTGCTTCAATGCATCGACCTCCACAGTCAGTGCGGCAGAGGTCAGCAGCGCAGCCTGCATTCCCATATTGACATACTTATATTAGACTCCTGCGTATATCTTTTTAGATCCTTAGTCCGGATTTTCTTTCCGAACACCGAACTAAGCATCAGGGGCTACTGTCTATGTGGTAATATTTTTACATATTCTAAACTTACCTCAAAGCCTGTTAGAAGGCTGAGGCTTCTTGTCAGCCCGCTCTTGGCGGACTGAACTGTCCGGATCACCGCACTCATAGCAGTCGCGGTGCTCCTCCTGATGGAGCGCTGTTAGCGCCTCCGATGCTATCGGTGCCTCGGTTGGGCGGAGGACACCGGCGTCTTACCCTTCTTGCGAAGGACCGCTTGCGGACTCTGGAACCGCTGAAGGTTCGGCATGGAGTCCGGACAAGGGCGAGCTTAGAGCCCCAGGGGTCTTGCCCCCCACGCGCTTGGAGTCCGGGAGGTTGCCTTGTGGCGCCTCCTGTGCCACCTCCTCTTGACCAAGCACCCCTTGGGGCCCCGCCGCGGCATCGTCGCAGCGTGAGGTGAGGAGGCGGTCGGAAGTGAAGTACTCTCCATTTCCGACGAACTCAGGGACCCGCTCGACGAAGTGGAGAACTCGCCCTTGGGCGGGCTGCATGATTGTTCGGCATTAGAGAACACTATGCAATGATAAAAAAGCCATGGGTATCCGGACACTTACGATCTCTCCAGGGGCTTGGCCCTTGTTGGCCAATCCTCCTCGTCGTCGTCGACGTTGGTGGAGAAGTTCGGAGGAAGGGTTCCTCCCTTCTTGGACCCTCCGGCCTCCCCAGTTGGGGCGGCCTTCCTTTTCCTCTCCTCCCGGCGGGGAGAAGCTTCTTTCCTCCTCCTCGTCCCGGGAGAAGATTACGCCTTGAATCGGCGGCACCTAGCGTCGGGAGCTCCTTGAGTTCCTGTGGCCTCTTTCTTGGCCTTCTTCTCCGGCACCACATGGGGTACGGAGCCAGCAGCCCGTCAATCAGGCGTCCGCTGGGTCTTCCGGCAAAGGCAGGACAGTTAATCTGTCGGGCGTCTTCACCCAGTCTGTCAAAGATCGGGGAGTTTTAGATCCCACATAGAGTCAATCTATGAAAAAGAGTCCCGTAAAGGGTAAAATAACTTACCTCACGGCTTGACTCGTGAGCTGTATCCGCGATCTTTGTTAGCGGATGTTGGGGCTTCGGCGCCTTGAACAGCACCTTCGGGCATCTTAAATGCGTAGTGTCGAAGAGCCGGCTCAGAATTCGATGCCGTGTGCGGATCAAACTCCCACAAATTAAAGGCCCGTTGTTGGCATGGGAGAATCCGGCGGATGAGCATCACCTGGATTACGTCGACAAGCCTGAGATTTTTGTCCACCAGGTTTCGGACGCATGTTTGGAGTCCGGATAGCTCGTCCGAATTCCCCCATGTCAGGCCCGTCTCTTTCCATGACGAGAGTCGTGCGGGGAAGCCAGATCTTAATTCGGGGGCCGCCACCCATTCGGGGTCGCGTGGCTCGGTGATGTAGAACCACCCCGATTGCCACCCCTTTATTGTCTCCACAAAGGCGCCCTCGAGCCATAGGACTTTGGCCATCTTGCCGACCATGGCGCCTCCGCACTCCGGCAGCGGCCGCCCACTACCTTGGCGACATTGAAGATCTTCAGCCATAGGCGAAGTGGGGCTGGATCAGAGGAAGGCCTCGCACACGATGATAAACGCCGAGATGTTGAGGATAAAATTGAGGGCCAGGTCGTGGAAGTCGGGCCGTAGTAGAACATGAGCCCCGGACAAATGGGTGAAGTGGAAAACCTAGTCCGCGGAGGAAGTGGGGAGAAAACCACCTTCTCATGGGGCACAGGGGTTGGAATGAGCTGCCCGCGTCCGGGCAGCCTGTCTTGATGATGTCGCCGGACAAATATCCGGCCTCCACAGTCTTGTGATGTGCCCCTCCGTGATGGAGGAGGCCATCCACCTGCCTCCGCTCGACATGGTTGGAGAAGGTTGAGGTGGGATGTGCGGACTTGGGCGCTGGAGCTCGAGTGCGCGGAAATGGATGAGCAAAGGAGGAAGAAGGCGTAGGTGAAAAGGTGGATCCTTATCCCCTTATATGGACGAACGAAGCTATGCGTCCCCCACCAGCCTGGTAAAACTCGCTTATCTCCCAAGCGCCGTAATCAATGGCGCGGATGGGTTACCACGTCCGTATTGATGAGACTCCGGAATAAGGGGCACGATCTATGCTTTGATAAGGCGTGCCAAGGAAACCGCCTCGCTAAGCGCTAAGGTGGAGCGGTAAAAAGCGATTCATATAAAGGCCTGGCGAGGGTGTAATGTCATGACACGGAATCGTCGGCGAGATCTGTGCAAAAATTATTCTCTCTACGGTGTTATGTGGAACTTATTTTGCAGAGTCGGACATTATCCTGGTGTTCAAAACCTTCTATGAAGTATTCGGAGGAGGAACCCGCCTTGCAATGCGAAGACAATATCGCGCGCGGACTAAATGCGTCATTGAAGCCTGGTTCGAGAGACTCTTGAGGAGTCTGGACTAGGGGTGTCCGGATAGCGAACTATCATCACGGCTGGACTCCAAGACTATGAAGATACAAGATTGAAGACTTAGTCCGTGTCCGGATGGGACTTTCCTTGGCGTGGAAGGCAAGCTTGGCGTCTGGATATGTAGATCTCCTACCATTGTAACCGACTCTGTGTAACCCTAACCTATCCGGTGTCTATATAAAGCTGGAGGTTTTAGTCCGTGGGGCGAACAACAATGATACCATAGGCTAGCTTCTAGGGTTTAGCCTCCTTGATCTCGTGGTAGATCTACTCTTGTACTACCCATATCATCAATATTAATCAAGCAGGGTAGGGTATTACCTCCATCGTGAGGGCCGAACACAGGTAAAACATCGTGTCCCTTGTCTCCTGTTACCATCCGCCTAGACGCACAGTTCGGGACCCCCTACCCGAGATCCGCCGGTTTTGACACCGACAGTGCTCGTCCAAAATAACCAGGGCACAATCGCAATAGTTCTCCTTTGGCCACCTTAGTCGATAATAACGGAACGTAAGGCGGCAAACCCAGGAGCCGGGCAAACCCAACATTTGACCAAAGACATGATTGGGAGCTGCTGCATATAAGGCCAAACTCGTGACGCCGAACACTCCCGAAGGTATTCGGACTTTATAACAGATGATGGGCTCAAGAATGCCCATTCATTATAAACCCTGTGTTTCCAGGTACGTGCGTTAATCTGTCGTGGCGAAATGCCAAAAACGGTAGTATCCTCTATGGGTATGGAACCCATGGGATGGTTAAACAACAAGAGGCAATAGAAAAGGTTTACACAGGGGCTTAATCTGAAAAGAAACGTGTTGAACGGGGCCCTGCTGCACGTATGCGCCTTTGTCTCCGTTGTGCCGTATCCTGGAAGGGTATCGCGCGAACATTGTCTGTGGAAAAAGGAAAACTCGTAAAAGAGTACAACGTGAGTATGCGATGGATAATAAAGGTGTAACATGTTGGCCTACCCATAAGGTTGTGCCAAGTGTGGGGTTGTATTAAGCATTTATAGCCCCTGGTGTCCACTATGGGATTACATATACGGTGCCTTGATTCAATTTTATCCGGGCGACCGGACTCGTCTAACCGAGTTTGTGGTCTTTAATGATCAGTCATGTTTTCTGATTTTGGATGTCGCTTATAGTCCGGCCGCTAAGGCCGTCGCGAGTTCCTGTGCGCGTGAAGAGCGCTCTGTGATTCCGCTAACGGTGATGATGCCGCGTGGACCGGGCATCTTGAGTGTAAGGTAGCCATAGTGCGGCAATGCGTTGAAGCGGGCGAAGGCCGTTCTTCCGAGCAATGCATGATAATTGCTTTGGAAGGTGCTTGCTGACAAAGAGTAGCTCTTAAGCTTAGGTTGCACAGAGGCGAATGTTACCTCGATGCGACGGAGCCCTGCTTGTGGGCTTCAGCGCCTGGTATCACCCCTTGAAAGATGGTGTTGCTTTGCTTAATTCTGGATGTGTCTATCCCCATCCTGCGGACAGTGTCCTCGTATATTAAATTGAGTCTACTGCGCCGTCCATGAGGACGCGGGTGAGACGGTATCCTTCGATTATCGGGTCAAGCACCATGGCCTTTGATTATCCGTGCCGAATACTAGTTCGGTCGTCCAAGTGATCGAAGGTGATCGGATAAGGCATCCAGTGGTTAGGTGTGAGTGCGATGGGCTCTATATCGAGCGCGTCTCTATGCGCGCGTTCATGCCTCCTCATGGATGTGTGAGTCACGTGGATCATGTTCAATGTTTTAACCTCTGGCGGGAATTTTTTCTGTCCCTCAGTGTTCGGCTAGCGAGGTTCATCCTCGTCTTCACTTGGTCTTTCCCTTCCCTTGTGTTCGACAATTAATTTGTCGGCCTGCTTGAAGACCCAGCACTCTCTGTGCATGTGGTTTGTAGGTTTGTCAGGGGTGCCATGAATTTGGCATAGTCTGTCTAGTACTCTATTCAGACCGGAAGGTCCCTCTTTACTGCCTTTAAATGGCTTCTTTTGCTGATCAGGTCGAGAGCCCCTGAATCCGGCATGAACTATTGTGTTATCCGGGCTCTCTTCCTTGTTTTGGTGTTTGTGTTTATTACGCCATGGCTTCCGTTGCCATCCCTTATTTCGGATGTCTTTGGGGTCATTGGTGCCTTCTGGGCTAGCCAGCTATCCTCACCAGCATAAGCGGGTCATGAGGCTAGTTAAGGCTGCCATTGTCCTCGACTTTTCTTGGCGAGGTGTGCGGCGAGCCACTCATCACGGATGTTGTGTTTGAATGCCGCTAAAGCTTGAGCGTCCGTGATCAACAATTTAGTTCTTCTTAGTGAGTAATCTGTTCCAAAGCTTGCGGCGGACTCTACAGGTTGTTGGATTATGTGACTCGGATCGTCGACATCCGGAGGCGGACATAGGTCCCTTGAAAATTGGCCCTGAAAGCGTCCTCGAGTTCCTCCCAACTCTCAATTGAATTTTCGGGGAGGCTTCTCAACCAGTGTCGGGCTGGTCCCTTCAATTTGAGGGGAAGGTATTTGATGGCGTGGAGGTCATCCCCACGAGCCATATGTATATGCAGGATAAATGTAACACCCCGGATTCGGTCACCCCCGGCCATCTCCCTCCTCTCCGGCATCTTCTCCGGCGAGATCCCGGCGTCCTCGTCGTCCATGCCCTCGGTTGACTTCTTCCCCCCCCCCCCTCCGAAATCCACTAAGTCCCGAATCTGTGATTATTTTGTTGCATTTTCATCATGCCATAACTCTCTGCATGTAGCTCTGTTTTGCGCGTGTAATATGTAAAATTGTTCGCCTCGATGAGTAGATCATTTCATATAATTGCATCATTTTCGTCTGAGCTCATCTTGATGCCCGAAATGCTGTTGGAAGAGTGCTATGTGATGTTAGTTTCAGATTCTTATCAGAACATGCACTTTTGTCATTTTTGCCATGATTGATGTGTGCACCCTATGAAGTTGAGTCCTACATGTGTTTTGTAATATGCCATGCCATCTTTACAGGGTGTATGCCATGTATTTTGTGATCTCTGTGGTGACTAGCACAAGCATGCAAACTAGGCTTCATGATGTTGCTGATTTCAGCCTGATTACTTGATATTTTTATGCCATGTAAACTTGATGCTCTGAGAGAGATCCATGCTTATTTTGAGATACTTGATAAGGATGTTTTGAACATATGGTTATTCTCTATCCATCATGCCCTTGTTTGCAATTATGGAGTGCCATAGCTTGAGTCAATCGAGCTCTACTTTTGCTATAAAATGTTTCCTGGCAGATTGTTTACATGTTATTCAATTTTGCCAAGGTTGTTGTAGTTGACCCGTGTATGCTATGATGTTGTTCTTGCCATGAATAGCTTCTATGCCATGTCTTCTTGCTATTGGTTGCCTTTCCATGCCATGTATTGCTCTGTGGTGAGCGGTTCAAGCTCACCAACATGCCTACTTATTGTTGTTCCTGCCATGTATGAATCTGTAATATAACTTGCTATGTTTACATGGGTGCCATCATATCTTCTGATCCTTTTTGGCTCATGGTCAGTAAAGGACTTTTGTTCTATGCAATTAGTAGATTCATGCCATGCCTTTTTTGCCATGATAAGTTCGTGTAACATGATGTTTGATATCACTAAACATTGCAACATGATGTTATTTCCTGATAAGTCTGAAACTGTTATTATTTGCAATCTTGCCATGTGTTTTTGAGCATGTTCTAGTGATTTCTGGAGATAGCTCAGTGTTCATGTTTTGTTATGCTTTACCTGTACATCATGCCCATGCCTTTCGTTTTCATATTTAGGTGTTGTAGCATATTGTTTTGATGCTTGCAATATGCCTAGTTGTTGTTTTAGACAGATTGTTATCATGACTTGTATAGTGTGTATGTGTTGCACCGTTGCTCCGTTTTGGGTGTGCTCTATATGAAACTTGCTTGATTTTGCATGTAGTTTCATATTATCATGTTGCATCCTTGTTTTGAGGTGTTTGTTTGATGTTTGTATGCATTTTGCCTCAATGCCATGTTTATCTTGTTTTGCTCATATCTTCTAGGCCGTAGCTCCGAATCTAATGAACTTTATATGTAACTTGACTAGAATTTCGTGTAGATCATCGTGGTGCATCTTAACTTGCTGTTTAACAACTTGAACATAAAGTTATTCAGATCTGGACCAATTTCGAAATTTGCATATGGGGACTTACCGGATTTGTTATATGTTGTTCCCGGCCTCATTTAAACTTGCTTTGATGTGTTGCTCTTGTTTGCATCATCTCTTGCCATGAGTAGCTTCATGTAGCTTGTCATGCATCATGCTTGTTGTGCAACATGTCTTGTCCATGTGTGGTGTGTTTACTATGTTGTGTGCTTCTTCTTGTTAGTTCTGTTTACGTTGCGATCGTGAGGATTAGTTCGTCTCGCTTGGTTCGGCTTCATCCGTTCGTCTTCTTCATGGACTCGTTCTTCTTCCTTGCGGGATTTCAGGCAAGATGACCGCTACCCTGGATCTCACTACTATCATTGCTATGCTAGTTGCTTCGTTCTATCGCTATGCTGCGCTACCTATCACTTGTTGCTCAAGCCATCCTAAATTGCCATGTCAGCCTCTAACCTTTTGCACCCTTCCTAGCAAACCGTTGTTTGGCTATGTTACCGCTTTGCTCAGCCCCTCTTATAGAGTTGTTAGTTGCATGTGAAGATGAAGTTTGTTCCTTGTTGGAACATGGAGATGTTGTTCCTTGCTGGAACATGTTTACTTGTTGGGATATCACAATATATCTTATATTATTAATGCATCTATATACTTGGTAAAGGGTGGAAGGCTCGGCCTTATGCCTGGTGTTTTGTTCCACTCTTGCCGCCCTAATTTCCGTCATATCGGTATTATGTTCCCGGATTTTGCGTCCCTAAAGCGGTCGGGTGATTTATGGGACCCCCTTGACAGTTCGCTTTGAATAAGACTTTTCCAGCAAGGCGCAACATTGGTTTACCATTTGCCTCACCACCACCTACTTTTCCCTTGGGAGTCCCTCTCTCGAGGGTCATCTTTATTTTAGTGCTGGTTCGAACCGAGCACTTCTGCAAGAAGCCCACCTTAGGGCAACTTGAGGATTGGTTTTACTCGTGCTTTGTCTCATCCGGTGTTGCCACGAGAGCGAGATATGTGCAGCTCCTATCGGGATTGTCGGCGCATCGGGCGGTCTTGCTGGTCTTGTTTTATTGCTGTCGAAATGTCTTGTAGCCAGGATTCCGAGACTGATCGGGTCTTCCCGGGGAGAAGGAATATCCTTCGTTGATCGCGAGAGCTTATCTTGGGCTAAGTTGGGACACCCCTGCAGGGTATAAACTTTCGAGAGTCGTGCCCGCGGTTATGTGGAAGATGGGAATTTGTTAATATCCGGTTGTGGTAAACTTAAAGCAAACTCTTCTAAAATACACCAACTGTGTGCGTAACCGTGAGTGTCTCTTTTTGGGGTTGATCGAGAGGAGAACACGGTTTCTTGGGTTATGTCTGACGTAAGTAGGAGTTCAGGATCACTTCTTGATCATTACTAGTTGACGACCGTTCCTTTGTTTCTCTTCTCGCTCTCATTTGCGTAAGTTAGCCACCATATATGCTTAGTCGCTGCTGCAACCTCACCACTTTACCCCTTCCTTTCCCTTTAAACTTTGCTAGTCTTGATACCCATGGTAATGGGATTGCTGAGTCCTCGTGGCTCACAGTTTACTACACCAACAGTTGCAGGTGCAGGTTTGCGATGATCATGACGCGGGAGCGATGCTTGCTTGTCTTGAGTTCTTCTTACGCTTCTTGATCGGGGATAGGTTCGGTCGGCCTTTGGGCTAGCAGGTGGATGTCGTTTGAGCTTCTATTTATGTTTCATCCGTAGTGGGATCTTGATCTTGTATATGATGTTGATGTATTCTTGTGGCATTTGTGCCTTATGTATGTATCCTATCTATTATGTAATGTTGATGTAATGATATCCACCTTGCAAAAGCGTTTCAATATCTTGGTCTATCCTTGGTGGGACCGTCGAGTTCCTTTGGATAGGGTCGCATATTAGGCGTGACAAGTTGGTATCAGAGCCTCGACCGACCCTAGGAGCCCCTTGATTGATCTTGTAGTTTGGCCGTTGTCGAGTCTAGAAGAAAACTGTTTTCTGAGTCTAGTTATATCGGAGAGTAGGAATTCTTTTTACTCCTCTGTCCCTTCGTCGCTCTGGTGAGGAATCTTGACGTAGGCGTTTTGAATTACTCCTCTTCCCTTTCAAAATTTTTCTTTAGGATCACGCAGTTGGTTTTCCGGTAGTTGTTCCTCAGCTCTTTTTATCCGGTGCATTTCTCGTCAAGTTGACTCAAGCCTCTTCATCTTTGCCAAGTCCAATCCTCAGTTGTCTTTGTTTTTCTCACCCGCCCCCCCCCCCCCTTGACTGAATCGGGAGTGCGCGGACCAGAACCAACATCAGGATACGAATCCGGGGGTCCGGAGTCACATGCCACCACAGAGGTAAGGCATGTCTTCGGCTCCACCGCCGATGAGTGTGCAACCTGCGGGGCGGGGTCCAGCCCTACGTCCTTAGGCAACGCAGCCTGTTCCGGATATAGGTCCGAGGTTACTGCAGGGGTGATGCCCCAAGCTTTGTCCGACAACAGGTTTAAGCCGTGCACGTCGTGACTGTCCGGTGCTCCTGGCATGGGCCCGAATCCGTCGAAGATACCGTCTCCGCGGACGTCCATCGTGTAGTTCAGGTTTTCGGTCCTGATCTGGTGGCCAGGGGCGTGGCCGTCGATCTGCTCCAGATGGCCAAGCGAATTGGCCCGCAGGGCGAAGCCGCCGAACACGAAGATCTGTCCGGGGAGAAAGGTCTCACCCGGGATCGTGTTTTTGATGATGGTTGAAGGAGCCATCGAGCCCTGTAGCGACTACACAGAGGAACTCTCAATGAAAGCACCAATGTCGGTGTCAAAACCAGCGGATCTCGGGTAGGGGGTCCCGATCTATGCGTCTAGGCTGATGGTTACAGGAAGCAAGGGACACGTATGTTTACCCAGGTTCGGGCCCTCTTGATGAAGGTAAAACCCTACTTCCTGCTTGATTAATATTGAAGATATGGGTAATACAAGAGTAGATCTAGCATGAGATCGTAAAGGATAAACCCTGAGAGCTAGCCTATGATGGTATGATTGTAATTGTGATCAGCCTTCTAAGGACCAACCTCTCCGGTTTATATAGGCACCGGAGAGGGCTAGGGTTTACATGGAGTCGGTTACAAGGAAGGAAATATAATATCCGGATCGCCAAGCTTGCCTTCCACGCCAGGGAAAGTCCCATCCGGACACGGGTCGAAGTCTTGAGTCTTGTATCTTCACGCTTCAATAGTCCGGACGTCGTATACAGTCTGGCTGTCCGGGTACCCCCTAATCCAGGACTCCCTCACCCGCGCCTGGCGCGGGCTCGTCGGAGAGGCGGGCCTTGCCGAGAAGATCGGCGAGGCAGCTCGCTGCACAGGCATCGTCGATGCCATGCAGCATGTCGGGGCAAGCGCCATCGGGCATGCCAGGCTGGATACGCTCACTGGGGAGGAAGAGGGTTCCCGTCCAGAGCAGGTCTCCGGACGACGGTGCACCTGGCCCCATGGTGGGCGCCAAATGTCAACTGGTAGGTGTGACATATGCCAACGGGTGGCTTATCATTGTGGGAGTCAGTAAGACATCGCTGGTGCCTGGAAGCGAGATAAGGCGAAGACATGCACGCCGGCGAATCTTACCCAGGTTTGGGGCTCTCCATGGAGATAACACCCCTAGTCCTGCTCTGCGGGGTCTCTGCATAGATCAGCAAGTAGCTACAAGAGGCTCCTTGAGCTGTTTGGCTAGAGGACGAAGAAGGGAAAGGCTAGCTCTCCTCTTCTCTCTCTGTGGTGTCCAAAACTCTAAGAGATCAACCCTTTGCATGGGTGCCCTAGGGGCTTATATAGGCCTACCCCCCCAGGGGTACGATGGTAATCCGGCCGGATGTGGGTCCAGGCCGTCAGAGTCTATAGCTGTCGGCTTCTCCGCCGGCCACTGGGGCCCGCCGACTGGTGGGTCCTGCCGGCTGTCGGCCTCTTGGCCAAACGGTTGGGCCCACCGTCGGGGGTCTTGTCGGCTGCTGGTTGTTGTAGCCTTACTCTCGGTAATGATGGCTCCGTCGGGGTAAGCATGGCTACAGTGCCGCCGCCTGGCGGGCATTCACTGTAGCCTCATCCCATCTTGTCTGCTTAATGGTGCACAAACTTCCAGGGTGGGGGGCTGGCCGACTGCTGGGAGCCGGCCTCCCCTCAGGCCGACTGGTCAAGCTCGACCACCTTCTGGTGTCTCTCTCGCAGGAGGGGCCCGCCGCCTGGGGGCCGTACTGACAGCCCGTCATGGATGGTGTCATGGTCAACGTGGCAACAATGTCGCGCCAGACGGGGAGTGGCTGCCCCGTACGGCGTACTGTGGCCACGCTCGCTCTGGGATTCGGGGGTGGCAGGCTTCACTGTAGCCACGCCCCATCTCCTCGCCGTTATGTGGGTGCAAACTTTGAGGGCATGAGCCAGGCCGCCTGCTAGGAGCCGTCCCTCTGGTGGCCGGCTGCTAGGAGTCGGTCCTCTTCGAGAGAGCTCTTATAGCCTTGCCGCCTTCCAGCAGCCGGCCGGTGGGACAGCCGGCCAAGAGGAGCTGGCCTTGCGTCTTGGATGTTTGAGGGCTCAGTCGGCCCGATATTTTTTGAAGTGCTAGGGGGAGCCGGTTGGGCTACCCGTGGTCATTTACTCTGACAATAAGCCTTGCAAGCAATGTGACTAATGAGTTAGTTGCGGGATGATACATTACGGAATGAGTAAAGAGACTTGCCAGTAACGAGATTGAACTAGGTATGATGATACCGACGATTGAATCTCGGGTAAGTAACATACCGATGACAAAGGGAACAACGTATGTTGTTATGCGGTTTGATCGATGAAGATCTGCGTAGAATATGTAGGAGCCAATATGAGCATCCAGGTTCCGCTATTGGTTATTGACTGGAGATGTGTCTCGGTCATGTCTACATAGTTCTCGAACCCGTAGGGTCCGCATGCTTAACATTCAATGACGATTTGTATTATGAGTTATGTGATTTGATGACCGAAGTTAGTTTGGAGTTCCGAATGAGATCACAGACATGACGATGAGTCTCGAAATGGTCGAGAGGTAAAGATTGATATAATGGAAGGCTATATTCGGACATCGGAAAGGTTCCGAGTGATTCGGGTATTTTTTGGAGTACCGGAGAGTTACGGGAATTCGCCGGGGGAAGTAGTGGGCCTTAATGGGCCATACGGGAAATGAGAGAAGGGCCTCAAGGGGTGGCCGCCCCCCCCCCCATGGGCTGGTCCGAATTGGACTAGGAGGGGGCGGTGCCCCCTCCTTCCTTCTCCCCTCTTCCTCCTTCCCTTCCTTCTCCTAGTTGGAATAGGAAAGGGAGAGGGGGGCGAATCCTACTTGGACCGGGAGTCCAAGTAGGACTCCCCTTAGCGCCCCCCTTGGGCAGGCCTCCTCTTCCCCCCTCCTTTATACACGTGGGAGGGGGCACCCCAAAGACACACAAGTTGATTTCGTAGCCGTCGGCGGTGCCCCCCTCCATAGATTTCCACCTCGGTCATATTGTCGTAGTGCTTAGGCGAAGCCCTGCGTCGGTAACTTCATCATCACCGTCAACACGCCGTCATGCTAACGGAACTCTCCCTCGGCCTCAGCTGGATCTAGAGTTCGAGGGACGTCACCGAGCTGAACATGTGCATATTGCGGACGTGTCGTGCTTTTGGTACTTGATCGGTTGGATCGCGGAGATGTTCGACTACATCAACCGTGTTACTTAACGCTTCCGCTTTCGTTTTACAAGGGTACGTGGACACACTCTTCCCAATTGTTTCTATGCTTATCCTAGATAGATCTTGCGTGATCGTAGGATTTCTTTTGAAATACTACGTTCCCCAACAATAGGCATAAGTATTGTGATATAATGTGTAATAACAGCCCATAATGCAATAAATATCAATATAAAAGCATGATGCAAAATGGACGTATCAACTCCCCCAAGCTTAGACCTCGCTTGTCCTCAAGCGAAAGCCGATATCGATAAATATGTCCACATGTTTAGAGATAGAGGTGTCGATAAAATAAAATACAGACATGAGGGCATCATGATCATCTTTAGAACAGCAACATATAATGCCATATAATTTCTTATGCTCAAGTAACAATTCGTTCACATGGTAAAGTATGAATCAGAACCTTCATTGAAAACTAACAAACTATGATCTCAGTCATAGAAGCAATTGCAATTTATCATAACATCGGAAAGAGTCAAATAAGAGCTTTTCAGCAAGTCCACATACTCAACTATCATATAACCTTTCACAATTGCTAACACTCACGCAATACTTATGGGTTCAAAGCTTCCGTCGGACACATAGAAAGATAGGGGCTTATAATTTCGCCTCCCAACTTTTTACCTCAAGGGTAATGTCAACAATAATACTTTATGAAAACCTACATCCGAGTGGATATATATACCTGGATCTCTCCAACACATAGAGCTTGCCATAGGAAAAAGTATAAAAAGGAAAGGTGAAGATCACCAAGACTCATGTATAAGGGTAGAGGATAAAAGTAAAAGATAGGCCCTTCGCAGAGGGAAGCATAGGTTTTCATGCGCTTTTATGGTTGGATGTATAAAACCTTAGTGCAATAGAACGTCACTTTATATTCCCATTTGTGATAAGGACCTTTATTACGCAGTCCGTCACTCTTATTTCTTCCATATCGCAAGTTCGTATAGAGCTTATTTTTTCACACTAATAGATCATACATATTTAGAGAGAGAAATTTTTATTGCTTGCGCCGATGACAACTTACTTGAAGGGTCTTACTCAATCCATAGGTAGGTTTGGTGGACTCTCATGGCAAAACTGGGTTTAGGGATATTTGGAAGCACAAGTAGTATCGCTACTTGGTGCAAAGAATTTGGCTAGCATGAGAGGGAAAGGCAAGATCAACATATTGGATGATCCATGACAATATAACTTCTATTCGGATATAAGAAAACATAACTCATTATGTTGTCTTCCTTGTCCAACATCAACTTCTTAGCATGTCATATTTTAATGAGTGCTCACAATTACAAAAGATGTCCAAGATAGTATATTTATATCTGAAGCCTCTCTTTCTTTATTACTTCCTATTAATTGCAACAATGACCAAAACTATGCTTGTCAACTCTCAATAACTTTTATTCATCATACTCTTTATATGTGAAGTCCTTACTCTCCATAAGATCAATATATTAACCTTATTATTTATTTCTTTTTATTTCATTCCCTCAAGATCATAGCAAGAAAGCAAAGCCCTTTACTCAAAACTACTCTTTATTATATATCTCACGGACTCGATTACATAGAGGGAACATAAGCAAAACTCAAAACTAGATCATACTAAAACTTTATTCTACTAGATCAAGATATAACCAAAAGGAACGAACTAAGAAAAACAATAAAGATAAACATTCTGGAAAGTGTCCCTTATGTACTCCTCCGGGGTTACGGCATCAATTATATTGGTCTCAACATTTATGGGAGTACCTGAGATATAATGTTTGAGTCTTTGACCGTTTACCACCTTTTGAATTTTTACCTTCGGCATTGTTAATTTTTATGGCACCTGAACGATAGACCTCCTCGATGATGTACGGGCCTTCCCATTTAGATAGAAGCTTTCCTGCAAAAAATCTTAAACGAGAGTTGTATAGCAAAACATGATCACCTACACTAAACTCACGCTTTTGTATCCTTTGTCATGCCATCTTTTAACTTTTTCTTTAAACAGCTTGGCATTCTCATAGGCTTGGGTTCTCCATTCATCAAGTGAGCTAATAACAAATAAGCTCTTCTCACTTGCAAGTTTGAAATCATAATTGAGCTCTTTAATAGCCCAATATGCCTTATATTCTAGTTCAAGAGGTAAGTGACATGCTTTTCCATAAACCATTTTATACGGAGACATACCCATAGGATTCTTACAAGCAATTCTATAAGCCCATAAAGCATCATCAATTTTCTTAGACCAATTCTTTCTAGATATATTAACAGTCGTTTGCAAAATTAATTTAATTTCCCTATTGCTCAATTCTACTTAACCACTAGACTAAGGATGATATGGAGATGCAATTCTATGATTAACATCATATTTTGCAAGCATTTTTACGGAAAGCACTATGAATAAAATGTGAACCACCATCAGTCATTAAATATCTTGGGACTCCAGACCTTGGAAAAATAACTTCTTTAAGCATCTTAATAGAAATGTTATGATCAACACTACTAGTTGGAATAGCTTCTACCCACTTAGTAACGTAATCAACCGCAACTAAAATATGTGTATACCCATTAGAGGAAGGAAAAGGTCCCATATAATCAAAGCCCCAAACGTCAAATGGTTCAATAACAAGTGAATAATTCATAGACATCTCCTTATGTCTACTAATATTACCAATCCTTTGGCATTCATCACAAGACAAGACAAACTTACGGGCATCCTTAAAGAGATTGTGCCAATAGAAATCGGATTGCAATACCTTATGTGTAGTTCTATCTCCAGCGTGGTGTCCTCCGTAAGCTTCGGAGTGGCACTTGCATAGGATCTGTTCATGTTCATGCTCAGGTACACAACGTCTAATAACACCATCGACTCCTTTATAAAGGCGACGGTCATCCCAAAAGTAATGTCTTAAAGCATAGAAAAACTTTTTCTTTTGCTCGTATGTGAAACTAGGTGGTATAAATTTAGCAACAATATAATTAGCATAATCAGCATACTATGGAGTATTACGAGAAGCATTTATGACATTTAATTGTTCATCAGGAAAGCTATCATCAATAGGTAGTGGGTCATCAAGAACATTCTCTAACCTAGACAAGTTGTCTGCAACGGGGTTCTCAGCTCCTTTTCTCTCAATAATATGCAAATCAAATTCTTGTAGCAAAAGAATCCATCTAATAAGTCTAGGTTTAGCATATTTCTTTTCCATAAGATATTTAATAGCAGCATGATTAGTGTGAATAGTTATTTTGGAATCAACAATATACGGTCTGAACTTATCACATGCAAATACAACTGCTAAAAATTCTTTTTCAGTGGTAGCATAATTTCTATGGGCACCGTCTAGAGTTTAACTAGCATATTGAATAACATTTTATCAACTCTTTGTCCTAAAACAGCACCAACAACATAATCACTAGCATCACACATAATTTCAAAGGGTAGGTTCCAATCAGGTGACTGAACAATAGGAGCAGAAATCAAGGCTTTCTTAAGTATTTCAAATGCTTCTACACAATCATCATCAAAATCAAAAGGAACATCTTTTTGTAAGAGATTAGTGAGAAGCCTAGAAATTTTAGAGAAGTCTTTAATGAACCTCCTATAGAAACCAGCATGACCAAGGAAACTTCTTATACCTTTGATATCTTTAGGACACGGCATTTTTTCAATAGCATCTACTTTAGCTTTATCAACTTCAATACCTCTTTCAGAAATTTTATGCCCCAAAACAATACCTTCATTAACCATAAAGTGGCACTTCTCCGAATTCAAGACAAGATTAGGTTTTTCACATCTCTACAAAACTCGATCAAGGATACTCAAGCAATCATCAAAAGAAGTTCCGTAAACGGAGAAATCATCCATGAAAACCTCAACAATCTTTTTACAGAAGTCAGGGAGTATAGCAGTCATACATCTTTGAAAGGTAGCAGGTGCATTACATAAACCAAAAGGCATACGTCTATAAGCAAAGGTACCGAATGGGCAAGTGAAAGTGGTTTTCTCTTGATCCTCTTTTGACGCAGGTATTTGAGAGAAACCAGAATAACCATCTAGAAAGCAGAAATGAGTATGTTTGGATAATCTTTCTAGCATTTGATCGATATAAGGTAGAGGGTAATGATCTTTTCTAGTAGCTTTATTTAATTTGCGGAAATCAATTACCATTCTGTAACCTGTAACAATTCTTTGAGGAATCAATTCATTCTTATCATTAGGAACAACAGTAATACCTCCCTTCTTAGGGACACAATGAACATGGCTTACCCACTGACTATCAGCAATAGGATAAATTATACCTACCTCTAGAAGCTTTAGTATTTCATTCCTTACCACTTCTTTCATCTTAGGATTTAACCATCGTTGATGATCAACAACTGGTTTAGCATATTTCTCCAATTTAATTTTGTGCTGACATAGAGTGGGACTAATGCCCTTAAGATCATCGACACTATATCCAATAGCGGCACGGTGCTTCTTCAGAGTTTTCAATAATCTATTTTCTTCATGCTCTAAAAGGTTAGCACTAATAATAACATGATATATCTTCTTTTCATCAAGATAAGCATACTTCAAAGTATCAGGTAATTGTTTAAGCTCAAACACGAGATCACCCTTAGGTGGAGGAGGATCCCCAAGGATTTCAACAGGCAAATTGTGTTTCAGAATAGGTCCTTGTTTAAAGAATACTTCATCTATTTCCCTTCTTTCATTCAGAAACATATCATTTTCATGGTCTAGCAAATATTGTTCTAAAGGATCGGCAGGAGGCATGACAATAGAAGCCAGACCAATAATTTCATCCTTACTAGGCAATTCTATATCATGGTGTTGTCTACGAAACTTAGGGAAATTAAAATCATGAGACATGTCCCCTAGACCAACAGTAACAATATCTTTCTCGCAGTCTATCTTAGCATTAAACGTATTCAAGAAGGGTCTACCAAATATAATGGGACAAAAATTATCTTGTGGGGAAGCAAGAACAAGAAAATCAGTAGGATATTTTATCTTCCCACACAAGACTTCAACCTGTCTAACAATCCCAATTGGTGATATAGTATCTCTATTAGCAAGCTTAATAGTAACATCAATATCTTCTGTCTCAGCAGGTGCAATATCATTCATAATTTCTATATATAATATAAGGAATTGCACTCACACTAGCACCCACATCACATAATCCATGATAACAATGATCTCCAATTTTAACAGAAACAACAGGCATGCCAACAACAGGTCTATGTTTATCTTTAGTATCAGGTTTAGCGATTCTAGTAGCTTCATCACAGAACTAAATAACATGCCCATCAATATTATCAACCAAGAGATCTTTAACCATAGAAATACTAGGTTCAACTTTAATTTTCTCAGAGGGTGTATGTGTTTTAGTATTACTTTTATGAACCACTGTTGAAGCTTTAGCATGATCCTTTATTCTAACAGGGAATGGCGGTTTCTCAATATAAGCAGTAGGAATAATAGGATCAACATTATAAGTAATAGTTTCTTCTTCAACTTCAATATGTTCAACTACTTTAACTTCAATGGGAGGATGATATTTGAACCACTTCTCCTTAGGGAGATCAACATGAGTAGCAAATGATTCAAAGAAAGAAGCTACTATCTCAGAGTCAAGTCCATATTTAGTGTTACAATCACGAAAAGCATCGGCATCCATAAAAGACTTAACACAATCGAACTTAAGGTTTATACCTGAATCCTTACCTTCGCCGAGATCCCAATATTCAGAGTTGTATTTAATTCTTTCCAATAATTCCATTTGAATTCAATATCCTTCTTCATATAGGAACCGGTACAATAAGTATCGAGCATGGATCTATCATTATGAGAAAGCCAAGGATAAATTTTTTGAATAATAATTTCTCTTGAGAGATCATGATTGGGGCATGAATATAACATTGACTTAAGCCACCCCCAAGCTTGAGTGATACTTTCTCCTTCACGAGGCCAAAAATTATAGATATAATTCCGATCACGATGAACCAGATGCATAGGATAAAACTTTTGATGAAATTCCAATTTCAATCGGTTGTAGTTCCATGATCCAATATCATCACATAGCCTATACCATGTCAATGCCTTTACCTTCAAAGATAAAGGGAATAATTTCTTCTTGACAACATCCTCGGGAATACCTGCAAGCTTAAATAATCCACAAACTTCATCGACATAGATTAGGTGCATATCGGGATGTAATGTACCGTCTCCTGCATAAGGATTAGCTAGCAGTTTCTCTATCATACCCGAAGGAATTTCGTAATAAATATTTTTAGTGGGTGCAGTAGGTTGAGGAGTAACAAATTGTGGTTCCGGTCAAGGTGAAGATACCCCCAACAAACCCCTCGAAGGATTATTTTCCATAGTAACAAGTGACAGTAAATTTCAGCACACTATATAAATGGTTCCTTACCAAATTCCACTTACCAAATGCGCTTCACTCCCCGGCAATGGCGCAAGAAAAGAGTCTTGATGACCCACAAGTATAGGGGATCTATCGTAGTCCTTCCGATAAGTAAGAGCGTCAAACCCAACGAGGAGCAGAAGGAAATGACAAGTGGTTTTCAGCAAGGTATTCTCTGCAAGCACTTAAATTATCGGTAACAGATAGTTTTGTGATAAGATAAATCATAACGGGTAAGAAGTGAATAAAGTAACTAAGGTTCAGCAAGGTGTCCCAATCCTTTTTGTAGCAAAGGACAAGCCTGGACGAACTCTTATATAATGCAAAGCGCTCCCGAGGACACATGGGAATTTTTGTCAAGTAAGTTTTCATCATGCTCATATGATTCGTGTTCGTTACTTTGATAATTTGATATGTGGGTGGACCGGTGCTCGGGTGCTGCCCTTCCTTGGACAGGCCTCCCACTTATGATTAACCCCTCTCGCAAGCATCCGCAACTACGAAAGAGGTATTAAGGTAAACCTAACCATAGCATGAAACATATGGATCCAAATCAGCCCTTTACGAAGCAACGCATAAACTAGGGTTTAAGCTTCTGTCACTCTAGCAAACCATCATCTACTTATTACTTCTCAATGCCTTCCCCTAGGCCCAAATCATGGTGAAGTGTCATGTAGTCGATGTTCACATAACACCCCTAGAGGAGAGACAACATACATCTCATCAAAATATCGAACGAATACCAAATTCACATAATTACTTATAACAAGACTTCTCCCATGTCCCCAGGAACAAACGTAACTACTCACAAAAGCATATTCATAATCATAATCAGAGCAGTATTAATTATCATTAAGGATCTGAACATATGATCTTCCACTGAATAAACCAACTAGCATTAACTACAAGGAGTAATCAACACTACTAGCAACCCATAGGTACCAATATGAGGTTTTGGGACCAAGATCGAATACAATAGATGAACTAGGGTTTGAGAGGAGATGGTGCCGGTGAAGATGTTGATGGATATTGACCCTTCCTCGATGAGAGGATCGATGGTGATGACAATGGCGATGATTTCCCCCTCCCGAAGGGATATTTCCCCGGCAGAACAGCTCCGCCGGAGCCCTAGATTGGTTCTGCCCAGGTTCCGCCTCAAGGCAGCGGCGCTTCATCCTGAAAGCTTCTCTATGATTTTTTCCAGGGTAAAAGACACCATATAGCAGAAGATGGGCACTGGAGGCCTGCCAGGGGCCCACAAGGTCGGGGGGCGTGCCCAGGGGCGTAGGGCGCGCCCTCCACCCTTGTGGCTGGCTGGTGGCCCCCCTCTGGTTCTTTCTTCGCCCAATATTTTTTTATTCCAAAAATAAGCTCCGTGAAGTTTCAGGACTTTTGGAGTTGTGCAGAATAGGAGTCCCGCGCGCCGCCCCGCCGCCTTCCTCCTTGCGGGAGGAGTCCCGCGCGCCGCCCCGCCGCCTTCCTCCTCACGGGAGGAGTCCCGCGCGCCGCCGCCGCTCGGGAGAGTCCGAGCCGGACTCCCGTCGTCGCTGCCTTCTACTCCAAGGCAGCCCCCCGGCCTTTAAAACCGGAGCCCGACCCCCCCTCTCTCCTCAGCCGTAGTCGCGCAGCCCGCCTCCCCACGCCGCCGCAAGCCGTCGCCCAGCGCCGCCGCTTCGCCGCCATGCGCCACCACCACCACAATGGCGCCGCCGCCGCCGCATCTCCTCGCCGCCGGAGCCGCGCCGGATCTCGCCGTTGCCGCCGGTGTTTTTCTCCGGTTAATCGGTAAAAACCGATTTGGTTTTCCCTCGGTTTTTCTTCCGGTTTATTTTTAGGGTTAGGGTTTTCTCTCGGTTTTTCTGATCAGTTCTAATTAGCGGACGTTTGTCCGTTAATCCGCGATACCGAACATTTTCATTCGTTAGGGTTTTGTAGTGAACGTTTTTTCGTTAGATTTTTCTTTTTCTGTTTATTTTCGGCGAGGGACCTATCCGTGAATACTTTTATCACAGATTAGTCCCTGATCTTCAAACCCTCGCAATTTTTTGCTCGTTTGTCCAAATCCAGTGAAACGAACGCCAAAATCTTCGTATTGTTCCTCTCTTTCGAGATAACCAACTAGAGCATGATTTTGACAATTTAAAATTTTGGTTTCATGCAAATTTGAATTCTTTTGATCGTAGTCTGGGTTTCGTAGCTCCGATTTGATTGATTCTTTTTGCAAATCGAAGCTCTTCAGTTGAACTTTCAGTTTGGATCTTTTCTCTTGAGTTTTACCCTTGCATATTATGCTTGAGTGCTTATGTATGCTATTGTTCATTCACAATAGAGTTGCCGGAGTGCGAAGCGTGCTTCTACGAATCTCTAGGGTTTTTAGATCGTCGGCAAGGCAAGTAACACTTTGATCATACCCCTTTATTACCCAGTTTTTATGCATTAATTTCAATCCTCAAATATTGCATGAGTGGGATCTGATTAACATGTGGGTATTGGGAAGTAGTTGATGAGGTAGAACCTATTGTCTTTTATTCAAATCCTGGGAGTTACTTCTACGTTATGCTTATACTGCTATGCTCGTAGACGTGGTTTGGTTTGAGTGATTCATGATAGATGTGAGAGATTATTGTTAACTAAGGTTTAACTTAAGGTGGCTACTTTAATACACATCTGGGTGGATTTTGTTTGTGGGCACCTGGGGAATCCAGTGTTGTCCAAAGGAGATCCCAGAGTATCCGTGTGATTTTTTCTATGGTTTGCCACCCAGGCTAAAAGGGATCATAAGATTATTCATGCTAGAAACTTCCGTGTGCAGAAGCAAGCCATTATGGGCTCTGGCATAGTTGAGTATGTTGTGTGACCTCTTTCAGTGGTACACTAGCAGATGTAGGGGATGTAGGTGGTACGGTCTACCCGTCGAAAGAGTTAATGCTTCTGAAAGACTGTGTCTCGATCATCCGTTTCTCAAACATCATGTAGTGCGAGAAATTCAACTGAGGAGATCGAGTCTTGTGGGGAAAAGTGCGCAAACCTCTGCAGAGTGTACAAACTAATCATGGTTAGCCGTGTCCCCGGTTATTGACATCTTGAATATCTAGTGCTTGAATTATTATGTTGATCTGATCACTTTACTTAATTAATTTGTTGGGTTATTGATTATTAATTTGGGATTGAGATGGGTTTACCATTCTCAATGTTTTCAACAACACACTTTGTAGTTAAATAAAATATATTTCTTTATTGTAGGAAAAAATTGGCTTTACGCAAAATGTTAACCATAGAGCCTCCACCAGCCATATATGAATATAGTTATAGTTGTTTCATGCTTTTTGCTCTATAGTGTTATTTTCCCAGCATATTCCATGTGCTGACCTACACAGGCTGCAACGTGTTGCGGAGTTTTCAGACGAAGAGTAAGGTGCGCTAGGTCATTGTCGTGCACTCAGCTATGCCGTTGGAGTTGATGGACTCATTTACCTTCGAAGCTTCCGTTGTTATCTTATTTGGATGGCCTTAAGCCATATTATTGCAATAAGTTCTCTTTTGAGACATTCGATGTAATAAGTGCGTGGTTGAAACTCTGTTATAAATCCTCGAGTACTGTGTGTGTCAGCATTACCTATCCAGGGATGACACTTATGCACAGATATTTGACCATCTGAGGTCGGATTGCTACAAGATGGTATCAGAGCACACACTGGCTATAGGATGCGACCACTAAGAAAAGCCATAGGACACTCCTCTCTACTCATTTCTGGCTCTTCTCCAATTTTCTACTCTATAGATGACGGAGCCAAGGAACAAGTTTGCTCAACCGGATGAAGACACACCTTTTGGACGACACTTGAAGGAAGCCACTAGGTACCTTAGCATCAGAATACCAAGCTTCACCGGGACGTACACCGCCACTCTACCTGAAGAAGAGCGTTGGACGATTCGAGTACATGTTCCATGAAGGACATTCACGCCAGTTACTGAGCTCATAGAGTTTTCCTTTGATGCACCAACCTGGAGTCTATGAAAGAGCATGACAGCCCACATCGCCATGGGACGCATCGGCGAGGTATACCACAAGGATCTTAAGGACACCATCTACCAGATATGTGGACGCCGAGATGAGCAATGGGAGATGATTTGCACTAGGAGGGATAAATCCATTGCAGCCTACATCCAGGAGTTAAACCAGCACATTCGTCGTCAGGAGAACGAGATGTGCGCCAGCATGATAGACCTGAAGAAGGTGATGACCAGGAACATGGAGCTAGAAGAGGAACTCAAGTCTACACGTGATGGATATGAAGAGGAAATTGAAGTACTATTGGAGAAGAATGAAGACCTGAAGAAGAAGCTAGGAATATTCATGGGAGATCCCGCACCTGAGGTGGACATCCGCTCTGAAGACTACATCATCATCGACGACACCAACTCCGACCCCGACAGTGATGATGATTATGAAGATGAAGCTAGAGCAGATATCATGGAGTCTTCCACTGATCAAAATTTCTAGTCGACCACCATATTATCAGTAGTATTTTCCCCCATGTGTATAGTAATAGTCCGAGTATTTTGTAATGGTAGATTAGATCGATTGTATGCCCTTGTTTGAATTGAGTGGTGTGATATGAATGTGTTGCCTCATGTGCATATGGGTAGTGCTTTCTCTTTGGACCTCCCTCTATTCTATTCTCACCCCTCTAAAACCTATCAGATGCCTCCGAGACGTGACACCGGATTTGTCCTCCCACCGGAGCTCACTCAGTTGATCCAACAACAGAATGCCTTGATGCAGTTGCTAGTCCAGAACCAAGGCAACAACAACAACGACAACAAACCACCGCCACCACCCCCAGTTGACAACTTAGCCCATTTTTTGAGGTTGAACCCGCCGGTGTTTTCCAGTAGCACCGAGCCAATTGTTGCTGATGACTGGCTCCGTAGGATTGGAAGGGAGCTGACCACCGCAGATTGCACAGATGCTGAGAAGATGCGATTTTCCGCACATCAACTGGATGGACCCGCAGCCTCATGGTGGGAGAATTACACAATCACTTTCCCCATAGCCAATGTCACTTGGGATCAGTTTCAGCAAGCTTATCGCACCGCACATGTCTCAGCTGGAGCAATGAGTATGAAGAAGTGTGAGTTTGCAACTTCGCCGAGAAATCGTCTTGTAGAGGCGATGCGTGGGTGAGTTCAGCAAGTTAGCCCGCTATACCCCGGATGATGTGGCCACAGATGCCGCAAAGCATGAGAAGTTTATGGAAGGGCTGAATGATGAGCTGAGTATCAACTTGATGGTGGCAACATTTGCTAACTACCAGGAGTTGGTAGACAGGGCTCTAATGATTGAAGGAAAGCAGCAACAGATAGAGACCCGCAAAAGGAAGTATGGACAGGGGAATTATAATTTTGGAGCTTAGCAGAAGCCTCGCTTTACCCCTAACTCGGGAGGACATACTCATCATAACCATGGAGGCCACACTCACAATGGAGGAAGCTCGCATAACCATAGTGGCCCCAAGAATGGAAATGGGAATGGAGGAAGCAGCAGCCAGAACCGTTCCAACCAAGCAACACCCGCTAAGAAGGATCTGAGTCACGTTACTTGTTACAAGTGCGGGAAGACTAGACACTAGGCCAATGATTGTTCTGAGTTGAAGAATGGCAATGGAAATGGAAGCTCTGGAAAGAAGCCCAATCCCTTCACTAGAGGTCAGGTGAACCACATCAACGTGGAGGAAGTTGAAGATCAGCCTGACGCAGTGATTGGTGAGTTTTTGATTAAGTCATTTACCGCTCTCGTTCTTTTTGACACTGATGCATCGCATTCATACATATCAAGGGGATTTGTGGACAAGTTTAAGTTGCCAACCTTAGCCCTTAGGTCACCCATGTTAGTAAGCTCGCCAGGAGCAGAGTATATGGCCAGCCGATGTTGTGATCGGTTACCATTAACCATTGGTAGCCACGTTTTCCCCTCAGACCTAATAATTTTGGAGTCACAAGGATTGGATATAATACTAGGCATGGATGGGCTATCGAAGTATGGAGGAAACATCGACTGTGCTAATAAGTCAATTTTACTCACCACCCCAGAGGGTAAACGGATCAAGTATGTGTCTCGGCATGCACCGAGGAGGACTCAAGTAAATTCACTCTCAGGAGTTGTTCAGGAAGAAGTGCCTGTTGTGAAGGATTACCCGGATGTATTTCCAGAAGAATTGCCAGGCATGCCGCGAGGTCAGGATATAGAGTTTTTGATAGAGCTGTTGCCAGGCACCAGCCCAATATCGAAGAGACTGTAAGTGCATCTAGTGCCCCTTAGTGATTTTGGTGTATTGAAGACTTATAGGTTAAGTAACTAATGCGTTTGTGAGTGTACACAGGTCTATAAGTCTATGAGGAGTTTGATATTCTGATGAAAGTCGACCCTAAAATGAAGTTCTTCAATGAAGACTTTGATATTCGAAGACTTTACGAAGACTTTGAAAGTGAAGAAATTGGTGTGACCTTGAAGACTTGGTATTCATTTGAGGAACATGAAGCGTGAAGACTTTTGTTTTCGTAGTTTCATTTTCTCTTTCTTGAGTCATAGGAAACACCGTCTTTGTTAAAGGGGGTCGAGAAATACTAAGGAAAAATTTCGTTTTATGCTCAACTCAAAATCCTACACCTACCAATCCCTTGAGTGAAGCCTTTGGAAATCTCATACAGTTCAGTCAATTTCTTGATGTGAGAGACGAAGCTCTTACGTCATTGAGAATTTATTCGGCGAGGAGTTAGGAATTCGCCGATCTGAATTGCCTACAGTGAGAACATGATAGCCCCGAGGAATTTGATGTTCAAATTTCCGACCGTTGTTGTCTTCTTGCCACCTGTCCCAAATATCTTATCCACCTTACGGTCATATCATTGAAGGGCATTTATGTCTTATCATGTCGGGCTGCTCCTAGGCTATAAATAGCCGCCCCTACAACCACTAGTTGGTTGGCTTCTCGAGAGAACTTGACACTTGTCATTTGAGAGCAACCCATCCTCCGAGGACTTTGGCGAAAATCATCAAGTGAGGAAAAACCCAAAACCAAACCCCTACAAACCCAAAGTGATTGAGCATCATTGAAGAAATTGATCCTGCGTGGATCCGGCGCTTTTACCTTTGAAGACTACTGCTTCTTCTAGGCGGTTAGGCGTCAAGGTCTAGAGCATCCAAGAGGAATTGTGGATCGCCGAGTGACCAAGTATGTGAAGGTTTGGAAGTCGCCTGAAGACTTACCACGAGTGATTGGACGAGGTCTGCGTGACCTTAGTTCAAGGAGAATACGGTGAGGACTTGGTGTCTGAGCTGCGTGCTTTCGATGGTGGGTGTCCGGGACTGTGTGTCCTCGAGTTTAAATACTCAGCCGCTCCAACCAGACGTACAACTGAGACAACAGTTGGAACTGGTCTACCAAATCATTGTCTTCACCAACCTAACTGGTTCTATTTCCTCAACCCTTTCATTTCCACATTACTGTGTTGAGTTTTTATTCATATCTGTGTTTGAAGACTTTGACTGAAGACTTTCTCAATTTCCTCAGTTCAATTTCTTCAGTCTGTTTGTCTTCATCTTGAGTTATCCTGTGATTACGCTTTCTGTACTCCGTGATTGTCTTCATTTCATCATGATGACAATGCTTGTTATGCTTACTTCTAAGTACTTATTCCGCTGCAAGTATTTCTTTGCTAAGGAATTTCCTCACCGGCAAATTCCTCAGTGAAGAATTCATAAAAATCGCCTATTCACCCCCCTCTAGTCGATATAACGCACTTTCAATTGGTATCAGAGCAAGGTACTCCCTTGTTCTGTGTGATTTTGGTTTAACCACCTGGAGTTTTAGTTATGTCGACCGCAGGTATGATCAAGGTCTCGGCAGGGTGTCCTACCTTCGATGGGACGGACTACCCCTACTGGAAGAACAAAATGCGAATGCATCTTGAAGCAATTGACAACGATCTCTGGTATGTTGTGACAAAAGGTGTTTCCTCAGTCACACCTTCTCTGAATGATGCTGATGTGAAGAGATTCAAGCAACTCGATTCTCAAGCGAAGAATATCATATGTGGCCATCTGAGCAAAGGTCAATATGGAAGAGTGAGCGCTTTGGAATCTGCCAAACTCATCTGGGACAGGCTGTCCAAAGTAAATGAAGGTGTCTCAACTCAGCGTGACTCTCGAGTTGATGTTCTTCGGAATCTCTTCAACCGCTTCAAAAGACTCGACAACGAAAATGTTCAACAAACCTTCGATCGCCTCACTGACATCTCAAATGAGCTTCAAGCACTGGGTGCCACTGACATCACCGACCATGAGGTGGTGAAGAAATTGCTAAGATCGCTTGATTCCTCATTTGATACTCAGCATCGATGATACAAGAGCGAGCTGATTACAAGTCTCTTGATCCTGCTGATATCCTCGAAGGCTAAATACTCACGAGTTCCACTTGCTGAAAAGAGATCTATATGGTTACGGCTATGGAAAAACACGTGCCACGAAGGCCAAGGCTGTGTCCGATCGAGAGTGAAGACTCGGTAGTAGCCTAGGAGATCTGAAGAATTTGGCGAGGAGCTAGCACTGCTCGTGAAGAAATTCAGAAATTCTCAAGGCGTGGTCGCTTTGGAAAATCCTCAAGAAGCGGTGATTCCTCATCTAGTGACTATAAGAAGACTTTGTCACAAATGCAAGAAACCTGGTCACTATATCCAAGATTGTCCTCGATGGGAAAAGGAATTAAGGAAGAAGAAACACAAGGATTACAGATTACGATGGCGTGAAGAAGAAGAAGAAATCATCGAAATCTTCATCATCAAAATCCTCAAAAGCTTTTTCTCACAAGAAGAGCAGCTCCAAAAGGCTCGGGCATTCATTGGCAAGGAAATGGACTCTGCTGAATCGAGGAAAATGAGGAAGAGGAGGAGTCAGAAGAATCCGAATCTGGTGTGGCTAGTCCGGCTCTTGCTCTCGCTTTTGTTAGCAAGTCCATCTTCAACATCAAGAAACTGACTCATGACAAGCTGATGAGGAAAATGATGACTACGCTCCCATCTATTGCTTCATGGCAAAAGGTGCCAAGGTACCCAATTTCACCTCCTCTGAATCTAGTGAAAATGAATCTGATGAGGATCTCAAGCCCAGCTACTCTAAACTTGCTAAGATTGCTATAAAACAACAAAGGGCTTTTGAAAAGGTTCAAAACATGCTAGATAAGAGTGATGATATGTTAGGTGAAGAAATGGATCGCACTCAAGCTCATTGAAAATCTTGAAACTTGAGTCTAGGCTTGACAGCCTTCAAGGTCATCATAACACTCTCTTATCGATCATGAGAAACTTTCTTATGAATTTCTTCAAAAGCAAGATCTTGAGAAGCTAAGAGCGAGTTATGAAGATCTTGAAGGGAGCGATTCATTACTTGCTCAACAAATCAGCGCTTCTCAAGAAGAATTTGTTCCTCCATGCTTAAAGTGCATTGAGCGTGAATCGCTAATTCTTCACCAATGTTCAAATGCTTCAACTGTTACAAATTCTTCACCTGCCTCTGCTATCACTAATTCCTCACACGAGGACATTGCTAGTATCACCGACGATGCAGGGGTGAAGGAATTGTACATGACAGGCATGTACAAAAGCCTCAAAGGGCATCGACTCTTTGTGATGTGCTTAAAAGCAGATCCTCAACAGAACCCTAGGAAAGAGGGTATTGCCTTTGAGAGGAAAATCAATGCTAATGGAGCGTCTTTGGAAGCTTTGAGCGGTATCCCAAAACCTCATGGGTTGCTGCAAAGGGACCTCGATTGATCCATCTACCTTATCTGGCTTCACATGCGAATTTCCTCATTCTGGCGATGAGTCATTTGACTCAACTATAAACTGTTCAAAAATCAGAATGGTGAAGTATTTGCTAGATATGTTGGCACTAAGCTGCAGAGCGGTTCCCCTATGAAGAAAATCTGGGTTCCCAAGCGATGCCTTGAAAGTCTTCAGGTGAATGTCCTCATGACACCACATGAAGAATAGGAACTCCAGATCAAATTCTTCATATGGATCCAAGTCCTCATCGGACCAAATTCCTCACGTGGATCAAATTCCTCAAAAGGATCAAAGTCCTCATATGATTATCATCGTGCTAACAACTCTGTTTCGCAGGTAGAGCTAAGGGCTATGAATATGTGCATTATTCTTCAAACCAATATGTTCATAAGTCCTCGAAGAATTTCTCCGCTTATTCTTATGCTTACCCTAACCCCTCTTATGTGAAGCGAAATGGTTTGGCTTCTATGCCACCATTCTCATATGGTGCTTTCATGAGTGATGAACTCTTTGCCACCCCTTGAGATGTGGGTGGTGAAGAAAAGAACTAATCTCTTCTGCAGGTCAGGTCTCAAGGCGTGCCTCAACGTCTGAAGAATTTCTTTGGGGCGACAAAATTTCTGAAAGGGCGCAGGCTAATCATGATGAAATGAACTTTCATTTCACACGTCCTCATCTTGCTTATCTGATTGATACCGGTGATGAAATTCATATGATGAACTTGATATCATATTCTTCAGCGATGAAGTATATGAGATCGTAAGTTATACTAATTCATCTGCGGGATGATCAACCCAAAGCCACCGAGTGGGTTCTCGATAGTGGATGTACAAATCACATGGTGGTGACAAGAATCTATTGATGGATGCTACCTTATCACCGTCACATCTGAAGCATATCATCTTTCTTGACAAAGGCAAAAGTCGGTATTGGGACTTGGTAAGGTTGCTATCTCTAAGGACATGCACATGGACAAAGTCATGCTTGTTGAGTCTTTAGGATATAACCTCATGTCGGTCTCAATGCTTTGTGATCTTGATATGGTTGTTATCTTTGGCAAATATCGTTGTGTTGTGATTATGGAAGCTGACAATTCCAAAGTCTTCAAGGCTTTAGGAAAGGAGACTTGTATATTGTTGACTTCTCTACGGGACCACAACCAGCCGTGTGCCTACTTGCAAAAGCTTGAAAGGCTGGCTATGGCATCGACGACTTGGTCACGCAGGCATGAGGAATTTACTGCGCTTGCGAAGAAGAAGCATGTCATTGGCATTGAGAATGTCAAATTCCTCAAGGATCACTTATCACGAAGCTGTGAAGCTGGAAAAATGACCAAGGCCAAGCATCCAGTGAAGACTATCATGACCACTACTCGTCCTTGAATTGCTTCACATGGACCTCTTTGGTCCCAATCATTACTCAGTATCGTTAATGAAGCATCACTATATGGCTTTGTTATTGTTGATGATTACTCTCGTTACACATGGGTACACATTGTTACTTACAAAAATCAAGTGCAGGAAATCTTCAAGCGATTTTCTTGAGGCTTCAACCAACTTTGGTGTGAAGATCAAGCACATCGGGAGTGACAATGGAACTGAGTTCAAGAATTCGGTCTTGATGACTATCTTGATGAACTTGGTATTACTCATGAGTTATCTGCTCCCTATACTCCTCGGCAAAATGGCGTCGTGGGCGCAAAAACAGAACTCTTGTTGAGATGGCTCGCACTATGCTTGATGAATACAAAGCGCCTAGTCGTTTACGGATTGAAGCAATTGACACTGCGTGCCACATCATCAACAGAGTATATCTTCACAAATTCTTCAAAAGACTGCCTATGAACTCCTCACGGACAAGAAACCTAATGTAAGTTATTTCAAAGTCTTGATGCTAAATGCTGGATTAGAGATCCTCATCACAACTCTAAATTTGCACCGAAAGCACATGAAGGTTTTATGCTTGGTTACGGAAAGGACTCGCACACCTCTGAGTCTTCAACATCGCACTTCACAAGATTGTTGACCTTTGTAGATGTGTGGTTCGATGAAACTAATGGCTCGCAAAGAGAGCACCTACCTTCTGTGTTAGACGAACCAGCACCTGAGGATTCTATCAGGTTAAAGGCAACTGAGGATGTCATTCCTACTGAAGAAACTGCTGAAGAATTCATCTCTGTACGCGAAGAACGTCGAGCTGATGCACCTAAAGATAATGCTGAAGAAAATGGTGCTGAGGAAAATGATCAAATTCCTCGACGACAACCAGCTCATCCTCGCGTTGCAAAAGAAGTGCAAGTGGAAAAGATCATCGATGACATTAAAGCGCCAGGTCCTCTCACACGCTCAAAAGCTTCACATTTATCTAACTTTGTTGGGCACTATGCTTTTGTCTCTATCACAGAGCCCACTAAGGTAGATGAAGCATTTACGGGCCGGAGTGGATTCAGGCCATGCAAGAAGAATTACATCGATTCGAGCTCAACAATGTGCAGGAACTAGTCAAGCGTCCAGATCCTCGCAAGCATAATATCATTGGCACAAAGTGGATCTATCGCAACAAGCAAGATGAAAATGGTCTTGTGGTGAGGAATAAGGCACAACTAGTAGCTCAAGGCTACACGCAGTTGAAGGAATTGACTTGATGAAACTTTTGCACATGTCGCTAGACTTGAGTCTATTCGCATATTACTAGCCTATGCTAACCATCACAATATCACTTTATATCAAATGGATGTGAAAAGTGCATTCCTCAATGGTAAGCTTGAGGAAGAAGTATATGTTGCTCAACCCCGGTTTTGAAGATCCAAAGAATCTGACAAAGTCTTGAGACTAAATAAGGCCCTCTATGGCCTCAAGCAAGCCCCTCGGCGTGGTATGATACATTGAAGGAATTCTTCGTGAAGAATGGCTTCACACCAGTTCACTCGACCCTACTCTCTTTACTAAATCTTATGATGGTGAACTTTTTGTGTGCCAAATATATGTTGATGATATTATCTTTGGCTGCACTGACCAACGTTATAGTGATGAATTTGCCTATATGATGAGTGAAGAATATCAAATGTCTATGATGGGAGAGTTGAAATTCTTCTTAGGTCTTCAAATTAAATCAACAACACAATGGCATATTCATATCTCAGGAGAAATACCTCAAAGATGTCCTGAAGAAATTCGGCATGCAAGACTGCAAAGGTGTCAAAATTCCTATGCCCACAAATGGCCATCTATGCACTGATGAAAATGGTATTGACTTTGATCACAAGGTATACCACTCCATGATTGGTTCTTTATTGTACTTATGTGCATCTAGGCCAGATATAATGCTTAGTGTTTGCATGTGTGCCCGATTTCAAGCTACACCGAAGGAATCACACCATAAGGCTGTGAAACATATTCTTCGATATCTAGCTCACACACCAACACTAGGATTATGGTATCCCAAGGGCTCTACTTTTGATCTCATTGGATATTCTGACTCTGACTATGCTAGTGATCGTGTGGACCGCAAGTCAACATCTGGTACTTGTCATTTCCTCGGACGATCTTTGCTCTGTTGGTCCTCGAAGAAACAGAACTGCGTATCACTGTCCACTGCGGAAGCTGAATACATTGCTGCTGGCTCGTGTTGTGCTCAATTGCTATGGATAAAGCAAACCCTCAAGGACTACGGCATCAACGTGAAGAATGTGCCTCTCTACTGTGACAATGAGAGTGCCATCAAGATTGCTCACAACCCGTTCAGCACTTTCGAAGACAAAGCACATTCAAATTCGTCATCATTTTCTTCGTGATCATGTGTTGAAGGCGACATCTCCATCGAGCACGTGAAGATGAAGAACAGCTAGCTGATATCTTCACTAAGCCCTTGGATGAGAAGAAATTTAGCAAGTTGCGGTGTGAGCTAAATATCTTAGAATCTTGAACGTTCTTTGAAAAGGCACACATCCTAACACTTATGCAAAATTGATGACTTAGATGTGCAACACATGAAAAACGTTTTCTTCAATCAATGAAGAATAACACTCTAAGTGTGAAGAAATTAATGAAGCATTTGATTCTCGAACCCTCGACAATTATGCGCGGTGTCTGAAATCATCATTCTTATCTGATGGGTTCGCCACCACCAAAGTTGAAAATCTTCAATTTGAGTTTTTCCTCGGTTTTGAAATTCTTGATTTTCAAATTCTTCAACTTTGCAAAATCTTCACTGTTTCCGTCGTCTTTCTTCATTGACTATATATATATATATATATATATATATATATATATATATATATATATATATATATATATATATATATATATATATATATGGTTTATGTCCTCTGACATTCACTTATGGCTATTTCTTCAAGTCACTTTTTACGCTAAGTGAATATGATCGGACCCTTCCCCTCTATGCTATACTCAACCCAATCCATTCACAAATTCTTCATGTGCGTTCTACTTTGAAACTCGTTCAAATTCTTCATTTGTGTCCTTGACAGTGAAGAAATTACAGCGGAACTTTAAAACGAATCTTATTCAAACCTTCATTTTACCGCTCAAACTGTTCCGCATCCCACGATGCATTACTTTATTCACCCACGATCGTACGATCTCCACTACACATGCGTGGGTGACACATGTCGTGAGAAGGAAGCGGTCGGGGCATGTTAGTCCTAAATCTTGAGCGATCTGTTTTTCACCGTGTCTATAAATACCCTCTCTCCCTTCCTCACACTTTTACTCTTTCGACCTCTCTCTCCGCTCGAGCTCCTCAAAACCATAAGCGCCGCCGCTTCTCCATAAATCGCCGGTGAGGAAAAGCTTCACCGCCTTGACCTCTTCGCCGACGTACTCGCGCCGACCGTGGAAAATCTTCACTCCGCCGTCGCCGTAGCTGATTTCCTCTGCCAAGTTAGGCGTGGAAGATCTGAGCAGACGAACTTCCCAACTGTTCTTCTTAGTTAAATCGTGTTCTTCACTTGAGTAAATTAAAAGTTACTTTTACTACTCGCTTTGATTCTCAAATCTTCTTCAAATTCCTCAAAGGTGTTTATTCTTCAAATCCTCACACATATGAACACCTCAAATCTCTTGATTCGTTTCTCTAAGCAATGATTTTCTTCAAGATTCCTCAATTGTGTGGATCCTCGATCTATACAACTCTGGAACCTAAGACAAAGAACGCTTAGTGAAATTCTTCAAAACTCATCTGGTCAAAATCCTCAAAACTTGTTTTTTGAAAACCTTACGAGAACGCATATGACCTCTCCAAATTCCTCGCACCTATACTCTGTTCACAGGTACAAATGTCATTGCTGAATCCCTAGGTTCTCATCAACTTAACTCATTTGCAGCGTTCCTCGAAGAAAAACTGCATACTTCTTGAGAGAACTCAATTGTTCAATTTCCTCAAGCGAAGAAAATGGCGGTGATGGTAAGAAGCCACGAAGGGAGAAAGAAACACGAGGTTATGACAGCTTTTGAAATCCACGAGGAAATATATGCTGATTCTTGCACTCGGATGAAAAAGCAAAAATCAACGCAAAGTGCGTATTCGAAGATTGAGCGGAGATGGGCACGGGAATGGAAGGAATACAGATATGTAACTCCTAAGTACATGAAGAAATTAGCTTTAAATCCTCCATGCCCAAGAGCTCCTTTGGCACTGGCCAAGTAGCTGATCCCACAAGCATCAAGCGAGGTGAGGACTTTCACGATGAATGGGCTAAATGCCAAGCAAAATTGGCAAAGCAAGCAAAGGAGGCGGTGAAGAAATTCAATGAGGATTCTGCTGCTCTACTCGCCATCGAGGTCTCGGTCAAACCGAGAAATCAATGCAAAATAAGCCTGCTCATAAGCCAAGTGCTTCACCATCTGCGCCCTCACGGCCAAGTTCCTCGTGACACCTTCAAGCAAATTCCTCACACCGCTGCTGCTCCACCAAAGTCCTCAACAGCTCCGTCAAAACCTTGGTTCCTGTGCACTGGCTACTTGTCAAAGGACCACTGGTTTTCAATTGCCTCGAGCATCTCGCAAGTTCTCGGCTGCCCCATTTCTTCATCGGCCCGACTCATTTGAAGACCAAAGCAACAATTGGGCGAGGTCCTCGGCCTAGTCCAAAGAAGAAACTGGTTGCATTCCATGTACCATCGATGATGAAGCGTCTGATGAAGAACTTGAAGAAATCATTAGAGACCGTCAAGTGAAGGCCGCTAGAGCCAAAGGTACATCGATGCCCTGCTATTGGACCAAGAAAGTCCTCGACTTTATTGATCTCTGGCACAATGATCCCAATACCCCTCTGCCTGATCTTCATCTGACACCTGGTCAAAGTCATGCGCTGACTCACTTCATCGCTGAAGAAAAATGGAAGTTTGAGAAGGCGAGGGAAATCAAAAAGGCTCAATACAGGAAGGAGAAGTTCCTGAAGAAAAACGTTGTCAAGATGACACCTGAGGAACTTCTCCAAATTCAAACTGAAATTCAAGACCTCAGCAAAAACTTCGATACCCACTATGCTGATTGGCAAGGAGCCAAGACCAGATTAAATCAACTGACGAAGAAATTCTAAATGTTGCTGCCCGATGCAACATGAAATTCCTCAGTGGAGCCTCAGCTCAGCCCTCTTGAAGAAAAAGCCAGCACCGCTGATGACGTTCAACCTGCTGAAGAAAATGCTGATTCGAGGCTGATGATCCCATCCCAGCCCCGAAGAAACTGCGGGGCACCCACTAGTGGTGCGCTGAAGAAATTGCTCAAGACAGAGAACTGCATCGGTTGCTCTGAAGAAACTGCACCAAATTCCTCAGCTCCTCCTGCGCCAACTCCAACTCCAATTCTTCCATCTGCTTCTGATGTGAAGAAAACCAAGGCTGCAGAACGAGCTGCTGTGAAGAAAAGGAAAGCATCAGCTGCGTCAGATTCTTCGGCTGCGAAGAAAATGAAACCAATGACCAGCTCATTTGAAAACCCAATTGATGTTGTTCCAATTTCCTCCATACCATCAAAGGAAGTTGTTCCTTTTGGAGAAGACTATGAGATCCCAATCGGATCGATGAAGAACATCAATCTGCTTTGCTTCGTCGGAGAAAATTGATGAGGAAATTGAAGTGGAAGCAATCCCTTCAACCCAGTTATTTCCTCATCGGACTATGAAATTCCTCAAGCTGGTCTTGAGGAAATTGAAAATGAAGATGTGGATATTGGATGCACCACTCCGGTGATAAATGATGACTTTTGGGAAAGTCGGCATCCCAATACTCCTCTCTTCACCCGCTCCAACAAGTTCCTCACTCCCCTGCACAAACAGTACAAATAGACTCGAAGAAAATCAACCCACCGGTTACATGCATGAAGAAATTCCAGCCGCTAGTCTTGATGAAACTGCTTCTTCTTGCTAATCCTCGGTACTTTTGTTGAGGAACAAGGAATTCCTCGGTGAAGAACCTGAACTTACAATTCCTGAGGTGGTGATGCAACTCACTGACACCCCTCTTCCCAAGCAAAAGAATCCGTTCTCAACCAAACAAAAGTTCAAGGCTGAAGATTTCTTTGCCGAGCATGTGTTCTTCATTGAATATAATCCTTATGATTACGCTCGCATTAGGAAGAGGCGCTTACGGACTGCCACCAAGCCAACTTCTATTCCTCGGTGCTTTTCAACAAGGACAAAATCTTCAATCATGCTCATATTCCTCATGTGGATATGGAGTCGCTGCCGAGCTTTGAGCCGATCCTCGGTGTTCTTCACGGCGCAGGACTTCTAAACTTCTGCTTGATATTTGTGGATTTGGAGCGAAGAGCTAATTCTTGATTCTATGCAACCTGCACATCACGGAGACGCTGAAGGCGTAAATTCATGGGTCTTAGATTGGATGGTGAAAACACTCACTACAAGGCACCAACAAGTGAATTGCCGTGCCCTACCACTCGATCCTCCGCTTGATGGTGCACGTCGTATCTATGAAGAAAAAGAACTTTCAAATCACTATATGCAAGTGCTGATGAAGCCTTTGAAGCCAAGGCAGGCCCCAAGAACCAAATTCCTCGTCAAGGAATTATTATATGTGCCTCGGACAGTCTATCGAATTTTGACGAAGACTATGAGTCCTATCAAAGGCCACGACTTGAACGATGAAGAAGTCGTTGGCATCATGAAGAATATGCTTTTCAACATCATCCATGGCGTTCCCGTCAATTTCCATGATTTCTTCATGAGGACTCTGGCAAACATTGCCATGTCACCATTTGAGCTGAAGCCTTATGCACCTTGGATTATGATATTCATCAGGTCAAGGTCTTCACTAAATTACAAGGCTGATACTTTGAACCACTGCAGCTACCTACCCCCGATTGAAGTCCTCAAACGGACAGTTACCTCGGCTGATGAAAAGGGCAAGGCTACTGCTGTGATAGATGAAGGCATTCGTCCATTGGATGGACAGTTTCGCAAAGCAGCATCCTACTCCACCAATGATGACTCTGCCACACATGACTCAGCAGCAAATACCTCAGTCAAGCAAAGTCCTCAAGCTACTGCACCCAGGGTGATGACTGATCGTGAATTACTCCTCAGTCTTCATCAGAAGGTTGATCGCAATCATAAGTGGGTCAAGCGTCAGTTTGGTACTCTTCTTTACAACATGACCTCCACACACAATGCAGTGAAGAAAAACCACTACTACCTTCATGAAACCTTCAAGCGCACCTGGGCTGTTCTTTCACATGTCTACAGTGAAGAAGAACTGACTTCAATGGGACTCAAGGAAGAATTTGACTGGTCTGCACCTCCTCCGAAGAAATTCAAGAAGGTCAAAGTTCCTTCCTTGGTGGCCAGCTCCTATTCTTCATCTCGCGACACTGATGAAAATGAAGATTTGGAAGACACTGCTGCTGGTCCTACTTCAACAACCGACCCCAACAATCTTTGGCGCTCCATCTTCAACTTGAAATTCTTCACGGCGTTAGTCCTCGGTTTGATCCTTTTGGCCATTTGATGACAAAGGGGAGAAATTTGAGTTAGTCTTCAAGCGGGTCTAGTTTTTGTCTATATACAGTATTTTATTAAGTTACAACTCTCGTTCTTACGAAACCTTTTATTGGATCGAGTTGTAATCTTAAACCCGATGGTGCTTTGATACTTTTGATGCATTATGCTCTTGCTCTATGCTCGATTACAGTAGTTATGCTCGATTCTCGTGAGCTCTTTGAAAATCTTCATAGCAAATCGATTTGGGCTCGATACACTTGATGTGTTACATTGCATAACATCAAGCACCATATTTCATCATGCATTTCAAATTCTTCATATTATATGTTAAATCGTGTATGAATTACAAGATATAGGGGAGATCTCCATGATTCATTTCTTCAAATGTGCATTGCCTCAAAAGCAAATTCCTCACTATGCACATCTTGGGGAGTTCTTCTATATCTTGCAATCAAATTCCTCATTATCGTATTTACACTTCATATGTTTATCCCGTTGAAAACTTAACCTATGTTGTCATCAATCACCAAAAGGGGAGATTGTAAGTGCATCTAGTGCCCTTAGTGATTTTGGTGTATTGAAGACTTATAGGTTAAGTAACTAATCGTTTGTGAGTGTACACAGGTCTATAAGTCTATGAGGAGTTTGATATTTACAGTGAAAGTCGACCCTAAAATGAAGTTCTTCAAGCTGAAGACTTTGATATTCGAAGACTTTACGAAGACTTTGAAAGTGAAGAAATTGGTGTGACCTTGAAGACTTGGTATTCATTTGAGGAACATGAAGCGTGAAGACTTTTGTTTTCGTAGTTTCATTTTCTCTTTCTTGAGTCATAGGAAACACCGTCTTTGTTAAAGGGGTCGAGGAAATACTAAGGAAAAATTTCCATTTGATGCTCAACTCAAAATCCTACACCTACCAATCCCTTGAGTGAAGCCTTTGGAAATCTCATACAGATTCAGTCAATTTCTTGATGTGAGAGACGAAGCTCTTACGGTCATTGAGAATTTGTTCGATTGAGGAGTTAGGAATTCGCCAGTCTGAATTGCCTACGATGAGGAACATGATAGCCCGAGGAATTTGATGTTCAAATTTCCGACCGTTCTTTGTCTTGGCCCACTGTCCCAAATATCTTATCCACCTAACGGTCATGTCATTGAAGGGCATTTATGTCTTATCATGTCGGGCTGCTCCCTAGGCTATAAATAGCCGCCCCTACAACCACTAGTTGGTTGGCTGCTCGAGAGAACTTGACACTTGTCATTTGAGAGCAACCCATCCTCCGAGGACTTTGGCGAAAATCATCAAGTGAGGAAAAACCCAAAACCAAACCCTACAAACCCAAAGTGATTGAGCATCATGAAGAAATTGATCCTGCGTGGATCCGGCGCTTTTACCTTTGAAGACTGTGCTTCTTCCAGACGGTTAGGCGTCAAGGTCTAGAGCATCAAGAGGAATTGTGGATCGCCGAGTGACCAAGTATGTGAAGGTTTGGAAGTCGCTGAAGACTTACCACGAGTGATTGGACGAGGTCTGCGTGACCTTAGTTCAAGGAGAATACGGTGAGGACTTGGTGTCTGAGCTGCGTGCTCGATGTTGGGTGTCCGGACTGTGTGTCCTCGAGTTTAAATACTCACCGCTCCAACCAGACGTACAAGCGAGACAGCAGTTGGAACTGGTCTACCAAATCATTGTCTTCACCAACCTAACTGGTTCTATTTCCTCAACCCTTTCATTTCCACATTCTTGTGTTGAGTGTTTATTCATATCTGTGTTTGAAGACTTTGGTGAAGACTTTCTCAATTTCCTCAGTTCAATTTCTTGATCTGTTTGTCTTCATCTTGAGTTATCCTGTGATTACGCTTTACGTACTCGTGATTGTCTTCATTTCATCATGATGACAATGCTTGTAATCTGTTATGCTTACTTCGAGTACTTATTCCGCTGCAAGTATTTCTTCGCTAAGGAATTTCCTCACCGCAAATTCCTCGATGAAGAATTCATAAAAATCGCCTATTCACCCCCCCCCCTCTAGTCGATATAACGCACTTTCAGAGACCGTATCGAATGCCCGCTAATGATCTGGAGGAGATTAAGAAGAAGATTAAGGAGTTATTGGAGAAAGGCTATAATCGACCAAGTTCATCACCGTGGGGAGCCCAAGTGCTCTTAGTTGAGAAGAAGGATGGATCTTTGAGAATGGTTGTTGATTATCGTGCGTTGAATGAAGTGACAATCAAGAACAAGTACCCACTACCGATGATCAATGATTTGTTTGACCAGCTGCAGGGAGCTAAAGTATTTTCCAAGATCAATCTTCGGTCAGGATACCACCAGCTGAAGATCTGAGAACAGGATATACCTAAGACAGCTTTTACCACAAGGTATGGGCTATATGAGTACACGGTCATGTCTTTTGGATTGACTAACGCCCCTACCTATTTCATGAGTATGATGAATAATGTGTTCACGGAATTCTTGGATAAGTTTGTTGTGGTGTTCATTGATGATATTTTGGTATACTCAAAGAATAAAGAGGAACATAGGGAGCATTTCGCATTTGCGTTTAGTTCTCGAGAAGCTCAGGGAACATCAGTTATATGCCAAGTTCAGCAAATGTGAGTTTTGGTTGAAGGAAGTTGGATTTCTTGGACATGTTATATCTGGAGAAGGTATAGCAGTAGAACCCACCAGGGTTCAGTCTGTCACTGAGTGGTTGGCACCCACCTCAGTAGGAGAGATCCACAGTTTTCTTGGACTCGCATGATATTACCGGAGATTTATAGAGAATTTTTCCAAGATTGCGAAACGCATGACAGATTTGTTGAAAAAGGACACCAAGTTCAAATGGACCGAAGATTGTGAAGCCAATTTTCAGGAGTTGAAGAAACGTTTGGTTACAACCCCAGTGCTAATTATTGCAGATATACGCAAGGATTTCCAAGTGTATTGCGACGCTTCTCGCCTAGGACTTGGAGGTGTACTCATGAAAGATGGAAGAGTTGTTTCATATGCCTCACGTAAGCTTCGACCTCATGAGTTGAATTATGCCACGCATGATTTGGAGTTAGCAGCCGTAGTGCATGCACTCAAGACCTGGAGACATTTTATTATTGGAAACCGTAGTGATGTATACACGGATCATAAGAGTTTGAAGTATATATTCACACAGAAGGAGTTGAATCTCAGGCAGAGGAGATGGTTGGAGCTCATAAAGGATTATGACAAGAAGTTGCATTATCATCCAGTAAAGGCCAATGTTGTAGCAGACACTTTGAGCCGCAAGAGTTATGCCAATACCCTCGTAAGTGGAGGATTACCACAGGAGTTAGCCGACGATCTCAAGGAACTTCATTTGGAGATAGTTCCAAGAGGTTTTGTTGCAGCAATGGAGGTTCAGTCCACATTACTAGGAAAGATTCGAGAAGCTTAGAAAGAGGATAAGGAAATTGCTGAGATAAAGGAGAAGATGAGCAAAGGAAAAGCCAAGGGTTTTCATGAGGATGAGCACGAAGCATTATGGTTTGAGGATCGTGTATACGTGCCCAATAATGCAGAGATCAGGAAGTTAATACTTCAGGAGGCTCATGACTCACCATACTCGATTCACCCCGGAAACACCAAGATCTATTTGGATTTGAAGGAACGTTTCTGGTGGACAGGTATGAAGAAGGATATTGCCGAGTATGTAGCAGTATGTGATGTTTGTCAGAGAGTGAATGCAGAACATCAGAAGTCGGCAGGATTACTTCAGCCTATGCTGATACCCGAATGGAAGTGGGACAAGCTTGGCATGGATTTCATCACCAGATTACCAAGGACACGATTGGGATATGATCTATCTGGGTAGTAGTTGATCGCTTGACCAAAGTGGCTCACTTTATCCCCGTGAAAACCACTTATACAAGCGCGAAGTTGGCCAAGATATACATGACCAGGAGCGTATGTCTACACGGAGTTCCAAGGACCATCGTATCAGATAGAGGAACACAGTTTACCTCGAAGTTTTGGAATCAGTTGCATCAGACTTTGGGTACCAGGCTAGAGTTCAGTACAGCCTTTCATCCATGAGAGATGGACAGGTGAGAGAGTCAATCAGATTCTGGAGGACATGTTGAGAGCTTGTGCGCTAGATTATGGATCTAGTTGGGATAATAATTTGCCTTACGTAGAGTTCTCATATAACAACAGCTACCAGGCTACCATTTGAAGATGGCCCCTTTCGAAGCCTTGTATGGAAGAAGGTGCGGGACACCGTTAATGTGGGATGAAGTCGGAGACCTCCAGTTCTTTGGACCAGATTTAATCAAAGAGTCTGAAGAGAAGGTTAAGTTGATTCAAGATAGATTGAAGGTAGCTCAGTCCAGGCAGAAGAGTTATGCCGATACTAAATGCAAGGAGGTAGTCTATGAGATTGGAGACAGAGCATATATCCGTGTGTCACCACTTCGAGGAGTTAACCGATTTGGAGTTAAGGGAAAGTTAGCCCCGAGATTTGTAGGACCATACCGAGTTCTGGAACGTATGGGAGAAGTCGCCTACAAGTTGGAGTTGCCCGAAGGACTGTCAGGAGTTCACGATGTGTTTCATGTTTCCCAGTTGAAGAAGTGCCATGTAGAGATGGCTGATATTCCTCTGAGAGATACAGTGCCCCTGGAAGCAATTCAGTTAGATAGTGACCTAACTTACGAGGAGAAACCAGTCAAGATTCTCGAGTTTGCCAGTGTTGCGACCCGACCCAAATTGATCAAAATCTCTATGCAAAAGTGTCATCCCTGGATTGCTTTGCTGACACACACAGTACTCGAGGATGTATAACAGAGGTAAATCACATGTATAAAGTAACATAAATAATATTACCTAAATCCAAATAGCGGAAGTAACAACAAGGTTGTGGATTCCCATCATCACCAACGGCAAAGTTGAGTGTAGAAATCGTAACCCTAACATATCACTTACTCGTCGTATGATTCCTGCAACATGAGACATTGCAGCCACAAAGGGTCAGTACATTGAATGTACTGGCAAATTCACACCATAGGATAATGATGAATAATAGCTATCACTACATGCATATTTGGCTGGTGGAAAGCTCTAAGTTTATTTTTGCATAAAGCCAATTTTTCCTACAACAAAGGAATAGATTTTATTTAACTACAAAGTTTGTTGACAATATTGAGAATGGTAACCCCATCTGAATCCCAAATTAATAGTCACCCAACAAATTATTAATTAAATAGAGTGATGAGATCAAATCAATAATTCAAGTACCAGATACTCAAGATGACCATAACTGGGGACACGGCTAACCATGATTAGTTTGTACACTCTGTAGAGGTTTGTGCACTTTTCACCACAAGACTCGATCTCCTCCGTTGTATTTCTCGCACTGCATGTTGTTGAGAAACGGATGACCGAGACACAGTCTTTCCGAAGAGGTCCCCATAACCGATAGATAGGCCGGTACACCTACAATCCCCCTACATCTGCTAGCCCATCATGGAAAGGATTCCCACAACTTACTCAACTATGCCAGAGCCCATAATGGCTTGTGGCTGCACACGGAAGTTTCTAGCATGAATAATCTTATGATCCCTTTGAGCCTAGGTGGCGAACCATATGATGATCACACGGTAACCCCGGGATCTCCTAGGACAACACTGGATTCCCCAGATGTCCGGGCAATCCACAGGTATCCCCAGGGTGCCCCAACCAATCCACCCAGATGTGTATTAAAGTAGCCACCTTAAGTTAAACCTTAGTTAACAATAATCTCTCACATCTTCCATGAATTCTCTCAAAACCGAACCACGTCTACGAGCATAGCATAGCAGTATAAGCATAACGTAGTAACACCCTGGGTTTGAATGCAAGACAATAGGTTCCTACCTCATCAACTACTTCCCAATACACACATGTTATCAATCCTACTCATGCAATGTTTGAGGGATAAGACTAATGCATAAAAACTGGGTAATGAAGGGATATGATCAAAGTGTGAACTTGCCTTGTACTGTTGATGAAGATGATTCGCACTCATAACTCCTGATAGGTCTACACGTCACACTCCGGTCAATCTATCGTAAGCAAGCAATAGTAACCACACATAAGCAATCATGCAAAAGAATCGAAGAAAAGATCTCGAAAAACTTCAAAAACAAACAATTAACTCTTGCTACAGAAAACACTTTCTAACAGTACCAAAATTAAGTGAATTTGGCCTTATCAGAAAGTTTAGGTCAAGAGCTTCGATTTGCAAAAAGAATCAACTCAAAAGGGGTTATAAAACTCGGGCTATGAACAAAAGAAGTTTGAATTCAAATCTGTTTGAAATCAAATTTTAAACTTTCAAAAATATGTTTAAGTTGGTTATATGGATAGAGGGATTCATAACGAAGAAGTGGGCGTTGGTTTCACTTGATTTTGACAAACGACCGAAAAGTAACGAAGGTTTGAAGATCAGGGACTACTCTGTAACTAAATATTCACGGATGGGTCCCTGGCCAAAAATAAAAAAGAAAAGAAAGATCTAAACAATGAACGTTCACTACTGAACCCTAAACTATGAACGCGTTCGCGCCAGAGGCTTAGACAACGAACGCTCTCTAAATAACCTAACTAAATAATAAAACTGGTTTTAAAGAAAACCAAAGAAAAACCTAAAAAATAAACCGGACCGGGGCGGTTTGTTTTCGGTTCGGGCGGTTTTTGTCGAAAACCGGCGGCGGTGGGCTCCGGTGTGTCTGGCGGCTCAGCGAAAAGGGCTTGGGCGGCTAGGGCGGCGAGTGCGGCAAGCGGCCTTGAACAGCGGCGCTATCTTGGCGAGAGATCTGCAACGATGGCGGGTGGCGAGATCTGTGATGGCATGGCATGACGCGAGGGCGGTGGCGCGGCTCGGGAGGAGAGGGGGTCCGGGCCTCGCCTTTTATAGGCAGGGGAGGCGTGCGGAGGAGGCAAAGGGGCGGCGGACGGCAGAGTCCGCGTCGGGGATGGCGGCGGTGTCCAGCACGCGCACGCGAGGTAGGCGACGACGTCCTAGCCCGGCTGGGCCTTCGGCCCAGTTCGGTCCGCGGGGAGTTTTTTTAAACAGTTAGACAAAAAGAATAAAACAAAAATAAATAAAAAATATTATATAGGCATATAATATATCAAAAAATTTAGAAAAAGATTTTATACAACTTGAACATTTTTCTAACGTCAAATAAAATCCACAAAAATTTAAATAAAGAAAATGGTGCTCTTGTTGAAAAAACCATAAAATCATTTTAAAAATAACAAAATGATTTCAAATTTATTTCTCTCAATTTTCTATTGTAGGAATCATTTTACCCTATTTTCCATATATTTTATTTTGGAGAAAATAATTTGAATAAAACCAAATAACCCCAAATTGAAAATAATATCAAAGTGATTTTAACTTTGTTCCTTTTAAACTCCCAACTCATATTTCATATGATTTGAAGAATTCATTTTTTCTTCTTTCATGAAAATCATTGAGTTGCATGAAGTTTCTGAGGCTGAAATATTTTCAAATGAAATTCAAATCCTTTTCAAAACCCTTTTCATTTATTTAGATGGAAGAAGTCATATCATCTTCACTCCAGGGTTTTGTGATGAAATGAATTTAAATTCATGGAGATCATAAATGCAAGGTGAAAGTTTTGGGAAAGTCATTTTATTCCCTCTCATTTAACTTTAAAGAAGTTTCAAATTTCACTGAATTTCACACAAGCAACCACACCACAATCAAACAATCAAACAAAACTATCTATTTAATATAACATTCCAAAATTTAGAATTTTGGGATGTTACAAACCTACCACCCTTAAAATGAATCTTGTCCTCGAGATTCAGAGAGGCTAGCAAGAAATAGGTTAGGTTCGGGGGTCTTCTCAAAATCCATCGATGCCACAGGGGTCTGGGGTGCTACCGCCCTTAGAAGCATGGTTACGGTTCCATCAAAACTCATATATTCCATCCTTATTCTTGACAGTGTCGATCTCCTCAGATTTTCGGGGAAATTCCTTCTATGGGCTCTTCCGGTAGTGGCATAACCTTTTCCTCAATTCTTCTGTCCTTTTATCCAGGTATGGTTCTTCTGTGACTGGGTCTTCTTCGCTGACGGGTCTGGCGCCAATACTAAACAACTATCGGTATCTCATGGTGGTCAACAATTTATGTTTTCTCCGGTATTGGACTTTGAGAAGGCTTTTGACTCTGTTGAGCACGAGGCTATCTTCCAAATCCTAAGGTTTAAGGGTTTTAATGAGAAATGGATTCTTTGGATGAAGCAGTTCCTGGACACTGGCACCTCATCTGTTTTGCTTAATGGGGTCCCTGGGAGGAAATTTGTTTGCAAAAAAGGGGTTCGGCAGGGTGACCCTGTATCCCCTCTGCTCTTTTGTTATTGCTGCAGATCTGCTCCAAACAGTGATAAATGACATGTTCAGAAGAGGAATTCTTCACCTACCTATACCTTGCCATGATGCAGATTACCCTGTGATTCAATATGCTGATGATACATTGGTCATCCTACCTGCTGACAGAGCACAACTTCTGGCTTTGAAGGATACGTTAAAGGTATTTTCTCAATCGACTGGTCTGGATGTCAACTACCATAAGTCTTTTATTATCCCAATCAATGTTGAATCTGCTGTTATGGAAGATTTAGCTGCTGCTTTTGGTTGCAAAATTGGAAAAATGCCATTTACATACCTTGGATTGCCTGTGGGGACCACAAGGCCCAAAATGGTTAACTTCATGCCTTTGGTGGACTGTATGGAAAGAAGAATGACTGCCAGCTCTTCTTTCCTTAACCAAGGTGAAAGGTTGCAGTTCCTTAACTCTGCTCTGTCTTCAATGCCAATATTCTTCTTGTGTAGCGTTGCTCTGCCAGCAGGTATTCTCAAGCAGCTTGAAAGAATTCAAAGGCAGTGTATGTGGAGAAAGCATAGAGATCAGCCAGCACCTTCTCTTGCTGCTTGGAACCTCATTTGCAGGCCAAAAAACAAAGGGGGACTTGGCATTCTTAATCTGGGAGTTCAGAATGTGGCTCTTCTTCTCAAGCATGCTAATAACTTTCTGAATAAACAAGATATCCCGTGGGTGTCCTTAGTCTGGAATTCATATTATTTTGAAAGAATGCCCCAGGGAACAACTGAATGTGGATCCTTCTGGTGGAGGGATATCTGTAAAGTCATGCAACACTTCAGGGACTGCTCCTGGGTTCAAATTAATGAAGGGGACACTGCTCTGTTTTGGGATGATAATTGGAACCTTGACAACACAGCGTCTAGTCTGCAGACAAGATTCCCAAGGCTCTACTCTTTTGCCAAGGATCCCTGGACCTCAGTCAAGGAATCTTTCAATACCCAGGATATGCATCAACTCTTTCACCTCCCCTTATCTGCTCAGGCCTATGAAGAGTTGAACCAGATACAGGAATTGATGAATTCCCATAACAGAGAATCAAGTTTGCGAGATGTTTGGTTCTGGCAAGGATCTACCAAGTTTTTCAAACCCAAGATGTTCTACTCACACACTTTTGTGTCTGAATCCTTCAATCCTTTGCTCTGTGGGGTCTGGAAATCCTCTTGTACCCTCAAGATCAAGGTTTTTGCTTGGATGCTTATTATGGACAGGTTGAACACCAAGGACATGGTTGAGAGAAGGCACTGGCACATGGATGATGGGGTCCATTGTAGGCTTTGTCCCTTGCAGGTTAGAGAAACTAGAGATCACTTGTTCTTCAACTGCAATTTCAGTGTCAGGGTCTGGAATTATCTGCAGATTGATTGGTCTACTGGCACCTCCATGATGCAGCTGGTTACTCAGGCTAGAAGAAGTTTTGATAAGCCCTTTTTCTCTGAAGTGGTTTTCATTGCTTGCTGGAATATTTGGATCATCAGAAATGCCAAAGTATTCAGAAATGAGAGACCTAGTTTCAATAAATGGAGGTTTGCTTTTAAGCATGATATTAGCCTAATGCAGCACAGAATCAAATCTGTTTACAAGGATGAACTGCTTAGATGGATCTCTTTTCTCCCACCCTAAACTAGTTTTGTAAGCCCCCCTTTTTTGTTTTACCTTGTACCCAGGTTACTCCTTGTAATCACCCTGTTGTACTACTTATTCTTTTTTCAATAAAGTTTTGATCTGCTGTGGGGGTTTTGCCCCACAGTTCCCAGTCAAAAAAAAATTATGGTTTCTCCTGCAGGAAATGGGTCTGGGCTTCATTCTCACTGTATGACCTACGATTGGCAAGAACTGCCTTGTACAAGTGAAAATTTTCATACCATTCTAAGATTTAAACAAGGTTTTGATATTGTCGTCTCTCTACTATGGGTAAGTCACTCAGATTTACCATCCCGTATAGCAAGGCAAATAATAAGAGTAAGTCGGTATGGTGATCAATCCATCCCGCACCCAAATCATTACCTTGTATATGGTTTAGCGAATCTCGCATTCTAACACTTGGTCATCCTCACAAGCATTGCAGAATTTCTCTTGTCAACGAACCAAGTTCGGAGAAATCCATTGATTCTGCAAGCCAAACAAACATCTATCGTTCCTTCACAACTCTCAGGTTTTGCGTTACTCCTATAAGATCGTCAGTGGGTAAGGTCGTAATCTCTTCCAGGATTTTTTCCTTCAGCAAGAGGTTGCTTGCTTCTTGGCAGGTCCTGGGGCCTGTGGGTTATGGCCCATATCATCACTTGTAAACCTTGAACTCATCATCGGGGGCAACTGATCATTATTCCAACATCCAGCTTCCTAGCATTCTTAAATCCATCCAATTGTACTGTATCCCTTCCTTCTATTTGTACCAAACTAAGATGTGATTACTCAACTCATTATGGAGTTACAATTGCTCCATATTACCAACATTATACCTCCTTTATACCAATAGTACTTCATCCCTTCATATTCTTGGGGTATCCCACATATCGAGACAAAACTCGTACTTACTTCGTCTGAAGTCCACTCCGTGGAATATCATTATCTTTTCCAGGGGTCAAGTGTCCTCACAAGGTACTACCACCCTTGAAATGCACAAATTCATCCATAGACCATATTTCTCATATCCTCGAAAATGGTCAAAACCTTCCTTCATAGAGTAACAACTCATAAAATCCAAAGGAGTACCAACGATGCTAACTTTATTGATTCTCAAATTATTACAATCTCCTGCATTTCCATTACATGTCTCAACTCAACACCTCAATATAAAGAAATGTTCCCACTACTACTACTATATTCCTTTGTTGCAAACTCAACTATTAGCACAAGCTTCCTTCTCATTGGGACAATCTCTGGCAAAATGCCCTGCTTCATCACAACAGAAACATATTACTTCTGACAAGTCTCGAGGTTTCCTTGTGATTATATAGCCTCCTTGGGTCCTCGGCTTCCTTTTTGGGCAAGTGCTGAAGTAGTGCCCCGACTCCTTGCACCTGAAACAGGTGATATGACTCAGGTCCTTCCTGGAATCCAATCTATTTTTCTTTCTGGATTTTTCCATCCCAATCAGGGCTTCTATTTCCTATGGGTCATAATCTACTTCCTCTGTCGGGAATTCTACTAGGTCCCCATTCATACAATTCTGGGAGATGTGTCCTTCTTTTCAACATGAATAGCATGACTTGGTGTCAGGTTTAATTGGGTCTTCTTTGGGTGTGTCCTCCACCTCTTCCTTCATCACAGGTTCTTCAAAAAAATCATGAGGGCTCCTTTCATTGCTTCTTTCTTTTGATGGATGGTTCTTTGTACCATGGGGTAAATGTGACACTGAGCAGGGTAGTGGGTAGTCCCTTCACATAAGAAACAAGTAATCCTCCTAGTTGGGCATTCTTCAGCTGGGTGACTTTCTTAACAATTAGGGCATTCATCCTTGTATTCTTTATGGTTGTGTCCTATTTCTACACAAAGCTTGCATGCACGAGGCTTCTTCATATAATTTCCATAAGGCTTCAATTTCTAGGACACAAGCCGTGACTTTAACAGAGTCAACTTAAATTCTTTCCAAGTGGTTACTCTTTGCCATCCATTGATGGTTTGGTACATCCTCCACAAAGTAGCAACACCTCTTTCAAAACACTGAAGAGCATGCTGGGCAATATCTTTTCCGACTATAGTGTTATTCTTCATGTGATCTTCCATGTTCTGAATCCATTGGTCCGTCTCCAATTGAGTCATTGGTCCAGAAAATATGAGTTCATCTCCACTACTCCTCTATTGGTTCCAAGGGTTTTGGGGTGAGATAAGAGAGATAGAGAGGGATACACACAATACAAACAATAGTTTTGAAAAGATAGATTTTATTTGTGGCTGTCGGAAAACATCAAACAAAGGACAGCTCACAATCGTCGCATCTAATGTAAGTGTATAACAGGGGTTTGGTCTTCTAAAGGTCAATGAATCTTCAAAATCGCCAAACTCTTCAGGTCTTATTCATGTCTCCGATGGCCTCTTCCGATCGTGCTTGCTGATCTTCTCAAGTTCTTTTGCCAGATCATCTCTGTTGACGCGAAGTCTCTTGTGACGTCCTTTAATATTTCTGGAGTTGCATTCCAAACTTCTAGGTTTCAACATTCTTGGCATGAACCATGGTCCTACTGTCCTTCAGTTCTTGTCGAATCTCCGGTATCTCGAGGTTCTGCTCCTCCAGCTTGGCTACTTTCAGCTTCTGGGTCCTGAGTCCTTCACGAAATACTTCCTTGTCAAGTACGGCTCCTGAAGGTCCATCTAAAAATTCTAGAAGTAATACTCCAAATCCTGGCAATTCACCAACTAAGATTAAAACTTCATCTTTTGTTGATAGGTGCTCCATCAGCCTTCTACCATCCAATCCTTCCGAAGAAATACATGCTTAACTCCGCACGATGAGAATAGCATAAGCGAGCGATAACCTCATGGATAGCCATGTTTATGCCCATGTCATTGCCATGAGCTATCATTCCATAGTCGATATCTCCTGCCTTCGGGTTTTCTTGACAAATTTTTTTGAGTTTAACGCTCCATGTTCCGGTCTTTCTCCGACACACCTTGATCTCAAGTATTGACAGCTCCAATAGTCTAATAAGTTCCCTAAGGTAGCCTTCCTAGGTCAGGCCAATCTGGAAATTATTCAGAGCTTTCAAATTCTCCCAGTCTTCGGAATCTTCAACAGTTGTAGTTTCCATTATTATAATGCTCCGTAAAATCGTTTTCATTCCGAAATGGTATTAGTTGTCCGATATCTTGTACTTGTTGGAGTGGTCTCATCAGTCGAATCTTCGTGTGGTCAAAAGGGGAAAGGGGTATAGTCTAACTAAAAGGGAATATTTGATAAAACTCAAAAAAGAAGAGAGGTAGAAGATCTTTTTGAAAATAAAGTTTTTAGAGAAAATCCTTTTCCTAAGGGCTTTCCGGTTTCTAGGGTCACATCCTAAGTCAACATGTGCTCTGATACCATCTTGTAGCGACCCGACCCAAATGGATCAGAATCTATCTGCTTAAGTGTCATCCCTGGATCGGTATGCTGATACACAGTACTCGATGATTTATAACAGAGGTAACTCACTTGTATAAAGTAACATAAATACTATTACCTCAATCCAAATAGAGGAAGTAACAACAAGGTTGTGGATTCCCATCAACACCAACGACAAAGTTGAGTGTAGAAATCGTAACCCTAACGTCTCACTTACTCGTCGTAAGATTCCTGCAGCATGAGACGTTGCAGCCACAAAGAGTCAGTACATTGAATGTACAGGCAAATTCACACCATAGGATAATGATGAATAATAGCTATCATTACATGCATATTTGGCTGGTGGAAAGCTCTAAATTTATTTTTGCATAAAGCCAATTTTTTCCTACAACAAAGGAATAGATTTTATTTGACTACAAAGTTTGTTGACAATATTGAGACTGGTAACCCCATCTCAATCCCAAATTAACAGTCGCCCAATAAATTATTAATTAAATAGAGTGATGAGATCAAATCAATAATTCAAGCATCTGCTAGCCCATCACGGAAAGGATTCCCACAACTTACTCAACTATGCCAGAGCTCATAATGTCTTGTGGCTGCACACGGAAGTTTCTAGCATGAATAATCTTATGATCCCTTTGAGCCTAGGTGGCGAACCATATGATGATCACACGGTAACCCCGAGATCTCCTTGGACAACACGGGATTCCCCAGGTGTCCGGGCAATCCACTGGTATGCCCAGGGTGCCCCAGCCAATCCAACCAGATGTGTAGTAAAGTAGCCACCTTAAGTTAAACCTTAGTTAACAATAATCTCTCACATCTTCCATGAATTCTCTCAAAACCAAACCACGTCTACGAGCATAGCATAGCAGTATAAGCATAACGTAGTAACACCCTGGGTTTGAATGCAAGACAATAGGTTCCTACCTCATCAACTACTTCCCAATACCCCATGTTATCAATCCTACTCATGCAAAGTTTGAGGGATAAGGATAATGCATAAAAACTGGGTAATGAAGGGATATGATCAAAGTGTGAACTTGCCTTGTACTGTTGATGAAGATAATTCGCACTCATAACTCCTGATAGTTCTACACATCACACTCCGGTCAATCTATCGTAAGCAAGTAATAGTAACCACACATAAGCAATCATGCAAAAGAATCGAAGAAAAGATCCCGAAAAACTTCGAAAACAAACAATTAACTCTTGTAACAGAAAACACTTTCTAACAGTACCAAAATTAAGTGGATTTGGCCCTATTAGAAAGTTTAGGTCAAGAGCTTCGATTTGCAAAAAGAATCAACTCAAACGGGGTTATAAAACTCGAGTTATGAACAAAAGAAGTTTAAATTCAAATCTGTTTGAAATCAAATTTGAAACATTCAAAAATATGTTTAAGTTGGTTATATGGATAGATGGGTTCATAACGAAGAAGTGGGCGTTGGTTTCACTGGATTTGAACAAACGAGCGAAAAGTAACGAAGGTTTGAAGAGCAGGGACTATTTTATAAATAAAATATTCACAGATGGGTCCCTGGCTGAAAATAAAAAGAAAAGAAAGATCTAAACTGCGAGCGTTCACTACTGAACCCTAAACTATGAACACGTTCACGCCAGAGGCTTAGACAATGAACACTCTCTAAATAACCTAACTAAACTAGTAGAAGGCTCGTGCGTTGCTACGGGCTATAATGCATATAAATGAATCAGACAAGTTATTAAGATTGTTGTCAAGGTCGAAGTTCATTTCTCCCTCATACGTCCGGATGTGTTTGAACATCAAACACGCACCCATGGGCCTCCCCAAAACTCAACCTTCTGGACAATCCAGGCTCCTCCAAATTCAGAACATATGTAGCGAAAAATGTGGTTGTTCGAACTATCTGCCATATCATCTCCAACAGAAAAACCCAGACCACGACGCACCTTCCCCTTTCCTGTCGGACCCTCCTCTTCCCGCTCAGTTTCCTTCGTAGCTGGACATTTCTCGTTGGAGCCATCTCCTTTAAAATTGGATGACGCCCACTTCACCTTCTCCATGACACTCTTTCTCCGTCACATTGTACTTCTCCACGAAGCGCCAAGTAGGAGTTCTCGCCAGCCACCCGCTCTCCAACATGGTCCCCTCCCCTCATGTTTGTGTTGAACTGATAATGCCATCAAGGGGAAGGAGGCATGCGCCGCCTGTAACACCCCCTGAGCCAAGAAGATAGATCTGATGTCTCCTGAGACATTGCCATGTTATAACATACAGTTCATATGCATCCATTTTCTCCAACATCGTACATAAGTTTCAAATTCTTATTACTAATAAAAAAAGTGGAAGATTAGAATGATCCCTTTTCTCCTTCCACGAGAAAAGATCACACACTTTCCTCCTTGTCCCGCCAGCGCTGCCGCCGGTTTGCTCCATCTCTGATGGCCTTTCGGCAATGCAGGTGTGAAGGATCTCGGCTTCCTCCGGCAGGAGGGATCCCATTCTCGTTCTTTTTAGGTTCAACGTCTTGGTTGGGGCCATGTGGTGACGACAGTGTCTCCCGTTCTATCCCCATCTTGGTGGTGTGTCTAGCGTCATCAGAGGGCGTGTGAAGGTGTGTCTCCGTTGATAAGGTCTTGTTTGGGTGTTTACATGTTTGATCCTTTCGTCTACGACTTTCTTAGACTTTCTTCAACAGGACCTGGTTGTAAATTTTTCTTTTACCTTTGATGTTTTTTTACTATCATGATTTGAAGAAGAATAGATTGGAATTTCTCAATAAAAATTGGAAGATTATCTCAACCACAAATTAAGATGTAAAATAATGCCGGCGAATTTTACAATTTAGGATGTTATTCTATGTTCAGGTCAATTTACACATACAATCACATGTTACAAAGCTAGCTTACATGTGCTCAGTCCACGGAGATCGGAAAAGATGCACAAATTGCATGGAGGGGAATTAGAAACACTTAACAGTTTTGTTAAGAAAAGATAGATATGTTCATCCTTTGCTTGAATATACTTCAACATTAGGAAGATATGAACATAACATATTTATGATTCTCGAAAACACACAAAAGAACCCAAAAATGCAAGCATAGAATAAGCAAACAATTACACGGGTAACCGTAATTTTGCAGACACAAATATAGTACTTCTAGGTCATCGCATACATGCCCATGCGTGGAACAAAATTATAATCAAACATTTTTTAAATTTTGAAATATGTACTGAACATGATGACACGTAATTTCCATTTTATATTGATCCACTTATATAACGGTAAGGATTAATCCTCTCTCCTACTTCTACCTTCTTCGGCAATGGCTGTGCCTCCTTAAGCACCTCTTGTAGCATCCATGTTGTTTTAGCAGTCCAACATCCTGCAGCCTACGATGGTGAGCTGGACCACGTTATCGTGTACTCCCTGCTGATCAGGGGTTTTCCTCTCCTGTTCCTATAATCAAGATATCAGCTCCCCCAAAATCATAAATAACCAGATCGAAATGTCAATTGCATAGTACAGGCAGATGTGGCATGCAAGAGGAGAGCATGCACTATTCAACATCAAATAGTAGAGGTGAAAATAGATTCACAAGTATACATAACTCATGAAGCATGCACATTTGTTTTGACTTTTGATCATTCTGATTTTATTGTTATCCTTGCATATCAGATTTGTTGGGTCAGAATCAGAACATACAAGTCAACAACCATTGTACCTCCGCCAAATATTGGTAAGAAGAGTTACAAATCCCCTGCAAAAAGAAGAAGAAGAGTTACAAATTAGGAAGAAAAAAAGGCTGTCTAAAGAGATGAATAAGCAAGAAACTATCTTTAATAAATTAAGAGCAAGTAGGTTTAGATATGATTAGAGATTTGTTGATTGCCGCCATACCTCTTACGTCCCCGTTGTAAAAACAGCCCATAGCCCTCATGAAATCCTCTCGTATGATATGCCAACAAACGGCATAAAAACGTCCCGTGAATCCATCTGTGCCCGGTGCTTTATCCGTAGGCATAGCTTTTATCACCTTTTCAACTTCATCCATTGTGAACGGATCCACCAGATGTGAGAGCTCAAGATGTGGCAACCCAAGCGCCTCCAAGTTGAGTGCATGACGCCGCGCAACACAAGAACCAAAAGCTCCACTAAAATAGTCATCCACTGCCGAAGCTACCTCCTCTTGCCTTATGAACATATTTCCATTGTGCCTCACAGTTCGTAGTATGTTCTTCCTTTGCCTATGACTCGCTTGTTGATGATATAGCCGTGTACTGCCATCCCCTTCCTTCAGCTGTAACAAACGTGACCTCTGCCTGGCAATAGTCCGCTCAAGAGAACATAGGCCCAGAAGCTTTCTTTTCAAACATCTGCGAAGGTCCATCTCTGCGGCCGACAGGGCCCGAGAATCCATGGCGACAAACAACCTGTTGATCACCCACTTTGACCCAGAAAGATTCGAACTTAAATCTTCTGCGCGTACACACCTCCATGTTCATGTCTATCATCAGTGGGTAGTGATCCGAAATAGCCGTGCCCAACGCTGAGAGGAAGCATGTCAGAAATGCCTCGTCCCACTCATTGGTAATCATGGCTGTTGGGAGACTGCACAACAACTCCACCATGAACAATTCAACATATTTACAACCACCTATTCTTGTACGAAATTCTTATCAGAACCTTATTGCAATGCTTTAGGTGTTGCCCAACGGCCCACTAATTTAGTAGCATTCCGTTTACTCCTTTCCCAACCTGACCACTTTCTAGCAGTTCACAGAGTTAGTGATGAGAATCTAGAGTTATATATAAACTTAAAGCATGTTAAATTTCACATGTATTGAAAAGATAGTCGGTAACAATTGGATAATAACTGAAATCCACTTCAGAACATTATTTTGTAAAAAAAGAAATTTTACGATGTATACAGAGAGCAATGACCTAACAAATAATTTGTTGTGATTTTGGTTTTCTTGGAAGTAGACATGAATGATTCAATGACTCTAGGGATATAGACATAGTCTATCGTCATGATACAAAAATGTGCCAAATCAGTATACAAAATAAGCCAAATTTGTTTGATACAGAAAACAATATGACAAATGAAAGACCGATAATCACATTGAAAAAAAATACCTCGTGCGATAACATTAATATTTGTTTTTTTTGTTATGAGATATCACTGCTTGCATATCATTTTGTTGTAAAAAACTCAATGAATTTTTGGCCCCTTTCAGCGATGTCGCCTCGGAACCCTTGTCGGTGCATTCTTTTTGAATGTCATCAAAATCCATCTCTATCTTCATATTCTGCAAAAATAATCATATAAAAATGCATCTAAATCACAAACTCGGCGGAGTCAGGGTGTTATACTGCAGATATGGGTACTTGGAATCCGAAGTACCAAAATATTCTATTGATGCAATTACTACATTCATGTTTTTTTCTTCATAAAATCACAAACTCGGCGGAGCCATCCTGTAGCCACGGCAGGGATAACGAGCCGGTCAGCTCTGCCACCGCCGGCATGCCATCTACCTCAAGCTCTCCATCGGCACAGCAAAGGCATCCCTGCAGGGAGGCAGATTGGGGGCACTCCCATCTTTTTGGTTAATCAGCGCGTGCTGAGTTCTGAAGTGTAGTCCATTACATTACACTCCAATTAGTCAAACAAGTTGCGATTTTCCTCCATACCATTGACATTAACAAAGATATTGTTTCTGTTTGCATTGCTTCCCTTGAGCCAAACACACTCTATATGCTCGCAGCCCAACGATCCATCAGTCGGCCCCTTCAAAGTTCAAGTGGCATATGTAGGCATTCTGCACAGGCTTGGACTACTTTAGACCTCTCAAGTGACTTTCAAAGATGCATCTCAGCTCGCCCAAACTTGGATCAGTATGCGGCACATTAGAAGCAACACCAAGTTGAGAAAACACTCACCTGTGTTCAATCATCCCTTACCCACAAAAAAATAATCATCGCCAAATCGGCCCCGACCGCACTACCAGGACAAATGCCCTCCTGATGTGGTGCTGCTAATCATGGCCAACGCTCATCTATTCGTAGGCTTAGCTACTTGCATAACTCTCATCCCCCTAAGAAATTGTGCTAACCTATCTAGATTGTCGTATTGATCTTAGATTGCCGGTTGTATATCTCAAACTGAAGTTCCAGGTTATATACTTGCAGCAAACTACCCAGAAAGTTTCTATCTCAAGAAGAATTGCTTACAAATCAATTTCGCTCTTTTTTAGCCTTGTGCCAACAGATAGTTATAGTTAAATCGAAATTTGCTGGTTAAATGCCCGTGTTTACATAGACATTGCCACGGGTTCACTTTTTTTTCTAGTTCCTTTATAGCCCCTAATTGTGCTAATTGCGACCATTGTCGCCTTAGAAAGAACTAGTTGGGTGACCCGCGCATTTGCGCGGCTAGACTTGCTTTACAACTTTCTTCTTTTACTGCTTTTGCTGTACATATGCAGTGGCGAAGGCAGAATTGTCTTGTAGGTATGGCAGGTGTAGGCAGGCTAGTGCACAACAATACAGTGTGTGAAGCTTTCTTCAACGTCAGCGTGTATATAGCATGAAGAGAGGAAAAAATTAAGCTGTGGCGGAGGCCAAAGCTTGCCAGATTGCTGCCTCCGCCACTGTACATATGTTCGTTCATTTGATCCATTCCTACATATGTATTTATATAAAAGATATAAATGTATGCTATTATAAAATATGATTGAAACTTTGCTACATTTTCTTTGAACTTGATGCTAATGACATGGTTATATTCAATATATTTTTTCTCCACCAGTATTTGTCCATCGATAGTTAAATTATACTATTAAAAGTGCCAAAATGTGCATCTCCGGAAAAGAGATAATATTTCGGAATTCTGCTTTTAATTGTATTATTTTTTATTTGATCTGTGATAAAAATTGGTAGCCTACCATGCAAGCAATATAATTTCATACCAATCTTCAGATTTCTCTCTTCCACTATTGTTGGTCATTTCCCTTTGATAGATCATTTAAAATACAAACAACTATTGTAGTTGGAATGTGTGTCGTACATCCTATGAAAAGATCATCAAACTACAGGTAAAATCTTTTGGTAAATAAATTATTGTTGCTAAAGTCATTGACCTTGACCTGACAAAAGGTGAGTAACGGCGCTGATATTAAATTCCTACTACTCCAAGCCATTTCATCATTAATTAAATTCCTAAATATTATGTTATCTTCCTCTATCTACATCACCACTGTTTGACGTGCAATTTTGTTTGTAGAGAGCATGATGTCATGGATATCGACCTTCCATGCATGCTTCTAAATGCTTGTGACAATATCCTTTCACTCTAATTGTTTGTGTAGCCTGACCATCTTAGTCTATGTAGCTGTCGATGTATATTTAAAAAAAAATCTAACTATTGGTGTGTATTAATATAAAACTATTTGGGTCGCCCGAAAGTGTAAAGAAAGATATGCTAGAAAATACGAAAAAAAAGAAAAAATGAGGAAATTAATTTTGTAGACCTCCATTATAGAATATCATAGCCATTAGATGTTCTAAGTTCCATCCAAACACTATTCAAATGCATTGGACGTCTATGTAAGAAATATCTAGCTACTTCACGGCCAAGTGATCATACACACATGCATGATATATATCCCAGCAATAAATCTGAAAACATACATATACCACACAAAAAAGCATATAGTATATCACAAACGCATCCATGCACATGATATTTGTAGCATAGAGGAAATTGCTAATCAAGCTCGAGATCCATCGAGGTTGAATCTTGAAAAATTCAAAAATCATTTTTTATGTTTCAAAAAATATAAAATAATAAAACACATACCTATGGATGTATAATACATTTCTACAACATTTTATGGAGAAATTCATTTATATGGGATCTACAAAAAATCATGTAATTGTAGCACATGTACTATTCACTATAAAGGTATACATGATTTTGTTTTTTATGTAGATCCTATCACAACCTATATCATAATGAAAAATTTACACGCGTCTAGTATTTATTTTCAGATTTTGGAAACTTAAAAGATTGGTATTGGATTTTCCAATATTCCGAGTTCGTTTTTTTTGGGAGAGTTTCGTGATTGATTCAAAGGAGACCTAAAGCTGAAAAGCCTCAATCGTAGCCTAGCTAGTACGATTCTAGGTAGTAGATGGTATAATGAGGAATCGATTAACGTAAGTGATGTACTAACGCAAGAAAGAGATCGCTCAACGCACCTGTTCACGTCCATACGCATGTGTACATGCGTGCTTGTGTTATGCTCGGGCCAAGCTCTTGATCGCCACCACTGCTTTACTCGACGTGACGTGGCCGCCACAACCTGACTAAGCGACCACACCGCCACGCCGGTGCGTGCAGGCGCTCCTGTCTTGCGACAAAAGCTTCTGCCGCTATCGTAGCCTTGAAGCCCAGACTGCCGATTCTAAGATCATAAATATCCAGTCAATAGATAATACAGGTGATTCTCTAGTCACAACAACGTATGTCTTTGATGGTTCTTACTTGGCCGATAATAGATAATACTTCGGTTCTAAGTCGCAGATTGTCGCCTGTGTGGCAACAGCATCAGCGACGTGCGGCTGCCGCCTCTGTGGAAACAGCTAACACCAGAGACGGTGCACTGGCAAGATCCCGTAAGGCATGAGTACAACACGTTTTATCTTCAGTTTTACAGGGGCCTTGACTTGCATGCATGCAGGCTGTATCCATCTATTTTATCTCCAATTTAAAAGCGGCCTTGGCTTGGACGCACGCATGTAGTATCCATGTGTTCTGTGTCTTGGTTTTATAACAGTCCTATGCACGTACGCTAAAGTTTTGTCTCCAAACTACTCCTTCCGAAGTAGATTTGTTTTTCTTGTCAAATCTGAACCGCTCCTTCCAAATTATTTTTTTCTTTTCTTGTGGAAGCTGAACCTCTTCAATTACATGTTTGTACGTGACAGTCCAGTTGTTGGCTACGCCAATATTTGTATGTAACGTTGCAATTTCAAATCTCAGCCATTCATATAAGAAAATAATGGCTAAGATAATTTAATCTATGTGGATGAACGTGATGGCTTCTTTTACTTATATAATAGATAGATAACAGAGCTTCAATAGTTCAGTTCATATGCATCTAGTCACATGAACAAAATTCAGAATACATACTTCAGTTTGTATTGGTCTACTCACAAGAAAAAAATCACCACCGAAGATTTAAAACACATACTTCAGTTAAGATTTGTTAACTTGGTTGTTGCCGATTACCACACTAAACTGAAATAAACCTGCAATAGGAAAGAAGGAATTAAGATTTCGGACAAGTTAATAATCATGGAGAATTAGCATCCGTTTGCAGATTGTCCAAAGTGGAATCAAATCAGATTTTGTTATAGATTGAAACTAACAAAATAAACACATTTTCTAGAAGTGTAATCTTGACAGTGGAAAACATCACAAAGGGCATTAGGCATGCAAGCAGATCAATTAGTCCTAGCAAATCTACAACACCGGTAGTTTTCAAATTAGTCCTAGCAAATCTAGATTGACACTAAACCTTCTACTAAAAATGTCAAACTAAACAGGAACTTTGCATCGTCTGGTCACTGCGTCTACAATTCGACATGATTGATTAATTAAGTTGGCATATTATATGTGTAGATGATTGTAACTTGCAACAACTGATATATATGTGTAGCATGCACACACACCTAGCTAGCTTGATGCTAATGGTCAACGACTAACAATCAAATGAATACCTACACGGTGCTTAACCAATAATAATTCAGCAAATTAGAAGTTAATGGAAGCATCTAATTAATTGACTGCACATGGTCAACGACTAACAATCAAACTGAGACGGGCCTGGCACTTAATTCTCACTAACTAATCATATAATTCAGTAATAGCTAATCAAAGCATCGAAGTAATAAATTACCAGAATATGTGTTGAAATATGAGATGGGCCTAGAGCCCATATGACAATTTCAGATTTAATCTCTAAGGGCCCATGTAGGTGGCATGACAAGGTGGTGGGAAGTTTAGTCCCACCTTGGAAGTGGAAGGAGAGTTGGAGTGGTTTATAAGGACTCTCTCCTCATGCTATTGGAGCTTGAGAAGAGATGAGGCCTCGCGCCTCCTCCTCCTCCGCTCGCCTCGCCACGCCACGTCTCGTCACGACGCGCCGCGCCGCGGGTTGCGGGATTGAGCCGAGCCGAGCTCACTCCTATGCGCTTCTTTTTGCCGGTCAGGAACGGAGAGTCTTTGACAGGTGGGGCCACGATCTGAGACGTCGGATCGTGGGCTACCGACTTGGTCGTGGGTTCAGCCCACGTCTCTCCACGCGCGGTCGCGCCTATATATGTGGGGCGCTGCCAACCCTAGCCGCGACAAAAAAACAGAACGCATCTCCGCCTCCACGCCCGCATTGTTCCTCTGCTGCTGCTGCCGGCGGCGCCCCCGTTCACCGCGACACGGTTGACGGAGAGCAGGCCTCGAAACCACGCCTCTCGGATCCTGTGCGGGAGAGGGGCGATTAGGTTTTTGGGTAGCGACTACGCGACTGCTCGCTTCAGTCCATCTACGTCCGCATCACCTTCATCTTCATCATGTCGACCGACCCCGACCGTGCCGCCGCTGAGAAGGCCGAGGCCGACAAGAAGGCCGCCGAGGATGCCGCGGCTGCTGTCACCGCCACCACCACCGCATGGCCGATTGGAGGGTATACATCGCTTATCCTCTCGTGTTTCTTTCTATTGTAGCAGTACTAGCGATATGCGTAGATGTTTCTACTATATCGTAGTACATGCTCTGTTAGATCGTAATCGTATGTTATCAATGCTGTTCATGTCATGCTCATGATTTATTCATGGATTACTTTAATCGGAAAACTGCCTATTTTCTTATCAATCCAAAACCTAATGTGTGTAGGAGTTTTTCAATTCTGGTTTTGCTGCTGCTGAAACCGTCACCGTTTACGGGACGTACTTTTGCGTTGGCAGACTAAAACCACCTTATGGCTCACGGCCATGAACGTGTTCTGGTCGCCGTGTGACTCCCAGGAACGATTGCTCTGAACAGAGAAGGCGTTTAAGGAGGCCACCGTGGTGTTCCTCGGGCAGTTCGAGCGTGATTGGAGATAAGCTGGTTGATGCATATTTACATGTGCGGTCTGCCAAGGACTTGTGGGAGGCGCCAATCTAAGTTCGGGGCTGCCGACGCTGGAGCGAGATGTATATTATAGAGCAGTTCCACGATTACAAGATGGTTGAAAACCGTCTGTATTGGAGCAGGCTCATGAGATAATATGCATTGTTAAGGAGCTTGAGCTTCTTAAGTGCGAGTTACCGGGCAAGTTTGTCGCGGGCTGCATAATCGCTAAGCTTCCCAACTCCTGGAGGAACTTTGCCACCACTCTGAAACATCAGAGGCGTGAATTCTCTGTGGAGGATGTCATTGGCCATCCGAGTGTTGAGCAGAATTCAAGGGCAAAGGACTCATACGGAAAAGGGTCAAGGAACTTCGTGGCCAATATGGTGCATCGAAGAACTCCAGTTCCACAAGCCCAAGGGAAAGAACGGTGTCCAACAGAGTGCCGACTTTAAGAAGAAGGGTAAGAAGACCTTCAAGAAGAACAAGAAGGATGAGGGCTGCTTTACTTGTGGTTCGCTGGAACATTGGGCCAACAAGTGCCCAAACAAGTACAAGAAGCAAGGGCAGGACTCCAAGTCTGTCAATATGATTGTGAGCAACAATGAGAGTGGTGCATCCGGTACGGTAATTTATTTGCTGTATTTTCGGTTTGGCCGTCCACCGATTGGTGGGTCGACACAGTGCAGTGTTCATGTGTGTGCGACATTTCATTGTTTTCTTCTTACCAGCCACAGTCACGGGTCCGTCTCGATGGGGAATGGCGCGAGTGCTTCGTTCTTGGTGTTGGCACGGTCGATCTGAAGTTTACTTGGCAGGATCGTCAGTGAAGAACGTGCAGCATGTCCCCGCCATCAAGAAGAACCTAGTTAGTGGCTCCTTCTATGTAGAGAAGGGTTTAAGTTGGTATTCGAGTCTAATAAATTAGTTGTTACGAAATATGGACTATTTGTTGGAAAGGGTTATGAATGCGGAGGCATGTTCCGCCTTTCTCTTGCAGATCTATGTAATAAAGTCGTGAACAATATTCATTTGAGTGTTAATGAATCTGAAGTATGGCATTCACGCCTTTGTCACATTAGTTTCGTGTTATGACGCGCTAGCAAAATCGAATTTAATCCGAGTTTCACTTTAGCCAAAGGTTCTAAGTGCCATTCGTGTGTACAATCTAAACAACCTCGCAAGCCTCACAAGGCAGCAGAGAGAGACACTTAGGCGCCACCGAACTCATACATTCGATCTTTGTGAGATGAATGGTGTGTTGACTAAAGGTGGAAAGAAATATTTCATGACTTTGATAGATGACTCCACTAGATATTGCTATGTGTATCTTTTAAATACTAAAGATGAGGCTCTACACTACTTCAAAGTCTATAAGGCGAAGTTGAGAATCAACTTGAAAAGAAAATTAAACGAGTCCGGTCGATCGTGGTGGAGAGTACTTCTCGAAGAGTTTGATGCCTTCATGCGGAACACGGTATTATTCATGAGAGGACGCCTCCTACTCACCCCACCAAACGGGTTGCCGAGCGGAAAAACCGTACTCTAACTGATTTGGTTAACGCCATGTTAGATACGTCGGGTTTATCCAAGGCATGGTGGGGGGAGGCTATAATGACATCATGTCATGTCCTGAATAAAGTTCCGACAAAGGATAATGAGATCACTCCTTATGAGAAGTGGACCAAGAGAAGGACAACACTCTCGTACTTACGTACTTGGGGCTGCTTGGCGAAAGTTAATGTGCCGATCCCCAAAAGCGTAAGCTTGGACCAAAGACTGTGGATTTGTGTTAATTTGGGCTACGCTGTGAATAGTGTTGGCTATAGATTTCTAGTAGTGAAATCTGAGGTACCGACATGAAGGTCGGTACAATTATGGAGTCTAAAGACGCTACATTCTTTGAGGACATTTTCCCATGAGAGATGTACAAAGCACTTCTAGACAGGAATCTGAGGAGACTCTGAACCTGCCATTCGATGGAATATTACAATCAAACACATGATGAAAATCCCGAGGAGGATAATGAGGAATCCTTGGTAGGGGCAAGAGACAAAGGATGTAAAGACCTTTGGTGATGATTTCTTCATATACCTCGTGGAGGATAATCCCACTTCTATTTCGAAGCATATGCATCTCCGTGTGACTCTCGGAAGGATGCGGTCCGAAGCAGATGGATTCCATCATGGCTAATGGGACTTGGGAGCTTCTTGAACGTCCTTATGGTTGCAAACCACCGGGATGCAAGTGGGTGTTCAAGAAGAAGCTTAGGCCCGACGGTACAATAGAAAAGTACAAGGCTAGGCTTAGGCCAAGGGCTACGCCTGAAAGAAGAAGAAGATTTCTTCGACACTTATTCACCGTGGCGACCGACCACCATTCGAGTATTGCTCTCATTGGCGGCCTCACACGGTCTTCTCATTCATCGATGGATGTTAAGACGGCTTTCCGAACGGAGAGCTAAAGGAGGAAATCTATATGCAACACCGATGGCTTTGTGATGGATGGTCGTGAAGGAAAGGTGTGTAAGTTGGTGAAATCTTTGTATGGCCCGAGACAAGCGCCTAAGCAATGGCATGACAAGTTTAATGAAACGTTGACATCTGTTGGCTTTGTTGTCAATGAGGCCGACAAATGTGTATACTATCGCTATGGTGGGGGCGAAGGAGTTATACTGTGTTTGTATGTTGATGACATATCGATATTTGGGACTAATCTCAAGTTGATCGAGGAGGTTAAGTCTTTCCGTCTCGAACTTTGAGATGAAGGATCTTGGAGTGGCTGATGTTATCTTGAACATCAAGCTTTTGAGAGATGATGAGGTGGGATTACACTTCGCAATCCCATTATGTTGAGAAGGTGTTGAGTCGTTTTGGATATTCGGACTGCAAACCATCTCAAACACCATATGATTCTAGTGTGCTGATTCGAAAGTCAAAAGGCACAGCTATAGATCAATTGAGATACTCTCATTGTTGGTTCACTCCAAAGATATCTAGCGAGCTTAACGAGGCTCGACATCGCATTTGCTATTAGCAAACTGAGCCGATTTGTTTCAAACCGGTGATGTACATTGGCGTGCTCTTGAGAGAGTTATGCGTTATCTGAAAGGTACTATGAACTATGGACTACACTATACCGGATACCCGTCGGTACTTGAAGGGTATAGTGATGCGAATTGGATCTCGATGCTGATGAGATGAAGGCCACAACGGGTATATGTTTACTCTTGGAGGTGGTGCTGTTTCTCGAAGTCTTGCAAGCAAACGATCTTAACAAGATCGACAATGGAAGCAGAATTAACAGCATTAGACACATCGGGTGGCGAAGCGTAATGGCTTCGAGATCTATTGATGGACTTGCCGCTGGTTGAAAAGCGGTTCCGCCATCCTTATGAACTGTGATAATCAAACAGTTATTGTCAAGGTGAAGAGTTCAAAGGACAACATGAAGTCCAATGCACACATAAGAATGAGATTGAAAGCTGTCGAAAATTGAGAAACTCCGAGTGATAGCGTTGGATTATATCCAAACGGCTAAGAATCGCGATCCCTTCACTAAAGGGCTATCACGTGTTGTGATAGATAGCGATCAAGGAGATGGGTATGAGACCCACATGAGTTGCCATGGTAGTAACTCAACCTATGTGATCGGAGATCCCGTGAAGTAGGACACAGGAAAACAAGCCAGTGGTGAACCGAGGAAAGTAATTTTACTAACCCACTCCGTTGGAGATGCAATACTTTCGAAACTGTATGGAAGGATGACTATCGTCTTAATGTGTTCCAAGGCTTATATGCATAAGCAAGATGCTATCCTACAGAGCGATCTTTGGAGGAACACACCTATATGAGCCCGATCGCTGGTCACAGTCTATGAGATTGGGGTGATCTCTAGCAAGTTCATGAACAGGCCAGAGTGTGACTAATATGCTCCACCCGAGGGGTCAGCCTTCGCAGCCTCAGACGTTGAGACTTGTGGTGAAACTTCTTGACGCCAAACCGACAATTCAAGGCATAGTCCATTGTTGAGTTGTGAAGGAGTGTAACTACTTGGTCTAGGTGGAGCTCAACCTTAATCGGTCTCCACCGAGATGCTGGTATATCAAAACAGTGTTTGGAACAAAGGACAAACCGGGCCCCGAGATCTGGTGGGGATTGTTGAAATATGAGATGGGCCTAGAGCCCATATGACAATTTCAGATTTAATCTCTAAGGGCCCATGTAGGTGGCATGACAAGGTGGTGGGAAGTTTAGTCCCACCTTGGAAGTGGAAGGAGAGTTGGAGTGGTTTATAAGGGACTCTCTCCTCATGCTATTGGAGCTTGAGAAGAGATGAGGCCCTCGCCTCCTCCTCCTCCGCCGCCTCGCCACGCCACGCCTCGCCACGACGCCGCTGGTTGCGGATTGAGCCGAGCCGAGCTCACTCCTATCGCGCTTCTTTTTGCCGGTCAGAACGGAGAGTCTTTGATGGTGGGGCCACGATCTGAGACGCCGGATCGTGGGCTACCGACAGTGTCGTGGGTTCAGCCCACGTCTCTCCACGCGCGTCGCGCCTATATATGTGGGGCGCTGCCAACCCTAGCCGCGACAAAAACAGAACGCATCTCCGCCTCCACGCCCGCATTGTTCCTCTGCTGCTGCTGCCGCCGGCGACTCCGTCCCCGTTCACCGCAGACACGGTTGACGGAGAGCAGCCTCGAAACCACGCCTCCCGGATCCCATGCGGGAGAGGGGCGATTAGGTTTTGGGTAGCGACTACGCGATCGCCGCTTCTGTCCATCTACGTCCGCATCACCTTCATCTTCATCATGTCGACCGACCCGACCGTGCCGCCGCCGAGAAGGCCGAGGCCGACAAGAAGGCCGCCGAGGATGCCGCGGCTGCCGCCACCGCCACCACCACCGCATGGCCGATTGGAGGGTATACATCGCTTATCCCTCTCGTGTTTCTTTCTATTGTAGCAAAGACTAGCGATATGCGTAGATGTTTCTACTATATCGTAGTACATGCTCTGTTAGATCGTAATCAGTATGTTATCAATGCTGTTCATGTCATGCTCATGATTTATTCATGGATTACTTTAATCGGAAAACTGCCTATTTTCTTATCAATATGGATGCAGAGGCAGTTGGTTGTGGTGCCTTGGACCTCTGGATCCCAAGGTAGGCGAGGTTGCACTTGGCCCTCTGGACGTCATTCACCATGTCTTGATGGCCGCCTCTGCCTCCAGAATGTAACTTACCAAGCATCCATTCAGGCATAGCATCAACTAACAGGACTGAATAATTAATCAAGAGAATTAACTACTGAAGATCAATCGATGATGAGCAGAAGAGAGAATTGTTTGGGTGAGTACTCACGAATCTGCTGCCCTTGGATCTGCCGGTGCCCTTGTCGGCGATGACGACGGCCTCGAGGATCTCGCTGAAGCGCTCGAAGTGGACGCGCATGCCCTCCTTGCTCGTCTCCCACGCCATGCCACCTACGGATACCTTCATCAGCCTCATGTCGCCGCCGCCCCTTAATGATCCATGGACATTCTCTTCTCCTTCATTTAGCTATGGGCTCAGCCTCTCCCGATCTCTTTCTGGAAGTGCAGAGATGGCGGCTACAAAACCCTAGAGGAGAGGGAGAAGAGCGGAGAGTTTTTTTTAAACAGTCAGACAAAAAGAATAAAACAAACAGAAATACAAAATATTATATAGGCATATAATATATCAAAAATTTCAAAAAAAGATTTTCTACAACTTGAACATTTTTCTAATGTCAAATAAAATCCACAAAAATGTAAATAAAGCAAACAGTGCTACTGTTAACAAACCCCACAAATTCATTTTAAAAATAACAAAATGATTTCAAATTTATTTCTCTCCAATTTTCAATTCTAGGGAATCATTTTACCCTATTTTCCATATATTTTATTTTGGAGAAAATAATTTGAATAAAACCAAATAACCTCAAATTGAAAGTAATTTCAAAGGGATTTTAACTTTGATCCTTTTAAACTCCCAATTCATATTTCATATGATTTAAAGAAGTCATTTTTTCTTCTTTCATGAAAATCATTGAGTTGCATGAAGTTTCTAAGGTTGAAATATTTTCAAATGAAATTCAAATCATTTTCAAAACCCTTTTAATTTATTTAAATGGAAGAAGTCATATCATCTTCACTCCAGGGTTTTGTGATGAAATGAATTTGAGTTCATGGAGATCATAAATGCAAGGTGAAAGTTTTGGGAAAGTCATTTTATTCCCTCTCATTTAACTTTCAAAAAGTTTCAAATTTCACTCGATTTCACACAAGCAACAACACCACGATCAAACAATCAAACAAAACTATCTATTTAATATAGCATTCCAAAATTTAGAATTTTGGGATGTTATAGCCAGCCGAGTTACCCGCAGCAAGGTCATCAAGTTTTGCAAAGTTCAGTGGAGCCACCATACCAAGGATGAAGCCACCTTAGAGTAAGAAGAAGACCTACGGAAAGACCACCCACAACTATTTTCTAGCCAACTCGAATCTCGAGGGCGAGATTCATCTTAAGGGGGTAGGTTTGTAACATCCCAATTTTCAATTTGGATGTTATACATAGGTCATCATATGCATATCATGATTTATTTGCATTTTGATTGTGATCCTAGAAATCTTAAGCAACTCAAGGACCAAAGGAGAGAGTTGGAGGTTTCACTTATTTTCATATTTGATTTTTCTCAAATTTGAAAAGAGGATCAATTTGATTTTAATATTTTTCTCTCCAATTTTTCCAATAATAAAAGTAAAAGAGAGAAGATAAAATGACTTCTTTAAAAGAGAGGGATATTGGAGAAGAAATTTTAAAAATCAAATTATTATTTTTATTTGCATTTTATTTGCTATTTTAATTGAATTAGAAAAATATGCATTTTTTAAAATTGCATTCTTAGGCCAGAAAAATGGTCACTTTGTTCTAAATATTAGATTTAGACTGTGAAAATTGTTTATGGTATTTTCAGATTTTTTTGTAGTTTCTTAGGATTTTTATTTCTGGCGAAATTTGTTCTAAAAAATCGTCGCCCGACTGGGCCGAAGGCCTAGCCGAGCCAGGCCACAGCCCACCGCCCCGCCGCCTTCCTCCTCGTGGGAGGAGTCCCGCGCGCCACCACCGCTCGGGGGAGTCTGAGCCGGACTCCCATCGCCGCCGCCCCCTCCTCCAAGGCAGCCCCCCGGCCTTTAAAACCGGAGCCCGGTCCGCCCCTCTCTCCTCAACCGCCGCCGCCGCAGCCCACCTCCTCATGCCGAGCTGCGCCGCCGCCGCCGCATCGCCTCGCCACCGACGTTGCCCGCCGCGAGTTGCGCGGATCCGCCGCTGCCGCGGTGTTTTCTTGATTAACCGTAAAACCGATTTGGTTTTCCCTCGATTTTTCTTCCGGTTTATTTTCAGGGTTAGGGTTTTCTCTCGGTTTTTCCGATCAGTTCTAATTAGCGGATGTTTGTCCGTTAATCCGCGGTAGCGAACGTTTCCGTTCGTTAGGGTTTTGTAGTGAACGTTCGTTCATTAAATTATTTTATTTTTCTGTTTATTTTTGGTCAGGGACCTATCCGCGAATACTTTTATCATAGATTAGTCCCTGATCTTTAAACCCTCGTAACGTTTTGCTCATTTGTCCAAATCCAGTGAAACCAACGCCAAAATCTTCGTCTTGTTCCCCTCTTTCCAGATAACCAACTTGAGCATGATTTTGACAATTTAAAAAATTTGGTTTCAAGCAGATTTGAATTCGAACTTCTTTTGATCGTAGTTTGAGTTTCGTAGCTCTGATACAATTGATTCTTTTTGCAAATCGAAGCTCTCCAGTTGAACTTTCAGGTTGGATCTTTTCTCTTTAGCTTTACCCTTGCATCTTATGCTTGAGTGCTTATGTATGCTATTGTTTGTTCACGATAGAGTTTCCAGAGTGTGAAGCGTGCTACTACGAATCACTAGGGTTTTCAGATCGTCAGCAAGGCAAGTAACACTTTGATCATACCCCTTTATTACCCAGTTTTTATGCATTAGTTTCAATCCTCAAACATTGCATGAGTAGGATCTGATTAACATGTGGGTATTGGGAAGTAGTTGATGAGGTAGAACCTATTGTATTTTATTCAAACCCTGGGAGTTACTTATACGTTATGCTTATACTGCTATGCTCGTAGACGTGGTTTGGTTTGAGTGATTCATGACAGATGTGAGAGATTATTGTTAACTAAGGTTTAACTTAAGGTGGCTACTTTTATACACATCTGGGTGGATTGGTTTGTGGGCACCTGGGGAATCCACTGTTGTCCAAAGGAGATCTCGGGGTAGCCGTGTGATTTCTCCTATGGTTTGCCACCCAGGCTCAAAGGGATCATAAGATTATTCATGCTAGAAACTTTCGTGTGCAGCCACAAGCCATTATGGGCTCTGGCATAGTTGAGTATGTTGTGTGACCTCTTTCAGTGACAGACTAGCAGATGTAGGGGATGTAGGTGGTACGGCCTACCCGTCAAAAGACTGTGTCTCGGTCATCCGTTTCTCAAACATCATGTAGTGCGAGAAATTCAACGGAGGAGATCGAGTCTTGTGGGGAAAAGTGTGCAAACCTCTGCAGAGTGTACAAACTAATCATGGTTAGCCGTGTCCACGGTTATGGACATCTTGAGTATCTTGTGCTTGAATTATTATGTTGATCTCATCACTTTACTTAATTAATTTGTTGGGTTATTGATTATTAATTTGGGATTGAGATGGGGTTACCATTCTCAATGTTTTCAACACATTTTGTAGTTAAATAAAATATATTTCTTTGTTGTAGGGAAAAATTGGCTTTACGCAAAATGTTACCCATAGATCCTCCACCAGCCATATATGCATATAGTTATAGATGTTTCATGTTTTTTGCTCTATAGTGTTATTTTGCCAGCATATTCCATGTGCTGACCTACATAGGCTGCAACGTATTATGTTATTGAGTTTTTAGACGAAGAGTAAGGTGCGCTAGGTTGTTCTCGTGCACTCAGCTATGTTGTTGGAGTTGATGGACTCATTTACCTTTGAAGCTTCCGCTGTTATCTTATTTAGATGGCCTTAAGCCATATTATTGCAATAAGTTCTCTTTTGAGACATTCGATGTAATAAGTGTGTGGTTGCAACTCTGTTATAAATCCTCGAGTACTGTGTGTGTCAGCATTACCGATCCAGGGATGACACTTATGAACAGAGATTTGACCATCTAAGGTCGGATCGCTACACCTGTAGAGCATCTTTATAATCACCCAGTTACGTTGTGATGTTTGATAGCACACAAGGTGTTCCTCCGGTATTCGGGAGTTGCACAATCTCATAGTCAGAGGAACATGTATAAGTCATGAAGAAAGCAATAGCAATAAAACTCAACGATCATAATGCCGGCACATGTCTATGGTTAGGAAACTTAACCATCTTTGATTAACGAGCTAGTCTAGTAGAGGCATACTAGGGACACTCTGTTTTGTCTATGTATTCACACATGTACTAAGTTTCTGGTTAATACAATTCTAGCATGAATAATAAACATTTATCATGATATAAGGAAATATAAATAACAACTTTATTATTGCCTCTAGGGCATATTTCCTTCACCTATTCTCTCTTATTTTACAAGGTTTACATGAACAGGGAGAATGCCGGCAGCTGGAATTCTGGACTAGAAAAGGAGCAAATATTAGAGACATATTCTACACAACTCCAAAAGTCATGAAACTTCACGGAGCTTATTTTTGGAAGATATAAAAATATTGGGCGAATAAAGAACCAGAGGGGGGCCACCAGCCAGCCACAAGGGTGGAGGGCGTGCACTACCCCCCCTGGGCGCGCCCCCCGACCTTGTGGGCCCCCTGGCAGGCCTCCGGTGCCCATCTTCTGCTATATGGTGTCTTTTACCCTGAAAAAATCATAGGGAAGCTTTCAGGATGAAGCGCCACCGCTCAAGCGAAACCTGGGCAGAACCAATCTAGGGCTCCGACGGAGCTGTTCTGCCGGGGAAATATCCCTCCAGGAGGGGGAAATCGTCGCCATCGTCATCACCATCGATCCTCTCATCGAGGTAGGGTCAATATCCATCAACATCTTCACCAGCACCATCTCCTCTCAAACCCTAGTTCATCTCTTGTATTCGATCTTGGTCCCAAAACCTCAGATTGGTACCTGTGGGTTGCTAGTAGTGTTGATTACTCCTTGTAGTTGATGCTAGTTGGTTTATTCAGTGGAAGATCATATGTTTAGATCCTTAATGATAATTAATATCCTCTAATTATGATTATAAATATGCTTTGTGAGTAGTTATGTTTGTTCCTGAGGACATGGGCGAAGTCTTGTTATAAGTAATCATGTGAATTTGGTATTCATTCGATAGTTTGATGAGATGTATGTTGTCTCTCCTCTAGTGGTGTTATGTGAACGTCGACTACATGACACTTCACCATTATTTGGGCCTAGGGGAAGGCATTGGGAACTAATAAGTAGATGATGGGTTGCTAGAGTGAAACAAGCTTAAACCCTAGTTTATGCGTTGCTTCGTAAGGGGCTGATTTGGATCCATATGTTTCATGCTATGGTTAGGTTTACCTTAATACTTCTTTCTAGTTGCGAATGCTTGCGAGAGGGGTTAATCATAAGTGGGAGGCTTCTCCAAGGAAGGGCAGCACCCAAGCACCGGTCCACCCACATATCAAATTATCAAAGTAACGAACGTGAATCATATGAGCATGATGAAAACTAACTTGACAACAATTCCCATGTGTCCTCGGGAGAGCTTTGCATTATATAAGAGTTCGTCCAGGCTTGTCCTTTGCTACAAAAAGGATTGGGTCACCTTGCTGCACCTTAGTTACTTTATTTACTTGTTACCCGTTACGATTTATCTTATCACAAAACTATCTGTTACCGATAATTTCAGTGCTTGCAGAGAATACCTTGTTGAAAACCACTTGTCATTTCCTTCTGCTCCTCGTTGGGTTCGACACTCTTACTTATCGAAAGGACTACGATAGATCCCCTATTCTTGTGGGTCATCATAGCATTCCACATCAAAAATTTTGTTTTTATCATTTACCTACTCGAGGAAGAGCATGAATTAAGATTGGGGATGCTTGATACGTCTCCAACGTATCTATAATTTTTGATTGTTCCATGCTATTATATTATCCATCTTGGATGTTTTATATGCATTTATATGCTATTTTATATTATTTTTGGGACTAACCTATTAACCTAGAGCCCAGTGCCAGTTTCTATTTTTTCCTTGTTTTTGAGTTTTGCAGAAAAGGAATATCAAACGGAGTCCAAACGAGCTGAAAATTTATGATGATTTTTTATGGACCAGAAGAAGCCCCCGAAGCACAAGAGTTGGGCCAGAAGAGTCCCGAGTCAAAGACAAGGGTAGATGACGTGCCCACCCCCTAGGGCGCGCCCCCTGCCTTGTCGCTGACTTGTGGACCCCCCTGACGTGAAACCGACGCAAAAAAATTCCTATAAATCCAGAAATCCCCAGAAAGAAACCTAGATCGGGAGTTCCGCCGCCGCAAGGCTCTATAGCCACAAAAAACAATCGGGAGCCCGTTCTGGCACCCTACCGGAGGGGAAAACCATCACCAGAGGCCATCTTCATCATCCCGGCGGTCTCCATGACGAGGAGAGAGTAGTTCACCTTCGGGGTTGAGGGTATGTACCAGTAGCTATGTGTTTGATCTCTCTCTCTCTCTCTCTCTCTCTCTCTCTCTCTCTCTCTCTCTCTCGTGTTCTTGATTTGGCACGGTCTTGATGTACCGCGAGCTTTGTTACTATAGTCGGATCATATGGTGTTTCTCCCCCTCTATCTCCTTGTGATGAATTGAGTCTTTTCCTTTGAGGTTTTGTTATGTCGGATTGAATCTTTGGATGTGAGAGCACTTGATGTATGTCTTGCGATGGGATATCCGTGGTGACAATGGGATGTTCTGTTGATGCACTTGATGTATGTTTTGGTTATCAACCTGCGGATTCCCGTGGTGACATTGGGGTAATCTATGCATAGGGGTTGATGCATGTTTTCATATTCCTTTCTCTAGTAGAAATCTCGGGATGCTCCTGAAGTTCTTTGTGTTGGATCGAATATTATGAATATGAAGTTGTTTGATGCATATCGTATAATTGACCCACGTATACTTGTGGTGACATTGGAGTATCTAGGTGACATTAGGGTTGATTGATGTGTGTCATATGGTGTTATTTTACTACGAACTCTAGGGTTGTTTGTGACACTTATAGGAATAGCTCAATGGATTGATCAGAAAGAATAATTGAGGTGGTTTCGTACCCTAAAAGCAATTTCATCTTATGTTCTCCGCGATAGGAACTTTGGAGTGACTTTTGTCGCACATTGAGGGACTGTCATATGATCTAATTGAAGGAAATATGCCCTAGAGGCAATAATAAAGTTATTATTTATTTCCTTATTTCATGATAAATGTTTATTATTCATGCTAGAATTGTATTAACCGGAAACATAATACATGTGTGAATACATAGACAAACAGAGTGTCACTAGTATGCCTCTACTAGACTAGCTTGTTAATCAAAAATGGTTAAGTTTCCTAACCATAGACAAAGGAGTTGTCATTTGATTAACAAGGTCACATCATTAGTTGAATGATCTGATTGACATGACCCATTCCATTAGCTTAGCATCCGATCGTTTAGTATGTTGCTATTGCTTTTATCCATGACTTATACAAGTTCCTATAACTATGAGATTATGCAACTCCCGTTTACCGGAGGAACACTTTGGGTACTACCAAACGTCACAACGTGATCGGGTGATTATAAAGGAGTACTACAGGTGTCTCCAAAGGCAGATGTTGGGTTGGCGTATTTCGAGATTAGGATTTGTCACTCCGATTGTCGGAGAGGTATCTCTGGGCCCTCTCGGTAATGCACATCACTAAGCCTTGCAAGCATTACAGCTAATGAGTTAGCTGTGAGATGATGTATTACGGAACGAGTAAAGAGACTTGCCAAGATGTGAGATTGAACTAGGTATTGGATACCGACGATCGAATCTCGGGCAAGTAACATACCGATGACAAAGGGAACAACGTATGTTGTTATGCGGTCTGACCGATAAAGATCTTCGTAGAATATGTAGGAGCCAATATGGGCATCCAGGTCCCGCTATTGGTTATTGACCGGAGACGTGTCTCGCCATGTCTACATTGTTCTCGAACCGTAGGGTCCGCACGCTAAGGTTTCGATGGCGGTTATATTATGAGTTTATGTATTTTGATGTACCAAGGAGTTCGAGTCCCGGATGTGATCACGGACATGACGAGGAGTCTCAAATGGTCAAGACATAAAGATTGATATATTGGGCGGCTATATTCGGACACGGAAAGGTTCGGAAGTTTCGGAGAAAACCGGAGTGCCGGAGGGGTTACCGAAACCCCGGGAAGTAATGGGCCCTATTGGGCCAAGAGGGGAGAGAGAGGGCTGCACCTCAAGGGGAGCCCGAATAGGACAAGGAGGGGGCGCGCCCCCTTTCCTCTCCTCTCCTCTCTTTCCTTTCCCTTCCTCCTTCCTAGTTGGACTAGGAAAGGGAGTCCTACTCCCACTAGGAGGAGGACTCCCCCCCTGGCGCGCCTCCTAGGGCCGGCCGGCCCTCCCCTTGCTCCTTTATATCACGGGGCAGGGGGCACCCTAGAACACACAAGTTGATCCTTGAGATCGCTTCCTTAGCCGTGTGCGGTGCCCCCTCCACCATATTCCACCTCGGTCATATCGTAGCGGTGCTTAGGCGAAGCCTGCGTCGATAGAACATCAAGATCGTCCTGCCACGCCGTCGTGCTTAACGGAACTCTCTCTCCGGAGCTTTGCGGATCGGAGCTCGAGGAGCGTCACCGAGCTGTACGTGTGTCAAGAACTCGGGCGTCGGAGTAACGGCGCTGGATCGGTTGGATCGCGAGGAGAACGTCGACTACTTCCTCTCGTTGTGATTGCTTCGCTTTGGTCTCGAGGGTACGTAGACAACACTCTCCCTCTCGTTGCTATGCATCACCATGATCTTGCGTGTGCATAGGAAATTTTTGAAATTACTCGTTCCCCAACAGTGGCATCCGAGCCAGGTTTCTAATGGTTTGATGTTTTGCACGAGTAGAACACAAGTGAGTTGTGGGCGATACAAGTCATACTGCCTACCAAAGATGTCATACTTTGGTTCAGCGGTATTGTGAGATGAAGCGGCCGGACCGACATTACGCGTGACGCTTACGCGAGACTGGTTTCACCGTTCGCGAGCACTCGTGCTTAAAGGTGGCTGGCGGTGTCTGTCTCTCTCACTTTAGTTGAACCGAGTATGGCTACGCCCGGTCCTTGAGAAGGTTAAAACGGAGTCTATTTGACGAAATATCGTTGTGGTTTTGATGCGTGGGTGAGATTGGTTCTTGCTTAAGCCCGTAGCAGCCACGTAAAATTTGCAACAACAAAGTAGAGGACGTCTAACTTGTTTTTGCAGGGCATGTTGTGATGTGATATGGTCAAGACGTGATGCTATATTTTATTGTATGAGATGATCATGTTTTGTAACCGAAGTTATCGGCAATCGGGCTGGAGCCATATGGTTGTCGCTTATTGTATGAAATGCAACGCCTGTAATTGCTTTACTTTATCACTAAGCGGTAGCGATAGTCGTAGAAGCAATAGATGGCGTAAACGACAACGATGCTACGATGGAGATCAAGGTGTCGCGCCGGTGGCGATGGTGATCACGACGGTGCTTGGAGATGGAGATCACAAGCACAAGATGATGATGGCCATATCATATCACTTATATTGATTGCATGTGATGTTTATCCTTTATGCATCTTATCTTGCTTTGATTGACGGTAGCATTATAAGATGATCTCTCACTAAAATTATCAAGTAGGGTTCTCCACAGTATGCACCGTTGCCAAAGTTCGTCGTGCCTAGACACCACGTGATGATCGGGTGTGATAAGCTCTCGTCCATCTACAACGGGTGCAAGCCAGTTTTGCACGCGAGAATACTCAGGTTATACTTGACGAGCCTAGCATATGCAGATATGGCCTCGGAACACGGAGACCGAAAGGTCGGCGTGAATCATATAGTAGATATGATCAACATAAGATGTTCACCATTGAAAACTACTCCATCTCACGTGATGATCGGTTATGGTTTAGTTGATTTGGATCACGTGATCACTTAGATAACTAGAGATGTCTGCCTAAGTGGGAGTTCTTAAGTAATATGATTAATTGAACTTAAATTTATCATGAACTTAGTACTGATAGTATCTTGCTTGTCTATGTTTGTTTATAGATAGATGGCTCGTCTTTGTTGTTCCGTTGAATTTTAATGCGTTCCTTGAGAAAGCAAAGTTGAAAGATGATGGTAGCAATTACGGACTGGGTCCGTAACACGAGGATTATCCTCATTGCTGCACGTAAGAGTTACGTCTGGATGCACCGCTAGGTGCCGACTTCTTCTTGATGTAACCGACGGCGTTAAGAACGTCTGGCGAGCAAAGCGATGACTACTCTATAGTTCAGTGTGCCATGCTTTACGGCTTAGAACCGGGTCTTCAACGACGTTTTGAGCGTCATGGAGCATATGAGATGTTCCAGGAGTTGAAGTTAATATTTCAACAGAATGCCCGGATTGAGAGATATGAAGTCTCCAATAAGTTCTATAGCTGCAAGATGGAAGAGAATGGATCTGTCGGTGAGCACATACTCGTAATGTCCGGGTATTACAATCACTTGACTCAACCGGGAGTTAATCTTCCGGATGATTGTGTCATTGACAGAATTCTTCAATCACGCCACCAAGCTACAAAGGCTTCGTGATGAACTATAATATGCAAGGGTTAGTAAAGACTATGCAGAGCTCTTCGCAATGCTAAAGGCTGCGGAGGTAGAAATCAAGAAGGAGCATCAAGTGTTGATGGTCAATAAGACCACTAGTTTCAAGAAGAAAGGCAAAGGGAAGAAGAAGGAACTTCAAGAAGAACAGCAAACAAGTTGCTTGATCGGAGAAGAAACCCAAGTCTGGACCTAAACCTGAAACTGAGTGCTTCTCCGCAAGCGATAGTCCTTTGAAGCGGAACTGCCCCAAGTATTTGGCGGATAAGAAGGATGGCAAGGTGAACAAAGGTATATGTGATATACATGTTATTGATGTGTACCTTACTAGAGCTTGCAGAGTACACAGGTATTTGATACTGGTTACATTGCTAATATTTGCAACTCAAAGCAGGGACTACGGATTAAGCAAGCACGGCAAAGGACGAGGTGACGATCTTGCGCTGGGAAATGGTTCCAAAGTCGATGTAATCGCGATTCGGCACGCTACCTCTACATCTACCTTCGGGATTAGTTTTAGACCTAAATAATTGTTATTTGGTGCCAGCGTTGAGCATGAACATTATATCTGGATCTTGTTTGATGCGAGGCGGTTATTCATTTAAATCGAGAATAATGGTTGTTCTATTTATATGAATAATATCTTTTATGGTCATGCACCCTTGAAGAGTGGTCTATTTTAATGAATCTCGATAGTAGTGATATACATATTCATAATGTTGAAACCAAAAGATGCAGAGTTGATAATGATAGTGCAACTTATTTGTGGCAATGCCGTTTAGGTCATATCGGTATAAAGCGCATGAAGAAACTCCATCTTGATGGACTTTTGGAGTCACTTGATTATGAATCACTTGGCACTTATGAACCGTGCCTCATGGGCAAGATGACTAAAACCCGTTCTCGGTACTATGGAGAGAGCAACAGATTTGTTGGAAATCATACATACGTATGTATGTGGTCCGATGAATGTTGAAGCTCGTGGCGGATATCGTTATTTTCTCACCTTCACAGATGATTTAAGCAGATATGTGTATATCTACTTAATGAAACATAAGTCTGAAACATTTGAAAAGTTCAAAGAATTTCAGAGTGAAGTTGAAAATCATCGTAATAAGAAAATAAAGTTTCTGCGATCTGATCGTGGAGGCGAATATTTGAGTTCTGAGTTTGGTCTACATTTGAAACAATGCGGAATAGTTTCGCAACTCACGCCACCGGAACACCACAACGCAATGGTGTGTCCGAGCGTCGTGTCGCACTTTACTAGATATGGTGCGATCTATGATGTCTCTTACAGATTTACCGCTATCGTTTTGGGGTTATGCTCTTGAGGCGGCCGCATTCACGCTGAATAGAACACCATCAAAATCCGTTGAGGCGACACCTTATGAACTATGGTTTAGCAAGAAACCAAAGTTGTCGTTTCTTAAAGTTTGGGGATGCGATGCTTATGTGAAAAGCTTCAACCTGATAAGCTCGAACCTAAATCGAGAAATGTGTCTTCATAGGATACCCAAAGGAGACAGTTGGGTACACCTTCTATCACAGATCCGAAGGCAAGACATTTGTTGCTAAGAATGGATCCTTTCTAGAGAAGGAGTTTCTCTCGAAAGAAGTGAGTGGGAGGAAAGTAGAACTTGATAAGGTAATGTACCTTCTCCCTTATTTGAAAGTAGTTTATCACGAAACCGGTTTCGCGACATCTACACCAAATAGTGAGGAAGTTGATGATGTTGATCATGAAACTTCAGATCAAGTTACTACTGAACCTCGTAGATCAACGAGTAAGAACCGCACTGAGTGGTACGGTAATCCTGTTCGGAAGTCATGCTACTAGATCATGATGAACCTCGAACTATGAAGAAGCGATGGTGAGCCCAGATTCCATAAAATGGCTTGAGGCCATGAAATCTGAGATGGGATCCATGTATGAAAACAAAGTGTGGACTTTGGTTGACTTGCCCGAGGGTCGGCAAGCAATAGAAAACAAGTGGATCTTCAAGAAGAAGACCGACGCGACGGTAATATTATCATCTACAAAGCTCGACTTGTCGCAAAGGGTTTTCGACAAGTTCAAGGGATTGACTACGATGAGACCTTCTCACCCGTGGCGATGCTTAAGTCTGTCCGAATCATGTTAGCAATTGCCGCATTTTATGATTATGAAATTTGGCAAATGGATGTAAAGACTGCATTCTGAATGGATTTACGGAAGAAAAGTTGTATATGATGCAACGAGAAGGTTTTATCGATCCAAAGGAGCTAACAAAGTGTGCAAGCTCCAGCGATCCATTTATGGACTGGTGCAAGCATCTCGAGTTGGAATAAGCGCTTTGATAGTGTGATCAAAGCATTTGGGTTCATCTGAGACTTTTGGAGAAGCTTTGTATTTACAAGAAAGTGAGTGGGAGCTCAGAGCATTTCGATATTATATGTAGATGACATATTACTAATCGGAAATGATATAGAATTCTGGATAGCATAAAGGGATACTTGAATAAGAGTTTTTCGATGAAAGACCTCGGTGAAGCTGCTTACATATTGGGCATCAAAATCTATAGAGATAGATCAAGGCGCTTAATTGGACTTTCACAAAGCACATACCTTGAAAATTTTTGAAGAAGTTCAAAATGGATCAAGCAAAGAAAGGGTTCTTGCACGTGTTACAAGGTGTGAAGTTGAGTAAGACTCAATGCCCGACCACCGCAGAAGATAGAGAGAAAATGAAAGATGTTCCTATGCCTCAGCCATAGGCTCTATCATGTATGCAATGCTGTGTACCAGACCTGATGTGTGCCTTGCTATAAGCTTAGCAGGAGGTACCAAAGTAATCCAGAGTGGATCCTCGGACAGCGGTCAAAGACATCTGAAATACGAAAAGGACTAAGGATATGTTTCTCGTATATGGAGGTGACAAAGAGCTCATCGTGGCAGTTACGTTGATGCAAACTTTGACACTGATCCGGACGATTCTAAATCGCAAACCGGATCGTATTTACACTAAGCGGAGGAGCTGTCAGTTGGTGCAGTTCTAAACAAAGCGTCGTAGCGGGATCTACATGTGAAGCGGAATACATAGCAGCTTCGGAAGCAGCTAATGAAGGAGTCTGGATGAAGGAGTTCATATCCGATCTAGGTGTCATACCTAGTGCATCGGGTCCAATGAAAATCTTTTGTGACAATCTTGGAGCAATTGCTTTAGCAAAGGAATCCAGATTTCACAAGAGAACCAAACACATCAAGAGACGCTTCAATTCCATCCGGGACTTAGTCGGTGGGAGACATAGAGATTTGCAAGATACATACGGATCTGAATGTTGCGACCGTTGACTAAGCCTCTTCCACGAGCAAAACATGATCAACACCAAGACTCCATGGGTGTTAGAATCATTACTATGTAATCTAGATTATTGACTCTAGTGCAAGTGGGAGATCAAGGAAATATGCCCTAGAGGCAATAATAAAGTTATTATTTATTTCCTTATTTCATGATAAATGTTTATTATTCATGCTAGAATTGTATTAACCGGAAACATAATACATGTGTGAATACATAGACAAGCAGTGTCACTAGTATGCCTCTACTAGACTAGCTTGTTAATCAAAGATGGTTAAGTTTCCTAACCATAGACAAAGGAGTTGTCATTTGATTAACAAGGTCACATCATTAGTTGAATGATCTGATTGACATGACCCATTCCATTAGCTTAGCATCCGATCGTTTAGTATGTTGCTATTGCTTTTATCCATGACTTATACATGTTCCTATAACTATGAGATTATGCAACTCCGTTTACGGAGGAACACTTTGGTACTACCAAACGTCACAACGTAATCGGGTGATTATAAAGGAGTACTACAGTGTCTCCAAAGGCAGATGTTGGGTTGGCGATTTTGAGATTAGGATTTGTCACTCCGATTGTCGGAGAGGTATCTCTGGGCCCTCTCGGTAATGCACATCACTAAGCCTTGCAAGCATTACAGCTAATGAGTTAGCTGTGAGATGATGTATTACGAGCGAGTAAAGAGACTTGCCAATGAACGAGATTGAACTAGGTATTGGATACCGACGATCGAATCTCGGGCAAGTAACATACCGATGACAAAGGGAACAACGTATGTTGTTATGCGGTCGACCGATAAAGATCTTCGTAGAATATGTAGGAGCCAATATGGGCATCCAGGTCCCGCTATTGGTTATTGACCGGAGACGTGTCTCGCCATGTCTACATTGTTCTCGAACCGTAGGGTCCGCACGCTTAAGGTTTCATGGCGGTTATATTATGAGTTTATGTATTTTGATGTACCAAGGAGTTCGAGTCCGGATGTGATCACGGACATGATGAGGAGTCTCGAAATGGTCGAGACATAAAGATTGATATATTGACGGCTATATTCGGACACGGAAAGGTTCGGAAGTTTCCGGAGAAAACCGGAGTGCCGGAGGGTTACCGAAACCCCGGGAAGTAATGGGCCTATTGGGCCAAGAGGGAGAGAGAGGGCTGCACCAGAGGTGGCGCCCCCCATGGGGAGTCCGAATAGGACAAGGAGGGGGCGCCCCCCTCCCTCTCCCTCTCCCTCTCTTTCCTTTCCCTTCCTCCTTCCTAGTTGGACTAGGAAAGGGAGTCCTACTCCCACTAGGAGGAGGACTCCCCCCCTGGCGCGCCTCCTAGGGCCGGCCGGCCCTCCCCTTGCTCCTTTATATACGAGGGCAGGGGCACCCTAGAACACACAAGTTGATCCTTGAGATCGTTCCTTAGCCGTGTCGGTGCCCCCTCCACCATATTCCACCTCGGTCATATCGTGGCGGTGCTTAGGCGAAGCCTGCGTCGATAGAACATCAAGATCGTCCCACGCCGTCGTCTTGTGGAACTCTCTCTCCCGAGCTTTGCTGGATCGAGCTGAGGAGCGTCACCGAGCTGTACGTGTGTCAAGAACTTCGGGCGCCGAGTAACGGCGCTGGGATCGGTTGGATCGCGAGGAGAGCGTCGACTACTTCCTCTACGTTGTGATTGCTTCCGCTTTGGTCTACGAGGGCACGAGACAACACTCTCCCTCTCGTTGCTATGCATCACCATGATCTTGCGTGTGCGTGGAAATTTTTTAATTACTCGTTCCCCAACACTAATTATGTTATCATTGTTGAGAGAACTTGCACTAGTGAAAATATGAACCCTAGGCCTTATTTTAAAGCATTGCAATACCGTTTTTGCCCACTTTTGTTACTTGCTACCTTTATGTTTTTATATTTTCAGATTACAAAAACCTATATCTACTATCCATATGCACTTGTATCACCATCTCTTCGCCGAACTAGTGCACCTATACAATTTGCCATTGTATTGGGTGTGTTGGGGACACAAGAGACTCTTTGTTATTTGCTTGCATGGTTGTTTGAGAGAGACCATCTTCATCTTATGCCTCCCACGGATTGATAAACCTTAGGTCATCCACTTGAGGGGAATTTCCTACTGTCCTACAAAATTCTGCGCTTGGAGGCCCAAGACGAGTCTACAAGAAGAAGGTTGCGTAGTAGACATCATGGAGCGGGTGATGGCCACGGTGGCCGACTGTGGGATGGCTGCCATGACGGCCACCTCCTGCCGTCGGGCTGTGGCGGTGGAGCGGGTAATGGCGCTGTCTTTCGACGGTGGTGTGGTGGCCATGGCGGCAGACGGTGGGGTGGCGGCAACAACGGCTGGCAACAGTTGCCGACAGGCAGCGGCGGCGGAGCGTGTGGTGGGTGTTGCGTGACCCAACAGGGACGCCACGCGCACTACACTACGTCGGCGACAGCGCCACCGCTGCGGTGTAGCCTCTCAGCTGGAGCTCTCCTCTGATGACGGCGGAGAGCCTGAGCAACGATGACGGACCGATGCCATTGGCAATTGTAGGAGAAGAAGACGAGATAAGCTACAGCGAGGGAGGAGAAAATGCGATGCAGGACTCGCTGGCCGTGAGGGTTTATATAGCAGGCCAGTAAGCATTGGGATTTTGGGTGATTTTGCCGAGTCGGGCGGGAAGCTTGCGCGGCTATGCGCGGGAACCTGCGCAGTTGCACGGGATTGAGCTCATCGACGATTCATTGGCACCACTTCGAGCCATTTGACCAAAAGAATGTCCCCACGTGCGGCTCAATATTGCGCCAGAAGCCGTCTGCGGTAGCGGGGTGACAAGACGTGCGGGAGGAGGACGAAACGACACGTACATACATGGTTAATAAAAAACAAACTGAGGGAGTCCCGGATTAGGGGGTGTCCGGATAGCCAGACTACCATCGTCGGCCGGACTATCATCGGCCGGACTATCATCATCGAGCGGACTCCAAGACTATGAAGATACAAGATTGAAGACTTCGCCCCGTGTCCGTATGGGACTTTCCTTGGCGTGGAAGGCAAGCTTGGCGTCTGGATATGTAGATCTCCTACCATTGTAATCGACTCTATGTAACCCTAGCCCTCTCCGGTGTCTATATAAACCGGATGGCTCTAGTCCGTAGGACGACAACGTCAACAACCCTTACAATCATACCATAGGCTAGCTTCTAGGGTTTAGCCTCCTTGATCTCGTGGTAGATCCACTCTTGTAAACATCCACAATATCAATATCAATCGAGCAGGACGTAGGGTTTTACCTCCATCAAGAGGGCCCGAACCTGGGTAAAACATCGTGTCCCTTGTCTCCTATTACCATCCGCCTAGACGCACAGTTTGGGACCCCCTACCCGAGATCCGCCGGTTTTGACACCGACATTGGTGCTTTCATTGAGAGTTCCTCTATGCCGTCACCAATAGGAAGGATGCCTCCTCCCGTCTTCAAGGACGGTATTTTCGCCAAAGGAGCCTTGGCCGCCGCCAAACTATCCGCTAGGTGGTTTTCTTATGACCGCTTTGTCCGCCATCGCTCGACAATGACCTCTCAAGTCGTCAAAAGCAATTTTCACGTCAGCTCGAGAATTCGCCGGCGCTGGATCCAATAGAGCTCTCGCAGAACGAGCTCTTGGATCGCATCGCCGCCACGGGGTCGCTTGCATCTACGATCAGATTAGGCTTAAAACCGATCTGAGAGAGATTAACTCTCCCCAGGTCACCCACCACGCTGCAGTGGTAGAGGAACAATGCGGCGACGCTTCTCCTGTATTGAAAACTAGTCATGTCCGGGCTCCCGAACCCCCCATGCCGGATTCCCGCGGAGGGACGGGCTTCGATCAAGCACTGAACTTAAAGTCAGGCATCGGACCAGACTCGTTGGACAACGTCCAGCAATCCAAGCTTCCAGATTCGGAAACTTCTCGGCCTTCGAGCCTTGAGATGGGTAGGGTTCCGGACTTAATTCCACCCACCCGCCCAGACATATGTGATTTATCTCTAATCCGGCAAGAGCCCGCTGAGATAGTACATCACTACTGGGCCAGATTCCTCCTGGTTATGGACAGGATAAAGGACTGCCGAGAGGAAAACGCAATCTCAATTTTTGCAATAATTGCACGGACGAGGACTCTTGAGCGACGTCGGCCGTCGTGAAATTACACGCTTCGCCGACCAAGGCGTCCATAGTCTGAAATCTTGTGCGATGGAGAGTTTCCGACAACCCGAAAATAAGTTTTGGAACAATCCGCCCCGAATACAACCCTAGTCCGCAACAAAAGGGTGCATTACACTCGTGCACCAGGTACAAAAACAAAAAGCAAAGACCCCATAAAGACACGGAACCGTACTAGAGGGTGGCTTAGCGGACCTGTAAAATTCACAAGATGTATAGCGCCGTCCCAACACATAATCTTGAGCATGTTGGATATTACGGCAGGTGGCCAAAAGTGGAAGGAGCTTCTAGCCCCGGAAAACCACTCCAACAACATCGATGCAGTATCAACAGTCTTGAGACTTTCGCATCAAATAATATGCGAAGCGAACAATCCGCAGCCTCGCCGAAGTCTACCAAGTAGCAACAACCAATCCATGGAGCAACACAGCCATCACCTTCAACGCCAGCGACGAGCCTAAATTCCGGACAGCCCGAGCTCCAGCCGCACTGGTACTTAGTCCAATAGCATACGCGGTGTTCATGGCATCCCGGAAGCTCCGACACTACTTTCAAGAGTGTTCGATAACAGTGGCCTCTGAAGTACCACTTAACGACATTATAAACAACCGCGACGCGACGGGCAGGATTGCAAAATGGGCCATTGAGCTCTTACCATTTGATATAACTTACAAACCTCGGCGAGCTATAAAGTCACAAGTTTTGGCTGACTTTGTCGCTGAATGGACCGAGGCCGAACTCCCTAAAGAGTACGGCGCATACTCCAATTGGATTATGCACTTCGACGGCTCTAAAATGTTAGCGGATTGGGGGCTGGCGTCGTATTGACGTCCCGACCGGGACACAGTCCAATACGTGCCGGATAATGTACACGGACTCCAACAACGCAGCCGAATCGAGGCCCTTTTACATGGTCTCCGGATGGCAATCTCCATGGGCATTCAACGCCTAGAGGTGCGAGATTCAAACCTTGCAATATCCCAAATAAATGGAGACTTTGACGCCAAAGATCCAAAAATGGCAGCATACCGCAACGCTGTCCTAAAATGTCAGCCGGTTCAAGGACTCGAATTCCATCACGTGGCCCGAGATAATAACCAAGCAGCCGTCGATCGCACGCATCGGCGCAAAACGCGACGCTGTCCCTCCTAACATCTTCCTGGAACGGCTCTTCAAGCCATCCGTACTATGGGAAGAGGAGTCCGGAACTAACAAACCGGAACAAGCCGCGCCAACCGGCGATTCAGCCGATGACAAAACACCTTCCGCCCATGATATAATGGCAGTAATTGCCCCGTGGACAGAACCATTCCTCGCCTACTTGCTTAGGCAGGAGCTTCCCGAAGACCAAAATGAGGCCCGCTGCATTGTCCGGCGATCTAAAGCCTACAAGGTCCATGAGGGAGAACTCTATAAGAAAAGCACAACTGGAGTCCTTCAAAGGTGTATCTCCGAAGAGGAAGGGCGAAACCTCCTGCTGAAATTCATGCCGGACTAGGCGGACACCACGCCGCAGCTCGGGCCCTTGTAGGAAAGGCATTCCGTACAGGATTTTATTGGCCGACGGCCCGAGCAGATGCTCAGGACTTAGTCCAAAGATGCGTCGGTTGTCAGCTCTTTGTCAGCCGTTCGCGGTCTGGGGGCTTGACATGGTCGGACCACTCAAAGGGGGGACCCACAAGCAAAGGTACCTATTGGTCATGGTGGATAAATTCACCAAATGGATAGAGGCCAAACCAGTTAAAACGGCAGAGTCCGGACCAGTGATAGACTTTATATCCGGGGTAGTACACCGTTATGGTGTCCCCCACAGCATCGTCACCGATAACGGCACGAACTTCACCGCCGATGAGGTTAAGTCATGGTGCAAAAATATGGGCATCAAGCTCGATTACGCTTCAGTCTATCATCCTCAAACCAACGGTCAAGTGGAATGAGCAAATGGTCTAATAATGAGCGGCATCAAACCCGGACTAGTGCGGTCCTTACGAAATCGACACGCCTTTGGGTAGAGGAGCTCGACTCCGTACTGGGGCTGCGGACAACGCCTAACCGTACTACCGGATTCACACCATTTTATGGTATACGGCGCAAGCAGTTTTGCCTGCGACATAATTCATGACTCACCTCGAGTGCTCATATACGAAGAAAGAGAGGCCGAGTTGGATCGGCGGGACAGCTTGGGCGCATTGGAGGAAGAATGCGACGTCGCCAAGGCTCGTTCCGCATTCTATCGCAGAGCTCGAAGATATCACAGCAGAGAAGTGCGGGCCAAGACTTACAACGTTGGCGAACTGGTTCTCGCCTTGCGGACAAGAAAAGGACAAGCTCAAGCCCAAATGGGAAGGGCCCTTCATTATCGATCAAGTCCTGACCGGCGGAGCGTATCAGATATCTGAAATGCATCGGATAACCGACTCGAGCCGAACCCATGGAACGCAGCCCGCCTCCGAAGATTCTATGCCTAGCGCCGGACTAAGAGTTCGTCCCTTTCCCCCCGTCCAAAATTTTTGTTTTTCTTCTTTCAGCTGACTTTTGTTTCTGTTTTTTCTTCTCAACCCTATTCATCCAATCCTTAAAGGGCCTACTTGCGCAACGTTCGCGCGCAATTGATGTGCTATCCGCACTCATTATACCTGGGGGCTTCCTTATCAGAAGCTTAATTATAAGGGCTTCATGCCCAGCACATGTGTCAAGCCTCCACATGTACCTTTTATTCACCATTATATGCATCGATATGACTTAAGTTTTGGCCAAGCTGGGTTGCTCGCTCTGTGCTTACCCCTCGTTCCCGATTGTTCGGCTAGGAGGTAAAGGAGCACCTCTGCGATTATTACTGCCGGTCAGCGGATGTGTACCTCGGTAGGGTGAAGCCGAAAGCTAGCGTTCTTAAGGGAATATTCGATCGGTGACTTAAAAGACGATTTTTATCCAATTATTTATCTGCCCCGGATGTTTTTCTTTTTTCGCAGTCCGGACATGCACTTTAGGGCATGCCACCCCAGAGGAAAGGAACCCTTAACGGAACTATTCTCCTGGAAGATGTTTCTTACTACCCATGTAATATAACATAACTAGTTGGGCACTTGTCCGATAAAGCACCGATGACCCCTCGCTGGTCTCCATGCATACCCGGTTGTTTCATAACCGAGAAGGTATTCGGACAGACTCGGACTCTAGGATCCCGAGGTCGAGCGGCGTCGGCAAAGACAAACGATCTACAATCCGGCTAGAAGGCATTTTATATGTCATTTTACAATACATTGTCAAATTGACTGATTGTATTCTTCCTCAATCCCGTCTAACAGGTTGTCTAATTTACAGTCCTGTTGGGAAAATTTAGCGGCCAACTCTACTTGGCCGTATACTAAACTCACAGGGATCTCCTTCCCATCGGGCCCCACAGGTCCGACTTCGGCCATGTGGTTGGGATCCGCCTTCTTGTACCGCGTCTTTACCATGGCCCAGGCCTCCCTGGCGCCTTGGCGGCAGGCCGAAATCTTCCATAAATGGAAGCGCTGCCGCACTCCCTCCAGCTTCTCCGCAAGCTCCCCAAGACCATCGGGTATGGAGACGGCTAGCCATAAAGCCTGGATGACGCTGCTCATTGCCTGCCGAACTCGTTCGATCAGTTGCAACAATTCGGGAAGTTGATCACCCGTCGATACGGGCATCTCCTCCGCAGGGCGACCTGTGAGCATACCTGCAGACATATTCTGTCAAATTGACTTCCTCGCCGAACTCTTCTTTTCAAAAGAGTTCGCTCAAGCACTTACTATATACGCCGCGACGAAGTCGCTGATTCTCCTTAACGGAGACCGACAGCTCGGCCCGAACGCCTTTCAGCTCTTCTCCAAGCTGGGCATGGGCATCCTGGAGCTTGTTCCTTTCATGCTGCACCTTATGCAGCACCCTCTCGCCAGCCTTTAGTTGGCGCAGAAGTTCTTGCCTGTCCGGATCTTGTCCGGCAGCACCTGCAACGTCGTTTTTTAGACTTGCGCAAAGGCCAAACGCTACTTATCTTTCTGAAATAATGCGTTACTGTGGAGAGGTCCTGCGTTTCCTCCTGCGCCCGTAAAGTGCGGCCTCAAGTTGGGCCTTGCACTCTTGCAGCTCTGAGACAGTTGGTTATTCTTCTCGGTAAGATCCTCGTTTCATATGATCCTTAAATCAGTTTAATATAACTACTTTAAGTCTCGGGGGCTACTGGCATATATAACTATTAAATTCTCTTACCCGTATGTCTTTTACATACTGCTCCGTGGCTCTGGTAAAACCATCTTGAGCAGCACGAAGGTGTGCCTCCCCCGCGTTAAAGGCATTCAACGCCTCGGGGGAGAAGCACGCGTCACGAAATACTGCCCGGCGGCGCCTGTGATTCATGGCACTCTCCACCTCAGACTTGGTGGCGGACAGTCTGTCGGCATCCTCCGTCGGAGGAACGTCCGGCTCGCGCCTTGCGCTCGCCTCCCCCTCTAGACCAGGCGCGGGAGCCTGGCTGGTAGAGGTTGGATTAGCAACCTTCACGCCCGCAGTCCGGCGGACGCTTTTTTCCCTATAAAAGTCATGAGCACTCAAACGCTTCCTAGGAACGTTGCTCTAAATAATGAATTGTGAACTGCACCTTTGCGGCGACGTTTCAGTCGGCGCGCCAGGCCTCTTCCGCCTCTTTCCGCAGGCGGCCTTTGTTGGTCAGCCACCGCGGGCTCGGCTTCTCGCCCTAAGGGCGCCTCCTGCACAGCGCCATCATATACGGTGGTCAAAAATGAGCAAGGAAGGAATAACGGTGTCGTGGCTTGATCGCAATCACAGGAAGCGGATATAGTCCAGGATAGTCGGCCGTTATAGCGACTAAAGCATTGTCCATGCTGAGCTGGTGGAACACCCGTCGATTAGCTCCACCTTTATGTTCGGATCCTCTTCGGAGGCGGATCCGGGATCTCTCCGGATCCTCGGGCTGCGGAGCCGGACTTAGCATGTCCTCCACGGTCCGGCGCAGTTCCTGCGTCGAAAGAAGAAACACAATATAAGAAACTTAAAGTTTCAAAAGGCAGGGGTCGGGCACGTAGAGTGTTCGCTTACCCAAGACCGGGGATTATTCATGGAGAACCCATTTAACGGGTTCATCCGAAGAAATCCTCCTTCTCCCCTTATACAGGCCGGACAGGATCGTCACGGTCTTGGCGAATCCGCCCTTTATGGCCATGGCGGGTGGCATCGTCCTCCCGTTGAAATCCCACATGGGGTGGCCTGTATTGTAGTGGCTGCACCCCGCATAATGCATGTTTCCATGACTCCAATCATGGTCAACCCGACATGGGCCAGTAACCTTATTCGGCCCATCAAATAATGGGCGCTCTTGTCTTCCTCCGGTTGGGGATCCACGGGCGCCAACTAAAGCGTTTCTTGAGAGGAACATTGCTGAACTCCGGAGGCCGATCCGAGCAGGTCCGCAGCGGGCGTCTTCTATATAAACCATTCGAAGGCCGGTCTTGGACGCCTTCTTAGGGGTTCGGATGGATATCCAGTCCCGGCAATACGCCATATTTCGGCGCCGCCCACTTGATATATGGACCCCTCGTGAGAGCGGGGTATGAGGCAGAACAACCTCTTCCACAGCGCGAAGTGGGGCTCGATGCCCAGGAATAGCTCGCAAAGAGCTACGTAACCCGCAATATGCAGGATTGAGGCAGGCGTGAGGTGATGAAGCTGGAGTCCGTAGAACTCCAGGAGCCCGCGGAGGAATGGATGTCAGAAATCCGAGCCCCTTATCGGATAGGGGACGAAGCATACCCGCTCCCCTTTGTTGGGATTTGGGGTAACCTCCGCTTGCTTCCCACCTTTGTAGGTGGCTAGACCGGCTCGAACCGGAACCATGAAGGCCGGAGGGAGATATCCCCCCATTTGGAGCTTCACCAGCTCGTTGTGCGGCATGAGCATCTCCTCCAATCTCTGGCAAAGGGCTGGGAGCGCGAGAAGAGGAGCCGTTGACGGTCCATGATGGAATGGATTCTTGGTCAAAAGCGCTCCGATGAGTATTTATGGGAGGAAGATGGTGATTTGGATCTGGATTCTTGCCTCCCTTATAGGCAGATTATTCGCACAACTAGGGGTAAAACGTAAAGACACCACGGCTTTTCACGTTCATGCGACGCATGGAAGAAGACCATTATTGGGCGTGGAAGCCGAGACGCGCAACATTGGTGAGGAAGCTGGACACTTTGTCCGGCAGTGCGTAGAACGAAGGAGAACCCGCCTTGCAACGCCAAGACTACACACATGTTGGACTTATCGTCATTGAAGCCTGGTTCGGGGCTCTTGAGGAGTCGGATTAGGGGTGTCCGGATAGCGGACTACCATCGTCGGCGGACTATCATCATCGACCGGAATCCAAGACTATGAAGATACAAGATTGAAAACTTCGCCCGTGTCCGGATGGGACTTTCCTTGGCGTGGAAGGCAAGCTTGGCGTCGGATATGTAGATCTCCTACCATTGTAACCGACTCTATGTAACCCTAGCCCTCTCCGGTGTCTATATAAACCGGATGGCTCTAGTCCGTAGGACGACAACATCAACAACCCTTACAATCATACCATAGGCTAGCTTCTAGGGTTTAGCCTCCTTGATCTCGTGGTAGATCCACTCTTGTAAACATCCACAATATCAATATCAATCGAGCAGGACGTAGGGTTTTACCTCCATCAAGAGGGCCCGAACCTGGGTAAAACATCGTGTCCCTTGTCTCCTGTTACCATCCGCCTAGACGCACAGTTCGGGACCCCCTACCCGAGATCCGCCGGTTTTGACACCGACACAAACGTTTACGATTTAATTACCTACTACACCGTCCTGGTTTATAAGTCCTCTTTGTATTTTTGTGCCAAACTTTGACTAGAGATTTAACTACTGAAATACGAATGCATGTCGCCGAAGATTATATCATTAGATTCGTATTTGAACATAGTTTCCAATTATATTTTTTTTTAACATGCATTAACATTTTGTTAGGTAAACAGAAGGTCAAAATATGGCACAGAATATAAAGGGGACTAATAATAGACCAAGACAGAGGTAGTAGCATACGGTCGCTCTCTACGCAGTGTCGCAACTGTCATTGGCTTGTAGACGACCATTCCCTACGTGTTCAACTGCTCTATGCGTGTGGTTGCTCGCGGTTGAGGCAGCCGCGGCGCACTCTGCTCTTGCGTCCCTCCGTGCGCTCTGCCCGTGTCCCTCCACGTGCGCTGCCAGTGTTTGGGGAAGGTGCACGACCACGTATGTTCATGCTTCCATTATGCATGCGGTTGCGCCGGGCGGGGCGCCACGATGTAATTACCCGCTGCAAAAACAGCCATGCGGACGTGTTGAGAATCCAGGCCGCCCGGCCCCCATTTATTCCCGCGGCCATTTACCTTCATCTCTCGCGCCACACAACACAATAATCAAGCACACCCACGATGACACATACTGGGAGGATATCCAGCGGCTCCAATGTGCCTGGGACCATGAAGGCTGCGTGCAGCAAGGACAAGATCGCATGGCACAGTGCCTGGGAGCAAAGACTGGATGAAGAACACGTCAAGTACGCGGCCAAGGGCGCATACACAAGCTACGAGATGTACAGGCAGATCGTTGACATGAGGAAGTGCCTTCGTCCTGCCCCAGATGACGGATCGAGCCACAGAGCAGTGGTGGCAGCCTCAGAAGAAGTAGATGCTTAGATGGTCGTTCCTCCTAGTTTAGAATGCAAGTAATTGTTTATTGAGGTGTGCGCGGATGTTTTGTATAGTCACTTATGTAATTGGATGTTTATTTTGATCATATACACTAATAGGAAAAAGGCTACTAGCAGGACGGGTAAAATGGCTACTAGCAGCACGGGTACCCGCGCTACTAGTATCGCGCTACAGCTAATAGTTAGTAGTAGCGTGGGTTAAACCCGCGCTACTACTAACTTTGTTAGTGGTAGCGTGTGCCACCCACGCTACTGCTATTTCATACCCGTGCCACTACTAACGATGTAGTAGCGTGTCCATACTACCAACGCTACTAGTATCCTAAATACTAGTAGCGCGCAGTTTTTTCCCACGCCACTACTAAATAATTAAGAATTAAAAAATAAAATCCACCAATTCCATTTTATGCATACAGTTACCAGTAAACACAATAGTGAGCACTGCTGGGCTCCTATTTCATGGTTAACCGGAAACCGAAGGAAATACATCAGCCAAAAAACCTCATTATGCATTGCACCTCACAAATGACCACTTCAAAGAACATGCAAGTATCTATGTCATTAACAATTGCAAACATAGGTTTCTTTTTACTACAGTTGTTGTATGTACTACCACACAGTTCCTCATTCTGTTCTCACTCAATAATAAAAAAAAGTGAAAAGAAAAGATAGAGATAATCTGCCACAATTGCACTTCGGTGTCATGGATTCAGTCTGCCGCTTCAACATCTCATTATCCTGCAGCACTCTATCGCTATCTTCTACCTGTGAATAAAAACAAACCTTACTTGTCAGAGAAGCAAATGTGAAACCTTATTACAACATGTATGCTAAGTCGCTAACCCATAGAGACAGCTAGAACAAATGTGAAAACTTTCCATGTTGCCCTAGATTAGCAACTTACCTTGGAAATAAAGTTCAGCGCCATTCCCAAGCAGCTCTTGCTGCTTTCTTTTAATCACAAAGTTCCTCTGAATAAAAAAGAAACAGTAAAAACATATATAATATATTTAACTTAAATTGAACCTTTCAAGAAAAATATATTTTTAAGCTTTCATGGAAACAGCATAATAAACCATAAAAGAAGCATCTCACCATCTCTTCGATGCGCTTGCGATCTTCATTGCTGAGCAAGAGCTATAACTGGACAATAATCTCCCCTCCACTATCAAGAGTAAAAAGAGCATCCATGGTTCCCAACTCAACAATCAACTTTGTCTTCACCTCTGATGATTTGCAGAAAATTGCGACGCACATTAATTGACAGGCGTGCAGATGATAAACAGAAGAAAGGCTTAATGAACCAACAACAAACAAACTTGTTCTAGATACCAATTCCTTGTCTGCATTGTACAGCATCATTACCATGCTATCACGAATCGATGTAACAGGACTGCACATATTATCATCTTGGGTTGAGATACATTCTCGACGCACATTTTGTGGAATTAGAAAGGTAAAACACAAGTAAAAACTAGAGAAGGGCGATATGGGGATGGGATTACAGGGAGAATCCATGTTGCCCTATGTCTCCGGTGTACTCTTTTTTCCCTACATTAACTACATCCAAAATGATACGACGACATTAGCAAACAGGAAGTGTGAAGTAAGGGAAAAAGTAGAGTGAAATCAGAAGACACCAACAAACCTTGCAAGAAGAGTGGGGCGGTGACCGGTGGCTGAATGTCTGCACAGCAAAAGCAGAAACGAACACCGTCAGTTCTCGCCTCCAGCACAACAGTATGTTATTTGATTCATATTGGAGTTTTGAATAAACGTATTGCAAATCAGAAGAGAGAGGGGGGTGAATTGCCTGAGATTCGGATGCTGCCCGACATCCTTGTTGAGCGCGGCACTGCACCAGAAGCCCTCCAATTCTGATCTTGAGCGTGAAGGAGAGCAGCAGCCGACCCAGTGGATGTTATTCAGGGCAGCTTGGATGTGTGGCTATCTGTAACCACCAGCAAGGCCTCCTGGGGCCACCGGAGGAGCTCAATTTTGGCTCCTAATGTTGCTGTCCCAGACCTACATTCACACTCATACAGACACTGACCACACTTACACCGAGCTGCAAGTATTTAACTGAATGAATGAAATTTTTTCCCGGGCCAGCTGCAGTTCCTTAGTTTTTTTGTACTGAAAGTTTCAGCATGAGTGCATTGTATTTTAATTTTACTGGCATGGAAATATATAGGCTGGGCCGACGCATGAATGTAACCACAGGAAACACCGCAAGCTCGCTACAAAGAATCAATTTGCATCCACATCCACAGAAAACAGTCAGTTGACTGTCTTGTTTGAGACAACCAAATCCTTATCTTGAAGACGCACAGGGCAACACAAGCAACAAGACCATTGTGTCTGCATCCACACAAATAAAATAGCTCGAGATCGGCCTCTCAGCATCAAACTAACTAGGGAATCCCTCATCAGATTAGGCCAATCGAGATGGAACACGAGCATTATTTTCGCGCAACCCTAGATCATCAGATACCCACGGAGGCGCGGCGAATAGATCTCGTGATGCAGAGAGGGGAATGGAGAGGTGAGCCAGAGGGGGTTGGGGGCTTACGGAAGAGGATGAGGCCTCCGAAGGCGCTGGCGACGGAGGAGTAGGCGACATGGCGGATGGAGAGGTCGAGGCAGGCATCCCACTTGGCGTCGAGGTCGTACCGCGGCGGGATCCCGGACCTGGTGGGCAGGGACAGCTTCATTGCCGGCGCCGGCGCCGGGGCGGGAGCAGCGGGTGGCGCGGGCGCGGGCGCCGTGGCGGCGTTCTCGGGCGACTCCGCCATGGGAGGGAGGGAGGAAGGATAGGAAGGGACGAGGGTTGCGACAAAGGGAGGAGGAGAAGGTGGGGTGGGGGTGGAGAGGTGACGCGAATGGGGGAGAGAAAGGCGGAGTTGGCAGCGGCAAGGAGATCACTTAGTAGTAGCGTTGGGTTTATATCCAACACTATTACTGTGGCAATGTCCCGGGTGCAGGCTGAAAAGACCATTTAGTAGTAGCGTGGGATTTATAACCCGCGCTATTACTATCAACTTAGTAGTAGTGTGGGTTTATAACCCGCGCTACTACTACGGCTAGTCCCGAAGGGCACGGTGGAAATCACTTAGTAGTAGCGAGGGTTATAAACCCGCGCTACTACTATCAACTTAGTAGTAGCGGGGGTATAAACGCGCGCTACTAGTAAGTAGCAGTAGCGAGGGGTATAAACCCACACTACTAGTAAGCGTCTGCCTATAAGCTTTTCCCTAGTAGTGATATGTTGTTCATCTGAAGACAGAGCAAATCACATCGCACATGGTGTAAACTAGGGAACCCATCGATGATGATTTCATCAATTACTGACAATTGTATACCAGCAAGTGTTTGCCCACAACACACACGGATTATTCCATCACAAACAGCTCGGATGGATCAACTGTATGCCATGTATCGCACACGCAACTCTAATCTGAATCGTGCTTGATGTCTCCGCCATCACTTGCACAGTTCATCTTATTTGCCATGTATCACTGTGCAGGCCTCTGCTCGCGTCCCTCCGCTAGCTCAGCTTGTTGACGGCTTTTCCCTGCGTGTTCAACTGCTATATGCATATGATTGCTCGATGTTGAGGCGGCAGAGAAACGCTCTGCTCGCGTCCCTCCGCGCGCTCTACCAGCGGTTGGGGGCAGCGCACAATCACGTTGGGGCCCCCATATGCATGCAGTTGCACCACACGTGTCGCCACGATGAAGTTACATGCGGCACAATGGAGTTACGCGCTGCAAATTAGAACTTCCATCCGGGAGTGCCGATATTCCAGGTAGTCCGGCTTCCCCATTAATTCCCGCGGTCATTATAACCTTAGTCTCTTCAACCTTTCGACTGCGCCCCACAACACAACAAGCACACCCACGACGACACATACAGAGAGGATATCTAGCGACGCTCCAATGGAGTTCAGCGTGCATCAAAAGTGGAGACCGACGCGAGGGAGACGGATCTCCTGATGGTGTACACCATTGACTCGGCCGTGGTGGAGGGCTAGATCAACACCGTGGAGTAGTTGCTTGCTCGGGACAAGTACAAAATGCTCGGCATCGACCTCCAGTACATCGACGGTCGTCCCAAGAAAGATCAGAAGGTTGACGTCGCCCAGTTGTGTGTGCGCCATCATGTCCTCGTCTACCACTATTGCATGGCCACAAAGCCTTGAGACCGCTTCGTAAGGCTTGTCAATAGCACCGACTACAAGTTCACTACGGTGGAAACCACTAACGATGTAAAAGCGCTCTGATACGTCTCCAACGTATATAAATTTTTTTAATGTTCCATGCTGTTATATTATCATTCTTGGATGTGTAATAATCATTTTATAGTCATTTTATATCATTTCTTGGTACTAACCTATTGACATAGTGCCAAGCGCCAGTTGCTGTTTTCTGCATGTTTTTACATAGCAGGAAATCAATACCAAACGGAGTCCAAACGAAGCGAAACTTTTTGTGGATTTTTTTGGACCAGAAGACATCCAATGGGCAGGAGAAGCACCTGGGGGTGCTCCGGGGGGAGCACAACCCACTAGGGCGCGCCTGGGGGGCCAGGCACGCCTAGGTGGGTTGTGCCCACCTCGAGTGCCCCCTGAACCGCCTCTTTGCTCTATAAGTACCCCAATATCCTAGAAACCCTAGGGGAGTCGACGAAAATCAATTCCAGCCGCCGCAGAGTTCAGAACCATCAGATCCAATCTATACACCATCACGGAGGGGTTCGTCATGCCCATTGGTGCCTCTCCGATGATGTGTGAGTAGTTCTTTGTAGACCTACGGGTTCGTAGTTAGTAGCTAGATGGCTTCCTCTCTCTCTCTATTTTGATTCTCAATACAATGGTCTCTTGGAGATCCATATGATGTAACTCTTTTTGCGGTGTGTTTGTTGGGATCCGATGAACTTTGAGTTTATGATCAGATCTATCTTTTTATCCATGAAAGTTATTTGAGTCTTCTTTGATCTCTTATATGCATGATTTCTTATAGCCTCGTATTTCTTCTCCGATATTTGAGCTCTGTTTGGCAAACTTGATCTATTTATCTTGCAATGGGAAGAGGTGCTTTGTGATGGGTTTGATCTTACAGTGCTTGATCCCAGTGACAAAAGGGGAACTGACACGTATGTATCGTTGCCATTAAGGATAACAAGATGGGGTCTATTTCTACATATATAGATCTTGTCTACAGCATGTCATCGTTCTTATTGCATTACTCCATTTCTCCATGAACTTAATACACTAGATGCATGCCGGATAGCGGTCGATGTGTGGAGTAATAGTAGTAGATGCAGGCAGGAGTCGGTCTACTAATATTGGACATGATGCCTATATAATGATCATTGGCTGGATATCGTCATGATTATTTGAAGTTCTATCAATTGCCCAACAGTAATTTGTTCATCGACCGTTTGCTATTTTTCTTGAGAGAAGCCACTAGTGAAATCTACGGCCTGGGTCTCTTGTTTAATTTATTTGCCTTTGCGATCTATTTTCCTTTGCTTTTATTTCCAGATCTATTAAACCAAAAATACAAAAATACCTTGTTGCACTTTATTTTATTTGGCATTCGATTTATCAATATTTACAACTCTCACGTTCGTTTGCCAATTTCTGGCGCCATTACCCGAAAGGGATTGACAACCCCTTTAACACGTCGGGTTGCGAGTATTAGTTATGTGTGTGCAGGTGTTGTTTATGTAGTGTTGCTTGGTTCTCCTACTGGTTCGATAACCTTGGTCTCATCACTGAGGGAAATACCTACTGTCGCTGTGCTACATCATCCCTTCCTCTTTGGGGAAATACCGACATAGTCTAGCAGACATCACGCTCCAGCTTACGGGCTTGGCCTGCAAGAACCTTGTCAAAATCCGTGACCACTACAGCGCCTGGGGCAGCACGAAGAAGGACTCCCTGGTTGAACTTGCCTCGACCATCATTGACCCCTACTACGAAAAGATGAAGCAGGATGCCAACAGAACACATCCCGCATCCTGCCACGAGGCCTGGATGCGGCAACTGGATGAAGCTCACCTCAGGTTCGTGGCCAAGAGCATGTACACATGCTACTAGATGCACAGGAGGATCATTTACATGAGGGAGTGCCTCGTTCCCATAATCGACGAGGCCGGATCAAGCCACTAGCAGAGAAGTGGCAGCAAGCATCACAAGAAGTAGATGATGATCATATGATCATTTATCCTAGTTAATTATGCATGTAATAGTTTACTTTGGTGTGTGCAAATGTCATGCGTGTACTAGCCACCTATGTAATTGGATGTTAATTTGGTTAGCAATCATGTCCTTATAATTAAATATACATGTTGTTGTTTTGTATGCAATCACATCGCACACGGACCATACTAGGTAAACCGTCGGTGATGAATTCATCAATCGCTGACATTTGTGTACCAGGAAGCATTTGCCCACAACGCACACGGATTCTTATTAGCAATCATTTGTGTTATTATCGGTCTTCGCACACATTCCTAATTACAGGTTTGTTTGCCGCGTATCACACACATCTTCTTTACACGAAACGTTTTTGTTCTCTTGGCTCAACACAAACAGTATATCGGAATGAACTGTATGCCCTCCATTGCACACACCTTGATCTGGCTGAACCGCTTCTCTTGTGTTGCCTAATCAAAAACAGTTTGTCCGAGTGAACTGTATGTTGTATATCGCACACATCTTGATCTGGCTGACCGTTTCTGTTGTGTTCCCTAATTGCAAACAGTTTATCCGAGTGAATAGTATGTCGTATATCGCACACACCTTGATCTGGCTGGTCGTTTCTGTCGTGTTGCCTCATCGCAAACAGTTCTTATGGATTAACTGCATGCCACGCATCGCACACGCAACTATAATCTCAACCGTGTTTGATGTCTCCACCATGGCAAACGTTTTGTATGATTTTTACGGTTTTATTACATCACCGTTTGCGATTAATGCATCACACAAAGTTTCGTCGAAGGGTCTCTGATTGTAGTGTCGCGTTAGCAGCATCATGCAGTAGTGTATTGTCGTAGCAAAATGTCACAATCATACCTTGCAAGCAAAAAGGGGAAACATGGGTGTGAAGTTATGAGCATTTTATGAAAAACATATAAGAAGGATGAGAAAGACATGTTTTGTGTGAGGGGAGCAGTGGAAGGATAAAATAACTCACTCGTTATCTTGTTTTGGAACATCGATTTCCTTAAAATGAAAATCATCAAAAGCTTACGTGAGATTCACGAGAATAGTGCTGGTCCCACAAGGAACGCAATTTTGCAGCAATCAACCTAGCATTGTCATCAAAAGGTTTGCTCTATGCCAGAGTTTTCCATGAATCAAAAACCTTGAACCTGCGGTCCCTAATATTCACATTGAATAGCCAGTAGTGGTTCCTTGATATAGGATTTGCACTGTCTAGGTTCTCTAGAATAGGGAAAATTATTTGTATGATGTGTGTGAGATAAGAAAGAGCAAGTCAGAAAACATTTTGTATATATGCGCCAAGCAAAAAAAAAGATGTTATACTTGCTACTAGCCATATCCTTCCGATCTAAATGATTTGATTAATTGCATCTGGTACTTATCTCTTGTGTGTTCCAAATCATTTGTTGAAGCCTTATCTGGCAGCAATGAAAAAGTACCAAAAGTAAATTAATGCAAAAATGGAGGCATGAAAATATGAAGCCCAAAGTTCTTTCTTGTTTGAGTAATGTATACCAACTCTTGTTGAACTTGTAGGCAACTTATATGTGAATCAAGCAATTGGCAGAAAAAGTTTTTTTAAAAACAAATGGATTGCTTGGGGATCCTAAGAAAATTGGTTGGAATACATAAGAAATCCAGAATTAATGAAAATATACAGAAAATCTGACGGGCATGATTATCTTCTTTGAATTTGTAGGCGAGTCCCGCATTATAGACTGGATAATTAGTTCAAACACATGAGACCTGGCATAACCGTTCTTCCTCATTGAGTCTGCCAGTTCTCTGAGTGAAACATAGTAGCCATCATAATCAATGATAGTAGGGCTGCAGGACAAAAGAATGAATGATATAAGTTAGAAATCTATTGGTAATTATGTGGTGTAAAACAAACTACAGAAGAGTTGTAATTTTATGATTCCTTTTAGTTACCTATGTTTCAATGCCTAGGGGGAATATCAAAAGTTGTTGCAGTCAGTTGTGTGAAGTTTACACATTACTTGCCTAGAAATTCAAGAGGTGTTTGCCTGCAATAAATTTTTGGTTGGTTGCCTTTCCGTAATAAAAAAGGAGAGTGAATGTGAGATACGCAATGATAGTACTGTACCTCTTGTCTTCAACTCCAGTCTCCTCCTCACTCAAACTTGCATGTAGAATGACATATGCATACAGCATGTTTACTCCTAGAGTGCGGTGAGAAATCCTATTCTCGTTGTAGTCCACAAAAGTTGACCTCTTGCATGTTGTTGGCTTGATGACGTGCCTCCCAAATTTGTTGGCGATTTCTCTTGAGCTGCTACTAGAACCAATTTCTCCATCCTTGTAGCATGTTTTATCAAGCGTTTGGAAGTTGCTACGTGATAAGTTTCCCATGCTATGATGTGTCGTTCTGCCTTGAGACAATTTCTCTGCTTCCTCACATGCTAAGTCAATTTCTGCTAGGTCCCAGTGCAAATCATCATCAGGTATTTCAATGACCATAGGTGTTTTCCCCTTTGCTTCCGGACACGTCTCAACAATGCTTCTGCTTGCCCCGTTGATTTGCTCTGACAGTTGCACTTATAACACACCTTCATCGACGCTTATTCCCAACATATCAACATACCTCAAATCATAACCATTTGGCGGGTAACAGTCGTCGAATATCCCTGCAAGCCTTTGCACTTCTTAAACCATGCTTATTCTGGAAATTTCATCAAGACCTATATCAAAAGCAGGTGCAGGGCTATATTCATTGCAAAAACTTGCTGGCCTATGAGCTTGTGTTTGATGAGGTGCATCGAGAACTGGTGCTGCATGTGGCATTTCTGTTTGTTGGCATCTAGATTTGCTTACCCCTATGCCTATAATGATGCTTGATACGTCTCCAACGTATCTATTATTTTTTATTGTTCCATGCTATTATAGTACAATCTTGGTTGTTTTACACAAGTTTTTAAGCAATTTTATATCATTTTTTGGGACTAACCTATTAACCTAGTATCCAGTGCCAGCTGTTGTTTTTGCCTATTTTTGGTTTTCCAGGAAATCAGTACCAAACAAAGTCCAAATGCCACGCAACTTTTTGGAGAATTTTTTTGGACATAGGAGACCATCTAAACTTAGGAAGGAAGTCAGAAAAAGGAAGAGTGGGCCACAAGCCACCAGGGCGCGCCCCAGGGGGTGGCGCGCCCTGGTGTCTTGTGGGCCTACCCTGGCTCCATTTGACCTAATTCCAGCACTATAAATTCTCTAATTTCGGGAAACCAATGAGGGAGTCCACGAAATAATTTTTCCGCCACCGCAAACCTCTATTCTAAAGAGATGCCATCTGGAGGCCTTCTCCTGTACTCCGTCGGAGGGGAATCGATCACGCAGGGGGACTTCATCATCCTTGCTGCCTCTCCGATGATGCGTGAGTAGTTTACCACAGAGCTTCAGATCCATAGTTAGTATCTAGATGGCTTCTTCTCTCTCTTTGATTCTCAATACAATGTTCTCCTCGATGTTCTTGGAGATCTATTCGATGTAATGGCTTTTTGCGGTGTGTGTTTGTTGGGATCAGATGAATTGTGAGTTTACGATCAGATCTATCCATGAGAATATTTGAGTCTTCTCTGATCTCTTTTATGCATGATTGTTATAGCCTCATATTTCTTCTCCGAATTTTAGATTTAGTTTGGCCAACTAGATTGAATTTTCTTGCAATGGGAAGAGGTGCTTTGTGATGGGTTCGATCTTGCGGTGCTCAATCCCAGTGACAGAAAGGGACATGACACACATGTATCATTGCTATTAAGGATAAAAAGATGGGATGAATTCTTGTTAGTGTTTATCTTGTCTACATCATGTCATTGTTCTTAAGGCATTACTTCGTTCATGCGAACTTAATACACTAGATGCATGCTGGATAGCGGTCAATGTGTGAAGTAATAGTAGTAGATGCAGGCAGGAGTCGGTCTACTTGATTTGGACATGATGCATATATACATGATCATTGCCTTGGATATCGTCATAATTATTTGCTTTTCTATCAATTGCCCAACAGTAATTTGTCTACCCGTTGTATGCTATTTTCTATGAGAGAAGCCTCTAGTGAACACTATGCCCCCCGCGGTCTACTTTTATCATACTATCTATTGCTCGTTCTTATACCCAAAAATACCAAAAATATTTTATGCATACTTTTACCTTCAATTTTATTTAGTATTTTTGTTTCAATCTATCAAATACAATTTAATCTTGCAACTCAACCGTCGAGGGATTGACAACTCCTTGTTTACGTTGGTGTGAGGGTTTGTGTGTTGTGTGCAGGCGTTGTTAACGAGGTGTTGCTTGGTTCACTTACTGGATTGATAACCTTGGTAACATTACTGAGGGAAATACTTATTGTACTGTGTTGCATCATCCTCTGCTCTTCGATGACAGAAACCAACGCATATTACAAGTAGCAGGAAGAATTTCTGGCGCCGTTGCCGGGGAGACGTCATCGACATCTATCAAGTACCTACACTCAAAACACCTATCTTTGCATTTACTTTATTTGGATTTGCCTCTCGTTTTCATCTCCCCCACTTCTTAAAAATTACCAACAAAAATATTTTTCGTTTGCCTTTTTCTCTTTACTCATTTTTGCACTATGTCTAGCAATTCTATCCCTCCTTTGTCACCAGTTTTTGAAGTACTTTACTTCAAGCAAAAACAAGGAGAAAATCTTAAGGATCCTTGGTATAGGTTAATGGAATCCTATCGTATTTGATCCGTAAAATGTGATTTAAAAATTTTGCTTCGTAATTTCTATGTAGGATTAACCATGCATCATAGACAACTTTTGGATTTTTCCGCTAAGGGAAACTTTATTGAAAGTGAGGGCAACACTGCTTAGGAAATAGTAGAAAATATATTGGGTCCTCCGCCACCACCAAGGGGGTTTGTTTTTACTCAAGAAGGTTCTCAAGTTCTAGACAAGCTAGGAGATATACAGAAAACATTGATTGAATTACAAAAGGCTAGTGAACCTCTTAAAAATTTTAGTGGGAATCTCAATCGCATGAATACCTTGATTACTCTATGCAATAAGCGATTGGATATTTTAGGTCTTAAAATGGCGTCTCCTCCCGAGAATAATGTGAACCTTAAGGTACCTCTCGGGTTTGAGAAAACTCCAACAAAGATTGCTAAAACTAAAGATGACAACACTTAGAATCTATGTATTATGCCTAGCTAGGGGCATAAAACAATCTTGTTGGGAGGCAACCCAATGAATAAAATAGATTTTTATGTTTTTGTTTTTGTTTATGTTTTGGTGTGCTTACACAATTATGCCTCTTTTATGATTGTGTTTTAGTGTTTTAATAAGTGTTTGTGCCAAGTAGAACCTTTGGGATGATTTGGTTGATAGTTGACTTAATTCTATGCAAAAAATAGAAACTTTCGCGTCTAGTGCAGGAATTCTTAACAATTACTAGAGCGTCAAACAATTCTGAAACTTTTACACATGATTGATATAAAAATTTCCCGTGTTGTCCTAATTTTTTAGAATTTTTAGAGTTTAGGAAGTATTGCGTTTATCCATATTTCTATAGGTTGTTCTGTTTTACATAGATTCTATTTTAATGCATTGTTTGCTTATTTTGATGAAACTATGGATTGTATCGGGGGGTATAATCCATGGAGAAGTTAGAATACAGTAGGTATATGCAAAAAAATGAATGGGTTTGCAACAGTAATTACAGTGGTGATGTGTTTTTTATACTAACGGATCTCACGAAGGTTTTGTTGAGTTTTGTGTGATTGAAGTTTTCAAGTTTTGGGTGTGATCACGATGGATGAACGACTAAGGAGTAGAAAAATCCTAAGCTTGGGGATGGCCTAGAAGGCATCCCCTCTTTCTTCTACCAACCATCGGTATTTTACTTGGAGCTATATTTTTATTCAGCACATAATATGAGTTTTGCTTGGAGTGTCGTGTATTATATGAGCCTTTGCTTAGTTTGCTTTTTTAGTTTGTCACAATAATCTTCTCTGAACACATTTATTTGAGAAAGCCACATGATCATCATGATATGTTAGAATGCTCTATGTGTTTCACTTATTCTTTTTTGAGCTAGGCAGTTGCTCTAGTGCTTCAGTTAAATCTTTTTTAGCACGGCGGTGACGTTGAAATTTTGTAGAAATTTATTCTCATGCTTCACTTAAATCTTTTCGAGAATATAAACTTTGTAGAAATAGATGAACTCTCGTGCTTCACTTATATCTTTTTTAGAGTAGCAATTTTTTATAGAAACATATTCTCATGATTCACTTATACCTTTTTGAGAATAGAAATTTGAAGAAATATATGCACTCTCAAGCTTCACTTATATCTTTTTGAGAGTTGAGAATAGCAATGGTAATTTGCATAATATATGAATTTGGTCCCAATGTGATGAATATTCAAGAGGGATAAGATAAAAACCTTCATATAGATCATTGGACATGATAAAGTTTGATTCTTTGCAATAGTTTTGCGATATGGAGATGATAATATGTGAGCCATGTTAGTGAGTAATTTTGTTTAGTAAGAATATTGGTGTTAAGGTTTGTGATTCCCTATGCATGCACGAAAGTCAATAGTTATGCAACGAAGTTATATCCATTTTGTGGTGCATTTTTCAGTGTTAGTTGTGTGTAATGCATGTTTATGACTGTTTTTGCTTTTTGGTTGGTCGCTTCTCAATCTATTTGCTATACTTCACTTGTACTAAGCGGAAATACTGCTTGTGCATCCAAACTCCTTAAACCTAGTTGTGCCTTATGAGTCCACCATACACCTACCTATATGCGGTATTTCAATGCTGCTCCAAGCAAATTTGTGTGTGCCATCTCTAAATATCAAAATAATCTTCCCGTTTTGTGTGCCTGTACCACTCAAGAAGTGGTAGGGGTGGCCAGTATTTTCCATGCTAGATGTGTTATTCTCATGATGAGTGTTTATTCACTTGTCATTGCACGAGAGAGTGGCTGGTAATAGGGAAGCCCAGTCCCGAATTGCAATGAATCATAATATCTTAAGAACAACAATTGCTTGGAAAGTGATGGTATGGAAGGCACCCCTGAATACGACTAGCCATGGATTGTGAAAGTAATGGTGGAAAGGAAAGAAAGAAAATTTTAATTTCTGTTCGGGAACCGCCTATGATGTATCTAGCATGGAAAGTATTGGGAGCCTTCGACCATTCTCGTTGATAGGAAAATCATGCCTCTCAAAAAAAATATCTCTAAATTTAAAAACCTTGAGCTCTGGCACATAAGCAAATCCCTACTTCCCTCTGTGAAGGGCCTTTGTATATACTTTATGCAATTTACTTTTATGCAATTTTTTTTGAGTCTCCATCATCTCGTACAAAAGCACCAATCAGAGAGCACTATTGTCATACTTGTGCATTGTATGTAGCTAATATATGGGGATGTATCATGAATGGATCAATGATTGAGCATAATGGGCTAGGGATAACTTTTTTTAGCATTGATATTTTGAAAGCCTTCATTGCTTGTTAGCATGCTTGAGTATTTATGTCATCATGTCAAATTGTAGACTATTGCTTTGAATCATCTAAGTCCAAATGTCCATGCTACAAAGAAAATATTATATGATGAAATATGTTGGGTAGCAGTCCACATCAAAAATCTGTTTTGTCACTTACGTACTCGAGGACGAGCAGAAGTTAAGCTTGGGGATGCTTGATACGTCTCCAACATATCTATTATTTTTTATTGTTCCATGCTATTTTAGTATCAATCTTGGTTGTTTTACATAAGGTTTTAAGCAACTTTATACCATTTTTTGGGACCAACCTATTAACCTAGTGCCCAGTGCCAGTTGCTATTTTTTGCCTCCTTTTGGTTTTCCAGGAAATCAGTACCAAATGAAGTCCAAATGCCACGAAACTTTTTGGAGATTTTTTTCTGGACATAAGAGACCATCTGAACTTGGGGAGGAATTCAAGAGAAGGAAGAGTGGGCCACAAACCACCAGGGTGCGCCCCAGGAGGGGTGGCGTGCCCTGGTCTTGTGGGCCCACCCTGGCTCCGTTTGACCTAATTCCAGCACTATAAATTCTCTAATTTCGGGAAACCAACGAGGGAGTCCACGAAATACTTTTTCCGTCGCCGCAAGCCTCTGTTCTAGAGAGATCCCATCTGGAGGCCTTCTCCGGTACTCCGCTGGAGGGGAATCGATCACGGAGGGGGTCTTCATCTTCCTTGTTGCCTCTCCGATGATGCTTGAGTAGTTTACCACAGACCTTCGGGTCCATAGTTAGTAGCTAGATGGCTTCTTCTCTCTCTTTGATTCTCAAGACAATGTTCTCCTCGATATTCTTCAAGATCTATTCAATGTAATGACTTTTTGCGGTGTGTTTGTTGGGATCAGATGAATTGTGAGTTTATGATCAGATCTATCCATGAAAATATATGTTTCTCTGATCTCTTTTATGCATGATTGTTATAGCTTTGTATTTCTTCTCTGAATTTTTGGTTTAGTTTGGCCAACTAGATTGGACTTTCTTGCAATGGGAAGGGGTTCTTTGTGATGGGTTCGATCTTACGGTGCTTAATCCCAGTGATAAGAAAGGACATGACACGCACGTATCATTGCTATTAAGGATAAACAGATGGGATGAATTCTTGTTAGCGTTTATCTTATCTACATCATGTCATCATTCTTAAGGAATTACTTCATTCTTCGCAAACTTAATACACTAGATGCATGCTGGATAGCAGTTGATGTGTGAAGTAATAGTAGTAGATGCAGGCAGGAGTCGGTCTACTTGATTTGGACGTGATGCCTATATACATGATCATTGCCTTGGATATCGTCATAATTATTTGCTTTTCTATCAATTGCCCAACAGTAATTTGTCTACCCAACGTATGCTATTTTCTATGAGAGAAGCCTCTAGTGAACACTATGGCCCCCGCGCTCTACTTTTATCATACTATCTATTGCTTTTTCTTATACCCAAAAATATTTGTTGCATACTTTTACATTTTATTTTATTTAGTATTTTTGTTTCAATCTATCAAATACAATTTAATCTCGCAAATCAACCGCCGAGGGATTGACAACCCCTTGTTTGCGTTGGGTGTGAGGGTTTGTGTCTTGTGTACGGGTGTTGTTAACGAGGTGTTGCTTGGTTCTGCTACTAGATTGATAACCTTGGTTTCATTACTGAGGGAAATACTACTCTACTGTGTTGCATCATCCTCTCCTCTTCAGGGACAAAAACCAACGCAGATTACAGGTAGCACTGCACAACTGTCCTTGATCCAACTTACTGGTTGGAGGAATGCACTTTGCACAAATATCATCGATTTTTGTCGTATCGCTCGATTCTGCCCTAGACATTTCTGGTCGCTGGTTTTCCTTGTTTGTTGTGGCTCTTGGAATACTCTTTTCCTTGTTCTCGATGACATTTGGGATTTGTTGAGCGCGACCATTGAAATCACCGAGTGTTTGCCTTTTGTGTGCCATTGCTACATGATGCCCAGTGTTGGGTGTCTCCTCTAAAAGAATAAGTGGGGTAGGTTGTTTCACTACAATCTTTGGATGAATGTGCCCACCCCTTGCCTCATTGTCGCCGTGACTTGCTAGAACTAGAAGGTTAGTTGCCTGCATCTGATACGCAGTTTGCTTCACTGTGTGTGCCTGCATTTTTCATACGTGTTCCTTTCCTCAATGATGAGGTTTTCTTGGTGTCCCCTTGGATATATGAACTGTTGCAGCTGAATTTCCTCGCAGACTTGTCTGAACATGACAATAAGTTGCAACATTCTTGCTCTGGCTTGCCCAATTTTCACTATTGGTTGCATACAATTGTTTTACATATGATTCATTTGCATCCATTGACAATTTCATTGCATCCGCTCCTGAGTTTCTTGAATGTGCAAGTGGAGCCTCCCTTGACTTCTTTATTTGGCTTGACTGACCATACCCAGGGCTTGTCTCACTGTTGGTCACAGTTGCTTGAATTTCAGGGGTGGTTGCCTGATTCTCTACTACAATTGCCTTCTGAGTTAAACCCACCTGACTGGACCATGGCATTTTCATGCTTTGACCTCTTGCTTCATTCACCCTCATATACTCAGTGATGTCTACTACGCAACTTTATTCTTGTAGACTTGTGTTGGGCCTCTAAGCGCAGAGTTTTGTAGGACAGTAGCAATTTTTCCTCAAGTGGATGACCTAGGGTTTATCAATCCATGGGAGGCGTAGGATGAAGATGGTCTCTCTCAAACAACCTTGCAATCAAATACAAGAAATCTCTTGTGTCCCCAACACACCCAACACAATGGAAATTGTATAGGTGCACTGGTTTGGCGAAGAGATGGTGATAAAAGTGTAGTGATGATAGTATATATTGATTATTGTAATAGGAACAATAAAAAACAGCAAGGTAGCAATTGATAAAACTGAGCACAAACGGTATTGCAATGCTTTAAAATGAGGCCTAGGGTCCGTACTTTCGCTAGTGCAATCTCTCAACAGTTCTAATATAATTGGATCATATAACCATCCCTCAACATGCAATGAAAGATCACTCCAAAGTTCCTATCTAGTGGAGAACATAAGACGAAATTGTTTGTAGGGTACGAAACCACCTCAAAGCTATTCTTTCCGTTAGATATATTCAAGAGTTCGTACTAAAATAACACCAACGCAAATTCAGATTCATAATACTCAATCCAACTCAAAGAACCTCAAAGAGTGCCCCAAGATTTCTACCGGAGAAACAAAGATAAGAACTTGCATCAACCCCTATCACTACTAGGGAAAAGCCTATACACAGAATCTTACCAGCAGCGCGCTTTAAAATCAGGCGCTGCTGCTAAGTAGTAGTAGCGCGCGGGGGAAAACTCGCTGCTGAAACAAGTTTATCAGTAGCGCGTACACTCAAAGACGCGCTACTGCTAAAATTTTGACGACGCCGCCGCGAGGCCAGTTATAGCGGCAGCGCGTTAATACAAAGAGCGCTACTGCTAAGGGTCGTAGCAGTAGCGCATTTACGCAATAACCGCTGCTGCTAAGTTAACTAGTCGCAATAACCCACAGATCCACACACTCACTCGATCTCCCCCTCAACCCCCCGCGCCGCCGGTCCTCCCCCGTCGCCCCTCCTCCGATCTGCGCCGCCGTCACCTCATCCTCCTTGCTGGACTCGGTACCGGCCTCCTCCTCCGTCCTCCCTCCACTCGCCGCTGGCCGGCCCCTCCTCGCTCCGCCTTCCTCCTCCGTCCTCCCTCCACTCGCCGCCAGCCGGCCCCTCCTCGTTCCGCCTTCCTCCTCCGTCATACTCTCTACTCCCTCCTCGAGTCGCCCCTCCTTCTCCCTCCTCCCTGCTACATTTTGATTTAGTAGGCTAGTTTATATGCAACATTTTGATTTAGTTGATATGATTCAATTGATTTAGTAGGCTAGTTGATTTAGTTGATTTAGAACATTTTCATTTAGTTGATTTAGTAGGCCAGTTGATTTAGTTGATTTAGTAGGCTAGTTGATTTAGAACATTGTATCATTTAGTTGATTTAGTATGCTAGTGGATTTAGTATGCTAGTTGATTTAGTATGCACCATTTTATTGTTATTTTTTCTGTACATGGATAGGTAGATGCTTTTTTTGTAATAAGTTATTTTTTGGCAAAATGTAGGTGCCAATTTAGATAAATTGCCACTTGTTTTTTAATCAATTATCTTAGGCAATAGGTGCCATCGAAATGCTTTTGTAGGTGGTACCTTGTCATCTAATCGTTAATCCTTTGCTCATATTGCTTTAGGAAAATGGCGCCACCATCACCACCACTATGTCATTGTGCAAGTCAAGGTGCGCTAGCAGCCTTGCAACCGGCAAGCTGTTAAACTTCTACTTCCAAATTGAGTTTTAATGTCTGGTGTAAGAAATTAGATGAAATGTAACAACTATTTTATTTTTAGTGTTGGCATTACTGCATTGTGTCATTTTTCTTTTCTTACATAGATCGTCCCATGCAATGTGAGGTTGAAATTCAATAAGCTAACAGGAGACACTGTGACATTTGAGGCTCCTAGGGGGCCGTACACTATGGAGGTCGAGAAAGGACGCAATATGTCACAGATTGGAGGAGATGGATGGGCCCGTTTCCTCGCCCGCATGCGTCTTACTAGGGGTGAGTTGATCAGCTTCTCCTTCAGAGCAGAAAGACCCAAGCTGGCTGTCATTTATCTCAACCTGGTGGAAGATGATGAAGATGACGAACATGATGAAGATGACGAAGATGACAAAGATGACGAAGATGATGCAGATGACGAAGATGATGAAGATAATGAGGACCCACTTCATGAAGCCATCGTAGCTCAAAGAATGAGGCTGAGCGAGGACGAGGTGTGCAACCTATGGGACATAATTCCGCCACGTGATGACTTTGTCGGGGTGCCATTCGTGACCCGCCTGACAAGTAACATGGTCGATCGGCATGAAATGGTATGTTATATGTACTGACTGTAGTAATTTGATGATATATATATATATATGCTTTATTGTTATACTTACAAATGCAAATTATCCGATGATATGCTTACTAAATCCGATGAAATGCTTAGTGTAGAGTCCAATGATATGCTTAGTAGAATTCATGATTAATTAGTACAAATGCGTAGTACTGTGTCTTTTGATAGTGTAGAAATCTAGACTTCATAGAAATATATTTGCAAGAGTATGTGTGAGGCTATTTATTAATTGATATGTTTTTCTTATTCAGAAATTGCCAAAGAACCTATCTGTGAGTTGTGGTATCGAGCCTGATGAAGAAGGCTCAGCTGGACTAAGCCTTACCGCAAGGGGCTCCGTCACCACCTGTACTTACCGCATGGACACAGACGATCCATTACACTTAAACTTCGGTTGGGTGGAAGAGATTCCTCGTTGGCAAGAATCTTCGTGTTGGACAGGCCATCCTAATTACTATCAGGAACACCCACCGCCCAGGCTTGAGGATGATGATCATCGTCGATATCATCTAGAACTATATATGTGTGGCTATATCATCTAGAACTACATATGATGATCGTCGTTGATATCATGTAGAACTACATATGATGATCGTCGTCAATATCATCTAGAACTAAATATGATGATCGTAGTCGATGTCACCTTGTACTGCTTGAGGATGCATGTTGAGTATATATGAAATTGTAATCTAGTACTTCCTCGGTTCCAAATTACTGTCGTCGTGGTTTTAGTTCAAATTTGAACTAAAACCACGACAATTTGGAACCGAGGAGTACTACCTAGTACCTATAATGCTTTATGAAATTGATATCTAGTAGAACTAGTATCTGAAAATTGCAGCCTTGAAGCGAAATGGGGAAATGGTGGAAGATATAACAAGATGGCGGGGCAGGAAATCGCTACAGCTAACTAATAGTAGCGCGTTCGGGAAATGCGTTGCTGATATTGTCAATAGTAGGAGCGCGGGTACAGGCAGCGCTACTACTAACGGTTAGCTGTAGTGCCTTATTCGTAGCGCAGGTGCCCGCGCTGCTGATAGCCTCAAAACCCGCGCTACTACTAGGGTTTTCCCTAGTAGTGTATGCATAGATTACCCCAATGTCACCTCGAGAATCCACGAGTTGAGCGCCAAAACATATATCAAGTGAATCAATACAATACCCCATTGTCACCACATGTATTCATAGCAAGACATATATCAAGTGTTCTCAAATCCATAAAAGTATTCAATCCGATAAGAACGAAATCTCAAAGGGAAAACTCAATTCATCACCACAAGATAGAGAGGGAAAAATACTATATGATCCGATTATATTAACAAAGCCCGCGATACATCAAGATCGTGACATCTCAAGAAGACGAGAGAGAGAAAATAAACACATAGCTATTGGTACAAACCCTCAGCCCCGAGGGTGGACTACTCCCTTCTCATCATGGTGGCCGCCGGGATGATGAAGATGGCCACCGGTGATGATTCCCCCCTCCGGAAGGGTGCTGGAACAGGGTCTAGATTGGTTTCTCGTGGCTACAGAATTTTGTGGCGGCGAAACTTCTGATCTAGGGTTACCCCGAGGGCTTTTTAAATATTTGGCGATTTATAGGAAGAAGAGGGGGTGCGGGAGGCCACCGAGGTGGGCACAACCCACTTGGGCGCGCCTGGGGGCGGTTGTGCCCCCCTCGAGGCGTCCCCCGGGTGCTTCTCTGGCCCACTATATGTCTTCTGTTCCAAAAAAATCCCCAAAAAGTTTTGTTGCATTTGGACTTCGTTTGGTATTGATTTTCTGCGATGTAAAAAACAAGCAAAAACAACAACTGGCACTGGGCACTATGTCAATAGGTTAGTCCCAAAAATGATATAAAGTTGCTATAAAATGATTGTAAAACATCCAATAATGATAATATAACAGCATGCAACAATCAAAAATTATAGATACATTGGAGACGTATCACTCAGCTCCCAACTCATCCAAAACATCGCATGTTACCACAGTTGGTCGATCTATAAATGTCACCTTCCTTTGTTTCTTTGGTGGCTTTGGTGGACGACGTTTTGCTGCGGGTACAACTAATTTAGGCATAGCTCCTGCTGACGTGCCCATGTAAACCACAAACTTGCTGCATCAGTTCAATGCGTGTCTTGCGGGTGCATAAATCTTCTAGTCTGAAGTCCCATATTTTTTTAAACTCCAGATTGTCAACCAGCTCTTTAAAAATCCGTTTCATTTGCCAAGCAAGTGAGAAACCATCTGACACATAAGCAACTTCCAGCAGAGGGATGTCACGGGTAGTGCCCTTCTTTTTGGTATCTAGCTTGACAAAATCCATCAGCAAAAATGATTCTGGGCTTTCCTGCTCTTGAGTGTTTTTTCTTTTCAATCCAAAATTGCATAGATGCATTCTCTTCGCTTTCAGAGCCGTTGTCAACTACCTCATCACTCCCAGGCTTGTCCCCATGATCGCCAGTGCCACTAGTATGACCTCTGTCAGTGCTCTGGTCGCCAGCATCCCCATTGTCGCCACCCCATCCTTTTCATCATCGCCCTCCTTGTCATCCTCCTCATTTTTGTTCTCATCATCCTACTCCTCATCTTCTTCGTCCCCATCTTCAACCTCCTCATCTTCTCTGTCAAGCTCTTCATCCTCTGCCTCTTCTTCCTCCAGTCTTGTTTGTTCTTCCTCTCCCTCCTAGTTCTGCACATCATCGCCGCCAGTGGTGGTCTCTCCATACATGTTGCCATCACCATCGTCCCCATCGCTGCCAGAGTCATCTTCACCATCGTCTGATCCTTCACTTTCATCGTCATGGCCATCGTCTATGTCACTCTCTAACTGGTAGGATTCTTCATCACTAGGAAGCGTGTGGGGGGTCACTCACACCGCATGGCGCCTTTCCCTTGAATGTTGAGTGCTCGAACCACCAACATTGTCAGCTGCTGGTGCACTTGTTGTGCCGCCATCGTCATCAAGTTTCCCAATTCCCTGTACAAGCTTGCCCATTGAATGTGCTATTTCAGAATAGATTTCATGCACCATCTTGATAAGCTTCTTTTGTTTCTGCGCACACAAAAAAGAGAGAAAACACATGGGGCACGTATGTTGGAACTTCTAGTTGAAAGAAGAATTCAAACAAGTAGGCACACAAAAATAGCAAAACAAAAATGTAGAAGGCAACTCACATTTGGGTCATATGAGTTGGGAAGCCTTGTTGCTACGAACTTTGTGATATGATCGAGACTACCGAATAAGCTTTCATCAGCACAGCGAGCAAACTCGGTCTTGAGCTGTAGTTTTAAGTGTGATAAAAATGCAAACAAAAGAAGCCAAAAAAAGAAAAACTGGTGGGTAAGCAACTTTCTCTACTCTAGAACTGTATGAAAAATATGTATAATCCACATTTGTTTGTGATTTGCCAGACATTGAATGTGTGGTTGCCTAAAGTATATGTCTGTATTGCCTGTCATTTGTTTAAAAACTTGCCTGGGTTGGGTTTCTCTATGTATGGCATGCAAACTAAAGAAAGGAAAAACTAAATGGAAACTAAATTAACTGAAGGAGCAGTACCTTGACAACAAGAAACACATGTTTTGCCTGAGAATAACACACATGCAGTGAGTTGTTATGTTGTTGCCTAAGTAAAGAGAGTGTATTGCCTAACAGTTGCTTGGCAAGTTGCCTGGAATTTATATTTTGTAATGACTTCATTACAACGGAGTGGGCTTCTCTGTGTAAATGCATGTAAGATTTAAAATTTAAAAAATAAAGTGACCGAATGATCAGGTGCTTGGCAAACATAAGTGGTCAAAGAAACAAGAAATAAAAGAAAACTTACCCGCAACTTGCAAAACTCCCCCCCCCCTCGCGCCCTTTTTTGTCCTTCTTAATAACCTTGGCAATAAGATCACAATTCCAAACCGATACTCTTGGAACCGTGCTTGCAATGGGTTCGTCCACATCCAATGAGTCCAGGTATAGCAGCTACATGAAGAAGATCAAAGAAAAACGAGCAGATAAACAATGAGAGCAAGCAAATGAAAAACCTATGAAAAGGAAGAAAAGCAAGTTAGACTTACAACTAAATGCATCACGCAATAGTAGACTGCGTGTTTATCACCTGCTCCTGCAAATGCCAATTTCAGTTGATCAACTACAAATTGGCATACATTGGTCTTTATAATCGCATCCACATGCGTCACAACAGGATAGCACCATGGTGATATGTTCAAACTTGTGGTAGGAGCAAGGAAACATGAGAAGGCGACCACCAACCAAACACGTAGGAAATTATCATGTGCTGCCCCGGCCATATCCTTAATCATTTTGTACCATGATGTTTGTGTTGGTGAGCCTTTGGTATTAATGTTCAAGATTGTGTTCATTTGAGATGTGTAATCCGCTCTCTTGTCATAGCACACCTTCCTCCCTCTGTTTGGCAGACCCCATACCCTATGAACACTCGCTGCATCTACTGGAATCTTGCCCCTCTCTGGAAATGACCATTTGTGAAATTCAGGGTCATAATGCTTCATAACCCACTGACTCAAGTCTCATGGCATGCTACATGTTGCAATGTCCAACAGACCTCAAAACTCTATTCCAATTACCACATCCTTCTGACGCTGCACTAGATATTGGTTTACTTTGAACAACCTTGGTGGTGATGCCCTGTTCTTGCGACCCTAGAAGCAATAAATTGTAGCTAAGTTAAACTTTGTGTGGCAGGAAACAAACAACCAGGGGATTGGGAAAAAAGAGAAATTAGCAACTATTATAACTTCACCATTTACACATTCCTCTTATAACTTTAGCATTTAGACATATGTCTGCGTGTTGCCTACATCTATACAGATAACATGCTCAAAAATTGCTACTGGCCTTGCTTACACATGATGCTTTCAAATTACTAAATTGACACATTCGTCATGCAACTTCGAAAAACTCATAATCATACAGCCTTGAAACAAAAAATGGAACTGGAAACTACGATTCATGATGCATAATTACCTCATTTCCGCCTGTCTTCCGGCGTTTTGGCTTGGATTCCTCCTCCTGCCTGACCTCCTTGCCTTTTAAATCATCATCTTGTGCGCTTGCAATGCTATCTATGCCTGATGGGTGCTTCCCGTGATAAATTATTTCTTTAGTACGCCTACGCTTGTAGCCAATTATCGTCGGGTTTTGTTGTTGTGGTGAGTGTGCCTGCATTGGAAAAAATGTGTTCATTTGTTTAGTAAAAAAATGGTCACAAATCTCGAACATGGCAACAACACCGCCACCGTGCCACACCCAAGCTCTTACCTCTATATCCTGTACAACTTACTGGTTTGCTTGTAAATCGTGATCATCACTTTTCTTGCTTGCCTCAGACAACGTTGACGCTGCAAACACAAAGTATGATATTTTTAGGTTGCTGGAAAAAAAACTTCTCTACTTGTAGCACTATAGTTTGCCGGACAATGACTAAGACATTTCCTAGAGCTTGCTGATGTACCATTATAGCTCAATTCACAAATATATAAATAACTTAAACAATAAAAAAGAAAAGCAAGCACCACACAAACACACATACACCCCCTGATCTCGCAACCGTGGATCATAAGTCCACGCAACTCGTATACAGATTTCTGGCAAATTTCTACAACAAAAAGTAACCTCAAACAACTAGAATTAAAAATCAGTCTCTGGCAAATTTCTACATCATATTGGCAACTATGAAACACAAGTCCAGGCAACTTCTGTTTCGAACACTGAAGCAACTCATCAAAGGGCAAATTCCACAAAAACCATTTACATCAGTCAGTCACAGACTCTGAGAAACTAAGTTAACATGAGTCAGGCAACTCCTACTATAATCTCAGACAAATCCATCTTGAATACAACGAATCTACCAAAATACCCTCCATGATCTCCTGATTCACCCGTAACACAAACTCGTGAACAAACAACACGTTGAGGGAAGAACCCGTCCCCCTCTCTGTGCGCATGATTCCCCATGATTCTTTCCCCCACCCTGCGCCCATGACCTAAGACCCCTAAACCGAGCAGAAAATGGAAACGGAGAACGGTGCGTGGAGCTGGACCTTACATCAGCCGCGGCGACTCCACCGCCAAAAATGAGAACGACGCCGGCGACCTTCACCCAGCTCACGGGTTCTTCTGCGGTCCCTGCACGCAACATCGCAGCCGCGCGCGCACACACAACCGCGGCCATGCGCGCTCTCTGTCACAGCCTCGCGCACTTCCCCCGCGGCCTTCTCTCGGCGCACCACTGCAGTACCCCGCGCGCGCCACCGCAACCTCGCACACCTCCGTCGCGCGCGCGCGTGCTCAAACACCACCCACGCCCTCCGCGTCTCCGGCAGCCGGTGATGATCCAATTTCTGCCGACAGCCGGCGAGCGAGAGCGAGATTTGGGGCGAGCGAGGAGGAATGGATTAGAGGATCTCTAGCCGCGCCCCGAGCAGCCTCCCAGCGATTTTTTTCGCGGCGCCAAAAAAATGGCCCGATCCGCCCGCCTCAGATTTTTGCGCCGTGCAGGCGAAATCAGCGCCGGCGATTCCAGCGAACCAACATATTGGGCGCCGAGCGCGCCGAAGCGGCGTTTTAAGCGAAAAGCTGCGGGCCTGCCGCATCAGCGACACCGCGTCTCGTCTCCCCCCAACGCCTCGTTTCCCGTGGGGAATCAATGGCAAGGCTGCCGCCGGTCAGCCTTGCCATTGATTCCTCATGGGCGGCGCGTCACGGGGCGGCGCGCCGATGCCTCCCCTCCTGCGCACGCATACACACGGGCACGGCGCAACTATATAAGCCGGTAGCCTCCCTCGCCTCTGGCCACACCAGCCCTAGCCGCCGAGCTCTCCCTCTCCCGTGCGCCGCCGCCGAGCCCTCTCCCTCACCCTCTCCCGTTCGAACGCCGCCGAGCCCTCCCTCTCCCCCCCGATGGCCTAGCGTTTCCCCGACGACGAGGCGGCGGCCAACGGCTTCGGCCATCGCTCGTTCCGCGAACAGGAGTCGTGGCTCCTGATCCAGGCCATCATCCCGGTGCCGCCGAACATGCGCGCCGGGCCGACGGGGTGGAGGCTCAGCAACGGGGGAGTGCCCATTCCCCCGTTGCCCGACGCCGTGGCGCGCCCTGGCTACTTCGCCGACGAGGTGGAGATCGTGCGCGCCTCCCTCACCGACGAGCAGCGCGCCCTCCCCCAGTACGCCGCCGACAACCACGCGGCGTGGGCGGCGTACTCTGGCTGTCGTCAGCGGAGGCGTCCACCTACGGGCGCCGGTGGTGGGCGGCACGAAGAACAGCGAGGGGCGCCACCTGTGGTGGGGCATCCCTGGCCGCATGCTCGAGGGTGTGCTGACGCACCTCGAGGGCGGCAATAACCCGCCGCTGGAATACCCTCCCCCGGCGAGAGCGGCCGCCCCGCCTCACCGCCTACGCGCCGGGCAATGGATGCCCAGGAGGTTCGGATCCTCCTCCTCGTCCTCCTCGCACTCCTCCTCACGGGCTTCTTCCCACTCCTCCGGCCCTCTGGCGCTGCTCGGCGTCAAGGCCGAGCCCACGGCGGAGATGCCGCTCGACCGGCGCACGCGCAGCGCCGGCATCGTCATCAACGAGGGCGGCCGGCGCGCCTCCTCGTCGGCTCCTCCGTGCTTCATCAAGCCAAAGACGGAGCCGGGGCTCGCGCCGGTGAAGACGGAGCCGGGTCTCCCCGCCGTGAAGACGGAGCACGGCGACGTGGAGCTCGACGACGACGCGACCCTGTAATGGGCGCGCCAGGACTCGCTAAAGATGGTGAGGGAGCGCCAGCGCGCCGCCCTGGCGCGGTTCGAGCAGCGACGCCGAGGCCGCGACGAAGGAGGAGTCGTCGTCATCGAGGACAGCGACGACGACGACGCGCCGCCGCCACCAGTCCGCGTTGGGGACGCCGGTCAGGGGTCCACCAGGGACGGCCGCGTCAAGGAGGAGAAGGCCGACGACGATGACGGCGGCGACGACTCGGCGTTCAGCGTTTTTTTGTTTTAGTTTATATTTGCTATGTACCGCCGAACATGTCAATATATGCCAAATTTTGCCAAAATTTTGCCGGGTTTAAATGAATTCGTCGAACGTTTTTTTAAAATTATGCGCATCTGGGGGCGGCCCTGAGGCCGGCGACTGGGGACCAACTCGCCCCCAGGCCCTTTTTTTGCGCCGGCTCGCCCCCAGGCGGCGATTTTAGGCGCCCTCTTGGGGGGCCAACGGCTGGAGATGCTCTTAGGTTGGGGGATACAACGGCGCTCTCGCTGGGCGGTTTTGAAAAGTACGCCAATGGCACCGAGAACGTGGGAGTGGTGGTGGGCCCTCCAGGTGAAGCGTGTCGTAACACACCGCACTGAGGCACGAAACGTCCACCCTGACCCAAAATACCTGGGATCTGGTTCGCGCGATCCGACGGCTGAAGCGGTGAGTGCTCGCTCACGTCAACGAGCACTCATGTAGTTTTTAGCATCTGGGTTATTTTTTATGACATGCATTAATATTTTGTTAGTTAAATTTACGGTCAAAATTTGGCACAAAATACAAAGGGGAGCAGGCGCATGCTCCTTCTCTCTGCTCCGAGCTGAGCACCCCTTCTCTCTGCTCCGGGTACCATGTGCATGCTCCTTGCGTTCATGTCATGTGTTGTATCTTCGGTTGTACTCATTCTCCTTCTATCTATCAATGAAAAGGTGCGTAAGCTTTGCGTATTGGGAATCGTTTGTAACCGACACGCCAGTCAAAAACTCAGCCGGTCGCTTTCCCACGCGCGTACGAAGGGAGCAGTGGCCCCATACATACCCACTCATGTACCTTATCTTCTCTCGTTCGCCTTTTTTTCTCAGCCGCTCGTTCTCCTTTCTTCTTCCTCCTTTGCTTTCTTCTCCCCAATCCTCTCTCTCTCCTGCAGCTACAACGATCACCACCGCCGTCCAGCCACCGCCGGCTCACCAAATACCGCCCCCGCACCCTGCCGCGACTCACCGCATGTTGCGTCCACCTACCTAGAAAGCTACAACCGCCCCCGCAGAAGCTGCAACCTCAAAATCCGAGAGTTGTGCATGGATGTTGCGACCGGTGATGGCCGGAGTTACATAGAGGCGACCACCGTCGCCACTACAGTCACTTTGTACAACGCACGGCGTCCAGATGCTGCAATCGTGGCGTCCAAGTGCTGGAATCACGGTGACTAGATGCTGGAAGCCGGCAGCTGCCGATGGTGACCACACGCGACGGGGGAGTGTTGCAACCATGGCATCCAAATGCTGGAACCGTGACGCCCAGATGTTGGAACCATGTTGGCTTTTTGCTACATGCATTCAAGGCAGAGCTGGGAACAGCGACGGCGGTGGCGACGTATTGTTGGAACCATTGCTAATTTTTGCTACGTCCATCAAGTAAATTTGCTGCCTACATTCACGGCGGAGCTGCGACCCGCACGACTGTGAAGACGTTTTGCTGCAACTTTGTCAGATTTTGCTACATCTGACGAGATTTTTTGCTACATCCATGAGGACACAACAACGACCCTCGAAGACGGCGCCGGCGTTTTGCTGCAACCATAGTCGAGTTTTGCTACGGCCGGCGGAGGTTTTTGCTACATCCATTCAACGGAGTTGATTGACTGGTGGGCGTCATCGACATAATTCCGTTCATCGAGCATCAACGGCGAGGTGCGGCGGGGCTACAACCGTCACCGCTGAGAGCTGCAACCACGGGTGCAACTGCTGCATGGGTCGAGGCAGCGACGAGGACGGCCGGCGAGGGTAGGGACCGGCGACGAGGACGGCCGGCGAGGGTGGGGACCGAGGACGAGGACGGCCGGCGAGGGCGGGGAACAACGACGAGAACGTCCACCGAAGGGGAGCAGCGCAAGACGGCTAGATACAGGAAGCTGCGCGAACATGAGATGCGTGGGAAGAAGATCTGGGGCGAATGGTTTTTTTCTTTTTTCTTTTTTAGCTAGATCAAACAGCCAGGAGTAGTGGCATCCTGCGGTTAGGACGCGACCGGTCCAAACTTTGGGCCGGCGCAGATCACTCGCCTTGCGTATTCGTGAAAACAAACAGGACTAATAAACCAGGAGTTCAGTGGGACACATGCCTGAGATGCGGATTTGTCAAATGATAGTTTCTTACTATAATGAATACTCGCCCAAGTCAAACATGGATGGTGGATTGAACTCCGGTTGAAGAAACTGGCTACGCCAAGAAAATCGCTTTCAGAGTGAGTGAGTGGTTGGGCAAAGCGTCAGTGTAGCGTACAGAAGGCTTGCAGGATATTGACCAGATTAAGATGAGGCGAACACTGACTAGAAAAAATTATTGCTCCTGCTGGTCTACTAGGCTACGCTACACGCACACACAGACAAAGAGAAGCTCTGCTGCGTTAGCTCGGATCGGAGGTCAGAATCAATCGAGCCATGGCTGAGCTAGCTCCGCTCTCCACGCTCTTCCTTGCTCTGCTCGTCGTCGTCCCCGTGCTCTACTTCATCCGGTCATCGCGCCGGCATGAGGAGGGAAGCAGCCGGCCGCGGCCTCCGCCGTCGCCGTGGGCGCTGCCAGTCATCGGCCACCTCCACCACGTCGCCGGCGCGCTCCCGCACCGCGCGATGCTGGACCTGTCGCGCCGCCACGGCCCGCTCATGCTGCTCCGCCTCTGCGAGCTCCGCGTCGTCGTCGCCTCCTCGGCCGACGCCGCGCGGGAGATCATGAAGACCCAGGACCTGGCGTTCGCGTCGCGGCCCATGACCCCGACGGGGACGGCCCTCCTCGGCGACAGCCCGGGCATCGTGTTCGCGCCCTACGGCGACGCGTGGCGGCAGCTCCGCAAGATCTGCACCCTCGAGCTCTTCACCTCCCGCCGCGTCAGGTCCTTCCGGCCCGTGCGCGAGGAGGAGGTCGGGCGGCTGCTCCGGTCGGTGGCGGTGGCGGTGGCGCCGTCTCCGTCGTCGGCGGTGAACCTGAGCGAGCGGATCAGCGCGTACGTCGCGGACTCGTCGGTGCGCGCCGTCATCGGCAGCCGGTTCAAGGACCGCGGCGCGTTCCTTCGGATGCTGGAGCGGAGGATCAAGCTCACGCCGGCGCAGTGCCTGCCGGACCTCTTCCCGTCCTCGCGGCTGGCAATGCTTGTCAGCCGGATGCCGCGCGAGATGAAGCGGGAGCGCCGGGAGATGAGGGACTTCATCGACGCCATCATCCAGGAGCATCAAGAGAACAGCCCGGCCGGCGCCGGCGCCGACGACTTTCTCGACGTCCTCCTGAGGATCCAGAGAGAGGGGAAGCTCGATCCTCCCCTCACCAACGACGACATCAAGGCAGTCATCGTCGTAAGCTGCTCATCTCGTACTTACAATGGAGGAGAAATTTTCAACACCGTACGTCGGCGACTAATTTCCTCTGCTTCAACTGGGACAGGACATCTTCATAGCGAGCAGCGAGACGTCGGCGACGGCGCTGCAGTGGGCCATGGCCGAGCTGATGAGGAACCCGAGGGTGATGCGCAAGGCGCAGGAGGAGGTCCGGCGAGCTCTCGACGGGCGCGACAGGGTCACGGAGGAGAGCCTGGCAAGCCTGCGCTACCTGGACCTCGTCGTCAAGGAGGTGCTCCGGCTGCACCCGCCGGCGACGATGCTGCTCCCCCGCGAGTGCCGGTCCCCGTGCCGGGTCCTCGGCTTCGACGTGCCGGCGGGCGCCATGGTGCTCGTCAACGCGTGGGCGATCGGCAGGGACCCGGCGCACTGGGACGAGCCGGAGGAGTTCTCGCCGGAGAGGTTCGAGGGCGGCGGCGTGGACTTCAAGGGCGCGGACTTCGAGTACATACCGTTCGGCGCCGGGCGGCGGATGTGCCCCGGGATGGCGTTCGGGCTGGCCAACATGGAGCTCGCGCTCGCCAGCCTTCTCTACCACTTCGACTGGGAGCTGCCGGACGGGACGGGGCCCGGGGAGCTGGACATGGCCGAGCTGCTGGGGCTCACCACGCGGCGGCGCTCCGACCTCCTGCTCGTCCCGGCGGTCCGCGTGCCATTGCCAAAGCAAACTTTGCAAGCGCCAAGCGAAAATTCTTTCGACATCAAGCCTTAGGGTAGGGCGCGAAATTTACAAACATGGGAGATTTATTGCTATTGCTTCAATTCCAGCAAAGAAAGAAAGAAAGAATAGAACAAAAGTGATATTTTACACGTATGGAGACCACAATCACATCACCAGAACTATTTCTGGACAACACCTATTCCAATCCATTCCAAGTATCAGAGCTACAGGGAAAAACCAAGTAAATTTATTCAGAACATTCCATGGCGCTCTCAAGATGATTCGTGTTGTTCTGCTTCTGTACTTCTGTTATTTGGTAGTATAAGATCTCGAAATACCGGTGGACGATTAGACTGGTTTTCTCAGGTCTGACATATATATGATACAATTATGCACTCTTGATTCTCTTCCGAGAGACAAAGAGATATCGCCGCAGGGCAAGCAGCGAGATCCAAGTGAACTTTGAAATCTTCTCTTTTATCATCAGCAGTAATGCGGAGCTCAGAACTGTCTTTAGTATCTGAGCATGTAATCCTTTGAAGAAGCCTGGGATGCCTTCCTTGTTCCACATTGCATGCATGGCGCCCAACATTGTTTTGGGAGGCCTTGAATTGCCTGGCTTTTCAGATTCGTCCTCGTCGTCCTCATCGGGGTCTGCAGCCTGAATCATGACCTTGCACCTGTTTGAAAAATGGCATCATATAATTGCAGTGGCGGTTGAATTTATAGGCAGCACTAACAGGCAAAAGCAAGTGGGAAGGTCCAGATAACAAGTGCTGGCAAAGAGAAGTTTCCATACCTGATTAATGGGTAAGTCAAGATTGTTGCAACACTTTTTGAGATGGCACCAAGAAGAAATGCCGAGAAAGCAGAAAGAGCAACCGGGGAAGAATCACCTGCTGATTCTGCATTTTTACGCGTCTGCCTCAGAATTAGCTTCTGCTTAAGCTGGTCAAACACGGTGTACTGCAAAGGATTGCACATAAAACAGTTGTTATCTCATGCACGAAAAAGGAAAAGAAAATAGAACTTATAACGTTGCAAGTTACACCCGAGGTCATATTCAGATTAAGAATACACTGCTACTTTTCACTTTAAATATGGTAATGCAGACACTACATACTCAACAATATTGAAACATGTTTGAAGGCTCTACAGTTACTACAAAACATTGAGGATTTATTGACTGAATCAACAAGGTGAAAATCGCAAGGCCAATGATTCACACCATTTTGCAGACCTAAATAATTTGGTAGTGTATGCATTTGCTCTAGTGGGAGACATGGAAAACAACACACATCCACAGATAAGTTCTGAAGTTCTTCCTCCTGGTTTGTTCGAGATATTATCCCAAATTCTATAATGGAAGGTACGTCTGCACAAGAGCCCCATTAAATTTACAGATAACTGCAATGGTACTTACAAGTAGTACATCATACTCCCTCCTTCCCAAAATATAAGGCGCGATTAACTTTTTACGGTCTTTGATGCACAACTTTGACCACTAATATATATCAAAGTATATGGATTGAACATGTATAAATGACATCGCTGTATTTGTCTTGCAAAGCAATTTTATTTCATATGTATGTATAATAATTTTATAGACATATAATACATAAAAAATATAGTCAAAGTTGTGCAACGAAGACCAGAAAAGTCAAACCGTGCCTTATATTTTGGGAAGGAGGGAGTAGTACACAACCAGACAACATTCCAAGAATTTTTCCCTAGCTGAATGTTTTGTTTGTGATGGCTCCCATGATTGTTCAAACAAAAATGGTTCAATTGGATTGAAGCATCTACATATCTCTTTACCAAAAATTACTCGAACAATGCATACAGAAAATGACATAGATGGACAATGTAACTCAGAAGATCAATATTAAGTTCCACAAGATATGTTGTACAATAATGATGCAGAAGTTAGTACCTGAATAGAAGGATTGCATGTCAACATAAGGGAAATGCCCAAGCCATCGAATGCCTCAAGCCAAGTGCCTTCCGCGAGAGTTGCTCGCAGCCCTTTGGACTTTCCGAAAGCACTTGTTTGCATTCTAGAAGATGCTGTATCTAATGGCTGAAATGGTGAGAGAAACGAGTATAAGATCAGGCAGCTAAAACTGTTTTTCAAGAATCTATACGACTAGTTACCTGTGTCACAGCAACTGTGCAAGCACCAGCGGCAGCTGCAATCAACAAGTTGGCTTTTGTTCCAATAGACTTAGCTCCACTCTTCTCTAGGTAGAGTCTTTTGAAATAGCTATAGCCGTAAAAGTAAACAAATTGCGAAATGAACGACTGGATATTCTTCGTCTTAAGGCCCTGATATAGGGACAAAAATTGCTTTTTCTTAATTGCTTCCCAAAAGACATCTGAAAGGCTCCTGAAAAGTCATGAGGCCAGTTAGTTTGTACAACGGAGTAACTAGAGAAGTTCAACGCATATGATGAAAAGGAATTTTATGCTAGAGATGTAATAGCATGCAGTGAAATCTCCTTCACCAAAAAACATAAAGGGGAAGACATACTAGATGAAAAGATAAATCTTCATAAGCTCAAAACCTTTTAAATCTTTTTAGAGCACACAAATGCAGCCAATTAAACATCTAAACTAGCCAAAATATTAAGGCAAACACATCTCTCCTACTAGTGTATGAGAATGTATTGTTTACGTTGAATGTCTTCACTTTTCAGTTACTAGGTCTAGGTGATCGGCAAGGAAACACCTTCACACGTATGATCCTTTTATTTTGGCTAAACTACTTTCCTTGACAGCTTTACAAATTACAACAATGATTCATCTCACTATTTCTAGAGCTTGTAAGAAATCAACCTAACCCCTGTTGCTTGGAACTGAATCCCAAGCTTCTTCCTTATATTCAACAACCTGAAGTAATTATGCATGCAGATTTGTAAAATTTCTAGACTAAACGAACTCCTTGTGTGAACCTTAATGGATTAACAATCCATGCTGATTACCAAAACAAGAGTCCTAGCAACTTGCGGGAAGACCGTTAAGTGAGTAACTCTTTGCCCTTCACCATACAAAAAACTTGGGCCTAACGAGATACTGATTTACTGAATCGACGATCGGCTTATGTGGAAGCAAACCAACCCGTCCACATCTAACGCAGGATGGCTATTCCTAGCTGGCTGTCAGAATGATCCCCCAACCCAATCATCGTCTGCAAAGCAAAATCCAGTCCCCCAGATCCGAACTCTCACTCAATCGAGGACCCAAATTCCGGCCCTCTAGCCGGCGATCACCTACCTTATATGCAGACGGACAGCAGAGCGCAACGGAGTCAAGGAGGGGACGCAGGCGAAGTGGGGGAGGAGGGAACCGGTGGCTGACTGACCTGTACTTGTGCGCGCCCTGGTCCGTCTGGACGTCGGCCTGGAACTTGGTCTTGCAGGTGTCGAGCGGGTAGAGCACGGTGGTGCTGACGAGCGCGCCGACGGCCCCCGACGCCGCCTCGGCCAGGCTGTCCCAGTCCACCCCGCGGCCGCCGTCGTCCCCCTCCATGGCGGCCCACGAGATCCCCCGAGCCCGACTCCGAGAGGAATCTCGGCAAGGCAAGGCAGGCTCTCCCTCTCCCTACTCGGCGCTCTCGGCTGGCTACTAGTCTGTTGCTGGCTGGCTCGTCGCGGGGTCCAAGCAGCCTGTAAGTAGTAATCGGGGCGTACCTTCCTTCCAGCGAGGAGGGAGGGAGGGAAAGGGGGGCGGGGCGCGGGGTGTGTGTAGGCAGGAGGAGGAGTAGGAGAAGAGGGAGACGTCACGGCAGAGGAGGGCCAGCGTGGCGGCTTAGCACCTGCGACCGCGAGCCAGGCCACTACGAGTCACGTACGTACCCACGGCTGCACGACACGGCACGGCGGTCTGGTTTCGCCGTTCCGGGGCGGGATCCCTATCTGGTTGGTGCGTCCCAGTATCTTCGCAGTTACGTTGGAACGAGCCGTTTGGGTTTTCCGTTGGGGTGGGGTGCGTGGTGGCGCCATGGATCGATCGTGCGCGCGAGTACCCGAGCCCCGGTGGTGGGGTTGGCTGTGGCCTCTGGGTGTGGGTGGGTGGAGACGGCGAGGACGACGACCGGAAGAGACCGGCCGGGCGCGAGGGCCTACTCTGCTGCTGCTGCTCCGTCGTCGGTCTTTGGTCAGTCCGCCATCTTCCATACTTGGACGGTCGAGCCGGAGCGGCTCGCTCGCCACGTGAACCTCGTGCCCGTCTCTGCGTTGGACTGCTCTCTTCCTGCTGCGCGGCCATCGGATGTCCTGTGTGGACTGTGGACAAGGGACGGGATTGACCTTAGCTGCGATGTGCGCCCTTGGTATGTTTGCAACGCCCCCCTGCAAATGCCCACGCTGCAAGTGCAACCAGAAGGCCCCTTGGTCCTCGACTTTCTCCTCCTCCTCCTTTTTTTCCTTTTGCGGAAAGGCCGGAGATCATATACTTCCTCCGTTCCTAAATACTTGTCTTTCTAGAGATTTCAAATGGTCACCACATACGGATGTATATAGACATATTTTAGAGTGTAGATTTACTCATTTTGTTCCGTATGTAGTCACCATTTAAAACCTCTAGAAAGACAAGTATTTAGGAACGGAGGGAGTATTTGATAAAACCAGTCCTTACAAAAACTTGCATCCAAGAATAAGAAACTGCAAGCAAGTCTTCAAAGAAAATCAACACCGTCTTTCTTCTGCCTCTGTCCAAGTGGAGCAATTAACATACGAGCTTGACGAAACATCGGCTGGGAAGTCCTCAACGTAGACCAGGAGATGTCGATGGTCACGATCTACACAAGCCGCAAACCCTGAGAAGCTAGCACCGAGTAGGGCCCAAAGATAATCCCAACTCTGATCAAACATGGCAGAGGGCACAAACCTCGCAAGTTCCCCGACAAAGCACCATCTCGATGAGCTTCATCGGACGAAGAAGGAAACCGAAAATAAAAAATATGTCGCAACATCTTCCCCTTGGTGGGGGGAAGCCGATCACCTAAAACAAAAATGAAGACAAAAACGAGGCCCGAATTCTGGCCATGGATGAAGCTTCACGTGTCCTCCGTCGATGCCAAACAACATCATCGGGACGACGATAGGATGGTGAGGTCTTATTGCTCGTCCCCGATGGCGCCATGGCCTCGCCACCGCCAGTCAGACACTTAGACTTAACCTTAACTAAAGTCCATTTGGTTGGCGCCATGGCCTCGCCACCACCAGTCAGGCACTTCGACTTAACCTTTGAAAGTGCGTTAAGTCGACTAGAGGGGGGATGAATAGACGATTTTTATGAATTCTTCACTGAGGAATTTCAGGGTCAGGAAATTCCTAAGCAAAGAACTACTAGCAATGGAATAAGTACTCAGATGCATACATAACAGAACAGACGCACAAACATCATGATGAAATGAAAACAAGCACAGAGTACAGAAAGCGTAAACACAGGATTAGCAAACAGAAGACAAACTGACTGAAGAAGTTGAACTGAGGAAATAGAGAAAGTCTTCAGTCAAAGTCTTCAAACAGTAATGATCAAGTACACAACGCAGTAATGAGGAAATGAAAGGGTTAAGAAAATAGAACCAGTAGGCTTGGTGAAGACAGTGATTTGGTAGACCAGTTCCAACTGTTGTGACAGTTGTACGTCTGGTTGGAGCGGCTAGGTATTTAAACCTAAGGACACACAGTCCTCACCGTATTATCCTTGAGCTAAAGTCACACAGACCTCGCCCAATCACTCATGGTAAGTCTTCAGGTGACTTCCAAACATTCACAAACTCGGTCACTGGGCGATCCACAATTTCCTCTTGGATGCTCTAGACCATGACGCCTAACCGTCTGGAAGATGCACAGTCTTCAAAGGTAACAAGCGCTGGGTCCACACAGGAACAATCTCTTCAGTGATGCTCAATCACTTTGGGTTTGTAGGTGTTTGGGTTTGGGTTTTCCTCACTTGATGATTTCCGCTCAAAGTCCTCACAGGATGGAATGCTCTCAATAACAAGTGTTAGTTTTTCTGGGCGCAGCCAACCAGCTAGTGGTTGTAGGGGGTGGCTATTTATAGCCTAGGGAGCAGCCCGACATGATAAGACATAAATGCCCTTCAATGATATGACCGTTAGATGGGTAGATATTTTGGAAAAGCTCACGCATAGCACAGCAACGGTCGGAAATTTGAGTATCAAATTCCTCAGGGCTATCATGTTCCTCACTTGTAGGCAATCCGCACTGGCGAATTCCTAACTCCTCAGTTAGAACAAATTCCTCAGAGACCAGAAGAACTTCGTCTCTGTCACTGAGGAAATTGACTGAACTGCATGGGATTTCCAATGGCTTCACTTGAAAGGATTGGTAGGTGTAGGATTTTGAGATGAGCATCACTTGGAAACTTTTCCTTAGATTTTCCTCGACCCCCTTTAACAGTACAGTATTTCCTATGACTCAAGAAAGAGAAAATGAAACTACGAAAACAAAAGTCTTCACACTTCATGTTCCTCGCATGAATACCAAGTCTTCAGGGTCACACCATTTTCTTCACTTTCAAAGTCTTCAGAAATCCAAAGTCTTCAGTTGAAGACATTCATTTTTAGGGTCGACTTTCTCTGTAAATATCAAACTCCTCATAGACTTATAGACCCGTGTACACTCACAAACGCATTAGTCCCTTAACCTATAAGTCTTCAATACACCAAAATCACTAAGGGGCACTAGATGCACTTTACAATCTCCCCCTTTTTGGTGATTGATGACAATATAGGTTAAGTTTTCAACGGGGATAAACATATGAAGTGTAAATACTGATATTGAGGAATTTGATTGCAAGATATAGAAGAACTCCCCCTGAAGATGTGCATAGTGAGGAATTTGCTTTTGAAGCAAGGCACATTTGAAGAGTAGAATCATGGAGATCTCCCCCTATATCTTGTAATTCATACACGCATTTAACATAAGGTATGAAGAATTTGAAATGCATAATGAAATATGGTGACTGATGTAATTCAGCATGCGTGCATTATGAGGAAATAGCATGCAGAAAACATAGCAAGAGTATCAGACCACCATCGGGTTTAAGTTTACAACTCGATCCAACAAAGTCTTCAAAAGAACGAGAGTTGTAACTTAGCAAAAAACGCCCATATATAGAGACCCGCTTGAAGACTAACTCAAATTTCTCCCCCTTTGTCATCGAATGACCAAAAGGGGTGAAAAATGAGGACTAACGCCCCTGAAGAATATCACGAAGTCGACGGAAGAGCGCCAGCGTTGTTGGGGTCGGTTGTTGAAGTAGGGCCTGCCGCAGTGTCGTCCAAATCTTCATGCTCATCAGTCTCACGCGATGAAGAATATGAGCTAGCCACCAAGGAAGGAACTTTGACTTTCTTGAATTTCTTCGACGGTGGCTGAGACCAGTCAAAGTCCTGCTTGAAGCCCATCTATTTGAGATCTTCTTCACCATAAAGATGAGACAGAACAGCCCAGGTGTGATCAAATACTTCATGAGGTAGTAATGGTTCTTCTTCACTGAATTGTGTGTAGCAGTCATGTTGTGAGGAATTGAACCAAACCGTCTCTTGGCCCATTTATGGTTGCGATCGACCTTCTGGTGAAGACTGAGGAGAAGCTCATGATCAGTCATCACCCTTGGAGCTGTGCCTTGAGGATTTTGCTTTGAGGCATTGGCGGCAGAGTCATGAGTGGCAGAGTTATCATTGGTGGAGTAAGATGCAGCTTTGCGGAACTGGCCATCCAATGGACGAATTCCTTCATCAATAATTGCAGTCGCCTTGCCCTTCTCATCAGCTGAGGAAAATGTCCGCTTGAGGACTTCAATGGGGGGCAAGTAGCTGCCATGGTTGAGTGTGTTAGCCTTGTAATTGATTGAAGATCTTGATCTGAGGAATCTCATAATCCAAGGAGCGTAAGGCTTCAAATCAAAAGGAGAAAGAGCAACATTTGCCAGAGTCCTCATGAAGAAATCATGATAGTTAACAGGAACTCCATGCATGATATTGAATAGCAGATTCTTCATGATGCCAACTACCTCTTCTTCATTAGATTCGTGGCCTTTGATTGGACTCAGTGTCTTGGTCAGAATGTGATAGACAGTCCGTGGCACATACAACAATTCCTTCATGAGGAATTTGGTCGGTGGGGCTTGACCAGGCTTCAGCGGCTTCATCAACACTTGCATGTAATTATCAGATAGCTCAGGTTCATGGTAGATGAGCTGCACACCTTCAATGGGAGGACTGACAGGCAGGGCATGAAGCAATTAAGATGCCGGTGCTTTGAAGTGAGTGTTTTCTGTCATCCAGTCCAACACCCATGAATTTACATCTTCAGCGTTGCCGGTGATGTGCAATGTAACATAGAACTAAAGAATTAGCTCTTCATTCCAGTCAACGATGTCGGTGCAGAAGTTGAGCAGCCCAGCGTCATGAAAAACAGAGGACTAGGGTGAAGCAAGGCAGCGATTCCATATCCACATGAGGAATATGCTCATGGTCAAAGATCTTGTCCTTACCAAAAAGCAGTGAAGAGTAGAAGTTTGCTTGGCTAGCTGTCCAGAAGCGCTTCCTTCGAAGACGAGCAGAGTCATACGGGTTGTATTCAGTGAAGAACACATGCTCATGAAAGAAGTCATCAGCCTTGAATTTTTGCTTCTTGAAGAAGGGATTCTTCGGCTTGGGCTGAGGAGTATCAGTCAATGCCTTCACAGCTTCAGGAATCACAATCTCAGGAACCACAGGCTGAGGAATTTTAGTTTGTACATCAGTAGTAGCCTGGGTCTTCAACTCTTCGGCAACATTAACATCAGCACTAGTGGCTGGAATTTCTTCAGGATTGGAAGGAGTGGTTGTTGGGGAACGTAGTAATTTCAAAAAAAATCCTACGCACACGCAAGATCATGGTGATGCATAGCAACGAGAGGGAGAGTGTTGTCCACGTACCCTCGTGAACCCGAAAGCGAGCGTTAACTGCTAGCGGTTGATGTAGTCGTATGTCTTCACGATCCGACCGATCAAGTACGAGCGCACGCACCTCCGAGTTCAGCACGTTCAGCCCGATGGCGTCCCTCGAACTCCGATCCAGCAGAGTGATGAGGAGAGTTTTGTCGACCGACGGCGTGGTGGCGATGTTGATGTTCTACCGGCGCGAGGCTTCGCCTAAGCACCGCCACATGATATCGAGGTGGACTATGGTGGAGGGGGCACCGCACACGGCTAAGAGATCAATGATCAACTGTTGTGTCTAGAGGTGCCCCCGCCTATAAAGAGCATAAAGGAGCAAGGGGCCCGATGCGACCCCCTTTCCTAGACCGGGAGGAGAGGGCGCGCCCCCTCTCCTGTCCTAAGAGGACTCCCCTTCCTAGTTGGAATAGGATTCGGGAGGGGAAAGAGGAGGAGAGAAGGAAGGGTCATGTCCGTGATCGCCGCCTCTCTCATCCCTATTCGTGACAAGGGTTCGAGAACTATGTAGACATGGTCTCGGTCAATAACCAATAAGCGGAACCTAGATGCCCATATTGGCTCCCACATATTATCTGAAGATCCGCCTCCATCGTTGTTCCCTTTGTCATCGGTAAGCGCCCACTTAGGCCCATTTACCTCCCATCATCCATAACTAACTCATTAGGGCATTCTTCCTGAGCTTAAGTGAACCTCCTCTCAGACTCGGGTGACAAATCCTAATCTCGATTTCACCCAACATGTACCTTGTCCACACCTGCCAGCACCTTTATAATCACATTCGTTGTGGCGTTTGGTAGCACACAAAGTGTTCCTCCGTCAGGAGTTGCATAATCTCATAGTCATTGGAACATGTATAAGTCATGAAGAAAGCAATATCAACATACTAAACGATCGAGTGCTAAGCTAACGGAATGGGTCAAGTCAATCACATCATTCTCCTAATGATGTGATCCCGTTAATCAAATGACAACTCATGTCTATGGTTAGGAAACATAACCATCTTTGATCAACGAGCTAGTCAAGTCAAGGCATACTAGTGACACTCTGTTTGTCTATGTATTCACACATGTATTATGTTTCCGGTTGATAAATGTTTATTATTCATGCTAGAATTGTATTAACCGGAAACATAATACATGTGTGAATATATAGACAAACAGAGTGTCACTAGTATGACTCTATTAGACTAGCTCGTTGATCAAAGATGGTTATGTTTCCTAGCCATAAACATGGATTGTCATTTGATTAATTGGAGCACATCATTAGGAGAATGATGTGATTGACATGACCCATTTCATTAGCTTAGCACACGATCGTTTAGTATGTTGCTATTGCTTTCTTCATGACTTATACATGTTCCTATGACTATGAGATTATGCAACCCCTGCTAATCGGAGGAACACTTTGTGTGCTACCAAACGTCACAACGAATCGGGTGATTATAAAGGTGCTCTCACAGTGTCTCCGAAGGTACATGTTGGGTTGGCGATTTGGCATATTTCGAGATTAGGATTTGTCATCCGATTGCCTGGAGAGGTATCTCTCGTTCTCTCGGTAATGCACATCACTATAAGCCTTGCAAGCAATGTGACTAATGAGTTAGTTATGGATGATGCATTACATAACGAGTAAAGAGACTTGCCAAGAACGAGATTGAACTAGGTATTGAGATACCGACGATCGAATCTCGCAAGTAACATAACGATGACAAAGGGAACAACGATGTTGTTATGCGGTTTGACCGATAAAGATCTTCGTGAGAATATGTAGGAGCCAATATGAGCATCCAGGTTCCGCTTATTGGTTATTGACCGAAACATGTCTCGGTCATGTCTACATAGTTCTCGAACCCGTAGGGTCCGCACGCTTAAGGTTTTGATGACAGTTTTATTATGAGTTTATGAGTTTTGATGTACCGAAGGAGTTCGGAGTCCTGGATGAGATCGGGGACATGACGAGGAGTCTTGAAATGGTCGAGACGTAAAGATCGATATATCGGATGACTATATTCGGACATCGGAAAGGTTCCGAGTGATACGGGTATTTTTTGGAGTACCGGAGAGTTACGGGAATTCGTATTGGGCCTTAATGGGCCATACAGGAAAGGAGAGAAAGGCCCCAAATGGTGGCCGCACCCCTCCCCATGGACTAGTCCGAATTGGACTAGGGAGGGGGGGGGCCCCCTTCCTTCCTTCTCCTTCTCCCTTCCCTTTCCTTCTCTCCTACTCCTTCTACTTGGAAGGGCTCCTAGTTCTACTAGGAAAGGGGAATCCTACTCCCTGGGAGTAGGACTCCCCTAGGGCGCCATAGAGAGGGGCGGCCCTCCCTCCTCCACTCCTTTATATACGGGAGGGGGCACCCCTTGGAGACACAACAATTGATCCCTTGGATCTCTTAGCCGTGTGCGGTGCCCCCCTCCATGATAATCCACCTCGATAATATCGTAGCGGTGCTTAGGCGAAGACCTGCGTTGGTAGAACATCATCATCGTCACCATGCCGTCGTGCTGACGGAACTCTCCCTCGACACTCTGCTAGATCGGAGTACGGGGGACGTCATCGAGCTGAACGTGTGCAAGAACTCGGAGATGCCGTAGTTTCGGTGCTTGATCGGTCGGGCCGTGAAGACGTACGACTACATCAACCGCGTTGTGCTAATGCTTCCGCTTTCGGTCTACGAGGGTACGTGGACACACTCTCCCCTCTCGTTGCTATGCATCACCATGATCTTGCGTGTGCGTAGGAAAATTTTGAAATTACTATGTTCCCCAACATAATAAACATTTATCATGAAATAAGGAAATAAATAATAACTTTATTATTGCCTCTAGGGCATATTTCCTTCAGTCTCCCACTTGCACTAGAGTCATTAATCTAGTTCACATCATCATGTGATTTAACACCAATAGTTCACATCTTTATGTGATCAGTTCACATCTTTATGTGATTAACACTCAAAGGGTTTACTAGAGTCAATAATCTAGTTCACATCGCTATGTGATTAACACCCAAAGAGTACTAAGGTGTGATCATGTTTTGCATATGAGAGAAGTTTAGTCAATGGGTCTGCCACATTCAGATCTGTATGTATTTTGCAAAATATTCTATGTCTACAATGCTCTGCACGGAGCTACTCTAGCTAATTTCTCCCACTTTCAATATGTATCCAGATTGAGACTTAGAGTCATCTGGATTGGTGTAAAATTTGCATCGACGTAACCCTTTACGACGAACCTTTTTATCTCCTCCATAATCGAGAAACATATCCTTATTCCACTCAGGATAATTTTGACCGCTGTCCGGTGATCTACTCCTAGATCACTATTCTACTCCCTTGCCAAAATCAGTGTAGGGTATACAATAGATCTTGTACACAGCATGGCATACTTTATAGAACCTATGGCCAAGGCATAGGGAATGACTTTCATTCTCTTTCTATCTTCTGCCGTGGTTGGGCTTTGAGTCTTACTCAATTTCACACCTTGTAATACAGGCAAGAACTCTTTCTTTGACTGTTCAATTTTGAACTACTTCAAAATCTTGTCAAGGTATGTACTCATTGAAAAGACTTATCAAGCGTCTTGATCTATGTCTATAGATTTTTATGCTCAATATGTAAGCAGCTTCACTGAGGTCTTTCTTTGAAGAACTCCTTTCAAACACTCCTTTATGCTTTCCAGAAAATTGAACATTATTTCTGATCAACAATATGTCATTCACATATACTTATCAGAAAGGCTGTAGGGATCCCACTCACTTTCCTATAAACACAGGCTTCACCGCAAGTCTGTATAAAACTATATGCTTTGATCAACTCATCAAAGCATATATTCCAACTCCGAGATGCTTGCACCAGTCCATAGATGGATCGTTGGAGCTTGCACACTTTGTTAGCACCTTTTGGATCAATAAAACCTTTTGGTTGCATCATATACAACTCTTCTTTAATAAATCCATTAAGGAATGTAGTTTTGTTTATCCATTTGCCAGATTTCATAAAATGCGGCAATTGCCAACATGATTCAGACAGACTTAAGCATAGATACGAGTGAGAAACTCTCATCGTAGTCAACACCTTGAATTTGTCGAAAACCTTTTGCGACAATTCTTTGCTTTGTAGATAGTAACACTACTATCAGTGTCTGTCTTCCTCTTGAAGATCCATTTAATCTCAATGGCTCACCAATCATTGGGCAAGTCAATCAAAGTCCATACTTTGTTCTCATACATGGATCTCATCTCAGATTTCATGGCCTTAAGCCATTTCGTGCAATCTGGGCTCATCATCGCTTCCTCATAGTCCATAGGTTTGCCATGGTCAAGTAACATGACCTCCAGAATAGGATTACCGTACCACTCTGGTGCGGATCTTATTCTGGTTGACCTACGAGATTCAGTAGTAACTTGATCTGAAGCTTCATGATCATCATCATTAGCTTCCTCACTAATTGGTGTAGGAATCACTAGAACTGATTTCTGTGATGAACTACTTTCCTATTCGGGAGAAGGTACAATTACCTTATAAAGATCTACTTTTCTCCCACTCACTTCTTTCGAGAGAAACTCCTTCTCTAGAAAGGATCCATTCTTAGCAACGAATGTTTTGCCTTTGGATCTGTGATAGAAGGTGTACCCAACAGTCTCCTTTGGGTATCCTATGAAGGCACATTTCTCCAATTTGGGTTCGAGCTTATCAGGTTGAAGCTTTTTCACATAAGCATCGCAATCCCAAACTTTAAGAAACGACAACTTTGGTTTCTTGCCAAACCACAGTTCATAAGGCGTCGTCTCAAACGGATTTTGATGGTGCCCTATTTAAAGTTATTGCAACTGTCTCTAATTCATAACCCCAAAACGTAGTGGTAAATCGGTAAGATACATCATAAATCACACCATATCCAATAAAGTGCGGTTATGACGTTCGGACACACCATTACGCTGTGGTGTTCCATGTGGCGTGAGCTGTGAAACTATTCCACATTGTTTTATATGAAGGCCAAACTCGTAACTCAAATATTCTCCTCCACGATTAGATCGTAGAAACTTTATTTTCTTGTTACGATGATTCTCCACTTCACTCTGAAATTTTTTGAATTTTTTAAAATGTTTCAGACTTGTGTTTCATTAAGTAGATATACCCATATCTTCTAAAATCATCTGTGAAGGTCAGAAAATAACGATACTTGCCACGAGCATCAACACTCATTGGATCGCATACATCGTTATGTATTATTTCCAATAAGTCAGTAGCTCGTTCCATTGTTCCGGAAAACGGAGTTTTAGTCATCTTGCCCATAAGGCACGGTTCGCAAGCATCAAATGATTCATAACCAAGTGATTCCGAAAAATCCATCTTTATGGAGTTTCTTCATGCGCTTTACACCGATATGACCCAAACGGCAGTGCCATAAATAAGTTGCACTATCATTATTAACTTTGCATCTTTTGGCATCAATATTATGAATATGTGTATCACTACTATCGAGATCCAACAAACTATTTTCATTGGGTGTATGACCATTGAAGGTTTTATTCATGTAAACAGAACAACAATTATTCTCTAACTTTAAATGAATAATCGTATTGCAATAAACATGATCAAATCATATTCATGCTCAACGCAAATGCCAAATAACATTTATTTAGGTTTAACACTAATCCCGAAAGTATAGGGAGTGTGCGATGATGATCATATCAATCTTGGAACCACTTCCAACACTCATCATCACTTCACCCTCAACTAGTATCTGTTTATTCTGTAACTCATGTTTCGAGTTACTAATTTTTAGCAACCGAACAAGTATCAAATACTCAGGGGATACTATAAACACTAGTAAGGTACACATCAATAACCTGTATGTCAAATATACCCTTGTTCACTTTGCCATCCTTTTTGTTCACCAAATATTCAGGGCATTTCCGCTTCCAGTGACCATTTCCTTTGCAGTGTAAGCACTCAGTTTCCGGCTTATTTCCAGCTTTGGGCTTCTTCGCGGGAGTGACAACTTGCTTGTCATTCTACTTGAAGTTCCCTTTATTTCCCTTTGCCCTTTTCTTGAAACTAGTGGTCTTGTCAATCATCAACACTTGATGCTATTTCTTGATTTCTACCTTCGTCGATTTCAATATCACGAAGAGCTCGGGAATCGTTTTCGTCATCCCTTGCATACTATAGTTCATCACAAAGTTCCAGTAACTTGGTGATGGTGACTAGAGAACTCTTTCAATCACTATCTTATCTGGAAGATTAACTCCCACTTGATTCAAGCGATTGTTGTACCCAGAAAATCTGAGCACATGCTCACTAGTTGAGCAATTCTCCTCCACTTTTAGCTATAGAACTTGTTGGAGACTTCATATCTCTCAACTCGGGTATTTGCTTGAAATATTAAGTTCAACTCCTGGAACATCTCATATGGTCCATGACGTTCAAAAACGTCTTTGAAGTCCCGATTCTAATAGTGCACTAAACTATCAAGTAGTCATCATATTGAGCTAGCCAAACGTTCATAACGTCTGCATCTGCTCCTGCAATAGGTCCGTCACCTAGCGGTGCATAAAGGACATAATTCTTGTGTGCAGCAATGAGGACAATCCTCAGATCACGGTTCCAATCCGCATCATTGCTACTAACATCTTTTCAACATAGTTTTCTCTAGGAACATATCAAAATAAACATATGAAAGCAACAACGCGAGCTATTGATCTACAACATAATTTGCAAAATACTACCAGGACTAAGTTCATGATAAATTTAAGTTCAATTAATCATATTACTTAAGAACTCCCACTTAGAAAGACATCCCTCTAATCCTCTAAGTGATCACGTGATCCAAATCAACTAAACCATAACCGATCATCACGTGAAATGAAGTAGCTTTCAATGGTGAACATCATTATGTTGATCATATCTACTATATGATTGACGCTCGACCTTTCGGTCTCAGTGTTCCGAGGCCATATCTGCATATGCTAGGCTCGTCAAGTTTAACCTGAGTATTCTGCGTGTGCAAAACTGGCTTGCACCCGTTGTAGATGGACGTAGAGCTTATCACACCCAATCATCATGTGGTGTCTAGGCACGATGAACTTTGGCAACGATGCATACTCAGGGAGAACACTTTTATCTTGAAATTTAGTGAGAGATCATCTTATAATGCTACCGTTAACCAAAGCAAGATAAGGTGCATATAAAAGATAAACATCACACGCAATCAATATAAGTGATATGATATGGCCAGCATCATCTTGTGCTTGTGATCTCCATCTCCGAAGCACCGTCATGATCACCATCGTCACCGGCGCACACCTTGATCTCCATCGTAGCATCGTTGTCGTCTCGTCAATCTTATGCTTCTACGACTATCGCTACCGCTTAGTGATAAAGTAAAGCATTACAGGGCGATTGCATTGCACACAATAAAGCAACAACCATATGGCTCCTGCCAGTTGCCGATAACTCGGTTACAAAACATGATCATCTCATACAATAAAATATAGCATCACGTCTTGACCATATCACATCACAACATGCCCTGCAAAAACAAGCTAGACGTCCTCTACTTTGTTGTTGCAAATTTTACGTGGCTGCTACGGGCTTAGCAAGAACCGTTCTTACCTACGCATCAAAACCACAACAATAGTTTGTCAAGTTGGTGCTGTTTTAACCTTCGCAAGGACCGGGTGTAGCCACACTCGGTTCAACTAAAGTTGGAGAAACTGACACCCGCTAGCCACCACTGTGCAAAGCACGTCGGGAGAACCGGTCTCGCGTAAGCGTACGCGTAATGTCAGTCCGGGCCGCTTCGTCCAACAATACCGCCGAACCAAAGTATGACATGCTGGTAAGCAGTATGACTTATATCGCCCACAACTCACTTGTGTTCTACTCGTGCATATAACATCAATGCATAAAACCAGGCTCTGATACCACTGTTGGGGAACGTAGTAATTTCAAAAAAATTCCTACGCACACGCATGATCATGGTGATGCATAGATACGAGAGGGGAGAGTGTTGTCCACATACCCTCGTAGACCGAAAGCGGAAGTGTTAGGACAACGCGGTTGATGTAGTCGTACGTCTTCACGATCCGACCGATCAAGTACCGAACGCACGACACCTCCGAGTTCAGCACACTTTCAGCCCGATGACGTCCCTCGAACTCCAATCCAGCCGAGTGTTGAGGGAGAGTTTCGTCAGCATGACGGCGTGGTGACGATGTTGATGTTCTACCGACGCAGGGCTTCACCTAAGCACTGCTACAATATTATCGAGGTGGACTATGGTAGAGGGGGGCACCGCACACGGCTAAGAGATCAATGATCAACTGTTGTGTCTAGAGGTGCCCCCCTGCCCCCATATATAAAGGAGCAAGGGGGGGTGCGGCCGACCAGGGAGAGGGCGCGCCAGGAGGAGTCCTACTCCCACCGGGAGTAGGACTCCCCCCCTTTCCTACTTGGAATAGGATTCGGGAGGCGGAAAGATGAGGGAGAGAAGGAAGGGGGGGGGGGCGCCGCCCCCCTCTCCTTGTCCTATTCGGACTAGGGGGAGGGGCGCGCGGTCCAGCCCTGGCCGCCTCTCCTCTTCTCCGTAAAGGCCCACTTGGGCCCATTTACCTCCCGGGGGGTTCCGGTAACCTCCCGGTACTCCGGTAAAATCCCGATTTCACCCGGAACACTTCCGATGTCCAAACATAGGCTTCCAATATGTCAATCTTCATGTCTTGACCATTTCAAGACTCCTCGTCATGTCCGTGATCACATCCGGGACTCCGAACAACCTTCGGTACATCAAAACATATAAACTCATAATAAAACTGTCATCGTAACGTTAAGCGTGCGGACCCTACTTGTCGTGGAATTGTCACGGCAGCTGTCCTCTTGCAAGGACTTAATCGTGGAGACATCGCAACTAGGAAGCTTAAAGGGGTTAATCGGGACAAAGGACACGAGAGGTTTTATACTAGTTCGGCCCCTTACGGTGAAGGTAAGGCCTACGTCTAGTTGGTTTGGTATTGCTTGAGGTTTTGATGACCAGGGAGCGAGATACGCTATGCCCGGTTCTCGACTGGTTGTTTCTTGCCCTAAGCTGCCGGCGGGTCGTCCCCTTATATACACAGGTTGACGCCCTGCAAGGGTTACAGAGTCCCGGCCGCTCATAAACAAAGGTCCGCTCGGTGACTAGTTAAATCTACCTTACGATACAAGTCATGCCATTATGGCGGTTTACTACAACGGGCCTTAAGTCGCCTGTGGGCCTTAGGCCCTTTGTTGAGACGCCATCTTCATGCTTGGACTTGGGCTTCTGTCTGGTAACCTCTTTACGTAACCCGGCCCCTCCTGGGCGGTTTACGCAAATAGTTATATCCCCAACATTAGGCCCCAGATTGATTTGAACCTGTTCATGTCAATCTTAAAATAACTTAAAACATAAATCTCCAGTCTTCGGACTGCGCAAAAAGACTTTCTTTAACCCGACGTGACGTCATTCTTTGGATCCGTGTTAACCCTTCATGACGTCATCTTTCCTTTTATCCCGCCGAATCGGCCCAACGGATCTTTGTGTTTATTGCCTGTTCCGAGAATCGAGGCGTCGGGGCCGCTGGATAGTAATTCTTATCTCCTCGTTTCTCGTGCCGTCTCAGTTATTCTCTCCTTATAAGTAGGCGCGACCTAGGTTTTCACTTTCATCCTTTCAGTCGTCTTCCTCCGCTTGCTCTTTCCCTGTCGCTCGAGCTCCGCCGTTGTCGCTGCCGCCGAGTTCCTCGTCTTCATCAACTCAGGCCGCTGCATCACCCTGAATCTGATCAGAGAAACGTGACGCACCTCCGTCGTAACCCTGCATCTGTAAGTCCCTTTCTTGTCTTAGATCTGCACTACAGTTTTCGTCGAGTTCGTCGGTGTTCATCGCCGCCCGCTACGAACCCTTGATAGATCTCACCCCGACGCCCTTTTCTGATCGTCAGATGGTATATAACTGCTACGGTAGCTGTTTCACTCCCATTTTATATGCAAACAGATCCCTTTTCCTTTGTTCAGAAGCTTCTTTCGAGTGTATGAACTTCTCTGCACTCGTTTTAGGTCTAGAAATTTTTCTTTTCAGGACGACCATTTGATCCAAAATAATCGTTGTAACTTATGAAACCTGTTTTTATCACCGGGACACTTCTTATGTTAAATGCCTTCAACATAACTGTCCAAATATCCGGTTTAAACGCATCCCACTTGATCTGTAAACCTTGGCACCTTCTCAGGTCTTTAAAACTTTTGAACCGTTGCTAACACTTGTGGCGGCTTAAATAATGTTGCCCAATTATCCTTATGTCATTAGGCCCCTTTAAGCCGCTACCTTCAGCAATTTGAATATTTTCTTCCGGGTTAAAATTTAAGCCGGAATTTCTTATTTTGCAATAAGCCAACCTGTTTTCATGGCGCCTAAGTCGACCAAAGCTCCCAGAATCTCGCAATCGGGTCCCATCCATCGTCACCAAAAGCAAGCTGGCTGAATTTGTGAAGTCTGGTCATTTGCCAAAGAAGGAAGTCATGTCTTATCGTGTCCCTGACCCCTCTGAAGAGAAGCCTCAACCCAAAGAAGGGGAGGTAATAGTTTTCACGGATCACATGAGCCGGGGATTTGCCCCTCCCGGCTCAAAGTTCTTCAGGGAAGTTTTAAATTTCTTTGACCTTAGACCTCAAGACATTGGACCCAATTCTGTGTCCAATCTTTGTAATTTCCAAGTCTTGTGTGAGGTGTATCTGGGAGAGGAGCCAAGCCTGCTCTTATCCAGAGAACTGTTTTACTTGAACCGGCAGAATGAGCGCGCCAACGGACCGAGTCTTGAACTTGGTGGTATCTCAATCCAGCGACGGAGAGACTGCCTGTTTCTGAAGGAAATATGCCCTAGGGGCAATAATAAAGTTATTATTTATTTCCTTATTTCATGATAAATGTTTATTATTCATGCTAGAATTGTATTAACTGGAAACATGATACATGTGTGAATACATAGACAAACATATAGTCACTAGTATGCCTCTACTTGACTAGCTCATTAATCAAAGATGGTTATGTTTCCTAACCATAGACATGTGTTGTTATTTGATTAATGGGATCACATCATTAGGAGAATGATGTGATTGACATGACCCATTCCGTTAGCCTAGCACTTGATCGCTTAGTATATTGCTATTGCTTTCTTCATGACTTATACATGTTCCTGTAACTATGAGATTATGCAACTCCGCTTACGGAGGAACACTTTGGGCACTACCAAACGTCACAACGTAATCGGGTGATTATAAAGGAGTACTACAGGTGTCTCCAAAGGTACTTGTTGGGTTGGCGATTTCGAGATTAGGTTTTGTCACTCCGATTGTCGGAGAGGTATCTCTGGCCTTCTCGGTAATACACATCACATAAGCCTTGCAAGCATTGCAACTAATGAGTTAGTTGTGAGATGATGTATTACGGAACGAGTAAAGAGACTTACGTAACGAGATTGAACTAGGTATTGATACCGACGATCGAATCTCGGGTAAGTAACATACCGATGACAAAGGGAACAACGATGTCGTTATGCGGTTTGACCGATAAAGATCTTCGAGAATATGTAGGAACCAATATGGGCATCCAGGTTCCGCTATTGGTTATTGACCGAGAATAGTTCTAGGTCATGTCTACATAGTTCTCGAACCCGTAGGGTCCGCACGCTTAACGTTTCGATGACAGTTCATTATGAGTTTATAAGTTTGATGTACCGAAGGTTGTTCGGAGTCCCGGATGTGATCACGGACATGACGAGGAGTCTCGAAATGGTCGAGACATAAAGATTGATATATTGGAAGCCTATGTTTGATTCTTGGAAGGTTCCGGATGAAAACAGAAGTTACCGAACACCGGGTTACTGAACCCCGGGGGGTCAATGGGCCTTGATGGGCCATAGGGAGAAGAGGAAGGGCCGGCCAGGGCAGGCCGCGCGCCCCCCTCCCCCTCTAGTCCGAATAGGACAAGGAGAGGGGGGGGGGCCCTTCCCTCTTCCCCCTCCCCAATCCTATTCCAACTAGGAAGGGGGGAGTCCTACTCCCGGTGGGAGTAGGACTCCTCCAGGCGCGCCCCCCTAGGGCTGGCCGCACCCCCTTGCTCCTTTATATACGGGGCAGGGGGGCACCCCAGAACACACAAGTTGATCTACGGATCGTTCCTTAGCCGTGTGCGGTGCCCCCTCCACCATATTCCACTTCGGTCATATCGTCATGAGCTTAGGCGAAGCCCTGCGCCGGTGAAGTCATATCGTCGCGAGCTTAGGCGAAGCCCTGCGTCGGTGGAGCATCATCATCGCCACCACGCCGTCGTCTTGACGGAACTCATCCCCGACGCTTTGCTGGATCGGAGCCCGGGATCATCATCGAGCTGAACGTGTGCAGAACTCAGAGGTGCCGTACGTTCGGTACTTGGATCGGTCGGATCGTGAAGACGTACGACTACATCAACCGCGTTGTTATAACGCTTCCACTTTCGGTCTACGAGGGTACGTGGACAGACACTCTCCCCTCTCGTTGCTATGCCATCACCATGGTCTTGCGTATGCGTAGGAATTTTTTGAAATTACTCGCTCCCCAACAAATGGTATCGAGCCTGGTTTTATGCGTTGATGTCATATGCACGAGTAGAACACAAGTGAGTTGTGGGCGATATAAGTCATCTGCTTACCAGCATGTCATACTTTGGTTCAGCGGTATTGTGAGATGAAGCGGCCGGACCGACATTACGCGTGACGCTTACGCGAGACTGGTTTCACCGCTTGAGCACTCGTTGCTTAAAGGTGACCGGCGGTGTCTGCTTTCTCACTTTAGTTGAACTGAGTGTGGCTACGCCGGTCCTTGCGAAGGTTAAAACAGCACCAACTTGACAAACTATCGCTATGGTTTTGATGCGTAGGTAAGAACGGTTCTTGCTCAGCCCATAGCAGCCACGTAAAACTTGCAACAACAAAGTAGAGGACGCCTAACTTGTTTTTGCAGGGCATGTTGTGATGTGATATGGTCAAGACGTGATGCTATATTTTATTGTATGAGATGATCATGTTTTGTAACCGAGTTATCGGCAATCGGCGAGAGCCATATGGTTGTCGCTTATTGTATGAAATGCAACGTCATGTAATTGCTTTACTTTATCACTAAGCGGTAGCGATAGTCGAGAAGCAATAGTTAGCGAGACGACAACGATGCTACGATGGAGATCAAGGTGTCGCGCCGGTGACAATGGTGATCACGACGGTGCTTCGAGATGGAGATCACAAGCACAAGATGATGATGGCCATATCATATCACTTATATTGATTGCATGTGATGTTTATCCTTTATGCATCTTATCTTGCTTTGATTGACGGTAGCATTATAAGATGATCTCTCACTAAAATTATCAAGAAGTGTTCTCCCGAGTATGCACCGCTATGAAAGTTCTTCGTCTTTGAGACACCACGTGATGATCGGGTGTGATAGGCTCTACGCTCAAATACAACGGGTGCAAAACAGTTGCGCACGCGGAATACTCAGGTTAAACTTGACGAGCCTAGCATATAACAGATATGGCCTCGGAACACGGAGACCGAAAGGTCGAGCGTGAATCATATAGTAGATATGATCAACATATTGATGTTCACCGTTGAAACTACTCCATCTCACGTGACGATCGGACATGGTGTAGTTAATTTGGATCACGTAATCACTTAGATGACTAGAGAGATGTCTATCTAAGTGGGAGTTCTTAAGTAATATGATTAATTGAACTTTAATTTATCATGAACTTAGTCCTGGTAGTATTTTGCAAATTATGTTGTAGATCAATAGCTCGCGTTGTTGCTTCCCTATGTTTGTTGCTTTCATATGTTTATTTTAATATGTTCCTAGAGAAAATTGTATTGAAAAATGTTAGTAGCAATGATGCGGATTGGATCCGTGATCTGAGGTTTATCCTCATTGCTACGTAAGAATTATGTCCTTAATGCACCGCTAGGTGATGACCTATTGCAGGAGCAAATGCGACGTTATGAACGTTTGGCTGGCTCAGTATGATGACTACTTGATAGTTTAGTACACCATACTTAACGGCTTAGAATCGGGACTTCAAAGACGTTTTGGACGTCATGGATCATATGAGATGTTCCAGGAGTTGAAGTTAATATTTCAAGCAAATACCCGAGTTGAGAGATATGAAGTCTCCAACAAAGTTCTATAGCTAAAAGATGGAGGAGAATCGCTCAACTAGTGAGCATGTGCTCAGATTGTCTGGGTACTTCAATCGCTTGAATCAAGTGGGAGTTAATCTTCCAGATAAGATAGTGATTGACAGAATTCTCTAGTCACCATACTAAGTTACTAGAACTTCGTGATGAACTATAGTATGCAAGGGATGACGAAAACGATTCCCGAGCTCTTCGTGATGTTGAAATCGACGAAGGTAGAAATCAAGAAAGAGCATCAAGTGTTGATGATTGACAAGACCACTAGTTTCAAGAAAAGGGCAAAGGGAAAGAAAGGGGAACTTCAAGTAGAATGACAAGCAAGTTGTCACTCCCACGAAGAAACCCAAAGCTGAACCAAAGCCTGAAACTGAGTGCTTACACTGCATAGGAAATGGTCACTGGAAACGGAAATACCCCAAATATTTGGTGGATAAGAAGGATGGCAAAGTGAACAAGGGTATATTTGATATACAGGTTATTGATGTGTGCTTTACTAGTGTTTATAGTAGCCCCTGAGTATTTGATACTTGTTCGGTTGCTAAGATTAGTAACTCAAACAGAGTTACGTAATAAACAGAGACTAGTTGAAGGGGAAGTGACGATGAGTGTTGGAAGTAGTTCCAAGATTGATATGATCATCATCACACACTCCCTATATTTTCGAGATTAGTGTTAAAAGCCAAATAAATGTTATTTAGCGCTTATGCTTGAGCATGAATATGATTTGATCATGTTTATTGCAAAACGGTTATTCATTTAAAGTTAAAGAATAATTGTTATTCTGTTTACATGAATAAAACCTTCGATGGTTATACACCCAATGAAAATAGTTTGTTGGATCTCGAACGTAGTGATACACATATTCATAAATTGATGCCAAAAGATGCAAAGTTTTAATGATAGTGCAACTTATTTGTGGCACTGCCGTTTGGGTCATATCGGTGTAAAACGCATGAAGAAACTCCATAAAGATGGATTTTCGGAATCACTTGGTTATGAATCATTTGATGCTTGTGAACCGTGCTTTTTGGGCAAGATGACTAAAACTTCGTTCTCCGGAACAATGGAACAAGCTACTGACTTATTGGAAATAATACATACCGATGTATGCGATCCAATGAGTGTTGATGCTCGTGGCAAGTATCGTTATTTTCTGACCTTCACAAGATGATTTGAGCAGATATGGGTATATCTACTTGATGAAACATAAGTCTGAAATAATTGAAAAGTTCAAAGAATTTCAGAGTGAAGTGGAAAATCATCGTAACAAGAAAATAAAGTTTCTGCGATCTGATCGTGGAGATGAATATTTGAGTTACGAGTTTGGTCTTCATTTGAAACAATGTGAAATAGTTTCGCAACTCACGCCATATGGAACACCACAACATAATGGTGTGTCCGAAAGTCGTAACCGCACTTTATTGGATATGGTGCGATCTATGATGTCTCTTATCGGTTTACCACTATCGTTTTGGGGTTATGCATTAGAGACAGCTGCATTCACGTTTAATAGGGCACCATCTAAATCCGTTGAGATGACACCGTATGAACTATGGTTTAGCAAAGAAACCTAAGCTGTCGTTTCTTAAAGTTTGAGTTGTGATGCTTATGTGAAAAGTTTTCACCGATAAGCTCGAACCCAAATCGGAGAAGTGCGTCTTCATAGAATACCCAAAGGTAACTATTGGGTACACCTTCTATCACAGATCCGAAGGCAAGTTTTTCGTTGCTAAGATGGATCCTTTCTAGAGAAGAAGTTTCTCTCGAAAGAAGTGAGTGGGAGGAAAGTAGAACTTGATGAGGTAATTGTACCTTCTCCCTTATTGGAAAGTAGTTCATCACAGAAATCAGTTCCAGTGATTCCTACACCAATTAGTGAGGAAGTTAATGATGATGATCATAAAAACTTCAGATCAAGTTCATACCAAACCTCGTAGGTCTTCCAGAGTAAAATCCGCACCAGAGTGGTACGGTAATCGTGTTCTGGAAATCATGTTACTAGACCATGATGAACCTACGAACTATGAGGAAGCGATGATGAGCCCAGATTCATGAAATGGCTTGAGGCCATAAAATCTGAGATATGATCCATGTATGAGAACAAAGTATGGACTTTGATTGACTTGCTCGATGATCAGCAAGCCATGTTAAATAAATGGATCTTCAAGAGAAAGACAGATGCTGATAGTAGTGTTACTATCTACAAAGCTAGACTTGTCGAAAAAGGTTTTTGACAAAGTTCAAGATGTTGAATACAATGAGATTTTCTCACTCGTAACGATGCTTAAAAGTCTGTCCGAATCATGTTAGCAATTGCCACATTTTATGAAATCTGGCAAATGGATGTCAAAACTGCATTCTTTAATGGATTTATTAAAGAAGAGTTGTATATGATGCAACCGAAGGTTTTGTCAATCCTAAAGGAGCTAACAAAATGTGCAAGCTCCAATGATCCATCTATGGACTGGTGCAAGCATCTCGGAGTTGGAATAAACGCTTTGATAGTGTGATCAAAGCATATGGTTTTATACAGACTTTTGGAGAAGCCTGTATTTACAAGAAAGTGAGTGGGAGCACTACAAACATTTCGACAAGTATATGTGAATGACATATTGTTGATCGGAAATAATGTAGAATTATTCTCGCAAAGCATAAAGGAGTATTTGAAAGGAGTTTTTCAAAGAAGGACCTCGGTGAAGCTGCGTACAAATTGAGCATCAAGATCTATTGAGATAGATCAAAACGCTTGATAAGTTTTTTCAATAAGTACATACCTTGTCAAGATTTTGAAGTAGTTCAAAATGGAACAGTCAAAGAAAAGTTCTTGCCTGTGTTGCAAAGGTGTGAAATTGAGTAAGACTCAAATCCCACCACAAAGAGAAAATAGAAAAGAGAATGAAAGTCATTCCCTATGCCTCACCATAGGTTCTATAAAGTATGCTATGCTATGTACCGACCTATTGTATACCTTGCTCTGAATTTGGCAAGGAGTACAATAGTGATCTAGGAGTAGATCATCGGACATTGGTCAAGAACATCCTTAGTGAGGACTAAGGAAATATTTCTCGATTATGGAGGTGATAAAAGAGCCCGTCGTAAAGAGTTACATCGATGCAAGCTTTTACACTGATCCGATGACTCTAAGTCTCAATCTGGATACATATTGTAAGTGGGAGCAATTAGCTAGAGTAGCTCCATGCGAGCATTGTAGACATAGAATATTTGCAAAATACATACGGCTGTGAATGTGATGACCCATTGACTAAGCTTCTCTCACGAGCAAAACATGATCATACCTTAGTACTCTTTGGGTGTTAATCACATAGCGATGTGAACTAGATTATTGACTCTAGTAAACCCTTTGGGTGTTGGTCACATGACGATGTGAACTATGGGTGTTAATCACATACAGATGTGAATATTAGTGTTGAATCACATGATGATGTGAACTAGATTATTGACTCTAGTGCAAGTGCGAGACTGAAGGAAATATGCCCTAGAGGAAATAATAAAGTTATTATTTATTTCCTTATTTCATGATAAATGTTTATTATCCATGCTAGAATTGTATTAACCGGAAACATGATACATGTGTGAATACATAGACAAACATATAGTCACTAGTATGCCTCTACTTGACTAGCTCATTAATCAAAGATGGTTATGTTTCCTAACCATAGACATGTGCTGTTATTTGATTAATGGGATCACATCATTAGGAGAATGATGTGATTGACATGACCCATTCCGTTAGCCTAGCACTTGATCGCTTAGTATATTGCTATTGCTTTCTTCTTGACTTATACATGTTCCTGTAACTATGAGATTATGCAACTCCGCTTACGGAGGAACACTTTGGTACTACCAAACGTCACAACGAATCGGGTGATTATAAAGGAGTACTACAGTGTCTCCAAAGGTACTTGTTGGGTTCACTACTGGAATCAGCTACTTTGCCATCTGCCAGATCTTTGCCGTCTGCTAGCGGACGGCAAATAAGCTCTTGCCATCACTACCCAAAAGCGGATTTGCAAAGAACCGGCCGATGGCAAAGACCAAGGTTACCATCAGCCAGTTCTTTGCCGTCGCTCATGACGGCAAAAGATTCGCTGTCGTCTGCTAGCGGACGGCAAAGAGGAGGGCCCCACCGACGAAAAAAAAAAAAAAACCAACGGGGCCCTCTTTGCCGTCCGCTAGCGGACGGCAAAAAGCAAGAAGGCGGACGGCAAGGGTGGCGGACGACGAAGAGGGAGGGCCCCACGTAACGTTAACGGCGCCCCCCCTCTCTCTTTCTCTCCCCTCTCGCCAGCCCTCGCACCACCCCCGCCGCTTGCGCCCAGCCCCCCCGCCCGTCGCCCCACCACCCCGCCACCCCGCCGCTGCCCTTGCCGCCACCGCTCGGCGCCGCCACCTGGCGCCCGGCACCTCAGCGCCCGCCGCCCGGCGGCGAACCAGCGCCCGCCGCCCAGCCGCCCGCCCCCCCTCCGCCGCCCAGCGGCCGCCCTCCTCCACCCTCCCGCCCCCGCGCCCCCACTGCCCCTCCCCCCCCACCGCCGTCTGGCGCGCCACGCCCGGCGCCCAAGCACCTCAGCGCCCGCCGCCCGGCGGGCCAGCGCGCCGCCCAGGCCGCCCGCCCTCCTCCTCCGCCGCCCTAGGCCGCACCGCCTCCTCCACCCTCGCTGCAGTGAGTATTTTCTTCCTTTTTTTTTTCCTTTTTTCTGTTTTTTAGTTTTAGGTTTATGTTTAGTTTTAGGTTTATAGGTTTAGGTTTAGTTTAGTATTAGGTTTATAGGTTTAGTTTTAGTTTAGTATTAGGTTTAGATTTAGTTTAGTATAAGAAGAAGAAAAGAGAGGAGAGGAGGAGAAGAAGAAGAGGAAAAAGGAAAGGAGGAAGAAGAAGAAGAAGAAGAAGAAGAAGAAGAAGAAGAAGAAGAAGAAGAAGAAGAAGAATGAAAAAAAGGAAGAAAAGGAAAAGGAGGAAGAAGAAGAAAAGGAAAAAAAGGAAGAAAAGGAAAAGGAAGAAGAAGAAGAAGACACCCCGACCCCGAGACCCCCCGACCCGACCCCGACCCCCGACCCCGACACCCCGACCCGACACCCCGACCCGACACCCCACCCCCCCCGACCCGACCCGACACCCCGACCCCGACCCGACACCCCGACCCCCCGACCCGACCCGACCCGACCCGACCCGACACGGACCCGCACCAGGCACCCCGAGACCACGACACCTCGACCCGAGACCCCACCCGACCCCGAGACCCCGACCCGACACTCCCGACCCGACCACTTCCCCCGACCCCTAACACTTGACCCCGACACCCCTCACCCCGACCCGACCCTGACACCCCGACCCCCAAGGCTGACCCGACACCCCGACCCCCGAGCTGACCTAACACCCGACCCAGAGCCTGACCCGACACCACAGACGCCGACACCACACCCGACCCGAAACAACACCCCGACACCGACACGGCACTACCCGACATCGACACGACACCCCGACCCCCGACCACAAAAACAGCACCCGACCCGACGACAGACACCCCGACACCGACAGACACCCGACCACCGACACCTCCCGAAAAGGTGTTCTTTGGCCTTCCAGAGGCCGACGGGTCATATATTTGTGAATTATTAGTTAGGTCATATATTTTTCGATTTTGCTATGAAAACATCATATATAATTGTGTTGATCGTGTAGTTTTAATTGTGCAGTTGTTTCATCGCTGCGAGGTTTGGTGTTCACGACCTCGCCGTCGCGCTTGACGAGCTCTCGCCTTCGCTCGTGGGTGAGCACAAATGACAACTCCTCCTCCCCATTAATTATTTGATCTATTCCGATGAAACTTGATAGCTAGCTATATATGTGTCTTGAATCATCAAGATCGTAACCAATATGTGTCTCCCGCTCGAAAGCGTCATAGTTATAAATATGCATGCATTTGCATATTTATAACCTTGATTCTTTCAATTGTCCAACGCTATCCATGGATAGCCCGGTATGTAGATTGGGTTCGTTTTCCCATATGCTTTGCTCGATCCGACGCATATATTTTCGCCGCTGCCTCCCTGTTGTTCTCCGGTACACATCCTCTCTGCTTATTGCGTAGACGTGTATCGAGAGAACGGCGGGAGGTGCTGCCAAATTTTAACGGATCCGGAGCATAGCATGGGAAAATGAACCCAATCTACACATACACGGTGGGATTAGGACCTATCATTACCTATTAGAGTGTAGGTTGCATGGACGTAATAAAATTGACAAAGTAGATCAACTGATGAATATATACATGGTGAATTACATATATAATTGTTGTGTGTCCAAGAGCTCGAAAGTCAAGATGAGTGACCGTGCTTGGATGTATACCGGTCACACCGTCGAACAAATGGAGCGCTGAATGGTTCACAAAAACTAAGGGTTTGTGCAAGCCGCATTTGCAAATGGCCAAAAGAAAACCTGGTGCCCTGTTTCCGGTGCGGCAATTGGGAAAAGAAGACAGAGGCTGAAATGGGCAAACACCGCAGAAGAGTGGTTTTACGCCCGATTATATGGTGTGGACATTTCATGGTGAGTCTGCCCAACATGACCGAGCTGAGGTGGATCGTCGTCGCACCGACGAGCATGGTACCGGATGGAAAACATGGTGCAAGGCTATGATGATGCTCGGATTCGGACGAGGAGATGGAGGAATCTGCAAAGGCCTTCAATGAAATGTTGAGTCTTCAAACGTCCGCTCCACGAGCACACCGAGCTTTGTCGGTTGGATGTCATCTCACAAGTAATGGCTCAAGGCTCAGTTCAACTTGGGCAGAGAATGCTATGACGCAATTATGACAAGATTTGGACGCTTTCTACCCAAAGGCCATGTAATGCCCGCAAACCTGTACCAGTCGGACAAAATCCTCCGTGCCTCAAGATGCCCTATGAGAAGATACATGCACGTGAGAAAGGATGTGCCTTATTTAGGCTTGACTATGCGGACTTGAACTATTGTCCCATTTGCAAGTCTTCCGGTATATTGTGGTAGACAACGGTATGGGTGAGAAGACATGCACCAAAATCCCGTTAGTGTTCTTCGTATATGCCAATCGTATCAAGACTTCAACGTCTTTTCATGGTCGAAGAGACGGCCGCACAGATGACATGGCACAAAACAGGCAAAAGAACCGAACTAGATGCGGATGGGAATCGATGATGGTACACACATCGATGGTGTTGCGTGGAAAAAGTTTGATGAATTACATGTTGACAAAGCGGCAGATCCGAGGCATCCTCGAGTCGGCATCAAGACGGATGGGTTCATGTGTGTTTGGTATGACGGCAGCCCAATACGCTTGTTGGCCCGTGATTTGTCTTTCCACTCAATCTCCCCGGACAGATTATGCAAAGAAAGAACATTTTCCGACGTTGATAATTCCAGACCCAACTATCGGGCAAAATATGAATGTGTACATGCAGCCGCTTAAGGACGAATTGCAAGAAGCACGATAATGGGTTCAAGACATACGACGCCTTTAGCAAACGGAACTTCATAATGCGTGTCCGGTACATGTACTCGACGATGACTTGCCGGGCGATATCGCTATTCGTTGGCTGGTGTGTGCATGGAAGGTTCCGTGCCCCACATGCAAGGGAGCTCTTGAGTTTCGTTGGCTTCGGGCGGTCGCAATTTTTCTTGCTTCGACATGCATAGACAGTTCCTGGATCCTCGCCATAAGTTCAGAAAGACAAGAAGAACTTCATCGGGGGTAGAGTTGTCAAAACTCGCACCACCTGCATTGACAGCCAATGCACTGGATCGGTTAAACGCCTCTCGAGCCGGATCCACAACGTCCGTGGTACTTCAAGGGGTATAATACTAAGCACGCGTGGACTCACAAAACATGCTTATGGGATCTGCCTTACTTCAAAGACCTCCTTTGCCCACACAACATCGACGTGATGCAAACAACTTTACCAACATCTCCTCCCACAACAAGCTCGTGAGATATAGAGATGAGGGGAAGGCGAGGAAAGGGAGGACTTTAACCCAGCCGTGGTCCCATTGATCCAGAGCTGTTGATGATATCTCGTATGGCGGGAGGTCCCATGGCTCCATAGCCATTGGAGATGGACTTATCCGTTGTCCTAGCACTCTCTCGGAGATCAAGGCGCGCCAATCGAGCTCCGCTCCCGAGATAAGGCCTCGTGAACGGCCGTGGCAACTCGCCATCAAGGTTAGTGATACATACTCGCTTATCTTTCTCCATTACATTGTGTGCGCTTCCATCAATGATTACAAATGGTCATGTGAGTGGTGTTGCAGGCTGCTATACAGAGTGAGAGAGATAGAACGGAGAAACTTCAAGCGGAGGCGGCGGAGAGGCAGCGGGAGTTGGAGGAGAGGACGACAAAGATGATGGAGGAGGAGAGGGCACGGAATGACATGCGAGCAAGGGCCATGTACGAGCTCCTTGTGGTAAGTTTCTTCTGCAGATTATCCAAAACATTCATGTAGTGTTTGTCTCATTACTAACTAGTATGACTGAGTCGTCAAAACCAAATGTGCGATCGTGTGCGCGAGAAGACAGGTCGACCGCTCCGCCGATGCCGTGATTGCTCCTGGGACCACGGTGAGTTTTATTTGAATGGACATTACTTGCTAGTCTTAACATTTGAGTGTCATCATGCTAACAAGACATTGGAAATGATCTTTGGTGCAGCGTAACTCCAGACAAGCATCGCACGATCCTTCTCCAGCTACCGACACGAGCCACCCCGCTCCTACACCTCCTGGATCTTGGTAAGTTTATCTAGTGTTTTGCTTAACACATGCATAAAGACCTAGACTTAGCTTTATTTCCTCCAATGCTTACCATAATGACCTAGACTTAGCTTCTTCTCCTCCAAAATGACTTAATAAGCTTACTGACCTCCAAAACCATCCATTTTACCTAAGTTAGCTCTAAAACGATATGTACTTAGCTTACTTATGTCAAAATTGCATAATTAGCTTAGTTAGCTCATAGGCGATCCATTTTACCTAAGTTAGCTCTAAAATGACCCATTTTACCTAGGTTAGCTTATAAATGATCCATTCATCCAAGTTAGCTCAAAATGACCCATTTCACCTAAATTAGCTCTTAAATGATCCATTTCACCAAGTTAGCTAAAAAACGATCCATTTCACCTAAATTAGCTCTTAAATGATCCATTTCACCTAAGTTAGCTCAAAAAGATCCATTTCAACTAAATTAGCTCATAAATGATCCATTTCACCTAAGTTAGCTCAAAACGATCCATTTCAACTAAGTTAGCTCATAAAGATCCATTTCAACTAAATTAGCTCATAAATGATCCATTTCAACTAAGTTAGCTCATAAATGATCCATTTCACCTTAGCTAGCTCATAAACGACCCATTTCAACTTAGTTAGCTCATAAATGATCCATTTCACCTTAGCTAGCTCATAAACGACCCATTTCAACTTAGTTAGCTCATATATGATCCATTTCACGTAAGTTAGCTCATAAATGGCATACTCTTCTTGTTCTAGTCTTCTTCTTGTTCTACTCTTCTTGTTCTAGTCTTCTTCTTGTTCTACTCTTCTTGTTCTAACTTTCTTATTTTTCATTTTGCAGATTTCATTCACTTGACGAAAGCTTGCATAGATGGAGTGCTCCTTATCCCTTTCTCTGTTTCTTTTGTATCGTTGAACTATGCATGTATCGTTGGATGAAACTATTGTAATATATATGGTTGGATGCCTCTATGTTGAACTTGTTATGTATGATGGAACTATGCATGTCATATATATGTTTGGATGATGAAGTTATGTGTTGGATATCTTATATGTTTTCTCTGTAATGGCCTTTTGAAATATATCTATATATGTCATATATAATTGTGATGAAAATTGTTGGATTTAATAAAAAGCAGATAAAGAGCCAATATGCGGGCTCTTTGCCGTCTACCACCGACGGTAACGAGCTCTTTGTCATCCACCGCGGACGGCAAAGAAGACACGTGGCATCTAGTCGTGCTTCTGGAAGTCTGACCCATTTGGTCGATTTGCCATCGATGGCGAGCGGCAAAGAACCTGCACTTTGCCATCGATGGCGACGGCAAAGAACCTGCACTTTGCCATCGATGGCGGACGGCAAAGACACTAGAAATTTTGCCGTCGCGGCGACGGCAAAGGCCTGCCGTTAGACACTTAACGGATCGACGGCGCAATTATTACCGTCCGCTCTCTTTGCCGTCCGTCGCGGACGGCAAAACCCTTGCCGTCGGCCGCCAGAAGCGGACGGCAAAGTAGCTGTTCTATCGTAGCCTACTTTGCGGAGCTCGTTGCCGTCATGGTGACGGCAAAGGATTTTGCCGTCCGCCATTCGTGCCTTTGCCGTCCGCCATGGCAGACGGCAAAGTAGCTAATTCCTGTAGTGGTTGGCGTATTTCGAGATTAGGTTTTGTCACTCCGATTGTCGGAGAGGTATCTGTGGGCCTTCTCGGTAATACACATCACATAAGCCTTGCAAGCATTGCAACTAATGAGTTAGTTGTGAGATGATGTATTACGAACGAGTAAAGAGACTTACGTAACGAGATTGAACTAGGTATTGGATACCGACGATCGAATCTCGGGTAAGTAACATACCGATGACAAAGGGAACAACGATGTCGTTATGCGGTTTGACCGATAAAGATCTTCGTAGAATATGTAGGAACCAATATGGGCATCCAGGTTCCGCTATTGGTTATTGACCGAGAATAGTTCTAGGTCATGTCTACATAGTTCTCGAACCCGTAGGGTCCGCACGCTTAACGCTTGATGCTTCATTATGAGTTTATAAGTTTGATGTACCAAGGTTGTTGAGTCCCGGATGTGATCACGGACATGACGAGGAGTCTCAAATGGTCGAGACATAAATATTGATATATTGGAAGCCTATGTTTGGACTTGAAAAGGTTCCGGATGAAAACAGGAAGTTACGGAACACCGGGGTTACGGAACCCCGGGGTCAATGGGCCTTGATGGGCCATAGGGAGAAGAGGAAGGGCTGGCGGGGCAGGCAGCGCCCTCCCCTCTAGTCCGAATAGGACAAGGAGAGGGGGGGGCGCCCTTCCCTCTTCCCCTCCCCAATCCTAGTCCAACTAGGAAGGGGGAGTCCTACTCCCGTGGGAGTAGGACTCCTCCAGCGCCCTAGGGCTGGCCGCACCCCTTGCTCCTTTATATACGGGGCAGGGGGCACCCTGAAGACACAAGTTGATCTACGGATCGTTCCTTAGCCGTGTGCGGTGCCCCTCCACCATATTCCACTTCGTCATATCGTCATGGAGCTTAGGCGAAGCCTGCGTCCGGTGAAGTCATATCATCGCGAGCTTAAGCGAAGCCCTGCGTCGGTGGAGCATCATCATCGCTCCACGCCGTCGTCTTGACGGAACTCATCCCGACGCTTTCTGGATCGGAGCCCGGGATCATCATCGAGCTGAACGTGTGCGTAACTCGGAGGTGCCGTATGTTCGGTACTTGGATCGGTCGGATCGTGAAGACGTCGACTACATCAACCGCGTTGTTATAACGCTTCGCTTTCGGTCTCACGAGGGTACGTGGACGACACTCTCCCTCTCGTTGCTATGCCATCACCATGGTCTTGCGTATGCGTAGGAATTTTTTGAAATTACTCGTTCCCCAACAGCTTCCTTATGCTTTGCTGCCGAGTCACCCCAAATCTGGAACCACCATGGTTCTACTTGTCAGATACTTCTCCACCGATGAGCCGCCTCTGCGCTTTTCGCGCTCTGCGCTTTGAGTCCAACCATCATTGGCGGATAAACCGATCTATTGTTGAACGTCTCCGCTCAACCCCACCATCAAGAAGATTAAAGCTCTTACGGGAAACGGTTTAAACGGCATTGACTTGGTCCGGTGCAGGTCACTTATGATACTCCCATTAAGCCGCCGCTCCAGCTTAATGTGCACTTATATAGGCGAACAGAGCGACCCAATGCGCCACAGTTCCGATGACTTACCAGATGACGTAGCAGACGCTACAATTCAGTCACTGCTGAAGGAGGGTACCGTTATCAACAACACCTTCGGGTTACTTCCCTTCTGCAAAAAGAACCCGGCTCCTGCAGTAAGCTACTAATCTTAATAAGTATTCTTTAATATGTTTTACCTCCTTGTACTTATAATTCCTTATCTTTCCCACAGGCCAGTGATGACTTCTAGAAAGTCAAATATGACCACGAGGCCGCCCAACAAGCCAGAGCGGCCAAGAAAAATGAAAGGAAAAGCACCAAGACGGGGACTTCAAAAAAGAAGAAACCCAGCGCCTCTGAATTACTCAAATTGGATGACACTTATTCAGATGAGGAAGAGGTAATCTCTTATTCTCTTTAACTCCTTTGTTATTATTTTATTGATATTTCCGCCTTTCAGGAAGACACTGGAAACAACAAGCTCATGGCGAAGAGGTAACTATAATTTCCTCCGACTCAGAGCCTTTGCCAAAGCACAAAACCCGGCGGGTGACCCGGAAAGTAAGATTTTCACATCCCTTAGCTTATCAAGATCCTCAATTTCTTTTGAAGCAACAACAGCTTGAGAACCGGAGGCAAACCCGGACAAGCAAGGATGTAGAGCTTTCTTCCGGCTTACCTGACGTAAGCAGGAAGCGTCGAACTGAGGTCATCTCCGCTTTGTGTTCTGTTTATCCTTTGGCGGGTTTCGTCAGCCTTTCAATTCATCTGACTCCAACTATCAGGATATCTCTCCTTCTTCTGGCGAGTCTATGCAATCCAACATGCCGGCTTTCAAGACTGCCCCTGGGTAACATACCTTTGTTGTCCTCATGCTTTGCCTTACTCATATTTTGTACTCATCCCTTTGTTTTATTCACAGTGTGCAGGCGAAGCCCAGTAAGAGAGCCAAGAAGAATAAGCCGATTGAAGACCCGGTAGCAACGGAGCCGGAACCCGGAACCACTGCCCCTGATGCTTCTACTCATCAGCCTCCTCCTGAGCCGACCCATGAAATTCTGACACCATCTTCTGACCCGCCTCAAGAAAACACTGTTGATAACTCCGATAAACCGGAAATTCCTAGCCTGGTCCGGACGGCTGAACCGGAAGTTGAATTCTTGAAGAGCCAGTATGGTGAGCCGGGGCGGCCTACTGTCCTTGCCAGGTGCACTGCTAAGGAAGAACTTGTCAAAAGCCGGAAGACCAAACAGGACATCGCTGATTATGCCCACTTAAGCATTGGCGATATAGTCTCAGGCTATCTAAATCAAGTGCATAACAGCCGCGACCTGGAAATTGACATGGTGAAACAGATACAACATAAATCTGAGGTATAACTTATATCATTTCTCCTGAATCTTACTTACTGTACCAGCCCCCAAGTCTACTGCTTATATGTAATTATGTCGTAGACTTAGATACCGGCTTACTGTTAGCTCACCCGGCTTACAAGAATGCATACTGAACCCGGCTGTAATATAGCAACTCTTTAAAGAAGCGATACACATTAGCCCCCAAGTGTCAAGTATTTTTACTTGTGAAGTACTTGAGACTTTAATATGCATAATCTGACATTTATAAAGTAAAATTTTCTTCAGCATACATTAGCCCCCAAGTGTCAAGGGTCTTTACTTGTAAAGTGCTTGAGACATGAATAATAACTTACCATAACCTTACCATAACCCGGCGTGTTGCAGGTCTCCACCAGTCAATTCGAATTGCAGATTGCTGATCTGAAGACCCGGCTGGCGGCCCAATAGCTTGAGATTCAAAAAGCCGACTCCAAATTCGCCTTCAGCATCTCTAAGCAAGAAAAGTTGAAGAAGGAATTTGACGCGGAGAAGCAGGCCTGGGCGGATGAAAATTCTTCACTTGTGACCCAGGCCGAGACAGCAGAAGTAGCTCTTGCTGAAGCAATTGCCGAATTGTCCGGCTTAAAAAACCAGATATCCCAAATGGTCTCAGCAATTTTTGGTAAGTGACTATGTGTAACTTTTGAACATCACCATGATTCATTTGATAACTGTTTCAGATATAATCTCCGGCTTAACCTTATATGCATAAACGCAGGTCCTGTGAGTACCAACCGAAGCAGAATATGTTGATCAAGCTTAAGGCGGTGTACACTCTAGTGGAACAGCTGTACACCGGGTCACAACGTGCCTTGGCCATTGTGGCTTTATCAAATGATACTCCTTATCTCCTGCAGGATGTACTCAAACGGCTTGCTGTGTTACCTCAGCGGATTCAGGAGTGAAGGCGAGCATCTGGTAGAGCTGGGGCCATAGCCGCCTTAAGCCGGGCCAAAGCATTGGCTCCAGAGCTAGACTTAAGCGATGCTGCTCTTGGATACCCCAGCTTAAAGGAGGACGGCTCTGCATTCACCAATCGACTTCACCACCTGTGAGAGTCGTACGTCCTGTGGCCACCATCATTGGCAACGATATTGATCTTACAAAGTACCAGCCGGGTTATGACCACGAGAACCGGATGATTCCAACTCCGCATTATGATGATGTCAGCCTGATCCCTCCAACTCGTAAGCATACCTTTGCTCCTGAAGTTGACCCGGCCAGTTTAATAGATGATGAAGCTGAATTTGAAGCCTTAAGCGGCATTGACTGGACCTCGTCAACCTTCCAAGACAAAGCAGCATACAAAGAGGCGGAGAAGGATAACCCGGAGTCGTCAAGTCCACCAAAGGAGTAATCCGCCTGGCACTTAAGTCTTTTGAAGAAAACAATACTTCATTATTCAGACTCGGGGAGTCTTGTAATAGGGTAGAAAAACTTCTTAACTCTGTCATGCCTTCGCGCATGTTTTGCGGTGCTTAACAATGTCTCAAGCCGCTATCAATGTGTACTGCCGGCTTGCTTGAATCATCCAAAAGCTTTTTGCTTTACCCTGTGTATAAAACAAAAAACTTCCTTTGGCATCTCACCACATCCGGGGTCATGTAAGATAACGTTAATCCGGAGTAGAAACCAAAACATCATAAGTATCACCGGTTTAATGCGTACCTTACCACTTGATCCCAAAAAGCGCATAGTTATACTTAACTTCAAAATTGGCACATATAATGTTTACGGCCCTTAATATTATTTACTCTTATAGAATAAAGTAAACCTGATTTTCAAAGGCCTCTGATTCGAATACGATCAGTAGAACCGTTCCAGAGGGGTTAAGCTAAGATTCGGATACGATCATATAGCCCCTAATGGCTTTGGCGATGCCGATCAAATGGGTATCGATAGCTATGTTCTCTTTGGTTGAATCGACCTATGTTTGAACAGAAGCCCCAAGTGACCATGAGAGTTGTTTAATGACGCTGATTCGAATACGATCCACGTCATACCCAAAGAGGTTAAGCTATGATTCAAATATGATCAAGAAGCCCCCAAGTGGGTTCGGCAGTGTGCCAATCAATTGGGTATCGACAGCTATGTTCTCTTTGGTTCGAATACGACCTATGTTTGAACAGGAAGCCCCCAAATGACCATGGCTTGATTCAGATATGATCATAAGCTGGACCAAAGGGAAAACCAGATTCAGATATGATCCGCTCCCTGTTAGTCGTTTCCATCACCTGGTAAAGAAGACACATAACCCTTGTAGGATGGAAAAGAAAGAGGTCCTGCTTTATTGCTTTATATAGTATATACATTACTAAAAAAGAAAAGATAAATATACTCTGAAAGCCAGCGGCTTAAGTATAGTAGGGCCGGAGATGCGCTATGTTCCACGGCCGATGGGTCTCTTCCTCCGACTTACGTGAGTCTTTGTGCTCTCGAACATCAATGAGGTAATATGACCCGTTGTTGAGATTTTTGCTGACCACGAAAGGTCCTTCCCAAGGAGGGGACAGCTTGTGCATATCAATTTGATCCTGGATGAGCCGTAGCACTAAATCGCCTTCCTGGAAAGTTCTGCTTCTAACCCGGCAGCTGTGATAACGGCGCAGGTCTTGCTGGTAAATCGCCGAGCGGGCTATGGCCAAGTCTCGCTCTTCATCCAACAAGTCAAGTGCATCCTGACGAGCTTTTTCGTTATCAGTCTCAACGTAAGCCGCCACCCGGGGTGAATCATGCCAGATGTCACTTGGCAGAACCGCCTCTGCCCCGTACACCATGAAGAAAGGTGTATAGCCAGTAGATCTGTTAGGCGTTGTGTTGATGCTCCATAGCACAGAGGGTAACTCCTCCACCCAACAACCTAGAGTTCGCTGTAAAGGAACTAAGAGCCGGGGTTTGATACCTTTCAAGATCTCTTGATTAGCTCGTTCTGCTTGACCATTAGATTGGGGGTGAGCAACGGCCGAAACATCAAGCCGGATGTGCTCTTGTTGACAGAACTCTTCCATGGCACCCTTGGAGAGATTAGTACCATTATCAGTGATAATCTTGTCGGAAAACCAAAATGAAAGATCACCTTTTGATGAACTGAACCGCCGTGGCTGCATCACACTTCTTGACCGTAGCTCGCTTCAACCCACTTGGTGAATTTATCCACTGCCACCAACAGATGTGTCTTCTTATCCTTAGACCTTTTGAAAGGTCCAACCATATCAAGCCCCCAGACTGCAAACGGCCAAGTAACCGGAATCATCCTCAACTCTTGAGCCGGTACATGAGCTCGTCTTGAGAATTTTTGACATCCGTCACATTTGCTGACCAGATCCTTCGCATCAGCATGAGCCGTCAGCCAATAAAAACCGTGACGAAAAGCCTTGGCTACTAGAGACTTTGAACCGGCATGATGACCGCAATCACCTTCATGAATCTCACGAAGTATCTCCTGACCCTCCGTAGGTGATACACAACGCTGAAACGCCCCAGTGACGCTGCGGTGATGCAACTCGCCATTAACAATCGTCATGGATTTGGACCGCCTGACGATTTGTCTTGCCAAGGTCTCATCCTCAGGCAACTCTCCCTGGGTCATATAGGCCAAGTATGGGACCGTCCAGTCCGGGATGGCATGGAGAGCCGCCACCAGCTGCGCCTCTGGGTCTGGCACTGCAAGCTCTTCCTCTGTAGGCACTCTGATAGAAGGGTTATGCAAAATGTCAAGAAAAGTATTAGGCGGCACCGGCTTACGCTGAGACCCCAGCCGGCTTAAAGCATCAGCCGCCTCATTCTTCCTTCGATCAATGTGCTCTACTTGATAACCTTTGAAGTGCCCAGCCACGGCATCAACCTCACGATGATAAGCCGCCATGAGGGGATCCTTAGAATCCCACGTGCCTGACACCTGTTGAGCGACGAGGTCTGAATCGCCCAAGCATCTTACCCGGCTCAAATTCATCTCTTTGGCTATCCGGAGGCCATGGAGTAAAGCCTCATATTCAGCTGCATTGTTAGTACAGGGAAACATAAGCCGGAGCACATAACAAAATTTGTCACCTCGGGGGGAAGTTAAAACGACTCCAGCCCCCGAGCCTTCCAACTGCCTGGACCCATCAAAGTGAATAGTTCAATACGTGTTATCCGACTTCTCCTCTGGTGCCTACAACTCCGTCCAATCATTGATAAAGTCCACTAGGGCTTGAGACTTGATAGCTGTGCGCGGCATATACCTCAAACCGTGAGGCCCAAGCTCAATGGCCCACTTGGCAACTCGTCCTGTGGATTCCTTGTTCTGAATGATGTCTCCCAAGGGGGCTGAACTTACCACAGTTATAGGATGACCCAGGAAGTACTGCTTTAGCTTCCGGCTCGCCATGAACACCCCATAAACCAGTTTACGCCAAAGTCGGATACCTTTTCTTGGACTCTATGAGCACCTCATCGATGTAATAAACCGCCTCTCGAACCGGATGCTCCTTGCCGCCTCCTTACGCTCCACCACAATTGCCACACTAACAAAGACGTGAGTTAGCAGACAACATACAATAGCAATGGCTCTTTATCAATCGGAGCTGCGAGAACCGGCGGCTCAGCCAATTGTCTCTTTAAACCTTCAAAAGCAGCATCAAGAGCCTCCTCCTGCATAAAGGTGTCCACTTTCTTCATCATCGATACAACGGTAAAGCCTTCTCCCTAGCCGGCTTATGAATCGGCTTAAAGCAACAACGCGACCCTTGATCGCTGAACATCGTTGATGCACACCGTTTAGCCAGAGAGGTAATTGCCTTGATCTTCTCCGGTTAGCTTCAATGCCCTGCTTGAGACCAAGAATCCCAAAAGTTTGCTGCAGTACACCAAATACACACTTGTCCGGGTTAAGCATCATCTTGTAGACCCGAGATTGTCAAAGGTTTCCTTTAAATCGGAGATCAAGGTTTCCTTCTCTCTGACTTCACCACAATGTCATCCACATAAGCATGAACATTGCGCCTAATCTGATTGTGGAGACAATTACACACACCGCGATAAATCGCCTGGCACTCTTGAGCCCAAACGGCATAGACACATAGCGAAGGCTCCAAATGGAGTAATGAAAGCCGTCTTCTCCTGGTCCTTAACTGCCATCTTGATCTGATGATAACCAGAGTAAGCATCCAAAAAACTCAACCGTTCGCAGCCCGCTATGGCATCGATGATTTGATCAATGCGGGGTAGAGCAAAGGGATCGGTCGGACAAGCTTTATTTAGGTCCGTGTAGTCCACACACATCTGCCAGGTGCCGTTCTTATTGAGCACAAGCACCGGGTTAGCCAACCACTCTGGGTGAAAAACTTCCACAATGAACCCGGCCGCTAAGAGCCGGGCGACCTCCTCCCCTATAGCCTTTCGCCTTTCCTCATTGAATCGCCGGAGAAACTGCCTGACCGGCTTATACTTTGGATCAATATTAAGAGTGTGCTCAGCGAGTTCTCTCGGGACACCCGACATGTCAGAAGGTTTCCGTGCAAAGATGTCCCGATTCTCACGGATGAACTCGATGAGCGCGCTTTCCTATTTGGGATCCAAATTGGTACTGATGCTGAACTTCTTTGAAGAGTCGCCTGGAGTGAAGTCCACCAATATTGTCTCGGCGGCCGACTTAAATTTCAATGCCGAGTCTTGCTCTGTGGTTGGCTTCTTCAAAGAGGTCATATCTGCCGGGTCAACATTAGTTTGATAAAACTTCAGCTCCTCTTCAGCACAAACGGATTCGGCATAAGCCGCATCACCTTCCTCGCATTCTAAGGCCACCTTTTGGCTCCCATGCACAGTGATGGTGCCCTTGTAACCCGGCATCTTGAGCTGCAGATAAACATAACACGACCGTGCCATAAACTTGGCATAAGCCGGCCGTCCAAACAGAGCGTGATACGGGCTCCTGATCTTGACTACCTCAAAGGTCAGCTTCTCAGCCCTGGAATCATATTCATCTCCAAAAGCCACTTCCAGCTCGATCTTTCCAACGGGATATGCCGACTTACCAGGTACCACCCCATGGAAAATAGTGTTAGACGTCCTCAAGTCTTTATTAGTCAGCCCCATGCGGCGAAAGGTCCCATAATAGAGAATATTGATGCTGCTTCCGCCGTCCATGAGCACCTTAGTGAATTTATATCCACCAACCTGAGGGGCCACCACCAAGGCCAACTGACCCGGGTTATCCACCCAGAGGGGGTGATCTTACCTACTCCAAATGATAGGCTGCTCTGACCACCTCAGATAATGGGGAACCGCCGGTTCAACCGAATTCACAGCCCTTTTATGAACCTTCTGGTCACGTTTACACAAGTTAGTGGTAAACACATGGTATTGCCCACCGTTTAACTATTTTGGATGGCTCGATAACTTTGATCGCTGCTGCTGTCCTCCTTGACCGGACTGCTGCTGATTATAGCCACCTTGACCACCTTGAAAACCGGAACTTGAGCCGCCACCCGGGCCATGGAAACCACCTGCTCCTGAACCGCCGCCTGATCCGTGATTGCCATCAAACGTGTTTGAATTCTTAAAAGCCTTCATGATCGCGCAGTCCTTCCATAAGTGGGTGGCAGGATTTTCCCGAGTACCGTGTCTTGGATAAGGCTCATTCAGAAGCTGCTCAAGAGATGGACCTGAGCCACCAGATCGAGGAGGTACTCTCCCCTTATGCTTCTTGTTATTACCTTGGGCATTAGCATTGGCCACAAACGCTGGGTTACCGTCCGGCTTACGCTTGTTGCCACCTTGATTTTACGGCGCTTGCTGCTGACCCTTTCCGTTGACGTTCTTCTTTCCCTTCCCTGTCTTTTCCTCCTCAGACACGGGATCATCAATAGTATCAGAATCGACATATTTAACCAAAGCCGCCATCAGCGTACCCATGTCATTGCAATCACGCTTAAGGCTCCCCAACTTCTGCTTCAGCGGCACAAAACGACAATTCTGATGGAGCATAAGTACCGCAGAGCCGGCATCCATCTTATCAGATGAATGTATTATTTCCTTGACCCAGCGCACCCAATGAGTTGTGGACTCACCCTCCTCCTGCTTACAATTGGTCAAGTCCACAATGGACATAGATTGCTTGCAAGTATCCTTAAAGTTCTGGATAAACCGGGCCTTTAACTCGGCCCATGAACTGATGGAATTGGGAGGCAAGCTTTTTAACCAAGTTCGGGCCATTCCATCCAACATCATGGTGAAATACTTAGCCATTGCCGCGTCGCTGACTTCTAATAATTCCATGGCCATCTCGTAACTTTCAATCCACGCTCCCGGTTGTAAGTCGGCCGTGTAATTCGGCACCTTTCGAGGACCCTTGAAATCCTTGGGCAGACGCACATCTCGTAGAGCCGGCACCAGACAAGGGACACCGCCGGTTCTAGTGGCCACCCCTGCTCCAACAGAAGTCATTGGATACTCTGGGAAACCATCATATGCCGTCTGCTGAGCCGCTAATTGAGCCGCCTGTTCATCCTCCCCGACGAATCGATCCTGCCGGGTTATAACCGCCGGGTTGGTTGCGACGCTGGCATTACTTGATAAAGCCTCGACTCCATGTGTCTGCTGTAACTCAGACTCGGGTTTGGATGAGGTGCTACCCAAGGCTGAGGAGTGGAATGAATCTTGTCCCTGCTGTAAGAATAGGTCTCCTGCTGTGCCAAGGCCGTCTGAAGAAGCTCCCTAACCCTCTGGGTTTCCACCGCCGTCGGGTCGTCACCATCCACTGGAAGAGCCGCCAGACGCGCCGATGCTGCTATCGGGTTCTCCATGGGGTTGGAAAAGTGGCCGGAGGTGTCTCAGATGTATCGGGCGGGCCATGCTCCCGTGAAGAGGTGCCGTCTCTCGAGGCTGAACCGGCCCTCCTGCTCCGGGTGTCATAAATTGATTGGCTTCAGGCGGATTGCTAGGACCAGCTCCGGGTGTCGTGAAAAGATTCCGAGGATCATAAACCGGAGGGAGACGGGACTGGGTCTTTTGATGTCTCCTTCTCATCACCTCATTGGACACATTCAGATTCATATTAAGTTGGAAAGCCTCTGACTGGAGTTGCTGCGCCCGTGCATCCAAAGCCGCCCGCTCCGCAGCTAGCCTGATGTCCTCAGCTGCCAAGGCCTCCTTGGCCAGGGCTATCTCCTCATGTACCTTTGCCACCTCTGCGTTATGCTCATCTAGATTTGCAGGAATAACCGTGGGGGTTAACAGGGCCGTCAACTTGTCCATAAGATCTATCAGTACCTGAGCCGGCGGGTTCGCGGGGCCTCCTGCCCCGGCCGCTCCAGACCCAGACGTCATTGCTGTCGCAGCCGTCGAGTTTTGGCTAGGTTGGGTACCAGCCATGAAGACTCCTGCCCAGCTTGGCGGCTCATAGCAATCTGGAACGCTAGGGTCGTCAGAACAGCCCTAGCATGCCTTCTTGGACCTGATACAGAGAATCTGTTGAGCCGGGGACGAATCACCATCTAATGGGACGGCCGTCTCTTCGCCATCTTTAGATCCTTCAAAAAGTGCCTCTCCATGAACACAGCCCACAAAGGCACGCTTTATGACAGGTTGATCTGGGCGGGTCTCGCACACTGAGCCGTCTCAACGAGGTCGGTGCAGCTGTCCGGCTCTGGGCCCGGCTCACCAATCCGGTCGATGAAGACGTGGATTCCACCAAAGGGGATCTGGTACCCGTACTCAATTGAGTCGGCCTCGGGGCCCCAGCCTTCGTTGTCGATGTAGATCTTGCCGCGACGACTCTTGTTCATCCGGCCCACTGCGTATCCTTTGAGCCCTTCGAAGCTGCCCTTCAAGAACTCAAATCCACCGTGCGCTGGCCCCATGGTGGGCGCCAACTGTCGTGGAATTGTCACGGCAGATGTCCTCTTGCAAGGACTTAATTGTGGAGCCATCGCAACTAGGAAGCTTAAAGGGGTTAATCGGGACAAAGGACACGAGAGGTTTTATACTAGTTCGGCCCCTTACGGTGAAGGTAAGGCCTACGTCTAGTTGGTTTGGTATTGCTTGAGGTTTCGATGACCAAGGAGCGAGATACGCTATGCCCGGTTCTCGACTGGTTGTTTCTTGCCCTAACCCGCCGGCCGGTCGTCCCCTTATATACACGGGTTGACGCCCTGCGGCTTACAGAGTCCCGGCCGGCTCATAAACAGCGTCCGGCTCGGTGACTAGTTAAATCTACCTTACGATACAAGTCATGCCATTATGGCGGTTTACTACAACGGGCCCTAAGTCGCCTGTGGGCCTTAGGCCCTTTGTTGAGACGCCATCTTCATGCTTGGACTTGGGCTTCTGTCTGGTAACCTCTTTACGTAACTCGGCCCCTCCTGGGCGGTTTACGCAAATAGTTATATCCCCAACACTACGGGTTCGAGAACTATGTAGACATGACCGAGACACGTCTCCGGTCAATAACCAATAGCGGAACCTGGATGCTCATATTGGCTCCCACATATTCTACGAAGATCTTTATCGGTCAGACCGCATAACAACATACATTGTTCCCTTTGTCATCGGTATGTTACTTGCCCGAGATTCGATCGTCGGTATCTCAATACCTAGTTCAATCTCGTTACCGGCAAGTCTCTTTACTCGTTCCGTAATACATCATCCCGCAACTAACTCATTAGTTGCATTGCTTGCAAGGCTTAAGTGATGTGCATTACCGAGAGGGCCCAGAGATACCTCTCCGACCAATCGGAGTGACAAATCCTAATCTCGAAATACGCCAAATCGCCAACCCAACATGTACCTTCGGAGACACCTATAGAGCACCTTTATAATCACCCAGTTACGTTGTGACGTTTGGTAGCACACAAAGTGTTCCTCTGGTAAACGGGAGTTGCATAATCTCATATTCATAGGAACATGTATAAGTCATGAAGAAAGCAATAGCAACATACTAAACGATCGAGTGCTAAGCTAACGGAATGGGTCAAGTCAATCACATCATTCTCCTAATGATGTGATCCCTTTAATCAAATGACAACTCATGTCTATGGTTAGGAAACATAACCATCTTTGATCAACGAGCTAGTCAAGTAGAGGCATACTAGTGACACTGCTTTTGTCTATGTATTCACACATGTATTATGTTTCCGGTTAATACAATTCTAGCATGAATAATAAACATTTATCATGAAATAAGGAAATAAATAATAACTTTATTATTGCCTCTAGGGCATATTTCCTTCAGTGGCTTGAGGTTCGTCAGAGCCCATTTGAACTTCAGTGTGCACTGGGGACTGAGGAATTTGTTGCAGTGGCGTGAACATGGGAGAGTTGGGGTGATGACTTTCCCAATAGTCATCATTCAGCACAGGAGTGGTGCTCCCAATGTCCATGTATTCATCTTCTTCATTCAATTCTTCAACGCCTGCCTCTTCAGCTGTGAACTGAGGGCGATGAGACCATTGGGGTTGAAGGGATATTATCCACTTCAAATTCTTCGTCCAACTGCTCTGAAGAAGCAGCAGAAGGAACATCTTCATCAAATCCGCTTGGGATCTCATAATTTTCACCAAAAGGAATGATTTCCTTTGATGGCATACTTGAGACAGGAATAGCATCAATGTGATTCTCAAAAGAGCTGATCAATGTCTTCATCTTCTTCGGTGCTGAAGACTCTGATGAAGCAGATGCTTTCCTCTTCTTCACTGATGCTCGCTCCGCAACCTTGATTTTCTTCGCTTCTGCTGCAGAAGGAAGAATGGGACTTGGCGTTGGTGTAGGAGGAGCAGAGGAAATTGGTTCATTTTCTTCAGGCACAACTGATGCAGTTGCCCTGGTTGGTTCAGTTTCTTCAGGCACAACGACAGATGCTTCAGCTGGCCTAGCTTGTTCTCAGGCGCAACACTATTGGTTGCCCTGGCAATGTCATCAGTGGTTGGAATAGCTTCATCAGCCCTGGTACTTGCAGTTTCATCAGCAGCCTGATTTTCATCAGCGGTGCTGGCATGTTCTTCAGTGGGCTGAGCTGATGCTTCACCCTGAGGATATTCATGTTGCGATGATGCAGCAACATTTGAAGTGAATTTCTCTGTCAATTTCACATATCTGACTTTGGCTCCAAGCCAATCTGTGCGGTAGATGTTGAATTCATCACTGAGTCCTTTGATCTCAGTTTGTATAGCAACAAGTTCATCAGTTGTCATGTTGACAACATTCTTCTTTAGAAAGCGCTCCTTCTTGTATTGAGCTTTCACAGTTGCCTGTCCTTCTCAAACTTCCATTTTTCTTCGCCAATGAAGGCGGTCAACATGTGACTTTGACCAGGAGTGATCTTGAAGTCAGGAACAGGTGTGTTGGGGTCCTTGTGCCAGAGATCAATGTACTCAAGGTTCATCTTGGGATCCAGCAGGAGAGGAACTTCACTTCCTTTGGCTCTAGCGGCCCTTTATTGTCTATCTCTGATGATTTTGGCGAGTTATTCATCATCATCCTCGTCATCACTGGACGGTACATGAAAGGCAATCTGCTTCTTGTGAGGACTTGGTCTAGAGCCTCATCCAGCAGTGGCCTTGGTCTTCAACAGAGTGGGGCTGGTTGAGGATTGCAGAGGAGCTGAAGAACTTGCGGAGGCTCCTGAGGCAATTGATTTGTCCGTGGTCCTTTGACATGAGGCAAGATGCACAGGTGGTGAGGACTTTGCCGGAGGAGCTGAGGGCTTTGCAACTTGAGGGACTGGAGTAGTGTGAGGAATTGGCCGTGAGGGCATAGGGGAGCTTGGCCGTGAGGGCATTGGTGAAGAACTAGGCTTGCGAGCTGGCTTCTTTTGCATAGACTTCCTGGGCTTGCTAGCAGAAGCCTCAGCAGCAGCAGAATCTTCATTGAATTTCTTCATTGCCTCCTTGGCCATTTTGGCCAGTTTAGCTTGCCGTTTTGCCCATTCATCAGGATAGTCCTCATCGCGCTTGAGGCTGGTGGGATCAGCTTCTTGGCCAGGTGCCAGTGGAGGTCTTGGGCATGGAGGGTGTGTTGGGGAACGTAGTAATTTCAAAAAAATTCCTACGCACACGCAAGATCATGGTGATGCACATCAGCAAGAGGGGACAGTGTTGTCCACGTACCCTCGTAGACCGAAAGCGGAAGCTTTATGACAACGCGGTTGATGTAGACGTACGTCTTCATGATCAACCGATCCTAGTACCGAACATACGACACCTCCGTGATCTGCACACATTCGGCTCGGTGACGTCCCATGAACTCACGATCCAGTAGAGCTTTGAGGGAGAGCTTCATCAGCATCACGGCGTAATGACGGTGATGATGAAGCTACTGGCGCAGGGCTTCACCTAAGCACTACGACGATATGACCGAGGTGGATTATGGTGGTGGGGGGCATCGCACACGGCTAAAAGATCAATGATCAACTTGTGTGTCTATGGGGTGCCCCCTTCCCCCGTATATAAAGGAGTGGAGGAAGGGAGGAGGCCGGCCTCCTAGGCGCGCCCCAAAGGGAGTCCTACTCCCACCGGGAGTAAGATTCCCCCCTTCCCTAGTTGGATTAGGAGAGAAGGAAGGGGGAGGAAGGAGGAAGGAAAGGGGGGCCGGCCCCCTCCCAATTCGGATTGGGCTTGGAGGGGCGCGCCCCCTCCTTTGCTCCCTTCTCCTCTCTCCCACTATGTCCCAATAAGGCCCGTATACCTCTCGGGGGGTTCCGGTAACCTTCCGGTGCTCCGGTATATGCCCGATCTCACCCGGAACCATTCCTATGTCCAAATATAGTCATCCAATATATCGATCTTTATGTCTCGACCATTTCGAGACTCCTCTTCATGTATGTGATCATATCCGGGACTCCGAACTACCTTCGGTAAATCAAGACACATAAACTCATAATACCGATCGTCACCGAACGTTAAGCGTGCGGACCCTACGGGTTCGAGAACTATGTAGACATGACCAAGACTCATCTCCGGTCAATAACCAATAGCAGAACCTGGATGCTCATATTGGTTCCTACATATTCTACGAAGATCTTTATCGTTCAAACCGCATAACAATAGACGTTGTTCCCTTTGTCATCGGTATGTTACTTGCCCGAGATTCGATCGTCGATATCTCAATACCTAGTTCAATCTCGTTACCGGCAAGTCTCTTTACTCGTTCCGTAATACATCATCCCGCAACTAACTCATTAGTCACATTGTTTGCAAGGCTTATATTGATGTGCATTACGGAGAGGGCCCAGAGATACCTCTCCGACAATCGGAGTGACAAACTCTAATCTTGATCTATGCCAACTCAACAAGTACCATGTGAGACACCTGTAGAGCACCTTTATAATCACCCAGTTATGTTGTGATGTTTGGTAGCACACAAAGTTTTCCTCCGGTATTCGGGAGTTGCATAATCTCATTGTCATAGGAACATGTATAAGTCCTTAAGAAAGCAATAGCAATATACTAAACGATCAAGTGCTAAGCTAACAGAATGGGTCAAGTCAATCACATCATTCCCTAATGATGTGATCTCGTTAATCAAATGACAACTCATGTCTATGGCTAGGAAACATAACCATCTTTGATTCAACGAGCTAGTCAAGTAGAGGCATACTAGTGACACATGTACTAAGTTTTCGGTTAATACAATTCTAGCATGAATAATAAACATTTATCGTGATATAAGGAAATATAAATAACAAATTTATTATTGCCTCTAGGGCATATCTCCTTCAGTCTCCCACTTGCACTAGAGTCAATAATCTAGATTACACAGTAATGATTCTAACACCCATGGAGTCTTGGTGCTGATCATGTTTTGCTCGTGAGAGAGGCTTAGTCAATGGGTCTGCAACATTTAGATCCGTATGTATCTTGCAAATCTCTATGTCTCCCTCCTTGACTTGATCGCGGATGGAATTGAAGCATCTCTTGATGTGCTTGGTTCTCTTGTGAAATCTGGATTCCTTTGCCAAGGCAATTGCACCAGTATTGTTACAAAAGATTTTCATTGGACCCGATGCACTAGGTATGATGCCTAGATCAGATATGAACTCCTTCATCCAGACTCCTTCATTTGCTGCTTCCGAAGCAGCTATGTACTCCGCTTCACACGTAGATCCCGCCACGACGCATTTCTTAGAACTGCACCAATTGACAGCTCCACCGTTCAATATAAACACATATCCGGTTTGTGACTTAGAGTCATCCGGATCAGTGTCAAAGCTTGCATCGACGTAACCATTTACGACGAGCTCTTTGTCACCTCCATAAACGAGAAACATATCCTTAGTCCTTTTCAGGTATTTCAGGATGTTCTTGACCGCTGTCCAGTGATTCACTCCTGGATTACTTTGGTACCTCCCTTCTAAACTTATAGCAAGGCACACATCAGGTCTGGTACACAACATTGCATACATGATAGAGCCTATGGCTGAAGCATAGGGAAAACCTTTCATTTTCTCTCTATCTTCTGAAAAAGTGGTCGGGCATTGAGTCTGGCTCAACTTCACACCTTGTAACACATGCCAGAATCCTTTCTTTGCTTGATCCATTTTGAACTTCTTCAAAACTTTATCAAGGTATGTGCTTTGTGAAAGTCCAATTAAGCGTCTTGATCTATCTCTATAGATCTTGATGCCCAATATATAAGCATCTTCACCGAGGTCTTTCATTGAAAAACTCTTATTCAAGTATCCTTTTATGCTATCCAGAAATTCTATATCATTTCCAATCAACAATATGTCATCCACATATAATATTAGAAATGCTAAAGAGCTCCCACTCACTTTCTTGTAAATACAGGCTTCTCCAAAAGTCTGTATAAAACCATATGCTTTGATCACACTATCAAAATGTTTATTCCAACTCCGAGATGCTTGCACTAGTCCATAAATGGATCGCTGGAGCTTGCACACTTTGTTAGCATCCTTTGGATCGATAAAACCTGGAGGTTGCATCATATACAACTCTTCTTCCAGAAATCCATTCAAGAATGTAGTCTTTACATCCATTTGCCAAATTTCATAATCGTAAAATGCAACAATTGCTAACATGATTCGGACGGACTTAAGCATCGCTACGGGTGAGAAGGTCTCATCGTAGTCAACTCCTTGAACTTGTCGAAAACCTTTCGCAACAAGTCGAGCTTTGTAGACAGTAAAATTACCGTCAGCGTCAGTCTTCTTCTTGAAGATCCATTTATTCTTGATGGCTTGCCGATCAACGGGCAAGTCAACCAAAGTCCACACTTTGTTCTCATACATGGATCCCATCTCAGATTTCATGGCCTCAAGCCATTTTGCGGAATCTGGGCTCATCATCGCTTCCTCATAGTTCGTAGGTTCGTCATGGTCAAGTAACATGACCTCAGAACAGGATTACCGTACCACTCTGGTGCGAATCTTACTCTGGTTGACCTACGAGGTTCAGTAGTAACTTGATCTGAAGTTACATGAAGTTACTCATTGATCAATATAGGGCTATTGCAAGATGCAATATAGGGGATGGCAAAAGTGCCCTCTTTTGGGATGATTGTTGGCATGATTTTGTGTTGAAGCACAAGTTTGATCACCTCTATTCTTTTGCTCGCGATACGGCCATAAATGTCCACCAAGTGATTCACACCGAGTATCTGCAAGACTTGTTTCACTTACCCCTGACAACCCAAGCTTATGAGAAATTTATGGAAATGGAGAATATATGTTTCATACTGAGAACTTTAGAACACTTGGAACTTAGAGACACGTGGAGTTATATTTGGGGTAATGAATTTTACTCTTCCATTAAGGCATACAATGTGTTAATTGGATTTAAACAAACTCCACCTCATTTATGTTGGATATGGAAGAGCTCATGCCAGCCAAAACACAAGGTGTTCTTCTGGATGCTGCTCCATGACAGAGTCAATACAAGAAACTTACTGAGAAGAAAGAATTTTGAGCTGGAAGAATACAACTGTGCTAACTTTCAACAGGAAGAGACACTGCACCACCTCTTTTGGAGTCGCCCCTTTGCAGCACAATGTTGGGATTTCATTTGCTCTAGCAGAGCACACAACTTATTAGTCTTAGAAGCTTTTCAAGATCTCAAAGACAAACTGAACAAGCCTTTCTTCATGGAGATCATCATTCTTGGATCCTGGGCTATTTTTCCAGAAACAATAAATTTTTTGAGCATATTAATCCCTCCTTCCAGGGTTGGAAGTTCATTTTCTTAGAGGAGCTGAAGCTATTAAGATACAGGATGAAGAAGAAGTATGCTCATCAGTTCTCTGCTTGGTTGGAGACCATATTGTAATTTATCTTTTCTTCTGGTCTCAGTAGGTTGTCTTTTTGGTTTTTCTCTCTTTTTCTGTTTTGCTTAGCTAGTTAGTTCTTTTTTTAGTCTTGTTTTTCTTTTGTTCTGGCTTACCTCAAGCCTTTGTATTATACCTATTTAATTTAATAAAAGTTGCAGTGGGGTTTTTACCCTACTGTTATAGTCTTTTTTAGCTTCCTCACTAATTGGTGTAGGAGTCACAGGAACAGATTTCTGTGATGAACTACTTTCCAATAAGGGAGCAGGTACAGTTACCTCGTCAAGTTCTACTTTCCTCCCACTCACTTCTTTCGAGAGAAACTCCTTCTCTAGAAAGGATCCATTCTTAGCAACGAATGTCTTGCCTTCGGATCTGTGATAGAAGGTGTACCCAACAGTTTCCTTTGGGTATCCTATGAAGACACATTTCTCCGATTTGGGTTGGAGCTTATCAGGTTGAAGCTTTTTCACATAAGCATCGCAGCCCCAAACTTTAAGAAACGACAACTTTGGTTTCTTGCCAAAACACAGTTCATTAGGTGTCGTCTCAATGAATTAAGATGGTGACCTATTTAACGTGAATGCAGCCGTCTCTAAAGCATAACCCCGAAACGATAGCGGTAAATCAGTAAGAGACATCATAGATCGCACCATATCTAGTAAAGTACGAATACGATGTTCGGACACACCATTACAATGTGGTGTTCCGGGTGGCGTGAGTTGCGAAACTATTCCGCATTGTTTCAAATGAAGACCAAACTCGTAACTCAAATATTCTTCTCCATGATTACGATGATTTTCCACTTCACTCTGAAATTTTCAAATGTTTCAGACTTATGTTTCATCAAGTAGATATACCCATATCTGCTGAAATCATCTGTGAAGGTGAGAAAATAACGATACCCGCCGCGAGCCTCAACATCCATCGGACCACATACATCAGTATGTATGATTTCCAACAAATCCGTTGCTCGCTCCATTGTTCCGGAGAACGGAGTTTTAGTCATCTTGCCCATGAGGCATGGTTCGCAAGTACCAAGTGATTCATAATCAAGTGATTCCAGAAGTCCATCAAAATGGAGTTTCTTCATGCGCTTTACACCAATATGACCTAAACGGTAGTGCCACAAATAAGTTGCACTATCATTATCAACTCTGCATCTTTTGGCTTCAATATTATGAATATGTGTATCACTACTATCGAGATTCAACAAAATAGACCACTCTTCAAGGGTGCATGACCATAAAAGATATTACTCATATAAATAGAACAACCATTATTCTATGATTTAAATGAATAACAGTTTTGCATCAAACAATATCCAGATATAATGTTCATGCTCAACGCTGGCACCAAATAACAATTATTCAGGTCTAAAACTAATCCTGAAGGTAGATGTAGATGTAGCGTGCCGACCGCGATCACATCGACTTTGGAACCATTTCCCACGCGCATCGTCACCTCGTCCTTAGCCAATCTTTGCTTAATCCGTAGTCCCTGTTTCGAGTTGCAAATATTAGCAACATAACCAGTATCAAATACCCAGGTGCTACTGCGAGCATTAGTAAGGTACAAATCAATAACATGTATATCACATATACCTTTGTTCACCTTGCCATCCTTCGTATCCGCCAAATACTTGGGGCAGTTCCGCTTCCTGTGACCAGTCCCTTTTCAGTAGAAGCACTCAGTCTTAGGCTTAGGTCCATACTTGGGCTTCTTCACTTGAGCAGCAACTTTCTTTCCATTCTTCTTGAAGTTCCCCTTCTTCCCTTTACCATTTTTTTTAAAATGGTGGTCTTGTTGACCATCAACACTTGATGTTCCTTCTTGATTTCTACCTCCGCAGACTTTAGCATTGCGAAGAGCTCGGGAATTGTCTTATCCATCCCTTGCCTATTATAGTTCATCACAAAGCTCTTGTAGCTTGGTGGCAGTGATTGAAGAATTCTGTCAATGACACTATCATCCGGAAGATTAACTCCCAGTTGAATCAAGTGATTATTATACCCAGACATTTTGAGTATATGCTCACTGACAGAACTATTCTCCTCCATCTTACAGCTGTAGAACTTATTGGAGACTTCATATCTCTGAAATATTAACTTCAACTCCTGGAACATCTCATATGCTCCATGACTTTCAAAACGTCATTGAAGTCCCGGTTCTAAGTCGTAAAGCATGGCACACTAAACTATCGAGTAGTCATCAGCTTTGCTCTGTCAGACGTTCATAACATCTGGTGTTGCTCCTGCAGCGGGTTTGGCACCTAGTGGTGCTTCCAGGACATAATTCTTCTGTGCAGCAATGAGGATAATCCTCAAGTTATGGACGCAGTCCGTGTAGTTGCTACCATCATCTTTCAACTTAGCTTTCTCTAGGAACGCATTAAAATTCAACGGAACAACAGCATGGGCCATCTATCTACAACAACATAGACATGCAAAATACTATCAGGTACTAAGTTCATGATAAATTAAAGTTCAATTAATCATATTACTAAAGAACTCCCACTTAGATAGACATCCCTCTAATCATCTAAGTGATCACGTGATCCATATCAACTAAACCATGTCCGATCATCACGTGAGATGGAGTAGTTTTCAATGGTGAACGTCACTGTGTTGATCATATCTACTATATGATTCACGCTCGGCCTTTCGGCCTCAGTGTTCCGAGGCCATATCTGCATATGCTAGGCTCGTCAAGTTTAACCCGAGTATTTTGCGTGTGCAAAACTGGCTTGCACCTGTTGTATGTGAACGTAGAGCTTATCACACCTGATCATCACGTGGTGTCTCGGCACAACGAACTTTCGCAATAGTGCATACTCAGGAAGAACACTTATACCTTGAAATTTAGTGAGATCTTATAATGCTACCACCGTACTAAGCAAAATAAGATGCATAAAAGATAAACATCACATGCAATCAATATAAGTGAGATGATATGGCCATCATAATCTTGTGCCTTTGATCTCCATCTCCAAAGCACCGTCATGATCACCATCTTCACCGGTGCGACACCTTGATCTCCATCGTAGCATCGTTTGTCGCCTCGCCAACTATTGCTTCTATGACTATCGCTACCGCTTAGTGATAAAGTAAAGCAATTACATGGCGATTTCATTTCATACAATAAAGCGACAACCATATGGCTCCTGCCAGTTGCCGATAACTCCGTTACAAAACATGATCATCTCATACAATAAAATTTAGCATCATGTCTTGAGCATATCACATCACAGCATGCCCTGCAAAAACAAGTTAGACGTCCTCTATTTTGTTGTTGCGAGTTTTACATGGCTGCTACGGGCTGAGCAAGAACCGTTCTTACCTACGCATCAAAACCACAACGATATTTCGTCAAGTATGTGCTCTTTTAACCTTCACAAGGACCGGGCGTAGCCACACTCGATTCAACTAAAGTTCGAGAAACTGACACCCGCGAGCCACCTATGTGCGAAGCACGTCAGTAGAACCAGTCTCGCGTAAGCGTACGCGTAATGTCGGTCCGGGCCACTTCATCCAACAATGCCGCCGAATCAAAGTATGACATGCTTGTAAGCAGTATGACTAGTATCGCCCACAACTCACTTGTGTTCTACTCGTGCATATAACATCTATGCATAAACCTGGCTCTAATGCCATCTTGATAACCCACAAGTATAGGGGATCGCAAAAGTTTTCGATAAGTAAGAGTGTCGAACCCAACAAGTAGCTAAAGGTAGAATAAATATTCCCTCAAGTTCTATCGACCACGGATACAACTCTACGCACGCTTAACGTTTACTTTATCTAGAACAAGTATGAAACTAGAAGTACTTTGTAGGAGTTTTCGGGTAGCTTGCAAGAAAGTAAAGAGCACGAAAATAAAACTAGGGGCTGTTTAGATAAAGAAGCAACTAAAGTAAATATAGCGAGTGTGGAAAAGTGATGGTAGGTGTGGCGAAATTGTCCCTTAAGCAATTGACTACCTTACTAGACCGATAGCAAGTTTTATGTGGGAGAGGCCACTGCTAGCATGTCATCCCTGACTTGGAATTCTATGCACGTATGATTGGAACTATTAGCAAGCATCCGCAACTACTAATGTTCATTAAGGTAAAACCCAACCATAGCATTAAGATATATTGGTCCCCTTCAATCAGTATGCATCAATTTCTATGCTAGGTTGAAGCTTACATCACTCTTGCCCTCCAATACATAGTCCTATCAACATACAACTAACACTATGGTGTGATCCACGCACGCGCTCATATGATGGGCACCAAAGGACAGCAACATAACCACAAGCAAATTAAATCAATCATAGCAATTCATCAACCACCGATAGGACAACGAAAATCTACTCAGACAACATAGGATGGCAACACATCATTGGAAAATAATATGAAGCATAAAGTACCATGTTCAAGTAGAGGGTACAGCGGGTTGCGGGAGAGTGGACCGCTAAGAGGGGGGAAGGTGATGGAGATGTTGGTGAAGATGGCAGAGGTGTTGGTGAAGATCGCTGTGATGATGATGGCCCCCGGCGGCGTTCCGGCGCCACCGGAAGCGAGGGGGAGAGAGCCCCCCTCCTTCTTCTTCTTCCTTGACCTTCTCCTAGATGGGAGAAGGGTTTCTCCTGGTCCATGGTCTCCATGGTGTGGGAGGGCGAGCCCCTCCGAGATTGGATCTGTCTCTCTGTCTCTCTCTGCTTCTGCGTTACATTACAGCTCTGTTTCACCGTTTAGTGTATATATGGAGATCCGTAACTCCGATTGGCCTGAAACCTTCGCCGTGATTTTTTTCTTCTGAATATTAGCTTTCTTGCGGCAAAATAAGAGCATCAACCGCCTAACGGTGGGCTCACGAGGGTAGGGGGCGCGCCCAGGGGGGCAGGCGCGCCCCCCTGCCTCGTGACCACCTCGGGCACTGGTTTGCGTTGATTTTCCTTCCGAATTTTCCATATTTTCCAAAAATAAGCTCCGTCCGTTTTTATCCCGTTTGGACTCCATTTGATATGGATATTCTGCGAAACCAAAAACATGCAACAGACAAGAACTGGCACTGGGCACTGGATCAATATGTTAGTCCCAAAAATAGTATTAAAAGTTGCCAAAAAGTATACGAAAGTTGAATAATATTGGCATGGAACAATCAAAAATTATAGATACGACGGAGACGTATCATGCCACTATTGGGGAACATAGTAATTTGAAAAAAAATCATACGCACACGCAAGATCATGGTGATGCACAACAATGAGAGGGGAGAGTGTTGTCCATGTACCCTCGTAGATCGAAAGCGGAAGCGTTATGACAACGCGGTTGATGTAGACGTACGTCTTCACGATCGACTGATCCTAGTACCGAACGTACGGCACCTCCGCGATCTGCACACGTTCGGCTCGATGACGTCCCACGAACTCACGATCTAGTAGAGCTTCGAGGGAGAGGTTCATTAGAACGACGGCGTCATGACGGCGATGATGAAGCTACCGGCGCAGGGCTTCGCGTAAGAACTACGATGATATGACCGAGGTGTATTATGGTGGAGGGGGCACCGTACACGGCTAAAAGATCAATGATCAACTTGTGTGTCTATGGGGTGCCCCCTTCCCCCGTATATAAAGGAGTGGAGGAGAGGGAGGAGGCCGGCCTCTTAGGCGCGCCCCCAAAGGGAGTCCTACTCCCACTGGGAGTAGGATCCCCCTTCCCTAGTTGGATTAGGAGAGAAGGAAGGGGGAGGAAGGAGGAAGGAAAGGGGGCCCGACCCCCTCCCAATTCGGATTGGGCTTGGGGGGGGGGGGCGCCCCCTCCTTTGCTCCCTTCTCCTCTCTCCCACTATGGCCCAATAAGGCCCATATACCTCCCGAGGGGTTCCGGTAACCTCTCGGTGCTCCGATATATGCCCGATCTCACCCGGAACCATTCCGATGTCCAAATATAGTCGTCCAATATATCAATCTTTATGTCTCGACCATTTCGAGACTCCTCGTCATGTCCGTGATCATATATGGGACTCCGAACTACCTTCGGTACATCAAAACACATAATACCGATCATCACCGAACGTTAAGCGTGCAGACCCTACGTGTTCGAGAACTATGTAGACATGACCGAGACTCATCTCCGATCAATAACCAATAGCGGAACCTGGATGCTCATATTGGTTCCTACATATTCTACGAAGATCTTTATCGGTCAAACCGCATAACAACATACGTTGTTCCCTTTGTCATCGGTATGTTACTTGCCCGAGATTCGATCGTCGGTATCTCAATACTTAGTTCAATCTCTTTACCGGCAAGTCTCTTTACTCGTTCCGTAATGCATCATCACACAACTAACTCATTAGTAGCATTGCTTGCAAGGCTTATATTGATGTGCATTACTGAGAGGGCCCAGAGATACCTCTCCGACAATCGGAGTGACAAATCCTAATCTTGATCTATGCCAACTCAACAAGTACCATCGGAGACACCTGTAGAGCACCTTTATAATCATCCAGTTACATTGTGACGTTTGGTAGCACACAAAGTGTTCCTCCGGTATTCGGGAGATGCATAATCTCATAGTCATAGGAACATGTATAAGTCATGAAGAAAGCAATAGCAATATACTAAACGATCAAGTGCTAAACTAACGGAATGGGTCAAGTCAATAACATCATTCTCTAATGATGTGATTACGTTAATCAAATGACAACTCATGTCTATGGCTAGGAAACATAACCATCTTTGATTCAACGAGCCAGTCAAGTAGAGGCATACTAGTGACACTCTGTTTGTCTATGTATTCACACATGTACTAAGTTTCCGGTTAATACAATTCTAGCATGAATAATAAACATTTATCATGATATAAGGAAATATAAATAACAACTTTATTATTGCCTCTAGGGAATATTTCCTTCAGGGTGTACTGCGAATTTCTTCATGTACTTGGGAGTCACATATCTGTACTCCCTCCATTCCCTGGCCCATCTCCTCTCTATTCTCTGAATGCGCACCTTGCACTCATTCTTTGTTTCATGAGGAGGTGTGCAGTATCCTGCATAGATATCATCAGGGATCTCAAATGTTGTGTTGACTTCAGGTTTCTTGCATCCCTTTTGAGGTCTCTTGCCATCTGCCATTTTCTTCAATTGAGAATTTCGAACGATTGAGTTCTCTGACGAGGTATGCAACTTTTCTTCGAGTGACGCTGCAAATGAGTTAAGTTGATGAGAACCTAGTGATTCAGCAGCGGACATGTGTACCTGTGAACAGAGTATAGGTGTGAAGAATTTGGAGAGGTCATATGCGTTCTCAAAAGTTTTTGCAAAAAGAACAAGTTTGAGGAATTTGACTAGAGATGTCTTGAGGAATTTCACTAAGTGTTTTTGACTTAGGTTCCAGAGTTGTATAGATTGAAAATCCACACAATTGAGGAATCTTGAAGAAAAATGTTGCTTAGAGAAATAGACCAAGAACAGATGTTTGTGTGAGTTGTTTAGAGTGTGGAGATTGAAGAATAAACACCTTTTGAAGATTTTATGGAAATCATCAGAATCAACAAGGGCAGTAAAAGTGATTTTTAATTACCCTTGACGAAGAACACGACAAACTGAGAATAGTAGATTTGAAGCACGTCAGTTCAGATCTTCCACGCCCTAACTTGGTAGAGGAAGACAGCTACGGCAGCAGCGGAGAGAAGAAATCCGCGGCCGGCATGAGTACGACGACGACGAGGTCGAGGCAGCAAAGCTCTTCCTCACCGGCGATGATGGAAGTAGCGGCGGCGCTAGGTTTTGAGAGCTCGAGCGAGGGAGTGAGGTCGAGCGGAGTAAAAACAGTCTGAGGATGGTGAGGGGTATATATAGCCGAGGTGAAAAAACCGCTCGCCCGAGGAATATGGACGAACGTGCCCCTGACCCTTCTCATCCTTGTGACGTGTGTCACTGATACGTCTCCAACATATCTATAATTTTTGATTGCTTCATGCTATATTATATTCTGTTTTTGATGATTAATGGGCTTTGCTATACACTTTTATATTATTTTTGGGACTAACCTATTAACCGGAGGCCCAACCCAAATTGCTGTTTTTTTGCCTATTTCAGAGTTTCGCAGAAAAAGAATATCAAACGGAGTCCAAACGGAATGAAACCTTCGGGAACGTGATTTTTGGAACAAACATGATCCAGAGGACTTGGACCCTACGTCAAGAAAGCAACCAGGAGAGCACGAGGCAGGGGGGGCGCCTACCCCCCGGGCACGCCCTCCACCCTCGTGGGGCCCACGTTGCTCCATCGACGTATTTCTTCCTCCTATATATACCTCGCACTTCAAACCAATGAAGCATCCACGAAAACCTAATTCCACCGCCGCAACCTTCATACGTGAGATCCCATCTTGGGGCCTTTTCCGACGTCCTGCCGGAGGGGGCATTGATCATGGAGGGCTTCTACATCAACACCATAGCCTCTCCGATGATGTGTGAGTAGTTTACCTCAGACCTTCGGGTCCATAGTTATTAGCTAGATGGCTTCTTCTCTCTCTTTGGATCGCGATACAAAGTTCTCCATGATTCTCATGGAGATCTATTTGATGTAATCTACTTTTGAGGTGTGTTTGTTGAGACCGATGAATTGTGGATTTATGATCAAGTTTATCTATGAACAATATTTGAATCTTCTCTGAATCCTTTTATGTATGATTGGTTATCTTTGCAAGTCTCTTCGAATTATCAGTTTGGTTTGGCCAACTAGATCGATCTTTCTTGCAATGGGAGAAGTGCTTAGCTTTGGGTTCAATCTTGCGGTGTCCTTTCTCAGTGATAGCAGGGGCAGCAAGGCACATATTGTATTGTTGCCATTGAGGATAACAAGATGGGGTTTATATCATATTGCCTGAGTTTATCCCTCTACATCATGTCATCTTATTTAAAGCATTACTCTGTTCTTTTGAACTTAATACTCTAGATGCATGCTGGATAGCGGTCGATGTGTGGAGTAATAGTAGTAGATGCAGGCAGGAGTCAGTCTACTTGTCACGGACGTGATGCCTATATACGTGATCATACCTAGATATTCTCATAACTATGCTCAATTCTATCAATTGCTCAATAGTAATTTGTTCAGCCACCGTAATACTTATGCTCTTGAGAGAAGCCACTAGTGAAACCTATGGCCCCCGGGTCTATTTTCCATCATATTAATCTTCCAACACTTAGCTATTTTTATTGCCCTTATTTTACTTTGCATCTTTATTATAAAAATACCAAAAATATTATCTTATCATATCTCACTTTCGTAAGTGACCGTGAAGGGATTGACAACCCCTTTATTGCGTTGGTTGCGAAGTTTTTATTTGTTTGTGTAGGTGCGAGGGACTTGAGCGTGGCCTCCTACTGGATTGATACCTTGGTTCTCAAAAACTGAGGGAAATACTTACGCTACTTTGCTGCATCACCCTTTCCTCTTCAAGGGAAAACCAACGCAGTGCTCAAGAGGTAGCAAGAAGGATTTCTGGCGCCGTTGCCGGGGAGTCTACCCAAAAGTCAACATACCAAGTAGCCATCACAAACTCTTACCTCCCGCATTACATTATTTGCCATTTGCCTCTCATTTTCGTCTCCCCCACTTCACCCTTGCCGTTTTATTCGCCCTCTCTTTCCGTTCGCCCTCTCTTTCCGCTCGCCCTTTTTTCGCTTGCTTCTTGTTTGCTCATGTGTTGGATTGCTTGCTTGTCACGATGGCTTAAGATAATACTAAATTGTGTGACTTTACCAATACCAACAACAATGATTTTCTTAGCACTCCGATTGCTCCCCTTACCGATACTGAATCTTGTGAAATTAATGCTGCTTTATTGAATGTTTTCGTGAAAGATCAATTCGCTGGCCTTCTGTAACGCCCATGATGCGGCTATATCTCTCACGTGTCGAGGCACGACTTAGAGGCATAACCCCATTGTAGGTTTTGTCGCAAGAAGGGTCATCTTCACATAATCCCATGTAATGAACAAGAATGGGATAAAGAGTTAGCTTACAATCGCCACTTCACACAATACATAAATTAAACATCCATCATTCAGAGTACAAACAAGGTCCGAGTACGGAACCAAAATAAAAGAAGGCAACCCCAAATGCTAGATCCCCGATCGTCCCAACTGGGCTCCACTACTGATCATCAGGAAACGAAACATAGTAACGACCAAGTTCCTCGTCGAACTCCCACTTGAGCTCGGTTGCGTCACCTGTACTGGCATCATTGGCACCTGCAACTGTTTTGGTAGAATATGTGAGTCACGAGGACTCAGCAATCTCACACCCGCAAGATCAAGACTATTTAAGCTTATAGGGAGGATGGGGTAATGAGGTGGAGCTGCAGCAAGCACTAAGTAAATATGGTGGCTAACATGCGCAAAAGAGAGCGAGAAGAGAAGCAACGCACGGTCGCGAAGCTAGAAGTGATCAAGAAGTGATCTTGAAACTAATTACATTCAAGCATAACTCAAACCGTGTTCACTTCCCGGACTCCGCCGAAAAGATACCATCACGGCTACACACGCGGTTGATGCATTTTAATTAAGTCAAGTGTCAAGTTCTCTACAACCGGATATTAACAAATTCCCATCTACCACATAACCGCGGGCACGGCTCTCGAAAGTTTATACCCTGCAGGGGTGTCCCAACTTAGCCCATCATAAGCTCCCACGGTCAACGAAGGATATTCCTTCTACCGGGAAGACCCGATCAGTCTCGGAATCCCGGTTTACAAGACATTTCGACAATGGTAAAACAAGACCAGCAAAGCTTCCCGATGTGCCGACAAATCCCGATAGGAGTCGCACGTATCTCGTTCTCAGGGCACACCGGATGGGCAAGACGTCGGGTTGGCATAGACCCTAGTTGCCCAGGGGGCACCGGACATCGCCCAGGTTGGGCCAGCACTCGAAGGAGCACTGGCCCGGGGGGGTTAAAATAAAGATGACCCTCAGGCTCGCGAAAACCCAAGGGAAAAAAGGCTTAGGTGGCAAATGGTAAAACCAAGGTTGGGCATTGCTGGAGGAGTTTTATTCAAGGCGAACTGTCAAGGGGGTCCCATAAATCACCCAACCGCGTAAGGAACGCAAAATCAAGGAACATAACACCGGTATGACGGAAACTAGGCGACAAGAGTGGAACAAAACACCAGGCATAAGGCCGAGCCTTCCACCCTTTACCAAGTATATAGATGCATTAATTAAATAAGGGATATTGTGATATCCCAAAATATCCATGTTCCAACATGGAACCAACTTCAACTTCACCTGCAACTAACAACGCTATAAGAGGGGCTGAGCAAAAGCGGTAACATAGCCAAACAACGGTTTGCTAGGAAAGGATGGTTAGAGGCTTGACATGGCAATATGGGAAGCATGATATAGCAAGTGGTAGGTATCGCAGCATAACAAAAGAGCGAGCAACTAGCAAGCAAAGATAGAAGTGATTTCGGGGGTATGGTCATCTTGCCTGCAAGGTTCTCAGAGTTGTCGAAAGCTTGATCCTCGTCAGCGTACTCAACAGGTTCCTCATTCACATATTCATCTCTTGGCTCTACCCAAAGCAAGAACACAAGCAATGTAACCACAATAAATCACGGCGCAATGCACAAGTAACATGATGCAAAACATGGCATGATATGCGAGATGTGATATGCAATGCGTATGCGTGCTCCGGAAGGAAAATGATGAACAAGGCATCAACTTGGCAAACCAAGTATTCCACTGGAAAGATGAGATGATTTCGGTTGAAATCGATATAAAGATCAACGGAATCGGATGCACGGTTTGCAAATGGCAAGCAAAACAAGAATGACACAATTCTGCGGATAACAGCATGATAGCACTTAGAATACATCAAGAAACTATGCTACAACGCACCAACATATCAACAAAGCACATGGGAGTGATATACAAGAGATGCTTGACAAAAGATGAACACTGAGCTACGGCTAATTGACACATTAACACGTTCAAACAGGCATGGCAAAAGTGCAAAAGGCATCAGTTTCATAGACAAAATACTGAACATGGCAGAAACAACATCAGGTAGCAATGTTTAGAGCAAGCAATCGACATAGTACAGGAACTTATAATAGTAAAAAAGACATGACATGATTCTACTCAAAGCATATAACAAAATTCCCTTACGGACCATGAGCCAAAAAGGATCAGAAGATATGATGGCACCCATGTAAACATAGCAAGTTTCGTTAACAGATTCAGGAAACAGAGCATGGCATTAACAGCATTATGAAGGCATCTTTGCGAGCTCGATTCACTCATCACAAGCCATTGCATGAAAAGATAAGCATAGAACCAGCAAGAATACATGTTTATGAAACTAAACATGGCAAGAACAAGTTTATAGCATGCAAGCATCAACTACAACAACCTTGGCAAAATTGAATAACATGTAAACAATCTGCCAGGAAATATTTTATAGCAAAAGTAGAGCTAGAAAATGACATGCTAGGCTACTCCATAATTACAAACATGGGCATGGATTGATAGAGCATAACCATATGTTCAAGACATCCTTACTGAAGTATCTCAAAATAAGCATGGATATCTCTGTAGCATCAAGTTCACATGGCACCAAAATAACAGCAGAACAGGGACGGAAATCTGCAACATCACGAAGCCTAGTTTGCATGCTTGTTATAGTCACCACAATACATGGAAAGCACCTATGTAAATAAGACATGGCATAGTACAAAACACATGTAGAGATCATGCTCATAAGATGCACACATCAAATGCAACAAAAATGACAAAACGTCAAGTTCTGTTAAAAGACAGCAGTAAACATCATATAGCACTTATGCAATGATGATTTTGGCTCAAATATGTGCTCAAACAGACATGGCACAATGGAAAAAAATGAAGAGCATCTCATGATCAACATTTCGATATATCATATGCATTAATCGGAGCTACGTGCATTGAGTTATGATGCAATGAATCGAGCCACATATTATGACAGGAAAAGACTTGGTGCGCTTTCGGGGTCAACCTAGGTCTTCCAGATCTGAATCCGGGGCGCGGGAACCGAGGTTGGCCGGAGTTGCCCGCCGGAGTTGGTGCGGGAGGAGGCGGAGAAGGGCTCGGGAGGCTGCCGGGTCGGGACGGCGCGGATCCGGCGCCGCCGGGCGGCGGAGCTGCGTTTCGGCGCGGCGCGCGCTGGTCGGTGTGGCGGCGCGTGCAGGGGGCGGCTACCGGCGGAGGCGGCGCTGGAGCGTGGCGTGACGGCAGGGCGGTCGGCGGAGGTGGCACCGGCGTGGCGACGGCGGCGGGTCGGCGGAGGCGGCGGCTGATCCGGCCGGGAGGCGGAGGCGCGCGGGCGCGGCGGCGGAGACAGGCTGAGGGGGCAGCGATGGGCCAGGCTGGCGGCGGCGCTGGGCGGCGGACGCGCCACATGTCGCGCTGTGGTTGGACGCGGGCGGCGGCGGGATTCGTCCGGCGGCGGCCGGACGTGTCTGGTGGCGACGGGGATTGTTTTTTAGGGGTTGCCCGAAAAATTGGGAGGGGAGGTGTTTATATAGGAAGGGGGAGCTAGGAGGCTCCAAATGGAGTGCGGTTTTTGCCCACACGATCGTGATCGAACGGCCGAGAGCATGGAAGTGACTTATATGGGTTATTGGGCTGTTTTGGAGGGGTGTTGGGCTGCAACACACAAGAGGCCTTCGCGGTTACCCGGTTAACCGTTGGAGCATCAAACGACCTCCAAATGGAACGAAACTTGACATGTGGTCTACCGGTGGTGTACCAAGGCCACTTGGCAAGCCTCGGTCCATTCCGAGAACGTTTAACACCCGCTTATGAAAAGAGACAAGAGGGGTGCGCCGGTGCATGTGGAAGTGTCGGATTGCAAAACAGACAACGTGGAAAATGCTCGGATGCATGAGATGAACACGTATGCAAATGAGATGCACATGATGCCATGATATGAAATGCATGACATGAACAAAATGCAAAACGAAAGACAAAAACCCAACCACGGAGGGAATATCATAAACATAGCCGAAAATGGCAAGAGTTGGAGTTACAAATAAGGAAAGTTACATCCGGGGTGTTACAACACTCCACCACTACAAGAGGATCTCGTCCCGAGATCTAGGACTGAAAGAACTCCAGATATTCGGAACGGAGGTGATCCTCGCGCTCCCAGGTGGCTTCTCGGTCGGAATGGTGTGACCACTTCACTTTCAGGAATTTGATTGACTTGTTGCGAGTCTTGCGCTCGGTTTCTTCAAGAATAGCAACGGGGTGCTCATGATAAGAGAGATCCTCTTGGAGGTCAATTTCTTCAAAGTTGATTGTGGGCTCAGGAGTCTTGAAGCACTTGCGAAGCTGTGACACGTGAAACACATCGTGCACGTTTTCAAAGTTGGACGGAAGCTCAAGTTGATAGGCGAGATCGCCTCTTTTGCCAATGATATTGAAAGGACCCACGTATCTAGGGGCAAGTTTCCCTTTGACACCGAAGCGACGAGTGCCTTTCACTGGAGAGACGCGGAGGTAGACATGGTCTCCGATCTCGAAAGCCAAATCACGGTGCTTGCTATCATAGTAACTCTTCTGGCGCGATTGCGCGGCCTTGAGATTCTCACGAATGACTTTGCACATTTCTTCAGCTTCTGTGATCAAGTCGTTGCCAAGAAGTTGGCGTTCACCAGTCTCGGACCAATTTAGAGGAGTACGACACTTTCTGCCATAGAGAATTTCGAATGGGGCCTTGCCCGAACTCGCTTGGAAGCTGTTGTTGTAGGAGAACTCGGCATATGGAAGACAATCTTCCCACTTCATACCTAAGGAAATGACACAAGCCCTGAGCATATCTTCAAGGATTTGGTTGACTCGCTCGACTTGGCCACTTGTTTGAGGATGGAAAGCTGTGCTGAAACGAATGTTGGTGCCCATGGCCTTCTGAAAGGAGTCCCAGAACTTAGAGGTGAAAATGCTTCCGCGGTCTGAAGAGATCAATTGTGGAATGCCGTGCAAGGAGACAATCCTGGAGGTGTATAGCTCTGTCAACTGAGCTGCTGTGATAGATTCTTTGATAGGAAGGAAAATGAGCCACTTTAGTAAGCTTGTCAATGACAACGAAGATAGCATCATTTCCACGCTTGGACTTAGGAAATCCAGTCACGAAGTCCATCTCGATATGATCAAACTTCCATTCTGGAATAGCAAGAGGTTGGAGGAGACCAGCTTGTCGTTGGTGTTCTACTTTCACCCTTCTGCAGACGTCACATTCATTCACGAATTGAGCAATCTCTCGCTTCATTTGAGTCCACCAATATGACTGCTTGAGGTCATGGTACATCTTCGTACTTCCAGGATGAATGGATAGAAGGGAATTGTGTGCCTCGTTCATGATGACTTTTCTCAGATCGCCTTTAGGAACCACAATACGATCCTCGAAGAAAAGAGTATCTTTGTCATCCATGTGGAAGCACTTGTATTTGGAAATACCCTTGTCGATACCACGTTTCACCTTTTTCACCATGGTATCCAGGAGTTGTGCCTCACGAATTTGATCTTCCAAAGTAGGAGAGACTATGAGGTTGGCAAGAAAGCCTTGAGGAAAAACTTGAAGATTCAGTTTGCGGAAAGCTTCACAAAGATCCGGTTGGAAGGGCTTGAGAATTAAGCTGTTGAATAAGCCTTTCTGCTCAAAGCATCTGCAATCACATTCGCCTTGCCTGGAGTATATTCAATACTTGGATTGTACTCTTGAATCATTTCGACCCATCGAGTTTGCCTGAGGTTGAGGTTGGGCTGAGTGAAGATGTACTTGAGGCTCTTGTGATCGGTGAAAATGTCCACTTTCCTTCCCAACAAGAGATGTCTCCATGTTATCAAAGCATGGACAACTGCCGCCAACTCAAGATCGTGAGTGGGGTAGTTCTTTTTGTTGGGCTTCAACTGACGAGAGGCATAGGCCACAACTTTCTTCTCTTGCATTAACACAGCACCGAGACCTTGAAGAGAAGCATCACAGAAAACTTTGAATGGCTTGGATTCATCAGGAGGAGTCAAGACAGGAGCTAATACAAGCTTCTCCTTGAGGGTGTTGAAAGCAGCGTCACACTCAGGCGTCCAGACATACTTGACATGCTTCTGGAGGAGGTTGGAAAGAGGCTTTGCAATCTTAGAGAAGTTCTCAACGAATCTTCGACAATAGCTTGCAAGACCAAGAAAACTGCGGAGCTGCTTGACATTCTGAGGAGGTTCCCAATTCACAATTGCAGACACCTTCTCGGGATTAACAGCAATGCCCGTGGCGGAGATGATGTGACCAAGATAAAGAACTTCATCAAGCCAGAACTCACATTTGGAAAACTTCGCATAGAATTGATGCTCTCTGAGCTTGTCGAGCACCAATCGCAAATGTTTGCCATGATCCTTCTTATTCTTGGAGAAGACCAAAATATCATCGAGATACACCAGAATGAATTCATAGGTGTAGGGGTTGAAGATGAAGTTCATCATTCGAGAGAATGTTGTAGGAGCATTGACAAGGCCGAAAGACATGACAGTATATTCATAAGAACCAAAGCTTGTTCTGAAAGCTGTCTTGGGAATATCTTGTTCACGAATGCGAATTTGATGATAACCCATACGGAGGTTGTTGTGGATTTGTCACGGCAGACGTCCTTAGTGTCAGGACTTAATCGCGAGGCCAACGCATCTATGTGGTAGCTTGAGAGGGGTTGAGTGGGACGAGAGACACAGGGTGGATCAACACGTAGACAAGGGTTTAGACAGCTTCGGGCCCCGGGAAACATCATCCGGTAATAGACCTACATGCTGTTTGAGGCTAGGTCTCATTATGCCCATGAGGGAGTCGCCGCATAAGCCGACTCCCCCTTTGTGTCTAGCCAAGATATTGTTTCTTGCTGCCTGTCCCCCTTTGGGGAGCCCTGCCCCTCCTTATATAAGTTATAGGGGCGGCTTACATGTGGAGTCCTAGTAGGACTAGGACTAGTCTATCTTCTCTTACAAGTTAAATACAAGTCCGGGTCTTGCTTTCTTCCTCTTAAGCCAGCCTACCATAAAGTAAGCCGGCCTTCTGGGCCTTGAGCCTCTTGGGCCTTCGGGTCTTGTCGCTCCTATGGTCCGCTTGCCAGGTCACCCATAAGTCGCCAGGTTCGGGCGGGTCACTTGTGATTCGTCTAGTCAGGGCGGGTCATTAGTGAGTCGCTAAGTCCGCCCGGGTTATACATCCGGCCGGGTCATACCGCGGGGTATATCCCCGACATTAGCCCCCAATTTAGCTTGGATTTATCCATGGTAAACTTATGCTGCAAAATAAATACAAGAACAAAATTGATAGGTTGTGCTCCGGGTTAATATTCCTGCAAGCCGGCACTTGATCATCCTTAAGTCCTTGTCATTTCCTTCTTCTAAAAAATCCTGGTCAATAAACCATCTTCATACTCAAATTGCTGACGTTGGTGTCTCATAGAGAAATATTGCGAAGAATAATCCACTTGAGTCGGCTTCCAAAGCGTCGGCTTAATAAATATTGGTCTTCAAATACTCATATGATATTCAGCCGGTTTGAAAATATAGAACTTGCCGGTCTCTGATTTCCAAAATCACCGGGTTATAAAAACTGATAATTCCTGGTCATGATTGTTTCCAACGCCGGTTCATGATTGTTGCAGACAACGGGTCATAATGATTGGTGATGCCGGGTCAATCTGGTTTACTCAAAAAAATTGGAAGATATTTCTCCCTTATATCCATATTACCTATAGCCCCCAAGTCTTGAACAGAACAAAGTGATGATTTGAGACTTGTTTCCATATAATTACTGCCACTTTGAAGAAATCCATGTTCATCTCAGTCACTAGTAAAAACTGAGTACTCCATATATGTAGCCCCCAAGTACCGGGTTGTCATGCTTGCAGCAACCTGGGACTTGAAATTGCCTTATGCTCATAAAAAACTTCAACCAGTGTAGCCCCCAAGGGTCGGCTCATTACGATGTGATGAGTCGGGTCTTCAATGAGGTGAACAAAGATGACTTTGCATTAGCCCCCAAGTGTCATGGTGCATGCTTGCAGCGACATGAGACTTGCATATTTGATGTAACCTCAATTTGAATAATGTAGCCCCCAAGTGCCGGGTCGTAAGCCTGCAGCGACTCGGGACTATTCCTTCCATTGTAGAATAAATCATATCCATTAATAAAATAATAGCCATTGTGACAAAGCGATTTTGAATACCTCATCTGTTGATAAGTAAATCCAGAGTTTAAAGGCGGCTCTTGGCCGATGGCGATTTAATACACCTCCATTGTAAGCCGGAATTTTTATAACCCGGTGACTTATAGCCTTTGAGAAAAATCCAGAATGAATAATCATTTTGAAGCATCAACTTTGGTAATGAGCTTGAACTTAATCATTTATATGTCATATTTCTGCAAATCCTGCAAAGAGTTTAAACAACATATGCCCTGGCGACTTAACGACAAAAGCCAGGGCGGGTAACCACCCAAATGTAGTCTTATCCTGCACACAAGTAAATCACAAGATCCCTATGATCCTTTGAATGATACCGCCGGCTTATGTGACCCGGACAGTGAATTTGATAACTCAAGTCTGTAAGAGCCGGCACATATGATATTTGTGACAACTCAAATACTTGCGATTGTATAAAAACAGATAAATTTTTTGAGGCTTTTGATTCGAATACGATCAGTAAACCGTTCCAAAGGGATTAAGCTAATATTCGAATACGATCATATAGCCCCCAGTGGCGTTGGCGTTGCCGATCAAAGTGGGTATCGACAGCAATGTTCTCTTTGGTTCGAATACGACCTATGTTTGAACAGGAAGCCCCCAAATGACCTTAAAAGTTGTTTCTACGCTGATTCGAATACGATCCACGTCGATTCCCAAAGGGGTTGAGCTATAATTCGGATACGATCAAGAAGCCCCCAAATAGGTTCAGCAGTTTGCTAATCAAAAGGGTATCGACAGCTATGTTCTCTTTGGTTCGAATACGACCTATGTTTGAACAGGAAGCCCCCAAGTGACCATATAAATTTTGGCATTGCGCCGATCAAGAGGGTACTGATAGCTATGCCCGATGAGCAAGAAGCCCCCAAGTGACCATAATAAAATAAGCCGTAAAGCAGGATACCCATGTTTTGAAACGTGCATCATGGCAGCTAGTTCCCTTTGGTAACCATTAATTTGTCTGAGATCTCAAACTTGCGAGAAATTAATTCTTTTGAACCGGAAATTCTTAAACCGGATATTGAGATCCTCAAAGCTTTGTAAGGGACAAATTTACCTTGATCCGGATGTTGAACCGGTTTTGAGAGCTGCAAAACTTTGCGTGAGAAAGATGTCTCCTGAGCTGTATTTTAAACCGGAATCTTCATTTTGAACCAGAAATTTTTCTGGCGGCCTTTAAATATTTGCCAATAAAGCAGTAGCCTCCAGGGCCGGGTTATCTTTCCCTTCAATAACCCGGAGTTCTTGAACTCATTGAAACCGGCTAATTTTGCCGAGCCATACCATTGTAGCCCCCGAGTCTCAAGATGACTCGAAGAGATGGCTTGAGATTCTCCATATCTGACCATAGCAGAAGGTGTATATCATTGGCGTTGATAACGCGATGTGAATCCACAGAAGGTTGAGGTGACTGCGGCGGGTTATAAATGACCCCGTATGAACCGTGTCAGCAACTCGGCCAATGGTTCCTTCCAACTGGCTGTTTGAAGTTAACCAAACCGTAGTGGCGGCGACTTGTGCGCCTGCCCATTGAGCCATCTAGTGCAGACGGCGGCTAATAATACATGATAATTTGCCTCCAATTTGTCGGAAGAAAACCGGGCTTCCCAAGTAGTGACTTGCTCATACTCAATAAACAACTCATGCAGACAGGTGCGGCCCGATGTTTTGATGTAGACCAGGCCACGAGAGACTGACGGTAAAGACGACTGCAACATCTGAGGCAGCGCATACAGATAAATCGGCCGTGGCATTTGTAAGCCGCTGCGGACGGGCAAGTTGTCCTCCTTGTTGTAAGCCGGCGTGGTCGCGAGAGACGGCCACGGCGTTGTAAGCCGGTGTGGGAGTCCGTTTGAGTAACGACGACCACCTGTGCCAAAAGATGTTGGCGTACCTCCATCTCCACGGTATAATATCACTTTTTGTCATAAATAATTGCCCTGCATAAACAATATTGCAGACCAAGGCAAAGATAAACTGCTCTTTGACAAAAATAATACGTGTTAATAAAACAAACTTGGATGAATATCACCGATTCGCCTTTAACAGATGAATCGGCTGCGGCACTATAAACCGGTGCGGACGAGCGAGTTAATCGCAGCGCAGAAGTCCGTCTTGACGGGCGAGTCAATCACAAGTGCAGTAGGCCGTGCGGACGGCGAGTCAATCGCGTTGTGTTGATGTAAATTGGGCGCAGGGGTGGCGGCTTGCGACGCGGCTCGCTCGAGGCGACTCAGGGCAGCAACGGTTTCATCAGGAGGCGAGGACGGCGCGACGGGCGGCTCAGCGGAGGAGCGACGTGAGGCCATAGCAGCTTGGAAGCAGAAGGCAGGTGAAGGTAGTGCGGGGCCGGTTTGACCCAGAGGCAGCGTGGCGAGGCCGATGCGGAGCCGGCTCAGGGTGGCACAGGAAGCCAGGTGTTGCGCAAGCAGCGATAGCAGAGTCCAAGTCGTGGTCGATCTGACCGATCCACATCCATGCCGCTGATGTTTCCTTCTCTCCCTTTTCTAATTTAAAAATTGCCCTGATGATAATCAGGCAGCGCTTGACCTCTTCCGACTCGGATGGTTGTAGTAATCAAGGACAGAACACATCTGATCTAGTAGTACTCAAGTAGTACTAGCACTCTTCCCAAAAAGCAATAGTTGATGTTGGCTTTCACTTGGCAGAGTGCTAGTTTAAGCGATACTAGTACTTTTGCTTTGGTCTTTAAAGAACGAAGCGGTGGCGGTCGTAACAAAAAATAGCTTTGGCACTTGAAAACATATATACCGCAGCAACGCAAACCTAGCGGATCGGAGAGATGCCTGTGGTATAGTAATTAGACCCGGCCACTGATCGTGAAAAATCCTTTGAGGCTCGTTGGACTGGTAGAACCTTAACTTTGGAGAAAAAACTTCAATCAATCCCGGCGGATCAAAAGTGATCAGATGAATCGCCGGACGGTAGCAACAAGAGGCCGTAACCCTAACTTCTTTTGACTTTGCACAAAATCTTGTATCTTTTTGCTACGACTGTTTGCCATTGAGACACTGATTCTTCCGCCTCAGATCTTCTTCCTCTACTCAATCACGAGCTTCTCGAACCCTAAAATAGATCCCTCCAAGTCCTCATCACCATCGTGCGCGAGCCCCACGGTGGGCGCCAACTGTCGTGGATTTGTCACGGCAAATGTCCTTAGTGTCAGGACTTAATCGCGAGGCCATCGCATCTATGTGGTAGCTTGAGAGGGGTTGAGTGGGACGAGAGACGCAGGGCGGATCAACACGCAGACAAGGGTTTAGACAGCTTCGGGCCCCGGGAAACATCATCCGGTAATAGCCCTACATGTTGTTTGAGGCTAGGTCTCATTATGCTCATGAGGGAGTCGCCGCATAAGCCGGCTCCCCCTTTGTGTCTAGCCCTAGATATTGTTTCTTGTTGCCTGTCCCCCTTTGGGGAGCCCTGCCCCTCCTTATATAAGTTAGAGGGGCGGGTTACATGTGGAGTCCTAGTAGGACTAGGACTAGTCTATCTTCTCTTACAAGTTAAATACAAGTCCGGGTCTTGCTTTCTTCCTCTTAAGCCGGCCTACCATAACGTAAGCCGGTGTAACATCCCAAAATTCTAAATTTTGGAATGTTATAATAACTAGATAGTTTTGATTGATTGTTTGATTGATTGACTGAAAGTGGGTGAATTCAAAACTTTTTGAAAGTTAAATGAGAGGGAATAAAAGGACTTTCCCAAACTTTCATTTTGCTTTTATGATCTTCGGGAATTCAAATTCTTTTCATCACAAAACCCTGGAGAGAAGATGACATGAATTCTTCCATTTATTTAAATGACAAGGGATGTTGAAAATATTTGAATTTCATTTGAGAATATTTCCAATTCTGAAACTTTATGCAACTCAATGATTTTCACGAGCGAAGATAAAATGACTTCTTCAAAACATATGAATTACGAGTTGGGAGTTTCAAAGAATTAAATTCAAAGTTCTTTCGAATTTATTTTCAATTTGGAGTTATTTGAGTTTTAATTCAAATTATTTTTCTCCAAAAATAAAATATATGGAAAATAGGGTAACATGATTCCCTACATCGTAAAAATGGAGAGAAATAAATTTGAATTAATTTTGGAATTTTTATAATGATTTTCAAAGGATTTTATTAGGTCGAAACACTCTTTGCTTTATTTGAATTTGTGTGAATTTTATTTAATGCTATAGAAATGTCCATGTTGTAGGAAATCTTTTTCTGAAAATTTTGATATATTATATGCCTATATAAAAGTTTTAGTTTTTTTTTTTTTAGTTCTGAGAAATTTTGTTTAAAAAAGCGTTTGAATGCAGGCCAAGCCAGCCCTCTCTCTCTCTCTCTCTCTCTCTCTCTCTCTCTCTCTCTCTCTCTCTCTCTCTCTCTCTCTCTCTCTCTCTCTCTCTCTCTCTCTGGGCCGGCCCGACAGCCAGGCAGAGCCATCCGCCCACGTCGCCCGTCGCCCTCGTCCCGAAGGGACTCCGCTCGGGAGTCCGCCGCCGCCGCCGTCCGAGTCCCGGCCGGGCACGCCTCCCCGTGCCCCCTTCCTCACGCCACCTCCTCCCGGCCCCTTAAATACCGGGCCCCGACGCCTGTTCTCCTCTCTCCTCCTCCTCGCAGATCGCCGCCGCCGCCGCCCGACGAGATCCGCCACGCCGAGGTCGCAGCCGCCGCCCTCGTCGCCGTCAACCGCCGCCGACGCCACCACTGCCGCCCAGCGCCGCCCTCCCGACCACTTCGCCTGCCTCGACGACCGCGAGCCGCCGCCCGCCTCGCCGGTGAAAGCCTCCGCCGCCGCCCGATCTGCCGGAGCCGGTCCGAGCCGCCGCCGGTTCATCTCACCGAGCCGGTAAAACCCGCGCAAAAACCCTCCCCAGTTTTTCTTTAGTACGGTTTTTCTGTTAAGATCGGTTTTATTTTTTTTAGTTAGATTAATTAGTGGACGTTCGTCCGTTAGTATTCGGTAGCGAACGATTTTCACTGTTTAGCGTTCGGTAGTGAACGTTCGCTATTTAGATTTTTCCTTTTATTTTAGATTTTGGCCAGGGACCCATCCGTGAATATTTTTCTTTACAGATTAGCCCCTGATTTTCAAACCCTCATAACTTTTTACTCGTTAGTCCAAATCCAACGAAACCAACGCCCACTTCTTCGTTACGATCCCCTCTATCCAGTAATCCAACTCAAACATGTTTTTGAAAGTTTAAAATTTGAATTAGATCAGATTTTCCAAATTCACATAATTTTGGTACTGTTAGAAATTGTTTTAAGTTGCAAGAGTTATTTGCTTGGTTTTGATGTTTTCCGAGTTGTTTCTTCGATCTTTCCGATCTTTTGAGTGATTGCTTATGTGTGGTTACTATTGTTTGATTATGATAGATTGACCGGAGTGTGACGAGTAGAGCTATCAAGATTTTGAGTGCGAATCATCTTCATCAACATTGCAGGCAAGTAACACTTTGATCATACTTTATCATACCCAGTTTTTATGCATTAGATCAATCCTCAAACACTTGCATGATTAGGACCTAAATAAATTGTGGGATGGGAAGTAGATTGAGGTAGTACCTATTACCTGTTTTACTTATGAAACCTTGGGAGTTACTTCTACGTTTGCTTATTATGCTATGCTATGCTAGTAGACGTGGATTGGGTGAGTGTATTCCATGACAGATGTGAGATTGTTAAATTAATGGTTTATTTAAGGTGGCAACTTAAACACACATCCGGGTGGATTGAGGCACCTGGTTTCTATCAGACTTGCTGTTTTTCTTGGACCGCCACCCGTGCTCAAAGGGATCATAAGATCATTCATGCTAGTAACTTCCGTGTGCAGCCACAAGCCATTATGGGCTCTGGCATAGTTGATTAAGTCGTGTGAACTCTTACAGTGGTAGACTAGCTGATGTAGGGGTTGTAGGTGGTACGGTCAACCCATCGTAAGGTGCAAACGCTTCTGAAAGACTATGTCTCGGTCATCCGTCTCTCAAACACCATGTAGTGCGAGAAACCAAACGGAGGCGATCGAGTCTTGTGGGGAAAAGTGCGCAAACCTCTGCAGAGTGTATGAACTAATCATGATTAGCCGTGTCCTCGGTTATGGACATCTTGAGTATCTAGTACTTGAATATCATGTTGATCTCATCACGTTACTTAATATAATTTGTTTGGGTTTTAATGAGTACTTTTAATTGGGATTGAGGATGATGTCAACCATTCTCAATGTTTAACAACCACCATGATAGTTAAACAAATTTATTTCTTTGCAGTAGGGAAAAATTGGCTTTTCACAAAACTGAAACCATAGAGCTTTCCACCAGCCATATATGCATGTAGTATAGTTTATTCTTTCATTACTCTCTATGTGTTACTTTGCCAAAGATATTCCATGTCTTGACCGTTTCGGGCTGCAACTTTTCATGTTGCAGACTTTTCAGACGACGAGTAAGTGATACGTTAGGGTTATGATTTCCTATACTCAACTTTGCCGTTGGTGTTGATGGGAATCCACAACCTTATTGCTTCCGCTATATTTTGGATTGAGGTAATAGTATTTACGTTACTTTATACATGTGATTTACCTCTGTTATAAATCCTTCGAGTACTGTGTGTGTCAGCATACCGATCCAGGGATGACACGAAAACACAGAGACTTGATCCATTCAGGTCGGGTCGCTACAGGATGGTATCAGAGCACATGTTGACTGTAGGACGTGACCCTAGAAAACTGACAAGCCCATAGGAAAGATTTTTCTCTACAACTTCATTTTCAAAAAGATCTTTTACCTCTCTTCTCTTATGAGCTTATTCAAATATTCCCTTTTAGTGAGACCATACCCCTTTTCCCCTTTTGACCACTTGAAGATTTGACTGATGAGACCACTCCAAGGAGACAAGATATCGGACAACTAAGACCATTTGGAATGAAGAAGATTTTACTGTGTAAATGGAAACTACAACTGTTGAAGACTCTGAAGACTATGAGATTTTGAAGGCTCTGAAGAATTCCCAGATCTTATGACCTAGGAAGGTTACGCTTATGGAATTTGACGGACCATGGAAGTTATCAATACCCGAGATCAAGGTATATCGGAGAAAGACCGGAACATGGAGCATTAGAACTCAAAAATTTTGTCAGGAAAGCCCTAAGGCAGGAGATGTCAACTATGGAATGATAGCTCATGGAAATGACAAGAGCAGAAACATGCTATCCATGGTGTTATTGCCCGTCTATGCTATTGTCACCATGCGGAGTTAAGCGTGCAGATGCATGGAAGAATTGGATGGTAGAAGGCTGATGGAGCACCTATCAGCAAGAGGTGAAGTTTTAACCTTAGCTGATGTAACACCGGGATCTGGAGCATTACATCAAGGATATTAAGATGGACTTGCAGGAAGCTATATTCGACAAAGGAGTATTTCGTGAAGAAACTCAGACCCGTGGTGAAGTAGCCAAGTGGAGAAGCAAAACCCCGAGGTACCAGAGACTCGTCATGAACTGAAGGACAGTAGGATCATGGTTCATGTCAAGAATATTGAAACCCAGATGTTTGGAACACAACTCCAGAATATTAAAAGACGTCACGAGAGACTCTGCGTCAACAGAGATGATTTGGCAAAAGAACTTGAGAAGGACAAGCATGATCAGAAGGATCCATCGGAGACATGAACAAGACTTGAAGAGTGTGATGACTTTGAGATCTATTGATCTTTAGAAGACCAAACCCCTGTTACATACCTTCGTTAGATGCGACGATTGTGAGCTGTCATTTGTTTGATGTTTTTCCGACAGCCACAATAAAATCTGTCTTTTCAAAACTTTTGTTTGTATTGTGTGCATCCCTCTCTATATATCTTATCTCACCCCAAAACCCATGGACCCAATAGAAGATGAATGGAGATGAGCTTGTATTTTCGGACCAATGAGTCAATTGGAGATGACCGATGGATTCGAACATGGAGGATCATATGGAGAATAACACTATAGTCGAAAAGGATATGACCCAGTATGCTCTAGAGTGCTTTGAAAGAGGTGCTGCTATTTGGTGGAGGATGTACCAAACCATCAATGGATGGCAAGGAGTAACCACTTGGAAGGAATTTAAGTTGACTTTGCCAAAGTCTCGTCTTGTGTCCCAGAAATTGAGGCCTTATGGAAAAAGGATATGAAGAAAACTTGTGCATACAAGCTTTGTGGATAAATAGGACACAACCATAAAGAAAATAAGGATGAATACCCTCATAAGTGGAGGATTACCAAAGGAGTTAGCCGAGGATCTCAGGGAACTTCAGTTGGAGATTGTTCCCAAAGGTTTTGTTGCAGCAATGGAAGTTCAGTCTACATTGTTGGAAAAGATCCGTGAAGCTTAGAAGGATGACAAAGAGGTTGCTGAGATAAAAGATGAGCAAAGGAAAGGCCAAAGGTTTTCGTAAGGATGAGCACGACACCTTATGGTTTGAGGACAGTGTACATATACCCAATAATGCAAAGATCAGGAAGTTAATACTTCAAGAGGCTCATGACTCACCATACTCGATTCGCCCTGGAAACACCAAGATGTATTTGGATTTGAAGGAGTGTTTCTGGTGGACTGGTATGAAGAAGGATATTGCAGAGTATGTAGTCGTAGGTGATGTATGCCATAGAGAGTAAAAGCAGAGCATCAGAAACCAGCAGGATTACTATAGCCTATGTCGATACCCGAATGGAAGTGGGATAAGCTTGGCATGGATTTCATTACCGGATTTCCCAGAACCCGATTGGGATATGATTCTATCTGGGTAGTAGTTGATTCGCTTGACCAAAGTGGCTCACTTTATCCCCGTGAAAACCACCTATACAAGTGCGAAGTTGGCCAAGATATATTTGACCAGGATCGTATGTCTGCATGGAGTTCCGAGGACCATCGTAGAGGAACACAGTTTACCTCAAAGTTTTGGAATCAGCTGCACCAGACTTTGGGTACTAGGCTAGAGTTCAGTACAGCCTTTCATCCGCAGACAGATGGACAAACTGAGAGAGTCAATCAGATTCTGGAGGACATGTTGAGAGTTTGTGCGCTAGATTATGGATCTAGTAGGGATGATAAATCTACCTTACGCGGAGTTCTCATACAACACAAGTTACCAAGACAGTTTGAAGATGGCCCCTTTTAAGCTTCGTACGGGAGAAGGAGCCAGACACCGTTGATGTGGGATGAAGTTGGAAACCGTCAGTTGTTTGGACCAAATGTGATCAAGGAGTCAGAAGAAAATGTTAATTTGATTCGAGATAGACTGAAAGTAGCTCAGTCCAAGCAGAAGAATTAAGCAGACGTAAGGAGGTAGTCTATCAAATTGGAGACAGAGAATGTCTTCGTGTGTCCCCTCTGCGAGGAGTTAAACTATTTTGAGTTAAGGGAAAGTTAGCCCCAAGATTGTAGGACCATACCGAGTTTTGGAGCGTATGGGAGAAGTGGCCAACAAGTTGGAGTCACCCGAAGGACTGTCAGGAGTTCATGATGTGTTTTACGCTTCTGAGTTGAAGAAGTGCCATGCAGAGATGGCCAACATTTCCTTGTAAGGACGCTTGACCCTGGAAAGGATAATGATGTTCCATGAAGTGGAGTATGGACTTCATAATTATAAGTTTTTATCTCGGTATGTGGGATATCCCACGAGGATGAAGAGATGAATTACTATTGGATATAAAGGAGGTATGATGTTGGAAATATGGATCAATGGAAATTCCATGATGAGTCTGAGTAATCATGTCCTAGTTTGGTGCCAATAGAAGGAAGAAAGACATTACAATTGGATGGATTTTAAGCATGTTAGGAAGATGGAATTGAATGTTGGGATAACGATCAGCTGCCCCGATGATGAGTTCAAGGATTTTAAGTGATGAGATGGGCCATAACCCACAGGCTCCAGGACTTGCCAGGAAGCAAGCACACTCTTGCTGAAGGAAAACCCTGGAAGGAGTTACGATTCTAACGACCGACGAATTTATAGGAGTTTACGCAAAACCTGAGAGTTGTTAAGGAACGATAGATGTTTGTTTGGCTTGCAGAATCAATGGATTTATCCGAACTTGGTTCATCGACAAGAGAAATTCTGCAATGCTTGTGAGGATGACCGTGTTAGAATGCGAGATTCGCTAAACCATGTACAAGGTAATGATTTAAAAGGGATGGATTGATCACCATACCGACTTACTCTTATTATTCGCTTTGCTATATGGGATGGTAAATCTGAGTGACTTACCTATAATAGAGAGACGACGATCAAAACCTTGTTTAAACCTTAGAATGGTATAGGTATTTTTTTCTTTTCCCTTGTACACGGCAGTGGTTGCCAATCGTAGGTCATACGGTGAGGTTCAACCCAGACCCGTTTTCTGCAGGAGAAACCATAAATCGTTGACCACCATGAGATATCGATAGTTGTTTAGTATTGGCGCCAGACCCGTCAGCTATGAAGACCCAATCTCGGAATAACCTTACCAAGATTAAAGGACAAAAGGATTGAGGAAAAGGTTATGCCGTTACAAAAAGAGCCCCGAGAAGGAATTATCCTTACGATCTGAGAAGACCGACATTGTCAGTAATAAGGATGGAGTATATGAGTTTTGATGGAACCGTAACCATGCCTCTAAGTGTGGTAGCACCCCAGACCCCGGAGACGATCAATGGATTTTTGAGAAGACCCCCAAACCCTAACCTATTTCTTTCTAGCCTCTCCGAATCTCGAGGACGAGATTCATTTTAAGGGTGGTAGGTTTGTAACATCCCAAAATTCTAAATTTTGGAATGTTATAATAAATAGATAGTTTTGATTGATTGACTGAAAGTGGGTGAATTCAAAACTTTTTGAAAGTTAAATGAGAGGGAATAAAAGGACTTTCCCAAACTTTCATTTTGCTTTTATGATCTTCGGGAATTCAAATTCTTTTCATCACAAAACCCTGGAGAGAAGATGACATGACTTCTTCCATTTATTTAAATGACAAGGGGTGTTGAAAATATTTGAATTTCATTTGAGAATATTTCCAATTCTGAAACTTTATGCAACTCAATGATTTTCACGAGCGAAGATAAAATGGCTTCTTCAAAACATATGAAATACGAGTTGGGAGTTTCAAAGAATTAAATTCAAAGTTCTTTTGAATTTATTTTCAATTTGGAGTTATTTGTGTTTTAATTCAAATTATTTTTCTCCAAAAATAAAATATATGGAAAATAGGGTAACATGATTCCCTACATCGAAAAAATGGAGAGAAATAAATTTGAATTAATTTTGGTATTTTTAAAATGATTTTCGATGGATTTTATTAGGTCGAAACACTCTTTGCTTTATTTGAATTTGTGTGAATTTTATTTAATGCTATAGAAATGTCCATGTTGTAGGAAATCTTTTTCTGAAAATTTTGATATATTATATTCCTATATAAAAGTTTTAATTATTTTTGTTTTATTATTTTAGTTCTGAGAAATTTTGTTTAAAAAAAGCGTTTGAACAATGCCAGTCAAGCCCAAAGACCTCTCTCTCTCTCTCTCTCTCTCTCTCTCTCTCTCTCTCTCTCTCTGGGCCGGCCCAGCCAACCGGCAAAGCCACAGCCCAGTGGGCCCATCCGCCCACGTCGCCTGTCGCCCTCGTCCCGGCGGGACTCCGCTCGAGTCCGCCCGCCGCCGTCCAGGAGTCTGGCCGGCACGCCTCCCGTGCCCCTTCCTCACGCCACCTCCTCCCGGCCCCTTAAATACCGGGCCCCGACGCCTGCTCTCCTCTCTCTCCTCCTCTCGCAGATCGCCGCCGCCGCCGACGAGATCCGCCCCGCCGAGGCCGCAGCCGCCACCCTGCCGCCGTCAACCGCCGCCGACGCCACCACCGCACCCGCCGCCAGCGCCGCCCTCCCGACCACTTCGCCGGCCTCGACGACCACCGGAGCCGCCGCCCCGCCTCGCCGGAGAAAGCCTCCGCCGCCGCCCGATCTGCCGGAGCCGGTCCGAGCCGCCGCCGGTTCATCTCACCGAGCCGGTAAAACCCGCGCTAAAACCCTCCCCGGTTTTTCTTTAGTACGGTTTTTCTGTTAAGATCGGTTTTATTTTTTTTAGTTAGATTAACTAGTGGACGTTAAATCCGTTAGTATTCAATGTGACGATTTTCACTGCTTAGCGTTCGGTAGTGAACGTTCGCTATTTAGATTTTTCCTTTTATTTTAGATTTCGCCAGGACCCATCCGTGAATATTTTTCTTTCTGATTAGCCCTGATTTTCAAACCCTCATAACTTTTTACTCGTTAGTCCAAATCCAACGAACCAACGCCCACTTCTTCGTTATGATCCCTCTATCCAAGAATCCAACTCAAACATGTTTTTGCAAGTTTAAAATTTGAATTAGATCAGATTTGAATTCAAACTTCGCTTGATCATAACTTGAGTTTCAGAACTCGATTTAGTTGATTCTTTTGCAAATCGAAGCTCTTGACCTGAACTTTCTGATAAGGCCAAATTCACATAATTTTGGTACTGTTAGAAATTGTTTTAAGTTGCAAGAGTTATTTGCTTGGTTTTGATGTTTTCCGAGTTGTTTCTTCGATCTTTCCGATCTTTTGAGTGATTGCTTATGTGTGGTTACTATTGTTTGATTACGATAGATTGACCGGAGTGTGACGAGTAGAGCTATCAAGATTTTGAGTGCGAATCATCTTCATCAACATTGCAGGCAAGTAACACTTTGATCATACTTTCTCATACCCAGTTTTTATGCATTAGATCAATCCTCAAACACTTGCATGATTAGGACCTAAATAAATTGTGGGATGGGAAGTAGATTGAGGTAGTACCTATTACCTGTTTTACTTATGAAACCTTGGGAGTTACTTCTACGTTTGCTTATTATGCTATGCTATGCTAGTAGACGTGGATTGGGTGAGTGTATTCCATGACAGATGTGAGATTGTTAAATTAATGGTTTATTTAAGGTGGCAACTTAAACACACATCCGGGTGGATTGAGGCACCTGGTTTCTATCAGACTTGCTGTTTTTCTTCGGACCGCCACCTGTGCTCAAAGGGATCATAAGATCATTCATGCTAGTAACTTCCGTGTGCAGCCACAAGCCATTATGGGCTCTGGCATAGTTGATTAAGTCGTGTGAACTCTTACAATGGTAGACTAGCTGATGTAGGGGTTGTAGGTGGTACGGTCTACCCATCGTAAGGTGCAAACGCTTCTGAAAGACTATGTCTCGGTCATCCGTCTCTCAAACACCATGTAGTGCGAGAAACCAAACGGAGGCGATCGAGTCTTGTGGGGAAAAGTGCGCAAACCTCTGCAGAGTGTATGAACTAATCATGATTAGCCGTGTCCCCGGTTATGGACATCTTGAGTATCTAGTACTTGAATATCATGTTGATCTCATCACGTTACTTAATATAATTTGTTTAGGTTTTAATGAGTACTTTTAATTGGGATTGAGGATGCTGTCAACCATTCTCAATGTTTAACAACCACCATGATAGTTAAACAAATTTATTTCTTTGCAGTAGGGAAAAATTGGCTTTTCGCAAAACTGAAACCATAGAGCTTTCCACCAGCCATATATGCATGTAGTATAGTTTATTCTTTCATTACTCTCTATGTGTTACTTTGCCAGCATATTCCATGTGCTGACCCATTTTCGGGCTGCAACTTTTCATGTTGCAGACTTTTCAGACGACGAGTAAGTGATACGTTAGGGTTACGATTTCCTATACTCAACTTTGCCGTTGGTGTTGATGGGAATCCACAACCTTATTGCTTCCGCTATATTTTGGATTTGAGGTAATAGTATTTACGTTACTTTATACAGGTGATTTACCTCTGTTATAAATCCTTCGAGTACTGTGTGTGTCAGCATACCGATCCAGGGATGACACGAAAGCACAGAGACTTGATCCATTCAGGTCGGGTCGCTACAGCCGGCCTTCTGGGCCTTGAGCCTCTTGGGCCTTCGGGTCTTGTCGCTCCTATGATCCGCTTGCCAGGTCACCTATAAGTCGCCAGGTTCGGGCGGGTCACTTGTGAGTCATCCAGTAAGGGCGGGTCATTAGTGAGTCGCCAAGTCCGCCCGGGTTATACGTCCGGCCGGGTAATACCGCGGGGTATATCCCCGACAGAGGTCAAGCTTGGAGAATACTTTAGCACCTTTGAGTTGCTCGAATAGCTCATTGATGTTGGGAAGTGGATACTTGTTCTTGATTGTCTTCTTATTCAATGGACGGTAATCGACGCACAGTCGGTCCGTGCCATCCTTCTTCTGGACAAAAAGAACTCCACAACCCCATGGAGATGAACTCGGTCTGATCAAACCCAGACGCTCTTATTCATCGAGCTGTTTCTTCAATTCCTTCAGCTCTTTAGGTCCAAGCTTGTATGGACGCTTGCAAATGGGTTCAGTGCCGGGCTCAAGATCGATAAGGAATTCGACTGGCCGGTGAGGAGGCATACCCGGAAGCTCTTCTGGAAAGACATCTTGGTACTCACAAACGACTGGATCTGAGAAATAGCATCCAACTCGCCCTTCTCATTGAGAGAAAACAACCGAATGGTTTCGTCACGAGCGGCATAGATGATAACATCCTCAAAAGAGTGTGTCAATTGAATCTCTCTGGCAGCACAATCAAGCTGAGCCTTGTGCTGAGAAAGCCAGTCCATCCCGAGAATTAGATCAATATCAGAATCACCAAGGACCGTTGGAGAAGACAGAAATCTATAGTCGCCCATTTTGATAGAAACATCCGGAGCCATCATTTTGGTATTCATGAACAAACCCGGAGAGGAAACCGCTATCGGCATAGGCAGATCAACAGTATGCAAATCATGCATGGATGCAAAAGGCTTTGATATGAATGAAATAGATGCACCCGTATCAAATAAAACTTTTGCAGGAATATCATTAACTGGAAGACTACCCATTATCACATCGGAAGAATCCTCTGCTTGCGCTGCATTCATCATGTTCACCTTTGCTGACTTGGGATTATGCTTGACCACCGCATTGCTTGAAGATCTCACAGGAGGAGGAGGCAGAAGGCGCCTTTGGTTGAAGCACTTGTTCGCGTAGTGACCTTTCTGCTGGCACTTGTTGCAAGTCACCTCTGAGAGCGGACGATGATACGGAGCATTTGACCTTGGAGCTTGAGAATTTGACTTGTTCTGATAGCTTGGGTTGGGTGGGTGGGAAGATCCACGACCACCTGAGTTCTTCTGTTGATAAGGCTGATGGAACGGGGGAGGAGGAGGCAACCAGAACTTCTGTTGCTTAGCTGCCACTAGTGAGGAAGAAGAAGATTGAACTGCATCCCTGACTCTCTTCTTAGAAGCCTCAGACTTGAGCTGAGCAGCTTCTTGTTTCAGTGCCATGTTGTAGAATTCATCATACTTTTTCGGCTCAAAAAGCACGAGAGCTAATTGCAGATCTTCTCTGAGGCCACCTCTGAATTGATAAATCATGCTCTTTTCATCAGGGACGTCTTGCTTAGCGAAGCGAGAGAGTTTCTGGAACTGGATATTGTATTGATACACAGACATGTTGCCTTGCTTGAGATTGCGGAACTCCTCACGCTTGCTCTCAACAACACTTTGTGGAATGTGGTGAGCTTTGAAGTCTCGGCAGAAATCATCCCAGGTAATCACACGACCTCCTCTGGAATCTTTGTATTGTTGATACCACTCGGCAGCTTGGTCCTTGAGTTGAAACGAAGCAAACTTGAAAAAAGTCCTCAGGTCTGACATTGCTACATTCAAAATATTTGTTGATGTCCACGAGCCAATCATCGGCATCTGCGGCCTCGGCACAGTAGCTGAAAGACTTCGGCTGATTAGCAAGGAACTGATTGAGGGTAGCGAAGTGCGGCTGATTGTTGCCTTGGCCTTGATTTCCTTGGTTGCCTTGCCCTTGGTTGTGTTCTTGCAAGAGTTGCAAAATCATCTGAGCATTGGCGTTGGTGGCTGCCATGACAGCTTGCCATGCTTCCGGAGGTGGATGAGGTGGCGGAGGGTTCGACTGACTCCCATCATTGCGTTCCGGATTCTGACGTGTTGGCGGCGCCATCCTGAAGAGGGTGACATCCTTTAGCATCTTGAAAGAGATATATTCAAGCTGAATCAAAGGATCGAAATTGCAACATATAGTCTTCACAATAAACATTCGAACAAGGATGAACGAATGAATTCCAAAGTAAATCATCACACTTCCATAAGTTGAGAAGCCACTTAGAAAAGGTATGGAACCAACATTTGACTTCGAAGCAAACTCGAATACCACAACTCAAAACAAAACCAAGGATTTGGCTCGCAGAATAAGCCGGAACAAACACATGATAGAGATTTCGCCCAAAGTGTTCGTGATGAGGCCCCACGGGCACGACATACAGCGGATGTCACGAATGACAAACAAGACGTCCCCGAATCGGCATAGCCAAGGATTCTTTAAGACGCCTCGCGACCACTGTAAATCGACCGTGAAAAGCGAACCACTAGACGTTGGACCCCAATCTCAAATCATACATCTATCGGAAAGATATCCTATAAGCTACTAGAATTCCCACTTATAAACTCCCGAAACTTTCTGGTTATGCAATCAGGTGTTGGGGATCACAGGGACACAAAATATATCACCCAAACTAACAATACCTAGATCCAGTGTATCCATCCTTCAACACATAACCAAGAAACCTTCGGAAATCGTTTACCTCAACCTTCGAAAAGCGTCCATTATACGAGTTATGGCAATACTCGAACTCCGCCCAATCTTGGGTGGCGTCGAGGTGATCTCACCAACAACTGCATAAAAGAGATTTTCGATGCCGGCGAAACTCAGGTATTCCAGAACTGCAACGATAAAATTGTGAAGACAACACCTCGGAGCTCAACTCCCCGGGACACTGCCACAACCCCTAAATGTCAGGAGGCACAAAGAACAATGTTCTTGTCACAAAACCATCGGAACGATTCCAAGATACCCGCGTGATCCTAAAAAAAAATTTAGTGAAATTTGAGGAGAGGAAAGTCAAAACATCTACGTCAGGAGACCTCACTAGAGCGACAAAGGGACAGAGGAGTAAAAAGAATCCTACTCTCCGATATATATAATCCTATGACTCAAAACATTTTTTTTCTAGACTCAACAACGCCAGCGATTCGATCAAGCAGGGGGCTCCTAAGTCGGGGATGGCTCTGATTACCAACTTGTAACGCCCACGATGTGGCTATATCTCTCACATGTCGAGGCACGACTTAGAGGCATAACCGCATTGTAGGTTTTGTCGCAAGAAGGGTCATCTTCACACAATCCCATGTAATGAACAAGAATGGGATAAAGAGTTGGCTTACAATCGCCACTTCACATAATACATAAATTAAACATCCATCATTCAGAGTACAAACAAGGTCCGAGTATGGAACCAAAATAAAAGAAGACAACCCCAAATGCTAGATCCCCGATCGTCCCAACTGGGCTCCACTACTGATCATCAGGAAACGAAACATAGTAACGACCAAGTTCCTCATTGAACTCCCACTTGAGCTTGGTTGCGTCACCTGTAATGGCATCGTTGGCACCTGCAGCTGTTTTGGTAGAATTTGTGAGTCACGAGGACTCAGCAATCTCACACTCGCGAGATCAAGACTATTTAAGCTTATAGGGAGGATGGGGCAATGAGGTGGAGCTGCAGCAAGCACTAAGTAAATATGGTGGCTAACATACGCAAAAGAGAGCGAGAAGAGAAGCAACGCACGGTCGCGAAGCTAGAAGTGATCAAGAAGTGATCCTGAAACTACATATGTTCAAGCATAACTCAAACCGTGTTCACTTCCCGGACTCCGCCGAAAAGAGACCATCACGGCTACACACGCGGTTGATGCATTTTAATTAAGTCAAGTGTCAAGTTCTCTACAAGCGGATATTAACAAATTCCCATCTGCCACATAACCGCGGGCACGGCTCTCAAAAGTTTATACCCTGCAGGGGTGTCCCAACTTATCCCATCATAAGCTCTCACGGTCAACGAAGGATATTCCTTCTACCGGGAAGACCCGATCAGTCTCGGAATCCTGGTTTACAAGACATTTCGACAATGGTAAAACAAGACCAGCAAAGCCGCCCGATGTGCCGACAAATCCCGATAGGAGTCGCACGTATCTCGTTCTCAGGGCACATCGGATGGGCAAGACGTCGGGTTGATATAGACCCTGGTTGCCCAGGGGGCACCGGACATCGCCCAGGTTGGGCCAGCACTAGAAGGAGCACTGTCCCGGGGGGTTAAAATAAAGATGACCCTCGGGCTCGCGAAAACCCAAGGAAAAAAGGCTTAGGTGTTAAATGGTAAAACCAAGGTTGGGTCTTGCTGGAGGAGTTTTATTCAAGGCGAACTGTCAAGGGGGTCCCATAAATCACCCAACCGCGTAAGGAACGAAAAATCAAGGAACATAACACCGGTATGACGGAAACTAGGGCAGCAAGAGTGGAACAAAAAACCAGGCATAAGGCTGAGCCTTCCACCCTTTACCAAGTATATAGATGCATTAATTAAATAAGGGATATTGTGATATCCCAAAATATCCATGTTCCAACATGGAACCAACTTCAACTTCACCTGCAACTAACAACGCTATAAGAGGGGCTGAGCAAAAGCGGTAACATAACCAAACAACGGTTTGCTAAGAAAGGATGGTTAGAGGCTTGACATGGCAATATGAGAGGCATGATATAGCAAGTGGTAGGTATCGCGGCATAGCAAAAGAGCGAGCAACTAGCAAGCAAAGATAGAAGTGATTTCGGGGGTATGGTCATCTTGCCTGCAAGGTTCTCAGAGTTGTCGAAAGCTTGATCCTCCTTAGCGTACTCAATAGGTTCCTCGTTCATGTACTCGTCTCCCGGCTCTACCCAAAGTAAGAACACAAGCAATGGAACCACAATAAATCACGGTGCAATGCACAAGCAACATGATGCAAAACATGGCATGATATGCGAGATGTGATATGCAATGCGTATGCGTGCTCCGGAAGGAAAATGATGAACAAGGCATCAACTTGGCAAACCAAGTATGCCGCTGGAAAGATGAGATGATTTCGGTTGAAATCGATATAAAGATCACCGGAATCGAATGCACGGTTTGCAAATGGCAAGCAAAACAAGAATGACACAATTCTGCGGATAACAGCATGATAGCACTTAGAATACATCAAGAAACTATGCTACAGCACCCCAACATATCAACAAAGCACATGGGAGTTATCTACAAGAGATGCTTGACAAAAGATGAACACTGAGCTACGGCTAATTCACACATTAACAGGTTCAAACAGGCATGGCAAAAGTGCAAAAGTTATCAGTTTCACAGACTGAAAATACTGAACATGGCAGAAACAGCATCAGGTAGCAATGTTCAGGGCAAGCAATCGACATAGTACATGAACTTATAATAGTAAAACAAGACATGAAATGATTCTACTCAAAGCATATAACAAAATTCCCTTAATGACCATGAGCCAAAAAGGATCCGCAGATATGATGGCACCCATGTAAACATAGCAAGTTTCGTTAACAGATTCAGGAAACAGAGCATGGCATTAACAGCATTATGAAGGCATCTTTGCGAGCTCGATTCACTCATCACAAGCCATTTCATGAAAAGATAAGCATAGCACCAGCAAGAATACATGTTTATGAAACCAAACATGGCAATAACAAGTGTATAGCATGCAAGCATCAACTACAACAACCTTGGCAAATTTGAATAACATGTAAACAGTCTGCCAGGAAATAATTTATAGCAAAAGTAGAGCTAGAAAATGACATGCTAGGCTACTCCATAATTACAAACATGGGCATGGATTGATAGAGCATAACAATATGTTCAAGACATCCTTAATGAAGTATCTCAAAATAAGCATGGATATCTCTGTAGCATCAAGTTCACATGGCACCAAAATAACAGCAGAACAGGGACGGAAATCTGCAACATCACAAAGCTTAGTTTGCATGCTTGTTCTAGTCACCACATAGATCAAAAAAATACATGGAAAGCACCTACGTAAAGAAGACATGGCATAGTACAAAACACATGTAGAGCTCATGCTCATAAGATGCACACATGAAATGCAACAAAAATGACAAAACGTCAAGTTCTGTTAACAGACAGCAGTAAACATCATATAGCACTTTTGCAACGATGATTTGGGCTCCAAGATGTGCTCAAACAGACATGGCACAATGAAACAAAATGAATAGAATCTCATGATCAACATTTAGATATGTCATATGCATGAATCATAGCTATGTGCATGGAGTTATGATGCGATGAACCGAGCCACATATTATGACAGGAAAAGACATTGGGCATTCGGGGTCAACCTAGGTCTTCCAGATCTGGATCCGGGGCGCGGGAACCGAGGTTGGCCGGAGTTGCTCGCCGGAGTTGGTGCGGGAGGAGGCCGGAGAAGGGCTCGGGGAGGCTGCGGGGTCGGGATGGCGCGGATCCGCGCCGGCCGGGCGGCGGAGCTGCGGTCGGCGCGGGCGCGCCAGGTCGGGCGGCGGTGTGTCGCGGCGGGCAGCGATCGGCGGAGGCGGCGCCGAGCGGTGGCGGACGGCGGCGGGTCAGCGGAGGCGGCAGCTGATCCGGGCCGGAGGCGGAGGCGCGCCGGGCGCTGGGCGGCGGAGATGGGCAGCGGGGTCGGCGGGCGGCGGCGCGGGCGCGGACGCGCCCACGTTCGCGTTAATGGTTGGACGCGGGCGGCGGCGGGATTCGTCCGGCGGCGGCCGGACGTGTCCGGTGGCGACGGGATGGTTTTTTAGGGTTTGCCCCAAAAATTGGGAGGGGAGGTGTTTATATAGGAAGAGGGAGCTAGGAGGCACCAAATAGAGTGCGGTTTTTGCCCACATGATCGTGATCGAACGACCGAGAGCATGGAAGTGACTTATATGGGTTATTGGGCTGTTTTGGAGGGGTGTTGGGCTGCAACACACAAGAGGCCTTCGCGGTTACCCTGTTAACCGTTGGAGCATCAAACGACCTCCAAATGGAACGAAACTTGACAGGTGGTCTACCGGCGGTGTACCAAGGCCACTTGGCAAGCCTCGGTCCATTCCGAGAACGTTTAACACCCGCTCATGAAAAGAGACAAGAGGGGTGCATCGGTGCATGTGGAAGTGTCGGATTGCAAAATGGACAACGGGGAAAATGCTCGGATGCATGAGACGAACACGTATGCAAATGAGATGCACATTGATACGTCTCTAACGTATCTATAATTTTTGATTGCTCCATGCTAATTTATCTATTGTTTTGCACTATAATGGGCTTTATTTTCCACTTTTATATTATTTTTGGGACTAACCTATTAACCGGAGGCCCAGCCCGAATTGCTGTTTTTTGCCTATTTGGTGTTTGAAGAAAGAATATCAAACGGAGTCCAAACGGAATGAAACCTTGAGTACGTTATTTTCTCACCGAACGTGATCCAGGAGACTTGGACCCTACTCCAAGGAGTGCTAGAGGCGGTCACGAGGGTGGGGGGCGCGCCCCCTGCCTCGTGGGCCCCCTGACGCTCCACCGACGTACTCGTTCCTCCTATATATACCTACGTACCCCCAACAGATCGGGGACGGAGCCAAAAACCTAATTCCACCGCCGTACCTTCCTGTATCCACGAGATCCCATCTTGGGGCCCGTTCTGGAGCTCCGCCGGAAGGGGCATCCACCACGGAGGGCTTCTACATCAACACCATAGCCCCTCCGATGAAGTGTGAGTAGTTTACTTCAGACCTTCGGGTCCATAGTTAGTAGCTAGATGGCTTCTTCTCTCTTTTTGGATCTCAATACAATGTTCTCCCCCTCTCTCGTGGAGATCTATTCGATGTAATCTTCTTTTTGCGGTGTGTTTGTTGAGACCGATGAATTGTGGGTTTATGATCCAGCTTATCTATGGAAAATATTTGATTCTTCTCTGAATTCTTTTATGTATGATTAAGTCATATTTTCAAGTCTCTTCGAATTATCCGTTTGGTTTGGCCAACTAGATTGGTAGTTCTTGCAATGGGAGAAGTGCTTAGCTTTGGGTTCAATCTTGCGGTGACCTTACCCAATGGATGTAAAGGGTTGCAAGGCACGTATTGTATTGTTGCCATCGAGGATAACAAGATGGGGTATTTATCATATTGCATGAATTTATTCCTCTACATCATGTCATCTTGCTTAAAGCGTTACTTTGTTTTTAACTTAATACTCTAGATGCATGCTGGATAGCGGTCGATGAGTGGAGTAATAGTAGTAGATGCAGAATCGTTTCGGTCTACTTGTCACGGACGTGATGCCTATATACATGATCATTGCCTGGATAACCTCATAACTATGCTCAATTATGTCAATTGCTCAACAGTAATTTGTTCACCCACCGTAGAATACTTATGCTCTTGAGAGAAGCCACTAGTGAAACCTATGGCCCCCGGGTCTATTCTCATCATATCAATCTCCATCACTTTATTTACTTGCTTTGCTTTTACTTTTTACTTTGCATCTTTATACCAAAATACCAAAATATTATCTCTATCAGATCTCACTCTAAGTAAGTGACCGTGAAGGATTGACAACCCCTAAGCGTTGGTTGCGAGTAGCTATGGTTTTGTGCAGGTACGAGGGACTTGCACGTAGTCTCCTCTTGGATTGATACCTTGGTTCTCAAAACTGAGGGAAATACTTACGCTCTTCTGCTGCATCATCCTCTCCTCTTCGGGAAATCCAACATAAGCTCGAGACGTAGCAAGAAGAATTTCTGGCGCCGTTGCCAGGGAGGCTTACGCAAAAGTCAACATACCAAGTACCCATCACAATCCCTATCTCTCGCATTACATTATTTGCCATTTGCCTCTTGTTTTCCTCTCCCTCACTTCACCCTTGCCGTTTTATTCGCCCTCTCTTTCCCAATCTCCTCCTCTTTTTCCCTTTGCCTTTTTCCTTTGCCTTTTGTTTGCTCGTGTGTTAGTTTGCTTGTTCGTCGCGATGGCACAAGATGCGACCAAATTGTGTGACTTCACCAATACCAATAATAATGATTTCCTTAGCACTCCGATTGCTCCTCTTGCCAATACCGAATCTTGTGACATCAATACTGCTTTGTTGAATCTTGTTATGAAAGATCAATTCGCTGGCCTTCCTAATGAAGATGCCGCTACTCATTTGAATGGCTTCGTTGATTTATGTGATATGCAAAAGAAAAAAGATGTCGATAATGATGTCGTTAAATTGAAGCTATTTCCTTTTTCGCTTAGAGATCGTGCTAAAGCATGGTTTTCATCTTTGCCTAAAAATAGTATTGATTCTTGGAACAAGTGCAAAGATGCTTTTATCTCTAAGTATTTTCCTCCCGCTAAGATTATCTCTCTTAGGAACGATATTATGAATTTTAAGCAACTTGATCATGAACATGTTGCACAAGCTTGGGAGAGAATGAAATTAATGCTACGTAATTGTCCTACTCATGGATTGAACTTATGGATGATTATACAAAAATTTTAAGCTGGATTGAATTTTGCTTCTAGAAATCTTTTAGATTCGGCCGCAGGAGGCACTTTTATGGAAATCACTTTAGGAGATGCTACTAAAATCCTAGATAATATTATGGTTAATTATTCTCAATGGCATACTGAAAGATCTACTAATAAAAAGGTGCATGCTTTAGAAGAAATCAATGTTTTGAGTGGAAAGATGGATGAACTTATGAATTTATTTTCTAAGAGTGTTTCTTCTGATCCCAATAATATGCCTTTATCTACCTTGATTGAGAATAATAATGAATCTATGGATGTGAATTTTGTTGGTAGGAATAGTTTTGGAAACAACGCATATAGAGGGAATTTTAATCCTAGGCCTTATCCTAGTAATCCTTCTAATAATTTTGGAAATTCCTACAACAACTCTTATGGAAATTTTAATAAGGTGCCCTCTGAATTTGAGAGTAGTGTTAAAGAGTTTATGAATCGCAAAAGATTTTAATTCTTTGTTTGAAGAGAAATTACTTAAAGTTGATGATTTTGCTAGGAACGTTGATAGAATTTCTCTTGATGTTGATTCTTTAAAGCTTAGATCTATTCCTCATAAGCATGATATCAATGAGTCTCTCAAAGCTATGATAATTTCCATTGATGAGTGCAAAGAAAGAACCGCTAGGATGCGTGCTTCCAAAGATGCCTTTATTAAAGCGTGTTCTTCTAATTCCTATGAAAATCAAGATGAAGATATAAAAGTTATTGATACGTCCCCTATTAAATCTTTGTTTTGCAATGTAAATCTTGATGAAACTGAATATGATCTTCCTTTACCTAGAAGGCGTTCTAAGAATTCGGAGTTTTTAGATCTTAATGATGAAATTGATAAAAGTGGGATTGAAAGAAATAGAAATCTAGATGTTGCTAAACCCACTATTTTGGATCTCAAGGAATTTAATTATGAAAATTGCTCTTTAATTGATTGTATTTCCTTGTTGCAATCCATGCTAAATTCTCCTCATGCTTATAGTCAAAATAAGGCTTTTACCGAACACATTAATGATGCCTTGATGCAATCTTATGAAGAAAAGCTTGAGTTGAAAATTTCTATCCCTAGGAAACTCCATGATGAGTGGGAACCTACTATTAAAATTAAAATTAAAAATTATGAGTTTCGTGCTTTGTGTGATTTGGGTGCTAGTGTCTCTACTATTCCCAAAACTTTGTGTAATTTGCTAGATTTCCGTGATTTTGATGATTGCTCTCTAAACTTGCATCTTGCGGATTCCACTATTAAAAAACCTATGGGAAGAATTAATGATGTTCTTATTGTTGCAAATAGGAATTACGTGCCCGTAGATTTTATCATTCTTGATATAGATTGCAATCCTTCATGTCTCATTATTCTTGGTAGACCTTTCCTTAGAATGATTGTTACAATTATTGATATGAAGGAAGGAAATATTAGATTCCAATTCCCTTTAAAGAAGGGCATTGAACACTTTCCTAGAAAGAAAATAAAATTACCATATGAATCTATCATAAGAGCCACTTATGGATTGCCTACCAAAGATGGCAATACCTAATATAAATAGCGCTTGTTGGGAGGCAACCCAATTTAATTTTGTGTTTTTTTGTTTTTGGTTCTGATTAGGAATAAAATAATCCATCTATAATCTGTTTAGATGTGATTTTATCTTTTAATTAGTGTTTGTGCCAAGTTGGACCTATTGGATCTTCTTAGATGATAGTTATTTGATCTTGCTGTAATTTCCAGAATCTTTGTGCTCAGTGCCCGAATTGTTAAAAATCACCAGAACGTGATAAAATACTGATTCCAATTTCTGCTGATCAATAAACAAATTTTCCAGGTCGTCTAATTTTGGTAGAATTTTTTGGGTTCCAGAAGTTTACGTTAGTTACAGATTACTACAGACTGTTCTGTTTTTGACAGATTCTGTTTTGCGTGTGTTGTTTGCTTATTTTGATGAATCTATGGCTAGTAAAATAATTTATGAACCATAGAGAAGTTGGAATACAGTAGGTTTAACACCAATATAAATAAATAATGAGTTCATTACAGTACTTTAAAGTAGTCTTTTGTTTTCTTTCTCTAACGGAGCTCACGAGATTTCTATTGAGTTTTGTGTTGTGAAGTTTTCAAGTTTTGGGTGAATTCTTTTGATGGATTATGGAACAAGGAGTGGAAAGAGCCTAAGCTTGGGGATGCCCATGGCACCCCCAAGATAATCCAAGGACACCAAAAAGTCAAAGCTTGGGGATGCCCCGGAAGGCATCCCCTCTTTCGTCTACTTCCATCGGTAATTTACTTGAAGCTATATTTTTATTCACCAACATGATATGTGTTTTGCTTGGAGCGTCTTGTATTATTTGAGTCTTTGCTTGTTAGTTACCACAATCATCCTTGCTGTACACACCTTTTAAGAGAGCCATATATGAATTGAAATTTGATAGAATACTCTATGTGCTTCACTTATATCTTTTGAGCTTGATAGTTTGCTCATAGTGCTTCACTTATATCTTTTGAGCTTGATAATTTTTGCTCTAGTGCTTCACTTAGATCTTTTAGAGCACGGTGGTGGATTTGTTTTAAAGAAACTTGATCTCTCATGCCTCACTTAGATTATTTTGAGAGTCGTTAATAGCATGGTAAATTGCTTAATGTTAATATACTTGGTATTCAAGATATGTGAAACTTTCTTTTGAGTGCGTTGAATACTAAGATAAGTTTGATGCTTGATAATTGTTTTGAGATATGGAGGTAATAATATCAAAGTCATGCCGGTTGAGTAGTTGTGAATTTAAGAAATGCTTGTGTTGAGGTTTCTAAGTCTCGTAGCATGCACGTATGGTTAAAGTTGTGTAACAAATTTGAAGCATGAAGTGTACCTGGCTTGTGCATCCTTATGAGTGGCGGTCGGGGACGAGCGATGGTCTTTTCCTACCAATCTATCCCCCTAGGAGCCTGCGCATAGTACTTGAATTTTTTGATGACTTCTAAATTTTTGCAATAAGTATATGAGTTCTTTTGACTAATGTTTAGTCCATGGATTATACGCACTTTTACCTTTCCGCCATTGCTAGCCTCTTCGGTACCGTTCATTGCCATTTCTCACATTGAGAGTTGGCGCAAACTTCACCGGTGCATCCAAACCCCGTGATACGATACGCTCTATCACACATAAACCTCCTTATATCTTCCTCAAAACAGCCACCATACCTACCTATTATGGCATTTCCATAGCCATTCCGAGATATATTGCCATGCAACTTCCACCATCATCATCATGACATACTTTACTTTTGTCATATTGCCATTGCATGATCATGTAGTTGACATCGTATTTGTGGCAAAGCCACAATGCATTATTTTCATACATGTCACTCTTGATTCATTGCACCATCCTGGTACACCGCCGGAGGCATTCATATAGAGTCATACCTTGTTCTAGTTTCGAGTTGTAATCCTCATGTTGTAATCAATAGAAGTGTGATGATCACCATTATTAGAGCATTGCCCAAATAAAAAAAGAAGAGAAAGGCCAAAAAAAGGGAAAGTCCCAAAAAAGAGAAAAGAAAAGGGCAATGCTACTATCTCTTTTTCCACACTTGTGCTTCAAAGTAGCACCATGTTCTTCATGTAATGAGTCTCATATTTTGTGCTTCAAAGTAGCACCTCGTTCTTCATGTAGTGAGTCTCATATACTGTGCTTCAGAGTAGCACCATGTTTTTCATATAGTGAGTCTCATAAGTTGTCTTTTTCATACTAGTGGGAATTTTTCATTATAGAACTTGGCTTGTATATTCCTACGATGGGCTTCCTCAAATGCCCTAGGTATTCATGAGCAAGCAAGTTGGATGCACACCCACTAGTTTTCTTTTGTTGAGCATTCATAGCTCTAGTGCATCCGTTGCATGGCAATCCCTACTCCTCGTGTTGACATCAATTGATGGGCATCTCCATAGCCCGTTGATTAGCCTCGTCAATGTGAGACTTTCTGCTTTTTTTCTTCTCCACACAATCCCCATCATCATATTCTATTCCACCCATAGTGCTATATCCATGGCTCACGCTCATGTATTGCGTGAAGGTTGAATTTTTTTGAGATTATTTAAGTATGAAACAATTGCTTGGCTTGTCACCGGGGGTATAGAAGTTGGGAACATCTTTGTGTGACGAAAATGAAGCATAGCCTAACTATATGATTTTGTAGGGATGAACTTTCTTTGGCCACGTTATTTTGAGATGACATAATTATTTTGATTAGTATGCTTGAAGTATTATTATTTTTATGTCAATATGAACTTTTGTCTTGAATCTTTTGGATCTGAATATTCATACCACAATTAAGAAGATTTACATTGAAATTATGCCAAAGTATCACTCCGCATCAAAAATTCTCTTTTTATCATTTACCTACTCAAGGATGAGCATGAATTAAGCTTGGGGATGCCTGATACGTCTCCAACGTATCTATAATTTTTTATTGCTCCATGCTACTTTATCTATTGGTTTGGACTATAATGGGCTTTATTTTCCACTTTTATATTATTTTTGGGACTAACCTATTAATCAGAGGCCCAGCCCAGAATTGCTGTTTTTTTGCCTATTTCAGTGTTTCGAAGAAACGTATCAAACGGAGTCCAAACGGAATGAAACCTTCGGGAACGTGATTTTCTCACCGAACGTGATCCAGGAGACTTGGACCCTACTCCAAGGAGGGCCAGAGGCGGTCACGAGGGTGGGGGGCGCGCCCCTCCCCCCTGGGCGCGCCCCCTGCCTCGTGGGCCCCCTGACGCTCCACCGACGTACTCCTTCCTCCTATATATACCTACGTACCCCCAACAGATCGGGGACGGAGCCAAAAACCTAATTCCACCGCCGTACCTTCCTGTATCCACGAGATACCATCTTGGGGCCTGTTAGGAGCTCACGGGGGGGGCATCCACCACGGAGGGCTTCTACATCATCACCATAGCCCCTCCGATGAAGTGTGAGTAGTTTACTTCAGACCTTCGGGTCCATAGTTAGTAGCTAGATGGCTTCTTCTCTCTTTTTGGATCTCAATACAATGTTCTCCCCCTCTCTCGTGGAGATCTATTCGATGTAATCTTCTTTTTGCGGTGTGTTTGTTGAGACCGATGAATTGTGGGTTTATGATCCAACTTATCTATGGAAAATATTTGGTTCTTCTCTGAATTCTTTTATGTATGATTAAGTTATCTTTGCAAGTCTCTTTGAATTATCCGTTTGGTTTGGCCAACTAGATTGGTAGTTCTTGCAATGGGAGAAGTGCTTAGCTTTGGGTTCAATCTTGCGGTGACCTTACTCAGTGACAGAAAGGGTTGCAAGGCACGTATTGTATTGTTGCCATCGAGGATAACAAGATGGGGCATTTATCATATTGCATGAATTTATTCCTCTACATCATGTCATCTTGCTTAAGGTGTTACTTTGTTTTTAACTTAATACTCTAGATGCATCTTTGGATAGCGGTCGATGAGTGGAGTAATAGTAGTAGATGCGAGAATCGTTTGGTCTACTTGTCACGGACGTGATGCCTATATACATGATCATTGCCTGGATAACCTCATAACTATGCTCAATTATGTCAATTGCTCAACAGTAATTTGTTCACCCACCGTAGAATACTTATGCTCTTGAGAGAAGCCACTAGTGAAACCTATGGCCCCGGTCTATTCTCATCATATCAATCTCCATCACTTTATTTACTTGCTTTGCTTTTACTTTTTACTTTGCATCTTTATACCAAAATACCAAAATATTATCTCTATCAGATCCCACTCTAAGTAAGTGACCGTGAAGGGATTGACAACCCCTAAGCGTTGGTTGCGAGTAGCTATCATTTTGTGCAGGTCACGAGGGACTTGCGTAGTCTCCTCTTGGATTGATACCTTGGTTCTCAAAAACTGAGGGAAATACTTACGCTCTTGTGCTGCATCATCCTCTCCTCGTCGGGAAATCCAACGCAAGCTCGAGACGTAGCACACATGATGACACGATATGAAATGCATGACATGAACAAAATGCAAAACGAAAGACAAAAACCCAACCACAGAGGGAATATCATAACACATGGCCGAAAATGGCAAGAGTTGGAGTTACAAATATGGAAAGTTACATCCAGGGTGTTACACCTTCCTAGTGAAGATGCCGCAACCCATCTAAATAGCTTCGTTGATTTGTGTGATATGCAAAAGAAGAAAGATGTGGACAATGATATTGTTAAATTAAAGCTATTTCCTTTTTTGCTTAGAGATCGTGCTAAAGCTTGGTTTTCGTCTTTGCCTAAAAATAGTATTGATTCATGGAATAAGTGCAAAGATGCTTTTATCTCTAAGTATTTTCCTCCCACTAAGATCATCTCTCTTAGAAACGATATTATGAATTTTAAGCAACTTGATCATGAACATGTTGCACAAGCTTGGGAGAGGATGAAATTAATGATACATAATTGCCCTACACATGGTTTGAATTTGTTGATGATTATAGAAAAAATTTATGCCGGATTGAATTTTGCTTCTAGAAATCTTTTAGATTCGGCCGCGGGAGGCACTTATATGGAAATCACTTTAGGAGAAGCTACTAAACTCCTAGATAATATTATGGTTAATTATTCTCAATGGCACACCGAAAGATCTACTAATAAAAAAGTGCATGCGATAGAAGAAATTAATGTTTTGAGTGGAAAGATGGATGAACTTATGAAATTATTTGATAATAAAAGTGTTTCTTCTGATCCTAATGATATGCCTTTGTCTACTTTGATTGAAAATAATAATGAATCTATGGATGTGAATTTTGTTGGTAGGAATAATTTTGGTAACAACGCGTATAGAGGAAACTTTAATCCTAGGCCGTATCCTAGTAATTCCTCTAATAATTATGGTAATTCCTACAACAATTCTTATGGAAGTTTTAATAAGATGCCCTCTGAATTTGAGACTAGTGTTAAAGAATTTATGAATTCGCAAAAGAATTTCAATGCTTTGCTTGAAGAAAAGTTGCCTAAGATTGATGAATTGGCTAGGAACATTGATAGAATTTCTCTTGATGTTGATTCCTTGAAACTTAAATCTATTCCACCTAAGCATGATATCAATGAGTCTCTCAAAGCCATGAGAATTTCCATTGATGACTGCAAAGAAAGAACCGCTAGGATGCGTGCTAAGAAAGATTGCTTTGTGAAAGCGTGATCTTCTAGTTTCTATGAAAATAAAGATGAAGAGCTAAAAGTTATTGATGTGTCCCCTATTAAATCTTTGTTTTGCAATATGAATCTTGATAATGATGGGACCGAATATGATCCACCTTTACCTAGAAGGCGTTCCAAAAATTCAGAGTTTTTAGATCTTGATGCAAAAATTGGTAAAAGTGGGATTAAAGAGATCAAAACTCTAGATATTAATGAACCCACTATTTTGGATTTCAAGGAATTTAATTATGATAATTGCTCTTTGATATATTGTATTTCCTTGTTGCAATCCGTTCTAAATTCTCCTCATGCTTATAGTCAACATAAAGCTTTTACTAAACATATCGTGAATGCTTTGATGCAATCTTATGAAGAAAAACTTGAGTTGGAAGTTTCTATCCCTAGAAAACTCTATGATGAGTGGGAACCTACTATTAAAATTAAAATTAAAGATCATGAGTGCTATGCTTTGTGTGATTTGGGTGCTAGTGTTTCCATGATTCCCAAGACTTTGCGTGATTTGCTAGCACTACTAGGAAAAAGCCTATACACAGAATCTTAGCAGCAGCGCGGGTCAAAAAGGAGCGCTGCTGCTAATTAATAGTAGCGAGTGTGCGGGAAACTCGCTGCTGATAATTTTTAGCAATGGCAGCTCTGTGTAAACCACGCTGCTACAAATATCCACCGGCGGTGTTCACCGAGCTCCATTTAGCAGTAGCGCCGTTGCCCGAACCGCGCTCTTGCTACGGATATAGTAGCAGCGCTTTTTACTGGGATCTCTGCTGCTACATTTCAAATTGGCAAATTTTTTGTCCTTTATTAGCGATGCCCGTTGCCCAAAGCGCTGCTTCTAATTCTTTAGCAGCAGCGCATTTCTTCCCCTCTCTGCTAACCCGCACCAACCCACCACCTTTCCCCACCCGTGCCTCCCCCCCTCCTCGCTTCCCTTCCCCCTACCTCCCCACATGCTCCCACTCTCTCTTCTTCTTCCTCAATACTTCTCCCCATTACTCTTTCTCTTCTATCCACCTTTCTCTCTCTTCATTACTCCTACCTAACTACACCACCTCCATTAATGCATCTCCTTTCTCTTTTCCTTTCCCTCCACTAGTTGAAGTTGTCTCCTCCCAAATTAGCTAGCTAGGTAGATGTAGCATTTAGTTAAGTGACCTATTTGCCCCTAACTAGATCTATCTTTGTCAACAAGAGCTTTGTGCACTTTTGATCTCCCTACAACATCATCTCCACTGTGTGCTCGATCTCGATCGAGGTGATGAAAATTTCATGCTTTTGCAAAATGAAAATATGTTTATGTGTGTGTGATATGTTTGTGGAAATTGTGTGTGTGGCACGCCAAATTGTGCTTTTGAGTTGCCTATGTTTTGCCGAAATGTCGGTTTATTTCCGTTTCGGCGAATTCCGGGCAAACTCTAGATCCATATATGTCCTATTTTAGGGAAGGTCATGTCAAATTTTTGTATGACTTTGATGCATGCATGCATTTTTATAATCAATTTGTTTATTATTACCGTGTAGAGTTGGCGATGGTCGATGGAGCGATGGTGGACAGGTGGTTGCGGTCGGCGGTGCGGGACATGAAAGAAAATAACCGGACAGAGGTTTTATGTCCGTGTTGAAAATGCAAAGGAATAGTTTGGCTCGACCCCCATGGCGATGGTGGTGTGTCGAAGCGCACCGACTCATGACTGGTTTCATGGATGGCTATCTGCGGTGGATAATTGAAGATGAGGATGGCGATGTTGAGGATGCCGACGGGCGAGCAATGATGACACGGGCAAGACGAAGAGATGATCGATAATGGCGGCGGGGAAGAGGCCGGACATGGCGGCGGAGAAAGGGCTAGACATGGCGGAGGAGAAGGGGCCAGACATGGCGGCGGAGAGAACGACATGGACTCCACGCAGCAGAGTTCGTCGGTACTAAGTTCAATCGTGCGGGACCCTCATGTTCAAGCATTGCTTCGCAAGGAGACGAGTACTGAGAGAGCTGCTTCTAGAGAGGAGGCTAAGCTGGAGCAACTGGTGGTAGACTCGAACACTCCATTGTATGATGGTTGCAATCCGAGGTGACCCGCTTGAGTTTCACGCTCCAACTCCTGAAGGCGAAGGCTAAAACAAATGGACCGACACTAGCCTCGATGAGCATCTCAAGTACCTAAAGGATGTTCTTCCCGGGTAATCTATGTCCTACTAGTGTTGATGAGGCCAAGAAGATCGTGTGCCCTCTTGATCGCCACACGTTAGATACCATGCATGCATCAACGATTGCATAATTTATTGGAAGGAGCACGGAAAAAACAAGCTGTCCGGTGTGCAATGCTTCTCGATACAAGAAGGCCGGAAGAAATGTCCCCAAAAGTTGTATGGTACTTACCGATCACTCCCGTCTCGAGGTATTTTGTAGATCCCAAGGAAGCAAAGCTAATGCTTGTTGCACGCGGAGAGGAAGAAGCCCGACGATGGAGATGATCCGAAGCTGAGACACGTGAAGGATGGAAGCCATGGAGAGCATTGAACAACTTCTATTGGTATTTTGAATGTGATGCAAGGAACATCGTGCTCGTGGCGTGTGTACCGATGGCATGAATCCGTTTGGCAACGAACACCAACCATAGCACATGGCCCGTGTTTGTATGGATGTACAACCTCCCCTGGTTGTGCATGAAATCAAGTACATTCACATGAGCATGCTTATTCAAGGGACAAAACAACCAGGAAATAATATTAATTTGTATCCGGGGCTACTTCAAGAGGAGTTAGACACGTTATGGAAAACATCGGCCAAGACATGGGGCGCTTGACAAAGGTGAGTATTTCAACATGAGAGCTGCGCTGATCACGACGGTCAGGACTATCTCGATTCTGGATATGTGGCAGGCCAGGTGTGCCATGGATATTGCGGATGCACGCGGTGCATGGATGATCTGACGTCTCGAGAGCTAACGTCAAGGAAAGATGGCGGTGCAGGAAAATCGTGTACATGGGGCATCGAAGATGGCTTGAACAGGGCGACCGTGGAGATCTATTCAATGGTCACGCTGAGCATCGAGGACCTCCACGTAAGCGAGCGGTGCCGAAATCGATGAGCTGTTGAAAAGCTGGAAGGAGTGCCCGCGCCGAAAGACGATGAGAAAGGCGCCGGAGCCGCTGCTGAAGGTATGGAAGGCGAGGTGCGTGTTCAGGACTTGGGTATGTAGCGACCCGACCTCGAGACGGTCAAGTCTCGTATATGCATGCCATCCACGGATCGGTATCTTTGGCACACACAGTACATCAATGTATATATCAAAGTGCAATCACATGTATAAATAACGTAAAATGATATATACCTCATAATACTCAGCGGAAACAATCAAGCGGGTGTGGAGTCCCATCAACGCCATCGGCGGGTTGAGTGTAGACCATAACCTGTATCGTAACTCTTACTCGTCGAGGAAATATCGCAACATGATATGTTGCAGCCGTGTAAATCGAGACATTGAATGTACCGCAAGATCACAACATGAATAAACAGATGGTAAAACTATACTATATGCAATTTGGCTTTGTGGCTCTGTATCTGAGTTTTGTTTGCGTAAAAGCTGATTTTATTTTCCCTACATCAAAGGAATAAATGAAGTCTGTACTATAGAGTTTTCTATCATGACATGGTTCCGCCAACCGATGTCTCATAGCCCAAATTCATCATAAGTTGCCCACAATTAAGTTATCAGTCCGGTGTTGAGAGTTCCGAGATAGATCCAAGTCCAGAGGCTCAAATTGTCCGTACCGGGGACACGGCTAATCGATTAGGTTTTAAACCCTCTGCAGAGGTTTGTACACTTTACCCGCAAGATTCGATCCCTCTTTTTATGTTCTCGCACTTCAGAGTGTTTGAGATCAAGATGACCAAACATGGTCTTCCAAAGAGTTCCTCGACCACCGTCCGTACTCATCCCATCCTACCGTAGTTCTACATCTGCTAGTACCGTCCCAGCCAGTCACAACTAAGGTCAACCAAGCGAGCCCATAATGACTTGCGGTTGCAGGTAAGCTTCCGGGCATGAAGTATTCTTCCGTCTCTTTGAGTCTGGGTGAAGCTTTTACAAGATGTCATGGCGCTTCTCCATGCATCCCGCCAACCACTGGTTTCTCCAGGTGCCCGTCAACCATCCTTCACCCAGTGAGTGTGTATTGAATTCTTGTCTCGAGTCTTGAAGTCTTGAGGCCTTGAAGATCAGATCCTTGCAGATTCCATCGTGGAGTTATCGTCATTGGCGTGGATCCTCCATTCTCACACCACTCCTCGAGCACTCATACCAAACCCCGTCTACTATAGCGTAGCATTAAAATAAAATATCGTCACGGGCTTGGTAACAGGGTGATGGGTTCCTACCTCATGCATACTACTCAACTACAAGGATTCAATAACACTACTGAGGGGTGGTTGCAAGAAGCCACTAAATGCAATAAAACATAGGTATGAAAGCATGGTCAAAGTGAACTTGCCTTGTTGACGATCTTCGAAAACTAGGGATTCGTGGTAGCAAGCTTCGCACTCCGGAAATTCTACCGAGGCAAACAAATACCTTAATAAGCACATAGCATATGATCACTTAACACAATAGCATAGTAACATAACACACCAAAACAATCGAATCAAAACCCAAAGGAAAACTCGAAGAAATCCAACTCAAAGTTTTCCTACTTCAAGCAACAACTAGAAATAGTTTTATATAACAAAAATTTTCTTAACATAACCTAGGCATGGTTTTATGTTACCTAACAGAAAAGAATGCATTATGCCACTAGGAGCAAAAAGAATCAATTTAAAAGCTATTATAAAACTCCTATTAGGCCTAATTCAAATTCTATTAAGAAAAATAAATAAAAGTTTTATTTATTATAAATAAAATTTCATCCCATAAAGTCACAGAAACTATCCTAGAATAATCAATCACATGTGAAAAATAAATTATTTTGCTAATTAAAATAATAAGAAAACAGTAGCTAGTTAAATAAATTAAGAATAACAAGATTCTGCTAGAAAATATTTTTTATTAATCCTAAAATACCCAAATTAATTCCTATGGTTAGGTAATGTCAAAACAAAGTTGGGACAAAAGAATCATATAAAATAATTTTCCTAGCTCATTTTATGACAGATTTACTATTCTGACTAAAACTAAATTAAAGCAATTATAAATAATTTTAACATAGCTAATTATATTTTCTACAGAAAATATAAGAAATTTGCAAACCAACAAAAAAAAGAATCACCTAAAAATATTAAACAGAATAAAAGATATGAATTTTTCAAATCTGGAACTATTCTGCTAAAACAGAAAAACGAAAATAAAGAAAAAAGGCTAAATGGGCCTAACTAACGCACTGCGCGTAATATAACTAAAATGGGCCTAGGGTTAAACGAATCGGGCCGGTAAAAAAAAAACCTACTTAAAATAAACCGTAACGAACCGGGGTAAAAACCCGGTTTTAATTAAAAGCGCGTACCCCTTCGGGGGTTCTAATCCTAGCCGCAGGGTCGGGATCGGACGGCGAGGAGAGCTCCGCGACTCACCGGCGTTCGGCGGCGAGGCTCGGCGGCGTCGTTAGCCTCTCGGTCGTCGGGAGGTCGGCGGAGGCTCCGGCGGAGTCTTGAGCGACGAGGGGTGGTCTGTGGAGTGGGTGGAGCTCGGGGAGGGCTAGGCGGCGGCGGCGAGGCAAATGGCGGCGTTGGCGTGAGGTCCGGCGGCGCGTGAGGAGGAGGAGGGTTCGGAGAGGGGGCAAGGGGGAATGGGGTGCGGGAGGGGCTTATATAGGCGGGGCCTCACCTTGGGCGGGGTGAATCGGGAGGATCGGATCCGGATCCGTCGGGATCCGGCCAGCGGCGGCGGCGCGGTCGTCGTGGCGAGGGGTGAAGGAGGTGGTGGCCCGCCCGTCGGTGAGGAGAGAAGGGCGCCAGCTGATCGGTCGACCGTCCGAGCGATTCGGCGCGGGGAGGTGGTCGGGCCGTTGGCTGGCTCATTGGGCCGCCTCGGTGGCGCTGGTGGAGCCAGCTCGGTGGCACTGGCTGTTGGTTGGGCTGGGCAGTTGGCTGGGCGCCCATGATTTTTCTTATTTTATTTTTTTAATAATAAAAACAGAGTTAAAATATAAAATATAAATATTTTATATAGGACATATATATATCAAAATGATCAGGGAATATTCCTATCATTTGAACATTTTCGAGGCAAAATCCAAAGTTTATAAAAATCATTTTTCCAAAATTCAAATAAAACTCAAATTTGAATTCTAAACTTTTGGCATTGTTTTCCTCTGATATTTTGGAGTGTCATGTTTACTCCTCTCATACTTTTGCTCAAGTATTTATCGGGCATAGTTTTGAAATGATTCCCACTTTCCAAAGTTTGAATTTAAATCCCAAAACTCAAAATCTTACAAACTCCAAATGGCACTTTCAAATGACTTTCAATTTGATACTTTTAACTTCAACTCATATTTCATATAATTGAAGAAGTCATTTTATCTTCCCTCATGAAAATCATTGAGTTGCATAAAGCTTTGAATTTGAAATATTCTCAAATGAAATTCAAATCTTTTCAAAACCCTTTTCATTCCAAATGGAAGAAGTCATGTCATCTTCACTCTAGGGTTTGGTGTTGGAATGAACTTGAATTCATTGAGATCCAAAAAGGCAAAGGGGAAAGTTTGGGAAAGTCATTTCATTCCCTCTCATTCAACTTTCAAAAGTTTTCAAATTCCACTCAGTTTCACTCAATCAATCAAACCATCAATCAGACAACAAGCATAGTTATTTATCTAATATAACATTCCAAAATTTAGAATTTTGGGATGTTATAAACCTACCACACTTAAAATGAATCTCGTCCTCGAGATTCGAAGAGGCTAGCAAGAAAAGGTTAGGGGTTGGGGGTCTTCTAGCAAAAGTTTTGGTCAGAACGGTCAGGGGTGCTACCACACTTAAAACAAGGTTACGGTTCTGATAAACTCAGATACTTCCTCTGGAGTGTTGACAATGTATGTCTCTTCACATATCCTACAATAGCACCTTCACCAAAGCTCTTCTGTCAGAAGCATAGAGTTTTCCTCAGAATCTTGGGGTCGGTTCGTCAAAGTTGTGGTTCGTCCGAGACTGGTGCTTCTTAGCTGATAGGTCCGTGTCCATTCTAGACAACTATCGAAATGCTCATGGTGGTCTACAATTTATGGTTTCTCCTGCAGAAAACGGGTCTGGGTTGAACCTCACCGTATAACCTACGATTGGCAACGGTTGCCTGTAAAGGGGTTCCATCGTCCTACCATTCTATGGCTTATCGCGTCGACACTCTTCAAAGGTTTTTTTGAGGCTCTCTGATTTTCCATCAACATATGATAGTTCATGATAGAAGTCTCCGGTATGGGGGCCAATCCATCCCGTACTTGAATCATTACCACATACGTAAACAGTGAATCACGTATTCTAACACTTGGGCATACTCACAAGCATTGCAGAATTTCTCTTCTCAACGAACTTAGTTCGGATAATTCCATTGATTCTGCAAGCTGAACAAAACATCTATCGTTTCTTCACCACTCTCAGGTTTTTGCGTAACCTCCTACGAAACGTATGATGATTTGGTTCACCGATTCTTCCAAATTTCTTCCTTTATCAAGGTTACATCAGTTCCTTCTCAAAATCCTGGGCCTGTGGGTTATGGCCCACGTCAACACTAGTGCAGCTTTAACTCATCCTTGGGGTAACTCTCTTGTTCCATATTACACCTACTTTAAATCCAATAACATTTAATTTCTTAATACCATCATATCAAAGATAAAACTTCAACTCATTTTTTTTCCAAACTCCAACCTGTGGGACACATTTCCATTTCCATTGGTCTAGTGTTCTTCATAGGGTACTTTCACCCTTAAAATGAAATTCACAAATCCATCCATAGACCATATTTCTCATATCCTCGAAAATGGTCAAAATCTTTGTTCACAGAGTAACAACTCATACAATTAAACATATGAAAACACGTCACCTTAACTTTATTGATTTCATGAATCCATTACAAACTCTGAGCACCCATTACATAACTCAACTCATTGAACTCATGAAAATGAAATTGCTTTCTACTACTCTTGTTTCCAATATTAAAATCCAACTACTCAACTCCAGCTTTCATCTTGTTGTGACATTTAGTAGCATAATGTCCTGCCTCCTTGCAGCGAAAACAAATGACTTCCGACATGTCTCGGGGCTTCTTTGTGATTATGCAGGCTCCTTGGATTCTTGGCTTCTTTTCTGGACATTTACTAGCGTAATGACCTAAATCCTTGCACCTGTAACAAGCGATATGACTTAGGTCCTTCTCGGCAAAAATTGCGTTGTTCTCGGGTTGCCTTCTTTTTCTCTTCCTGGATTTCTCTGTAATGATCAGAGCTTCTATTTCCTGAGGGTCAAACTTCACTTCTGCTGTCGGGAAGTATCCCAGATACTCTTTTCTTTCCTTGGTGCAATACTGCGAAAAATGTCCTTCTTCTCCACATGAATAGCAGGCATTGGAGTAAAATCTGTTGAGGCCCTTTCCATCAGGGTCTTCAACCCATTCCTTCATCACCGGTTCTTCTAGACCTTCCTTGAGGGCTTCCTTCATTCCATCTTCCTGCTTCTGAATAGTTTGTTGCACCGTGGAGTAAATGTGACCTTTGCACCGGTAGTGGGTGGTTCCTTCACACGGAAGCAAGTCACCGACTAGTTGGGCATTCCTCGGATGGGTGTTTCTCCTCACAATGAGGGCATCAATCTTCGTGTTCCTCCCAGGTGTGTCCTATTTCTCCATAAATCTTGCAGGCACAAAGTTTACTTCTTGGTGTATCATTGTGCTTCCGGATAAGGCGTGATCTCAACAGGTCTTCTTGAATTCCTCCCAAGTTCTTGCTCCTTTAAATCCTTGTATGGCTTGATGCATTCTCCACTGTGTTGCAGCACTTTACAGAAAAATCTTGAAGAGCGTATTGGACCTCATACTTCCTTGAAACCAAATTGCTCCCAAGTGATTCTCCATGTTCTGCATCCATAGCTCGCCTCGGGCTGAGTCTTGATCCAGAGAATATCAGTCCAACTTCTTTCATCATCTATGGGGTTCAAAAGTTTTGGGATGAGATATGAGAGAGGTGGGGAGGGATATACACACAATACAAACAATAGTTTTTCAAGAAACGGGTTTTACTTTGTGGCTGTCGGAAAACATCAAACAAATGACAGCTCACAAATCGTCGCATCTAACGTAGGTGTATAACAGGGTTTGGTCTCTAAAGGTCAAGTAGTTCTTCAGGAACTTCAAATTCTTCTAGTCTTCGGAGTCTTCAATTGTTGCAGCTTCAACTCTTCTAATGCATGGTGAAATCCTCTTTTCTCTGAAATGGCCATCAGTTATCCGATATCTAATCCTTCTTGGAGCGTCTTCAGTTGATCCTCCGGGTGATCAAAGTATAAGGGGTATATTCTAACTATTTAAGGTGAGAGGGTCTATTTGATAAATTCAGAAAAGATGAGAAGTAAGAGTCTTTTTGTAAATAAAGTTTTGAGATCTCCGTCCTAGGGCTTTCCGGTTTCTAGGGTCACGTCCTCACAGTCAACATGTGCTCGATACCATATCTCATGGCGACCCGACCTCGAGACAGTCAAGTCTCGTGTGTACATGCCATCCACGAACAAGATCTTTGCACACACAAGACATCAATGTATATATCAAAGTGCAATCACATGTATAAATAACGTAAAATGATATATACCTCATAATACTCAGCGGAAACAATCAAGCGGGTGTGGAGTCCCATCAACGCCATCGGCAGGTTGAGTGTACACCGTAACCTGTATCGTAACTCTTACTCGTCGAGGAAATATCGCAACATGATACGTTGCAGCCGTGTAGGTCGATTACATTGAATGTACCGCAAGATCACAACATGAATAAGCAGATGGTAAAACTATACTATATGCAATTTGGCTTTGTGGCTCTGTATCTGAGTTTTGTTTGCGTAAAAGCTGATTTTATTTTCCCTACATCAAAGGAATAAATGAAGTCTGTACTATAGAGTTTTCTATCATGACATGGTTCCGCCAACCGATGTCTCATAGCCCAAATTCATCATAAGTTGCCCACAATTAAGTTATCAGTCCGGTGTTGAGAGTTCCGAGATAGATCCAAGTCAAGAGGCTCAAATTGTCCGTAACCGGGGACACGGCTAATCGATTAGGTTTTAACCCTCTGCAGAGGTTTGTACACTTTACCCGCAAGATTCGATCCCTCTTTTTATGTTCTCGCACTTCAGAGTGTTTGAGATCAAGATGACCGAAACATGGTCTTCCAAAGAGTTCCTCTGACCACTGTCCGGTACTCATCCCATCCTACCGTAGTTCTACATCTGCTAGTACCGTCCCAGCCAGAGTCACAACTAAGGTCAACCAAGCCAGAGCCCATAATGACTTGCGGTTGCACGGGTAAGCTTCGGGCATGAAGTATTCTTCCGTCTCTTTGAGTGCTGGGTGAAGCTTTCCGCAAGATGTCATGGCGCTTCTCCATGCATCCCGCCAACCACTAGTTTCTCCAGAGTGCCGTCAACCATCCTTCACCCAAGAGGTGTGTATTGAATTCTTGTCTCGAGTCTTGAAGTCTTGAGGCCTTGAAGATGCAGTCCTTGCAGATTCCATCGTGGAGTTATCGTCATTGGCGTGGATCCTCCATTCTCACACCACTCCTGAGCACTCATACCAAACCCGTCTACTATAGCGTAGCATTAAAATAAAATATCGTCCGGGCTTGGTAACAGGGTGATGGGTTCCTACCTCATGCATACTACTCAACTACAAGGATTCAATAACACTACTGAGGGATGGTTGCAAGAAGCCACTAAATGCAATAAAACATAGGTATGAAAGCATGGTCAAAGTGAACTTGCCTTGTTGACGATCTTCGAAAACTAGGGATTCGTGGTAGCAAGCTTCGCACTCCGGAAATTCTACCGAGGCAAACAAATACCTTAATAAGCACATAGCATATGATCACTTAACACAATAGCATAGTAACATAACACACCAAAACAATTGAATCAAAACCCAAAGGAAAACTCGAAGAAATCCAACTCAAAGTTTTCCTACTTCAAGCAACAACTAGAAATAGTTTTATATAACAAAAAATTTCTTAACATAACCTAGGCATGGTTTTATGTTACCTAACAGAAAAGAATGCATTATGCCACTAGGAGCAAAAAGAATCAATTTAAAAGCTATTATAAAACTCCTATTAGGCCTAATTCAAATTCTATTAAGAAAAATAAAATAAAAGTTTTATTTATTATAAATAAAAGTTCATCCCATAAAGTGACAGAAACTATCCTAGAATAATCAATCACATGTGAAAAATAAATTATTTTGCTAATTAAAATAATAAGAAAACAGTAGCTAGTTAAATAAATTAAGAATAACAAGATTCTGCTAGAAACTATTTTTTATTAATCCTAAAATACCCAAATTAATTCCTATGTTTAGGTAATGTCAAAACAAAGTTGGGACAAAAGAATCATATAAAATAATTTTCCTAGCTCATTTTATGACAGATTTACTATTCTGACTAAAACTAAATTAAAGCAATTATAAATAATTTTAACATAGCTAATTATATTTTCTACAGAAACTATAAGAAATTTGCAAACCAACAAAAAAAAGAATCACCTAAAAATATTAAACAGAATAAAAGATATGAATTTTTCAAATCTGGAACTATTCTGCTAAAACAGAAAAACGAAAATAAAGAAAAAAAGGCTAAATGGGCCTAACTAATGCACTGCGCGTAATATAACTAAATTGGGCCTAGGGTTAAACGAATCGGGCCGGTAAAAAAAAACCCTACTTAAAATAAACCGTAACGAACCGGGGTAAAAACCCGGTTTTAATTAAAAGCGCGTACCCCTTCCGGGGTTCTAATCCTAGCCGCAGGGTCGGGATCGGACGGCGAGGGAGAGCTCCGGCGACTCACCGGCGTTCGACGGCGGCGGAGGCTCGGGCGGCGAGTGCGTTGGCCTCTCCGGTCGTCGGGAGGTCGGCGGAGGCTCCGGCGGTCTTGAGGCGACGAGGGGTGGTCAGTGGAGTGGGTGGAGCTCGGGAGGGCTAGGGCGACGGCGGAGGTAAATGGCGGCGGCGGCGTTCGTAGGTCCCGAGCGTGTGAGGAGGAGGAGGGTTCCATGAGGGCAAGGGGGAATGGGGTGCGGGAGGGGGCTTATAGGCGGGGCCTCACCTTGGGCGTGGGGTGAATCGGGAGGATCGGATCCGGATCCGTCGGGATCCGGCGAGCGGCGCGGCGCGAGCGAAAAGCGTGGCGAGGTTGAAGGAGGTGGTGGCCCACCCGTCGTGAGGAGAGAAGGCGCCATGTGATCGGTCGACCGTCCAAGCGATTCGGGCGCTGGGAGGTGGCAGGCCGTTGGCTGGCTCATTGGGCCGCCTCGGTGGCGCTGGCCGGGCAGGCTCGGTGGCCGCTGGGCTGCTTGGGCTGGGCAGTTGGCTGGCAGCGCCAGGATTTTTCTTATTTTATTTTTTAACAATAAAACAGAGTTAAAATATAAAATATAAATATTTTATATAGGACATATATATATCAAAATGATCAGGAATATTCCTATCATTTGAACATTTTCGAGGGCAAAATCCAAAGTTTATAAAAATCATTTTTCCAAAATTCAAATAAAACTCAAATTTGAATTCAAAACTTTTAGCATTGTTTTCCTCTGATATTTTTGGAGTGTCATGTTTACTCCTCTCATAATTTTGCTCAAGTATTTATCAGGCATAGTTTTTGAAATGATTCCCACTTTCCAAAGTTTGAATTTAAATCCCAAAACTCAAAATCTTCTGAAACTCCAAATGGCACTTTCAAATGACTTTCAATTTGATACTTTTAACTTCAACTCATATTTCATATAATTGAAGAAGTCATTTTATCTTCCCTCATGAAAATCATTGAGTTGCATAAAGCTTTGAATTTGAAATATTCTCAAATGAAATTCAAATCTTTTCAAAACCCTTTTCATTCCAAATGGAAGAAGTCATGTCATCTTCACTCTAGGGTTTGGTGTTGGAATGAACTTGAATTCATTGAGATCCAAAAAGGCAAAGGGGAAAGTTTGGGAAAGTCATTTCATTCCCTCTCATTCAACTTTCAAAAGTTTTCAAATTCCACTCAGTTTCACTCAATCAATCAAACCATCAATCAGACAACAAGCATAGTTATTTATCTAATATAACATTCCAAAATTTAGAATTTTGGGATGTTACAGAGTACTGGCACAAACTCGATACATCTCATTGCCTTGATCAAATGCATATCTGTAAGAATGTCCTTGAGAGCTTGCTCACAACACTGATGAACATGCCGGATAAGACCAAGGATGGGCCGAAGGTAAGAAAAGACTTGCAAGATTTGAAAATTAGGGAAGATCTGCACATGCCGCCCGTAAAATGTCGACGAGAGGCAGAGACGGAGACAGAGGCACGGAGAAGAAGGGCAAGAAAATAAAGAAAGAGGATTATTGCCCCCTTCTTGCTTCACCTTAAGTCAGCTGAGATCAATGCCTTCTTTAAGTGCCTTACCGAGTCAAAGTTAGTTCGATTCTTGTGAGAAGATAAGCAGATATCTAGACACGGACAAGAAAAGGTTCAGCGGGATGAAGTCTCATGATGTCATGTGATGATGACGCAGATACTACTGTTGCCCTTAGAGGGATAATGGACAAGCACGTCCGTGACACGCTTATTGGTCTTTGCAACTTTTTCGACGTCATCTCTCGAAAGTCGATCGATGTGAAGCAGCTCAAAGGCTACGAGGAAGAGATCGTTGTGATCTTGAATGAGCTTGAGATGTACTTCCACCCGCGTTCTTTGGCGTGATGGTGCATCTGTGTGTCCATATTGTGGATGACATAATAGACCTGGGCCGTCATTCCTGCACAACATGATGCCATTTGAGAGGATGAATGGGATCATCAAAGGATTCGTTCGTAACATGTCCCGTCCGGATGGAAGCATCGTCCGGGCTATTTGGCACAAGAGTGCATCTCTTTCGTGAGAATTTTCTATATGGCGCAGACCAGCCGCCGGTGTTAGTGTTGGTTTGCCGTTAACAAGCACGATGGGAGGCTCGAAGGAGATGGTCACCGCAACGGTCGCAAGGAACTGCACGTGGCATACTCAGATCGGCGCAGGCGACTTTGTGAGCAAACTTGGTAGTGCTACAACACCTAGACGAGGTAGATCCTTTCGTTAGCCTTTGCACAATGAAATTATCGCAAAGAAGTATCGTGACGGGGGTATGCGGGGCGGACGCCGAAGTTACTCTGAGCACAACTCCACTTTCTGCATTGGTTCAAAGAGCATATTATTGCTAATCCTCGGAGGAGGGCTCTAAGGACGGATTGCTCATATCGCCTTAGCACATGGCCCCTCGCCCAACCTCGTAACCTATCGGGCATATGATATCAACGGATACACGTTCTACGGAGGCCAAAGATATGGACGGTGATGATCGTAACTCGGGGTGACGATGGAATGCATGACCGGCAGCGACAACGACGCAATCGAGCGATTTTATGGAAGGGTCGAGGAGATCTGGGAGCTTGACTACTCGGACTGCACAACACGGCGATGTTCCGTGTCGGATGGGCTAAGAATGTCGAAAGAAAGCGGATTTTCACTACCATGACTATACCGAGGCCGGGGCGCTACCGTGAACGCTATCGCAAAAAAAGCGAGCCATGGGTACACGCTAAGCATGTGACACAATGCTTCTTCATAACTGATCCGCGCAATCCCAACCGTGTTGTCCTGAGGAGAGGCAAAAGGAACATCATTGGAATGGATGGAGTCGCCAAAGAGGAAGACTATGATCGACGGCAACCCAATGAGGAAGATGACGATGATGATGAAGTATCGTCAAAGAAGAATCAATACTACATTACCTAAGAAAATCATACTCCATGGAAAAGGCAAAGTCTGTGAGGGGCTCAATTATTCTTGACGAACAAGAAGCGAAAGAAGCTGACTCAAAAACGAAACGTCGGCGGTGAGGAAACTTATGTTATCGGTCAAATGATGTAATATATATATATGTTCCTATTTTGTATACACACTTAGCCATTATTATGCATGGGTCCAATGATGTGTAGTATATATGTTCCTATTTTGCGTACATATTTAACCGTCAAATGATGCAATATATATCGCCTCCCTTCGTTCACTGCCTCGGAAATAAAAGTGGGATAAAATAAAGGAAAAGGAAAACTGGCGATGGCGAAGGTAGTAGCAACGCGTTTTCCTAAACCGCTTCTGAGATAGTGAAGTTAGTAGCAGCGTTTTGTCCAAATATGCTCTTTTCGTCCATAACCCAAAATTCTCACCCGCCTGTGCTTCATCCCGCCTTCCCCCCCAAATCCCCACTCTCCCCGTCACACTGTCGTGTGCCGACCCGCCCCGCGCTCGCCCCGACTCGGCGCTAGCCCCGACCCAGCGCTCGCCCCAACCCGGCCCTCGCCCCGACCCGACCCAGCGCTCGCCCCGACCGGCCCTCGCTCCCGACCCGGCCTTGGCTCACCCCGACCCGAGCCTGGCCCCTGACCCATCGGCCCTCGCCTCCCTCCTCTCCCCTCCCGGCCGTCGTCGGGCCTGCCTCCTCGCCCCTGCACCCTCTGTAAACCCCCCACTCTCTCTCTGCTAGGGTTCTTCGGTTAATTTACTTAGGTTTTAGTTAGGGTAGTATGTTAATTAGGTTATCTATTTAGTTATGAATTTAGCTAGGTTTCAAAATTTGAACTGGACATGTGATATGTGCAAATTTGAACTGGACATGTGATATGTGCATATGTCATGTTTTGGACATGTCATGTTTGGAAAATGATCCGAGTGGCCTATGTTACGCCGGAATGTTGATTCATTTCCGTTCCGGTGAATTTCAGGTGCTCGATATGTCCATTTTTTAGCAAAGGTCATGCCAAAATTTCCCGTGAATAAAGGCATGATTTTGTGCTACATAGTTGGCATATCAGTCTTGGCACATAGATTTCTTTTATGTCATTTATCATTTATTCATACTTTTAGAAATAAATGAGGACACTTATCATAGGAAACATGTCGAACAACGAAGAAACGGGCCTTGACCAAGATGCGAGGCGAGATGGATTATGAGGGTGAACAAGAGTACCTCGACTATTTGACTGCTAAGCAAGGTTTGCAGGTCGGCCTCGATGATGGTATCGATGCCAACATCGACACCGACAGCGCCGGCACCGATAAGCGGCACCGAGACCGATGGGGAAGGTACCGGCACCGATGGCGGCACCGAGACCAAGGGGAAGGTACCGCCCCGATGCGCTACGAAAATAGGAAGCATAAGAAGCGGAGGATACGAAAACCTAACAAACTAGGGATTGGACGACTTGTGATCACAAAGATGGCACTTGGCAAGTTTGAGCCGTTAGAGCCGGAAGAACCTCGCAAGTGCTATGGGAACCAAGTAGGATGCATCCTACGGGAATGTGCGAGCATCAACGACGATGACTTAAGGAGTAAAGAACATTTGACGCAGTTGCTACTAACAAAGTTGCACAAGAGATTCAAGTTCCCCGACCGGGATGATAACATAGACCAACCGTGGGATGATCTGAAGATGAAAAAGATTAACAATCACGCCATGGGCATGTTCAGCAATGATTTGGCCTCCTGGAAAACGAGGGTGAAACGAGCTATTGAGGCTGATGAACCCCTTTCCAAGATTCTGGAGGAAAATCCGACAATTACGGAAGAGGAGTTCGAAAAGTTCAAGGACACTTGCGCTACTGAGGCAGCCAAGGCTAAGGCTGCGAAATTCAAGAGAATTCAGCAAAGGAACACGGGGATGCATCGCCTCGGAAGCCGTGGCTACCTCGGTAAAAGGCCCATATGGGATAAGGAGGACGCGGAACGTGAAGCCGCGGGTCTCCCAGACCCCTTCGTGAAGTTCACCAACCCCTTGGAGCATGACTTCATCAGGGCCCGCTACAAGTGGGACAGGGAGAAAAAGGTTTTTTACACGGACAAGATCACGAGGAAATTGATTAGACTACTGGAGAAGCAACACCAGCTTGCAGCCGAAAGCCCTACTTCTCGATGAGGCCCAAGTGGGACACCCCTCTCAACTGGGCCTTGAACGAACTTAAGGGACTCCCTTTGGATCAGCGACGTCGTGTGCACGGCGTTGAAGACCGCGCCACGTGGAAGGTGTTTTCCAACGAGGGCCCGGAGGCCAAGAAGCTGAAAACGAAGTTTAGTCGGCGGACATCGGCGAAGGTGAAGCTTGCGGTCGAGAAAAAGCAGCCGAGGGCGCGAAAAAAGCAGCCGAGGACAAATATGAGTTGCTACAGACATGCGATCAATGCAGCATGAATCGCTGCTGAAATGATTTCGCTACTAACTTGGTTCTAGTTATCATCAAGCTGGGCGAAGGAAAATCCAGACAAGGCGGTACATGATTTCCGATGCCCAGTTTAAATGGGAACAACTCCATGAACAACAACACCATCGCACCATCACTTGCTCACGGAACGGGCCTCCTCTCACAGCCGCTCCCACTCATAGCAGCCGTCCTCGGTCTCGGTAGCGCTAGGTGGGCCTTCGTCTTTAGCTGAGCTCGACGCCGTCACGGTAATTGCATGTCGCACCAACATATATATATATATATATATATATATATATATATATATATATATATATATATATATATATATATATATATATAATATTCCATTTTTGTTGCCTTTGGTTGTTTTACGCCACGTAGACATATGTGTTTGTAGCGAAAAGAAATCCGTGCACCATAATCTACTTGATCAAAGGCGAGAAGGTGGGCGTGGGAAAGGGGATGATAATGGACCCCTCTCAATGCACGTTCCACAACCAGCCTATCCCACTGGGCTCTTGAGGTTAGCTTGACCAGTGTGAAATCGGGCACGAGTTTGCCTCCTCGATACAACATGTGGGAGCGGACGGCGAGACCCGCCATGGATTGAAGCTGCAAGAATTGGGTGCTGCTATGGCGAAGAATCTTATTAAATGCGGAGCCGCCGAGAGCTCACCAATAACTACCACACATCAACAAGCATGTGCGAAGACCACCACCCGCCCTCGCAATTACCAGCTCTGTCATGCCGGTGAGGCGGCGGACGACATGATGAAGGGGTGCAATAATGCTGGCTGATGTAATTTCTCTGTAGAAACAGAGAATGGATGATGAGGCGGAGGTCGACCCTATGGATTACCTCAATACAAGCGCGTATGGTGTGACATAGATATGATGAGTCAACCATATGATGGCGGGCTATCAGCTTGCTAATGAGGATATGGATGATATGCCCGGCAGGGTCGTACCATGGATTGCAAAAGTCTCTCTTCATGAAATCCTCACAGACACGCCGGAAGATGCCGCCTCAACACAGGCTCAACTAGCCGGGCGCGAGGGTCGTATAGTACTTAGCCGGGAACACTGGGCAGGGGTTAAGGAAGGGTGCGGAAGGTGTTCCCAAGAAAAGGAGAGGAAGAGATCGGGAAGGTAATCGCTCCAAACAAGCGAGCACATAGCAGCCAGACGATGCATTACGAAGGCGTGTACCCGTGAAAAGTGCGGTCATGTTCCATCTCACGGGCGAGCCGATGCTACCACCGAAACCGCTGGAGGCACTATCGAGGATCTCGAGACTGCACGACCATGTCTTTGTCGATGAGAAAAGCCTACTAGCCTCAAAGGATCCAGGATATCCGACATCTGCGGCTCGTGTGCACGAGGGAAGTGCTACGTCGACACACAGCCCAGCGGAGGTGTTCTTCCTGCGGTTTGACCATATCTTTGAGATGTTTCTAACAAAGCGGCTTGATTTTACTATCGTCCGCCTTTTGCGCTACATATGAGCTCCGTCATGAAGAGTGAAGAAGTCTCGCAAATCGGTGTGGCGGATCCGTACTACATGCCCGAGTCTTTCTTGAGTCTCGGCGACTTTGAGCGTGAAACTGCTAGGAGTACCTCCAAAACTTCATGGTACAGAATAAGGACCGGAAATTGTCCTCGTGCCTTATCATCCAAAGTAAGTGAGTTCCGGACAACCCTTTCGTACATTTCAATCATTCCTTCTCTCTCATATGGGGAATAATTTGAGGTGTCTTTTCCCCGCAGCAACGGGCGCGCCGTCCTTATCGTTCTTTACCCGCAAGTCTCCCACGCCGTGTATTTTGACCCTTCCAGAGACTACGAGAAAAAAGACTACACCCACATAATGAATATTCTAGATGATGCTCTCCAAGGCTTCAGCTTTAGAGGTGGCCATGTGCAGATCAAGAAACAAAGGAACAAGAAGATGGGTTTCGTGCATAAAACTAACTTCTCCTACATCCATGTCCCAAAACCAAGCAAGAAGGATGGATTCTACATCGTCCATCTCATGATTTAGTTCAACACGGATCACCAAAACTTCGCATTAACAGCAGAAATGATGATCGTATCCACAAGTGGCTAGAATCTCATGGAGAAGCGGATTATAAACTTAGAGATGACTTCTTTAGCATCCAAAGGGACATTGCGACGATCATCATGAAAGAAGTCGTCGATGAGAAGGGGATGTTCCACCACGGCCCTATATCGCGAGCTGACGTCTGAACTCGCATAGGCATGCAACGTCTAGACCTCACGTCGTTCAAGAAGCTAGGGTTCATCCTCGATGATATGGAAGGATGGAACTTCTAGTGATTTATGATGCCGATGATGATGATATGTGTCGGTTGAACTTGTATACTTCTTGTAGCGATGAAACTTTGTGATGTCCACGGTCCATGTGTCGAACTTGCGTAACGCTACTTTGTTAGTTTGCGTACGATGACCTGCGTACCTCTAGTTAATTAATTTGCGTATTGTATGTTGCATCTAGTTGCTAACCCTTTCTTTTTCGGTGTTGCTCTAGTATATTTTGTTGCATATATATGATTGTACATCCTCTTCATGAACATGCAACTCTAACAGGTATGTAACACCCCGGATACAATTTTCCATATTCGTAACTCCGACTCTTGCCCTTTCCGGAGATGTGATTTATTATTTCCTTCGTGGTTGGGTTTTGTCTGGTGTTTTGCATTTTGTTCTTGTCTTGCATCTCATCTCTGGGCATCATCTGCATTTCATCCGCATGTTTTTCAAAACTTGCATCCGTTCGGGTTCCGTCAGTTCTCTCCGTTGTCCGTTCCGAGTCCGGATACACTTGCACGCGCCCGCGGCACCTCCGAAATATTATTTTATAAGTGGCATAATAATGTTCTCGGAATGGGTTGCAACTTGTCATGCGGTCTTATTATAGTGTAGACAGGCCGCCTGCCAAGTTTCGTCGCATTCGGAGTCCATTTGTTAGCCCTACCGTTAAACTTATAGCGGCACCCTTGCCGGTTTATTCGTCGGACGTTTTCGTTCTCCAAAACTATTGCCGGGCTGCCGTCCTCCCTCTCTTCTCAGCCCACAATCGTCTACACAACTCACCTGCAGCCCACCTAGGCCAACCCACCTCTCCTCGCGATCGGATCCGTCGGATCGCGATCGGAGGCCTCAAAACCCTCTAACCCCCAAACCCTAATTCTGCCTATAAAAGGAAGCCCCCCCTTCCATTTTGGGCCTTCTCTTCCCTCCTCCTCGAAATCAGCGCCCTCCCAATCATCAGCCGCCGCCACCTGAGCCCTGCGCCGCCGCTCCTGGCCACCCGCAGGCCTCCACGTCGCCACCTGACCTCCTCCCCCCGCGCCCCACTTCGCCGAGGCCCGCGGTGAGCCCGCGTCAGGCCCGCCGAAGCCCATCTGGGCCCGGCTCCAGCTCGCCAGCGCCCGTCCCTGCTCCCTCGCCCGACCCGGCACCTCCTCATCGCTCGTCGCCGGCGCCGCGTCCCCGACCCGTCGCCGTCCGGCGTCCCTCCGCAACCCGCGCCCGGCGCTCTGCCAGGCCACCTCCTCGCGCCCCGTTCCTCCCTCCTTCTTCCCTCTCTCTCTCCTCCTCTAAGGTCGCTCTCTCCCCTTGCAGGAGCCGCCGCCGCCGCCCTTGGACCTCGCTGCGGCCTCCTCCGGCCGTGAGTCGTCAGAGAATCGCCCGATCTGGGGTCCATGACCCGTTCCAGCCTCGCCACCGCGGGACCCGTTGCCTCGCGGAGATCGCGCCCGCCACGCCAGCGGATCGGGAGGAGCCGATCCAGCTCGCCCAGCGCCCGTTGACCGCTCCGCCACGCGTCCCTTGACCCAGCCGGCCCGAATCAGCCAGCCCAGCCTCCCTCCTCATTAAAGCCTCCCCTCGCCCGCCTGCTGGCCTCCTCCCTCACCGACCGCCCATGAGGCCTGGTGGCGCCTCCCCAGCCCCTCTCTGTTGGGCTAGCCAGATTCGCCCGCTTTCGTTTTTTACCGTCTGCAATTTATCTATTATCCGGGATATCGCTTTCTGAGAATAGTCCCCTAGATCATGCATTTAATAACTTCCAAATGGTGCATCGGATTAAAATGTTTTATATATGTAATATGCTCGAGAAAATTGTGTAGATTAATAATATGCCACTTTCATCTATGTTAAAAATGTTTAAACTGATGTTTGCATTAATTTGCTATTATGCCATGCTAAAATGATTTATTTCATAACTAAATAACCGTAACTCCGTTTTAAATAATTTATATATGTAAATGGGGTGGAAAATGCCTAGTTTAACATGGCCCACTTTATTTTGCTGTCTAACAACTCTAAAATATGTTTTAGGGCAGAACAGGACCGAATCTAAAATATTGCTCATGGGGATTTTCCGGAATTGTTGTTTCTTATTTCCGGCCTCATTTAACCTTGCCTAAATAGTTAGTTTAATTATGCTCCACCTTTTGCCATGTTTAACAACATTTAATATTGTTGAGTACCTAACCGAGAGAGAACTAAATAAGTGTTGTGGTGTTCCGTCAATATGCACCTCGTTGCATATTGAGCTCCACTTAATTGGTAATATTGTTTGTTGCATATTGCCATGCCATGCCTCATTAAACCGGACATGCATCATACTTGTTTGTGCATCATGCCATGTTTATGCTTGTGCATTTATCATGTTGTTTGCTTCTTTCCGGTTTGCTTCTCTCGTTTGCTTCGGTTTCGTTCCGGAGTTGTGAGGATTCATTCGACGTCGTCCGTTTGTCTTCTTCATGGATTCGTTCTTCTTCCTTGCGGGATTGAGCAAGATGACCATACCCTCGAAATCACTTCTATCTTTGCTTGCTAGATGCTCGCTCTTTTGCTATGCCTATGCTCGATGCCTACCACTTGCTATATCATGCCACCCACATTGCCATGTCAAGCCCTAACCATCCTTTCCTAGCAAACCGTTGTTTGGCTATGTTACCGCTTTGCTCAGCCCTCTTATAGCGTTGTTAGTTGCGGTGAAGATGAAGTTTGTTCCTCGTTGGAACATGGAGATGTTGTTCCTTGTTGGAACATGTTTACTTGTTGGGATATCACAATATATCTTATTTAATTAATGCATCTATATACTTGGTAAAGGGTGGAAGGCTCGGCCTTATGCAGTGTTTTGTTCCACTTTGCCGCCTAGTTTCCGTCATATCGGTGTTATGTTCCCGGATTTTGCGTCCCTAACGCGGTCGGGTGATTTATGGGACCCCCTTGACAGTTCGCTTTGAATAAGACTTTTCCAAAAGGCCCAACATTGGTTTTACCTTTTGCCTCACCACCACCTACCTTTTCCCTTGGGAGTCGCTCTCTCGAGGTCATCTTTATTAGCCCCGGACCGGTGCTTCTCTAAGTGCTGGCCCGAACCGAGCCACTTCTTGAGAACCACCTTAGGGCAACTTGAGGTTGGTTTTACTCGTGCTTGTCTCATCCGGTGTTGCCCTGAGAACGAGATATGTGCAGCTCCTATCGGGATTGTCGGCGCATCGGGCGGTCTTGCTGGACTTGTTTTATTGCTGTGAAATGTCTTGTAGCCGGGATTCCGAGACTGATCGGTCTTCCGGGGAGAAGGTCTATTCCTTCGTTGATCGCGAGAGCTTATCATGGGCTAAGTTGGGACACCCCTGCAGGGTTTGAACTTTCGAAAGCCGTGCCCGCGGTTATGTGGCAGATGGGAATTTGTTAATGTCCGGTTGAAGAAAACCTGAAGTTGATCTTAACTAAAATACACCAACCGTGTGCGTAACCGTGAGTGTCTCTTTTCGGGGTTGATCGAGAGGAGAACACGGTTTCTGGGTTATGTTTGACGTAAGTAGGAGTTCAGGATCACTTCTCGATCCTAGTTGTTCGACCGTGCTTTTGCCTTCTCTTCTCGCTCTCTTTTGCGTATGTTAGCCACCATATATGCTGAGTAAACTTGCAGCTCCACCTCACTACCTGTCTTACCTTTAAGCTTAAATAGTCTTGATCTCATGGTGTGAGATTGCTGAGTCCCGTGACTCACGGATACTTCAAAACCAGTTTGCGGTGCCGATGAAACTGCGGGTGATGGACCCGAGCTCAAGGAGGAGCTCGATGAAGATCTTGTTCATTGTGTTGTTTCGTTTCAGTTGATCAGTAGTGGAGCCCAGTTGGGACGATCAGGGGATCTGTGTAGCTTTTGGGGTAGTCTTCTTCATTTTGGTTCCGTAGTCGGACCTTGTTTGTATCTGTATGATGTAATGTTTTACTCATGTATTGTGTGAAGTGGCGATTGTAAGCCAACTATGTATCTCTTTTCCCTTATGTATTACATGGGTTGTGTGAAGATTACCTCACTTGCGACATTGCTTTCAATGCGGTTATGCCTCTAAGTCGTGCTTCACACGTGGGAGATATAGCCGCATCGAGGCGTTCAAGTTGGTATCGAGCCTTCCCGACTTAGGAGCCCCTACTTGATTGTTTGTTGGCGTTGTTGAGTCTAGAATGGAAAATGTTTTGAGTCTTAGGATTATATATATCGGAGTAGGATTCTTTTTACTCCTCGGTCCTTCGTCGCTCTGGTGAGGTATCTGACGTAGAGTTTTGATTCTTCTCTCCTCAAATTTCACTAAAAATTTTTTAGGATCACGTGGGTATCTTGGAATCGTTCGATGGTTTTGTGGCGAGAACATTGTTCTTGGTGCCTCGACATTTAGGGGTTGTGGCGGTGTCCGGGAGTTGAGCTCCGAGGTGTTGTCGTCACAATTTTATCGTTCTGCATTCGGAATACGAGTTTTGCCGACATCGAAATCTCTTTTGTGCGCTTGTTGGTGAGATAACCCTGATAGCCCGATCTTGTGGCGAGTCGGAGTATTGCCATGACTTGTATAACGGATGTTTTTGAAGGTCGAGGTACCACGATTTCCGAGGATTTCTTGGTTATGTGTTGACGGATGGATACAATTGGATCTAGGTATTGTTAGTTTGGGTGATATATTTTGTGTCCCTGTATCCCCAACACCAGATTGCATAACCAGAAAGTTTGGGAGTTTATAGGTGGGAATTCTAGTAGCTTACAGGATATTCTTTCCGACGGATGTATGATTTGAGATTGGGGTTCAAAGTCTAGTGGTCCGCCCATTCACGGTCGATTCTGATGGTCGCGAGGCGTCTTAAAGAATCCTTGGCTATGCTGATTCGGGGCGTCTTGTTAGTCATTCGTGGCGTCCGCTATCGTCGTGTCCGTGGGCCCCACCACGAACACTTTGGGCGAAATCTCTATCATGTGTTTGTTCCGGCTCATTCGTGAAGCCAATCCTTTGTTTTTGTTTTGTTTTTGTGGTATTCGAGTTGCTTCAATGTCAAGTGTTGATTCCATACCTTTCCTAATGGGTGTTCTCATATTGCTATGTGAATACTAATCCTTCTTGATCACTGAGCTTGTCATGTTAATTCTTTTCCAACCGGCGTGCTTCTCTTCAAGTGAATCTGGTCATTCCAACATTCGCAAGATCAATTCTAAGTTTTTTCTCAACAGTGTTTGTTTCATCCGACCCAAGTTGTTTTGATTTCCCGCCCTCCCACCCTTTTTCTTCAAGGATTCAGATTTCTTAATCATGTATCCATTTTTATTGAGTGAAGTCTCTTCGTTCTTTTCTTTCAATGTTCTTATCCGGTGTTTTCCCATGAAGATGCTCAACAGTTTCAAGTTCATCATTCATCTTTCTCGTATTCTTCTCCGGCGGACTCAAGTCAAGTTTTCAGTGTTGATCGTATTCTTTTCATCATTTCAAATGCTTTCTCATGTCGGTGCATCTCTTAATCATCCACTTCTCGCTATTCAATTGTTCCGGAGTGTTGAAGATATCTCAGAAGATTCTAGTTTCCATTCTCAATTCACTCAAGTTCTTTTGAGGATGCTATCTCATTCAAGCCATTTAATTCTACCGGTGCAATATCTATTTCAAACAATTGTTCAACGGTGGTTCTTTTGAGTGGGCCCTAACCCACAGGTCTTTTCCCAGGATCTTACCTGACTCTTCTAATTTTCAGGAGTAATTCTCAAATTCTTTGCAAAGTTTGACGTAAGAATGAATTATCATCAGTCTTGGTTTTCTCCAAGATCTTCCAAATTATTTTCATTGTTGGTTCAACCTTCCTAATTTTCATTCCGGAGTGCTTCAACAATTCATGGTGGTGTTTCTCGTCGTCATTCTCGAATTTTGAAGACCGAAGAAGAGTTTCTCTTAAATCTCGCTTCTTTCTCTTCAAGATTCATGGTTCTAGCTTCGTGCCTTTCTCATAATTGTTTTGATTGTGAGAATTCTTTTAACCCACCCGGAGCATTTCAGGAGTCTTTTTAGTTTGATTCTTCGGAGCCCATCATCTCAGAATTATTCATTCAAGCGTTCAACTCTGGTTTTTCCAAATCTCACCGGTGCATCATGCAAATATCCTCTAATCACTTCATGATCTCTCCGTTCTAATGTATCTAAATTTTGTCAAGCATCTTTATTCGTTTTACAATTCTTCCCGGTGAATTGTGCCTTTGCTACATTCATTCTCAATTATTATGGTGGTTTGTTCAAGATTTCACTTCCTTTGTTATCACATCAATTTATTCGTTGTTTCAATCCCACCGGTGGATCGTTGAAGACCTTCCCAAGTTTGCGCCATATCTATCTTAATCTTTTCTACGGGAATAAGTAGTATGCCTAATCCATTGCTTGTCATCAATTTAATTGGTGAAGGATCAGCACAATGTAATTCTTATTCTTGTTCCATCGAGTAAATTCAATTCCTTATTCCGGAGGATCATCAAAATTCTTGATTTCATTTGTTCATCTTTCTTTTCGGAGTTCCAAGTTTTCTCGGCTATATCATTTCAAAGCTTCATCTTATCACTGCAAGGCTTCACCTTGTATTGTCAACTTCTCTTTCTTTTATAATCCTTTTGTTTACCGGAGTTCTTCATGGAGGCTCTACATGGTGCTTCCTCTAGGATTCTTTTCATTCTTCAATTGTTCTTCAAGATTTCTCTCGGAGTTATGATCCGCCAAGCTATACTCAAAAATTGAACATGGTGCTCAACACATGTTTTGTTTTGAGGAGCTCAAGCATTCTTCTTCTTGCATTTCGAAGTGCAATTCTTTCTACCTTATCTCTTGAGATGGTGTTATGTCACTCTTGGCAATTTTCCTTCGTGTTTCATAATTCACATGTTGTCAAGAATGAGGTATTTTAAATCCATCATTTTCTCTTCGTTCAAGAGATCTTTTCAATCCATCAATCTCTTCATTGGACTTATCTTGGGTTATATTTCACCTAAAACTTTCCCTAAGGATTGTTGCTATTTATGGTGCTTATTAATGACCCAAGTTCTTCATTTGTCCTCTCGGTGAAACAACTTTCTCGTCTCCTTGTTGATATCAATCCAATCGTTTGTTTCCGTTGGTGGCAGAAGCTCACCTCATAATGTGGAGATGTTTCCATAAGCCCACTACAAGCTTATTCATTTCGTTGTTGATAATCCTACAACTCCGTTCAATTCTTCTTTGCAAGGGTGCTTTTCCAAGTTCATTTGTGGCAGAAGTTGTCATTTTTTTCTCCATTCCTTTATTCCAATGACCTATCTTCAATTTTTTCTTCCGGAGGCATTGAGATGTTGCACTCTTCGACCCATCATCTTTCTTTTGTCAAGATCATGTTCTTTTTCTTGCTTATCCATTTAACCGGAGTGTCATGTTTTCATTCGAGTTCTCTCATCTTATCAAGTTTTGCCTGCTTCCTCAACCGGAGAGCTGTCTGAAATCTTTCTAACCCTTTGTGCCATTCTTTCAATAGTTAGGAGGCGTTATGTTGTTGATGTCATCAAGTATCATCCCATCTTCTCAAGTTCATGTTCAATTCCTTCCATTTTCAGTCGGAGTGCTGCCCAAATTATATCATTCTTCCTCTCTCATCTTGTGTTAAACGGAGTGGTTTCGAATTCGATCTTCTCCATTAAACTCTTGATTTATGCCTTTTCAACCTTCAAGTTATCGTAATGTACATCCTTCCTCTTTTCTAACGGATTGTTTTCAACCTTGGTCATCTTCGTTGTGTTCTTTCTTTCTTTTGCTCAACCTCTCAAGGTTCTTTGGTTTCACTCGTCTGTCAAAGAAGCAACTTAGTTTTACCTCTTCTCTTCCTCTTCCTTTTCCCTCCGGTGCCATCCTAGATCTCGGGACGAGATCCTCTCGTAGTGGTGGAGTGTTGTAACACCCCGGATACAATTTTCCATATTCGTAACTCCGACTCTTGCCCTTTCCGGAGATGTGATTTATTATTTCCTTCGTGGTTGGGTTTTGTCTGGTGTTTTGCATTTTGTTCTTGTCTTGCATCTCATCTCTGGGCATCATCTGCATTTCATCCGCATGTTTTTCAAAACTTGCATCCGTTCGAGTTCGTCGGTTCTCTCCGTTGTCCGTTCCGAGTCGGATACACTTGCACGCGCCGCTGCACCTCCAAATATTATTTTATAAGTGGCATAATAATGTTCTCGGAATGGGTTGCAACTTGTCATGCGGTCTTATTATAGTGTAGACAGGCCGCCTGCCAAGTTTCGTCGCATTCGGAGTCCATTTGTTAGCCCTACCGTTAAACTTATAGCGGCACCCTTGCCGGTTTATTCGTCGGACGTTTTCGTTCTCCAAAACTATTGCCGGGCTGCCGTCCTCCCTCTCTTCTCAGCCCACAATCGTCTACACAACTCACCTGCAGCCCACCTAGGCCAACCCACCTCTCCTCGCGATCGGATCCGTCGGATCGCGATCGGAGGCCTCGAAAACCCCTCCTAACCCCCCCAAACCCTAATTCTGCCTATAAAAGGAAGCCCCCCCTTCCATTTTGGGCCTTCTCTTCCCTCCTCCTCGAAATCAGCGCCCTCCCAATCATCAGCCGCCGCCACAGAGCCTGCGCCGCCGCCTCCAGCCACCCGAGCCTCCACGTCGCCACTGACCTCCTCCCCAGCGCCCCCACTTCGCCTGAGGCCCGCGGTGAGCCCGCGTCGAGCCCAGCTGCCCATCTGGGCCCGGCTCCAGCTCGCCAGCGCCGTCCCTGCTCCCTCGCCCGACCCGGCACCTCCTCATCGCTCGTCGCGGCCGGCTCCGCGTCCGCCCGACCCGTCGCCGTCCGGCGTCCCTCCGGCAACCCGCCGCCCGGCCTCTGCCAGGCCACCTCCTGCGCCCGTTCCTCCTCCTTCTTCCCTCTCTCTCTCCTCCTCTAAGGTCGCTCTCTCCCCTTGCAGGAGCCGCCGCCGCCGCCCTTGGACCTCGCTGCGGCCTCCTCCGGCCGTAGCCGTCCGAAATCGCCCGATCTGGGTCCCATGACCCGTTCCGGCCTCGCCAGCCGCGGACCCGTTGCCTCGCCGGAGATCGCGCCGCCACCGCCCAGCGGATCGGGAGAGCCCGATCCAGCTCGCCCAAGCCCCGTTGACCGCTCCGCCACGCGTCCCTTGACCCAGCCGCCGCCAGCCCAGCCGCCGGCCTCCCTCGGCCAAGCCGCTCCCCTCGCCCGGCCGCAGGCCTCCTCCCTCACCGACCGGCCCATGAGGCCTGGTGAGCGCCTCCCCCAGCCCCTCTCTGTTGGGCTAGCCAGATTCGGCCCGCTTTCGTTTTTTTACCGTCTGCGAATTTATCTATTATCCAGGGATATCAGTTTTACAGAATAGTCCCCCTAGATCATGCATTTAATAACTTCCAAATGGTGCATCGGATTAAAATGTTTTATATATGTAATATGCTCAGAAAATTGTGTAGATTAATAATATGCCACTTTCATCTATGTTAAAAATGTTTAAACTGATGTTTGCATTAATTTGCTATTATGCCATGCTAAAATGATTTATTTCATAACTAAATAACCGTAACTCCGTTTTAAATAATTTATATATGTAAATGGGGTGGAAAAATGCCTAGTTTAACATGGCCCACTTTATTTTGCTGTTTAACAACTCTAAAATATGTTTTAGGGCAGAACAGGACCGAATCTAAAATATTGCTCATGGGGATTTTCCGGAATTGTTGTTTCTTATTTCCGGCCTCATTTAACCTTGCCTAAATAGTTAGTTTAATTATGCTCCACCTTTTGCCATGTTTAACAACATTTAATATTGTTGAGTACCTAACCGAGAGAGAACTAAATAAGTGTTGTGGTGTTCCGTCAATATGCACCTCGTTGCATATTGAGCTCCACTTAATTGGTAATATTGTTTGTTGCATATTGCCATGCCATGCCTCATTAAACCGGACATGCATCATACTTGTTTGTGCATCATGCCATGTTTATGCTTGTGCATTTATCATGTTGTTTGCTTCTTTCCGGTTTGCTTCTCTCGTTTGCTTCGGTTTCATTCCGGAGTTGTGAGGATTCATTCGACGTCGTCCGTTTGTCTTCTTCATGGATTCGTTCTTCTTCCTTGCGGGATTCAGGCAAGATGACCATACCCTCGAAATCACTTCTATCTTTGCTTGCTAGATGCTCGCTCTTTTGCTATGCCTATGCTACGATGCCTACCACTTGCTATATCATGCCACCCACATTGCCATGTCAAGCCCCTAACCATCCTTTCCTAGCAAACCGTTGTTTGGCTATGTTACCGCTTTGCTCAGCCCCTCTTATAGCGTTGTTAGTTGCAGGTGAAGATGAAGTTTGTTCCTCGTTGGAACATGGAGATGTTGTTCCTTGTTGGAACATGTTTACTTGTTGGGATATCACAATATATCTTATTTAATTAATGCATCTATATACTTGGTAAAGGGTGGAAGGCTCGGCCTTATGCAGTGTTTTGTTCCACTCTTGCCGCCCTAGTTTCCGTCATATCGGTGTTATGTTCCCGGATTTTGCGTCCCTAACGCGGTCGGGTGATTTATGGGACCCCCTTGACAGTTCGCTTTGAATAAGACTTTTCCAAAGAAGGCCCAACATTGGTTTTACCTTTGCCTCACCACCACCTACCTTTTCCCTTGGGAGTCGCTCTCTCGAGGTCATCTTTATTAGCCCCCGGACCAGTGCTTCTCTAAGTGCTGGCCCGAACCGAGCCACTTCTTGAGAACACCTTAGGGCAACTTGAGGGTTGGTTTTACTCGTAGCTTTGTCTCATCCGGTGTTGCCACGAGAACGAGATATGTGCAGCTCCTATCGGGATTGTCGGCGCATCGGGCGGTCTTCTTGGACTTGTTTTATTGCTGTGAAATGTCTTGTAGCCGGATTCGAGACTGATCGGTCTTCCGGGAGAAGGTCTATTCTTCGTTGATCGCGAGAGCTTATCATGGGCTAAGTTGGGACACCCTGCAGGGTTTGAACTTTGAAAGCCGTGCCCGCGGTTATGTGGCAGATGGGAATTTGTTAATGTCCGGTTGAAGAAAACCTGAAGTTGATCTTAACTAAAATACACCAACCGTGTGCGTAACCGTGAGTGTCTCTTTTCGGGGTTGATCGAGAGGAGAACACGGTTTCTGGGTTATGTTTGACGTAAGTAGGAGTTCAGGATCACTTCTCGATCCTAGTTGTTCGACCGTGCTTTTGCCTTCTCTTCTCGCTCTCTTTTGCGTATGTTAGCCACCATATATGCTAGTCGCTTGCTGCAGCTCCACCTCACTACCCTGTCTTACCTTTAAGCTTAAATAGTCTTGATCTCGCGGGTGTGAGATTGCTGAGTCCCGTGACTCACGAGATACTTCAAAACCAGTTTGCAGGTGCCGATGAAACTGTGCAGGTGATGGACCCGAGCTCAAGGAGGAGCTCGATGAAGATCTTGTTCATTGTGTTGTTTCGTTTCAGTTGATCAGTAGTGGAGCCCAGTTGGGACGATCAGGGGATCTGTGTAGCTTTTGGGGTAGTCTTCTTCATTTTGGTTCCGTAGTCGGACCTTGTTTGTATCTGTATGATGTAATGTTTTACTCATGTATTGTGTGAAGTGGCGATTGTAAGCCAACTATGTATCTCTTTTCCCTTATGTATTACATGGGTTGTGTGAAGATTACCTCACTTGCGACATTGCTTTCAATGCGGTTATGCCTCTAAGTCGTGCTTCGACACGTGGGAGATATAGCCGCATCGAGGGCGTTTCAAGGTACCTAGTTTCTTGATGGCGAGATGGAATTGCTATGTCGTGTACAAAGGGAAGGTTCCGGGGGTGTACAACGAGTGGCATGAGTGTCAGGCGCAAGTGAATGGATTCACGGGCGCCAGCCATAAAGGCTTCAAAAGCAGACAAGAAGGAGAAGCTAGTTACTTGAGGTTCACGCTAGCGCGAGAGAGGACTCGTAACAGCCATCTCATGTACTTCATAGTTCCGCTCTCACTCATAGTGATAGCACTTCTTGCGTATACCTTTGTTTAGATGGATGACGTTGTTGTAGTTGCAAGTATTCGAGACTTGCATGTATCGCTATTTTTGAGATGATGACAAGATATCACTTTGTGTTGGATGATGATTATGATGAGACTATTTGTATGTACATGCTATGAGTACATTTTGGTCTCGCAGACATTTGTATGTGTATCATGATGACATTTCTATGTGCTAAAGATTCTTCTATAAAGCCTGTTCAAATACAAAACAAATATGCCAAAAAAATAACAAAAAACCTACTTAAATTAGCGATGGCGAGTGTACAAAAGTTAGCAGCAGCGCCAAATAGCAAAGCAGCGTCAAGGTAAGCAGCTAGAGATACTAGCGATGGCGAGCTTCATGAACAGCGCTTGCTGCTACACTTGTGTAGCAATGGCGCCCGATGAGCACGCCGCTACTGCTATATGTTAGCTATGGCGCCTTATTAGTAGCGCCTATCCCCGCTACCGATACATCTAAAACCCGCTGCTGCTAGCCTTTTCCCTAGTAGTGTAGGTTTCCGTGAATTTGATGATTGTTCTTTAAACTTGCACCTTGCGGATTCCACCATTAAGAAACCTATGGGAATAATTAATGATGTTCTTATTGTTGCAAATAGGAATTATGTGCCCGTATATTTCATTGTTCTTGACATAGATTGCAATCCTTCATGTCCTATTATTCTTGGTAGACCTTTCCTTAGAACGATTGGTGCAATTATTGATATGAAGGAAGGAAATATTAGATTCCAATTTCCAATAAAGAAAGTCATGGAACACTTTCCTAGAAAGAAAATTAAACTACCATATGAATCTATTATGAGAGCCACTTATGGATTGCCTACGAAAGATGGCAACACCTAGATCTATCCTTGCTTTTATGCCTAGCTAGGGGCGTTAAACGATAGCGCTTGTTGGGAGGCAACCCACTTTTTTTTAATTTTTTGCTTTTTGCTTCTGTTTAGGAATAAATATTTGATCTAGCCTCTGGTTAGATTTTTTTATGTTTTAATTAGTGTTTGTTCCAAGTTAAACCTATAGGATCTTCTTGGATGATAGTTATTTGATCTTGCTGAAAATTCCAGAAACTTTCTGTTCACGAAAAAAATTGTTAAAAATCACCAGAACGTGATAAAATATTGATTCCAATTGAGCAGATCAATAAACAAATTGCCTAGGTCTTCCTATTTTGGTATATTTTTTGGAGTTCCAGAAGTTTGCGTTAGTTACAGATTACTACAGACTGTTCTTTTTTTGACAGATTCTGTTTTTCGTGTATTGTTTGCTTATTTTGATGAATCTGTGGCTAGTAAAATAGTTTATAAACCATATAGAAGTTGGAATACAGTAGGTTTAACACAAATATAAATAAAGAATGAGTTCATTACAGTACCTTGAAGTGGTGTTTTGTTTTCTTTCACTAACGGAGCTCACGAGATTTTCTTTTAAGTTTTCTGTTGTGAAGTTTTCAAGTTTTGGGTAAAAGATTTGATGGATTATGGAACAAGGAGTGGCAAGAGCCTAAGCTTGGGGATGCCCATGGCACCCCAAGATAATCTAAGGACACCAAAAAGCCAAAGATTGGGGATGCCCGAAGGCATCCCTCTTTAAATCTACTTCCATCGGTAACTTTACTTGGAGCTATATTTTTATTCACCACATGATATGTGTTTTGCTTGGAGCGTCTTGTATGATTTGAGTCTTTGATTTTTAGTTTACCACAATCATCTTTGATGCACACACCTTTTGAGAGAGACACACATGATTCGGAATTTATTAGAATACTCTATGCGCTTCACTTATATCTTTTGAGCTTTATAGTTTTTGCTCTAGTGCTTCACTTATATCTTTTAGAGCACGGCGGCGGTTTTGTTTTATAGAAACTATTATTATATCATGCTTCACTTATATTAGTTTTAGTGTCTTAAACAGCATGGTAATTTGCTTAAGTTGGGAAATTAATCCTAATATGCTAAGTATTCAAGATTAGTAGAAAAAAATTCTTATCAGTGTGTTGAATACTATGAGAAGTTTGATGCTTGATAATTGTTTTGAGATATGAAGATGGTGATATTAGAGTCATGCTAGTTGAGTAGTTGTGTATTTTAGGAATACTTGTGTTAAAGTTTGTGATTCCCGTAGCATGTTGTAGTGTGAACCGTTATGTGATGAAGTCGGAGCATGATTTATTTATTAATTGTCTTCCTTATGAGTGGCGGTCGGGGACGAGCGATGGTATTTTCCTACCAATCTATCATCCTAGGAGCATGCGCGTATACTTTGCTTTGATAACTTGTAGATTTTTCAGTAAGTATATGAGTTATTTATGACTAATGTTGAGTCCATGGATTATACGCACTCTCTTCCTTCCACCATTTCTAGCCTCTCTAATACCGCGCACTTTTCGCCGGTATCATACACCCACCATATACCTTCCTCAAAACAGCCACCATACCTACTTATTATGGCATTTCCATAGCCATTCCGAGATATATTGCCATGCAACTTACCACCGTTCCATTTACTATGACATGCTCCATCATTGTCATATTGCTTCGCATGATCATGTAGTTGACATCGTATTTGTGGCAAAGCCACCGTTCATAATTCTTTCATACATGTCACTCTTGATTCATTGCATATCCCGGTACACCGCCGGAGGCATCCACATAGAGTCATATTTTGTTCTAAGTATTGAGTCGTAATTGTTGAGTTGTAAGTAAATAAAAGTGTGATGATCATCATTTTTAGAGCATTGTCCCAAGTGAGGAAAGGATGATGGAGACTATGATTCTCCCACAAGTCGGGATGAGACTCCGGACGAAAAAAAAGAGGCCATAAAAAAAGGAGAAAAGGCCCAAATAAAAAAATGAGAGAAAAAGAGAGAAGGGACAATGTTACTATCCTTTTACCACACTTGTGCTTCAAAGTAGCACCATGATCTTCATGATAGAGAGTCTCCTATGATATCACTTTCATATACTAGTGGGAATTTTTCATTATAGAACTTGGCTTGTATATTCTGATGATGGGCTTCCTCAAAATGCCCTAGGTTTTCGTGAGCAAGCAAGTTGGATGCACACCCACTTAGTTTCTTTTGTTGAGCTTTCATATACTTATAGCTCTAGTGCATACGTTGCATGACAATCCCTACTCACTCACATTGATATCTATTAATGGGCATCTCCATAGCCTGTTGATACACCTAGTTGACGTGAGACTATCTTCTCCTTTTTGTCTTCTCCACAACCACCATTCTATTCCACATATAGTGCTATGTCCATGGCTCACGCTCATGTATTGCGTGAAGATTGAAAAAGTTTGAGAACACCAAAAGTATGAAACAATTGCTTGGCTTGTCATTGGGGTTGTGCATGATTTAAATACTTTGTGTGGTGAAGTTAGAGCATAGCCAGACTATATGATTTTGTAGGCATAACTTTCTTTGGCCATGTTATTTTGAGAAGACATAATTGCTTAGTTAGTATGCTTGAAGTATTATTATTTTTGTGTCAATATTAAACTTTTATCTTGAATCTTTCGGATCTGAATATTCATACCACAATTAAGAGGGTTACATTAAAACAATTATGCCAAGTAGCATTCCGCATCAAAAATTCTGTTTTTATCATTTACCTACTCGAGGACGAGCAGGAATTAAGCTTGGGGATGCTTGATACGTCTCCAACGTATCTATAATTTTTTATTGCTTCATGCTATATTATGTTCTTTTTGGATGATTCATGGGCTTTGTTATACACTTTTATATTATTTTTGGGACTAACCTATTAACCGGAGGCCCAACCCAAATTGCTGTTTTTTTTCCTATTTCAGAGTTCCGCAGAAAAAGAATATCAGACGGAGTCCAAACGGAATGAAACCTTCAGGAACGTGATTTTTGGAACAGACGTGATCCAGAGGACTTGGGCCCTACGTCAAGAAAGCAACCAGGAGAGCATGAGGAAGGAGGGCGCGCCCTCCACCCTCGTGGAGCCCACGTTGCTCCACCGACGTATTTCTTTCTCCTATATATACCTACGTACCCCCAAACCAACAGAAGCATCCACGAAAACCTAATTCTACCGCCGCAACCTTCTGTACCCGTGAGATCCCATCTGGGGCCTTTTCCGCGTCTGCGGGGGGGCATTGATCATGGAGGCTTCTACATCAACACCGTAGCCTCTCCGATGATGTGTGAGTAGTTTACCTCAGACCTTCGGGTCCATAGTTATTAGCTAGATGGCTTCTTCTCTCTCTTTGGATCTCAATACAAAGTTCTCCATGATTCTCGTGGAGATCTATTCGATTTAATCTTCTTTTGCGGTGTGTTTTTTGAGACCTATGAATTGTGCGTTTATGATCAAGTTTATCTATGAACAATATTTGAATCTTCTCTGAATTCTTTTATGTATGATTTATCTTTGCAAGTCTCTTCGAATTATCAGTTTGGTTTGGCCTACTAGATTGATCTTTCTTGCAATGGGAGAAGTGCTTAGCTTTGGGTTCAATCTTGCGGTGTCCTTTCCCAGTAACAGCAGGGGCAGCAAGGCACGTATTGTATTGTTGCCATCAAGGATAACAATGTGGGGTTTATATCATATTGCATGAGTTTATCCCTCTAGATCATGTCATCTTACTTAAAGCATACTCTGTTCTTTTGAACTTAATACTCTAGATGCATGCTGGATAGCGGTCGATGTGTGGAGTAATAGTAGTAGATGCAGACAGGAGTCGGTCTACTTGTCACGGACGTGATGCCTATATACATGATCATACCTAGATATTCTCATAACTATGCTCAGTTCTATCAATTGCTCAACAGTAATTTGTTCACCCACCGTAATACTTATGCTCTTGAGAGAAGCCACTAGTGAAACCTATGGCCCCCGGGTCTATTTTCCATCATATTAATCTTCCAACACTTAGCTATTTTTATTGCCCTTTTATTTTACTTTGCATCTTCATTATGAAAATACCAAAAATATTATCTTATCATATCTATCAGATCTCACTTTCGTAAGTGACCGTGAAGGGATTGACAACCTGAAAGGATCGAGAAGAGGTGTCTAGAGGGGGGGGGGGTGATTAGACACTAAGTACCAAAAGTTGCAGTTTTTAATTTCTTTAAGTTGAAGTGGAGTTTTGCCAGAAGTTTAACAAACACAATACATAGCAAGCAAGCATGCAAAGAGTATATGAGCAGCGGAAAGTAAAGCATGCAACTTGCAAGAATGTAAAAGGGAAGGGTTTGGAGGATTCAAACGCAATAGGAGACATGGAAGATTTTGTCGTGGTTCCGATAGGTGGTGCTATCGTACATCCAAGTTGATGGAGACTTCAACCCACGAAGGGTAACGGCTGCGCGAGTCCACGGAGGGCTCCACCCACGAAGGGTCCACGAAGAGCAACTTTGTCTATTCCACCATGGCCGTCGCCCACGAAGGACTTGCCTCACTAGCGGTAGATCTTCACGAAGTAGGCGATCTCCTTGCCCTTACAAACTCCTTTGTCGGATTTCGGGTTCCGGCAGACCCTTGAGGTTCGAACACTGGGGTGCGCACAGAATCTCGCCTTCTACCTACCTGCACCCCGCCGCCTCACTAGGATCTAAACTACGAAAGGAACAGCACAAGAGACACAGGGTTTATACTAGTTCGGGCCACCATTGTGGTGTAATACCCTACTCTCGTTTGTGGTGTGGTGGACTGCCTCTTGGGCTGATGGTGATGAACAATACAAGGAAGAACAGCCTCGCGAGGGTCTGTTCTTGGCTGGTGCGACGAACTGCTAGGGGGAGTTCAGTCGCCTCTCTCTATCTCTCTCGTTTGGTCTCTTGCTATCTTCCTCCCTCTCTGATCCCGGGTGGCTAGTCCTATTTATAGGCAGAGGCCCTGGGCCTCTTCCCAAATATTGAGCGGGAAGGGCGCCAACAATTGGCCATTTTGAAGGGGAACATATGGTACACTTATCTGACTAAAGTTGGTCCTCGCTTTGTCAAAGGCTCGTGGTGGTGGCCGGCTTGGGCTCCACAATGACTTCCTTCCTGCCGTTGGACTGGTCTTGGTCTCGTTGCACCGAAATGGATGCCTTTGCTTGATGCTCTCGCCTGCGCTTGCTCCCTTTGCACCAAAGGGAAAGGAGGACACTGCGAGGGCTGGCGCCCGCCTGGCGCCCGCCTGGCGCCCTTGGTCGTCATGGCTTGCGTCATGGGCACCTCGTGAGGTACCCCGCCTTGATCTCTCCGCCTCCTCGCGAGCCAGCCTGATGAGGCCGTGCCTGAGGAAGCTCCCTGTCGTCCGCCCCGCGAGGCTTGGCCCCTCGCGAGGGTCTTGAGCTCGTGTTGATGAAGATGGGCCGTGATGGGCCCTCCTTTGAGCCACGCCGCAGGCCGCAGGCAGGAAAGTCTAGGGACCCCCGTTCCCAGAACGCCGACATCGTTGGTTCAACTCCACAATCTTGTTGGAGGATCCCAAGTGACACCTAGCCAATCTAGGAGACACCACTCTCCAAGAAGTAACAAATGGTGTGTTGATGATGAACTCCTTGCTCTTGTGCTTCAAATGATAGTCTCCCCAACACTCAGCTCTCTCTCACAGGATATGGATTTGGTGGAAAGAAGATTTGACTGGAGAGCAACTTGGGGAAGTCTAGAGATCAAGATTCATATGATAGGAATGGAATATCTTGGCCTCCACACAAGTGTAGGTGGTTCTCTCTCAGAAAAGGTAAGTTGGAAGTGTAGGTTCGTTCTGATGGCTCTCTCCACGAATGAAGAGGAGGTGGAGGGTTATATATATAGCCTCCACACAAAATCTAACCGTTACACACAACTTGCCAATCTCGGTGGGACCGAATTGATAAACTAGGTCGGATCGATTCAGCAAATCTAGTGACCGTTAGGATTTTCGGTGGGACCGACATGCAACTCGGTAGGACCGATATGGTTAGGGTTAGGGCATAACGTAATCTCGGTGAGACCGATTACACAAACTCGGTGAGACCGATTTTGGTAATAAGCTAACCAGAGAGTTGGTCAGGTAAACTCAGTGGGACCGATTCTCTCATTTCGGTGAGACCGAAATGTTACGAAAGAGAAACAGAGAGTTTACATTGCAATCTCGGTAGGACCGATCGCCCATCTCGGTGGGACCGAAACGTTACGAAGGGAAACAGAGAGATTACAATCCCATCTCGGTGAGACCGAGATCCCTATCGGTGAGACCGATTTGCCTAGGGTTTGTGGCAATGGCTATGACATCTGAACTCGGTGGCGCCGGATAGAAAGAATCGGTGGGTCCGAGTTTGACTTTTTGTTTAGGTCATATGTGGATGTGAGAAAGTAGTTGAGGGCTTTGGAGCATATCACTAAGCATTTTGAGCAAGAGCCTCATTAAGAAACACCTCATCCCTCCTTCATAGTATTGGCTTTTCCTATAGACTCAATGTGATCTTGGGTCACTAAAATAGAAAATGTAGAGTCTTGAGCTTGGAGCTTGAGCCAATCCTTTGTCCTTAGCATCTTGAAGGGGTTCCACATCCTCTAGTCCATGCCACTTAATTGTTGAACTTATCTGAAACATACTAGGTAAAAGTGTTAGTCCAACAAGAGATATGTTGACATTAATTACCAAAACCACCTAGGGAGCACTTGTGCTTTCATTCTCCCCCTTTTTGGTAATTGATGACAACTTACATCAAAGCTTTAGATAAAGATATAGAGAATAGTGAGTAAAGATTTGGAAAGACATGTAACATGCATAGGCTCCCCCTACATGTATGCAATTGTGTGAATATGGAATATAGGAGCATGTGAATGCATAAACAAGACAGAGTAAGCAATGTGTTACATGTATCTTGGCTATATGCATCAGAGAAAATGATGTGAATATGAGAAATGTACCTTCATGCTCATGAGTCCTTCTTGCAAACAGTATGTACATCAGCAAGAATTTCTCATACACATGACTGTGATGCATATACTTACCTTGTGGTCTTGAGTTGGCTTAGGATGGGATGAACCTGCGTAAACAAGTTTAGATAACACAGATACACCTACTGGCCAGAGCAAATAGAAGAAACCACAAGAGTACCAAGACTGGGATGACATGTAGAGTGAGTACCAAGTACCACATTGGATATAGACATGTCCCCAAAGGTAAAGATGTGCAATAAATTCAAGGATTTCCTTCCCTTAGATGTCTTGCTCCCCCTGAATCTAGCATGTGATACTGGGAGAAGATAGGGAACATAAAATTAGAGCAAAATCAGAGCTCAAAGGAAATAAAAAGAGCTAATGCAAACGAACAAATATGAACATGTCTTTCCCCTCTTGAAGACATGTGAATTCTCTCCTCTTGAACACCAAGCATCTGGGGTCCTTGATGATTACTCTTTCTTCCCTTGAGTATTCTCTCCCCCTATAGATATGATTAAGCTTTGATGTGATCTCTCTCTCCCCCTTTGACATCAATTTCCAAGAAGGGTTCTTCTGGATTTTTGTCATGATGGGTTTGGTCCTTGAGTCACAAAACAAAGCAGCAAGTTGAATGGGATGCTGGTCGAGGACAAGATTCATTGAGTGGAGCTGGATAAAAAAATGCAGAAACAAGTGGCAAGATGTCTTTCCTTTAGTGAAATCGGTGACACCGAGTTGTATGGTTCGGTTGTACCGAGAGGATTCGGTTGGACCGAAAGCATCAGACCGGTGAGACCGAGTTCATCACAGAGAAAACACTTGTCACCTCAGCTCACTAGACAAGTAAGATCTCACAAGGATTTGCAAGGAATTAACTGAAAGATTTGCAATGAATTGGATGCAAGGAATGCAAAACAGAAAATAAAAGAGAAGAAACTAAAAAAGGAGTCTAGATGAAGTTTTTTTTTTGTTTGAAGAGGGAAACAAATATGCATGATACAAATGCAAGAGCACAGAAAAGAACACATAGAGAACTTCAACTAGAATTGGTCGGCGACAAAGTCACCTATGTTAGAGTATATTGACTTAGGAGTCAAGTGAGATCACTTGATCATAGGTCATACTCATCGTTTAAGCTCAAAATGGGGTTACCATTTTCCGTTTAAGCTTTTTGATTTATCCACATCTTGTCGAGTTGCTTTGACTCATGACTTGGAGTAAAGCTTCTCTAAGATGGAATAACATACCTTGGGTAGTGGTGTTGATCATGATCATGTAGTTGAACTTGTGTGGGTTGCTCAAGGTTGATGTAGCTCATCAAGAGTTGGGAGCACCACTTGGAGTTTGAGTTCATCTACCTACATGGGTTAGTTTTTGCAAGGAAGAGCACTTGTGTATCCAAAATGACAATCATGAAATTCAACATAGAATTTGTCAAAGGATATGTTTGAATGGTTGCGTGCTTCCTTGTCTTCATCCACCATTGTGTAGAGACTTGGTGATATAGAAATTGCTCAAGATGTGAGTGAGTTGCAATCTCATATATTTAGATTCATCCAAGTACCTACACGGGTTAGATAACATGCAAGGTGCAAATATATCCAAGACATAAGATAGTCAACGTAAGAGAAATATCAAGGATTAGTCATAGGCTCATGCCTTGCATGTATCAAATGGAGTTCCTACTCCAAGTTTGAAGCATCAATGATGTTCAATTCACCTCTTAACCTGCAAAACACTTTCTCATCAAGTGGTTTCATGAATATATCAGCTAACTGCTTTTCGGTGCGAACATGCTTAAGATTAATGTCCCCTTTGGCAACATGAACTCGAATGAAATGATGACGAACTTCAATATGCTTAGTTCGAGAATTTTGCACGGGATTGAGAGCAATCTTAATAGAACTTTCATTGTCACAAAGTAATGGAACATGTTTCATAGATATCCCATAATCTTTAAGAGTTTGGACCATCCAAAGTAATTGAGCACAACATGATCCAGCGGCAATGTATTCCGCTTCGGCGATGGATAAGGATACCGAGTTTTGTTTCTTGGAAGACCAAGACACAAGAGATCTACCAAGAAATTGACAAGTACCCGAGGTGGACTTTCTATCAACCTTGTCACCGGCATAGTCCGAGTCGGAGTAGCCAAGAAGATTAAAGGAGGCCCTCTTTGGATACCAAATGCCAAAATTTTGTGTATGGATTAAGTATCTCACTATCCTTTTCACGGCCTTAAGATGACATTCTTTAGGAGCGGCTTGATATCGTGCACACATGCACACACCTAGCATAATATCGGGACGTGAAGCACATAGATATAACAATGAACCAATCATAGAGCGATAAACCTTTTGATCAACCGGCTCACCATCTTTGGTTAAATCAAGATGTCCACTAGGCATGAGTGTAGTCATACCTTTGCATTCTTGCATATTGAACTTCTTGAATAAGTCCTTGGTGTACTTCATTTGAGAGACAAAGGTACCTTCCTTAGTTTGCTTGATTTGCAAACCAAGAAAGAATTTGAGTTCACTCATCATCGACATCTTAAACTTCTCCGACATTAGCTTTCCAAACTTTTCACTAAAATGAGGGTTAGTTGATCCAAATATAATATCACCGACATAAAATTGGCACACAAATAGTTCTCCATTAACCCTTTTAGTAAAAAGAGTAGAATCTATTTTTCCAATTTCAAAGCCTTTTTCAATAAGGAACTTGGTCAAGCATTTATACCATGCTCTAGGGGCTTGTTTAAGACCATAAAGAGCTTTGTGAAGTTTGTAAACATGATTAGGTTTCTTAGGATTGACAAATCCGGGAGGTTGCTTAACATAAACTTCCTCCTCTATTTCACCATTTAGAAAAGCACTTTTAATGTCCATTTGGTACAAGGTGATATCATGATGACTAGCATAGGCAAATAAGATGCGAATGGACTCAAGTCTAGCAACGGGGGCATGTGTCTCACCATAGTCCATACCTTCGACTTGAGTGTAGCCTTGGGCGACGAGACGTGCTTTGTTGTGAACTACTTGCCCATCTTCATCTTGCTTGTTGCGAAACACCCATTTGGTAACGATGATGTTGTGGTTGTTGTCGGGCTTCTCAACTAATGTCCAAACTTGATTTATCTCAAAGTTGTCTAGCTCTTCATGCATGGCATTTACCCAATCCGGATCTTCCAAAGCTTCTTCAACCTTCATAGGTTCAATGCTAGAGATGAATGAATAGTGTTCACAAAAGTTAGCTAAACGAGTTTTTGAGCGAGTGATTCTCCCGGTTTGGATATCATTGTAGATTTGCTCGACGGGACGGTCTTTAGCAATTCTTGCTCGAACTCGTGAAAGATTTTGCTTGGATCTTGGTTGAACATCTTCTTCATCTTGTTCTTCTTCTTGGCCTTCTACGTTGTTGACGTTGTCGTTCTCTTGTCGTGGTGGAGAAGGAGGTTGTTGGCGTTCATCTTGGTGTACTTCCTCATTTTCTTAATCTTGGTGTGTGTCCCACTTGTGGATGCTTCCGTATCAACTCTTGGTTCACCTTGTCGTGAGGTAGAAGCTTCCACTTAGATGGATGAGGTACTCTCCTTCACCTCTGTTGGACGAATCTTGCCAATAGACAAGTCTTAGATTGCTTCCGCAGGGTCTTTGTCTCCTACATCAATTGGCAATTTCTCTACTTGCGAGCCGTTAGATTCATCAAACTTCACATCTACCATCTCTTCAACCTTTTGGGTGAAATTATTGTAGACACGGTATGTGTGAGAGTTTGAGCCATAACCAAGTAGGAAACCTTCATGAGACTTAGGAGCAAACTTAGAACGACGATGCTTATCAAGAATGTAGAACTTTGAGCCGAATACTCGAAAGTATCCAACTTGTGGTTTGTTACGGGTGAGGAGCTCGTATGCCGTCTTGCCGAGTAGCTTGTGAAGATACAAGCGATTTGTTGCATGACAAGCTGCCTCAACCGCTTCCGCCCAAAAGAGCTTTGGCATCTTGTACTCATCAAGCATCATTCTTGCCATTTCGATGAGTGTCCGGTTCTTCCTCTCAAAAACTCCATTCTGTTGAGGTGTGTACGTAGCCAAGAACTCATGTGAAATCCCTTCTTCGTCAAGAAAGGTGTCCACATTTGCGTTCTTGAACTCCGTTCCGTTGTCGCTGCGAACCTTCATGATTTTCACTTCAAATTTATTTTGGGCCTTCCTAGCGAAGTTTTTGAAGATCTTTTGGACCTGCGACTTATCATCGAGAAAGAACACCCACGTAAATCTTGAAAAATCATCAACTATAACTAGACCAAAAGAATTTCCACCGAGACTTTTGTAAGCGTTAGGACCAAAAAGATCCATGTGAAGTAGCTCGAGTGGCCTCCTTGTGGTCATGATGTTCTTCACGGGATGCCTTCCTCCAACCTGTTTACCTGCTTGACAAGCGCTGCGAAGTCTATCCTTATCAAATATGACATCGTTAACGCCAAGGATACGATTTCCTTTAATAAGCTTGTCAAGGTTTCACATACCAACATGACCCAATCATCTATGCCATAGCCAACCTTTAGAAGATTGAGCAATTAAGCAAGTTTTAGGTTGAGCCTTTTTAGTGAAATCAACAATGTAAAGATCACCTCTGCATATACCGGTAAAGACTATTTTATGATTATGTCTACGAAACACTTGGCAATCTACTTCACTGAATAGGACATTGAAACCGAAATCAGCAAGTCTAGAAACTGAAAGTAAATTGTATCCAAGAGATTCAACGAGCATGACATTTTGTATGGAGCTATCATGTGAGATGGCCACCTTACCGAGGCCAACCACCTTACCCTTTGAATTATCACCAAAATTGACATATTTTTGAGGTCCGTCGTTTTCAGCAAGCTCATGGAACATATCTTTATCTCCAGTCATATGATCAGTACATCCACTATCAAGGACCCATTCCTTTCCTCCAGCCATGTAGCCGCGAAGATTTGCCATAAGACCAAAGTGTCTCATTGCATAATCAAGATCATAGTCACTATCATCATCCTCATCATAGTATCCATGCTCAACATCATCTTGTGATTGATCAATTCATAGAGAGGGTAATTCATTAGACAAATGATCATTTCTATGATTGTCTTTATGGATTCTAATAGCTTCGGAAATGATATTGCTAATGATCCCAACATCTCCTATGGCACGCATGAGATTGGTAAGCTCAAATAGACAATCACCAAAGCTAGGATCACTAGAATTCATCTTACTCAAGGCAATAGACTTACGGAGAATTTCGTCTAAATTTCTCAAGGAATAATCTGGAAATCGTTCCTCAAGAAATCTCCATATAGTATAGGCACAATCAAGAGTAGGAAAACTAGCAATCAAATTTTTGGGCAATCCTCTTATGATAAGATTGATAGTTCTAAGATTGTGAATCATGTCAAGATCCTCTTCGGGTGTGGGATGCAAGGAATCAATATAAGGTGCACAAGGGCTAGTAATGTACTTGTTCAAACAATATTCATTGAAAATCACAAGCATCTCATTTTTCCACTCATGAAAATACTCTCCATCAAGTATAGGCACTCTATGTCTAAGACTCCCCAAAGTAGACTCATCCATCTTCCTCCAATGGTGTTTAAACCAAAGCAATGGAGACCAAAGCTCTGGTACCAATTGAAAGGATCGAGAAGAGGTGTCTAGAGGGGGGGTGATTAGACATTAAGTACCAAAAGTTGCAGTTTTTAATTTCTTTAAGTTGAAGTGGAGTTTTGCCACAAGTTTAACAAACAAAATACATATCAAGCAAGCATGCAAAGAGTATATGAGCAGCAGAAAGTAAAGCATGCAACTTGCAAGAATGTAAAAGGGATGGGTTTGGAGGATTCAAACGCAATAGGAGACACGGATGTTTTTGTCGTGGTTCCAATAGGTGGTGCTATCGTACATCCACGTTGATGGAGACTTCAACCTACGAAGGGTAACGGCTGCGCGAGTCCACTGAGGGCTCCACCCACGAAGGGTACACGAAGAAGCAACCTTGTCTATCCCACCATGGCCGTCGCCCACGAAGGACTTGCCTCACTAGCGGTAGATCTTCATGACGTAGGCGATCTCCTTGTCCTTACAAACTCCTTGGTTCAACTTCACAATCTTGTTAGGCTCCCAAGTGATACCTAGCCAATCTAGGAGACACCACTCTCCAAGAAGTAACAAATGGTGTGTTGATGATGAACTCCTTGCTCTTGTGCTTCAAATGATAGTCTCCTCAACACTCAGCTCTCTCTCACAGGATATGGATTTGGTGGGAAGAAGATTTGAGTGGAGAGCAACTTGGGGAAGGCTAGAGATCAAGATTCATATGATAGGAATGGAATATCTTGGCCTCAACACAAGTGTAGGTGGTTCTCTCTCAGAAAAGGTAAGTTGGAAGTGTAGGTTCGTTCTGATGGCTTTCTCCACGAATCAAGAGGAGGTGGAGGGTTATATATACAGCCTCCACACAAAATCTAACCGTTACACACAACTTGCCAATCTCGGTGGGACCGAATTGATAAACTCGGTCGGACCGATTCAGCAAATCTAGTGACCGTTAGGATTTTCGGTGGGACCGACATGCAACTCGGTAGGACCGATATGGTTAGGGTTAGGGCATAACGTAATCTCGGTGAGACCGATTACACAAACTCGGTGAGACTGATTTTGGTAATAAGCTAACCAGAGAGTTGGTCAGGTAAACTCGGTGGGACCGACTCGCTCATTTCGGTGAGACCAAAATGTTACGTAAGGGAAACAGAGAGTTTACATTGCAATCTCGGTAGGACCGATCGACCATCTCGGTGGAACCGAAACGTTACGAAGGGAAACAGAGAGATTACAATCCCATCTTGGTGAGACCGAGATCCCTATCAGTGAGATTGATTTGCCTAGGGTTTGTGGCAAAGGCTATGACATTTGAACTCGGTGGTGCCGGATAGAAAGAATCGGTGGGGCTGAGTTTGACTTTTGGTTTAGGTCATATGTGGATGTGAGAAAGTAGTTGAGGGCTTTGGAGCATATCACTAAGCATTTTGAGCAAGAGCCTCATTAAGCAACACCTCATCCCTCCTTGATAGTATTGGCTTTTCCTATAGACTCAATGTGATCTTGGGTCACTAAAATAGAAAATGTAGAGTCTTGAGCTTGGAGCTTGAGCCAATCCTTTGTCCTTAGCATCTTGAAGGGGTTCCACATCCTCTAGTCCATGCCACTTCATTGTTGAACTTATCTGAAACATACTAGGCAAAAGTGTTAGTCCAACAAGAGATATGTTGACATTAATTACCAAAACCACCTAGGGAGCACTTGTGCTTTCACAACCCCTTTATTGCGTTGGTTGCGAGGTTTTTGTTTGTTTGTGTAGGTGCGAGGGACTTGAGCGTGGCCTCCTACTGGATTGATGCCTTGGTTCTCAAAAACTGCGGGAAATACTTACGCTACTTTGATGCATCACCCTTTCCTCTTCAAGGGAAAACCAACGCAGTGCTCAAGAGGTAGCAGTCACCCACGTACAGAGAGGTGGAGATCGTGTGAGATCGTGGGTGAATAAGATAATCATATCGTGGGATGTGGAACGGTTTGAGCGGAAAAATCAAAAAATTTAGATAAGAAAATTTTAATGTTTTGTTAATTCTTCAGCTGACAAGGACACAGTGAAGATTTTGAGCGGGTTTCAAATAGGACGCACATGAAGAATTTGTGAACAGACTGGGTTGAGTTTGCTAACTCTTGAGCATGCGTTGGTTTTCCCTTGAAGAGGAAAGGGTGATGCAGCAAACTAGCGTAAGTATTTCCCTCAGTTTTTGAGAACCAAGGTATCAATCCAGTAGGAGACAATGCACAAGTCACCTAGTACCTGCACAAACAATCAAGAACCTTGCAACCGACGTGATAAAGGGGTTGTCAATCCCTTCACGGCCACTCGTAAAAGTGAGATCTAATAAAGATAGTAAAGTAAATATTTTTGGTATTTTTGTTGTATAGATTGGAAAGTAAAGATTGCAAAATAAAGTAAATAGGAAACTAGAATTGTAGATCGGAAACTTATATGATGTAAAATAGACCCGGGGGCCATAGGTTTCACTAGTGGCTTCTCTCAAGATAGCATGTATTACGGTGGGTGAACAAATTACTGCTGAGCAATTGATAGAAAATCGCATAATTATGACGTTATCTAAGGCAATGATCATGAATATAGGCATCACGTCCATGTCAAGTAGACCGAAACGATTGCATCTACTACTATTACTCCACACATCGATCGCTATCCAGCATGCATCTAGAATATTAAGTTCATAAGAACAGAGTAACGTATTAGGGAAGATGACATGATGTAGAGGGATAAACTCAAGCAATATGATATAAAACCCATCTTTTTGTCCTCGATTTCAACAATACAATACGTGCCTTGCTGCCCCTACTATCACTGGGAAAGGACACCGCAAGATTGAATCCAAAGCTAAGCACTTCTCCTATTGCAAGAAAGATCAATCTAGTAGGCCAAACTAAACCCATAATTCGAAGAGACTTGCAAAGATATCAAATCATGCATATAAGAATTCAGAGAAGAACCAAATAATATTCATAGATAAACTTGTTCATAAATCCACAATTCATCGGATCTCGGCAAACACACCGCAAAAGAGTATTACATCGAATAGATCTCCAAGAACATCGAGGAGAACTTTGTATTGAGAATCAAAGAGAGAGAAGAAGCCATCTAGCTAATAACTATGGACCCGAAGGTCTATGGTAAACTACTCACGCATCATCGGAGAGGCAATGGTGTTGATGTAAAAGCCCTCCGTGATCGATTCCCCCTCCGGCAGAGCGCCAGAAAAAGCCCCAAGATGGGATCTCACGGGTACAGAAGGTTGCGGCGGTGGAAAAGTGGTTTCGTGGCTCCCCTGATGTTTTAGGGTATAAGAGAATATATAGGAGAAAGAAGTACGTCGGTGGAGCTCCGTGGGGCCCACGAGGGTGGGGGGCATGCCTACCCCCCTAGGTGCGCCCTCCTGCCACGTAGCCTCCTCGTGGAGTTCCAGACTTCAACTCCAAGTCTTCTGGTTTGTGTCGGTGTACAAAAGAAGGGGCGCACCTTTGTACCCCTTTACCTGTGCACGGACAGTCGGAGTCGCGCCCACGGCCACAGCAAGCAGAGCAGGGGAGGTGAACCGAGGTAAAACCGAAGCCCGAGGCAGCCAGATCAACGCCAAGATCAAGACCGCAAAGAGGCAGAGAGGCGACGCAGGTTCCCCCGGCAAGATCCTTGCCGGGGGCAGCCTCAACGGCCCCAGCAAGACCCTTGCCGGGGCGGCTCGCCCACACCAGCGGAGTGAGCCACCCTCGAGCCCACGGGTTCCAACTCAGCCAACCATGTTGGAACTAGGGCTCAAGAGGCACCTCCATGTTGGCATGCAGATCTTTGTCAAGACCAAGGAATGTTCAAGATCAGATGAGGATTAAAAGACAACAGCCCTCGGAAAGATCCTTGCCGAGGAAGGCCACAAGACCCCGGCAAGATCCTTGCCGGGGACGACAGCGTGCCACGACAAGACCCTTGCCGGGCCACCCGGCAAGGCCCTCACCGAGGGCGCCAGCAGGGCCACTGCCAGGCCTGCACCAACCAAGTCTGCACCGTCGTTCGCATGCAGCTGCCAGCTCAACCAGCTGAGCAGGCACCTGCGTGGCAGCATGCATCTCCCAGGCCAACTCATCAAGCGCCTATGTGGCGGCATGCAAATCTTCATGAAGGCTCCACCACTGCGCCACCTCAGCTGCCTTCCTGCCTACATGGCGTCGCACGCATCGCTGGCTAGGGCGCGTGTCGAAGCGAGGAGGAGAAGCGACGGACGAGACGGGCCTCGCCCCCGTCCCCGATAAAGCTAGGGGACACCTCAGCGGCGCATTAAATGTGTCTTGTCCTGTAATACGAGCGATAACCTCGCAATACTGTACGCCTTTCCACCTCATGTATGCCAATGTGGCAGCCCCTTTCGATTATAAAAGGAGGCCCATGGCATACTCGAGAAGGATTCGGCTCTTTGGAACCACGCACGCCACCATAGCTAGTTCGAGAGCTCAAGAACTCTCTGAAATACACCCACCAAAGCAGGACTAGGGTTTTACGCATCTTCGCGACCCAAACCTGGGTAAACGATCCTTGTCCTGACTACTAATCCTGCTCTTCTCGCAACCCTGCGCCCCGGCAACCGTAGTAGGGATTCTTGTGATCCCGTAGGTGTCGTTCCACACCGACATCTTTGGCGCGCCAGGTAGGGGGCGTAATTGTGAGAATCTGGTCTAGTAGTTGGCCTAGCAGTTCTTCAGCGCCATGGCTCCCAAGAAGGAGACGACCAGGAGAAAAGGGCGCCACCTGCGAACGTGAAGGGCGCCAGCGCGGCAACAGAAAAGCTAAGTCATTCAGAGCCTTGAGTTATTTCCTCTTATATATAAGGTTATCGTCCTCAGAGATCCTGCCTATGTATGAAAAACCTGCATGCAAAGGGGCCCTCCCGCAATTGGCAACGCCCTTGTTCTGTTTCGAGTCCGCTCAACAGCTCAAGCGGCCGCGTCGAGGGTGGCGGGGTAGCCTTCCACACTTGGCAACGCTCTCGATTCTGACTTGAGTCAAGCTCGACAGTTCGGGCGGCCGCGCTAAGGGCGATAAGGTGGTTCGCCTGGCAGCAAGCACACCCAGTAGGCCAATGGGGATCCGTCCCCAAGACGCCACCCTGGGTTTACACGCCGGTGAACCTACCCAGTTAGCGTGGGGTGGACATACAAAGGAAAATCGAACAGGAAAATAACATGCATATTATTAAAAGTACTACAGAAGTTATATTACATCACTTGCTGCCGCAGTTCTAACTAAAGATAAAAATCTTCTTGGTTGTGAACTTGCAGCAACAAAAAGAAATGGGGTGCCTAATCCCGGCGCTGGCCCTCCACCCTCAGAATTCCGTCAACATGGCTGATGATGGGCTTGATGCACTCCCTGAGCGGCGCGAGGTCAATATCCTCCGGCAAGCTCTCCAGCGCAGCGTCGAAGTCGAGGTCGGGGTACCTGTACCTTGGTGAGAACCTTGGTCATGGCGCCCTGGCAAATCCTCCGGGCCTCGTCGGCCAGCGAGGCCGCCCGGTTGACGTGAAGCTGCTCCAGAGCCCCAACAACGCACTCGAAGAACAAGGTCAGCTTGGCGTTGGTGGTCCCGCTGCGTGATGACCCACAAGTATAGGGGATCTATCGTAGTCCTTTCGATAAGTAAGAGTGTCGAACCCAACGAGGAGAAGAAGGAAATGATAAGCGGTTTTCAGTAAGGTATTCTCTGCAAGTACTGAAATAAGTGGTAACAGATAGTTTTGTGATAAGATAATTTGTAACGAGCAACAAGTAACAAAAGTAAGTAAAGTGCAGCTAGGTGGCCCAATCCTTTTTTGTAGCAAAGGACAAGCCTGGACAAACTCTTATATAAGGAAAAGCGCCCCGAGGACACATGGGAATATCGTCAAGCTAGTTTTCATCACGCTCATATGATTCGCTCGGTACTTTCATAATTTGATATGTGGGTGGACCGGTGCTTGGGTGTTGTTCTTACTTGAACAAGCATCCCACTTATGATTAACCTCTATTGCAAGCATCCGCAACTACAACAAAAGTATTAAGGTAAACCTAACCATATCATGAAACATATGGATCCAAATCATCCCCTTACGAAGCAACGCATAAACTAGGGTTTAAGCTTGCAACCCATCATCTACTTATTACTTCCCAATGCCTTCCTCTAGGCCCAAATAATGGTGAAGTGTTATGTAGTCGATGTTCACATAACACCACTAGAGGCTAGACAACATACATCTCATCAAAATATCGAAGAATACCAAATTCACATGACTACTAATAGCAAGACTTCTCCCATGTCCACAGGAACAAACATAACTACTCACAAAGCATATTCATGTTCATAATCAGAGGGGTATTAATATGCATATAGGATCTGAACATAAGATCTTCCACCAAATAAACCAACTAGCATCAACTACAAGGAGTAATCAACACTACTAGCAACCTACTAGTACCAATCCCGGACTTGGAGACAAGAATTGGATACAAGAGATGAACTAGGGTTTTGAGATGAGATGGTGCTGGTGAAGATGTTGATGGAGATTGCCCTCTCCCGATGAGAGGAGCATTGGTGATGACGATGGCGATGATTTCCCCCTCCAGGAGGGAAGTTTCCCCGGCAAAACAGCTCCGCCGGGGCCCTAGATTGGTTCCGCCAAGGTTTCGCCTCGTGGCGGCGGAGTCTCGTCCCGAAAGCTTGCTTATGATTTTTTTTCTTGGACGAAAGACTTCCTATAGCAGAAGATGGGCACCGGAGGGCCAACATGGGGCCCACGAGGCAGGGGGCTGCGCCCAGGGGGGCAGGGCGCGCCCCCCACCCTCGTGGCCAGGGTGTGGGCCCCCTCTGGTATTTCTTCCGCTCGGTATTTTTTATTATTTCCAAAAACAACTTTCGTGGAGTTTCAGGACTTTTGGAGGTGTGCAGAATAGGTCTCTAATATTTGCTACTTTTCCAAATTTCGAAATTCCAAATTGCCGCATTCTCCTCCTTATGTAAACCTTGTAAAATAAGAGAGAATAGGCATAAGTATTGTGACATAATTTGTAATAACAGCCCATAAAGCAATAAATATCTATATAAAAGCATGATGCAAAATGGACGTATCAACTCCCCCAAGCTTAGACCTCGCTTGTCCTCAAGCGGAAGCCGATAACGATAAATATGTCCACATGTTTAGAGGTAGAGGTGTCGATAAAAAAATACGGACATGAGGGCATCATGATCATTCTTATAACAACAACATATATGGATATTGTCATATGATTTCTTATGCTCAAGTAATATTCTATTCACAATGCAAAGTATGAATCAGAAACTTTATTGAGAACTAACAAACTATAATCTCAGTCATTGAAGCAATTGCAATTTATCATAACATAAGAAAGAGTCTATGTCAGAGCTTTTTAGCAAGTCCACATACTCAACTATCATTTAGTCTTTCACAATTGCTAACACTCACGCAATACTTGTGGTTACGGAGTTTTAATCGTATTACGAGAAAGATAGGGGCTTATAGTTTCGCCTCCCAACCTTTTACCTCAAGGGTAATGTCAAAAATAATAGTTCATGCTAACTTACAACCAATTAGATATATGTATCAGGATCTTCCCAACACACTGTGCTTGCCAAAGGATAAAATGTAAAAAGGAAAGGTGAAGATCACCATGACTCTTGCATAAGGTAGAAGATAATAATAAAAGATAGACCCTTCGTAGAGGGAAGCAGAGGTTGCCATGCGCTTTCAGGGTTGGATGCACAAAATCTTAATGCGAAAGAACGTCACTTTATATTGCCACTTGTGATATAGACCATTATTATGCAGTCCGTCGCTTTTATTTCTTCCACATCACAAGATCGTATAAAGCTTATTTCCTCCACACCAATCAATCATACATATTTAGAGAGCAATTTTTATTGCTTGCACCGATGACAACTTACTTGAAGGATCTTACTCAATCCATAGGTAGATATGGTGGACTTCATGGCAAAACTGGGTTTAAGGGTTTTTGGAAGCACAAGTAGTATCTCTACTTGGTGCAAAGAATTTGGCTAGCATGAGGGGGAAAGGCAAACTCAGCATGTTGGATGATCCATGACAATATACTTTATCTCAGATATAAGAAAACATAACCCATTACGTTGTCTTCCTTGTCCAACATCAACTCTTTAGCATGTCATATTTTAATGAGTGCTCCCAATCATAAAAGATGTCCAAGATAGTATATTTATATGTGAAATCCCTCTTTCTTTATTACTTCCTATTAATTGCAACAGTGACCAAAGCTATGATTGTCAGCTCTCAACAATTTTTAATCATCATACTCTTTCTATGTGAAGTCATTACTCTCCATAAGATCAATATGATCTCTTTGTTTCTTTTTATTCTTTTCTCTTTTCTTTTATTAACTCAAGATCATAGTAAGATAATCAAGCCCTTGACTCAACACTAATCTTTATTATATAGCTCACGGACTCGATTACATAAAGGGATCATAAAGCAAAACTCAAAACTAGATCATACCAAAAACTTTATTCTACTAGATCGAGATATTACTAAAATGATCGAACTAAGAAAAACGGTGATACAACTCCGGGGCACCTCCCCCAAGATTGGCAGTTGCCAAGGGGAGTGCCCATACCCATATGATTATATCTCCTTCTTTGTTGGTGAAGAAGATGATGGTTTAGTTGATGGCGTAGGCTTCTTCCTTAATTTGTGCTTGAGGACAGAATTTTGATCCCTCAGGTCATCAATCTCCTGCTCCAGGCTTAATATCTTTTTGCATAATTCCTGCTTGTTTTCCTGCAAGAGGCGAAAAGGGATAAACTCGATCTTAACTTTCTTTGCTCTATCAGGGAGGCTTGACTTTTTGAACTCCTCCTTTCTCTTGGGTTCATAGTCCTCTTCTTCTTCCGTAGTCCAACCACAATGCTCCACATCCCCATAGACCTTAGGATCTGCAAGGTAATCAACCACATAGCTTTCTCCTTCCGAATCCAGGGGCGACATGTTGCTCTAATCTGCAGCAGGACAGCTCGAAACGAAAATAGAGGATATTTGCATGATACAGGCGTCAAAACCTTCGGGAGATTATTTAATGAATTTTTACAGACCAAAATACATATCGTGTAAGAAAACGGAGTCTAGAGAGCGCACGAGGTGCCCACGAGGCAGGGGGCGCGCCCAGGGGGGTAGGGCGCGCCCTCCACCCTCGTGGAGGCCTCGTGTCCTTCCCGGACTGCTTCTTATTTTTCTAATTTTCTAAATATTCGAAAACGGAGAAAAATTGCCATTAGAACTGTCCGTTTACTTACCGTACCACATACCTATTGCTTTTTGGAGTCTGAAACGTTGCGGAAAGTGTCCCTTATGTATTCCTCCGGGGTTACGGTTTCAATAACGTTGGTTTCAACATTTATAGGATTACCTGAGATACGGTGTTTGATTCTTTGACCGTTCACCACCTTCGGATTTGTGGCTTCGAAGTTGTTGATTTTTATTGCACCAGAACGGTAGACCTCCTCGTTAACGTATGGACCTTCCCATTTAGAGAGAAGTTTTCCTGCAAAAAATCTTAAACGAGAGTTGTATAGAAATACATAATCACCTACATTAAACTCACGCTTTTGTATTCTTTTGTCATGCCATCTTTTAACTTTTTCTTTAAACAATTTGGCATTCTCACAAGCTTGGGTTCTCCATTCATCAAGTGAGCTAATGTCAAATAACCTCTTTTCACCAGCAAGTTTGAAATCATAGTTGAGCTCTTTAATAGCCCAATATGCCTTATGTTCTAGTTCGAGAGGTAAGTAACATGCTTTTCCATAAACCATTTTATACGGAGACATACCCATAGGATTTTTATATGCAGTTCTATAGGCCCATAATGCATCATGAAGTTTCTTGGACCAATTCTTTCTAGATCTATTAACAGTCTTTTACAAAATTAATTTGAGCTCTCTATTGCTCAATTCTACTTGACCACTAGACTGCGGGTGATAAGGAGATGCAATTCTATGATTAACATCATACTTAGCAAGCATTTTTGAAAGGCACCATGAATAAAATGTGAACCAAAGATCGGTCATTAAATATCTAGGGACTCGAACCTCGTAAAATAACTTCTTTAAGCATCTTAATAGAGGTGTTATGATCAGCACTACTAGTTGGAATAGCTTCTACCCACTTAGTAACGTAATCAACATCAACTAAAATATGTGTATATCCATTAGAGGCAGGAAACGGTCCCATATAATCAAAGCCCCAAACATCAAATGGTTCAATAATAAGTGAATAATTCATAGGCATTTCTTCACGTCTACTAATATTACCAATTATTTGACATTCATCACAAGATAGGGCAAACTTACGGGCATCCTTGAAGAGAGTAGGCCAATAAAAACCGGATTGCAATACCGTATGTGCAGTTCTATCTCCAGCGTGGTGTCCTCCATAAGCCTCGGAGTGACACTTATGAGGATCTGCTCTGCTCATGCTCGGTACACAACGCCTAATAACACCATCTACTCCTTCTTTATAAAGATGTGGGTCATCCCAGAAGTAATGTCTCAAATCATAGAAAAACTTTTTCTTTTGTTGGTATGTGAAAGTAGGTGGTATAAATTTAGCAACAATGTAATTAGCGTAATCAACATACCATGGAGCAGTACGAGAAGCATTTATGACACACTACAAAAAAATACACTTCCGTGATGATACGTGTTTGTCACAGTAGGTCGCGTTTTTTGTCATGCATGTACATCCATGACAAATTTATGACAGAATCAAGATAGTCATACATGTGTCGTCAGAGAAGTGTTCCATGACATTACCAAAATTATCATCACGGAAGTGTCCACTTCCATGATGATAAATCGTCGTCCACGTAAGTGCTTTCGTCAAGGGTGACCGACACGTGGCATCCATCGTAACGAACGCCGTTAAGCTATCGGGTCGGGTTTTGGATCCGATAACCTCGTTAACAGCCCGACCAATGGGGATTTTCCACGGTAAAATCATCAATGGGAGGAAACACGGTCGGCTCACCGCTGGGACAGATGTCATCCGCTCATTGGACCAAGTCGCCTATGATACGGGCGACACGTGGCACGCCCAATAGAGGCCCATTCTGTGAAAAGGCTGGCCCGCTTGACTTGGTCAAAGGTGGCGGCCCGCCCACGATAAGCCCGTTAACTAATTGTTCCCATATAGCCCATTTACAGCTCGCTAACCCGGGCCCGTTCGCCCTATCCGAATTAGGCCCAAGAGCTTCATCCGGCCGTCCCATATGATTCAGCCTGTTTTAACTTCTCGCCCATGTGTGGCCCATGACTTCTTTCGGCCCATATGAGGACCTTTGTAACTCTTGGCCCATTAACGACCCGTGGTGAAACTGGCCCGTAATGAACAGTTTATCACTTTATACCCATTAACGGCCTGTTATTCCATTGGGCCGTTTCCAGCCCAAGTTATCTTTTGGCCTTCTCAGGGCCCATTGATTCTTGGGCTCATTTGCAGCATTTGGTTACATACGGCCCATTACTATCATTTTCTGCTTGTGGGCCAAATTCAGCCCGTTATTACAGTCGGCCTGTTTGCGGACCGTTAATACGTTGGGCCATTTTCATGTCAAAAAAACCCGTTGGGCTGTTTTCATAGAGTTATCAAATACGGCCTATTAACGGCCCGTTATGGTCCACGAATAGTACGGCCCATGATTGGTGAAATTGATACGCCCCATAGAAGACCCATGGATCATACGGCCCGTATGAGTCCCATGGATAGTACGGCCCGTAGAAGGCCCATGGATCATACGGCCCGTAGAAGGCCCATGGACCCTATGGCCCGTAGAAGGCCCATGGACCCTAAGGCCCGTATAGAAGGCCGATGGATCCTACGGCCCGTATAGAAGGCCAATGGATCCTACGGCCGATTTAAGGCCCATGGATCATACTGCCTGCAGAGGCCCATGGTTACAACAAATCCATGTGTTGCCATGATTATTTTGGCCTAGTTACCAAAAATAGGCTATTGTGGCCACTAGAAAAACACAAAAAAGAACTGCAGAACTACAAGCAAACAACTAAACAAGACAATAAGGAAATAAATAAGCAAGCAATTAACGCTAGCCTATTACCGCTATTACACATATTACATCCATTGGGCATCAAAGTTCGCCACCAATGCAAATATAGGGAACAAAGCAAAGATATTACATACATCGGCGAAAAATTGGCCACCAAAGGCAAATAAACGAGGCAGCAAAACAATAGCATAACTGAAACAACTTCAAGAGCTCAAGAAACGTTATCCGGTATCCACCATGCCGGCAATAAGCTTAGCAAGCTGATTAGCTTTGTCCTGTTTGGCGCTAAAATCCTCCAACGCTTGGTGTTGCACCGTAAGTATGCATCCGAATGCTCCAGGACTTCCGCAGTCCTTCCGCTTGTCGCAGCACAACCGATCGATGTCTTTCAGCTTGTAGTTGAGACTCAAGAAACCGAACCGATTCGCAGAAAGGAGTTTGAATAGCTTGTGCAAGCGGTAGTGGCGAGAATCAATACTAAACCAAGACAGACTTTGGGGTTGTCTCATTGTCTTCAAGATAGTCTTCCTTAGCTGTTTTATCAGCTTTGTTGAGACCAACAAGGATGTGTCACTATCCTGAACCTTATCTCATTACTTCCTTTACCATTGCTTAATAAGGCACTCTTCCCCAATATTCTCACAAGATTCTAAAAGAAGAAACAAGCGACACATAACAAGTTTAGCATGTACTAGTATATGAAACTCATTTTGGTGAACCAGTTCATTAGTAAGGTGGACAGGATTAAACTACCAAGTCTTCTATTGCCAAGTACTAGTACATAATAAAAGCATCAAACAAACATATATCTATGTCCTATGGTCAATGCATTGTCTTGCCAAATCAAAATAGAGACACGCTTCAAATCATATCAGTTCAAGACAAAGCGTATGAAAGAATACAAAGCGTGGAAACTACATGACACAACAAGATTTCAGATGGGTACCACGGGTCTACATGTACAACAACACTATTGGCTCACAGATGCTAGTAATGTGCATGATATGAAAGTCAACTGTATACACAATTGAAATTGAAATCAAAAGAGCTATTGATAAGAGCAAACCTGTTAAAGAAACATGCGTGAACACACTGCTGTGCCATTGAGTTTCGATTCGATCCTTCAATTTAAAAATAAGTTTGTATCAAGAAAATACAAAGGATACAAGAGCAAAGCAATCATAGTTATAAAAGGCGCGCCTAAGCGAGACTTAAGCACGCCTAGGCTCTAGGCGCTATAAAACGCATTATGCATAACTACGCATAATCTATGCATAATCACAAGCATAAGCATGCGCTTTGGTCAAGAAGCGCAAGGCGGTGGCCAAACGCATAATTAACGCCTAGCGCTTTTTGAACTATGATAGCAATGGAATCTTAAATTAGAACAGTTGTTCTTCGGTTTAGGCACTTGTTCTACATGAAAAGAGTACAAGAAGACGCAAGAATAAAATACTTAAAAATAGAAAATGAGCTCATAGACCTTACCACATTCTTGGTTCGGGACCAAGATGTAACAAGGTGTTCCCGATCATGGTCCATAGAATGTGTCTCGGGAGAACGTAAGGGAATTTGATGAGTTTCTTTGCCGGTGAAGTACGTTTTCTTCAGGTAATTCCGATACCGCCACCAAGCATTCTTGAAGATAGCAGAGGTATTAGCACAGGTTACCTCATCCTGAGTTTCCAAATCAGTCCTTCTCTATAGAGAAAAATGGGAAAATTTGTTGTATTATAACCATCATGGAGGTAGGATGTATGGGACGAAGCAAAGTAATTGCCATGAATAACATTACTTACACATAACTCCGGACAAACACCGTGAATCGGCATTTTCCTTCATCTTCAAGATAATATTTCCAAGATGGGAAGATAAGCACATACGATTTAACAACATCAAATAAGATAGATGCTAAACTACGACGGCTGGTTGTGCTTCCTCCACAGGAATAGGCGCATTAACCGTGGATTTGGGGTTCGCCAGTGATAGTATCGCCCTTTGGGCACTGGAGCTGCCTTACTAACTGCTCTTGTTTGGGATCTCTGTGGTGGAGATGGTGCTGTGTCAACAGGAGTTGGGTTACTATCGGCTGGGGTTGGGGTTAGATTGGGTGTGAAAGTGCTAGTTATCGACTAGAGGGGGGGTGAATAGGCGATTTTTATGAAAGTCTTCAAAACATGGATGTTTCGAAGACAAACAATAGAAATGACCTAATTCATATGCAGCGGAAGATAAACTACAACAAGCAAACCATAATCAAGTATGTAATAACGTGAAAATACAAGACTAATAGCAGCTAGGTAGTAAGGATCAAGATGGAAGATAGTGAGAAGCCAATCAACAAAAGTAGTCAAGCAATGAAGTCAAACAGGTATGACAAATAGGCAATGACTCCACGAAGACAAACTCGAAGTAAGGAGAGGGAGAGGATAGAACCAGTCACTTATTGAAGACACATGATTTGTTGGACCAGTTCCAGTTGTTGTGACAACTGTACATCTGGTTAGGGAGGCTGAGATTCAACTCAGAAGACCGCGTCTTCACCTTATTCCCCTTGAGCTAAGGACACACAGTCCTCGCCCAATCACTCTGTAAGTCTTCAAGGTAGACTTCAACCTTCACAGATCAAGTTCACGGGCAACCACAATGACTCTTGGATGCTCGAACGCGACGCCTAACCGGCCGGAGGATTCACAGTCCTCAAGTGTAATAAGTCTTCAGTCACATGCATGTAAAGACTTGATGATGCCTAACACTCTTTGGCTCGGGTGTTTGGGCTTTGTCCTCGCAAGGATTTCTCTCTCAAAGGCTTCGAGGTGGGTTGCTCTCAAACAACAAAAGTCGTGCACTAACTCCGAGCAGCCACCAATTTATGGTGTAGGGGTGGGATATTTATAGCCACTAGGCAACCCGACCTGATATGTCCGAAATGACCTGGGTCACTAAGTAATCGACACGTGTTCCAACGGTCGATTTCAAACACACACGACAACTTTACTTGGGCTACAAGCAAAGCTGACTCATCCAGCTCTGGATAAGTTTTGCTCTCATTGTCTTCGCCAAATACATAGGATTTTGGTTGAGCATCACTTGATCATTCTCGACTATGATCACTTGGACCCCACTTAACAATGACGGTGGTTCCTATGACTCAACAAAGAAGAAAAGGAAACAACGAAACGACCACGATCTTCGGCTCCATAGTCTTCACTCAATGTCTTCTCATGTCATAGTCTTCAATGTGAATATCTTCACATGCCACCATTGTCGCCAATGTCTTCATACATTTTAGGGTCATCTCCGTAGGTAAACCGAATCAATGGGGACACTACCTGCGTTGTCCTGCAATTCTCACAAACGCATTAGTCCCTCAACCACATTTGTCGTCAATACTCCAAAACCAACTAGGGGTGGCACTAGATGCACTTCCAATCTCCCCCTTTTTGGTGATTGATGACAAACTGGTTGAAGTTTTCAACGGGGATAAAGTATGTGAAATTGCAAAGGATAGGGAATTATCTTCATAAGTGGCAAAGGCTCCCCCTGAAGATGTGCATATAAGTAGTTTGCTTTTGGAATGCAAATGGACATGGCAGGTTGTACTTGTGGAGATCCTCTTCAACTTATGAAGATAATTCATCATGCATGAAATTATATAGCTAAGAGAATGACATGCATAATGAAAAATGGACGTCTGCAGAATGATCTAAGTGCGGAAGTTATCATCGCACATGCGGAATTTATCGTCGCACCAGAGTAAAGCAAATAAGTAGCAGACGACCATCAAGTTTAAGTGTTACAACTCAAAGAACCAAATGTATAAAAAACGAGAGTTGTAAACACTAGGCAAAATATAATGCAACCGCCCATATGAACCCACTTGAAGACTATCAAACTCATATGCTTCTCCCCCTTTTGTTAGTAAGGACCAAAAAGGTTTGAAGACATAAAGTGTCTACTCGTCCTCTTCAGAAGAAGATGATGCAGTAGGGTTGTCGTTGTTGGTAGGCGGTGTAGACGAACTTGGTGCAAAGGTCGATCGCGCGTAAGTAGGGGAGGTGAAGTAGCATCGGCTTCATCATCGATCACTCTGCATTGACAGCTGTCGGAGGAAGAATAATCGAGTCTTCAAGAGATGGAGTTCGTCGAGGACTGCATTCCATGGAGGAGTGGAGTCAAACTTGAAGCGCCCAAGGAAGCCATCGCCTTGAAGATCTGCTTCAAGACCGAAAGGGTCAAACTCTTCCATGATCGCCGACAGGTCTCGTGAGTGACAAAAGCATTCTTGGTGGCAAGATTTGAATGCGATTGACGCCCACCAAGAGGCTTTGCATCCGCCGCTTGAGCCAGGAGTGATGCTTATCTTTTTCCGATGCGGTCGACAAGAAGTTCTCGATCATTGAGGACGCGAGAGCGCTTCCGAGGCCTTTGGCCAATTGTGCTCTCAGTAGCTTCAGTCTGCGCACGGTGAGGCGGACGTGTGTTCCCAGCCAGAAGATAAACACGAGATACTGCTTGGACGCCTTCCATGGTTTGAGAGAAGCTATGATGATCTGCATTCTGAAGACAAAGTGGCGTTTTGGTAGGCTCAGGGTATATGGCTTCAATCGACATATCAACCTCTCGTAGAAAGATCGATGATTGCGGCGTATAGGCGATAGTTGATAGCAGATTTCATCTTGACGAGGCGCATGACCCATGGAGCATAAAATTTCAGACCAAAAAGATCAGATCTAGACGCAGCCAATTGTCGGATGAAGAATTCTTGCGTATTGAAGCTGATGCCATTGAGGATGTAAAAGACCAATGTCTTCATAGCTCCTTCAAGTTTTGCAGATGATGAATGCCCTTTGATTGGCCATAGATTTCGCCGGATGATGTGATATATTGTACGAGGCAGATACTCAAGGTCATCAACAAGGAATTCTTGAGGGTATTCAGCGTCACGTGGCAGAGGCTTCATCATGCTCAACATCTGACTCATGTTGGGTTCTGGCTTATGAAAGATGCTCTCCAGTGCATTCGCGGTGGAGTTGACAACCAGGTTCAAACAGCTCTCCGGGAGTGGGTAGGCTGTGAGCTCAATGACATCAAGAGCTTTGGCTTCATGATGAACATTTCCTGTCATCCACTCGAGAACCCATGTCTTCGTATCTCTGTAGTAGCCGCGAATGTGGAGGGTAGCATAGAATTGAAGCAAAAGTTCTTCATTCCAGTGTTCTTTGTCTGTTACGAAGCCTTCCAGCGCATCAAAGATCACGAAAGCAATCAGTGCTTCTTCTAAGCACGGCAGTCCGCAATGGCTTCAAAGTCGAGGCGATATGAGGAAAATGCGCCCTTGATCATACAGAACGCAGGAGTAATAGCTTCATTGCTGATAGCTGCAGAAATGGTCAGATGATATCCTTGGCCTTGTGTAGGGGTTCTTTGCTCTGTTAAAGAAAGTGTTGTGGGCTTTGAAGCCATTTGCATTGAAAGAACTCAGAGGTGGTGGCGATGCTCGAAACCTTGGCAGTCGTGGCATTGGTTTCTGGACCAGAGGCCTATGCCCAACATGATATTCAAACTGAGAACCAGAGGCATGAGGCGGAGGGACCAGAACGAGCCATCTTACTGTGGTTAGCTGACCATAGTTGTATGCTTGCTCAATTGTATAGGGCCTTGGTGGCGGAACTGGAGCAGTGGCAACAACTGAGGCTTCAGGCTGCTCAGCAGATGCTTCAGGAGCAGGTGCCTCATTGGCTTCAGGCAGATTTCCTTCATTGGCTTCAGGAGCTGTTGGTGCAGGCTCCACATTTGCTTCAGCCATGACCACGTCATTGTCTTCATTGGCGTTGGAGGTGGCAGCCACAATGTTTTCAACCTCCACTTGAGGAGCTGGAGGGTCGGGCACTGGCACGTTGATATCAGGAATAACTTCTTCAATTACAGGGGGTGTAGGGACACGTTCTTCTTCTTCTTGGGTGTCTTCGGCTGATGCAGCCGGATTGTCTTCAGCAGCTTTGGCTTCAGACTCGGAGACATTCACAGTTGGAGTGGCTTCTGAAAACACTTGACGTGCAACAGGTTGGTGGTGCACTTCTCCTTCTGGAACGCTCGAGAGAGGTACTTGAGGCCTTTGACCTTTGCGAAGCCTGCGAAATGCAGGCACGCCTTTGGAGACGGGGTTGCCTAGGCCTCAAAGTCTTCCTCTTGTTGTTGTTGTTGTTGTTGTTGGGGAGTACTAGGGGAGTCTTGTTGCTGTGGGTGATCAGCCCATGATGCATCCTGTGCAATTGGCGTCAGAGGACGACCAATGCTGATGAGTTCGCTGTTCGTGAGAATAGGCGATGATACCGGGTTTGGTTTGATCTGAGGAAGAACTTCATCATCTTCAACATTGTCATGATGACCAATGTCTTCAGCAGTGATGGGATCAACTACTGGAATGTCTTCAGCTTCATGAGCCTCTGTGGAAGCAGGCTCATGAACTATCATCCGTCGTTCTTGGATAGCAGAGGCAGGGCGAACCATTGAAATGGGTTCAACAACCAAGGGCTCTGTGGGAGCAGCCCGATTCTTCTTGGTCTTGAGCTTCTTCTTGGAGGGAGCAGCATCAGAGGCTTCAGGATGTTTCCTTTTTAAGGCTTCAGCCTCAAAGAGCCCTCGCCTTTCTTCGCTCGTAATCGGTTGACCTGACCTTTGGCTTCGAACCAGTCATGCTGCTTGGGAAGACTATGCGGGTTTCTTCCTGCCTTGACGGTGCAGCTTGATCAGTTGAAGTCTTCTTTTTCTTTGCAGCCATTCTAGGGTCAATGCCAGGACGGCCAAGAGCCTTGCGCTTCTCAGCCTCATTGTAGGCAAGCACACACTTGTCAGCCAGACTCTTCATGCGCTCACAAGAGCCTCTGGCTTCTTCGCGCTTCTTGAGAAAGGCTTCTTTGAGGTCGTGCAGCATGGCCTTGAAGTTTTTGACATCTTGCATGCTGAGTGCAGCCATATGCTTCTTGAACTGAGCCTTCTGATAGTCAATCTTATACTTCAGTTCAACAATGCGCTGAGCAAGAGCTAGCTCAGAAGCAATGGCTCCATTGAAGGAGACGCTCAGGCCAATTGGAAGTTGCAGATCTTCAAAGCTGATGTTTGGGGTGTCAAACCACTCATCAATGAAGTGATGGAAGATTGCCACATCAAAGAGAGGCAAATTGTTGAAGATTTCTGCTTCTTCTTTGCTCTTGATAAGTTGCTCAAGAGCATCATCTGCAAGATCTTCATCACTGGACAGATCAATGTGCTCTTCACGTAGAATGGCGGCAGGAGTCGATGTCGATTCAAAGATTCTTGACAATTTTCTTTCTCTTCTCCATCTTCTTGGAGATCTGGATTGATCTTCGAGGCCGAGCACTGGCTTCGTGGAGGTGCATGGCTGCTTCACACGTGAAGCTTTTGGAGGAGCAGCTAACTTTGAAGCCTTGACTTTCTTTTGCTTCTGCGGCTTTGGAGCAGGAGCAGGAGCAGGAGCAGGAGCAGGAGCTGGGACTTCATCAGAGTCAGCATCGTCATCAGAGTGATCCACTTTGGCACCTTGGACCAAGATATAAGTGATGAGGCCATCAAGGTTTGAGAAGGGGCCGATGACATTGGGTTCAGCATCACGTGAGCCGTCAGCACAGGGAGCGGAGGGACCAGGTGTCGGATCACGGGTTCCGGCAGACCCTTAAGGTTCGAACTCTGGGGTGCGTGCGGAGATCCAAACCTCCACCGTCTCGTACCTCGCCGAACCGCAGGGACCTAAACTACCAACAGGAACAACACAATAGACACAAGATTTATACTAGTTCGGGCCACCGTTGTGGTGTAATACCCTACTCTAGTTTGTGGTGTGTGGATTGCCTCTGGGGCCGACGAAGAACAGTACAGGGAAGAACAGCTTTGCGAGGGTCTGTTCTTGGTGGGTGTGATGAACTGCTAAGTGGTGCCCCGTCGCTCTAGCTTGAGGAACGGGTTTCTCTCTCTCTCACTGGATTCCGAATGCTCGATCCGATCGTCCCCCCTCTCTGAGTGTGGCTACCCCTATTTATAGGCGAAGGCCCTGGGCCTCTTCCCAAATATTGAGCGGGAAGGGCGCCAACAATTGGCCATTTCAAAGGGGAACAGCGGGTACACTTATCCTGACTAAAGTTGGTCCTCGCCTGCCAAAGGCTCTGATGATGACGCCTGCTTGGGCTCCACGATGACTGCATTCCAGCCGTTGGGGCTGGTCTTGTATGTTGCACCAAATGGATGCCTTTGCTTGATGCCCTTGCCGCGCTTGCCCCTTTGCACCAAAGAGGAAAGGAGGGCGCTTGCTGGAGCTGGCGCCCGATCGGCGCCCTCGGTCGTCATGGCTTGCATCACGGGCACCTCGCGAGGTACCCGTCTTGAACTCTCCGCCTCCTCGTGAGCCACTGACGAGGCCGCGCTGAGGAAGCTCTTGGTCGTCCGCCCATGAGGCTTGCCCCTCGCGAGGGTCTTGAGCTTTGTGTTGATGAAGATGGGCCGTCTGGGCCTCCTTTGAGCCACGCCGCAGCCGCAGTGCAAGTCCGGGGACCCCGTTCCCTAACGCCGACAAGAGCCCGGGGCCACGACGCGCCCGGACTTGGCCGTCAGAGAGGCGAAAGGGCAAGTCTGCGGCATTGTGGCCCCTAACAGCTCGGCCTTGGGCGCCAAGTGGCGGTTGATTGACGTGGCGCATCGCATCCCCATGACGTGTTGGTAACCGCCGGATTCGGCAGTCCTTGCATGCAGAGTTGGGCATGATGACCGGTGATCGTGGAGGCCGACGGTTGGCCTTCGCCGGCTATAAAATGCACGGAACGGTGCTCGCCCTTCAGTCTATCCTTTCTTGTTTCTCTATCTTCTCCATGGCTCCACCAAGGAAGTTCTCGGCTGCGAGAAGGGAAGGGCCGCCAGTCGAATCTTCCTCCTCTCCGCCTAAGCGTGGTCGAGGTCACCCTACAAGCACCCGTGGCCTCCGCGGTCTCCTTGATCGTGAGGGAGGCTCTCAACGTGGACGAGCGGCGGGCCATGGTTGGGCGTGCCCCAGCCGCTCGTCCCCGAGGTCGCGCCTCACGCTGCTGGCGCTGCCGAGTTCTTGGTGAGGTAGAGGAGCCGTTCAGGCGTCCGCTTGAGCTCCGTGCTTCCTCCCGGCGAAGCTCCCTTATGGCGCCTGAGTGGCCTCTGCCCGAGGCGGATGGCTGTTGCAGCCGGGCCGTGGGCTTCTCTGGAGGTCTCTGCTGCAGGGAACTTGTTCCTGGCTCGCGGCTGGCAGACGTTCGCGCGTGTGCGTGGTCTCCGCCGCCGGTGCTCCCTGCACTTCAAGTATGATGGCGACGCCACCCTCTACGTGAGGGTGTTTGGGGAAAACGGCCGCCGCAGGGGGTGCTTCCCTGAGGACGACGACCGTGGCCGAGGACTCAGCCCGGCCTGGCGGAGGGGGCAGCCTTGGGCAGTGGCGATGCCCGCGACTCCCCACGCTTCACCGCTCTTCTTCGGTGGTGATTCTTCCAGGCAGCGTCGCGCCAGCCCCCCACGCCGCCGCTTGGGGGTGGCAGCGGGTCCGCTCGTCGCCACGCCTCGATGAAGCGCGAGATGGAGTCCGACTGAGCTCCGGAGGCGGCTCGGGCCTCCCAAGGGAGCCGGCACGGGGCGTGCTTCACCTGCTTTTTTCCTTTTCTTTCCTTTTCTCCTGCGTAAAAAGGGAACAATGTTCAGGCCCGTGGGGGCGTGTTTAGGGCAACGCCGCTAATTAATGTACTACTTTTGTTATCCTGTTACTGTTCCCTTCTGCCAGGCGCTCATTCGCAGCGAACCCGATCGTGGCGTCGTGGGCGGCCGACCCGGCCCCTGTTCGCGTTGTGCTGCTCGTGAGGCATGGTCGGAGGGTGCTCGGCCATGGACGGGGCCGTGAAACTTGAGCGATAAGGGTAGGAACACCGGGGGGCTCCGAGGCTTCGCATGAGCCCCAGCAAGAGAAACCGAGGCGGGAGGCGAAAAAGATTGAAGGACCACGGACCAAAACGGGCGATAGCTTCGATAAAAACTTCAAATGGGAATAACCAACAAGCTGCAGAAAGCAAATGAAAAATCCGCGTCCGCACCTAGTCTAGTCTTGGGCGTCTTCTCACCAGCGCGGAGCTAAGTGCTGCATCGGGCGAGGAGGGAGCCCTGGGGCTCGAGGCCGCACCCCGAGACTCCGGTGTGTACAGCCCCACTCATTGTTACGTGAGAGTGTCACGGGCGGCGAGCTTCACAGCACTTGGGCCTTCTTCGTGGGCTCCGGCCTTTCCTCCGTAAGCAAGCTTCACGGCGTTCGCCCTCTTCACAGCTCTGGGCCTTTCCCAAGAGGTGAGCTTCACGGGCATTCGCCTTCTTCACGTGCTCCGGCCTTTTCAAAAGGATGAACTTCACAGGCATTCGCCTTCTTCACAGGCTCTGGGCCTTTTCCAAAAAGATGCGCTTCACAGGCATTTGCCTTCTTCACAGGCTCTGGGCCTTTTCCAAAAAGGTGAACTTCACAGGCATTCGCCTTCTTCATAGGCTCTGGGCCTTTTCCAAAAAGATGCGCTTCACAGGCATTTGCCTTCTTCACAGGCTCTGGGCCTTTTCCAAAAAGATGCGCTTCACAGGCATTTGCCTTCTTCACAGGCTCTGGGCCTTTTCCAAAAAGATGAACTTCACAGGCATTCGCCTTCTTCACAGGCTCTGGGCCTTTTAGGGGTAGAACCTCCGGAGGTGCTGGATGTTCCACGCATTTTGTATAGGTACTCCCTCTTGCGTCTCCAAGCGCATGGAGCCAGGCCTAGAAACATGAACAACCTTCAATGGGCCCTCCCACATGGGAGAGAGCTTATGCAGTCCCTCCCTGGAGAGGACCCGTCGGAGCACGAGGTCTCCTACCTCGAGAGTTCTGGGGCGGATGTTGCGGTAGTGGTATCGCCGGAGTGCTTGCTGGTACCTTGCCGCTCGCAGTGCGGCTTCCCGACGGCGCTCCTCCCCCAGCACAAGAGCTGTCCCCCGCATGGCGTCCTGCTGCGCTTCATCGAACGCCAGGACCCGCGCGGATCGGCGCTTGACCTCATGAGGGAGGACCGCCGCCCCGTGAGACCAGAAGAAGAAGGGGCTCCCGGTTGGCTTGGTCGCAGTTGTGCGGATGGACCATAGCACGGAGGGGAGCTCGTCGTACCAGCCTCTGCCGCAGGCTTCCAGCTTCTTCTTGAACGTCCTGGTCTTGAGGCCTCTCAGGACCTCTGCATTGGCCCGCTCGGCCTGTCCATTGCTGCGGGGGTGTGCCACCGAAGCGTAGCATATCTGCGTTCCAAGGTTAGCGCAGTACGTTTTAAAAAGGTTACTGGTGAACTGCGAACCGTTGTCGGTGATGATGCGGTTCGGCACTCCGAACCGGCTCACGATGCCCTTGATGAACTTGGCCGCAGAACCTTGATGCCCTTGGGGATGATGCAGCCCGAGGGGCGCCCCCAACAGGGTAAGCTAAGGACATGAAATAAAAGGGATACATGCCGCAGGGACGGACCCACGCGGCCTGGGAATAATGCGGCCCTGAAGGCGCTCCCAGCCGGAAATAAAACTTAAAGATGTCACTGGTAATGTTGGGGATGAAGGGCCATTGATGTAGCAGACTCAATGGGCTGCGAGAGCCGATCCTCACGAGCCCCCAGGCTCAGGGGCCTTGGGAGGCTCCGGAGGCGCTGGCGGCCCCTCACGGGCCATCTCCATCTCCGCCAGGGCTGCGGCGTGCCTGACCTCTTGAGCCTCCAGGATGGTCCTCATGAGACGCTGGTGTGCAGCAGCCGCGTTTGGCAGGCCACAAGGCATGCGTACGTAGCTGTGGGGCGGGCCCTCGCAACGTCCCACTCGTGAGGGCCAGAGGCGCTCTTGAGATGCGGCTCGGTTGAGCCACGGCATGCGTCGATGCAGACGCGCAGCCCACCATCCTCGCCTGGATGGGGGGCCACAGCGGGTAGGCGGCGGCTGCCCCTCATGACCCTTGACTCCTGTAACTCCTGAATGGCCTTGCTGATGAACTCTCGGGGGTTCTGTCCTCCTGGTCTTGCTCCTGCTTGCGGGAAACGTGCTTCGAAACACGCCTCCACGTGGTGCCCAAGCGCCTCCCTCGAGACCTTGGCGAGGTCGGTGGCCCTCCAGGGGAGAGCCCCCGAGCCCTGCCTGAGGAGGGCGCTGGGCGCGCTTTCCTATGCAATGGAAGGAGGCTCCCCCTGGCCCGGCGCGGGCCCTGAGGGGCCTTTCTCTTGATGAGCCGGGCCGGTCGATGTCTTCTTCTTCTTGGGTGCTACCTCGGGAGGCGTCCTGCTGCTGTGGTCTGGGTCTTCCAGCGACGCGGCCTGAAAAGCCTGCTCCAAGGAGCACACTGCGTCTCTCTCTTCTGAGGCATTTGTGATGACCCCCCGCTTCCTGGCATCTTGAGGATGTTGTAGCCATGGTGGGTCACGGCCATGAACTTGGCCAACGCTGGTACCCGAGGATGGCGTTGTCTGGCAGCGTAATGAGGGCGGCGTCGAAGTCGATGAGCTCGGTGTGGTAGTTATCGCGGGCCCGAAGGTGACAGAAGGCGGACCTGCCCGATCGGGACCGTGGAGCCGTCGGTGACTCCGGAGAAGGGCTTGGTTGGCTGAAGCTGGCTGTAGGGCACTTGAAGATTGTTAAAGGTCTCCACGGACAGGACGTTGAGTCCTGCTCCGCCGTCGATGAGGGTCTTGGTGACCAGCACGTTGCTGATGATTGGGGAGCAAAGCATTGGGAGAACTCCGGCTATGGCTGCGCACTTGAGCTGATTCACTGAGCTGAGCGTGATGGCGCATGCCGACCACCGAGAGGGGCGTGGACTCGAGCTTAGGGAGGACTGCGTTCACTTCACGAGCGAACTGCTTGAAGATGCGGTGGGAGGTGGGGCTGGGCTCCGCCAGGATCTGACGATCGCGCTTCTTCTGAAGCCCCTCGTCCCGATAACGGTCTTGATTCTCCTTGGTGGCGGTAGCGGAGGGAGGCTGCGTTCCCTTGCAGGCGATCCTCACGAGGCTGATCCTCCTGCCGCCCTCAGGCGGGTCTTGCCAGCGGTCCTCGCGTGGTTGGTCGCGCCACCCTTGGCGCGGGCGCGATCTTCCCAAAGTCTGCATTTCTTCCTCCTCCGGCCGTAGCCCTGGTCGCTGCGCTCAGGCGTCCGCCGACCCTTCCTTCAGCGCGCACGCCCAGAGCTCTTGACATTCATTGGTGTTGTGGGTGTGGAGGTCGTGGTACCGCAGATGCCGGCTGCCCTTGGAAGACTTGGGCTGATCTACGCCCGCTTGGTGTCCGGTTCGCCACGAGCACGGCAGCCCCTTGCGCTTCGTCCTTGGCCTTGGACTTCTTCTCTTGGGATCCGCGGCGGGTAGCTCGAGGAGGGAGAGGCGCCTCAGCCACTCGGCGCACTTGGTCGCCAAGTTGAACAGCTCGAGGAGGTGCATGATCTTCATGCATCGCCAGCTCCTCCTTCATCTTGACTTCGCGCGCGCCGTCGGAGAAGGCAGAGATGATGGCCTCCTCCGTCACCACAGGGATCTTGAGGCGCGTTGTTGAAGCGCTGGATGTACTTTTGCGGTGGTTTCCCTGGCTGCTGCTGATTCTGCGCGATGTCGCTCACGGCGGGTGGCCGGTCGCGAGTACCTTGGAAGTTGGCGATGAAGCGGGTGCGCATCTCGGCCCAGGAAGAGATCGTGCCTGGGGCTAAATTCAGGAGCCAGGTGCGGGCTCTGTCCTTGAGCGCCATGGGAAACCAATTCGCCATGACCTTTTCATCTCCGTTGGCAGCCTCGATGCCCAGCTCGTAGAGCTGGAGGAACTCCGTAGGGTCTGCCGTGCCGTCGTAGCGTGGGGGCAAGTCTGGCTTGAACTTGGCGGGCCACGCAATGCCGCACAGCTCAGTGGTGAAGGCGCGGCAGCCCGCCGTGGCCGCGGGGGGCCTCGGACGGCAAAGAGTTTGGTCTTGCAGGCCTCCCTGCGCTGCGGCTGGGGGCAGCGCAGGGTCTTGACGTGCTGGAGCGAGGAGCGCTCTGGCAGCTTCTTGTGGGCGAGGAACTTCTTGGCAGCTCTGCTCTTGCCGCACCGGCGCCTGGCGGAGCGGGTTCCGCCCAGGGGCCGCGCGCCTTGGGGCTAGGGCGCCGTCTTGAGGAGGAGGCGGCTGAGGCGCCCGAGTTTATCGCCCAGCAAGGCGGGTGCGGTGCGGTGCAAAAAGCGGACGGCGCGGATCGCCTCCATAGCGCGGACGAGCTCGGCGACGTGGTCGAGCCATTCTTCGTAGACATCGTCGACGGGGCAGTAGCGTAGGAGCTCGTTGGCCGCGATGAGTGCAGCTCGGGCCTCCATGGTCGCGCGGGGCGCGCGCGACGAAGAACCTGCGGGGGTGAGCGAAGGCGTGGCGGTGCGGCCGTCCCGCCTCATGGACGGGTGCTGGGACGACGCTTGCTGCTCGTTCCCCGCCGGGCCGGTGGCGGCGTTGACAACCGGTGACGGGGAACGACGAGGACGTCCACTGACGGGGGCCGTCTGGGCGATGTGGGAAGCGAGGGCGGCTCGGCGCTCGGCGCGAGCCCGACGAGCGTCAGACATGGTGGCGGTGGTCGAGGAAGAACGAGGCGACGAAGGCAGATTCCGCGCACTTACCGGGCGCGCCAAATGTCGGATCACGGGTTCCAGCAGACCCTTAAGGTTCGAACTCGGGTGCGCGCGGAGATCCAACCTCCACCGCCTCGCACTCTCCCGAACCGCAGGGACCTAAACTACCAACAAGAACAACACAAGAGACGCAAGATTTATACTAGTTCGGGCCACCGTTGTGGTGTAATACCCTACTCTAGTTTGTGGTGTGTGGATTGCCTCTGGGGCCGACGAAGAACAGTACAGGGAAGAACAGCTTCGCGAGGGTCTGTTCTTGGTGGGTGTGATGAACTGCTAAGTGGTGCCCCGTCGCTCTAGATTGAGGAACGGGTTTCTCTCTCTCTCACTAGATTCCGAATGCTCGATCCGATCGTCTCCCCTCTCTGAGTGTGGCTACCCCTATTTATAGGCGAAGGCCCTGGGCCTCTTCCCAAATATTGAGCGGGAAGGGCGCCAACAATTGGCCATTTCAAAGGGGAACAGCGGGTACACTTATCCTGACTAAAGTTGGTCCTCGCCTGCCAAAGGCTCTGATGATGACGCCTGCTTGGGCTCCACGATGACTGCATTCCAGCCGTTGGGGCTGGTCTTGGTCTTGTTGCACCGAAATGGATGCCTTTGCTTGATGCCCTTGCCTGCGCTTGCCGACTTTGCACCAAATAGGAAAGGAGGATCGCGCTGGCTGGCGCCGACCGGCGCCTCGGTCGTCATGGCTTATGCCACGGGCACCTCGCGAGGTACCCGCCTTGAACTCTCCCTCCTCGTGAGCCAGCCTGACGAGGCGCGCTGAGGAAGCTCTTGGTCGTCCGCCTCATGAGGCTTGCCCCTCGCGAGGGTCTTGAGCTTGTGTTGATGAAGATGGGCTGTCCTGGGCCTCCTTTGAGCCACGCCGCAGGCCGCAGGCAGGCAAGTCTGGGGACCCCCGTTCCCAAAACACTGACACCAGGGTTGAAGTCTAATCCCAATGACTTCTTGTTTTCCTTGGCCGAAGCCTTTGCGTGCTGGAAGTTGCGCTTGAAGAGATTGTCGTCACGACACCATAGCAAGGACGTTGGGTCGGCATCCTCAGGCTGAGGTCCACGGACCATACAAGGATAGAAACCCTGTGCAATAGCTTCAGTCATGTTCTTGGGTGGAAGGCCTCGAAAGAGAATATCACCCCAAGGGCTTCTGATAGCATTCTTCTCGGCGTATTCCTGGGTCACGAAATTGTACTTGAACCATTGTTCAACCCAATATCGCTGAATCCATTGGATTCGCATCTTGTGCAGATTGTAATTCTCTTCGGGATCTTTCTTGTAAAGCTCTACGAGGTCATCAGGCAGATCTTTTGAAGTTCCCCCACGACGCTGTCTGCCGCCCTTCCTAACTGATTTATCTGCAGCCATGAATTTCAAACTGAATGGCTTCAATACGTTCAGAGGCTTCAAGGGCTTGCGTTTGCTGGACAAACATGAACTGGCTTCGGGAGAGTTAAGTTGATGTTGTAAGAATTCTGCAAACGAATGCAGACTATGAGAACCAAGGGATTCTCCCACGGACATGTACCGTGACAGCATTAGAGATGCGAGGAAGGGAAGAGGTCATATGCATTCTCGTAAGATTTTGAAGATAAATCGGTTTGAAGACATTGACCTCATGATGCAAAGACATTCACTTATACGCTGAGAGTTGGTTCCAGATTTGTACGAATCCATGAATAAGTACAAGTGAGGAATCTAACTAGTTGTGAAGCTTAAGTGAATATACTAGGCAGTATGAGATGCAGACAGAATAGATCTAACATTGTATAGGCAAAAACCAATTTAGGTAAGAAGGATGAATCTTTGAGGATCAAAAAGATGGTAAAAATAGAGTATATTTACCACTCGAAGAACTGCTAGACGGGAAGAAAAGGAGGTCGAGCAGTTCAATCCATCGTGCCCTAACTTGGCGACGGAGGACACCTACGGCGGCGGCGGAGACGACGATGTTCGCGGCAGGCGTGTGGACAGCGTCGGAGAGTCGCGGCAGCTAAGCGCTTCGTCGCCGGCGTCGTCGAGAGCTAGCGGTGGCGCTTGTGTTTTGACAAGGTGGAGAGGTGGAAGAAGATTTTCTTTACCGCAGGGGACATGTATTTATAAGGAGGTGTGCGGCATAGCGCAATTACGCAGGTGCCCCTGGCGGTTCACATCTGAGGGGCACATGGCAAGCATGCAACATACTCTGAGTTGTCCCATCGCTCCCACGCCCGCCAGTTTGTCGGATGGTCGCTCCGGCTTCTCCGGATTTCAACAATAAGGATGAATAATTTAAAACAGACTTATAGTTTGTCTCGTGTCTTCTCACGACAAGGACGCAGAAGACATTCGACAGCTTCAATAGAATGCATATGATTTGGACAGATAGAGTTTGAGATGGAAAGCATAGAGAGATTAGGGTCCCATCACATTCACTTAGTTCAAAGATTCAACTTGGAAGACATAGCTATAAGTGAATGTCAGAGAGGAGAACTATATATATATATATATATATATATATATATATATATATATATATATATATATATATATATATATATATATATATATATATATATAAGACAGCAACCAAATCAACATAGTGAAGAAAATCATGAAGATAGGTTGAAGTTGAAGACAAATCAAATGCGAAGATATTGAGAAATAACGCCATGAGTGAAACACTTCAACAGAGAAATTTGGTGGTGGTGTTACCCACAGATAGGAAGTATTAGACCTGCACACGGCGCACAATTATCGTGGCGCCCAAGTCAAATTTCCACGTTAATGTATTCACACTCAGATTGTAAGTCTCCATTGATTGAAGATATACTTTACTTCGTGTGTTGCACATCTAAGTCATCAACATGCATAAGTGTTAGGATGTGTGCTTGATCACAGGACATTTGAGGATTCCAAGATATTTAGCTCACACCGTAACTTGCAAAACCTTTTCTCATCCAAGGGCTTTGTGAAGATATCTGCCCATTGCTCTTCAGTGTTGACGTGAATGATATCAATATCTTTCTTCATGACATGATCCCTGAGAAAATGATGACGAATTTCAATGTGCTTTGTCTTCGAGTGTTGGACTGGATTGTTGGCAATCTTGATGGCACTTTCATTGTCGCAGAAGAGAGGTACTTGTATCAGATTGATGCCATAGTCCTTGAGAGTTTTCTTCATCCATAGAAGCTTAGCACAGCAAGATCCACCAGCAATGTATTCAGATTCAGCAGTTGAGAGTGATACACAGTTCTGCTTCTTTGAAGACCAACAGACAAGTGATCGCCCCAGAAAGTGACATGTGCCTGATGTAGACTTGTGATCCACCTTGTCACCAGCATAATCAGCATCCGAAAATCCAACCAAATCAAATTTTGAGCCCTTTGGATACCATAATCCGAGTGTTGGGGTGTGAGCCAAATATCGAAGAATTCGCTTCACAACTAAGTGATGCGATTCCTTTGGTGCCGCTTGGAATCGAGCACACATGCAAACACTAAGCATAATATCTGGCCTAGATGCACATAGGTAAAGTAAGGAACCAATCATGGAGCGGTATACCTTTTGATCGAACTCTTTACCATTGTCGTCGGGATCCGGATGGTGTTTATCGGCATTGGCGCTGTGTATCCTTTGCAATCTTGCATTCCAAACTTCTTCGATAATCTTGGAGGTATTTTTCTTGAGATATAAAGATGCCATTCCTTTGTCGATTTAATTTGAAGACCAAGGAAGAACTTGAGCTCTCCCATCATGGACATCGATATTGTTCTTGCATCATATATCCAAATTCATCACTATACTTCGGTTGGTGCAGCCAAGATAATGTCATCCACATATATTTGGCATACAAACAGTTCACCATCATATGTCTTCGTGAAGAGTGTGGGATCAAGGATCCAGGTTTGAAGCCTTTGCTCTTCGAAGTCTTTGATCGTATCATACCAAAGCGCGAGGAGCTTGTTTGAGGCCATACAAAGGCTTTATTTAGCTTGTACACCATATCGGGATGTTTTGGATCTTCAAAGCCGTGGTTGAGCGACATATACTTCTTCTTCAATCTTGCCGTTGATAAATGCACTCTTCACATCCATTTGATATAGCAAGATGTTGTGGTGGTTAGCATAGGCTAGTAGTATGCTAATAGCTTCAAGCCTAGCTACAGAGCAAATGTTTCATCAAGTCAATTCCTTCAACTTGAGTATATCCTTGAGCCACAAGACGTGCTTTGTTTCTGACGACTTGACCATGCTCATCTTGCTTGTTTCGATATATCCATTTGGTGCCAATAATGTTATGCTTTTAAGTGTCAGGACGCTTGACAAGTTCCCAAACATTGTTCAGCTTGAACTGTTGAAGTTCTTCTTGCATAGCTTGTATCCATTCAGGTTCCATAAAGGCTTCAACAACTTTCTTGGGTTCTGATATTGACACAAAAGAAAAGTGCCCACAGAACTTTGCTAGCTGTGTTGCTCTTGAGCGAGTAAGCGGACCAGGTGCATTGATGCTATCGATTATCTTCTCAATCTGTACTTCATTTGCAACTCGAGGATGAATCGGATTTAAGACTTTGCTCTTGCTGATCATTGTCATCATTGGGAGGATTGTCTTCGTGATGAGCATTGTCTTCGGTTGGTTAGGTGCGAAATGATAAGTTCCTCTTCGTGTTGTGCTTCGAAGGCATGATTTCACCAGCCTCCCATCAGCTTGATAGATTTCATTGGGCGGAGCTTCGCCTAGTGTACTTGGCAGAACTCTCTTTGTGAACCATTGGTTTCATCAAATCGCACGTCCACAGCTTGACGATTTTGTAGAGATAAAGTTTGAAGACTCAGAGGAGTGCGAGTCCTTTCCGTATCGAGCATGAAGCCTTCATGAGCTTTGGGTTCAAATTTTGACTTGTGATGGGGATCCTTGATCCAGACTTAGCCCCAAATACTCAAGTAATCGACATTTGGCTTCTTGCCAAGAAGGAGCTCATAGGATGTTTTTTTCGAAGCTTATGGATGTAAACACGGTTGATGACGTGACATGTCAGATCAATAGCTTCAGCCGAACTTTCTTGGTGTCTTGTACTGCCGAGCATTGTTCGAGCCATCTCAATGAGGGTTCTGTTCTTGCGCTCCACGATGCCATTTTGCTGAGGTGTGTATGGAGCAGAAAACTCATGAGTGATTCCCATGGTATCCAGATAAAGATCAAGTCCGGTGTTCTTGAATTCATGCCGTTGTCACTTCGATATGCTTGATCTTGATGCCATAATTGTTCATTGCTCGATTACGGAAGCCCCAAGACATCTACTTCAGCCTTGTAGAGAATTATGTGCACCCATGTGTATCTTGAGTAGTCATCAACAATGACGAAACCATAGAGACAAGCAGTTGTTGTGAGGTAGAGTAGTGAGTAGGGCCAAACAAATCCATGTGTAACAGCTCAAGGGTTGAGATGTCGCCATGATTGTCTTCGAGGGTGCTTTGCCCTAGTCATCTTTCCAGCTTCGCAGCACCACACAAATGATCCTTCTTGAACTTGACACCTTCGATGCCTATGACATGCTTCTTCTTGGCGAGTGTGTGTAAGTTCCTCATGCCAAGATGCCCCACCTCCGATGCGAGCCAAGATTCAAGCTTTTGCAAGAAGACATACGACAAGTCGTGGACCTGCCGAGAAATCTACCATGTATAGATCATCTTTCCTATACCCTTCAAAGACTAGAGACTTGTCGATTCCATTAGTACAAGGCAACGATATTTTCCGAATATCACAATCATGTTCAAGTCACAAAGCATTGAGATGACATCAAGTTGAAACCAAGGATTCAACAAGCATCACTTTATCCATGTGTTGATCCTTTGAGATTGCAACTCTACCTAGACCCAATACCTTGCTTTTACCAAAGGTCAAGAATGTGATGTGACTCTTGTCCGATGGACGTAAGGTTGAGTCCATGAGAAGACTTCGATCACCAATCATATGATTAGTGCATCCACCGTCCATAATCCATTCTCAAGCATGAGGTGTCATACCCTCTGATGATGCTTAGGGGATAGGCTTCACCAAGAGCATTGTGAAGCATAAACATTTGACGGGCAAGTGGATTATTGAAGCTTAAATCAAGATTAGGACTGATAGGATGAATGGCAAACAATTCAGAACAAAATACATAGTGAGACCATTTGGGCATTTGATCTTGTGCCCTACAAGATGTTTTAGGTCCCCAACAATAGCATCGACGCCTTTGATTTTCGGTGGAGACCCTTTCCTGCAAAGAGAGTTAATTCTTCTTAACCACCCACATCTTCGGGGTGGCTTAGAAGCAATGAGTCTAAGTGCAGATCTCGAGAACTTCGCTTTGGAGCCCTAGCAAATAGCCTTGCAGGAGATGAATGATACTCATATGAATAAGCGTAAAAGTTCTTAGTTCTATGAACATAGCGGTTTGAAGACACACGCCATATTCATAAATTTGAGTACGGTTTCCTTGCAAAACATTGGCGTTAGGGTGACTCTGTGAGTCCTCCGTCTGATGAAGCCTTTGGACCATATGACGCCTTAATTCTGGGTTTGTCTTCTTCCTGTGTGGTGTCATGATGACATTCATCGGAAGATTCTCAAGACAGCTTTTGGCAACCCAGATCTTCTTCATAGGTGGTCCATTCCTGCAGTTAGTACCAATATACCGCAAACACTTCACCATTCTGATTCTTGAACAGCTTATAGTTTGCATCAAAGGATTCATCAATGATAATAGGGTTAGCACGGTAAAGCCAGATAAGGTGGATGGATCCACCGAAGGTCCCTTTGCAACAACCCATGTGGTTTTGGGATACCGCCAAAGCTTCCAAAGAGGAACCATCAACATTCATTTTCCTCTCGAACCCAACACCCTCTTTCCTAGGGTTTTGGTTCAGAATCTGCTTTTGAGGACATCGCAGTGTCTCGATGCCCTTTCGCACTTTTATACATCCTGCTTCAAGCAATGTCTTCAACCTAGCATTTTCATCAAGAATAGCAAGTGGTATCCTCCGCAGAGGGGTTAGTTACCACATTAGTAGTTGAAGACAATGCAACAAGTAGCAGCAGTTGAACATTCAAGAACAGAGGTAGCGATATCACGCCAAGACATTTTAGACATGGTGGTTCAAATCCATCCTGAGCGGAACTGATCTGTTGAGCGCGAAGTGACTCATTCTCTTTTGAAGATCTTCATGAGCCGCCTCAATTTCTCAAGCTCTTGCTTCCTTTGAAGATAATCATAGGAGAGATTTTATGAGTAGTTGAGAGCGTTTCATGACGACTTTCAAGTTCTTGGTACTTAGCATGAAGATTTTAATGTCTTCAACTAAGGACTGTGAACGTGTCATTTCCGCGTCCCAACAGGTCATCGCTTTTGTCTAACAGTTTTTGAGTATGTTCCATAGCTCTTTGTTGTTCGCTGCAATTTTAGCAAGTGTTTTGTAGCTGGGTTTGGATTCACAATCGAGTCATCTTCACTTGATGTTTGAAAGTAAGCATCACGTGATTTTACCTTGGCACCACGTGCCATGAAGCAAGAGGTGGGAGTAGGGTCGTCCTTGTCATCGCCTTCACGTTGGTGTGGAAGTCATTGTCTTCAGTGTTGAAGATGGACTTGGCAACATAGGTTGTGGCTAAAGCCAGACTTGCAACGCCAGGGTCGGACTCCTCTTCAGACTCCACCTCCACCTCCTCAGAAGTAGACTCCTCCTCTGAATCCATTTCCTTGCCAACAAAAGCACGAGCCTTGCCAGATGAGCTCTTCTTATGAGATGAAGACTTTGATGAGGACTTGGAAGAAGACTTTGAAGATTTCTTCTTCTTCTTGTCATCAGAATCATATTCCTTGCTCTTCTTCTTCTTCTTCTCATTGTCCCACTGTGGACACTCAGAGATGTAGTGTCCAGTTTTCTTGCACTTGTGACATGTTCTCTTCTTGTTGTCATGAGTGGAAGCTTCATCATTTCTTGAGCTGGATCGTGAAGACTTTCTGAAGCCTTTCTTCCTAGTGAACTTCTGGAACTTCTTCACAAGCATAGCAAGTTCCTTTCCAATGTCTTCAGGATCATCGTAACCGCAATGATTCTTCTTCGATGAGGAAACAACTTTTGCCTTCAAAGCGCGAGTTCGCCATAGTTGGGACCATAGATATCTCTTTTCTCGAAAGTTGGAACTCATGTGTGTTGAGCCTCTCAAGTATATCGACGGATCGAGTGTCTTGAAGTCGGGGCATTCTTGTATCATGAGGGCAAGGGTGTCAAAAGAGCTGTCAAGTGATCTCAAGAGTGTCTTGACGATTTCATGCTTAGTGATCTCGGTGGCGCGAGAGCATGAAGCTCATTTGTGATGTCGATGAGGCGATCAAACGTGAGTTGGACATTTTCATTGTCGCTTTCTCTTGAAGCGGTTGAAGAGGTTGCAAGAACACCGATCCTTTGATCTCTCGGGTTGAGATGCCTTCGTTGACCTTGGATAGCCAGTCCTGCACTAGCTTCGACGCTTCCAGAGCACTCACACGCCATACCGTCCTTTGGTCGATGATCACAGATGATGTTCTTTGCAGAGAGTCCAGCTTGAATGAACTTCTTGACATCAGCAGGGTGACACCTTCACCAGTTTTGGGAACGCCATTCTTGACGACATACCGTAGGTCGACATCATCGGCTTCAAGATGCATGCGCATCTTATTCTTCCAAGAGGGATAGTCAGTTCCATCGAACACGGGGCAAGCAGCGGAGACTTTGATTATCCCTGCAGTCGACATAGCTAAAACTCCAGGTGATTAAACCGAATCACACAGAACAAGGGAGTACCTTGCTCTGATACCAATTGAAAGTGCTAGTTATCGACTAGAGGGGGGTGAATAGGTGATTTTTATGAAAGTCTTCAAAACATGGATGTTTCGAAGACAAACAATAGAAATGACCTAATTCACATGCAGCGGAAGATAAACTACAACAAGCAAACCATAGTCAAGTATGTAATAACGTGAAAATACAAGACTAATAGCAGCTAGGTAGTAAGGATCAAGATGGAAGATAGTGAGAAGCCAATCAACAAAAGTAGTCAAGCAATGAAGTCAAACAGGTATGACAAATAGGCAATGACTTCACGAAGACAAACTCAAGTAAGGAGGGGAGAGGATAGAACCACCACTTATTGAAGACACGGATTTGTTGGACCAGTTCCCAGCTTGTTGTGACAACTGTACATCTGGTTAAGGAGGCTGAGATTCAACTCGAAGACCGCGCCTTCACCTTATTCCCTTGAGCTAAGGACACAAAGTCCTCGCCCAATCATTCCGTAAGTCTTCAAGGTAGACTTCAACCTTCACAGATCATGCTCACCGCAATCCACAATGACTCTTGGATGCTCGAACGCGACGCCTAACCGGCCGGAGGATTCACAGTCCTCAAGTGTAATAAGTCTTCGTCACACGCATGTAAAGACTTCATGATGCCTAATACTCTTTGGCTCGGTGTTTGGGCTTTGTCCTCGCAAGGATTTCTCTCTCAAAGGCTTCGAGGTGGGTTGCTCTCAAACGACAAAAGCCGTGCACTAACTCCGAAAGCAGACACCAATTTATGGTGTAGGGGTGGGCTATTTATAGCCACTAGGCAACCCGACCGATATGTCCGAAATGACCTGGGTCACTAAGGAACCGACACGTGTTCCAACGGTCGATTTCAAACACACACGACAACTTTACTTGGGCTACAAGCAAAGCTGACTCATCCAGCTGGATAAGTTTTGCTCTCATTGTCTTCGTCAAGACATAGGATTTGGGTTGAGCATCACTTGACCATTCTCGACTATGATCACTTGGACCCCACTTAACAAAGACGGTGGTTCCTATGACTCAACAAAGAAGAAAAGGAAACAACGAAACGACCACGTCTTCAAGGCCCATAGTCTTCACTCAATGTCTTCTCATGTCATAGTCTTCAATGTGAATATCTTCACATGCCACCATTGTCGTCAATGTCTTCATACATTTTTAGGGCTCATCTCCGGTAGGTAAACCGAATCAATGGGGGACACTACCTGCGTTATCTTGCAATTCTCACAAACGCATTAGTCCCTCAACCACATTTGTCGTCAATACTCCAAAACCAACTAGGGGTGGCACTAGATGCACTTACAGGGTGAAGTTGGTTCTTTGTCCATCGCAGTAGGGGTACAATCTGCGAGAGTTTGGGTTATGTGTGGTAGGGCTGGTTCTTGTGCATGTACAACCGGGGTGCTATCTCCACCAAGAGGTAGCACTGTTTTATTTGAAGACCGTGTTTTATTCCGCTAGATATCGCATCGCTCGCTTCCAATTCAAATGGCTGATAAACAGAAACATAGTTGAATGTACAAACATTGTATGAGAGATGATGCAATAGATAGTGTGGAAAAAGAGGGCATGAAATAGTTGACAGGTATATTGTTTAACTAAAACGGATAGCATGACATAATTTCACATATATGATGTTTATCTAAACTGGATAGCATAGCATAACATAATTCAAAGAAATGATGAATAACTAAACAGGATCGCATGACATAATTCACCTATATGTTATCTAAGTAATCAGGATCGCATCATTTAATTCACATATGTGATTTATATGCTAAACAGAGGGCATTCGATATGATGTCTGAACTAAGAACATGGTGTTGAATATTGTGTATATGATGTCTAAATTATGCAATGCAAGACACCGTATGCATGATATGAGCAGATAACTGCAAGTTAGAGCATACACCTCGGGGGGGAATAGGACTGGTCATATGTCTCTCGAATCCATCTCTCGAGGAGCTATCGACCCAACAAGAGATCTGCTTGACGGTGTAGCACTGCTCTCGCTCTAAAGGCCTTGTTTTCACTCCAGATTTTTCCATCTCCCACCCAAATGGCTGATTCACAGGAAGAGTAGTTTATTATACAAACATTGTCGACAAATGGAAATGTAATGAAGAAAAGGATGGGCAAGATATCATTCAAATATACGATGCCTGGTTAAACAGGATGGCATTGCACATTTCACATATATTATGGCTGGCTAAAAGACATGAGACTGCATAATTTCCATATATGATATAGAAACTAAATAGGTGGCATTACAGAACATGTCTAAACTAAGCAGATGACATATATGATGTCAAAAGTAGGCACTGCAAGGCAACATATGCATGATATGACTAACATCATCATGCCAAGGTAGAGCAAACACCTTGGGGGTAAATAGGAGTGGTCACAAGCGCCCTAATCCGCCTCGTAATGATATCTTCCTCTGGATTACAACTGGAGAGGGGTGGGAGGGTTTGCCATTGAACCCACTATGGAGCGATGTCTGCATGACATTGTATTGTCGCAAAAACTCTTCTCTTTTTCTCTACATGTTCAAGATGACTATGTACAATATCCCACATGCATACAAAAAAATATGGTGAGATTATGTAAGGAGAGCATGCAGAAATTTATAGTGATGGTAACAACGAGTGGATCGATGTTTTCCGCTGAACCAAAATAGCCCTAATGGATCGACGTGAATGTATAGTAATAAGTGATGCAACAAGTGTACAACCTCTTTTCCGTAGCCGCCTCGACCTCAAAGATCATTGGGTTGGTCGCCAAGCAGCTTGAGGCAGAAGTGGCTGCTTGAGGTGTGGAGGAAGATCTGAGGAATCAGAGACGGTGTCTGTGGCACTGCTCACAGATGGATCGCTCAGAAGTTGGAGCAGCTTCGTGACCAGAAGACGCCAAGGCTGAAGCAAAGACAAGACAAACATCGTCAATCTCAAGTGGGATTCTAATAGCATCTCCAATAGATGATGTAAAATGGATGTAAAATTAACATCACCAAAACCACCGACTACAACAGATGAGGTAAAAACTATTGACTCAAATTAACTGTCAAACTGAAATTTCATCAGGAATCTGAATGCTACTTTAAACTGAATGCAATGGTAGCAGAGAGGCACTTGACATGTAGTTTAGGAGGGCCTGCAGTTCATCTTCAACCTGCACCCCTTGAGCCGCCAGCCACCACCGGCCGAACTGCTGCCCCAAAGACCGCCACCGCCTCAAACAACTCGCCACCGCCGTCTCCGGCCAGCCCTCTAGGCCCCCCGCCCCCACCCTAAACCCTAAGATAGATAGTGGGGTACCTCTCCATGAGCCCCGTGTCCCCTGCTATGGTGGTTCTTCCTTAACTCCGCAAGCCCCGCCCCAACCCCTGAAAATCGATCGACCCAAAAGTCGATTCAATGATCAAGTGTGGCTTAATCGGAGCAGAGCAGCAGCACGAGTGAGGGGGAGAGCAGCAGCAGCAGCTGGGCGAGCGAGCGATCGAGCGAGAGCCGAAGCAAAAAGCAGCGCGAGCGAGTGAGAGCCGGAGCAGCAGCAGCAGATCCGACTGGTATGGACGCTGCCGCCGAAGGGGCCTCGCACTGGGGAGAGCCGCCGTGGAGATGTCGCCCGCGGCGCCGGCTTCAAGGTAGCCGCTCCATGGGGGTGCGGGATGGAGCACCGTCAGCGTCGGGTGGTCGAGTTAAGGAGAAGGTGTGATGCGATGAGTGTACAACCTCTTTGGTGGCGCCGGTAGGCCTCGGCCGTCCCGAGGAGTCGGTGACGATGTTGCGGTTCCGTGGAGCAGGTTAAGGCGGCGCTCGGGATGGAGCAGCCGCGATAGACGAGGCGATCGCCGGAGCAGCTCCTTGGAGGTGGAGGACGGGCGGCTGAACCGCGGACGGCGAGATGGACGACGGATCCTCATCCGGGAGGTGGACGAGGGACGCCGAGCTGTTGCGGTGGACGACATCGTCGGGAAGAGGCTCCGACCGGGCAGCGTGACGTGGCGGACGGAGGAGGGTGGGGTTTCGCGGCCGAAGCGGAGAGGTTATGGCAGCCCGGGATTTCAATGGCGAAAAGGGGCGATGGGAGGGTGAAGCATGACTTAGGGACGCGCTTGTCCAAAATGTAGGGTGTGTTACAAAAATACCCCCACCGATTTGAACTAGCGGCCCTTTCGGCTCAGGGTTAGAAGGGGGATTTCGCTTGTCGGGATTTGGCAGCTGGAGGGAGTTTTCGTGCGCGTTGTAATTTCAGGATAGCAAGGCGCGGGTTGTGAAGGCGCCAGTTTTGGGAGCACGATATCTAAATTTTCAGGATATAACAAGACGTGGGTTGAATTTTAGGGACAAGCCTAACGTGTAGTAATATTGTACTTGTACGTACCAAATCAATTCACACTTCCCTCAACCAAAAAGAAAACGAAAAAAATAAAACTATTCACACCACACAAAGAGAGAGGCTTGCCCTGCTTTACTATACAAATGTTATTCAAAGTTACTCCTCCTTCCATCTATATAGGGCCTAATGCGTTTTCGATGCTAACTTTGACCAAATAATTAGAACAATGATATATGACATGCAACTTACACAAAGCACACTGTTAACTTCGTCTGTGAAAGGTTCTTTCAATTATATAATTTTCACATTGTGCATGTCATGTACTATTAATCTTGTCAATAGTCAAAGGCGGTCTTCAAAATCTCATTACGCCCTATATAGATGGAAGGAGGGAGTATGAATCCTTGTTATGTCCGATTAAATTTTTTCGCTTGCTGTATAATGCATGTAACCTACTCATACCAACATTTTAGTGCAATCCAAATGTCTATACTACCGCTGCAATTCGAACTAAATTTGAATCAGTTTCTCTATTTCAATAAGAATCTACAATCGTGATTATTGCCAACTTCAACCATCATAGTTTCCTTGCTATCCGCCAGATATAAATCGGACGGCCTATAATGCAGGATGGCAGGCACACCATCATCAACAACTCCGTTTTTTATAAGAGTAGAGATAAAATATATTAAATGTAGTATAACATGTTCATAAACACACCATGTGTATCACCGTTATATATATTCACACATGCGTCGGTTTAAAACACTATGATAAATTCTTCAAATATCCGAATTCGCTTTTTATAATGAAGTATATATGATCTCTATTCGTCTTTTAGACCCACACAACCCTCTTATCTTTGTAGCTAGCGCTAACTTTCTCTTGTGCATGCACACGCCCGCATCCCTCTCACCCTCCCTCAACATTCTCTAGCTCCATCGCGCAATTTTCACTTTAGGTCGCTCACCCACGGTGTGTGTAGGCCCCCCAGCTCCTTCTTTACGGCACACATCGATCGATATGCCTCTCTAGCCAGGTGTGCCTAGCACAAACACAAGCTTCCCCTCTTCTCTTGTCACTGTCCATGCCTCACTCCCACAACTCTTTTCATTGTTCTCGTACTCACACACTCCTCCCCGCTCGATATAGTATGCCTCTCGTACCACCTCCTACATGCATCCTTCTCCTTGTGCCTCATTTGCTTCTAACACACACATGCATGTATACCGATCGATCTCCCAACATATACCTAGATCGACTTTAACTACCCCCCCCATCGATCGACGTACCTCACAAGTTATGTCTCTCCTTTCTCTAACAAAGGGCGATTGATCTTCCTATGTAGTTATGTCTGCTTACCACAGCCACATTGTCCCCCTCATCATTCGTGCATGCCTCCCCGACCCGCCTCTCACACGCACGCATGCACAACAAGCAGCCATCTCCTCTCTTATTGATATTGCAGGCGTGTCTCGCTTGTCTAGCAAGCCTATCCCACCATTTGTTAGAAGCAACTCCACTACCACCCCTCCAAACTCTAGCTTTGTCTCTCTCCCAACCTTATTCCTCTCCTGCACATATGCATGGATGCCGATCGATCTCCCTTAATACATGAGGCAGATCGATCTCCTTAATACATGAGGTAGGCCTCTCTCCTCCACACATATACCAGCCATTGTACCTCTATAGTTAATTGGGCCTCCTCTTCCCCACCACACACCGATAGTCGAAGCTGCAGGTAGGTATCCATGCCACGTAGACAAACTGCACATGTCCCTCTCACGCTCCAAAGAGGCCAGCCACTCTATATCTTTGACGTGGGCACACACAAATTGATGGCACTCTTTATCGATCACACAACACACACACACACATCATCCCTCTTTTCGATTCTATGGACACCTCAAGCCGATGATACCTCCACTCTCTTCTCGTGGATCTCCCCCTCTATATATATGTTATACCCAAGACTCTATTTCACACACATTACATATGTTACATTTTTGATTGACCCCCGCAAAAAAAACTCTCAAGAACCCACACACTATATCTCTCTAGGTTTGTATCTCTCTCACACAACCCCACGTAGGTGGTGTATGTATACAAGAAGAGAATAGGTGCACTGCAGACGTACTCACGCTTGGCCCAGCCACACCAGCTGGGTACACGGTGGACCTCATTTCTTTACTAAATGGCAGCCCACGTGCTAATTTGAACGCTCAGAAGCGGTTGTTTACCTAGGAGGTCGTGTACCACGCCTGCATCTAAACAAAGTTTGACTTGACGCTGCCGCTGTTATTTTTAAATAAATTTATAGCGCCAATGGCACGTATATAGAATATAAAACGATTTTTATGGAGAAAAGGTAGTCCGCTCAATATATACAATGGAGCCTTGCGTGCGGGTTTGTCGCTCTTCGAGTATCTCACACAAGGCTGCGGTGGCTCTCTCTCTCACCGCTGGTCACCGATCCGCTGCATCCCGCCCACCGAGGGAAAGGGAGTGCAGTGGCTCTCTCTCTCTCTCACCGTTGGTCACCGATCCGCCGCATCTCGTCCGCCGGGGAAAGGGAGGAAGTGCATCGTCTCCGCTCGACGGCGCTGAGGCAGCACGTCCCGACCTGCGGTGCACGCCGCTCTCTCGACTAAGCTCCGGCGGCAGGGCCTCACGCCACCTGCTCACAGATTCCGCCCGCCGCCACCTAGTTACATCCCGACGACCTCCGTGTATCCCTCCGCCTTGCTCCACCGCCTGCCTTCCCACGCCGCTGCATGTGGATCTTCCATAGTTCTTTGCCCAAACGTAGCTCGCCCAAATGACTTTCCATATTGCATTCTCGTCCTCACACCGTTTTAGACAAACACAACCGTGTTGTTATCTTCCATTAGGGCAAGGAATATGCTTCTTTTTTGTCGTCGCATGTGTCATCAATTGTTATTGGCCAGTAATAGTTTCCTTTCTACCTCTTTTTTTGCAAACAGGGCTATCCATTTCACCTCGTTGCTATTGCGACCTTTTGGTGAACTGCACAAATCACTTTTCTCTTAAGAGTGTTTTGTGCAGTTGTACTAAAATGTCACACGGCAACGCCTCTACATTTCAAAGGCGATCGCACAAAGGGAGATTGGTTTTGCTCTATCCTCCTCATCCAACTCCGAGCCTATTCTTCCCCAACTAGTTAGTCTTAAGAGAGACTGCAAAGGTGACCGGCTTCTATTTGTGTGTTTATTGTTTCATCAGCAGTCCCCTATCTTATATTTACTAATTGGAGGCACCATAAGAGCTTCCACGTTAATCCACATCAGCAAGATTAATTTAGCCGTTAGATTTGAAATTTAATGGTTATGATCTACTAAAACAACGTTACTTATTTATTTGTAAAGAAAATCATCACGCGTGTTAAAAAAATCATCACGTACATATACAAAGATTAAAAGGAATCTACCCGTAAAAAAGGAAAAGAAAAGCACCCACGTCATCCAGCAAAAAGTTTGAGCAAAAAGAAAAAGGAAATCCAACACATAAATAAAAAGAAGTCCTCATCACCAACGTCTTCGCTTAAAAAAAACAGGCCCACATCTATTTGGAAACAGAACATCACGTACCTGTAAAAGGTGGAGTCCTCCACACTCACGCTCCAGGTTCTAGGAAAAATAAATTGAAAGCCATCACGTAAAAAAAAGTCTCAGCACCCACACCATTAATTGAAAAACAAAAACCATGCGTACATGTACAAAAGAGTCCTCCACGCCCACATCCAAGTTCCACCAAATAAAAATAAAATGGATCGCAGACAAAAAAGTAATCAATCACATAAAAAATCCTCAGCACCCATGTCCAATAATTGAAGAAAAAAGACACCGCAGACGCTTACAAAAAGTCCTCCACACCCACGGCCAAGTTCGAAACAATCACGCATAAAAAACGGTTCTCAGCCCCATGTGCAACCAATGAAGAAAAACACATCCACGGCGAAGTTCCAAAAAAACGGAAAGCGCATCTGGCTATTCGGAAAGAATAATCTAAAGATTGTTTCTCTACTTTTATTTAATTTTCTAATACCATGCTACTCGGTGTTAGAAAATAAACACAATTACATGCATTGAAGGTATCTTGATGTTCTACATACATGTCTACAAAACAGTGGCTCCATGACATCAGTTTTCACAAGAATATATAATGGACTATATTTTTGTTGAACTTGACAACACTCGAATATTACGGAGTTATTCTTGAGAAACAATTCATTAATATTAGTTTGTTCCCCATGTTAATAAAGTCCTCAGATTGGAATTGTTTTCGGTGTATATGTATGGTAACCCTTGGATCTACATAGTCCACTACAGAAGGTGCCATTAAATTTTATTCATGCTAATAATTCTTAGTCATATTTTACTTACAAATAAATTTAGTGATTAGCAAATTTCTAAGTTCATGTTTGTAGTTAGACAGGTTATGTTTTCTTACATTACTATATTTTTTGGTGAGACATTGGACTAACAAACACTCTGATCATACTAATAATTGGCTTTTTGGAGTCGGATTCAAGAATGTTAGCATTGTGTTGTTCCTTCAAAAAAATCATCCCATCTCATAAAGTTTAGTACCTTAAATGTGTAGTTACTAGAACTATGGGGCATATTTAGTACACAAAATGATATGTTTGCTGAATTTATTGGAATAAGAAGCCGACCATGTTTTTAATTCTTTCCACCTTGACGGGGAATAGCCCTTGGTTTATAATGGCAAATGAATTTTTTTCACCTTTATGCTTAAGTCCTCATGGTTTAGTTTTCTTTAACCACAACTGTAAACGCATATGCATTAACACCTGAACCAGTACTATCTTAAATAAAGTAAACCATCATATGGTCATTTCCACTTTATTGACTTCAAATATTGTTTGTCTCTCCCAAGGAACAAAAAACCTATTATTAGCTATTTCACACAACCTATTAATTTCATCTATACTTCATGTTACCTAAGATTACAAAGACCATCGAACTATCTATTAAACTCATTTTCTTTCTCCATATGAAAAATACTAATGCAAGGACTTAGTGGTAGTTTTTCATACTACTTTTTGAAATTTCACTATATCTTGAATTCATAAAATATTCATGTATTACGGATGTAGTTATTTTTATTTTGTGATACATTTGAAATTCTAGCCCGTGCAGCTGCACGGGATGATGACTAGTTATCGTAATCACACTTAATATCTTTGGAACAGGGATGCTCAGCTCTATTTTAGTGGAACTGCACAAAATGATCGGAATGTTGCATGCTACAGCTACTTTTTTCCCAACATGCCTTGTTGATTTAGACAGAGCTGGGGGGACGTTGCTGCCAATGAAAGCATGGATAAATTTTAATTTAACACCTTCTCACAACTCTGTCTTCAGTTGTGATGTAATTATTAGCTCGATCTGCTAATAATTGACATGCATTAGCAAGGAAGTTAGTTTTTATTGTTTCCAAAGAGCATCGATGGCAAGACACGCGAAACAAAAGCAGAAAGCTCACACCATTGTACAATTTCATGTCGCTGGAAAATTATTTGTATAGTACGTCAATTATGTAAACAAATGATGGAAGCTTGATAGCATTGCCAGAAGCCTCTTCATCATCCGGGTCCATGTGCCATGCACAAAATTATACTCCTTCATTCCTAAATATTTGTCTTTTTACAAATTTCAAACGGGCATATTTTAGAGTGTAGATTCACTCATTTTGCTTCGTATGTGTACTCCCTCCGTTCCTAAATATTCTATCCGTCTTTCTAGATATTTCAACAAGTGACTACATACGAAGCAAAATGAGTGAATCTACACTCTAAAATATGTATATATACATCCGTATGTGCCAGTCCATTTGAAATCTCTAAAAAGACAAATATTTGAGTAGTCACTCGTTGAAATCTATAGAAATACAAATATACTGGAGTATATTTAAGAACCAAGGGGTAGTGCACAACCGCATGGGAGACTCAGCCCGTCGTCAAGCGCGCATTAATAGTGAGTAATGAGCAGTCAAATCACAAGCCCCACCTTTCCCATCGTAAGTTGCTCAAGAAGCAACCATCAATACGCTTCTTCTTCGAATCCGCTCATACTACTTCCATCCGCACTGTTTATACAGCGCTAAAGAAAAAATAAAAAATCAGGGACCAAGGCTACTAGCCACCAGCCCGAAAAATAGCATTGGTAGTTATAGCACGGCGCACACACATGCATGCAAAGCTTCCACCCCAGTACACACATGCATGCACTTACTCCACTCGTAGTACTAGTAGTACACTACATGGAGAGAAAATTGTGGACTTGATTATGTTACCACGCCCTAATTAATTGAGCATTAAACCAAACGCTCTAAAGTCTCTCTCGGTGGTGGAAATGCATTGAGATAAATGCATCATAATGAAGCGCTACAGAACTGTGGACGGAGGGAGGAGTAGTATGAAGGTGCAAAACCAAGTACGTATGGCGGTCGGTCAACGCACCTCCTCTTGGCATATCACCGACATGTGGGATAGGAGGTGAGCAAACCGATCTCAATTGACGGCAAAGAGCCAACCCGCTGCCCTTGAGAGAGACGAGGAGCGAGAACACACGACGGGCTCGCACGGAGGCCAAGATATATTCAAGCATGGTTGGTTGATCGATATCATTCATTACAAGTTGGGCTGCCGCTTCCGCCCTTCTCCGAATAAACGTACTTTATCATAGATAAAAAAATAAGAGTACAGACGCCCACCATGCGGTTCTAGTAGTAGTACTACTCGTATTATCGCGCTTGGCTCTTCGCCTTCGTGAAGTCGAACAAGGTACTCCGCATGTTGGGTACTACAGGTATGCCTCGATAACTGGACACCGAATGGACTGATGCATGTCCATCGAGGGTAGGTTGCATTAGTCAGCATGAAGCGAGCTTCACCTTGTCCCGCAAGCTTCTCCTCGCTCGTGAGTTGACGGACACACCAAAAGTAGTGCTAGTCCTTACTCCTCCTTTCCGCTAATATGGCTTAATCTTTTATGGTAAATGAGAGAGCTTTATTCATATATAAGCATTCTTAGGACGATCAGCCAAAACACTGGTCGCTAGGAAGCGAGGTACCCCGCAAAAAAGAAGTAGGAAGCGAGGTGTTTCATCAAGCCAGCTCTCGGCCACATTCAAAGTGTAGCAAGCATGGTTCGCACGAAGATGCGCTGCAAGGTTTGCTGACCTGTTTACATGCTGAATAACAAAAAAAGAGGAAATATTACCGAGCGCTACTGTCGGGGGTTGGGTGCGACATATGCAAAAGGATGGCTTATCATGGAGGGGGCGAGTAGAACGTCGCCGGTGCCTGGAAACGGGATGAGGCGAAGACATGCACACTGGCGAATTTTACCCAGCTTCAGGGCTCTCCGAGGAGATAACACCCCATCGCTGCTCAAGGGGTCTCCGCACGATCACTATGGCAAGGTGAGTACAAGATTGCTCCTTGAGCTGTTCGGGTGAGGAAGGAGAAGGCACGGCTAGCTCTTCTCTTCCCTCTATGTGTGTGTGTCAAACTACTAGCTTCCAACCCTTTGCATGGGTGCCCCGGGTCGAGAGTAGGCCTCCTCTGGGTACAATGGTAATCCGGCTGCGCGGGTCCTCGCCGTCAGCTCTTAAGTCGCCGCCTTCTCCGCCGACTCTGGGCCCGCTGCCTAGTGGGCCCCGCCGACGGTCCAGCATGGGGCCGACAGTTCTTGTCCGCCGCGGCGGGTCTTGCCGGCTGCGGGTTATCAGAGCTGCTTTCTAATGAGGCGAAGCTTGTCGTTGGTCATGGCACAAGCAGCCGCCGCCGGGCGGCGTATCACGCTGCTATTCCCTGCCTTGTCCGGTTAATAACGCATGGAGCTCGTGGGAGGGGCCGCCGACTCTCTGAGGCCGACTCCAATGGGTCCGCTTTTGGGGCGCTCGCCGCCTTCTCAGACTCCACCGACAAAGGGTCCTGCCGCCCTGGGTCGCATGACATGCCATCGGGTATAGGAATCGCCCACGGCCGACGCCGTGGTCAAGGCCAGAGTAACAGGTTGCCACGGACGGAGATCTCCGCTTGCACGGCGCTCAGGCTATGCCTGCCTTTATGAGCGGGCAGGGACGGGCCACGAGGCGGCTTTATCCCATCCCGCCGCAGCCTCAGAAGGAGGTGGAGGAGTTGCGGGCCGACTCCTCGTAGCCGGCTTCATCGGAAGTCGCTGGCTTGGAGTCGGCTGCCTTGAGGCCGCCTCGACTCTCGGCTGAGGGGCAGTCGGCGACTGGCCGCCGACTCTCAAGGCGGCTCTTCGCCTTGGGGTCTTGAGGGCTAATCTGCCCGATGTTTTGAAAGGTCCAGGCTCGGCTTGCCTACCCAGGACCATTACTCCGCAAGAGTCCCCGGTTGGTGAGGCGCCGAGGGCAACATGTCGAGGAGCCTCAACAGTTTCATCCTTCCATGGAAGAATTGGCTCGCTTGCCGCCTCTATCTTTGAGCCGATTAGCTAGAGTCGGCCTTTGCCGAGGCCGCCTTGCTCCTCAAAGGTTTCAAGGTCGCGGCGGGATCCGGCGGCATGCTCGATAAGCTTCCAGCAGTTGCCCATTGCGGGCCCGCCATGTGACGCCACGCTGCAGGGCTCGTCTCGCCAGCCCACGCTGCGGACAAGACAGGCCCACAAAGCGGGCTCGCCATTACGCCGCGGCAAGACGGGCGGATCTGGCGCGCCGCTGCTGGCGAAGTTGTTTTCACGCCGTTATCGCACGCAGAACGCCGTGGGTTAAGTCATGGGGCGTGGGGACGGGCGCAGCATCCCACGCCCCGGCTTCTCAGCTTAGGGCGCTTATAAGTAGGCGGGAGGAGGGGTGGCGACGCACGCGCACTCCACTCTTCCCCGCTTCTCTCGCTTGCTCCATCTTCCTCCTCGCCCGTCACGCCAACTCGCCGCGCCACGGAGATGAGCTCTCCGCCGCCGCTGCCCCCACCGCTGGCCCGCGTAGGACGGCTCCATCGCCGACGATTTACATCATCGAAGCCCGCCAAACGCGCCGCATCCCCGCAGCCACCTAGTGCGGACTCGCACGGCCGGCGGGCGAAATAACGCCGCCCCGGAGGAGGGCGAAGCGGTCATATTCCGCCGAACCTCATACGCTGGCTAGGGCTGCCGCGCAGCGGCTTCTTCCGCTGCCTCGAGTTCTACGGCTCCAACAAGACCACTCACCACCAACATGGTGGTGTTGCTGGCCGCCGCATCCTTATGCGAGGGCTTTCCCCACCATCGAAGCTGTGGAGGAATTCTTCCAAGCCAAGCTCGAACCCACGCCGCCGCATGCCGCTCAGGCGGCACGCTCATCGCCATGAGGAGGCCGGTGCCCGAGAACCCTTCCCGCCATCCCCTCATCAAGTCGGTGAAGATGTGGCAGCGCATGTACTTTATCGTTAAGAACGCCGCCCGAGGGCGATCAATAACTTGCCGCTTTACGCGGCCGGGCGAGTTGGCGGGCGACCTGGCTGGTCCCATCGGCCCGGACACCGACTCCGCAGTAACGCCGCTGTCACGCTGGGTTCCGCGGATGACGCAGTGAGGGCCTCGACCGGGCGGACTTGCCGGCCGCCTTTCGTGGGCGGCCGAGTCCTTCCTCTTCAAGGCCGACTCATCCGATCCGCCGATGAACGGCCACCGAGACCCCAAATGGCTGTGCTCCAAAGACATGCCCCACGCGGAGGTGGTGGACACGGTGAACTTCCCGGCGAATCGCGCCTCACGGAGGAATGGCAGTTCGCAAGGAGCCGATTGCGCCGCCACTTCCCCGCCTGTGGTAAGTCATCTCTTGCTTCTCTCGCTTCTTCAAATTAATTTGGCTCTAATTTTCCTTGGTATTTTCCGATTCAGAATCCCCTCATGCAGCCCTCGGCCGGCACCGCGGGGCCGGCTCGTGAATTCGTCCTCGACCGGGCGGAGAGCGATGCCGACGACCCCGACTTGGGCGTGGCGGCGATGGAGACCGGCGCCGAGGGGGAGGAGGGGCCGACGACTTCAGCCTTGGCAACCTTCACGACCGGCCTGACGACGACGACGAGAAGGAAGTCGCTCAGCCAGCAGAAGTCGGGCCATCCAGCGCGAGTTCCTCCGCCGCTTTGGGTGGTCGAGGTGGCGCCAAGAAGCGCTGGCCGGGCCGAGTCTCGCCAGCGGCCGAGCCAAGAAATTGGGGACGGCCGCACCCAACATGGAAGAGGCGGTCGCAAGGCTAACCGCCTGCAAGGAAGTGAAGAAGCCACCGCTGGTCTCCGCAGTACTTTTTATTTTGTCTTGTTGTCTTCTCGTCTGCCTTGTCCAAGTCTTTACATGTCTTTTTTCATCGTGGCTCCTCACCTTGAGAGGGTCGCCGCCCCTCCGCCATGGGGTCGGCGGAGACGCCCGCCAATACTCGGGCGGGTTGACCTCGCGCCAGCCCGGGAGGCGATGAAGCGGAATGCGCAGGAGAAGCGCGACGAGGAGGAGGCCGCCTGTCTGAGAAGGCGGAGGCTGAGAAGGCGGCGGCTCCGCCTGCAAGAAGCCGGAGGAGGTCAAGCCGCCGCTGCAGCCAAGAGGCGAGCCGAGGAGGCCGCGCGCCTGGGCCGGGCGCTGCTCACCACCCCTGAGCTCGCGCCACCGCCACCGGAGTTCACGGGCAGTGGAGGGAGTCGGCGTGAGGTCCCCGTCAGCAGAAGGAAGGCGGCGAGGCCTCCCTATCGGGAATGGCCGCGCCACCTCCGCCGCCCCACCGCAGTCCGAGGGCGCTGCAGGAAAACAGCCGGGCGGACTCGCCCGTGTCACCGACCGACAACGAGGCTGCGGCGCTGCTTTCTTCAAGTCGCCGCCAGCGACGCCGCTTTTGAGAAGGCGATTTTGGCGCCGCGCTTTGAGACCGGCGCCGCCACCGGCTATTCTCGACGCCGAGGCGATAAGCGCCGCGCCCATTGGGTGGTGCGAGGAGGCGGCACGGGCCCGCTGAACACGGCGCTTCGACGCCCAGCGGTTGCGAGCTGAGGGCGACGCCATACGTAACCTCTCCAAGGCGCACTGCATCGCGATCCGCCGCAAGGCGGGTATGTTTTTTTTGAACTTTTTCGTTTTTCTTCAGGGCGCGCCAACAGACTCCACTTGGTGTAGTCCCCAGTTTCGGGCCGCTGTCGAGCAAAGCGGCTCGAACTCTATTTGCATACCTCCAAGTTTTTACCTTTGTCTGAAACTTCTGTCGCAGGAGTATCGCAACCTCCGCGCCAAAGAGGAGGAGTGCGGAAAGCTCGCCGCAAAGCGCGACCTGCTGGCTACGCAGCTGGCGGAACAGAGGGAGATGCTCAAGGCGGCGCAGGACGAGGCGGAGAAGAAAGAGGCCGCTCTCCTAGCCGAATTTGAGAGCGAAGCGCCTCCCGGACCGACAGGAAGCGCCGACCTCCGCTTCCACGAAATCGAGGATATCATCGATGGTGAGTTCGCTTATTTTTCTTTGGGTCGCCACTATGGGTCAGCCGACTCGCGTTTTTCTGACTTGCTTCTTCTTCTTCTTGGCGACTTCTTCCCGTCACACGCAGAGGACAATCAAGCCATCGAGGCTGATCGCGAGGCACGGCGGGCGGTGGTGCCGAGATCGCAGCCAACGCCTCGACCCTTGATGAGCAGCTCCCGAGCATTGAGGCTCGCTCGCGCCGCCCATCGGATGCTGCGCCAGCCAAGATGTTGGCGCCAGCGATCGCTTTCTCCGGGGCCGACATGCCGGTTTACAGACTCCCACCGGACCGCCGATTGGCTAGAGGTCGCGGCTGGAAGGGTTCCACGGCTCGGGCCGGAGCTCGCCGAGCCCTGGAGTTCGTCTGGGCGTGGTATCCAGGGCTGGATCTGACCGCCGGCCGCTGCTCCGCCGAGGCCCAGCGGAGCTGCTGGCCGCGGAGGACGCCCTTGTCGAGCGTGCGGTGACGATTGCCGACTACACGGACACCAGCGTCTTCGTCCCTGAGCGGGCTGAGGACGGTGGGGAGGCACCGCCGGAGTGGTTCGGGATAAACCCGGACTACGACGAGGACTCGGCGAAGGTGATCGACTCCAGCGCCGAGGAGGAAGACGGCGGAGGAAGGAGACGACATGGAGGTGCCAAGATGGAGCGGCGGCCAGCCTCAGCCGACAAGGCTTCCAAAGAACGAGCCGCCTTGCCAGGTGGGCCGATCGCGCCAGAGACGATCAAGCCGAGCCCGCCTCACGACTCGCCGCCTCCGCCTTCCAACCCCATCTCGCTTCTAGGCCGCCACTCGCTTTTATTTTATCTGCTTTTGCTAGTCTTTGAAAGAACTTGTTAATTACACACCCCACCCATGGGTGTATTCTCAACCTCTCGTTCAAGATCCGCCAAGGGCCTAAGCTTGTGTAAATATTATTCTAATTTTATCCTTCCTTGCTTATTGCTCTTGTGGCTTTTTCCTTGCCGCTTTCCCTTAGATGCCGCTTGCCCATCGGGCAACCGCCTCATGGATCGCCGCTCAGGTCAAGTGCTTGGCTACCTTGAGAAGGCAAGTACTTGGCCATTTTTAAAGTCGCTACAAGTTGGGTAGAAGCGGTGTCGACTACTTAAGAGTCGGTTTTATTAAACGGCTGGAAGCTGATTTAAACTATGTTTATGCTTTGGGTCCTTAGCCATTTTTTCGTAGGGCGCTGTTTTTCCTTACTCCCGCCCACTAAACAGCCGCTCATGAGCTACGGCTTCGACAGAGACGGCTTAGGCAATCGACGTTACTTGTCCGACCGCAGAAGCATTTCATAGCCCAAAGGCGGTAAGTCCTCGGCCGACTAGTCGAGCCCGTGCCAAATAGCATAACAAAGAGTAACATACTCAAAGGCATAATTTTATCATACAGATAACAAAGAGGGCAGTCCCCGAGCTCGCCTCGGGGCCCGAGTCTTGGTACTTTAAACACAAAGGGTAGCGTGGTACATACCGCATCAATCGTAAAATCTTCTGAGGAGATTCGTGATTCCATGGCCATTCCGCCTCTTTGCCGGAGTCGCCCCTCTTGCATGCTCGGGCTTCGAGCCCGATCGTAGTAGAAGTCGCTGCCCAACACTTTGTCGATGATGAATGGGTTTTCCTGTATGCCGATAGTTTGTGCTGGCCGGGCTGTTCGCTGGATCAGCCGGAGCACAAGGTCGCACTCTAGGAATGATCTTGGATTGACCTTCTTATTGTAGTAGCGGCGCAGCTCGCCGGTAGATGCTGGACCGGCCGAGTGCCAACAGCCGCCCTCTTCCAGCAGATCGACGCCTGCCTTGACGTGCTTCTTCCGCTTCTCTTCGGTGTACATGGTGACTCGGGAGTCGAACTCTATATCCGTTGGGATGACGGCTTCGCACCGTAGACGAGGAAGAAGGGTGAAGCCGCTTGACTTGTTTGGAGTCGTGCGCAGACTCCAGAGGACGGCCGGTAACTCCTCAAGCCAGTACCGCCAAACGCTTCCAATGGTTCGACCAATGAGGCTTGATGCCGATAGGATGAGGCCGTCATTACCCACCGACCGCTTGATCATGGATGGGCAACGGACGCTTAAGTCCAGCGGATGCCTTTGCGTCGCGCAGAACGGGCTGTGGCGCTTTGGCAAAATTTGTGTCGTTGTCGGTGATGATGCTGTGTGGTACGCCGCATCGAGTCGTGATGTCGGCGATGAAAGTCACTACAGAGGACCATTCAACTTCTTGATGGGTTTTGCTTTATCCACTTGGTGAACTTGTCCACCGCAACAAGTAAGTGAGTTAGGCCGCCGTGCCGCTTTTGAATGGTCCCACCATGTCCAGCCCCAAACAAAGAAAGGGCCAAAGCGATGGGGATAGTCTTGAGTGTAGAAGCCGGTCAAGCGGCTTGGAGCGGAACACTTGGCGCCTTTGCATTTTTGAACTAATTCCTTGGCCTCTTCTAGGCAGTCGGCCAAGAAACCGTGGTCGGAAGGCTTTTGGCGACGAGTGCTCTTGAGGCTGCATGATGGCCGTGACTCGCTCGATGGATGTCTTTGAGAATTGCTTGGCCTTGCTCGACTCGACGCACCACCGTAGACACCAGTGACGCGGCACCGACCAGCTCTCTATTGACTATAGTGTAGGCTGCTCGGCGTTGCACTTGCCGAGCCAAGGTCTCATCGGGTTGGTAGCTCTCCGCTACTAAAACTTCGTGATGGGTCAGCTATGAGGGTGCTGCTATTTCTTCGATCGCCAAGATCGCTACTTGGACGAGGGCGGCCGGGCTGGGAGGCGGCGGGTTGGAGTCCGCAGCAGCTTGCTGGGTTGAAGAAGGTCCCGGCCGATCGGGCGCAGTCCCCGGCCGAGTAACGGAGTTCGCAATGGTCGCCGCAGCCCCGGCCGGCTTCGATCGCCGCTGTTTGGGGCGCTCAGGATTCTTGTGCTGCCTCACGAGGCTTTGGAGTCGGATCCAACTTCTTCTGGGAGCCGCATAAAATGGAGTCTCGACTGTGACGGCTTGACAGATGGCTTGAGGAGGCGCTTAAAGGGCTTACGCCGATGGTATTGCTCAAGGGTGGAGCCGATTCTGCTGTGGTGTCCGCTGGTCGTTGTCGCTTTCTGGCACGTGGAGGAACTCGCACCTTCAAAATATCCACTCACCGCTGCATCAGAAACGGTAGCTCGCCATATTTGCATCTTTGGCGCCCCAAATACGGATGATCGTGGATCACCAAGTTGAGTCGCCATAACACAGATCCGCGAATGCCAAGCTCTTTGGCAAGCCGAGTTCGGAATAAGCGCCAGATTCGGGCGATGTTGTTGAGGCGGCGAAATGGATCTGCAGCAGCTGCATTTGAGCTTGTCGCCTTGGGGGAAGTGAGGACCACGCTGCTCCCAAGCCGGCAAGCATCTTGGAGCCATCAGTGCATCCGCCAATGGCTGGAGTTGGGCGCCAAGGCAGTATCGGGTCTCGCCCAACGACGAGGAAGTCGGCCAAGCTTGTGACTTGATGGTGGTGCGGGCTGGTAATAGATGGTGTAAGGCCAACTCTATGGCCCATTTGGCCACTCGCCGTAAGCATCTCAAGCCCGATGATCTCTCTAGTGGGGCCGTGCAAACCACGGTGATTGGATGCTCTTGAAAGTAAGGCTTAACTTCTTGGCGGCAAAGTGCACGCCTGAACACATCTTCTAGTAGTGGGGGTAGTTCTCGCTTGGAGGTCGACAAGATTTCGCCTGTAATAAACCGGTCTCGGACAGTAGCGCTTGCCTTCCTCCTTATGCTCAACTACGTTAATCAGGCCGACTACCCGCCGGTGGCGGTAATATATGGAGCATGGGCCTTTGGAGTCGGAGCCGCCAAAGACTTGGGGAGTAGTCAAGATTTTCTTCAACTCGAGAAAAGCCTCGTCCGCTTTGAGTTCCATTCAAGAAGGTGGTCTTTCATGAGCTGGTATGTGGAAGAGTTTTCGCCAAACCGACCGATGAATCGGCCGATAGACGCCAAGCAGCCGTGAACTTTTGCACATCTAGCAGTCATGGCGGGTACTTCCATCCTTTCGATTGCCTTGATCTTCACGGGTTGCACTTATGCCGCTGCTCGAGACCAGAAGACAAGGAGCTGGCCGCCGGTACTCAAGACGCACTTTTGGGTTGAGCTCGATCCGAATCGGGCGCAGGTTTTCAAAGGTCTCCTTGAGGTCTTCCAACAGCCGCTCCTTGCTTCTCCGTTTTAAACACCACGCTGTCCACGAACGCGGGCGCTTCGCCAAGCTGCTTGAGGAGGCACTTCGCATGCAACGCTGAAAGGTGGAGCCAGATTCCTCGTCAACGTCATGGTCGTAGCAAAGGCTCCAAATGGCGGATGAAGGCGGCTTCAATCTGTCGGCCGGGTTCAGCTTGATCCGTGATATCCTGAATATGCATCTAAGAAGCTCAACAGATCGCATCCGCTGTGGAGTCTATCACCGATCAATTCTTGGCAAAGCTTAACAGGTCCTTGGGGCAGGCTTTGTTGAGGCTCGTAGTCAATACACATCCGCCACTGCTTGTTCTTCTTAGTACCAAGACCGGGTTCGCTAACCACTCGAAAGAACACTTCCATGATGAAACCGCTGCAAGGAGCCGGGCCATCTCTTCTCCAACAACTCTTCTTTTTTTTCCGACAGTAGCGCAAGGGCTGCCTCGACGGCTTCACATCAGATCGGACATGTAACTTGTGCTCTCATGACCTGGCTTGCGACACCCGCATGTCTTTAGGGGACCATGCTAAAATGTCCCGATTCTCACGGAGGAAATCGACGAAGCTCGCTTTTCCTATTTGTCAGCCGAGGTTTGCACCTACAACAACAGATTCTCCGGGTGCTCGGGGTCCAAGGGTATCTTCTGGTCTCTTTGGTCGGCTTGAACGAGCCTCACCACTTCTTGGGGTCGGGCGACATCTCCGTCTGCTTGCCGCCATTGCCACAACCCGATCAAGGAGCCGCTTCACCATGCGATCACTGTGGACTCGCCAGCCGACCGCTTTCACCGCACAAAGCGGACGATTCTCAGAGTCGCCGCCACGGCCGTAATCCCTTTGGTACTGCAGATTCATCTTGAGGTTGGCGAATGAGGGATCGCCATGAACTTGGCCAGAGCAGGTCGGCCAAGGCAGCATGGTAAGGCTTTCGAGGTCCACCACTCAACCAGATCGGCTCCTGCGGAAGTGATCTTTGTCCCCAAAGAGGACGCTTCATCGTAATCTTGCCAATCGGTGAGCAGAAAGGCCTGCACAATTCCATGGAACACAAATCGATCGTGGTCAAGTTGTCTTTGCTTGATTCCTAATCTCTCCATGGTATCCTTGTACAGATGTTGATGTCACTGCCTCGCCTATCAAAGACTCGCGAGAAGGGAGCGCCCGCCTATCCGCTGCAAGGGTGGCTCCTAAGACTGGGCATGGAGCCCGGATTCGCATCACCTCCGGTGATCAGCCCACCCAACCGATAGGTTTCTGACCAGCGATGAATTCGAGTATCCGATGTACCGCATTCACTTTGTCGTTGTTGTTGCCGCCGGGCGATCGCCGCCACACCGGGTGAACACTACATAGGCACCATGCTCTTCCTGGTACTCGTTTTGTATCATACCGATCGCCCCCGACAAATGGCCGGGCGGTGGAGGAGGCGGCGCCAAAGAAAGGAGGAGGGACAAGGCCGCCTCCCTTGCATCCCGTGAGCCAGCAGCACTTCCGGTGGTGTGATTCGACGGCCAAGGCCGCTATGGAACTTGCGGTGGTCCATCCAGTCTCGTCAGAAGAGAAGGTCGGCAACTAGTTAGACTTGCCGCTTTTCCGCCGCTTATGTGAGGCTGCCCTCCGCTGCTGGTTCGATTATCGCCACCGCCGTTGTTGGAAGCCGGCTGCGGGCCTTGCGCCAGGATCATTCTGCTGTTGCCGCTGATCAAGGCCGCCAAATGGAGTTCTGGGAGCTCGAGGAGCCACCTTGCCAACAGATCGACTTCGATCTCCGACTTCATGGAGGAGTCGGTCGTATGCATTTGTTCTGCTATGATCAGCAGCTGTCGAGGGTCTCCGGCCACGCAAAGGAGCTTGTGCTTGAGGAGGGTGCCTTCTCTGCACCCGCGTGAAGTACTGATTGCTCTGCACTCATGCACTCCTCACAGGAGTTCCGGAGCTCGCCCAATGCGTGAGGTAGTCGCGAGTAGACTCTGGGGCCTTGCACGCACAAGGAAAGTCATGAGGCTTGGGAGGTCGCTGTATGTGCTCGCTGTTGCGGACGAAGGCCTCAATGAAGTCGCACCCAGCCGTTGATGCCGCAGGCTTCAAACTATACAACCATGTCCGGCCGCGCTCTCGAGCATGAGGGGAATATACTTTACGGCACGCGCTTTGTTGCCGTCATGATGCCGACGGCCGTGGAGTAGTCCACTGCTGGCCCTCCCGCCACGGAGCCGTGTATTTGGGTGTGTCTCGGGAGTGTGAATCTCCGGGAAGGGCTCGCCTCGATGCGAGGTCCAAACAGGGCGGGCCCAACTCTTTCTTCTTCCAGCCCAGGATCGGTGGAGTCGCCGATCCGTGTGGGCGCTGCTTTTCGACTCTCTCTCGGCGCCAAGGCGGTCGCCGAGAGTCGGATGCTCGACGGTGGCGGGAGACTCGCTTTTCTCTCGTGGGGAGGAGGAGGCAGATAGTCGCCCCGCCGCTTCCACCGCTTTCGGGCGGCCGCTTTTCCACGCCGATGGAGATGTGAGTCCGCTATGGCTGACACCGGATCTTGTTTTTTCTCCATGGACGCCGCCACGGGCTGCCCGAGACGCCGCACTTGATCTCGCGGGAGGCAAGTCGCCGTGTTGTCGCGCGCGGGCGCCCGCGCGGCAGTCCAAGCCGCCTTGCGCAGCAGCCGCTGCCGAGAGTTGCTGACTCGCCCGCTATCAGCGGCGCCTCGCCTCGGTTATTCAGCCTTGCTCGCCGCCGGGCGGCGCGGATGTTCTCCGCGGGCGTGGTGTACACGGGCGATTGACCTAAACAGATCGGGCGATGGTTAGGTTGCGAGTTGACTGCCGCCAGGCGGTTAGGGCTCATTGGAGCCGGGCGAATCGCCCACGGCGCGATCCATTCGCGCCAGGTAGGCTTCGATAAGCGCCTCATGCTTGCTACTTCAGGCACCCACGAGGAGCTGGAGGCGGCGTGCTTCCAGCCCCCAATACGGGCGCTTTCCTAATGGGGCGGTCAGTCTTTGCAGTAATCGCCCGAGAGGGTCACGAAGCCCTCGCCGAAGGCTCGGCCAGGACTGGCGACGAGCACCTCCGGACTTCGCTTCGCCGCCTCCGCCGAGGGAGCGGCTCGCCATATACCACCACTGCCAGGGGAACGCCGAGCGACACGGTGTCATAGTCGACCAGATCGGGTCCTGGAGCCACGGACCTGTGTCGGGCGGCAAGGGCTCGCTGGCGACGTGGAGCTGCTCGAGGAGACCAGCAAGGAGGCTCTTGGGGCCGCCCATGCCTACGCCGACGAAGGCTCGCCGGAGAGGTGAACTCACCGACAAGTTCGGGCGAGGCAGCTCGCCAGCGCTAGAGACCTCAGCGCCATGCAACAAGGGGCTTGCGGCATCTGGTTCAAGTGCCAGCAGGCTGCGCCGCCAGTGGAGGAAGAGGGTTCCGCCCGAGCAGGTGTCTCTGGACGACGGTGCACCTAGCCCCACAAGGCGCCAAATTTCGGGTTGGGTGCGATATATGCCAAAGGATGGCTTATCATGGAGGGGCGAGTAGAACGTCCGCCGTGCCTCGAAACGGATGAGGCGTAAGACATGCACACTGCGAATTTTACCCAGCTTCGTGGCTCTCCGAGGAGATAACACCCCCATCACGCTGCTCTGGGTCTCCGTGATGATCACTATGGCAAGGTGAGTACAAGATTGCTCCTTGAGTTGTTCGGGGTGAGGAAGGAGAAGGGCACGGCTAGCTCTTCTCTTCCTCTATGTGTGTGTGTCAAACTACCAGCTTCCAACCCTTTGCATGGGTGCCCCGAGGGGTTTAGATAGGCCTCACTCTCGGGTACAATGGTAATCCGGGCTGGCTGGTCCCGCTGCTGTCTTAAGTCACCGCCTTCTCCACGACTCGGGCCCGCTGCCTAGAGGGCCCCGCCGACGGTCCAAAGCATGGGGCCGACAGTTTGTCCGGCCGGCATGGTCTTGCCGGCCATGGGTTATCAGAGCCGCCTTTTCTAATGACGCTGAAGTTATCGGGTCATGGCATAGTGTCGCTACCGGGCGATCATCACTGCTATTCCTCGCCTTGTCCGGGTTAATAGCGATGGAGCCTGTGGGAGGGGCCGGCCGACTTCTGGAGGCCGACTCCAACGGGTCCGCTTTTGGGGCGCCTCGCTGTCTTCAGACTTCCGCCGACAGCGGGTCCCGCCGTGCCCTGGGTCGCATGCACAAGCCATCGGGTACAGGAATCGCCCACGGTGGACGACAGGGGCCGGCGTGGGTATCAGTTGCCAGCGGCCGGATGGAGATTCCACTCCACGACGCTTCAGGGCCATGCCTGCTTTTTATGAGCGGGCAGGGACGGGCCGCGAGGCGGCTTTATCCCATCCCGCCGCAGCAAGCCAGCAGTGAGGTGGAGGGAGTTGCGGCCGACCCCCCAAAGCAGTGCTTCATCGAAGTCGCTGGCTTGGAGTCGGCTCATCTTGAGGCCGCCTCGACTCACTGGAGGGGGCAGCTTGAGACCGCCGACTCTCGGCATGCCTCTTCGCCTTGGGTCTTGAGGGCGAGTCTGCCTGATGTTTTGAAAGGTCCAGGCTCGGGTTTGCCTACCCATGGCCCATTACTCCGACAGCTACTATTTGTAACAGGATATGAGCCAGAATTAAGCTTTAGAATTGTATGGCAGTGTTCCATGCAATCAACTTCCATTATCACATGCGAGAACCTCAAGAGAACCAAATGTGTTGAAGATTGCTTTATCACATTTTAAAATTATAATAAGAGTGCGACGCCTCCATCTCGTTCCTAGTACTTACTAGTATAGTACGACTTTATAGACTATAGTAGTAGTACTAGTACTAGTAAACTTTGCGCTATTGTTCACCTATTCGGGAAGTCGAACAATAGTAGCACTAGTAGTATAGTGTATGCTTCGCCATCCGACACCAAATTAATCGTTGCACGCCCACCGCTCGAGCGAGGGAGAACTTGCATTAGTCAAAGTTTCTCCTTGTCCTCGAGCCACCGCAGCAAGCTTCTCCCGCCCCGCAACCTTCTCCTCGCTCGCAAGTTGACGGACACAACAAAGTAATGCTAGTCCATACCGCCTCCTCTCCTAAGCATTATGGCTTAATTTCAAACGAGATAAATACACCGTCTGTCACTCAGATATTTGTAAAAATACGGTCAAGGACTTCATAATACGCCATTGCGCCAATATATATATTTTCCTGTTTATACGGTCACTAGCTCAACTCGACCGAGTATGTGTGTGCATGCACGCAGTAGGTGAGCACTTAGCGTGACTGCAGTGTGTTCCGCCGCGTGCTCGACATGCATGCATTAGGGCGCCACGCTGCTTTTTATGCCCATGTGTACGCAGGATCGCTGCATACGTAGGGGGAGTACGTAGGGGCCACTAAGGAGCAGTCAAATCACACAAGAAGTTAGTCGGAAGAAGCAACCATCATTTCACTCTTGAATGACACGACGCAATATAAAATGGTTGATATGGAGAGACAAAGAAAACCACTATATATACACTAGCAGAGCCTAAGCTACAAGCCCGCTTGCTAAGGTTGCTCTCTTCACAAGCATAGAACGACGGGCCCGATCCGCAACACTGGGAAGGAACAATGTTCTCAGAGACGCGGGTCGACATCGGCGAGGAGAAAACCCATACAAAGCGCCCCAACTGTGGTCACCGTGGTATGGGCCGGATGCCGTGTCCCAACCGCCTTTTAGCTACAGCCCGACGTCCCTGTAGTCCATCTTCCTTTAGAGCCGGCTTGCTCCACTTCCGTAGCTCCATCTACATGTCGATCTTTCTACTTCTACCGCTTCTACTTGTGATGAGTTTATGTCTCATGAACTAGTGCCGCATTATTATTCTAATCACACTTCTTCAATATCTTTGCCATCGTGATGTTCAGTCGATTTTAGTGGAACTGCATAAAAGCATCGATGATCCGAGGGTGCCAAATTGCCTTCCTTTGATGTGTTCTACCTGCCAGGAATTAAATCATGTTTAGGTTTAGGTTTAAGTCGAGTGACCCCATCAGAGTTTTTTTCATACACGCCTCACAACTTTTTTCTTTAGTTGTGAAGTAAATATTGGCTATGATTTGTGACTCATTGAGATGCATCAAGATGCGTGTTAGTTTTCCTTTGTATTTGATGGAATGTTGTAACGGGCAACCTTGGAATAGGAATGAAAATGGAGTGGAAAGTTTCCGCTTTTTCGAGAAAAATGGAAACAGAGAGAAACCAACGCTTCGCTTCGCTGGATCGCGCCATCGAGCAAAACCAACATTTAAATCACGCCCTGTCGTGTTCAGAACTCACCTTCCTCCACGGCTCGACCTTCACACGGCCGCCGGCATGCCACTCACCGCAAACCGAGTATACGATAACTTTCCCGCCGCTTGTCTCGATGGATCGCGCCATGGAGTACTAGCACCATCGAAGAGATTGACGAGCTGGGAGGACAGCTTAGTCAGAGTAACGGACTCCCAAGAACTTTTTACATGCATGTTGTAGCCAGCTATTGCGACTTTTGAACGCGGAGCAGCTCACACCACTCAAGCGGCGCTGGCGACGCCTCACCGGCGCCAGTGAGAGGTCGCGTCCCGCCTCGGCCGGCATGAATGCGCAATCGACTGCTTTAAGCGGAAGCACGCTGGGTGATGAAGAGGGTTCGGTTGGTCGACCGCCGTGGCAGCGGTCCGCTCATGCGCAAACAATGATGTTGTACGCTAATATTGCTGCATATATAATTAATAACGAAATAATGTGCCGCTTGGACAAATATGATTGAAATGTCGCTATGCTAACCCTTCTTATATTTTTGGAACAGCGATGCATGTCTCCATACCCGCATGTCTTCCTCAATTTTAGTGGAACTGCACAAATTGATGGCCATTGTTGTTCCGGGCCATCGTCCTCTCGCCACGTGGTTCTTCCTTCCTCGAGATTGATTATCGAGAAGAAACTTGACCACGCGAGGATTTGTCAAACTTCATAGGTGCCTCACCCAAACTTGATGCCAAATGGATGATGCATCACCACGATGACCTATCGATGCTCATGGTTGCGCCTCATGGTTGCGCTGGCCGGTGAAGTTGATCGATTTTCAATGAAAAACAAGCTGTCTTCCATTAGTGATCTTTGATTGTTACGCACAAAGATGATATCCTTCGTCACCACCTTGGTTGCATTGGAGACGCAATGCCTTTCACGTTGGTGCAATTTTATCACACAATTGGCTATGAACCAAATGTTTCCTCAAGAAGGATCAACGTTGGTACTAAGAGCATAAGGTCATCAGCCACCTCTCCCTCCCTTCTAGCTGCCCCGCAGCCTCCCCAGAGAGGCTCCCTTGCGGCCTCTCAAGAAGCCTTTTGCCTCTCCGACAGCCCTTTGGCGTCCCTCAAAGACACTGGCGTCTGTGGTGGCGATCTTATCGGCCTGGCCACAAGGCCCTGGCCACGCCCCCGATGATTGTGCACAGTCCTCCTGTCCGCCGAGAGGATCCGATATCAAGAAGAGGTGGGTTGAGTCAAGATCAAAGATTCAGAAATAAGAGAAAATCGGGGACAAAGGGCGGACGACTTATCGTTAGTTGGGAAGGTTCCCGCCAACATCAGGCCGAGGCAAAGTCGCCAGGCCCAAGTTCTCCTCCTCCTCGGTGTGTGGGTCGGTGTTTGCCTATAGGGACGCCGGGCGGCGTGGTCGATGGGGGGGTGTTGGGTTATGCGGTAGGTGCGCCGATCGCAAATTAAAATTTCCTACGCTGCAGAACAGCCAAGAACATGCTACGGAGATGGGTCATTCGTTACCACTAGACACGCAGGCCGTGCAGCGAAGAAGAGTTGGGGCAGCACGCTCGCTGGATCGCTCCTCTCTCGTCCGATCTCCTCGAAGGCCGCCGGTTGCCTCACGCATAAGCCCACGGAGCGCGCAGCACCGCCTAATGGTATCCATGCGTGGAGGAACGCCGTGGCGGCGGACTGCTAGGTCCGATTACACAACCGGGCGGCGAAAGGAGGTGTCTATTCACAACACATGCAAACCCTAGTGACAGAGTCAAGCGATCAACCCGTGAGTGTGCTGCACCTCCACTTTATATAGGCGCCCATCGCGGGCTCAACACTTGGGCCTCACACGGACCCTAAAAGCCCATAAGTCTACTCGCCACAATCCAATACAACTCGGATCACATCTGACCAAAGGTCTCGATCCACATCGAGGTTCCTTCCTTGCTGCCAATTTCAGGTTCAAGTCGTTTTGGTCGCAGTTCGATCACCTCCTAACTGCATTGGTAGCGCCTCTAGCAAGGCATACCGAACACCAAGCAGTATTTATGAAGCCGACAATAACCTGTACATCACACTTCCATTCATTTTACCACACGATATACGTTGTTGTTACAAGGCGATTTTGTCATCCTTGTGCTAGTCCACCCTTCTCGCTCCATTGATGTCGACCACTATCCGGATTATCTCATAATCCTTTTCGCATGGCCATGCTTATCCCGGTCGGATCACACGAGGGGCCCAGAGTATATCTCTCCCGATTGAGGGGCAATCCCATCTTGCTCGACCACGCCTCGCAGCATGGGTCCTGGACAAAGCCCCAGAACCTACCTTTTGAAACTACCCAACACAGCAGTAGCTGGTCGGCCCAAAGCAAGTCCTGTCACCATCCCGAAAGTACATGCGCCACTGTGTCTTAGGACATAGAACGATAAGTTGTACTAGAGACTCACAGATGACACATCAAGGCCTCATAGTTGTCTGTCCGACTCTTTGACCATTTACCGGATCCCACTCACGCCAACCGACCAGATCCTTCCAAGTCCATATTATCCGTTAGCATCCAATGCCCATGTCTAGTGAGACCAAGCCATCGGATCGTGTCATATGCTAGTCTAGTCACCGTGGCCCACACAGCCCTTTCTTGACTAGGGACTTTTTAGGACAGTCATCATACAATGCATAGTCCCACAAACAAGTCACGATTTGCTCGACACACATCATTGATAATGTCCAAGGACTATCTTTGTTCATAAACACATAGGAAATATCATCATACATGATTGCTCTAGGCATATCTCCAACAGCTCCCACTTGCACTAGAGTCAATCAAATAGACATCGAATGCCCATAGCTCTAACGCGCCCCTCTGCTTGGGTTGTGGAAGTTATTAGTCAACGGATCTGCAACATTTGCATCCGCGGTGAATTTTGCATAACTCTACATCACCACTCTTTACGATCTTCCGTGACGTGATATTTCCGATCTATGTGTCCGACTCTGTGGTGATTCCTCGCTCCTTAACTTGTGCGATGGCACCGTAAGGTCCAACGGTTTTACCGAGGCTGGGAAAATATCAAGATCATCCAAAAGTTCCGGATCCAAACACCTTCCTTCGCAGCTTCACAAGCCGCAATGTATTTGGCTTCGTGGGTAGAATCGCCACCCGATCTTGCTTGGAACTCATCCAGCTCATCGATCCTCCATTCATGACGACACGAACCCGGACCAGATCGACATCATCTGCCGGTTTGGAAACTAGCATCGGCGTAACTCCTCACGACAGCCTTTCTCACCTCCATAAACTAGGAACATCTCTTTAGTCCATTTCGTACTTCAAAATAGTCTTTACCATCGCCCAGGGCTCTCACCCGGTTGGCCTAGTATCCGCTTGTTAGGCTTATTGCAAAGCAACATCAGGCCTTGTACATATCATGGCATACATGATGGATCTGATTGCCGAGGCATACGGAATCCACTCATCCTCGCTTCGCCATCGATGTCAAGGACTTGTCTTGCTTAGCCTTATACCATGCGAGTGGTAAGAACCTTTCTTCGCTTCACCTCATGTTGAACCGCCTCAACACTTTATCTATGTATGCGTTCGCTTAAGACAAGTAGCCTCGATCTATCTCTATAGATCTTAATGCCTAAAATACATTGCCTCACCAAGGTCCTTCATCGAAAACTTGACATTCAATGACCTCGACCGAAGTTCAGCATCGAAACATCATTTCGCATCAAGAGTATGTCATCCACATATAAGATCAAAAACACTATCGAGCTCCCACTTAACTTTTGTATAAACAAGTGTCCTCTTCGCTTTTGATCAAACCAAGACCAAGATTTAATTTCATCAAAACGAATATTCCAAGCCCGAGATGCTTGCCTCAACCCATAAATGGATCTCTTGAGCTTGCATACCTTACTAGTGCTAGTCGGATCGACAAAACCTCGGCTATATCATATACACGCCCTCATTAAATTTCCATGAAGGAAAGCCGCCTTGACATCCATCTCGCCATATCTTGTAATCTAAATATGCAGCTATAGCTAGTATGATCCTCACCGACTTCAAAGATCGCCATCAAGCAGTAAGTTTCACGTAGTCAATTCCTTGAACTTGTCCATAACCTTAGCAGAAGTTTAGCTGTGGATCTGAACATTTCCATCCACATCAGTTTTCTTCTTAAAGACCCATTTGCAACCAATGGTCACACGCCAAAGCGGTGGATCAACCAAGTCCTAGACTTGATTCTCATCCATGGATTTGATCTCATGGCCTCCAAATGCCTCGAATCTGGCTCACCATCGCCTCAAGATACGCGGGCCGGCTGGCGCTTAGCAACAATGCATCGCCCACTTACGCAATCTTTCCGACCTCGCGGGTTCCGTGCCGCCCACTACGGGTTCCCCGGCCGACTCGTGATGATCTCATCATCACCGAGGCTCCCCGAGTGGTCTCGACTTTCTTCGAGTCGGACCGCCCTCCCACCGCCTCCCGACCGAGAAACTCTTCTCAAGGAAAACCCTGCTCCGAGCAACAAACACTTTGTTCTCTTCCTGTTGTAGAAGCTATATCCCAAGGTTTCTCGGATATCCCATGAATATGCATTTATCCGACTTAGGTGTAAGCTTGTCGACATAAGTCGCTTGACAAATGCTTCACAACCCCAAATCTTAGAAAAGACAAACTAGAGTCTTCCCACCACATCTCATGTGGTGTCTTGTCTACGGATTTTGATGGTATAATCGCTATGTGAAAGCTGCGCTAGAACGTATCCCCGTAATGACAAGGGTAAATCCGATTTGTTTCATCATAGATCGAACCATGTCCAACAAGGTAACGATCCTCCATTCGACACCCATTTCTCGTGGTGTATTCGGAGGTGAGCCGAGGCACTATACCTGCTTTTCGATGATCATCAAACTCCTGGCTCATGTACTCACCTCCACGATCGATCAGAAGCTTTATAGTCTTGCCGAGCTGATTCTCAACCTCATTCTGAAACTTTGAACTTTTCAAAAGTTTCCGACTTGTGCCTCATCAAATAGATATATCCATATCTACTCAAGTCGGGTAAAAGTCACAGTACCGATAGCCACCTCCGCAATTGTGCTCATTGGACCACACACATCACTATGTATAAGCTCCAATAGCTCGACGCCTCTCGCAACTTTTTATGAAGGAGACTTAGTCATCTTGCTCAGCAAGCATTATTCACATGTCTCAAACGATCAAGTCGGACGGGTTAGAGTCCATCATCATGGAGCTTCTTCATGCGCTTCACTAATGTGTCCAAGTCGGCAATGCCGTAAGTAAGTTTGATTTATCTCATTAGGCTTATGCCTGACATCTCACGCTATAGACCGTTCATGTTCTAGATTCAATATAAATAGCCCATCAATAATGGGTGCATAGCCGGAACATATCATTCAAAAATATCGAACAACCATTGTCCTTAAATTGAATTCATAACCTTGACTCATCAAACATGAGGCGAAATAATGTCCGACTAAGTGTAGGAATGTAATAACAATTATTCAATTCCATAATGAATCCGTATGAAGTGGAGTTGCATCATGCCGACCTCCAACGGAACAACCCTTGCTTTGTTTCATTCCGATGTCAATCTCTTCTTGTGCCACACGCCTAGTTCTTACCAGCCCTTGCATCGAGTTGCAAATATGAACAACTCGAATTCGATATCAAATACCCAAGAGCTACTAGGTATGTCGCCAAGGTAAATGTCTATAACATATGCAACAAGTGTACCTTTTCTCAAGAAGCATTTCCGCCTTCTTGCCATGCTGCTCGCGAAGCCACATGCTACGCCTCTTCCAATGAACAGCTTCCTGCAATGATATAGCAAATGGTCTTTGAGTCCACCTGATTTCCAAGTAGCATGGAGGTTACCGCCTCCGTGTCTTTGCCTTAGCCTTTTCTTAGACCAACTCTTCTTGAACTTAGTTTATTTCTGCACCATCAACACTTGATGCGCCTTCTTAATATCCTGCTCGCCACTTTGAGCATCCCATGCAACCAAAGGAGCTTTATCCATGCCATGCATATGATAGTTTGAGATGAACGCCCCATAGCTGGGCGAAGAGAACCCAGAACGCATCAAGAGCTACCTCATCCAAGAGTGAAGCCCAACCTATCCAAAGCTTGCACATATCCCATCATCTTTTCTCACATGTGGGCTAAGTGGATCACCTTCCTTCAGCTTGCAATCCATCAAGGATCGCCAGACATTGAACCTTTGGTCCTAGCTCAGGTCGAAACATGCTCTGAGACTCGATCATATCGTAGCCTCAACATTTTCAAATGTGTTGCAAATCGGCTCCATACAAGCCAAAGATCGACATCCGATCTCCGTTGATTCATCAACCAGTTTTTGGTAGGAATTCTTAGCTGTGGCACTAGCATTATCGACATGTTCCCTAGCAAAGGATCCTCTAGAACATGATCCTATTTATCATGCTTGAGAACAATTCTCAGATTTCTATACCGTAAAGTTTGTTCCATTCAGCTTTATCCTTTTCCGTAATTGATTTCAATGCAAAGTTGGGTTGAGCAGGAGGTGCCATTGATCTACAAAGAGAAAAATATGCAATCACTAAGCAAATGTGTTTATGTAGAGTAATTCGCCTTAAACAAAAATAATACTCCTAAGTTGGCATCCTCCGCAAACTTTCAAGGATTCAGATCCGACTAGCACATGATTAGTGAGCTTTAGCATCACCGCTAGACAACATGCCTATTCGTAAGCAACCTTGCTAATCGTATTCTATTCGACTTTCGCTTGCCGGAAGGTATCTCATACCTCGCCCCAACCTTTGCCACAAGGCCCAAAACCGCTTAGATAGCCCCCGCTGTTAACCTGATGTAGTGCATGTCCGTCCATATTTAACCCTTCGGGCCTAAGGACACCCAAAGAGACCTCAATTTTATGAGCCCACTACTAGACGTGACGACGCGAAGGTGCAACATCGGGATGGCAATTCGCTGATATTAACGAGGGATCTTTCTACCATTCTAACATGCATAGAAACAAAGAAGCATAACAATCACAAATAAACATATATTGTGAAATAGTATGGCTCCTTCATGGACGCTTCTTCCGTGTCGGCCCGACGCCGATAACTATCTAGGAACTCCATCTTGTTTGTCACGCCCGGACGCCAAGCCACCAAACTGATCTCTATTATCCAACTACTACAAATAGTAATGAATTTTACATAGAGTCACAAGTCGACACGCAGGTCGTTATACAATATTATGACAACACTTTATTCTCGCCGACAAACATGACACGCAGCCATGTATAAATTACACACATGCATCACACACATGAGCCATACTATTCACATCAAACCCCTAAAATAAAGTTATGCATAGAATCGCATTCTACCGTTTGAGTGATCATGTATAAATACAATGCGCGCTATGCACATGTACACATTTTCGAAATCACAGATCACATCTAAACTCCGATCACGCCAATTCTTCCGATCCGACCGATCTCATCGATCATTGCGAATCCGATTCGATTTACGTTTAACGTTAACCTCGATGGCGGATAACCAACCGGGGTAGATCGTCACCACCTCATCGATCCCGGACATCGTAAAACATAGCCACATCATTCCCCATGTGCGCTTGATCTCATCAACCGTGCACATGGCTCGATCTCAACAACGACAACAGATCTCATCGTCAGCTTCCACATATCTAATATGCATACGATCTGAATCCAAATCCTATAGCGCAGGCTCGATACCACCGCTGGGTTATGCGTAGGGTGCGCCGATCGCAAATTAAAATTTCCTACGCAGAACAGCCAAGAACATGCTACGGAGATGGGTCGAGTTCGTTACCACTAGACGCGCAGGCCGCAGCGGAAGAAGAGTTGGGGCAGCGCTGCTCACAGGATCGCTCTCCTTGTCCGATCTCCTCGAGCGGCCGGTCATCAGTTCCCACGCACAGGTTCACCGGAGCGGTATGCAAGGCTTTGTCAACTTATTATAGTCAACACACGGTTCTAGCAGCAAAGGGTCGTTGGATGTCTATCCAAGGGATGTCGTGCTTCTTCTTCAATCTCGGATATTCTTAGCTTCGCCGCCCAAAAATGATTCCTCCCCGACATCCGGGCGCACTGCTTTGGAGGCTGACTGTGGGCCTACTAAGTTGGAGCGTACTAAGGGCTTTGTCAACTTAGTCAATATAAACGATTCTAGCTTCAAAGGACTGACGATGTCCATCCAACGATCATAGTGCTTCTTCAACCTCTGGTCTTCTTGGTCCAGCTGCCCAAAGCAGCGCCGGTCGTGCCGCCTGTGCCTGCCTCCCGTGGCGGTTGTCTTTGCCAGCAGAGGCCTCACCGCCTCATACTACTCCCACCGCTGGCCGGCCATCCCTCCACTCACCCACACCCCGTTATTCTCGGGCGACGACAGCCTCACACCACCGCTGAACCAAGTGAACCTCAGATTCTCTCTCCGCTGGCTTCCACTTGCGTCTTCCCCGGCTCCGTCGTCCCCTTCCTAGGCGCCGCCGCCGCCCACCGCCTGGTGCTCTCGGCGTGGCGTGGTCAACGTGGTCAACGAGCGACTTCCATCGAAGAGTATCAGATGTGGAGAGGTGATACCGGGTCCATGGTGGCCGCAAGGAAGTGCCTCCTTATTACGCAAAATAATTATTCCTCCACCGACAGCAGGGACCCACCGGACGGGCCACATTATTTCGCTAAAAAACATTTCCCCCGACTCGCTGGGACCCACCGGACGGGCCACCGATTTCGCAAAAAACGCGTTCCCCATTGTCACTCGACCCACCGGAAGTGCCTGCTTATTACGCACAAAAATGAATACTCCCCGCTAGCTGGGACCCACCTTGGTGGGTGGCTGACTTAGGGCCTACTAAGTTGACGGGACGGAGGGCTATGTCAACTTAGTCAATATGAACAATTCTAGCTCCAAAGGACCGTGACGATGTCCATCCAACGGCCGTAGTGCTTCTTCAACCTCTGGTCTTCTTGCTCCAGCCGCCCAAAGCAGCACCGGTCGTGCCGCTTCCCGACCCTCGACTCCGTGGTCGGCCAGGCTGCCGCGAGGCCTCACCGCCTTACTATTCCCACCGCTGGCTAGGCCTCGGCGACAAAGAGCCTCACACCGCAGCCGAACGAGTGAACCTCATACTCCTCTCCGCTGGGCATCCATTGCGGCGTTTTCACCAGCTCCGTCTGCCTCCTTCCTAGGCCTCACTGCCGCCCACCGCCTCGGTGCTCTCGGCGCGCGTGGTCAACGTGGTCAAGGAATGACTTCCATCGGACGTGGATCAGACGTGGAGAGGCTGACAGCTGGGGCCACGGCCGCAGCAAGGAAGTGCCTCCTTATTATGCGGAAAATAATGATTCCTCCACCTAACAGCAGGGACCCACCGGACGGGCCACCGTATTTCGTGAAAAGAACATTTCCCTCATGACTGCTGGGACCCACCACCTACACCTTCGCACGCAAGGAAGTGCGTCCGGGCAAAAAAAACGATTCGCCCCCCTGACTGCTGGGACCCACCAGCTACATCTTCGCATGCAAGGAAGTGCGTCCGGGCAAAAAAAAGCGATTCGCCCCGACATGCTGGGACCCACCAGCTACATCTTCGCACACAAGGAAGTGCTCGATACCGGGACCCACCTGGTCGAAGCGTACGTAGCGTTGTCATTCTGGTCGCGAACGTGTACGTACATACTGGTCGATGTAGAGGCGCGCACGTGTCGTAGTAGAGGCGCGCACATAGCATGTACACATACATACAGCGGCCAGGGTGCAAGAAGGAAAATACGGCCACGTATGTGTACGTATGGCCAGGGCTCGTGTACATGGCTGGGTCGGAACGGAGAAACAGCGTCGTCGTCTTGTTCATGGGGAGGCAACGGAATGCGTCGTGTTCATCGGGAGGCAACGGAACGCGTGGGAGCCAACCGGCTGGGTCAGAACGGAATGCGTGGTCGTGTTCATCGGGAGGGCTTGGGCGGAACAGGCGATGGAAACGAGGCCTGGCGTACCGCACAACGGAGGAAACGGACCTCCTACATTCGGAACAGGGTCCTGTTGATCGGGAGGGGTGTAGCATACCGCAAAACGGAGGAAACGGACCTCCTACGGTCGAAACGGGGGTCATGTTGATTGGGAGGGGTGTGGCGTACCGCAAAACGGACGAAACGGACCTCCTACAGTCGAAACGGGGGTCCTGTTGATCGGGAGGGGTGTGGCGTACCGCAAAACGGACTTGTGTTGGAGCGCTACGGTCGAAGCGGGGGTCCTGTTCATCGGGAGGGGTGTGGTGTACCGTAAAACGGGACTCCACGGGATACTGTTCATCTCCACCGTCGACCTGCTCCAGCCTCCACGGGCTCATGTTCATCCAGCCTCCACCGCGCGCTACTCCACCGGCTCTTGTTCAACCAACCCTCCATGGGCACCCCTCCACCGTCTACCGTTCATCCAGCCCTCCACACCACGGGGTCCTGTTCAACCACCTCTCAACGGGCACCCCTCCACCGTCTACTGTTCATCCAGCCCTCCACACCACGGGGTCCTGTTCATCAAGTGGCAAACGCCACCGCCATCGCTCATCCAACCCCCCCCGCAACGCCACTCGCTCATCCCAGAGGCAGATCGATCGGCTTCAGATTAGCGCAGAGCGGCGAATCGCCCATCATGTTCGCCATCACCATCGATCGATCGCCGGGTTCAAGAACACGAGCTCGCAGCAATCCCTCGGTTCGCTAGAGCCCAACGCCTCGCCGGGTTCATTAGAGCCAACGCCGCACACACGCGCAGACGCACGAGAAACGCGCATCGCCGCCCCCGACCTCCCACCGTGAACCGCAACTCCCTGAAATTTTCCTCCCTCGCTTCTACCACGGTTTTTCCGTCATGGACGGCCCAAAGAATGTCATGCAGCTGCGCCTCCAGCCTTCCAGTGACGAAAAGCCCATTTTCTGTCATGATTTTTGTCATAGAAGTAGGAGCCCACCACATCTATGATGATACCGGTTTTGTCACAATTATCGTCATAGAAGTGTCATATGTATGATGTAAAAAAATTGTTCGGCCCAAAATGTCACAGATGTGTCTTTTTTTTGTAGTGACATTTAATTGTTCATCAGTAAAGCTATCATCAATAGGTAGTGGGTCATCAAGAACATTTTCTAACCTAGACAAGTTGTCTGCAACGGGGTTCTCAGCTCCTTTTCTATCAATAATGTGCAAATCAAATTCTTGTAGCAAGAGAACCCATCTAATAAGTCTAGGTTTAGCATCTTTCTTTTCCATAAGATATTTAATAGCAGCATGATCCGTGTGAATAGTTACTTTAGAATCAACAATATAAGGTCTGAACTTATCATAAGCAAATACAACTGCTAAGAATTCTTTTTCAGTAGTAGCATAATTTCTCTGGGCATTGTCTAGAGTTTTACTAGCATATTGATAACATTTAATTTCTTATCAACTCTTTGCCCTAGAACAGCACCTACAACATAATCACTAGCGCCACACATGATTTCAAAGGGTAAATTCCAATCAAGTGGCTGAACAATAGGTGCAGAAATCAATGCTTTCTTAAGTATTTCAAATGCTTCTACACAGTCATAATCAAAGACAAATGGTATATCTTTTTGTAATAAATTAGTCAGAGGCCGAGAAATTTTTGAGAAGTCCTTAATGAACCTCCTATAAAATCCAGCGTGACCAAGGAAACTTCTTATACCTTTGATGTCCTTGGGACATGGCATCTTTTCAATAGCATCAACTTTAGCTTTATAAACTTCAATACCTCTTTCAGAAATTTTATGCCCCAAGACAATACCTTCATTAACCATAAAGTGGCACTTTTCCCAATTCAAGACAAGATTAGTTTCTTCATATCTCTGCAAAACTCGATCAAGGTTGCTCAAGCAATCATCAAAAGAGGATCCATAAATGGAGAAATCGTCCATGAAAACCTCACAAATCTTTTCACAAAAGTCACAGAATATAGTCATCATACATCTTTGAAAGGTAGCAGGTGCATTACATAAAACAAAAGGCATACGTCTATAAGCAAAAGTACCGAAAGGACAAGTAAATGTGGTCTTAGCTTGATCATCAGCTGACACAGGTATTTGAGAGAAACCAGAATAACCATCTAGAAAGCAAAAATGTGTATGTTTGGATAAACTTTCTAGCATTTGATCAATGAATGGCAAGGGGTAATGATCTTTTTTAGTACCTTTATTCAATTTATGAAAATCAATTACCATCCTATAACCTGTAATAATTCTTTGCGAATCAATTCATCTTTATCATTAGGAACGCCGGAATACCTCCCTTCTTAGGGACACAACGGACAGGACTTACCCACTGACTATCAGCAATGGGATAGATTATACCTACCTCAAGGAGCTTTAGTATTTCCTTTCTTACCACTTCTTTCATTTTAGGATTCAGCCGTCGTTGATGATCAATAGCTGGTTTGGCAGCTTATGGAAGGAACGCAATAACAAACACTTCAGAGGGGTCAACCCCAGCACTGATTCCTGGTTGACACGTTTTAGGAGTGATTTTGGCCTCCTCCAATACAGGGTGAAGGAGGCGCAAAGGTCTTTTGTAACTAATTTTTGTGACTCACTAGCCTAAACTACCTCCCTGATCTTTGTGTAGTGAACACTTGTTCTGGTGCTCATCTATAACTCCACTCCCCCCCGGGGGTGGAGGGATGATAGAACACCACCATGTACTCTTCTCTGTAACACACATGTAACTAGTTACAAAGGAAGAAATATATACAACTAGTAGGAGCCTCTCCTACTGTCTTTTCAAAAAAAACTGGTTTGGCATCTTTCTCCAAATTTATTTTGTGTTGACATAGAGTGGGATCGGACTAATGCCCTTAAGATCATCAAGAGTATATCCAATAGCAGCACGGTGCTTCTTCAGAGTTTTCAATAATTTTTCATCCTCCTTCTCTGAAAGGTTAGCACTAATAATAACATGATATATCTTCTTTTCATCAAGATAAGCATATTTAAGAGTATCAGGCAATGGTTTAAGATCAAACACGGGATCACCCTTGGGTGGAGGAGGATCCCCTAAGGTTTCAATTGGCAAGTTGTGTTTCAGAATAGGTCCCTGTTTAAAGAACACTTCATCTATTTCCCTTCTTTCATTCATAAACATATCATTTTCATGGTCTAGAAAATATTGTTCTAAAGGATCATTAGGAGGTACGGCAATAGAAGCAAGACCAATAATTTCATCTTTACTAGGTAATTCCTCTTCATGGTGTTGTCTATGAAATATAGAGAAATTAAACTCATGAGACATATCACCTAAACCAGTTGTAACAACATCCTTTTCGCAGTCTATCTTAGCATTAACAGTGTTCAAGAAAGGTCTACCAAATATAATGGGACAAAAGCTATCTTGTGGGGAACCAAGAACAAGAAAAGCAGCAGGATATTTAGTTTTCCCACACAAGACTTCAACATCTCTAACAATCCCAATTGGTGAAATAGTTTCTCTATTGGCAAGCTTAATAGTGACATCAATATCTTCTAACTCAGAAGGTGCAATATCATGCATAATTTCTTTGTATAAGTCAATAGGTATTGCACTAGCACTAGCACCCATATCACATAAGCCATGATAACAACGATCTCTTATTTTAACAGAAAAAATAGGCATGCTTACCACAAGTCTATGTTTATCTTTAGCACAAGGTTTAGCAATTCTAGCAGTCTCATTACAGAAATAAATAACATGCCCATCAATATTATCAGCCAAGAGATCTTTAACCATAGCAATATTAGGTTCAACTTTAACTTGCTCAGGAGGTGTATAGGTTCTAATATTGCTTTTACGAACCACAGTTGAAGCTTTAGCATGATCCTTTATCCTAACAGGAAAAGGTGGTTTCTCAACATAAGCAGTAGGAACAATAGGATCATTATAAGTGATAGTCTTTTCTTCAACTTTAATTGGTGCAGCTACTTTTACTTCTATGGGAGGATGATATTTAAACCACTTCTCCTTAGGGAGATCAATATGAGTAGCAAAAGATTCACAAAAGGAAGCTACTATCTCAGATTCAAGTCCATATTTAGTGCTAAATTTACGGAAAACATCGGTATCCATAAAAGATTTAACACAATCAAACTTAGGTGTCATACCTGACTCCTTACCTTCGTCGAGATCCCAATATTCAGAGTTGCGTTTAATTCTTTCCAATAAATCCCATTTGAATTCAATAGTGTTCATCATAAAAGGGCCAGCACAAGAAGTATCGAGCATGGTGCGATTGTTATCAGAAAGCCGAGCATAAATTTTTTGAATAATCATTTCTCTTGAGAGATCATGATTGGGGCATGAATATAACAATGATTTAAGCCTCCCCCAAGCTTGAGCGATGTTTTCTCCTTTGCTGACCAAAAATTATATATATAATTGCGATCACGGTGAACAAGATGCATAGGATAAAACTTCTGATGAAATTCCAATTTGAATCGTTTGTAGTTCCATGACCCCATATCATCACATAGCCTATACCATGTCAAGGCATCTCCCTTCATAGATAAAGGGAAGACCTTCTTCTTAATAACATCATCGGGCATACCTGCAAGCTTAAATAATCCACAAACTTCATCCACATATATTAGGTGCTCATCAGGATGTAATGTTCCGTCTCCTGCAAAAGGATTAGCTAGCAGTTTTTCCACCATACCCGAAGGAATTTCAAAGTAGACATTTTCATTTTCAGAAGGTTGTGGAGAAACTCTTTGATCTACTGGTCGGGGTGAAGATACCCCGAACAAGCCCCTCAGAGGATTACTTTCCATAGTAACAAGTGACAGAAATTTCAGCACACTATATAATTTTTTCCTTACCAAATTCCACCTACCAAAGGCGCTTCACTCCCCGGCAACAGCGCCAGAAAAGAGTCTTGATGACCCACAAGTATAGGGGATCTATCATAGTCCTTTCGATAAGTAAGAGTGTTGAACCCAACGAGGAGCATAAGGAAATGATAAGCGGTTTTCAGCAAGGTATTATCTGCAAGCACTGAAATTCTAGGTAACAGATAGTTTTGTGATAAGATAATTTGTAACGAGCAACAAGTAAAAAAAGTAAATAAAGTGCAGCAAGCTGGCCCAATCCTTTTTGTAGCAAAGGACAAGCCTGGACAATTTCTTATATAGAGAAAAGCGCCCCGAGGACACATGGGAATTATCGCTGCTTAGTTTTCATCACGCTCATACGATTCGCGTTCGGTACTTTGATAATTTGATATGTGGGTGGACGGTGCTTGGGTGCTGTCCTTACTTGGACATGCATCCCACTTATGATTAACTCCTATTGTAAGCATCTGCAACTACAAAAGAAGTATTAAGGTAAACCTAACCATAGCATGAAACATATGGATCCAAATCAGCCCCTTACGAAGCAACGCATAAACTAGGGTTTAAGCTTCTGTCACTCTAGCAACCCATCATCTACTTATTACTTCCCAATGCCTTCCTCTAGGCCCAAATAATGGTGAATGTCATGTACTCGACATTCACATAACACCACTAGAGGAGAGACAACATACATCTCATCAAAATATCAAACGAATACCAAATTCACATGACTACTAATAGCAAGACTTCTCCCATGTCCTCAGGAACAAACGTAACTACTCACAAAGCATATTCATGTTCATAATCAGAGGAGTATTAATATGCATAAAGGATCTGAACATATGATCTTCCACCAAATAAACCAACTAGCATCAACTACAAGGAGTAATCAACACTACTAGCAACCTACAGGTACCAATCCCAGACTTGGAGACAAGAATTCGATACAAGAGATGAACTAGGGTTTGAGAGGAGATGGTGCTGGTGAAGATGTTGATGCAGATTAGCCCTCTCCCGATGAGAGGAGCATTGGTGATGACGACGGCGATGATTTCCCCCTCCAGGAGGGAAGTTTCCCCGGCAGAACAGCTCCGCCGGGGCCCTAGATTGGTTCCGCCAAGGTTTCGCATCGTGGCGGCGGAGTCTCGTCCCGAAAGCTTGCTTATGATTTTTTCTCTCGGACGAAAGACTTCATATAGCAGAAGATGGGCACCAGAGGGCCAACAGGGGGCCCACGAGGCAGGGGGCGCGCCCAGGTGGGTAGGGCGCACCCCCCACCCTCGTGGCCAGGGTGTGGGCCCCCTCTGGTATTTCTTCCGCTCAGTATTTTTTATTATTTCCAAAAACAACTTTCATGGAGTTTCGTGACTTTTGAGTTGTGCGAATAGGTCTCTAATATTTGCTACTTTTCCAAATTTCAGATTTCAAGCTGCCGCATTCTCCTCCTTATGTAAACCTTGTAAAATAAGAGAGAATAGGCATAAGTATTGTGACATAATGTGTAATAACAGCCCATAATGCAATAAATATCGATATAAAAGCATGATGCAAAATGGACGTATCACTGCGCTCTGGGGCGTACCTCATGCTTGGCATCCCCATGGTAGCCAGCTGCGCGGTGATCCTGCCGGCGATGTCCTCGAGGCGGGCGATCCAGCTGCTCACGCCCTCCTTGAAATCCTTATGCTCGGCGGCCTCGTTCTTCTGCAGTTGCTTCTTGGTCTCCAGCTCCTTGGCCAGGGCCCCCTCCCGGGCTTTGGCCTCCATGAGCATCCCCTCGAGGCCCTCCAGCTTCAGCGTGAGGTCCTTGATGGACTTGTTGGCCTCGGAGAGCTCCCCGGCCTTGCTGATGGGCGCGCCCTGCACCTCCGCCAGGGCACCGTTGAGCGTATCCTTCTCTTGGGACAGCTTCAGGGCATGCTCCTTCAGCTCGTCCCCCTCCACCTCCAGCTCCTTCACCTTGTCGGCATGAACCTGGGCCTGGGCATCGAGCACCTCTTTGTGCCTCTGCTCCATCTCACTGGTCCGCTGCAAGACAAGCTTCCCCACCTCTTCATCCTTGCCGCGAAGCGTGGCGGCAAGCTTCCCCTCGAGCGCGGCGAGGTCCTCCTCCTGGGAGTTCAGTGCGGCCTCGTGCTGGGTCCGAGCGGCTTCGGCGGCGGCGGCCAAGTTCTTCATCGTCTCTTGGGCATTCTCGACGTCGGCCTGTTTCATGGTGAGCTCCACGTCGCGCTTGGCCAGCTCACCCTGGGCGGTCCTCAGCTCCTTGTAAGTCTGGCGGAACCAGTCCTGCGTCTCGGCAACACGCTTCTGGAGGTCCGCTTCCGCTTTCTCCACCACCGCCGTGCTGGACCTGACTTTTGTCCAGGCGGGCACGGTGGAGCGCCTGGAGCCTCCGGAAGTTAGCACCCATGGCTTGGAGCAGCCGCTCTCCGTCGCCACCAACACTCGGCTCGTCGAATACCTCAAGCCCGGCGACGGCAAGCACTTCATCGTCGAACACCTCTCCCTCGACGGGTGTCCTGGTGCTCGACGCGCCTGAAAGGTGGACGAACAAGTCATCACTCACCCTCAGGTACTTGCCGGAGCTGGAAGTAGCAGAAGGGGAAGGCTGGTCATCAGCCACCTCCTCCTCCTCCTCGGCAGCGGCCCTGCCAGCCTCCCCGGCAGGCCCCTTGCCGGTCTCCTCAGCAGCGGCCTTGCCGGCCCCCCCGACAGGCCCCTTGGCGGCGTCCTCAGCAGCACCACTGGCGTTTTCCGTGGTGGCGATCTTATCGGCCTCCGCCGCTGCGTCCTTGGCCACGTCCTCGATGATTGTGCACAGGTCCTCCCTGTCCGCCGAGAGAGGATCTGGATATCAAGAAGAGGGTGGGGTTGAGTCAAGATCAAAGATTCAGAAATAAGAGAAAAATCGGGGACAAAGGGCGGACGACTTACCGGTGCCAGGCTGGGAAGCAGAAGCCCCCCGCCAACATCAGGGGCCGAGGCAAAGTCGCCGGCGCCCAAGTTCTCCTCCTCCTCCGTGTGTGTGGGTCGGTGTTTGGCGCCCTTGCTAGGGACGCCCCTCGGGGCGGCGTGGTCGATGGGGGCGGTGTTGGGTTATGCGGTAGGGTGCGTCGACTGCAAATTAAAATTTCCTACGCGCAGAACAGCCAAGAACATGCTACGGGAGATGGGTCACAGTTCGTTACCACTAGACACGCAGATGCGCAGCGGAAGAAGAGTTGGGGCAGCACGCTCGCGGGATCGCTCCTCCTCGTCCGATCTCCTCGAGCGGCGGTCGTCGGTTCCCACGCACAGTTCACGGAGCGCGCAAGTGCACCGCCTCTAATGGTATCCATGCGCAGGAGGAACGTCGTGCGGCGGACTGCTAGGTCCGATCACACAACCGGCGGCGAGCGGAGGTGTCTATTCACAACACATGCAAACCCTAGTGACAGAGTCGAAGCGATCAACCCGTGAGTGTGCTGCACCTCCACTTTATATAGGCGTCCATCGCGGGCTCAACACTTGGGCCTCACACGGACCCTAAAAGCCCATAAGTCTACTCGGCCACAATCCGAATACAACTCGGATCACATCTGACCAAAGGTCTCGGATCCGACATCGTAGGTTCCTTCCCTTGCTGCCGAATTTAGGTTCAAGTCGTTTTGGTCGCAGTTCGGATCACCTCCGAACTGCACGGTTGGTAGCGGCCTCTAGCAAGGCATACCGAACACCAAGCAGACTATGAAGCTGGACAGCGAACCTGTACATCACACTTCCATTCATTTTACCACACGATATACGTTGTCGAGCACAAGGCGATTTTGTCATCCTTGTGCTAGCCCGACCTCTTTCTCGTTCCATTGATGCCGACCACTATCCGGATTATCTCATAATCCTTTTCGCATGGCCATGCTTATCCTGGTCGGATCACACGAGGGGCCCAGAGTATATCTCTCCTGATTGGAGGGGCAAATCCCATCTTGCTCGACCACGTCTCGCAGCATGGGTCTGGACAAAGCCTGTAACCTACCTTTGAAACTACCCAGTCACAGAGTAGCGTTTGGTCGGCCCAAAGCAAGTCTGTCACCATCCCGAGTACATGCGCCAGCTCAGGTCTTAGGACATAGAACGTATGTTGTACTAGAGACTCACAGATGACACATCGCTGCGTCTCATAGTTGGGTCTGTCCGACTCGGACCCTATCTCGACTCGGATCCGACTACGTCAAATCCGACCAGATCCTTCCAAGTCCATATTATCCGGTTAGCATCCAATGCTCCATGTCTAGTGAGACCAAGCCATCGACCGTGTCATATGCTAGTCTAGTCAGCTGCGCGTCCACACAGCCCTTTCGACTAGGGACCTTTTAGGACAGTCATCATACAATGCATAGTCCCACAAACAAGTCACGTACTTGCTGATACACATCATTGATAATGTCCAAGGACTATCTTTGTTCATAAACACATAGGAAATATCATCATACATGATTGCCTCTAGGGCATATCTCCAACAGTCTCCCACTTGCACTAGAGTCAATCAAATAGACATCGAATGCCCATAGCTCTAACGTGCCCCTCATGCTTGGGTTGTGGAAGCGGCTTAGTCAACGGATCTGCAACATTTGCATCCGTGTGAATTTTGCATAACTCTACATCACCACTCTTTACGATCTTCCGTATCAGGTGATATTTCCGATCTATGTGTCTGACCTTGTGGTGATTCCTCGGCTCCTTAACTTGTGCGATGGCACCAGAAAAGGTCCAACGGTTTTACCGAGGCTGGGAAAATATCAAGATCATCCAAAAAGTTCCGGATCCAAACACCTTCCTTCGCAGCTTCACAAGCCGCAATGTATTTGGCTTCTGTGGTAGAATCGGCCACTGTATCTTGCTTGGAACTCATCCAGCTCACTGATCCTCCATTCATGACGTACACGAACCCGGACTGTGATCGACAATCATCTCTGTCGGTTTGGAAACTAGCATCGGCGTAACTCCTTACGACGAGCTCTTCCTCACCTCCATAAACTAGGAACATCTCTTTAGTCCATTTCAGGTACTTCAAAATAGTCTTTACCACTGCCCAGTGGCTCTCACCTGGGTTGGCCTAGTATCTGCTTGTTAGGCTTATTGCAAAAGCAACATCAGGCCTTGTACATATCATGGCATACATGATGGATCTGATTGCCGAGGCATACGGAATCCTACTCATCCTGCTTCGCTCATCAGATGTCGAAGGACTCTGAGTCTTGCTTAGCCTTATACCATGCGAGAGTGGTAAGAACCCTTTCTTCGCCTCACTCATGTTGAACCGCTTCAACACTTTATCTATGTACGTGCTCTGGCTTAAGACAAGTAGCCTCCTCGATCTATCTCTATAGATCTTAATGCCTAAAATGTACATTGCCTCACCAAGGTCCTTCATCGAAAACTTGACATTCAATGACTCCTTGACCGAGTTCAGCATCGAAACATCATTTCAGATCAGTAGTATGTCATCCACATATAAGATCAAAAACACTATCGAGCTCCCACTTAACTTCTTGTATAAACAAGTGTCCTCTTCGCTTTTGATCAAACCAAGACCAGTGACGACCTCATCAAAACGAATATTCCAGCTCCGAGATGCTTGCCTCAACCCATAAATGGATCTCTTGAGCTTGCATACCTTACTAGTGCTAGTCGGATCGACAAAACCCTCGGGCTATATCATATACACGTCCTCGATTAAATTTCCATGAAGGAAAGCCGTCTTGACATCCATCTGCCATATCTTGTAATCGAAATATGCAGCTATAGCTAGTACGATCCTCACCGACTTCAGCATCGCTACCGGCGAGTAAGTTTCGTCGTAGTCAATTCCTTGAACTTGTCCATAACCCTTAGCGAGAAGCCGAGCTTTGTGGATCTGAACATTTCCATCCACATCAGTTTTCTTCTTAAAGACCCATTTGCAACCAATGGCCGTTACGCCAGGCGGTGGATCAACCAAGTCCTAGACTTGATTCTCATCCATGGACTTGGATCTCATGGCCTCCAGCCATGCCTCAGAATCTGGGCTCACCATCGCTTCCGCATACGTGGCCGGCTCGTCGCTTTCTAGCAACAATGCATCGCCCACTCTACGCAATCTTTCCGACCTCCGTGGTTCTGGTGCCGCTTCCACTACGGGTTCCCTGGCTGACTCCTGTATGATCTCATCATCAGCCGAGCCGTCCCTGAGTGGTCCTCGAATTTCTTCGAGTCGGACCGTCCTCCCACTGGCCTCCCGACCGAGAAACTCTTTCTCAAGGAAAACCCTGTTCCGAGCAACAAACACTTTGTTCTCTTCCTGGTTGTAGAAGCTATATCCCAAGGTTTCCCTCGGATATCCCATGAATATGCATTTATCCGACTTAGGTGTAAGCTTGTCAGACATAAGTCGCTTGACAAATGCTTCACAACCCCAAATCTTTAGAAAAGACAAACTAGGAGTCTTCCCAGTCCACATCTCATGTGGTGTCTTGTCTACGGATTTTGATGGTACACTGTTAAGTGTGAAAGCTGCAGTTTCTAGAACGTATCCCCAGAATGACAAGGGTAAATCCGATTTGCTCATCATAGATCGAACCATGTCCAACAAGGTACGATTCCTCCATTCCGACACGCCATTTCTCTGTGGTGTACCCGGAGGTGTGAGCTGAGGCACTATACCTCGGCTTTTCAGATGATCATCAAACTCCTGGCTCATGTACTCACCTCCACGATCAGATCGTAGAAGCTTTATAGTCTTGCCGAGCTGATTCTCAACCTCATTCTGAAACTCTTTGAACTTTTCAAAAGTTTCCGACTTGTGCCTCATCAAATAGATATATCCATATCTACTCAAGTCGTCGGTAAAAGTCACAAAGTACTGATAGCCACCTCTGGCAATTGTGCTCATTGGACCACACACATCACTATGTATAAGCTCCAACAGCTCGGACGCCCTCTCGCAACTTTTTGCGAAAGGAGACTTAGTCATCTTGCCTAGCAAGCATTATTCACATGTCTCAAACGACCCGAAGTCGGACGAAGTTAGGAGTCCATCATCATGGAGCTTCTTCATGCGTTTCAGACTAATGTGTCCAAGTCGGCAATGCCAGAAGTAAGTCGGATTTATCTCATTAGGCTTATGCCTCTTGACATTCACGTTATAGACCGGTTCATGTTCTAGATTCAATATAAATAGCCCATCAATAATGGGTGCATAGCCGTGGAACATATCATTCAAAAATATCGAACAACCATTGTCCTTTAAATTGAATTCATAACCTTGACTCATCAAACATGAGGCAGAAATAATGTTCCGACTAAGTGTAGGAATGTAATAACAATTATTCAATTCCATAATGAATCCAGAAGGAAGCTGGAGTTGCATCATGCCGACCTCCAACGCAACAACCCTTGCTTTGTTGCCGACCCTGATGTCAATCTCTTCTTGTGCCACACGCCTAGTTCTTACCAGCCCTTGCATCGAGTTGCAAATATGAACAACTGACCCGATATCAAATACCCAAGAGCTACTAGGTATGTCAGCAAGGTAAATGTCTATAACATATGCAACAAGTGTACCTTTGCCTGAAGAAGCATTTCCGGCCTTCTTGCCATGCTCTGCAAGCCACATGCTACAGTTCCTCTTCCAATGAACAGTTTCCCTGCAATGATAGCAAATGGTCTTTGAGTCCAGTCCAGACTTCAGCGCAGTGGCGGAGGTTACCGTCTCCGTGCCCTTTGCCTTAGCCTTTTTCTTAGACCAACTCTTCTTGAACTTAGCCGATTTCTGCACCATCAACACTTGATGCGTGCCTTTCTTAATATCCTGCTCTGCCACTTTGAGCATCCCATGCAATTCAGTGAGCTTCTTATCCATGCCATGCATATGATAGTTTGAGATGAACGTCCCATAGCTGGGCGGAAGAGAACCCAGAACTGCATCAGTAGCCACCTCATCCAAGAGTGGGAAGCCCAACCTATCCAAAGCTTGCACATATCCGATCATCTTTTCTCACATGTGGGCTAAGTGGATCACCTTCCTTCAGCTTGCAATCCATCAAGGATCGCCAGACATTGAACCTTTTGGTCCTAGCCTGTGTCTGAAACATGCTCTTGAGACTCTCGATCATATCGTAAGCCTCAACATTTTCGAAATGCTGTTGCAAATCGGGCTCCATACAAGCCAGCATCAGACATCTGATCTCTGTTGATTCATCAACGAGTTTTTGGTAGGAATTCTTAGCTGTGGCACTAGCATTATCGACAGGTTCCTCTAGCAGTGGATCCTCTAGAACATGATCCTATTTATCATGCTTGAGAACAATTCTCAGATTTCTATACCAGGTGGTAAAGTTTGTTCCATTCAGTTTATCCTTTTCCAGAATTGATTTCAATGCAAAGTTGGGTTGAGCAGGAGGTGCCATTGATCTACAGCAGAAAATATGCAATCACTAAGCAATGTGTTTATGTAGAGTAATTCAAGCCTTAAACAAAAATACTCCCACCGGTTGGCATCCTCCGCAAACTTTCAAGTGATTCAGATCCGACTAGCACATGCGACTAGTGAGCTTTAGCATCACTGCTAGACAACATGCCTATTCGGTAAGCAACTCCTTGCTAATCGTATTCTATTCGACTCACAGCGGATCGGGAAGGTATCTCATACCCGGCCCCAACCTTCTTTGCCACAAGGCCCAAAACCGCTTAGATAGCCCCGCAAGTTAACTCGATGTAGTGCATGTCCGTGTCCGACATTTAACCCTTCAGTTCAAGGACACCCAAGCAGCACCTCAATTTTATGAGCCCACTACTAGACGTACTTGACGTGCGAAGGTGCAACATCGGGGATGGCAATTCGCTTGATATTAACGAGGGATCTTTCTACCATTCTAACATGCATAGAAACAAAGAAGCATAACAATCACAAATAAACATATATTGTGAAATAGTATGGCTCCTTCATGGACGTTCTTCCAGGTCGGCCCCGACTCCGATAACCATCTAGGAACTCCATCTTGTTTGTCACGCCCGGACGCCAAGCCACCAAACTGATCTCTATTATCCAACTACTACAAATAGTAATGAATTTTACATAGAGTCACAAGTCGACACGCAGGTCGTTATACAATATTATGACAACACTTTGGCTCCTGCCGGCTGACAAACATGACACGCAGGCCATGTATAAATTACACACATGCATCACATACACATGAGCCATACTATTCACATCAAACCCTGCAAAATAAAGTTATGCATAGAATCGCATTCTACCGGTTTGAGTGATCATGTACGAAATACAATGCGCTATGCACATGTACACATTTTCGGAAATCACAGATCACATCTAAACTCCGATCACGCCGAATTCTCTGATCTGACCGATCTCATCGATCATTGCGAATCCGATTCGGATTTACGTTTCACTGTTAACCCCGATGGCGGATAACCAACCGGTAGGGGTAGATCGTGTCACGACCTCATCGATCCCGATTATCAGAAAACATAGCCACATCATTCCCCATGTGCAGTTGATCTCATCAACCGTGCACATGGCCGATCTCAACAACGACAACAGATCTCATCTGTCGCCTCCACATATCTAATATGCATACGATCTGAATCCAAATCCTATAGCAGAGGCTCTGATACCACTGTTGGGTTATGCGGTAGGGTGCGTCGACTGCAAATTAAAATTTCCTACGTGCAGAACAGCCAAGAACATGCTACGGGAGATGGGTCGTAGTTCGTTACCACTAGACGCGCAGTGCCGTGCAGCGGAAGAAGAGTTGGGGCAGCGCGTTCGCGTGGATCGTCTCCTCCTTGTCCGATCTCCCTCGAGCGGCCGGTCATCAGTTCCCACGTACAGGTTCACCGGAGCGGCGCAAGTGCACCGCCTCTAACGGTATCTGCGCGTGCAGGAGGAACATCGTGCGGCGGACTGCTAGGTCTGATCACACAACCGGCGGCGAGCGGAGGTGTCTATTCACAACACATGCAAACCCTAGTGACAGCGTCGAAGCGATCAACCCATGAGTGTGCTGCACCTCCACTTTATATAGGCGTCCATCGCGGGCTCAACACTTGGGCCTCGCACTGACCCTAAAAGCCCATAAGTCTACTCGGCCACAATCTGAATACAACTCGGATCACATCCGACGAGTGTCCTCGGATCCGACCTCGTAGGTTCCTTCCCTTAAGCGCGCGACCCCTTAGGTTCAAGTCGTCTTGGTCGCAGTTCGGATCACCTCCGAACTGCACGGTTGGTAGCGGCCTCTAGCAAGGCATACCGAACACCAAGCAGACTATGAAGCTGGATAGCGAACCTGTACAGGAGGCGTGTGTGGAGTAGTCCTCTGCGGCTCCTCCTACTGCTGCTCTCCTCCTGCATACCTGGCAAGGTCAGCACCAAAGTGTCGTGCCCCTGACACATGTCGACGAGGGGAGAGTGATGAACTTATGCTGGGGGCTGTGCCGAGGGCTGCTGTCCGGGCTGCTCAACACCACCAGTGGCGCCCTCGAAGTACCAGCCGGCGGCTGGCCACCCGCCAAGACCTTGGCCCTCTTCACTCTCTGGCCAGGGTCTCCACGTCCCTGCAAAGACGAAGACAAGTCAAGACAAGCGACACAGATTGAGGAGACAGAGATGACGGGGAGAAGCCAGATACTTACTCATCGTCCACCTCCTCCTCTGCTGTTTTCCTTTTCCTCCTCGGACTAAGGGATCCGAAGTCGAAAGTGACCCCCGCGTCGGCATATGCCGGAGGAGGGGAGGAGGGCGGAGTCTGCGTGTGCTTGGACGAAGAAGAAGCAGATGCCTTCTTCCTCGCTGCCGCGGCCTTCACCACCTTCTTCGCCGGCGCGGCCCTCGTCTGACGCGCGGACTCCTCCAAGGATTTTGGCCGCCCCGCGGACTTGACGAGCCGCCCCGGCTCGCCAGAAGTGGCCCGCCGCAGGACTCGCCTTCTCGCCGTGGTCGGAGGGTCAACAGCCCCGGCCTTCTCCTCCGACGACTCGTCGGCCGCATCCTCAACCAGAGGAGCCTCGGTGCCGGCGCTGCTGGCTTCCCCGGCGGCCGCCGCCCATCGGGCGAGCTCCTCCTCCTCCGTGGCCGTCGCGGCCTTGTCCTCCACACCACCAGTGCTGTCGGCCTCCTCGGCAAGCTGCGCCTCCCTCGCCCTGGTGGCGATGTAGTCCAGTTTCGCCTGGGTGGTGTCCTGGACGAGCAGCCGCTCGGCATCGGTGTTGATGTACCCCTCGTGCAGAGTTTCAAAGAACTACTGCACCTCGACGTCCTCTGGCTCCTTCCAGCTCGGGTCAGGGCCATGCGCGTTGCAGTCCGGCATCATGGCAATGATCTCGGTCCGGCGCGAATTATTGCACAGCGGGACCACTCCCGCCGGCAGCTTGAACAAAGGCCCCTTGAAGACCTTGCCGGCCTTCACAGCGGCCCCCGCGACCTTGCCGGTCCGCTCGACCTCGCCGTCGCGGCCCACATCGAGCTGGAAGAGCCGCTGGCAGAAATGGGCATGCCCCATCACTGTGAAGTTGTGGTCGAGGCCGGGGCGAAGCCGCATGATGTCGGCGGGGTTCGTAAAGAGCCAGGCCGGCCTCCCCTTGTTGTGAAGTGGGGCGATCCTGCGGCGGATGAAGTCCGCCCCGATCATCTCAAGGGTGAGCCCGGCCTCGGTGAGCCGAAGGATCCTGGTGGTGGCGACCGTGAGCTTCTCGTCGTCGGCGTCGACGTCGCTCCAATCGCCTCTGCGGACCGGCGGCGCCCAGCGAACTTCGCAGAACGTTGGCGGGTCCTTCTCTTTGATCCAGCACCACCGGCCCCGCCATTCCTCCCACCTCTCCTTCATGGAGCCATCCGGGTACGCTCCCTTGGATCTTGGGATCCAGGCGATGCAACCCGAAATGGCGCCTCCTGTCTGGATCCGAGGGAAGAAGTAATGGTGGAAGAGCGCCGTGTTGGGGTGCACCCCGGCGAAATTCTCACAGAGGTGCGCGAAAAGGGCCATGCAAGCCACGGAATTCGGGGTAAAATCCAAGAGGCGGAAGCCAAAGGTGTGCATGATGTTGCTGAAGAAATCGGAGAAGGGAGGACAAAGCCCGCAGGAAAAATAGTCGACAAAGAAGGGGTACCGATTTGGAGCAGCCTCGGCGCAGTTGGCGGGGATGACGCGCGTGGCTGGATGCCCCGACTTCTCTCCCCCTGTCTTCACCCCTCGCAGGGGCTTGAAGGCTTCCCGGAGCTCGAAAATGTAAACTGTCGAGGGGAAGAAGGCAGACGGCATCCGCTGCACCGCCAGCACACTCTCCGGTGGCTCCGCCGCTCTGGAATCCTTGGCCACTCCCTTGCCCTTGGTGGATTTTGGTGCCATGGCGGCCGGGGGAGGGGGGCAAGAAACAGAGGACGGCGGGAACGCAACGGCGGCGAGCAAGAGCGAAGCTTGGAGAAGAAGAGGAAGGCGAACGGAGGCTTCCGAGATTGGGATTGCACGAAGGGTAAAAGGAACAGTGCGCCCACAGTTATCCCTTTTTATGGGGAAGGTGCGGGTCGCACTGCCCATTTACTATGATCTGACGCATGTGTGCGGGAACCGCCCCACGCATGCCGCCCACGTCACGCGCACCCCTCCACGTCGCGCAATCAACACAGGTCGTGGGAAGCGCGGCGCGTGAAAGTTTCACCGTGGTAAAAACCACCCCGCCTGCCCGCGCACCGTTTTGGGCCTGGCCCAATAACGTGTCGCCCTTATGTGTGGCCCAGGCCCGGGGGCTCCTGTCGGTGTACAAAAGAAGGGGTGCACCTTTTTACCCCTTTACCTGTGCACGGACAGTCGGAGCCGCGCCCACGGCCACACCAAGCAGAGCAGGGGAGGCAAACCGAGGTAAAACCGAAGCCCGAGGCAGCCAGAGCAATGCCAAGATCAAGACCGCAAAGTGGCACAGAGGCGAAGCAGGTTCCCCTGGCAAGATCCTTGCCGGGGGCAGCCTCAGCGGCCCCGGCTAGACCCTTGCCGGGGCGGCTCGCCCACACTAGCGGAGTGAGCCACCCTCGAGCCCAGGGGTTCCAACTCAGCCAACCAGGTTGGAACTAGGGCTCAGGAGGCACCTCCATGGTGGCATGCAGATCTTTGTCAAAACCAAGGAATGTTCAAGATCAGATGAGGATTAAAAGACAACAGCCCTCAGCAAGATCCTGCCGAGGAAGGCCACAAGACCCCCGGCAAGATCCTTACCGGGGACGACAGCGCGCCACGGCAAGACCCTTGCCGGGCCACCCGGCAAGGCCCTCACCGAGGGCGCCAGCAGGGCACTACCAGGCCCACACCAACCAAGTCTCTGTCGCCGTTCGCATGCAGCTGCCGGCTCAACCAGCTGAGCAGGCACCTGCGTGGCAACATGCAGCTCCCAGGCCAACTCATCAAGCGCCTGCGTGGCGGCATGCAGATCTTCGTGAAGGCTCCACCATCGCGCCACCTCAGCTGCCTACCGCTTACATGGCGCCGCACGATCGCTGGCTGTAGGCGCGTGTCGGGCGAGGAGGAGCGGCGACGGACGGACGGGCCTCGCCCGTCCCCCGATAAAGCTAGGGGACACCTCGGTGCGCATTAAATGCGTCTTGTCCTGTAATACGAGCGATAAGCTCACAATCAGACGCTTTTCCACCTCCCAGATGCCACCGTGGCAGCCCTTTCGACTATAAAAGGAGGCCCATGGCATCTTTGGAGAAGGATTCGCTCTTTGGAACCACACACCCCACCATAGCTAGTTCGAGAGCTCAAGAACTCTCTGAAATACACCCACCAAAGCAGGACTAGGGTTTTACGCATCTTCGCAGCCCGAACCTGGGTAAACGATCCTTGTGCTGACTACTAATCCTGCTCTTCTCGCAACCCTGCGTCCCGGCAACCGTAGTAGGGATTCTTGTGATCCCATAGGTGTCGTTCCACACCGACAGTTTGCTTTTGGTCCAAGAAAGATCATCGTGAAGGTTTCATTCCGTTTGGATTCCGTTTGGTATTCCTTTTCTGCAAAACACTAAAATAGGAAAAAAAACAGAAACTGGCACTGGGCCTCCGGTTAATAGGTTAGTCCCAAAAATAATATAAAAGAGCATATTAAAGCCCATTAAACATCCAAAACAGATAATATAATAGCATGGAACAATAAAAAATTATAGATACGTTGGGGACGTATCAGAGTTTAGCATAGAAGGGGAAGGGTCCGATCACATTCACTTAGCAGAAAAAGCAACTTGAAAAATTAGCAATAAGTGAATGTTGTAGAGGACATAAACTCATATATATATATATATATATATATATATATATATATATATATATATATATATATATATATATATATATATATATAGTCAATGAAGAACAACGACGGAAACAGTGAAGATAATGCAAAGTTGAAGAAATTAAACAGCTGAGGAATTTCAAAAATGAGGAAAAACTCAAATTAAAGATTTTCAACTTTTGTTGGTGGCGCGACCCACCGTATAAGAGTGATGATTTCAGACGCCGCGTACAATTGTCGTAGGGCTCTGAGAATCAAATTTTTCGTTAATATCTTCACACTTAGAGTGTTAGTCTTCATTGATTGAAGAAAAATAGTTACTTCATGTGTTGCACATCTAAGTCGTCAATTTAGCATAAGTGTTAGGATGTGTGTCCTTTTCAAATGACATTCGAAGATTCTAAGATATTTAGCTCACACCGCAACTTGCTAAATCTCTTCTCATCCAAGGGCTCTGTGAAGATATCGGCTAGATGTTCTTCAGTCTTCATGTGCTCGATGGAGATGTCGCCCTTCAACACATGATCACGAAGAAAATGATGACGGATCTGAATGTGCTTTGTCTTCGAGTGCTGAACTAGGTTATGAGCAATCTTGATGGCACACTCATTGTCACAGTAGAGAGGCACATCCTTCATGTTGATGTCGTAGTCCTTGAGGGTTTGCTTCATCCATAGCAATTGAGCACAACACGAACCAGCAGCAATGTACTCAACTTCAGCAGTAGAAAGTGATACGCAGTTCTGTTTCTTCGAGGACCAAAAGACCAATGATCATCCGAGGAAATGGCATGTGTCAGATGTTGACTTGCGGTCCACACGATCACCAGCATAGTCAGAGTCTGAATATCCAATGAGATCAAAAGCCGAGCCCTTGGGATACCATAATCCAAGTGTTGGAGTGTGAGCTAGATATCGAAGAATATGCTTCACAGCCTTATGGTATGTTTCCTTCGGTGTAGCTTGAAAGCGGGCACACGTGCAAACACTAATCATAATATCTGGCCTACATGCACATAAGTACAATAAAGAACCAATCATGGAGCGGTATACCTTTTGATCAAAGTCAATACCATTTTCATCAGTGCATAGATGGCCATTTGTGGGCATAGGGATTTTGACGCCTTTGCAATCTTGCATGCCGAATTTCCTCAATACATCCTTGAGGTATTTCTCCTGAGATATGAAGATGCCATTGCGCTGTTGATGATTTTGAAGTCCTAAGAAGAAATTCAATTCTCTCATCATAGACATTTCATATTCCTCCCTCATCATATAACCAAATTCATCAGTGTAACGTTGGTCAGTACAGCCAAAGATAATATCATCAACATATATTTGGCACACAAATAATTCACCATCATAAGTTTTGGTGAAAAGAGTTGGGTCAAGTGAACCGGGTTTGAAGCCTTTCTTCATGAGGAATTCCTTCAAAGTATCATACCACGCCCGAAGGTCCTGCTTGAGGCCATAGAGGGCCTTATTGAGTCTGTAGACTTGGTCAGGATGCTTTGGATCTTCAAAACCTGGTGGTTGAGCAACATATACTTCTTCCACAAGCTTACCATTGAGGAATGCACTTTTCACATCCATTTGATATAAGATGATGTCATGATGGTTAGCATAAGAAAGTAATATGTGAATAGCCTCAAGTCTAGGAACAGCTGCAAAAGTTTCATCGAAATCAATTCCTTCAACCTGTGTGTAGCCTTGAGCTACAAGCTGATAGGTCTCCAACGTATCTACTTTTCCAAACACTTTTGCCCTTGTTTTGGACTCTAACTTGCATGATTTGAATGGAACTAACCCGGACTGACGTTGTTTTCAGCAGAATTGCCATGGTGTTATTTTTGTGCAGAAATAGAAGTTCTCGGAATGACCTGAAACTTCACGGAGAATATTTTGGAATAAAGAAAAAATACTGGCGAAAGAATCAAGAACAGGGGGCTCACACCCCTTTCCACGAGGGTGGGGGCGCGCCTACCCCCTGGGAGCGCACCCTACCTCGCGGGCCCCCTGGTGCTCCACCGACCTCAACTCCAACTCTATAAATTCATTTTCGGGGAGAAAAAAATTAGAGAGAAGGATTCATCGTGTTTTACGATACAGAGCTGCCGCCAAGCCCTAATCTCTCTCGGGAGGGCTGATCTGGAGTCCGTTCGGGGCTCCGAAGAGGGGAATCCGTCGCTGTCGTCATCATCAACCATCCTCCATCACCAATTTCATGATGCTCACCGCCATGCGTGAGTAATTCCATCGTAGGCTTGCTGGACGGTGATGGGTTGGATGAGATTTATCATGTAATCGAGTTAGTTTTGTTAGGGTTTGATCCCTAGTATCCATTATGTTCTGAGATTGATGTTGCTATGACTTTGCTATGCTTAATGCTTGTCACTAGGGCCCGAGTGTCATGATTTCAGATCTGAACCTATTATGTTTTCATGAATATATGTGAGTTCTTGATCCTATCTTGCAAGTCATTAGTCACCTACTATGTGTTATGATCCGGTAACCCCGAAGTGACAATAATCGGAACCACTCCCGGTGATGACCATAGTTTGAGGAGTTCATGTATTCACTAAGTGTTAATGCTTTGGTCCAGTACTCTATTAAAAGGAGGCCTTAATATCACTTAGTTTCCAATAGGACCCCGCTGCCACGAGAGGGTAGGACAAAAGATGTCATGCAAGTTCTTTTCCATAAGCATGTATGACTATATTCGGAATACATGCCTACGTTACATTGATGAACTGGAGCTAGTTCTGTGTCACCCTATGTTATAACTTTTGCATGAGGAATCGCATCCGACATAATTATCCATCACCGATCCAATGCCTACGAGCTTTTCACATATTGATCTTTGCTTAGTTACTTACCGTTGCCACTGTTACAATTACTACAAAACTGCTACTGTTACTTTTGCCACCATTACCGTACTTCCATACTACTTTGCTACTAAATACTTTGCTGCAGATATTAAGTTTTCCAGGTGTGGTTGAATTGACAACTCAACTGCTAATACTTGAGAACATTCTTTGGCTCCCCTTGTGTCGAATCAATAAATTTGGGTTGAATACTCTACCTTCAAAAACTGTTGCGATCCCCTATACTTGTGGGTTATCAAGACTATTTTCTGGCACCGTTGCCGGGGAGCATAGCTCTATTCTTTGAGTCACTTGGGATTTATATCTGCTGATCACTATGAGGAACTTGAAAGACGAGAAAACCAAAATTTATCCCTCAAGTACGAGGGGAGGTAAGGAACAGCCATCTAGCTCTTCACTTGATTCTCCTTCTGTTTTGAGTAAAATTGCGACACCTAAACCTGCTTCTGCTATTAATTTTGATATGTCGCATGTTATTGATGATGCCCTTCTGCTATGCATGATACTTATGATGAAACTACTTCTATGCTTGATACTATTGTGCCACTAGGTGAATTTCTTGATGAACAACTTGCTAGGGCTAGAGAGAATGAAATTATTGAAACTGATAATATTGATGAAAGTGATGATGAAGATTCTCCCCCTAGATATGAATTGCCTGTTGTGCCTGAGGGTTATGTTATGGATGAAGAAACTGCTAGAGATTTTCTTGCTTGCAATGATAGATATGATCTTAAGAAATTATTAGCTAAGCTGAAAGAAAAATCTTTGAATGCTAGAATGAAATATGACCCTGCTTTTGCTACTTCACCTATCTGTATTTCCGATAAGGATTATGATTTCTCTGTCGATCCTGAGATAATTACTTTGGTTGAATCTGATCCTTTTTATGGCTATGAATCTGAAACTGTTGTGGCACATCTTACTAAATTAAATGATATAGCCACCCTATTCACTAATGATGAGAAAACTCATTACTACTATATCCTTAAATTATTTCCGTTGTCATTAAAGGGTGATGCTAAAACATGGTTTAATTCTCTTGATCCTGGTTGTGTGCGTAGTCCCTGGGATATGATTTATTACTTCTCTGCTAAATATTTCCCCGCTCATAAGAAACAAGCTGCTTTAAGGGAAATATATAATTTTGTGCAAATTGAAGAAGAGAGTCTCCCACAAGCTTGGGGGAGGCTTCTCCAATTACTTAATGCTTTGCCTGATCATCCTCTCAAGAAAAATGAAATACTTGATATCTTTTATAATGGACTAACCGATGCTTCCAGAGACCACCTGGATAGTTGTGTTGGTTGTGTTTTCAGGGAAAGAACAGTTGATCAAGCTGAATTGCTATTGAATAATATGTTGACTAATGAAAATAATTGGACACTTCCTGAACCAACTCCTAAGCCAACTCAAAGAAAAGGGTATTCTATTTCTCATCCTCAAGATATGCAAGAGGCAAAGAAATCTATGAAAGAAAAGGGTATTAAAGTTGAAGATGTTAAGAATTTACCACCTATTGAAGAAATACATGGTCTTGATAACCCGACACAGGTAGTAAAGGTAAATTCTCTCTATAGATTTGATGAAGGTGATATTCCTCGTTATAAGTCTGCTAGCCAATGCTTAGATGAGTTTGATAGTTTTATTGTTAAACAAGAAAACTTCAATGCTTATGTTGGTAGACAATTGAAACGTAATGCTTATATGATTGAACACTTGAGTGATTATATGTCTAGAGTTAAAGGTGAACTTAAACTCATTAGTAAACATGCTTCTATGGTTACCACTCAAGTAGAACAAGTGCTTAAAGCTCAGAATGATTTGCTCAATGAATTAAATAATAAGAAAAATGATAATGTTGTTAGAGTTATGACTAGAGGGGGTAAAATGACTCAGGAACCTTTGTATCCTGAGGGCCACCCTAAGAGAATTGAGCAAGATTCTTAGAGAACTAATGTTGATGCACCTAGTCCTTCTAAAAAGAAGAAAAAGAAAAATGATAGGACTTTGCATGCTTCTAGTGAACCTGTTGTAGACACACCTGAGAATCCCAATGATATTTCTATCTCTGATGCGGAAACACAATCTGGTAATGAAAATGAACTAGTGATAATATTAATGATGATGTTCATGTTGATGCTCAACCTAGCAATAACAATGATGTAGAAATTGAACCTGCTGTTGATCTTGATAACCCACAATCAAAGAATCAATGTTATGATAAGAGAGACTTCATTGCTAGGAAGCATGGTAAAGAAAGAGAACCATGGGTTCAGAAACCCATGCCTTTTCCTCCTAAACCATCCAAGAAAAAGGATGATGAGGATTTTGAGCGCTTTGCTCAAATGATTAGACCTATCTTTTTGTGTATACGTTTGACTGATATGCTTAAAATGAATCCTTATGCTAAGTATATGAAAGATATTGTTACTAATAAAAGAAAGATACCGAAAGCTGAAATTTCCACCATGCTTGCTAATTATACTTTTAAAGGTGGAATACCTAAGAAACTTGGAGATCCAGGAGTACCCACTATACCATGCTCCATTAAAAGAAACTATGTTAAAACTGCTTTATGTGATCTTGGAGCCGGTGTTAGTGTTATGCCTCTCTCTTTATATCGTAGACTTGATTTGAATAAGTTGACACCTACTGAAATATCTTTGCAAATGGCCGATAAATCAACCGCTATATACCTGTCGGTATTTGTGAGGATGTGCCTGTTGTGGTTGCAAACGTTACTATCTTAACAGACTTTGCTATTCTTGATATTCCCGAGGACGATAGTATGTCGATTATCCTTGGTAGACCATTTTTTAATACTGCAGGGGCTGTTATTGATTGCAACAAAGGCAATGTCACTTTTCATGTTAATGGTAATGAGCACACGATACACTTTCCGAGAAAACAACCTCAAGTCCACAGTATCAATTCTATTGGAAAAATTCCAACGATTACTATTGGAGGTTTTGAATTTCCTCTTCCTACTGTCAAGAAGATATATGATATTCTTATTGTTGGGGACGTGCATATCCCCGTTGAGGTAACCTAGTGATATTCGAAAATTCTCCGATTTCATGCGATTCGGAATGAGTTTGTTAACAAGACTTGATCAACCTTGTTAGTGGATTCCTTTTGATGAGCATGAGATGGATGAAGTTAGAAAGCACAACCTTCTGTACCCTCCTTTTACTTTCTGTTATTTAGATTAAATAAAGCAAAATAGTATTTTGTGTCTGTTTTCTGAATTATCCTTGCAATAAAAAAGTACCCCGAAAATAAAAGTTCTCCAAATGCCCCGAAAGTGAAATATGATTTTTTGTAGAATATTTAAGAATATCTGGCACTGAGAACACATCAGGGGGAGCAGCCACCTGGCCACGAGGGTCCAGGGCGTGCCCCCTGCCTCGTGGGCCCCATGTGGCCCCCCTCCACTTATTCCAGCACCCACACACTCCTTCTTCCTCCAGAAAAAATCACCAGCCAGCTTAAACCCGTGTTCTAGCTCATCTTGCTGCGATTTTCGATCTCCTTGCTCAAAGCTCCATTCACAAAGCTGCTTTGGGGGATTGTTCTTCGGTGTGTGACTACTCCATTGGTCCAAGTAGTTTTTGTTCTAGTGCTTTATTTATTGCAACTTTTTGCTGCTTAGGTGACCCTGTTCTTGAGCTTGCATGTCAAATTTATATGGTCCCAAGTAGTTCTAATGCATGATATAGTCTCTAGGCACTTGTGGGAGTAGTTGCTATCAATTTTGTTGAGTTTGGTTCACTTTTATTTTGAGTCCCTAAAAATTTCAGAAATTTTCAGAAAAATAAAATGATGAAGAGATTGTTGAGAGGCTCTTCGAGCCAAAGCTCGAAGGATAAGCAAAGTGAGGAGGATAAGAAGCCCAAATATAATCTTCCTCGCACCGCGGAAGTTCGTCTGTGTGAATGGCCTTGTGATGATTTCTTGAGAGCAGTCGGGATGCATGATGGTTTTTATTATTTGGCTGAGAATGCAGGCTTCACCGACTTCCTCCGCGACCAGCTCAAATAGTATCTCCTCCTCACTAATATTTTTGTGCAAAATTTTCATTTCCATGCTAGGAGATCACCACCTTCAGTGGAGTTTCATTTATATGATGAATTTAAGGAAATGACCTTATATGATTTTTGTCGGGTATGCAAGATACCCTTTGAGGGCAGCATAGAGGAACCACACCATAATTACGTGGAGGGATTTATTAATGAAATTGCTGTAGGGGAAAAGAGGAAAGTTTCCGGTGCAAGAATTACTAGCATACATTTTCCTGTTCTATGTTACTTTGCAATATTTGCTAGTAGATGCTTGATTGGTCGCGGGAACAGTGGAAATCTTACTGCTCCTGATATTGTTATTTTGCGCCATGCTTTGTTTCGTGATACAACTTTCAGTCTAGGCGCCATTATTGCTAAACAATTAAGTCTGAACCGTACAAAGGGCCCCATTCTCGGTGACATCTTTGCCTCGCGCCTTGCTGCACACTTTAATATACCTATTAGGCATTATGAGAAAGAAGAAAAGTTGCTGCCCCTGCCTTTCTAGATTATAAGAGTATGGTAGCACATGACTTTATTGTTAAAGATAAGAAGAAGAAGCTTAAGTATAAACTGATATTTGATAAAAAATTATTGTGAGATTGTTACCTTGCCTGCGCCCTCTTTGTTTAACATATTTTCAGGCATGTACCCCATCCTACTGGAGGCCATTTATGCGTAGTGGAGCCTGATACCAGTTCCAGAGCCTGAGCCGGAGCCACCCCTGGACCCTTATCGACAGTCTGTTTATCAGTGGGATCCGTAGGAGCTCGCTAACCAGTGGCACCCCGAGGATCCTCCTCAGTACACTGGAGAGGACCACTTTGATCCATGGGCATAGACCAACTTAGGCCAAAATCCTAAGCTTGGGGGAGTACGTATTTCTCACCGACATTACATTCATGGTCACACACTCATGACAGTTGTCGGTGCTCATACTTTTTCATTGTACTATCCATGCTAGTTTATTTTCTTTTCCAAGCCTTCTTCTTGTGTGTTTGAAAAACCTTAAGAAAAAGCAAAAAAATAGTTGTAGCTTTTAGCTAGTTTACTTTCCATGCCTGTAGTAGTAATAATTAAAGAAAACCCAAAAAGATTTCTCGTTCTTCTTTTGCCTGTTGGGAGCTTACCCGTGTAAATAGTTTTATTTCTTTTCTTTTCTTTGGGGGTCGAGATGAGAAGACCATAATTAAAATGTTGAAGTGGCTCTTATATGCATTATTGTTGATTTAACAAAGAGCCCATATTACCTTGTCTTCTCCTGTGTATTAAAATGCCTGCAGATTCCAGCTTAGTCCAATTGCACGTGCACAATTATTATTGTCCACACCGTTCGGTCGTGCAAGTGAAAGGCAATAATGACGATATATGATGGACTGATTGAGATGAGAAAAGCTGGTATGAACTCGACCTATCTTGTTTTTGTAAATATGATTAGTTCATCGTTCCTGATTCAGCCTATTATGAATGAAACATGTTTGCAATGACAATTAGAGATTATAGTTGCTTATGCCATGCTTAATTAGCTAGGAGTTTATAATGGTTTACCTTGCATGCCAACATGCTATTAAAATGGTTGTGATGTGGTATGATAGGATGGTATCCTCCTTTGAATGATTCAAGTGGCTTGACTTGGCACATTTTCACGCATGTAGTTGAAACAAAATCAACATAGCCTCCACGATATTTATGTTCATGGTGGGATTATATCCTACTCATGCTTGCACTCAATGTTTATTAATTTTAATGCATGTTCATGACTATTTTCGCTCTCTAGTTGGTCGCTTCCCAGTCTCCTAGCCTTCACTTGTACTAAGAGGGAATACTCCTTGTGCATCCACTTCCATAAACCCCAAAGTTATTCCATATGAGTCCACCATACCTTCCTATATGCGGTATCTACCTGCCGTTCCAAGTAAATTTGTATGTGCCAAACTCTAAACCTTCAAATGAAATTCTGTTTTGTATGATCGAATAGCTCATGTATCAACTAGGGCTATCTGTATCTTCCATGCTAGGCGGGTTATTCTCAAGAGGAGTGGACTCCGCTCCTCACTCACGAGAAAATGGCTGGTCACCGGGATGCCCTGTCCCATGCTCAAACCAAATAAAAATAATTGCAAACAAAACTCCCCTAGGACTGTTGTTAGTTGGAGGCACCCGTTGTTTTGGGCAAGCCATGCATTGATGCTTGTTGGTGGTGGGGGAGTATAAACTTTACCATTCTGTTTGGGAACCGCCTATAATGTGTGTAGCATGGAAGATATTGAGATCTCTCGGTTGTTATGTTGACAATGAAAGTATGCCACTCAAAATATTATTTATCTCTATTTCAAAATCGACCTCTGGCACCTCTACAAATCCCTTCTTCCCTCTGCGACGGGCCTATCTATTTACTTTTCTGTTGAGTCATCCTCTTCTTATTAAAAAGCACCAGTTGGAGAGCACTGCTGTCATTTGCATGCATTACTATTAGTTTATATTGAGTATGACTATGACTGGATCTCTTTTACCATGAATTACAATGTTTAGTCAGCCCTTGATCTTCAGAGGTGCTCTGCATTTATGTTTTGTGGTCTCGGAAAGGGCTAGCGAGATACCATCATGTTATATCATATTTTGATTGTTTTAAGAAAGTGTTGTCATCCGAGATTTATTATTATTGCTCGCTAGTTGATTATGCCATTGATATGAGTAAACATGAGACCTAAGTGTTATTGTGAATATGGTTAGTTCATAATCTTTGATGAAAACTTGAATGCTGGCTTTACATATTTACAACAACAAGAGCAAACAGAGTTTGTAAAAGTTTTTCTTTATCACTTTCAGTTGTCAACTGAATTGCTTGAGGACAAGCAAAGGTTTAAGCTTGGGGGAGTTGATACGTCTCCAACGTATCTACTTTTCCAAACACTTTTGCCCTTGTTTTGGACTCTAACTTGCATGATTTGAATGGAACTAACCCGGACTGATGCTGTTTTCAGCAGAATTGCCATGGTGTTATTTTTGTGCAGAAATAAAAGTTCTCGGAATGGCCTGAAACTTCAAGGAGAATATTTTTTGGATAAATAAAAAATATTGGCGAAAGAATCAAGACCAGGGGGCTCACACCCTGTCCACGAGGGTGGGGGTGAGCCTACCCCCCCCCCCTGGGCGCCCCCTGCCTCGTGGGCCCCCAGGTGCTCCACCGACCTCAACTCCAACTCTATATATTCACGTTCGGGGAGAAAAATCAGAGAGAAGGATTCACCATGTTTTACGATACAGAGCCACCGCAAAGCCCTAATCTCTCTCGGGAGGGCTAATCTGGAGTCCGTTCAGGGCTTCGGAGAGGGGAATCCGTCGCAGTCGTCATCATCAACCATCCTCCATCACCAATTTCATGATGCTCACCGCCGTGCATGAGTAATTACATCGTAGGCTTGCTAGACGGTGATGGGTTGGATGAGATTTATCATGTAATCGAGTTAGTTTTGTTAGGGTTTGATCCTAGTATCCACTATGTTCGAGATTGATGTTGCTATGACTTTGCTATGCTTAATGCTTGTCACTAGGGCCCGAGTGCCATGATTTCAGATCTGAACCTATTGTGTTTTCATGAATATATGTGAGTTCTTGATCCTATCTTGCAAGTCATTAGTCACCTACTATGTGTTATGATCCGTTAACCCAAGTGACAATAATCGGAACCACTCCCGGTGATGACCGTAGTTTGAGGAGTTCGTGTATTCACTAAGTGTTAATGCTTTGGTCCGGTACTCTATTAAAAGGAGGCCTTAATATCCCTTAGTTTCCAATAGGACCCCGCTGCCACGGGAGGGAAGGACAAAAGATGTCATGCAAGTTCTTTTCCATAAGCATGTATGACTATATTCGGAATACATTCCTATGTTACATTGATGAAATGGAGCTAGTTCAGTGTCACCCTATGTTATAACTGTTGCATGAGGAATCGCATCCGACATAATTATCCATCATTGATCCAATACCTATGAGCTTTTCACATATTGATCTTTGCTTAGTTACTTTACCGTTGCCACTGTTACAATTACTACAAAACTGCTACTGTTACTTTTGCCATCGTTACCGTACTTCCATACTACTTTGCTACTCAATACTTTGCTGCATATATTAAGTTTTCCAGGTGTGGTTGAATTGACAACTCAATTGCTAATACTTGAGAATATTCTTTGGCTCCCCTTGTGTCAAATCAATAAATTTGGGTTGAATACTCTACCCTCGAAAACTATTGCGATCCCCAATACTTGTGGGTTATCACAAGCCGTGCCTTATTCCTCACCACAAGGCCATTTTTATCTTGCTTGTTGCGGTAGATCCACTTTGTGCCGATGATATTGTGCTTGTGAGGGTCTGGTCGCTTGACTAGTTCCCAGACATTGTTGAGCTCGAACTGATGTAATTCCTCTTGCATAGCTTGAATCCACTCAGGCTCCAGAAATGTTGCATCTACCTTAGTGGGTTGTGTGATAGAGACAAAAGCAAAGTGCCCAGAAAAGTTAGACAAATGTGAAGCTTTTGAGCGTGTGAGAGGACCTGGCGCGTTGATGTCGCTGATGATTTTCTCAATCTGCACTTCATTTGCAACGCGAGGATGAGCGGGTTGGCGACAAGGAATTTGATCAGCATTTTCTTCAGAGCCATTTTCTTCAGGTGCACCAGCATGTTATTCACGATCTAGAATGACTTCTTCAGCAGATTCTTCGGTAGGAATGACATCCTCAGTAGCCTTAAACTTGATGGTTTCCTCAGGTGATTTTTCATCTAGCACAGGAGGTAGGTGCTCTATTGGGTTTCCTGTCAGTGAGGAGTTCATAGGCAGTCTTCTTGAAGAATTTGTGAAGATATACCCTGTTGATGATGTGGCACGCAATATCAATTGTCTTAATCCAGAAATGACGAGGCGTCTTGTATTCATCAAGCATAGTGCGAGCCATCTCAACAAGAGTCCTGTTCTTGCGCTCCACGACGCCATTCTGCTGAGGAGTATAAGGAGCAGATAACTCATGAGTAATACCAAGTTCATCAAGATAGTCATCAAGACCAGTGTTCTTGAACTCAGTTCCATTGTCACTTCTGATGTGCTTGATCTTCACACCAAAATTGGTTGAAGCCCTCAAGGAAAATCGTTTGAAGACTTCCTGCACTTCACGTTTGTAAGTGACGATATGCACCCATGTGTAACGAGAGTAATCATCAACAATAACAAAGCCATATAGAGATGCTTCATTAGTGAATGCAGAATAATGGTTAGGACCAGAGAGATCCATGTGAAGCAATTCAAATGGTCGAGTGGTAGTCATGATAGTCTTCGCGGGATGCTTGGCCTTGGTCATCTTTCCAGCTTCACAGGCTCCGCACAAGTGATCCTTGAGGAATTTGACATTCTCAATGCCAATGACATGCTTATTTTTCGCGAGCATGTGCAAGTTCCTCATGCCAGCATGACCTAGTCGTCGATGTCATAACCAGCCCTCTGAAGCTTTTGCAAGTAGACATATAGCAGGTTGTGGTCCTGTAGAGAAATCAACAATGTACAAATCTCCTCTCCTAAAGCCTTCGAAGACTTTGGAATGGTCAGCTTTCATGATCACAAGACAACGATACTTGCCAAAGATAACAACCATATCAAGATCACAAAGCATTGAGACAGACATGAGGTTGAATCCTAAGGACTCGACAAGCATGACTTTTCCATGTGTCGATCCTTCGAGATCGCAACCTTACCTAGACCCAATACTTTGATTTTTCCTTTGTCAGCATAGGTGATATGCTTCAGATGAGATGGAGATAGGGGAGCAGCCATCAATAAGTTCTTGTCACCAGTCATGTGATTTGTACATCCACTATCGAGGACCCACTCAGTGGCTTTGGGTTGATCATCCTGTAGATGAATTAGTGCAACTTACGAACTCATATACTTCATCAGTGAAGAGTATGACTTCAAATTCATCAGATCAATTTCATCAAGAAATAGAACAGATGTAGTAGTATGAGGACGTGAGAAATGAAAATTCATTTCTTCATGATTAGCTTGCGTCCTTTCAAGCATATTCTTGTCTCCAGGAAATTCTTCAGACATTTAAGTACGTCTGGAGACCTGACCCTGCATAAGAGATTAGTTCTTTTTCTTCACCACCATCTCTGAAGGGGTGGCAAAGAGTTCATCATTCTGCGAGCTCCATAAGAGAAAGGTGACATAGAAGTCAGTCCACTTCATTCCACATAAGAGGAGTTAGGGTAAGCATATGAATAATCAGAGAAATTCTTCGAGGACTTATGAACATAATGGTTAGAAGAATAATGCACATATTCATATCCCTTAGATCTTCCCTGCGAAACAGAAGCATTGGCACGATGATGTTCGTATGAGAACTTTGATCCTTTTGAGGAATTTGATCCATGTGAGGAATTTGGTCCATATGAGGACTTGGATCCATATGAAGAATTTGGTCCATATGAAGAATTTGATCTGGGGTTCCTATTCTTCACAGGTGGTGTCATGATGACATTCACCTGAAGACTTTCAAGGAACCTTTTGGGAACCCAGATTTTCTTCATAGGGAAACCGTTCCTGCAGTTAGTGCCAACATATCTAGCAAATACTTCACCATTCTGATTTTTGAACAACTTATATTTGGAGTCAAATGACTCATCAGAAGAATGAGGAGATTCACATGTAAAGCCAGATAAAGTAGATGGATCTACTAGAGGTCCCTTTGCAGCAAGCCATGAGGTTTTGGGATACTGCTCGGGCTTCCAGTATGTCCCATCAGCATTGAGTTTCCTCTCAAAGGCAATACCCTCTTTCCTAGGGTTCTTGTTGAGGATTTGCTTCTCAAGCACATCACAAAGAGCTTGATGCCCTTTGAGACTTTTGTACATGCCTGTCATATACAATTCCTTCAGCCCTGCATTGTTAGTGATACTAGCAGTATCCTCAGATGGGGAATTAGTAATAGCAGAGACCGGTGAAGAATTTGCAGCAACAGAAGCATTTGAACTTTCAGGTGAAGAATTAGCAGATTCACGTTCAATGCACTTCAAACATGGAGGAATAAATTCTCCTGAGCAGCGCTGATTTGTTGATTAAGTAATGAATCATGCTCCTTCTGAAGATCTTCATAAATCACCCTTAGCTTCTCAAGATCTTGCTTTCTTTGATGAAATTTATAAGAAAGCTTCTCTTGATTAGATAAGAGAGTGTTATGATGACTCTGAAGATTGTCAAACCTGGACTGAAGTCTCTGAGGATTTTCAGTCAAAGTTTTGGTGCGATCCATTTCTTCACCCAACATATCATCGCTCTCATTAAGCATATTTTGAACTTTTTCCAAAGCTCTTTGTTGTTTAGTGGCAAGGGAAGCAAGTTTGGTATAGCTGGGTCCAAATTCATCATCACTAGAGTGAGAAAGGTAGCATTCAGTTGCCTTGGCACCTTTTGCCATAAGGCATGGTGCAGAGGATGATGATTCTAAATCGAAAGTCATAGCCTTGCGTGATTCCATGAAATCCTCAAACCAGGGATCATGATGAGTTCTATGACCTTCATAGACCTCAGAGAGCCGGCCCGAGATAAGCTTCGCATGGCTGAGATGCATAATATTCCTGAACTGATTTTGAGACAGATAGGAGCAGATAACGTCCTTCGCCGTGAGGTTGAGAAGAGTGTACTTGCGAATGTCATCAGCCTCCGCCATCTTGGACAGATCGGCAAGACCAATCCCAGTGACGGTCCACAGCTTGCCGTTCATCGCCATGAGTCGCTTCTTCATCATGGCCTTCCACTTGGGATAATCATGACCGTCAAAGATGGGGCAAGCCACTTTCTTCATACCCGCGGTCGACATAACTAAAATTCCAGGCGGTTAAACCAAAATCACACAGAACAAGGGAGTACCTTGCTCTGATACCAATTGAAAGTGGTTTAGTCGACTAGAGGGGGGTGAATAGGCGATTTTTATGAATTCTTCACTGAGGAATTTCAGGGTGAGGAAATTCCTAAGCAAAGAACTACTAGCAGCGGAATAAGTACTCAGATGCATACATACCAGAACAGACGCACAAACATCATGATGAAATGAAAACAAGCACAGAGTACAGAAAGCGTAAACACGGGATTAGCAGGCAGAAGAAAAACTGACTGAAGAAATTGAACTGAGGAAATAGAGAAAGTCTTCAGTCAAAGTCTTCAAACAGTAATGATCAAGTACACAACACAGTAATGAGGAAATGAAAGGGTTGAGGAAATAGAACCAGTAGGCTTGGTGAAGATAGTGATTTGGTAGACCATTTCCAACTGTTGTGACAGTTGTTGTTGGGGAACGCAGTATTTTGAAATTTTTTACCTACGATCACACAAGATCTATCTATGTGATGCATAGCAACGAGCGGGAGAGTGTGTCCACGTACCCTCGTAGACCGAAAGTGGAAGTTTTAAGTAACGCAGTTGATGTAGTCGAACATCTTCGCGATCCAACCGATCAAGTACCGAACGCATGGCACCTCCGCGATGTGCACACGTTCAGCTCGGTGACGTCCCTCGAACTCTTGATCCAGCTGAGGCCGAGGGAGAGTTTCGTCAGCACGACGACATGATGAGGGTGATGATGAAGTTACCGACGCAGGGCTTCGCCTAAGCACTACAACGATATGACCGAGGTGGAAATCTGTGGAGGGGGCACCACACACGGCTAAAGCAATCAACTTGTGTGTCTATGGGGTGCCCCCCTCCCCCGTATATAAAGGAGTGGAGGAGGGGGAGGGCCGGCCTACTCCTACTCCTACTCCTACTAGGAGTAGGTTTTCCCCCTTTCCTAGTCCAGCTAGGAGGGGGAAGGAAGGGAAGACGGAGAGAACGAAAAAGGGGGGCCGGCCCCCCAAACCCTACCCCAATTCGGATTGGGCCTAGGGGGGCGTGCGCCAAACCTGGCCGCCTCCTCCTCTCTTCCACTATGGTCCATCAAGGCCCATTAACTCCCCTAGGGGTTCCGGTAACGCCCCAGTAATCCGGAAAATGCCCAAGCTCATTCGAAACCTTTCTGGTGTCCAAACATAACCTTCCAATATATCAATCTTCATGTCTCAACCATTTCGAGACTCCTCGTCATGTCCGTGATCACATTCGGGACTATGAAATACCTTCGGTACATCAAAACACATAAACTCATAATACCGATCGTCATCGAACGTTAAGCGTGCGGACCCTACGGGTTCGAGAACTATGTAGATAGGACCGAGACTCATCTCTAGTCAATAACCAATAGATGAACCTAGATGCTCATATTGGCTCCTACATATTCTACGAAGATATTTATCGGTCAAACCGCATAACAACATACGTTGTTCCCTTTGTCATCGGTATGTTACTTGCTAGAGATTCGATCGTCGATATCTCAATACCTAGTTCAATCTCATTACCGGCAAGTCTCTTTACTTGTTCCATAATGCATCATCCCGTAACTAACTCATTAGTCACATTGCTTGCAAGGCTTATAGTGATGTGCATTACCGAGAGGGCCCAGAGATACCTCTCCAACAATCGGAGTGACAAATCCTAATCTCGATCTATGCCAACTCAACAAACACCATTGGAGACACCTATAGAGCATCTTTATCATCACCCAATTACGTTGTGACGTTTGATAGCACACTAAGTGTTCCTCCGGTATTGAGGAGTTGCATAATCTCATAGTCATAGGAACATGTATAAGTCATGAAGAAAGCAGTAGCAACAAACTAAACGATCATAGTGCTAAGCTAATGGATGGGTCTTGTCAATCACAGCATTCTCTAATGATGTGATCTCGTTCATCAAATGACAACTCATGTCTATGGCTAGGAAACTTAACCATCTTTGATTAACGAGCTAGTCAAGTAGAGGCATACTAGTGACACTCTGTTTGTCTATGTATTCACACATGTACTAAGTTTCCGGTTAATACAATTCTAGCATGAATAATAAACATTTATCATGATATAAGGAAATATAAATAACAACTTTACTATTGCCTGTAGGGCATATTTCCTTCAGTCTCCCACTTGCACCAGAGTCAATAATCTAGATTACACAGTAATGATTCTAACACCATGGAGTCTTGGTGCTGATCATGTTTTGCTCGTGAGAGAGGCTTAGTCAACGGGTCTACAACATTCGTATCTTGCAAATCTCTATGTCTCCCTCCTTGACTTGATCACGGATGGAATTGAAGCGTCTCTTGATGTGCTTTGTTCTCTTGTGAAATCTGGATTCCTTTGCCAAGGCAATTGCACAAGTATTGTCAAAAAATATTTTCATTGGACCCGATGCACTAGGTATGAAACCTATATCAGATATGAACTCCTTCATCCATACTACTTCATTTGCTGCTTATGAAGCAGCTATGTACTCCGCTTCATAGGTAGATCCTGCCACGACGCTTTGCTTAGAACTGCACCAACCGACAGCTCCACCGTTCAATATAAATACGTATCCGGTTTGTGACTTAGAGTCATCTGGATCACTGTCAAAGCTTGCATCGACGTAACCATTTACGACGAGCTCTTAGTCACCTCCATAAACGAGAAACATATCCTTAGTCCTCTTCAGGTATTTCAGGATGTTCTTGACTGCTGTCCAGTGATCCACTCCTGGATTACTTTCGTACCTCCCCGCTGAAGTAATAGCAAGGCACACATCAGGTCTGGTACACAGCATTGCATACATGATAGAACCTATGGCTGAAGCATAGGGAATGACTTTCATTTTCTCTCTATCTTCTGTAGTGGTCGGGCATTGAGTCTGACTTAATTTCACACCTTGTAACACAGGCAAGAACCCTTTCTTTGCTTGATCCATTTTGAACTTCTTCAAAACTTTATCAAGGTATGTGGTTTTTGAAATTCCAATTAAGCATCTTGATCTATCTCTATAGATCTTGATGCCCAATATATAAGCAGCTTCACCGAGGTCTTTCATTGAAAAACTCTTATTCAAGTATCCTTTTATGCTATCCAGAAATTCTATATCATTTCTAATCAACAATATGTCATCCACATATAATATTAGAAATGCTACAAAGCTCCCACTCACTTTCTTGTAAATACAGGCTTCTCCAAAAGTCTATATAAAACCATATGCTTTGATCACACTATCAAAACGTTTATTCCAACTTCGAGATGCTTGCACCAGCCCATATAAGGATCGCTGGAGCTTGCACACTTTGTTAGCATCCTTTGGATCGATAAAACCTTCGGGTTGCATCATATACAACTCTTCTTCCAGAAATCCATTCAGGAATGTAGTTTTGACATCCATTTGCCAAATTTCATAATCATAAAATGCAGCAATTGCTAACATGATTCGGACGGACTTAAGCATCGCTACGGGTGAGAAGGTCTCATCATAGTCAACTCCTTGAGCTTGTCAAAAACCTTTTGCAACAAGTCGAGCTGTGTAGACAGTAACATTACCATTAGTGTCAGACTTCTCCTTGAAGGTCCATTTATTCTCTATGGCTTGCCGATCATCGGGCAAGTCAACCAAAGTCCACACTTTGTTCTCATACATGGATCCCATCTCAGATTTCATGGCCTCAAGCCATTTTGCGGAATCTGGGCTCATCATCGCTTCCTCATAGTTCGTAGGTTCGTCATGGTCAAGTAACATGACCTTCAGAACAGGATTATCGTACCACTCTAGTGCGGAACTTACTCTAGTTTACCTAGGAGGTTCAGTAGTAACTTGATCATAAGTTTCATGATCATTATCATTAGCTTCCTCACTAATTGGTGTAGGAATCACAGGAACTGATTTCTGTGATGAACTACTTTCCAATAAGGGAGCAAGTACAGTTACCTCATCAAGTTCTACTTTCCTCCCACTCACTTCTTTCAAGAGAAACTCCTTCTCTAGAAAGGATCCATTCTTAGCAACGAATATCTTGCCTTCGGATCTTGATAGAAGGTGTACCCAACAGTCTCCTTTGGGTATCCTATGAAGACACATTTCTTCGATTTGGGTTTGAGCTTATCAGGTTGAAGCTTTTTCACATAAGCATCGCAGCCCCAAACTTTAAGAAACGACAACTTGGGTTTCTTGCCAAACCACAGTTCATATGGTGTCGTCTCAATGGATTTAGATGGTGCCCTATTTAACGTGAATGCAGCCGTCTCTAAAGCATAACCCCAAAACGATAGTGGTAAATCAGTAAGAGACATCATAGATTGCACCATATCTAATAAAGTGCGGTTACGATGTTCGGACACACCATTACGTTGTGGTGTTCCGGGTGGCGTGAGTTGCGAAACTATTCCTCATTGTTTCAAATGAAGACCAAACTCGTAACCCAAATATTCTCCTCCACGATCAGATCGCGGAAACTTTATTTTCTTGTTACGATGATTTTCCAATTCACTCTGAAATTCTTTGAACTTTTCAAACATTTTAGACTTATGTTTCATCAAGTAGATATACCCATTCTGCTCAAATCATCTGTGAAGGTCAGAAAATAATGATACCCGCCGCGAGCCTCAATATTCATTGGACCGCATACATCAGTATGTATTATTTCCAATAAATCTGTTGCTCACTCCATTGTTCTGGAGAACGGAGTTTTAGTCATCTTGCCCATGAGGCATGGTTCACAAGTACCGATTGATTCATAATCAAGTGATTCCAAAAGTCCATCAGTATGGAGTTTCTTCATGCGCTTTACACCGATATGACCCAAACGGAAGTGCCACAAAAAAGTTGCACTATCATTATCAACTCTGCATCTTTTGGCTTCAATATTATGAATATGTGTATCACTACTATCAAGATTCAACAAAAATAGACCACTCTTCAAGGGTGCATGACCATAAAAGATATTAATCATATAAATAGAACAACCATTATTCTCAGATTTTAATGAATAACCGTCTCGCATCAAACAAGATCCAGATATAATGTTCATGCTCAACGCTGGCACCAAATAACAATTATTCAGGTCTAAAACTAATCCTGAAGGTAGATGTAGAGGTAGCAAGCCGACGGCGATCACATCGACTTTGGAACCATTTCCCACGCGCATCGTCACCTCGTCCTTAGCCAATCTTTGCTTAATCAGAGTCCTGCTTTGAGTTGCAAATATTAGCAATGTAACCAAGATCAAATAACCAGGCACTACTACGAGCATTAGTAAGGTACACATCAAGAACATGTATATCACATATACCTTTGTTCACTTTGCCATCCTTCTTATCCGCCAAATACTTGGGGCATGTAACGCCCCGGATACAACTTTCCATATTCGTAACTCCAACTCTTGCCTTTTCCGGAGATGTGATATGTTATTTCCTCCGTGGTTGGGTTTTGTCTTTTGTTTTGCTTTTTGTTCATGTCATCATGCCATCATCTCATAAATCTTTTGCAACTCAACTAAATAAATGGCATGGATCTTTGATCCATTTAAATCGAGGGAATTCACCTGGTGATTCTCTTTAAAACATATCCTCTCGATATTTAGAGAGCTATAGTAAATATTCCAATTATTTGGATTTACCGCAAACACACTTACAAAATATCCTAATGCCTTTGTTGTCTTAATTCTTGATCTCCAACTTTGCCATTTATTCTTTCATCATTTTCCGGAGCCCCACCGAAATCCTCAACATTTTTGGACCTTCCTTTTATCAAGTCCTAGTTCAAACCCATTCAAATGAGTTTGAATTTACATCTCTCAATCATGGTTTTTTTCTATTTTCTCGGAACAAGCATATTTTTGTGAGTCTGGGAAAATAATCCCCATGCCCAAGTCCCTTCTCTAACCTTTTTCTTTCTTTCCTTTTCTTTCTTTATTTTTTCTCTCTTCTGTCATGTGTGTGAGGGAGAGAGAGATTCCAGCCCAGCCCAGCCGACCATTTGGGTCTCCTCAGAGCTGCGCCCAAGGCCCACCGACCCCTCTAACCCTAGCCGCCAGAGACCGATCCCCTCCTCTCACTCGCTCCCTCTCATCCTCCCACCACCGCCGCCACACACACGCATCGCACACGAGAGGAGCGCCACGCCTCCGATCCTCAAGCTCGCCACGGGCCAGACCTCCTCGCCGCCTCCTCGTCTACCGGTGCCATCGCCTCGTCGGCTCCGCCAGGGAGGAGCCCTCGACCCGTCCCCTTCGCCCCGACTCGGCGAAGCCACCTGCCGACTCTCCTCCATGCGACGCCTCCCTCGCTTCTTCGTCCTCGCTTTGTACCCCGCCATCACAGAGCTGCTCCGTCCGCCCAGCTACTGGAGCCGTCATTCCCACGCTGTTGTCGTTCTCGCTGCATCGACCTCCCCTTCGCCTCTGTTGTCGCACCTCTGCGGTTCACGGTTGCCCTCTGCCTCGAGTCCGAGCTCGAGGCCTGCCCGACGCTGCCATGGATAGACACCTCGCCTGGATCCGCCAAGCTCCGCCGCCCCTCTGCTCCTGCTTCCTCTCCAGCGCACCAGCCTCAACCTCCTTCCTCGCGTGAGATGCTCTCCTCCATCACCCACCTCGCCGGCTCCTTCTCCTCACGCCCGAGCCTTGCCGCTGCCTGCGTCCGTCCCACCACTTGCAGCTGTCGAGCAGGACCTCCTCGTCGTGGCTCTGCTTCCACTAGCAGCCTCCTGCTGCTGTCATCTCCATGGCCTTGAGCAGCCCAAGGCCCGGGCGTTCTAGCCCTTGCACATCATCATTGACCCAAGGAGACCACCGCCAAGTTCCATCAAGCCGACCGTGTCGCTCTACCGTCACCGTGGGTTTTCATCAAGATCGCTACAAGACAAAGATATGTGCAACTACGCGGATTCGCCGAGTACGACTACTCATGGGACCCGCTGTTCATCTACGTGCATGTACGACTACACATGCTGATCGCCAAGTACCTTGGAACAACTACGACTACGCGGACTCGCCAAGTACCACGATGACCGTGTACCACAACCGTCGACCCCGGAGACATCGGACGCGTCAAGTCCCTCTTCGAGACGTGTACCACTACTTCCACTACGGTCGCCCTAAAGATGTTGGATTCGTCAAGTGCCTCTTCGAAACGAACATGTACAACTACTTCCACTACGACCGTTGCGAGAACGTCTACTTCCTCTTCATTGCACCGATTTCGATCCGCCCCGAAAATGCACGCTTCGAAGGTATAACCCCGAGATGACCGCCCGTGAACGAATGCTTGTGTGTTGTATGAGATGCTCGAGTTTTGCACCATGATCGAATTGTCTTTGCATCGCCTCGCTTGCCATGCCACCGTCATGTGGGACACCCGTATCCGGATCACCCCACCATCTTTTGCATGTTCTGCACATCCGCACACTTGCTCTTTTGCACCGGCATCTCAATGGGTTGTTGGATCATCGAAATGTTGTCGTGGCACCATTTCCGTTGTCGTTGCCGTGGCACCCCTTTCGTTCCGCCATGGTGACCAAATGCTTCATAACATGCTCATGTCAACATTTGCATAAAAATTGCATAAAACTTGTTTATGTCATCCGCATCATGTTAACAACATTTCAATGTTTAAAATTGTTGTTTGCATTAAAATTGCTAAATGACATATGGGTATTTTTTCGGAATTGTTGTTTGTTATTTTCGGCCTCACTTAAACTTGCCTAAATAGTTAGTTTAATTATGCTTCATCTCTTGCCATGTTTAATAACATTTAATATTGTTGAGTACCTAAACGAGATTAAACTAAATAGTTGATGTGGTGTTTCGTCAATATGCAACTCGTTGCATATTGAGCTCCACTTAACTTGTAGTGTTGTTTGTGCATATTGCCATGCCATGCCTCATTAAACCGGACATGCATCATACTTGTTTGTGCATCATGACATGTTTATGATTGTGTGTTTACTATGTTGTTTGCTTCTTTCCGGGTTGCTTCTCTCGTTAGCTTCGGTTTCGTTCCGGAGTTGTGAGGATTCGCTCGACTACGTCCGCTTGTCTTCTTCATGGACCCGTTCTTCTTCCTTGCGGATTTCGTGCAAGATGACCATACCCTCGAAATCACTTCTATCTTTGCTTGCTAGATGCTCGCTCTTTTGCTATGCCTATGCTACGATGCCTATCACTTGCTTATCATGCCTCCCATATTGCCATGTCAAGCCCCTAACCATCCTTTCCTAGCAAACCGTTGTTTGGCTATGTTACCGCTTTGCTCAGCCCTCTTATAGCGTTGTTAGTTGCAGGTGAAGATGAAGTTTGTTCCTTGTTGAACATGGAGATGTTGTTCCTTGTTGGAACATGTTTACTTGTTGGGATATCACAATATATCTTATTTAATTAATGCATCTATATACTTGGTAAAGGGTGGAAGGCTCGGCCTTATGCCCGTGTTTTGTTCCACTCTTGCCACCCTAGTTTCCGTCATATCGGTATTATGTTCCCGGATTTTGCGTCCCTAACGCGGTTGGGTGATTTATGGGACCCCTTGACAGTTCGCTTTGAATAAGACTCCTCCAAAGAAGGCCCAACCTTGGTTTTACCATTTGACTACCTACCACATATACCCTTCCTTGGGTTCTGCAGACTCAAGGGTCATCTTTATTTTAGCACCCCGGGCGGTGCTCCTCCGAGTGTTGGTCCGAACCGGCAGACTTCTGGGGCCACCATGGGGAAACTCGAGGCTTGGTTTTACTCGTAGCTTGACTTATCCGGTGTGCCCTCGAGAACGAGGTACGTCGACTCCTATCGGGATTTGTCGGCACATCGGGCGGCTTTGCTGGTCTTGTTTTATTACTGCCGAAATGTCTTGTAGCCGGACTCCGAGACTGATCGGTCTTCCCGGGAGAAGGAATATCCTTCGTTGATCGCGAGAGCTTATCATGGGCTAAGTTGGGACACCCTGCAGGTATTATCTTTCAAAGCCGTGCCCATGTTATGAGGCAGATGGGAATTTGTTAATGTCCGGTTGTAGAAAACCCGAAGTTGATCTTAATTAAAATACACCAACCGCATGTGTAACTGTGATGGTCTCTTCTCGTGGAGTCCGGGAAGTGAACACGGTGTTGGAGTTATGTTTGACGAGGTTGTTCTAGGATCACTTCTTGATCATAGTTGTTTGACCGTGCTTTTGCCTTCTCTTCTCGCTCTCATTTGCGTATGTTAGACACCAGATATGCTAGTCGCTGCTGCAGCTCCACCTCACTACCTTCTCCTACCCATAAGCTTAAATAGTCTTGATCTCGTGGGTGTGAGATTGCTGAGTCCCGTGACTCACGATACTTCCAAAACCAGTTTGCGGTGCCGATGAAACCGTGCAGGTGGACGATCCGAGCTCAAGGAGGAGCTCGATGAAGATCCTGTTCATTGTGTTGTTTCGCTTCAGCTGATCAAGAGTGGAGCCAGTTGGGACGATCGGGATCCGTGTAGCATTTGGGGTAGTCTTCTTTTATTTTGGTTCCGTAGTCGGACCTTGATTGTATCTGTATGATGTAATGCTTTAGTCATGTATTGTGTGAAGTGGCGATTGTAAGCCAACTATGTATCTCTTTCCCTTATGTATTACATGGGTTGTGTGAAGATTACCTCACTTGCGACATTGCTTTCAATGCGGTTATGCCTCTAAGTCGTGCTTCGACACGTGGGAGATATAGCCGCATCGAGGGCGCTAAGTTGGTAATCGAGCCATCCCCACTTAGGAGCCCCTGCTTGATTGTTTGTCATGGCGTTGTTGAGTCTAGAAAAAATGTTTTGAGTCTTAGGATTATATATATCGGAGAGTAGGATTCTTTTTACTCCTCAGTCCCTTCGTCGCTCTGGTGAGGTCTCCTGACGTAGATGTTTTGACTTTCCTCTCCTCAAATTTCACTATTTTTTTTTAGGATCACGCGGGTATCTTGGAATCGTTTCGATGGTTTTGAGACGAGAACATTGTTCTTGGTGCCTCCTGACATTTAGGGGTTGTGGCAGTGTCCCGGGGAATTGAGCTCCAAGGTGTTGTCGTCACAATTTTATCGTTACAGTTCTGGAATACCTGAGCTTTGCCGACATCGAAAATCTCTTTTATGCAGTTGTTGGTGAGATAACCTCGATAACCAAGTACTGGGGCGAGCTCGAGAGTATTGCCATAACTCGTATAACGGATGCTTTTCGAAGGTTGAGGTAAACGATTTCTGGAGGTTTCTTGGTTATATGTTGAAGGATGGATACAGCTGGATCTAGGTATTGTTAGTTTGGGTGATATATTTTGTGTCCCTCAGATCCCCAACACCAGATTGCATAACCGTAAAGTTTCGGAGTTTATAGGTGGGAATTCAAGTAGATCCTAGGATATCTTTCCGATGATGCATGATATGGGATTGGGTAAATCTCTATCATATGTATTTGTTCCAGCTTATTCTGCAAGCCACTCCTTTGTTTTGTTTTAAGTTGTGGTATTCGAGTTGCTTCAATGTCAAGTGTTGATTCCATACCTTTCCTAAATGGTGTTCTCATATTTCTATGTGAATACTAATCCTTCTTGATCATCGAGTTTGTCATCTCAATTTCTTCTCACCGGTGCGCTTCTCTTCAAGATGATCCCATCATTCTCCCCATTCGCGAGATCAATTCTCAGTTCTTTGCAACGGTGCTTGCTTCATCCGTCCCAAGTTGTCTTTGTTTTCCCGCCCTCCCACCCTTTTCGTCAAGGACTCATATATCCCTAACCAAGTACCCATTTTATTGCTGTGAAGCCTCTTCATTCTTTTCCTCAATGCTCTTATCCGGTGATTCTCATGAAGATGCTAAAGGAAGCTTCGAGTTTATTATTCTTCGTTCGTTTCTTCTCCGGTGGACTTAAGTCAAGTTTTCGGTGTTGATCATATTCCCTTCCTCATTTCAAATGTTTTCTCATGCCGGTGCACCTCTTAATTTTTCACTTCTTGTTATTCATTTGTTTCCGGAGTGCTAAAATTATCTCAGAAGATTCGTGTTTCCATTCTTAATCCGTTCAAGTTATTTCGAGATTGTTATCTCATTCAAGCCATTTAAATCAACCGGTGCAACCTCCCTTTCAAGCAATCGTTCAATGGTGGTTCTTTTGAGTGGGCCCTAACCCACAGGTCTTTTCCCAGGATCTTACCTGACTCTTCCAATTTATCCGGAGCAATTCTCAAATTCTTTCAAAGTTTGAAGTAAGAATGAATTATCATCAATCAAATGTCTTTCTCCAAGATCTTTCAAATTCTTTTCCTCGTTGGCTCAATCTTTCTATTCTTCATTATTCCGGAGTGTCTCAATAATTCATGGTGATGTTTCTCATCATCATTCTCAACATTTGAAGACCAAAGAAGGATTTCTCCCAAATCTTGGTCCGTTCTCTTAAAGATTCATAGTTCTATCTTATGCCATCCTCTCATAATTGTTTTCGATTGTGAGAATTCATTTCATAACCATCCGGAGCATTTCATGAGTTGTTTCCACTTCTTTCCTCTGAAGGCCATCATGTCATAATTCCTCATTCTCAGCTTTCAGCTCTCGTTCTCCAAATCTTACTGGTGCATCATTCAAGTATTATCTAATCAGCTCGGGATCTCTGCGTTCATTTGTATCTAAATTCCCTCAAGTATCAACATCGTTTTCTAATTCCTCCCAGTGATTCGTTCTCTTTTCTTCATTAATTTTCAATTTTTACGGTGGTTCGTTCAAGATTCCTCTTCCTTTATTACCGTATCAGTTCATTCGTCCTTTCCAATCCTCTCGGTGATTCGTCGAAGACTTCTTCAAGTTGGCGCTATATCTCTCTTCAATCCTTGCAAAAGAATAAGTAGTGTGCCAAATCCGTTGCTTGTCATCAATTTAATTGGTGAAGGATGAGCATAATGTAGTTCTTATTCTTGTTTCATTGAGTAAATTCAATTCCTTATTCCGGAGTTGTTCATGATATCATTTATTGGTTCTAAGTTGTTCATATTTTATTTTCCGGAGTTCCAAGTTTTTTTTCCGCTTTATCTCGTCACAAAGCTCCTTCTAAATCATCGCAAGTCTTCACCCTGTGTTTTCAACTTCTCTTTCTTTTTATCATCCTTTTATTACCAGAGTTCTTCATGGAGGCTCTACATGGTGGTTCGTCATGGATTCTTTTCATTCTTCAATTGTTCTTCAAGTTTTCTCTCGAAGTTATGATCCGCCAAGCTATACTCTAAAATAAACATGGTGTTCAACACATGTTTTGCTTTGAGGAGCTCAAGTATTCTTCATCTTGCATTCCAAAGTGCAATTCTTTCTACCTTATCTTTTGAGGTGGTGTTATGTCAATCTTGACAATTTCCTTCATGTTTCATGATTCATATGTTGTCAAGAATGAGGTATTTTAAATCCATCATTTTCTCTTCGTTCAAGAGATCTTTTCAACCAATCAATCTTTTTGTTGGAGTTATATTTGGGTTATATTTCACCTACAGCCTTCCCTAAGGAATGTTGCTATTTGTGGTGTGTACCTATGATCCAATTTTCTCCTTCTCATCTCGGTGAAGAAGTTTTTCATCTTTTGGTGCTCTCAATCAAATCAATGGTTTCCATTAGTGGCCGGTTGTCACCTCATAGTCTCGAGATGTTTTCCATAAGCCCACTACAAGCTTGTGCTTCTCGTTGTTGATTTTCCAACAACTCCGTTCGATTCTTCTTTGCAAGGATGCTATTTCAAATTCAATTATGGTAGGAGATGTTGGTTTCATTCTTTGTTCTATTCATCCCAACTATCTAACTACAATGCATTGTTTCCGGAGGCTTTGTGATATTGCTCTCTTCTACCAATTATCTTGTTTTGTCAAGATCATGTAATTTTCCTTGCTTATCCGTTTAGCCGGAGTGTCGTGTTTTCATTCGAGTTCTCTCATCTTATCAAGTTTTGCCTCCCTTCTCAACCGGAGTGCGGTCTGAAATGTTTCTTACCCCGTGTGCCATTCTTTCAATTCTGAACGCAGTGTGTTGTTGATTTCATCAAGTATCCTCTCATCTTGTCAAGTTCATGTTCAATTCCTTCCATTTACAGTCGGAGTACTGCCCAAATTCTTCCTCTCTCATCTTGTTTTAACCGGAGTGGTTTCGAATTCTATCTTGTCCATTAAACTCTTGATTCATGTCTTTGCAACCTTCAAGTTCTCGTAATGTTCATTGTTCCTCTTTTCTAACGGATTGTTTGCAATCTCGTTCATCTTTGTTGTACTCTTTCTTTTAAATTGCTCAACCTCTCAAGATTCATGGTTTCACTCGTTCGTCAAAGAAGCAACTTAATTTTACCTCTTATCTTCCTCTTCCTTTTCTCTCCGGTGTCATCCTAGATCTCGGGACGAGATCCTCTCGTAGTGGTGGAGTGTTGTAACGCCCCGGATACAACTTTCCATATTCGTAACTCCAACTCTTGCCTTTTCCGGAGATGTGATATGTTATTTCCTCCGTGGTTGGGTTTTGTCTTTTGTTTTGCTTTTTGTTCATGTCATCATGCCATCATCTCATAAATCTTTTGCAACTCAACTAAATAAATGGCATGGATCTTTGATCCATTTAAATCGAGGGAATTCACCTGGTGATTCTCTTTAAAACATATCCTCTCGATATTTAGAGAGCTATAGTAAATATTCCAATTATTTGGATTTACCGCAAACACACTTACAAAATATCCTAATGCCTTTGTTGTCTTAATTCTTGATCTCCAACTTTGCCATTTATTCTTTCATCATTTTCCGGAGCCCCACCGAAATCCTCAACATTTTTGGACCTTCCTTTTATCAAGTCCTAGTTCAAACCCATTCAAATGAGTTTGAATTTACATCTTTCAATCATGGTTTTTTTCTATTTTCTCGGAACAAGCATATTTTTGTGAGTCCGGGAAAATAATCCCCATGCCCAAGTCCCTTCTCTAACCTTTTTCTTTCCTTCCTTTTCTTTCTTTATTTTTTTCTCTCTTCTGTCATGTGTGTGAGGGAGAGAGAGATTCCAGCCCAGCCAGCCGACCATTTGGGTCTCCTCAGAAGCTGCCCAAGGCCCAGCCGACCCCTCTAACCCTAGCCGCCAGGAGACCGATCCCCTCCTCTCACTCGCTCCCTCTCGTCCTCCCACCACCGCCGCCACACACACGCATCGCACACGAGAGGAGCGCCCGCGCCCGATCCCCTCAAGCTCGCCACCGGGCCAGGACCTCCTCGCCTGCCTCCTCGTCTACCCGGTGCCATCGCCTCGTCAGCTCCGTCGCCAGGGGAGGAGCCCCTCGACCCGTTCCCTTTGGCCCCGACTCCGGAGAGCGCCGCCTCGTCGACTCTCCTCCATGCGACGCCTCCCCTCTACTTCTTCGTCCTCGCCTTGTACCCCGCCACCGCAGGAGCTGCTCCGTCCGCCCCGCGCTGGAGCCGTCGTTCCCGCGCTGCTGCCGTTCTCGCGGCATCGACCTCCCCTTCGGCCTCTGTTGTCGCACCTCTGCGGTTCACGGTTGCCCTCTGCCTCGAGTCCGAGCTCGAGCCCTGCCCGACGCTACCATGGATAGACACCTCGCCTGGATCCGTCAAGCTCTGCCGCCCCTCTGCTCCTGCTTCCTCTCCAGCGCACCAGCCTCAACCTCCTTCCCTGCGCGTGAGATGCTCTCCTCCATCACCCACCTCGCGCCGGCTCCTTCTCCCTCACGCCCGAGCCTTGCCGCTGCCTGCGTTCGTCCACCACTTGCAGCTGCCGGAGCAGGACCTCCTCATCGTGGCTCTGCCTCCACTAGCAGCCTCCTGCTGCCTGTCATCTCCATGGCCTTGAGCAGCCCAAGGCCCGGGCGTTCTAGCCCTTGCACATCACTGTTGACCCGAGGAGACCACCGCCAAGTTCCATCAAGCCGACTGTCGTCTCACCGTCACCGTGGGTTTTCATCAAGTTCGCTACAGCACAAAGATATGTGCAACTACGCGGATTCGCCGAGTACGACTACTCATGGGACCCGTCAAGTTCATCTACGTGCATGTACGACTACACCTGCTGATGCGTCAAGTACCTTGGAACATCTATGACTACGCGGACTCGCCAAGTACCACGATGACCGTGTACCACAACCGTCGACCCCGGAGACATCGGACGCGTCAAGTCCCTCTTCGAGACGTGTACCACTACTTCCACTACAGTCGCCCTGAAGATGTTGGATTCGTCAAGTGCCTCTTCGAAACGAACGTGTACAACTACTTCCACTACGACCGTTGCGAGAACGTCTACTTCCTCTTCATTGCACCGATTTCGATCCGCCCCGAAAATGCACGCTTCGAAGGTATAACCCCGAGACGACCGCCCGTGAACGAATGCTTGTGTGTTGTATGAGATGCTCGAGTTTTGCACCGTGATCGAATTGTCTTTGCACGTTCCTGGTTTGCCATGCCACCGTCATGTGGGACACCCGGTATCCGGGATCACCCCACCATCTTTTGCATGTTCTGCACATCCGCACACTTGCTCTTTTGCACCGGCATCTCAATGGGTTGTTGGATCATCGAAATGTTGCCGTGGCACCATTTCCGTTGTCGTTGCCGTGGCACCCCTTTCGTTCCGCCATGGTGACCAGATGCTTCATAACATGCTCATGTCAACATTTGCATAAAAATTGCATAAAACTTGTTTATGTCATCCGCATCATGTTAACAACATTTCAATGTTTAAAATTGTTGTTTGCATTAAAATTGCTAAATGACATATGGGGATTTTTCCGGAATTGCTGTTTGTTATTTCCGGCCTCACTTAAACTTGCCTAAATAGTTGGTTTAATTATGCTTCATCTCTTGCCATGTTTAATAACATTTAATATTGTTGAGTACCTAAACGAGATTAAACTAATAGTTGATGTGGTGTTTCGTCAATATGCAACTCGTTGCATATTGAGCTCCACTTAACTTGTAGTGTTGTTGGTGCATATTGCCATGCCATGCCTCATTAAACCGGACATGCATCATACTTGTTTGTGCATCACGACATGTTTATGATTGTGTGTTTACTATGTTGTTTGCTTCTTTCCGGGTTGCTTCTCTCGTTAGCTTCGGTTTCGTTCCGGAGTTGTGAGGATTCGTTCGACTACGTCTGTTTGTCTTCTTCATGGACCCGTTCTTCTTCCTTGCGGGATTTCAGGCAAGATGACCATACCCTCGAAATCACTTCTATCTTTGCTTGCTAGATGCTCGCTCTTTTGCTATGCCTATGCTACGATGCCTATCACTTGCTTATCATGCCTCCCATATTGCCATGTCAAGCCCCTAACCATCCTTTCCTAGCAAACCGTTGTTTGGCTATGTTACCGCTTTGCTCAGCCCTCTTATAGCGTTGTTAGTTGCGGTGAAGATGAAGTTTGTTCCTTGTTGGAACATGGAGATGTTGTTCCTTGTTGGAACATGTTTACTTGTTGGGATATCACAATATATCTTATTTAATTAATGCATCTATATACTTGGTAAAGGGTGGAAGGCTCGGCCTTATGCACGTGTTTTGTTCCACTCTTGCCGCCCTAGTTTCCGTCATATCGGTATTATGTTCCCGGATTTTGCGTCCCTAACGCGGTTGGGTGATTTATGGGACCCCTTGACAGTTCGCTTTGAATAAGACTCCTCCAAAAAGGCCCAACCTTGGTTTTACCATTTGACTACCTACCACATATACCCCTTCCTTGGGTTCTGCAGACTCAAGGGTCATCTTTATTTTAGCCCCCGGGCGGTGCTCCTCAGTGTTGGTCCGAACCGAGCAACTTCTTGGGCCACCACGGGAAACTCGAGGCTTGGTTTTACTCGTAGCTTGACTTATCCGGTGTGCCACGAGAACGAGGTACGCGACTCCTATCGGGATTTGTCGGCACATCGGGCGGCTTTGCTGGTCTTGTTTTATTATGCCGAAATGTCTTGTAGCCGGATTCCGAGACTGATCGGGTCTTCCGGGAGAAGGAATATCCTTCGTTGATCGCGAGAGCTTATCATGGGCTAAGTTGGGACACCCTGCGGGTATTATCTTTCAAAGCCGTGCCATGGTTATGAGGCAGATGGGAATTTGTTAATGTCCGTTGTAGAAAACCGAAGTTGATCTTAACTAAAATACACCAACGGCGTGTGTAACCGTGATGGTCTCTTCTCGTGAGTCCGCAAGTGAACACGGTGTTGGAGTTATGTTTGGCGTAGGTTGTTCTAGGATCACTTCTTGATCATAGTTGTTCGACCGTGCTTTTGCCTTCTCTTCTCGCTCTCATTTGCGTATGTTAGACACCAGATATGCTAGTCGCTTGCTGCAGCTCCACCTCACTACCTTCTCCTACCCATAAGCTTAAATAGTCTTGATCTCATGGTGTGAGATTGCTGAGTCCCGTGGCTCACAGATACTTCAAAACCAGTTTGCAGGTGCCGATGAAACCGTGCAGGTGGCGATCCGAGCTCAAGGAGGAGCTCGATGAAGATCCTGTTCATTGTGTTGTCTCGTTTGAGCTTGATCAAGAGTGGAGCCAGTTGGGACGATCGGGATCTGTGTAGCATTTGGGGTAGTCTTCTTTTATTTTGGTTCCGTAGTCGGACCTTGATTGTATCTGCATGATGTAATGCTTTACTCATGTATTGTGTGAAGTGGCGATTGTAAGCCAACTATGTATCTCTTTCCCTTATGTATTACATGGGTTGTGTGAAGATTACCTCACTTGCGACATTGCTTTCAATGCGGTTATGCCTCTAAGTCGTGCTTCGACACGTGGGAGATATAGCCGCGTCGAGGGCGTTACAGGGCAGTTCCGCTTCTAGTGACCAGTACCTTTGCAGTAGAAGCACTCAGTCTCAGGCTTAGGTCCATACTTGGGCTTCTTCACTTGAGCAGCAACTTGCTTGTCGTTCTTCTTGAAGTTCCCCTTCTTCCCTTTACTCTTCTTCTTGAAACTGGTGGTCTTGTTGACCATCAACACTTGATGCTCCTTCTTGATTTCTACCTCTGCAGCCTTTAGCATTGCGAAGAGCTCAGAAATTGTCTTATCCATCCCTTGCATATAATAGTTCATCACGAAGCTTTTGTAACTTGGTGGCAGTGATTGAAGAACTCTATCAATGACACTATCAACCGAAAGATTAACTCCCAGCTGAGTCAAGTGATTATGATACAATGACATTTTGAGTATATGTTCACTGACAGAACTATTCTCCTCCATTTTACAGCTGTAGAACTTATTGGAGACTTCATATATCTCAATCCGGGCATTTGCTTGAAATATTAATTTCAACTCCTGGAACATCTCATATGCTCCATGACATTCAAAACATCGTTGAAGTCCCGGTTCTAAGCCGTAAAGCATGGCACATTGAACTATCGAGTAGTCATCAGCTTTTTTCTGCCAGACATTCTTAACGTCATCAGCAGCATCTGCAGTAGGCCTGGCACCTAGCGGTGCTTCCACGACGTAATTCTTCTGTGCAGCAATGAGGATAATCCTCAAGTTACGTACCCAGTCTGTGTAGTTGCTACCATCATCTTTCAACTTAGCTTTCTCTAGGAACGCATTAAAATTCAAAGGAACAGTAGCACGGGCCATTGATCTACAACAACATAGACATGCAAAATACTATCAGGTAATAAGTTCATGATAAATTTAAGTTCAGTTAATCATATTAGTATATTACTTAAGAACTCCCACTTAGATAGACATCCCTCTAATCATCTAAGTGATCACCTGATCCAAATCAACTAAACCATGTCCGATCATCACGTGAGATGGAGTAGTTTTCAATGGTGAACATCACTATGTTGATCATATCTACTATATGATTCACGCTCGACCTTTCGGTGTCAGTGTTCCGAGGCCATATCTGCATATGCTAGGCTCGTCAAGTTTAACCCGAGTATTCTGCGTGTGCAAAACTGGCTTGCACCCGTTTTATGTGAATGTAGAGCTTATCACACCCGATCATCACGTGGTGTCTCGGCACGATGAACTGTTGCAACGGTGCATACTCAGGGAGAACACTTATACCTTGAAATTTAGTGAGAGATCATCTTATAATGCTACCGTCAATCAAAGCAAGATAAGATGCATAAAGGATAAACATCACATGCAATCAATATAAGTGATATGATATGGCCATCATCATCTTATGCCTTTCATCTCCATCTCCAAAGCACTGTCATGATCACCATATTGTCACCGGCTTGACACCTTGATCTCCATCGAAGCATCGTTGTCGTCTCGCCAACTATTGCTACTACGACTATCGCTACTGCTTAGTGATAAAGTAAAGCAATTACATGGCGATTGCATTTCATACAATAAAGCGGCAACCATAAGGCTCCTGCCAGTTGCCGATAACTTTTACAAAACATGATCATCTCATACAACAATTTATATATCATCACGTATTGACCATATCACATCACAACATGCCCTGCAAAAACAAGTTAGACGTCCTCTAATTTGTTGTTGCAAGTTTTATGTGGCTGCTACGGGCTTAGAAAGAACCATTCTTACCTACGCATCAAAACCACAACGATTTTTCGTCAAGTGTGTTGTTTTAACCTTCAATAAGGACCGTGCGTAGTCACACTCGATTCAACTAAAGTTGGAGAAACAGACACCCACTAGCCACCTGTGTGCGAAGCATGGCGGTAGAACCAGTCTCATGAACATGGTCATGTAATGTCGGTCTGGGTCACTTCATCCAAAAATACCGGCGAATCAAAGTATGACATGCTGGTAAGCAGTATGACTATTATCGCCGACAACTCTTTGTGTTCTACACGTGCATATAACATCTAAGCATAGACCTGGCTCGGATGCCACTGTTGGGGAACGCAGTATTTCAAAAAATTTACCTACGATCACGCAAGATCTATGCATAGCAACGAGCAGGAGAGTGTGTCCACGTACCCTCGTAGACCGAAAGCGGAAGAGTTAAGTAACGAAGTTGATGTAGTCGAACGTCTTCGCGATCCAACTGATCAAGTACCGAATGCAAGGCACCTCCACGATAGGCACACGTTCAGCTCAGTGACGTCCCTCGAACTCTTGATCCAACTCAGGCCGAGGGAGAGTTTCTCCTAAGCACTACAACGATATGACCGAGGTGGAAATCTGTGGAGGGGGGCACCGCACACGGCTAAAACAATCAACTTGTGTGTCTATGGGGTGCCCCTCCCCCGTATATAAAGGAGTGGAGGGGGGAGGGACGCCCTCCTAGGGCACGCCCCAAGGTGTCGGTGTGGAACGACACCTATGGGATCACAAGAATCCCTACTACGGTTGCCGGGGCGCAGGGTTGCGAGGAGAGCAGGGCTAGTAGACAACACAAGGATCGTTTACCCAGGTTCGGGCCACGAGGATACGTAAAACCCTAGTCCTGCTTTGGTGGGTGTATTTCTGAGAGTTCTTGAGCTCTCAAACTAGCTGTGGTCAGCGCGTGGTTCGAAAGAGCCAAATCCTTCTCCGGTATGCCATGGGCCTCCTTTTATAGTTGAAAGGGGTTGCCACAGTGACACACAGGAGGTGGAAAGGCGTACAGTGCCCTGAGCTTATCGCTCGTATTACAGGACAAGACGCATTAAATGTGTAGCTTAGGTGTCCCCTCGCTTTATTGGGGACGGGGGCGAGGCCCGTCCCGTCCGTCGCCGCTCCTCCTTGCTTTGACACGCGCCCTGGCCAGCGATGCGTGCGGCGCCATGTAGGCAGACAGGCAGCTGAGGTGGCGCAGTGGTGGAGTCTTCACGAAGATCTGCATGCCGCCACGCAGGCGCTTGAGGAGTTGGCCTGGGAGCTGCATGTTGACACGCAGGTGCCCGCCCAGCTGGTTGGGCTGGCAGCTGCAGGTGAACGGCGGTGCAAGCTTGGTTGGCGTGGACCTGGTGGTGGCCCTGCTGGCGTCCTTGGCGAGGGCCTTGCTGGGTGGCCCGGCAAGGGTCTTGCCGGGTGGCCCGGCGAGGGTCTCGCCATGGAGCGCTGTCGTTCCCAGCAAGAGCCTTGTCGGGGGTCTGGTTGCCTTCCTCGGCAAGGATCTTGCCGAGGATCGTCGTCTTCTAATCCTCATCTAATCTTGGATATGTCTTCACAAAGATCTGCATGCCACCACAGGGGTGCCTTCCTGAGCCCTGGCCCCACGTGGATGATGGCGTTGGGGACCGTGGGCTCAAGGGTGGCTCGCTCTGTTGGTGTGGGGCGAGCTGCCCCGGCAAGGGTCTTGCCGGGGGAACCTGCTTCGTCCCTCTGCTCTTTCTGGTCTTGGCCTTAGCGTTGCCTTGATTGTCTTGTGCTTCGGTCTTACCTTGGCTCACCTCCCATGTTCTACTTGGTGTGGTCATGGGCACGGCTCTGACTGCCCGTGCACAGGTAAAGGGGTACAAAAGTGTGCCCCTCTTTTTGTACACCGACATGAGCCCCCGGGCCTGGGCCACACATAAGCGCGACACGTTGTTGGGTTAGGCCCAAAACGGTGCACGGGCAGGCGGGGCGGTTTTTACCGCGGTAAGACTTTTCACGCGCTCCGCTTCCCATGACCCGCGCGCGGTGCAGCGTGGAGGGGCGTGCATGACGTGGGCGACATGCGTGGGGCGATTTTCACACGCATGCATCACATCGAAATAAAGAGGCGGCTCGCTCCTTCCCCGTAAAAAGAGGGAGGCATGGAGGCGCGGCTCATTTACTGATGGGGCCGGGGCACGGTCTTCAAGGCGTCCACTCCCCACGATCATGGGGTGGGGAGAGGTTGCTTCGCCTGTCCCCTCGGTTCTGCACGTCCGCCACACGTCCCCCATGCACTTGGGGTAGCAAGCGGCGGGGGCGGGAAACCGGGCCGTCACTGGTTGGGGCAGCGGGTCGGTCCCGATTCCGCGCACCTCTGGTGGCTGGATTGGCCGAATGGGGCGGCCGAGACCCGACCCCGCTCCTTTATAAGGAGGGGGAAGGGGGGATGGCGTGCACTCTTCTGTCATCTATCTCCTCTTGCTTCTGCTTCTTCCCTTCACTTGCCATGGAGAAAGGGAATCTTGGTCCTTCAACAGTGGCGGCGAGGGTCGCTGCTCGACAACGCGTCCCTCCTCCTCCTGAGCCCGCGGTGGTGGAGCTGGCCGCGAGGGGAAGGGGGAGGGGGCGAGGTCGTGGGCGAGGCCGGGGCAGAGGTCGCAGTGCTCGGGGAAGAGGAGGACGGGGCGGCGCACCGACTTCGCCCCCGCCAGTGATGCCTTTCCCGATGGAAGGCCATGTCGGAGACCAGCCACGCGAGTTCTTCATCAGGCTGCGCCGGCCTCCGCGTCGCCGTCTTCGTCTTCCCGCCCCGTTCGATCGGGAGATGGAGCGTGACCGGCCCCAATCCCTCAGATTGCACATGAGGGGTTGCGGGAACGGGGGCACGCGGGTCGACGTCGACTTCCCGGCTCCTTGAGTCATGTACCTCCGTCATGGGTGGAAGACGTTCGCTCGCATCCATAGCCTGACGGCTGGGCTCGTCCTCTATTTCAAATTAATGGAGGACGGCCTACTCTCCGTCAAGGTCTTCGGAGAGTTCGGGACTCGCCTGAAGTGCTGCGTGGAGAGCTCCTCCGATGGAGATTCTGACGATGGAAGCTCTTCCTCGAGCGAAAGTGACGAGGACAACAGCAGGGCGGATAGCGGGGACGAGTCTGACTAGGCGTCAGACGCCCCGCGCCTGGGCGGGTGCGGCAGCAGCAGCATCTGCACCTGGCCGCTCCTCCGGCAGAGGTTTGCCGGGGGTGGGGCCAGCTCCTTGAACTTCTCGGGGTCGTCTCCTTGGGCGGCTGGCATCGGGAGGCTGCGGAAGAGGAAGAGGGCGGGCGGCAAGGCCGTCAACTCAGAGTACGCAAGCACCGATGCCTTCATCGCGTATTGCCGGTCCTGTCGCCTCGTCTTCCAGCTCCTTTCCCGGCACCGTCATCACCGTCCCGCCCATGGGCGGACACCGAGGTGTTCTCTTGGTGCTTTCTGCTGCTCGTAGCTCACCTAGGCGCCCCTTTTGCCCTTTCGCCTCCTTGACCTGCCTCCTGAGGAGAGGAACAAGAAAGGGATTACGAGCATCTTATCTCTTTTTTAGTTTGTAAGCCTGCGGGCCCTTGTTAAATTTAAAACTTGTAATCCCCTTGCTCATGTTTTTCATCTCGCACGAACTGTACCTGTATGGGATGTTTTTAATGAAAAAGGGATGCTCGCCTGGTTTTTCGTTCGTGGATAAATCCCGTGACAAGGAACAAATCCTTGTTATTGTTTAAGATAAACGTTTTTCGCCCCGCAACAGGCCTTGTTGTCCCCCACTCCACTGGACCGTTCTTGCGCTCTTGGCGGAGGCAGGGATGAAGTGGGCTTCAGGCTCCTCGTCCCACCTCCTTGCTGCCGCGGCTACGACCAAATCCGGACCCAGGAAATAATCCTTAGGTATAGGAAAAAGGGGAGCACGGCAGCCTAGAGATAAAAACGAGGTTTCACATACCCCAGTCCGGTTCCGAAATGCATGACAGAGGATAAAAGACTTATCTGGATCTGCAGCCCCCGGCAATCTCATCTTGCCGCGGTTGGATCCTTGTGCTTGCAGCCCCCGGCAACTCTGGTTTGCCGGGGTCGGGGCGCCGGTCCGTTTCCTTCTTTCCGAGTAGCTCAGCAGAAGTGCTCATGTGCCCTGCGAACCAAAGGAGGACAGAAAAGGAACAGATAGACGCGCACTCGACCTCTAGGCTAGGGGTTAGTCGCCGCTAAGCACTATCAACCCTAACCAAGGAAGAGACTCGACCCAGCATGCATGCTATGACTTAGGGCACCAGCGCTTCATTTATTTATGCTCAAGGTATGCGCCTGGCTTTGTACCAAGGGTCACATGCCTTGCCGGCAAAGCTTGTACAAAAGGTGGCTCGCCGGGAGGCCCGGCAAGCCGCGCCTTATGGGTAAAACTTGCGAAGACGCTCGATGTTCCGGAGTTGCTCACTCGGGGCGGCATCTTGGTCTCCAGCAGACTGCGCCAGCCCGGTGACTCAGATTACCCGATAAGGGCCTTCCCACTTTAGGCGTCAACTTGTTGGAATTCTTGGCCGATGAGAACGCTACCAAGAACAAGGTCGCCTTCCTCAAAGCTTCGGGCATGAACCTTGCGGCTATGGTAGCGGCGCAAGGCTTGCTGGTAGCGTGCCGCTCTCACAGCCGCCCGAAGACGATCTTCCTCAAGGAGCGTCGCGTCATCTTGGCGCAACGGCTCTTGCTCAAGCTCATCATAAGTGAGCACTCGAGGTGACCCGTATATGAGTTCCGTGGGGAGAACTACTTCTGCCCCGTATACCAGGGCAAAAGGTGTCTGGCCGGTGGCTCGATTTGGCGTCGTCTTGATCGACCAAAGAACCGCCAGCAACTCATCAACCCAGCGCCTTCCGCTCTTGTGCAGCTTGTCAAAGGTCTTCGTTCTCAAGCCTCGCAACACTTCAGCATTTGCCCTCTCCGCTTGGCCGTTGCTCCGTGGATGTGCCACGGAAGCAAAACAGACCTTGCTGCCGAGGTCTTGGATGTACTGCATGAAGGTGTGGCTTGTGCACTGCGTGCCATTGTCGGTGATGACTCTGTTTGGCACACCAAAACGGCAGACCAGTCCTTTGAAGAACTTAACGGCTGGCTGAGCAGTCATCTTCCTCACTGCTTCCACCTCCGGCCACTTTGTGCACTTGTCGATTGCAACACACAAGTACTCAAAGCCCCCGACGGCGCGGGGGAAAGGGCCCAGTATATCGAGCCCCCAGACCGAGAATGGCCAGGAGAGAGGGATTGTTTGAAGGGCTTGGGCTGGTTGATGAAGCTTCTTTGAATGGAACTGGCATGCTTCACACTTGGTTACTAGTGCCGTCTCATCCTGGAGGGCGGTGGGCCAGAAGAAACCTTGCCGGAACACCTTCCCAGCAAGGGCCCTCGACCCTATATGGTAGCCACATATGCCTCCATGTATCTCCGCCAACAGCTCCAGTCCTTCCACCCGGGGGATGCACTTGAGTTTCAGACCGTTCGGCCTTCTCCGGTACAGGACATCATCGACAAACTGATACAGGGCGGACCGACGGGCTACTTTCTCCGCTTCTTCCTGCTCCTTAGGAACCTCCCCTGTTTGGAGGAATTGGACGGTATGCTGCGCCCATGCCGGAGCCTGGGGCTCGACGGCAAGGACCAAAGGCATCTCTTCTGCCACGGGAGCGGCTGTCTCAACGGCCAGGGCTTGACGCCTGACGACCCACAAGTATAGGGGATCCATCGTAGTACTTTCAATAAGTAAGAGTGTCGAACCCAACGAGGAGCAGAAGGAAATGATAAGCGGTTTTCAGCAAGGTATTCTCTGCAAGTACTGAAATAAGTGGTAACAGATAGTTTTGTGATAAGATAATTTGTAACGAGCAACAAGTAACAAAAGTAAGTAAAGTGCAGCTAGGTGGCCCAATCCTTTTTTGTAGCAAAGGACAAGCCTGGACAAACTCTTATATAAGGAAAAGCGCTCCCGAGGACACATGGGAATATCGTCAAGCTAGTTTTCATCACGTTCATATGATTCGCGTTCGGTACTTTCATAATTTGATATGTGGGTGGACCGGTGCTTGGGTGTTGTTCTTACTTGAACAAGCATCCCACTTATGATTAACCTCTATTGCAAGCATCCGCAACTACAACAAAAGTATTAAGGTAAACCTAACCATAGCATGAAACATATGGATCCAAATCAGCCCTTACGAAGCAACGCATAAACTAGGGTTTAAGCTTCGTCACTCTCTAGCAACCCATCATCTACTTATTACTTCCCAATGCCTTCCTCTAGGCCCAAATAATGGTGAAGTGTTATGTAGTCGACGCTCACATAACACCACTAGAGGCTAGACAACATACATCTCATCAAAATATCGAATCTAATACCAAATTCACATGACTACTAATAGCAAGACTTCTCCCATGTCCTCGTGAACAAACATAACTACTCACAAAGCATATTCATGTTCATAATCGAGGGGTATTAATATGCATATAGGATCTGAACATATGATCTTCCACCAAATAAACCAACTAGCATCAACTACAAGGAGTAATCAACACTACTAGCAACCTACTAGTACCAATCCCGGACTTGGAGACAAGAATTGGATACAAGAGATGAACTAGGGTTTTGAGATGAGATGGTGCTGGTGAAGATGTTGATGGAGATTGCCCTCTCCCGATGAGAGGAGCATTGGTGATGACGATGGCGATGATTTCCCCCTCCCGGAGGGAAGTGTCCCTGGCAGAACAGCTCTGCCGGAGCCCTAGATTGGTTCAGCCAAGGTTCCGCCTCGTGGCGGCGGAGTTTCGTCCAGAAAGGTTGCTTATGATTTTTTCCTTGACGAAAGACCTCATATAGCAGAAGATGGACATCGGAGAGCCAACAGGGGCCCACGAGGTTGGGGGCGCGCCCTGGGGGGTTGGGCGCGCCCCCCATCCTCGTGGACAGGTGGGCCCCCCTCTGGTGAACTTCTTCTGCTGGATATTTTTTATTATTTCCCAAAATGTCTTTTGTGGAGTTTCAGGACTTTTGGAGTTGTGCGAATAGGTCTCTAATATTTGCTCCTTTTCCAAATTTCGTAATTCCAGTGCTTGCGCATTCTCCTCCTTATGTAAACCTTGTAAAATAAGAGAGAATAGGCATAAGTATTGTAACATAACGTGTAATAACAGCCCATAATGCAATAAATATCAATATTAAAGCATGATGCAAATTGGACGTATCAACTCCCCCAAGCTTAGACCTCGCTTGTCCTCAAGCGAAAGCCGATAACGATAAATATGTCCCCATGTTTAGAGGTAGAGGCGTCGATAAAAATAAAATACGGACATGAAGGCATCATGATCATTCTCATAACAGCAACATATATAGATATTGTCATATGATTTCTTATGCTCAAGTAATAATCTATTCACAATGCAAAAGAACGTATCATAAACTTTATTGAGAACCAACAAACTATAATCTTAGTCATTGAAGCAATTGCAATTTATCATAACATCAGAAAGAGTCTATGTCAGAGCTCAATAGCAAGTCCTCATACTCAACTATCATTTAATCTTTCATAATTGCTAACACTCACCCGATACTTGTGGTTATGGAGTTTTAATCGGACGTAGAGAAAGATAGGGGTTATAGTTTCGCCTCCCAACCTTTTACCTCAAGGGTAATGTCAACAATAATAACTCATCCTCCCCTACATCCAATTAGATACATCCATCTGGATCTTTCCAACATACTGTGCTTGCCAAAGGATAAAATGTAAAAAGGAAAGGTGAAGATCACCATGACTCTTGCACAAGGTAGAAGATAATAATAAAAGATAGGCCCTTCGCAGAGGGAAGCAGAGGTTGCCATGCGCTTTTATGGTTGGATGCACAAAATATTAATGCGAAAGAACGTCACTTTATATTGCCCCTTGTGATATGAAACTTTATTATGCAGTCCGTCGCTTTTATTGCTTCCACATCACAAGATCGTATAAATCTTATTTCTCCCACACCAATCAATCATACATATTTAGAGCAATTTTTATTGCTTTGCACTGATGACAACTTACTTGAAGTATCTTACTCAATCCATAGGTAGATATGGTGCACTCTCATGGCAAAACTGGTTTAAGGGTTTTTGGAAGCACAAGTAGTATCTCTACTTGGTGCTGAGAATTTGGCTAGCATGAGGGGGAAAGGCAAGCTCAACATGTTGGATGATCCATGACAACATATTTTATCTCAGATATAAGAAAACATAACCCATTACGTTGTCTTCCTTGTCCAACATCAACTCTTTAGCATGTCACATTTTAATGAGTGCTCCCAATCATAAAAGATGTCGATGATAATGTATTTATATGTGAGACCTCTCTTTCCTTATTACTTCCTATTAATTGCAACGATGACCAAAGCTATGTCTGCCAACTCCCAACAACTTTTAATCATCATACTCTTCCTATGTGAAGTCATTACTCTTAATAAGATCAATATGAACTCTTTGTTTCCTTTTTTTATTCTTTTTCTCTTTTCTTTTATTCACTCAAGATCATGGCAAAACAATCAAGCCCTTGACTCAACACTAATCTTTATTATATAGCTCACGGACTCGATTACATAGAGAGATCATAAAGCAAAAACTCAAAACTAGATCATGCCATAAACTTTATTCTACTAGATCAAGATACTACTAATAGGATCGAACTAAGAAAAACGGTAAAGATAGGAGATGTGGTTGTGATACGATACCGGGGCACCTCCCCCAAGCTTGGCAGTTGCCAAGGGGAGTGCCCATACCCATGTGATTATGTCTCCTTCTTTGGTAATGGTGTGATATTCTTGGTGATGATACCCCTCAGGATACGATTCTCCTCCTCGAGCTTATTGACTTGGTGCTTGAGGTCCATTATTTCCTTACGAAGCTTTCCTGTGACGGCTAAAGCTCCTTGCACCCAAGGGTATTGCATAGCTGCAGGAGAACAAGTGACACTCTTCATATTTTCATAAGAAAGAAATCTAACATTGGAAGGGATAACCGAGTTTGGAATAGCTGAGCTTTGTAGTTCCCCCATCGTGAACCCAGCTCGGAAGCGAGAAGTGACTTCTTGATCCTCCATGGCATCTACTCTCATCTCCATCTCTTCCTCAGTTGCTGGCCCAAAGTGGTCACTGTCGCTGTTTACCCTTGGTTCCAATGCCGGATGAGACACCCGGCTCTCCCCGACTGACTCTTGAGAAGACATCTTGCTCTAATCTGCAGCAGCAACAGCTCGAAACAAAAACAGAGGATATTTGCATGATACGGGAGTCAAAACCTTCGGGAGAGTATATAATGAATTTTTACTGACCAAAATATGAATCGTGCAAGAAAACGGAGTCCGAAAGGCACACGAGGTGCCCACGAGGTAGGGGGGTGCGCCCTCCACCCTCATGGGGCCCTCGTGTCCTTCCCGGACTGCTACTTATTTTTCTATTTTTCTAAATATTCCAAAACGGAGGAATATTGCCTTAAAAACTGTTTTGGAGTCGGTTTACTTACCGTACCACATACCTATTTCTTTCCGGAGTCTGAAACGTTCTGGAAAGTGTCTCTTATGTATTCCTCTGGGGTTACCGTTTCAATAACATTGGTTTCAACATTTATAGGATTACCTGAGATATAGTGTTTGATTCTTTGACCGTTTACCACCTTTGGATTCGTGCCTTCGAAGTTGTTGATTTTTATGGCACCAGAATGATAGACCTCCTCGATAACGTAGGGGCCTTCCCATTTAGAGAGAAGTTTTCCTGCAAAAAATCTTAAACGAGAGTTGTATAGCAGTACATAATCACCTACATTAAACTCACACTTTTGTATCCTTTTGTCATGCCATCTTTTAACTTTTTCCTTAAACAACTTGGCATTTTCATAAGCTTGGTTCTCCATTCATCAAGTGAGCTAATATCAAATAACCTCTTCTCACCAGCAAGTTTAAAATCATAGTTGAGCTCTTTAATAGCCCAATATGCCTTATGTTCTAGTTCGAGAGGTAAGTGACATGCTTTTCCATAAACCATTTTATACGGAGACATACCCATAGGATTTTTATATGCAGTTCTATAGGCCCATAATGCATCATCAAGTTTCTTGGACCAATTCTTTCTAGACCTATTGACAGTCTTTTGCAAAATTAATTTGAGCTCTCTATTACTCAATTCTACTTGACCACTAGATCATGGGTGATAAGGAGATGCAATTCTATGATTAACATCATACTTAGCAAGCATTTTACGGAAAGCCCATGAATAAAATGTGAACCACCATCAGTCATTAAATATCTAGGGACTCTAAACCTCGGAAAAACAACTTCCTTAAGCATTTTAATAGAAGTGTTATGATCAGCACTACTAGTTGGAATAGCTTCTACCCACTTAGTAACGTAATCAACAGCAACTAAAATATGTGTATATCCATTAGAGGCAGGAAAAGGTCCCATATAATCAAAGCCCCAAACATCAAATGGTTCAATAACAAGTGAATAATTCATAGGCATTTCTTGACGTCTACTAATATTACCAATTCTTTGACATTCATCACAAGATAAGACAAACTTACGGGCATCCTTGAAGAGAGTGGGCCAATAAAAACCGGATTGCAATACCTTATGTGTCGTTCTATCTTCGGCGTGGTGTCCTCCATAACCTTTGGAGTGGCACTTGCATAGGATCTGTTCCTGTTCATGCTCAGGTACACAACGTCTAATAACACCATCTACTCCTTCTTTATAAAGATGTGGGTCATCCCAAAAGTAATGTCTCAAATCATAAAAAAAACTTTTTCTTTTGCTGGTATGTGAAACTAGGTGGTATAAATTTGGCAACAATATAATTAGCATAATCAGCATACCAAGGAGTACTACGAGAAGTATTTATAACATTTAATTGTTCATCAGGAAAGCTATCATCAATAGGTAGTGGGTCATCAAGAACATTTTCTAACCTAGACAAGTTGTCTGCAACAGGGTTCTCAGCTCCCTTTCTATCAACAATATGCAAATCAAATTCTTGTAGCAAGAGAACCCATCTAATAAGTCTAGGTTTAGCATCTTTCTTTTCCATCAGGTATTTAATAGCAGCATGATCACTGTGAATAGTTACTTTAGAATCAACAATATAAGGTATGAACTTATCACAAGCAAATACAACTGCTAAGAATTCTTTTTCGGTAGTAGCATAATTTCTTTGAGCATTGTCTAGAGTCTTACTAGCATAATGAATAACATTTAATTTCTTATCAACTCTTTGCCCTAGAACATCACCTACAGCATAATCAGTAGCATCACACATAATTTCAAAGGGTAAATTCCAATCAGGTGGCTGAACAATAGGTGCAGAGATCAATGCTTTCTTAAGTATTTCAAATGCTTCTAAACAATCATCATCAAAGACAAAGGGTATATCTTTTTGTAATAAATTAGTCAGAGGCCGAGAAATTTTTGAGAAGTCCTTAATGAACCTCCTATAAAATCCGGCGTGACCAAGGAAACTTCGTATACCTTTGATGTCCTTGGGACATGGCATCTTTTCAATAGCATCAACCTTGGCTTTATCAACTTCAATACCTCTTTCAGAAACTTTATGCCCCAAGACAATACCTTCATTAACCATAAAGTGGCACTTTTCCCAATTCAAGACAAGATTAGTTTCTTCACATCTCTGCAAAACTCGATCAAGATTTCTCAAGCAATCATCAAAAGAAGATCCATAGACGGAAAAGTAGTCCATGAAAACCTCACAAATCTTTTCACAAAAGTCAGAGAATATAGCCATCATGCATCTATGAAAGGTAGCAGGTGCATTACATAAACCAAAAGGCATACGTGTATAAGAAAAAGTACCAAAAGGGCATGTAAAAGTAGTCTTTGATTGATCTTTAGCTGACACAGGTATTTGAGAGAAGCCAGAATAACCATCTAGAAAGCAATAATGTGTATGTTTGCATAATATTTCTAGCATTTGGTCAATAAAAGGTAAGGGGTAATGATCTTTCTTAGTAGCCTTATTTAATTTACGAAAATCAATTACCATCCTATGACCTGTAATAATTCTTTGCGGAATCAATTCATCTTTATCATTAGGAACAACAGTAATACCTCCCTTCTTAAGGACACAATGAACAGGACTTACCCACTGACTATCAGCAATGGGATAAATTATACCTTCCTCCAAAAGCTTTAGTATCTCTTTTCTTACCACTTCTTTCATCTTAGGATTAAGCCTTCGTTGATGATCACGGACTGGTTTGGCATCTTCTTCCAAATTTATTTTATGTTGACATAGAGTGGGACTAATGCCCTTAAGATCATCAAGAGTATATCCAATAGCAGCACGGTGCTTCTTCAGAGTTTTCAATAATCTTTCTTCTTCATGCTCTGAAAGGTTAGCACTAATAATAACAGGATATATCTTCTTTTCATCAAGATAAGCATATTTAAGATTATCAGGCAACGGTTTAAGCTCAAACACGGGATCACCCTTGGGTGGAGGAGGATCCCCTAAGATTTCAACAGGCAAATTCTGTTTTAGAATAGGTTCCTGTTTAAAGAACACTTCATCTATTTCCCTTCTTTCATTCGTAAACATATCATTTTCATGGTCTAGCAAATATTGTTCTAAAGGATCACTAGGAGGTACGACAATAGAAGCAAGACCAATAATTTCATCCTTACTAGGTAATTCTTCTTCACGATGTTGTCTACTAAATTTAGAGAAATTGAACTCATGAGACATATCACCCAAACCAATAGTAACAACATTCTTTTCACAGTCTATTCTAGCACTGACAGTATTCAAGAAGGGTCTACCAAATATAATGGGACAAAAGCTGTCTTGTGGGGAACTGAGAACAAGAAAATCAGTAGGATATTTAATTTTCCCACACAAGACTTCAACATCTCTAACAATTCCCATTGCTGATATAGTATCTCTATTGGCAAGTTTAATTGTAACATCAATACCTTCTATCTCAGCGGGTGCAATATCATGCATAATTTCTTTATACAAGTCATAAGGTATAACACTAGCACTAGCACCCATATCACATAAGCCATGATAACAATGATCTCTTATTTTAACAGAAATATCAGGCACGCCTACCACAGGTCTATGTTTATCTTTAGCACAGGGTTTGGCAATTCTAGCAGTTTCACCGCAGAAATGAATAACATGCCCATCAATATTATCAGCCAAGAGATCTTTAACAATAGCAATATTAGGTTCGACTTTAACTTGCTCAGGAGGTGTATAAGTTCTAATATTACTTTTACGAACCACAGTTGAAGCTTTAGCATGATCCTTTATCCTAACAGGGAAAGGTGGTTTCTCAATATAAGAAGTAGGAACAATAGGATCATTATAAGTGACAGTCTTTTCTTCAACTTTAGTAGGTGCAGCTACTTTTACTTCTATGGGAGGATGATATTTAAACCACTTCTCCTTGGGGAGATCAACATAAGTAGCAAAAGATTCACAGAAACAAGCTACTATCTCAGAGTCAAGTCCATATTTAGTGCTAAATTTACGGAAAACATCGGTGTCCATAAAAGACTTAACACAATCAAACTTAGGTGTCATACCTGACTCCTTACCTTCGTCGAGGTCCCAATCTTCAGAGTTGCGTTTAATTCTATCCAGTAAATTCCATTTGAATTCAATAGTCTTCATCATAAAAGAGCCAGCACAAGAAGTATCGAGCATGATGTGATTGTTTTCAGAAAGCCGAGCATAATTTTTTTGAAGAATTATTACTCTTGAGAGCTCATGATTGGGGCATGAATATAACATTGATTTAAGCCTCTCCGAAGCTTGAGCGATGCTTTCTCCTTCGTGAGGCCAAAAAATATATATATAATTGCGATCACGATGAACAAGATGCATAGGATAATACTTCTGATGAAATTCCAACTTCATTCGTTTATAGTTCCATGATCCCGTATCATCACATAGCCTATACCATGTCGATGCATCTCCCTTCAAAGATAAATGGAAGACCTTCTTCTTAACAACATCATCGGGTATACCTGCAAGCTTAAATAATCCACAAACTTCATCCACATAAAGTAGATGTTCATCAGGATGCTTTGTTCCATCTCCTGTAAAAGGGTTATCAAGCAGTTTTTCTAACATACCCGACGGAACTTCAAAGGGAATAATTTCATTTTCAGTAGGTTCAATAGGTTGAGGAGCAATTCTTTGCTCTACTGGTCGGGGTGACGATACCCCAAACAAGCCCCTCAGAGGATTACTTTCCATTGTAACAAGTGACAGTAAATTTCAGCACACTGTATAAATTTTTCCTTACCAAGTTCCACCTACCAAAGGCGCTTCACTCCCCGGCAACGGTGCCAGAAAAGAGTATTGATGACCCACAAGTCTAGGGGATCTATCATAGTCCTTTCGATAAGTAAGAGTGTCGAACCCAACGAGGAGCAGAAGGAAATGATAAGCGGTTTTCAGCAAGGTATTCTCTGCAAGTACTGAAATAAGTGGTAACAGATAGTTTTGTGATAAGATAATTTGTAACGAGCAACAAGTAAAAAAAGTAAGTAAAGTGCAGCAAGGTGGCCCAATCCTTTTTGTAGCAAAGGACAAGCCTGGACAAACTCTTATATAAGGAAAAGCGCTCCCGAGGACACATGGGAATATCGTCAAGCTAGTTTTCATAACGTTCATATGATTCGCGTTCGGTACTTTCATAATTTGATATGTGGGTGGACCGGTGCTTGGGTGTTGTTCTTACTTGAACAAGCATCCCACTTATGATTAACCTCTATTGCAAGCATCCGCAACTACAACAAAAGTATTAAGGTAAACCTAACCATAGCATGAAACATATGGATCCAAATCAGCCCTTTACGAAGCAACGATAAACTAGGGTTTAAGCTTCATCACTCTAGCAACCCATCATCTACTTATTACTTCCCAATGCCTTCCTCTAGGCCCAAATAATGGTGAAGTGTTATGTAGTCGACGTTCACATAACACCACTAGAGGCTAGACAACATACATCTCATCAAAATATCGAACGAATACCAAATTCACATGACTACTAATAGCAAGACTTCTCCCATGTCCTCAGGAACAAACATAACTACTCACAAAGCATATTCATGTTCATAATCAGAGGGGTATTAATATGCATATAGTATCTGAACATATGATCTTCCACCAAATAAACCAACTAGCATCAACTACTAGGAGTAATCAACACTACTAGCAACCTACTAGTACCAATCCCGGACTTGGAGATAAGAATTGGATACAAGAGATGAACTAGGGTTTTGAGATGAGATGGTGCTTGTGAAGATGTTGATGGAGATTGCCCTCTCCCGATGAGAGGAGCGTTGGTGATGACGATGGCGATGATTTCCCCCTCCCGGAGGGAAGTGTCCCTGGCAGAACAGCTCTGTCGGAGCCCTAGATTGGTTCCGCCAAGGTTCCGCCTCGTGGCGGCGGAGTTTCGTCCCGAAAGGTTGCTTATGATTTTTTCCTCGACGAGAGACCTCATATAGCAGAAGATGGCCATCGGAGAGCCAATACGGGGCCCACGAGGTAGGGGGTGCGCCCTAGGGGGTAGGGCGCGCCCCCACCCTCTTGGACAGGTGGACCCCCCTCTGGTGAACTTCTTTCGCTGGATATTTTTTATTATTTCCCAAAATGACTTTCATGGAGTTTCAGGACTTTTGGAGTTGTGCAGAATAGGTCTCTAATATTTGCTCCTTTTCCACCCGAAATTCCAATTGCCGCATTCTCCTCCTTATGTAAACCTTGTAAAATAAGAGAGAATAGGCATAAGTATTGTAACATAACGTGTAATAACAGCCCATAATGCAATAAATATCAATATTAAAGCATGATGCAAAATGGACGTATCAACGCTCTACCGAGCGATTGCTCTTAGGCGGGCTCAATCCGCCAAGACAAAGACCCTTGCGGTAGCTCCAGGGGCTCGATAGGAAAGTACTTGCGGGACCTGATTTTCTCTGCTTGCTCGCCTCACCGATGGTTCGACGGATGGTTGAGTTAACCGGAGCAAAAAGGTACCTGGTTCCACAGGTAGCTTGAATGCGGCACACTTTGACAGGTAATCGGCGATGTCGTTCTCCGCTCGGGGGACGTGCTCCGCCTGGATACCGTCAAAGCATTCCTCCAGCTTCCTCACCTCATCTATGTAGGCTTCCATCAATGGGCTCTGATAATCCTTGTTGACCTGCCTGACAACGAGCTGCGAGTCACCCCTGACGATGAGCTTCTTAACCCCGAGGTCTGCCGCGATCCTGAGACCGGCAAGCAATCCCTCGTACTCAGCGGTGTCGTTGGTGGACATATCCCTGGGGAAGTGCATCTGGATCACGTACTTGAGGTGTTCTCCGGTGGGTGCGACGAGCAGCACACCGACACCGGCGCCTTGCAGCGAGAAAGCCCCATCAAAGTACATGATCCAGTCGCGGTCTGCTTCCTTGCCGGGGAGAGTGGTCTCCTGGATTTCTTCTTCAGGCATCGAGGTCCATTCTGCGATGAATTCCACCAAGACTCTGGTCTGAATTGTCGATGTACTTTCAAACTTCAAACCGAAGCTTGACAGCTCCAAGGCCCATTCCACAATCCTTCTGGTTGCGTCTGGGTTGTGCAGTATCCGTTGCAACAGGAGGCGGGTGACGACAGTGATCTCGTGGGCCTGGAAGTAGTGACGCAGCTTCCTCGAGGCCATAAGGAGGCCGAAGAGCAATTTTTACACACCGGAATACCTCGACCTAGCCCCCTGCAAGAGGGAGCTGACAAAGTAAACCGGGTGCTGCATCATCTTCTTCTTTGGCACCACTTCACTTGACCGCGCGGGCATTGCCTTGGTGGCACCAGACTCTGCTGGGGGTCGTGCCTTGTCGGCGCCAGGCCCTGCCGGGGGAATCTTTGGCTTGCCATCCGCTGGTTCTGCCACCATTGCTGCCTCCTCGTCGACCTCCCTCTGTGCCACCAGTGCGGCGCTGACCACTTGATTCGTCGCTGCCAAATACAGCAGCAACGGCTCTTGTGGTTTAGGTGCAACCAGTATCGGCGTGGAAGAAAGGTATTTCTTCAGATCCTGCAGTGCTGCCTCAGCTTCTGGGGTCCACTCTATTGGGCCTGCCTTCTTCAAGATTTTGAAGAAGGGAAGGGCGCGCTCGGCGGACTTGGAGATGAATCGGCTCATGGCGGCAACGCGGCCGGTGAGCCGACGCACATCCTTGATCCGCTTGGGCGCCTTGATCTGCTCAATAGCCTTGATCTTGTCTAGGTATGCCTCGATCCCGTGCTGCGACACAAAGAACCCGAGGAGCTTGCCGGACGGAACACCGAAGACGCACTTCTCAGGGTTCAGCTTGAGGTTGATCTTGCACAGGTTAGCAAATATCTCTTCCAGATCTTTCACAAGAGTTGGCCCGTCCTTGGTTTTGACCACTATGTCATCCATGTAGGCCTCCATATTTCTATGGAGCTGAGGTTCAAAACCAATTTGGACTGCTCTTGCAAATGTTGAGCCAGCACTCTTCAACCCGAAAGGCATCCGTAAAAAGCAATACGTACCACATGGGGTGATGAATGTTGTCTTCTCTTCATCCTCTCTTGTCATGAAGATTTGGTGGTAGCCTGAGTAGGCGTCGAGGAATGATAATAGATCACACCCGGCTGTGGAGTCAACAATCTGGTCAATGCGCGGAAACGGGAAGGGGTCCTTAGGACAAGCCTTATTAATATATGTGTAATCAATACACAGCCTCCACTTCCCATTCGCTTTGCGCACCACTACCGGATAGGCCAACCACGTCGGATGGAGCACCCCTCTCACCAAACCTGCCGCTTTCAATTTCCTGATCTCCTCTGTGATGAACTCCTGCCTTTCCAGAGCACTCTTTCGACCTTCGCTGACGGGCGCAAGCGTGAGGCGGAGACAGCTAGGTGGTGCTCAGTCACCTCCCTGGGAACACCGGGGATGTCGGACGCTTGCCATGCAAACACATCGACATTTTCCCGCAGGAAAGAGATGAGCGCGCCTTCCTATTTGCTGTCGAGGGTGGAGCCTATGCCGAAGGCCCCTCCCGTGCCATCCTCCTCGACGGGCACCTTCTTGGTCTGCGGCGGCTCGGCTCTGGATCTCTTGCTCTTGTCGGTAGAGCTCTCTGGCACGTCCTCAACGGTAGAACAACACTCTGAGGAGGTGCGCTTGCCGGAGTGGGTGCGAGAGGTCTTGTCGGGCTCCTTCTTCCCTCCCGGGCCTTCAGCGGCAGGAGCAGGTGCCTTGACGGCAGCTGCTGCAACTGCTTCCTGGTAGAGTTGGTCAGCGCAGATAAGCGCGCCCTTCTTGTCGGAGGGGACGGAGATGATGGTCAACGGCCCGGGCATCTTTAGCATGTTGTAGGCTTAGTGTGACGCCGCCATGAACTTGGCTAGTGTTGGGCGGTTGAGGATCCCGTTGTAGGGCAAGGGGATCTCGGCCACGTCGAAGACGATCCTCTCCGTCCTGTAGTTCAACTCTCCTCCAAATGTCATGGGCAGTGTGACCTTTCCCTTCGGCTGGCTCCTCCCCTGATTGACCCCTTGAAACGTGCCAGTTTCCTCGAGGTCTCCATCAGGGATTTGCAACCTTTTGATCACAATAGGCGAGATCAGGTTCAGGCCGGCCCCGCCGTCAACCAACATCTTGTTCACCCTGAGGTTGTGTATCATTGGCGAGACCAACAATGGAAAACACCCAACCGCGGTAGTGCGGTCAGGGTGGTCCTCGGCGTCAAAGATGAGGGGCGTGCTGGACCACTTCAGCAGCTTCTGAGCGTCGAACGACGGCTCTGCTGCTGTAATCTCACACGCCCACTGCTTGAGCTGGAGGTGAGAGGTATGCAGCGAGGCGCCGCCATAGACGCACATGGCCTCCGTAGCCTTCTGGAACCCTTGCTCACCAGACTCGTCGTCCTCGTCGTGATCGTCGTCTTCTTGTTTCTTGTCGCGGCCCCGGGCGGGCCTCTCTTGCTGGTTGTCCTTGTCGGGGCGGCCTCCTTGGCCGCCATGCTTCTTGCCGGATCCCTCAGCACCGTCCTGGTCCTTATCCTTGTCCTGCCTTTCGTACTCAACCTTTTGCTTCTCAGCAAGCAGCTCGACTTGTCAGCAGTTCTGGAGATCATGGCCCTTGGTGCGGTGGATCTTGCAGTATTGCTTGCCGGAGCTTCCTGGCTTGTCGGTAGCCGCCAGGGCCCGGCAGGCGGTGCACCCGGCAATCTCCTTGCCGGGGACGTCTGCCTTGACCCTCTTGCCGGCACTGGTATCGTCAGATCCCTCAATGGCAAGCACGGCCTTGCCTTTGCATTTCCTATTGCGATGCTGGCTCTTCTTCGTCGGGGTGGCGGCGTCTTCATCGGTAGAGTCGGTTTTCGCGCTGGCGTCTTCACCGGGGTACTTCCTTCCCTCTTCAGCCCGAGCGCACCTGTCGGCCAGAACGTAGAGCTCGGCCACATCCTTAACCTTGGTCATCGCCAGCTCCTCGCGCATCTTGCGATTGCGCATGTTCTGGTGGAACGCGCTAATTACAGCGGCGCGATGAACGTCGGGGATGTTGTACTGCACCCGGCTGAATCTCTGGATGTACTTGCGCATGGTCTCCCCTTCCTTCTGGTAATGATATGCACATCACTGGCCTGGCCATGAGCTTGGTGGCCTCCTGTGAAGGCGCCAACGAACTCATGGCACAGATCGGACCAAGAAGAAATGGAATCCACCGGCAAGTGCATCAACCAAGACATCACATTGGGCTTGAGCGCCAGCAGGAAATAGTTGGCAAGCACCTTGTCGTCACGAGCCCCAGCGGCCTACATCGCGATGGTGTAGATGCTGAGGAACTCGGACGGATGGGTCTTGCCAGTGTACTTCTCACCGACGTCGGGCTTGAACGTGCGGTGGGACGGCCACTGGAACTGCCTCAACTCACGGGTAATAGCCAGGCAGCCCACCTCGTAAGGTAGGCCGCCAGGGCCCCCCGGTGCCGGGTGGTCCATAGCGGGTCTGATAACAGACAAGTATAGGGGATCGCAATAGCTTTCGAGGGTAGAGTATTCAACCCAAATTTATTGATTCGACACAAGGGGAGCCAAAGAATATTCTTGAGTATTAGCAGTTGAGTTGTCAATTCAACCACACCTGGATAACTTAGTATCTGCAGCAAAATGTTTAGTAGCAAAGTGGTATGGTAATAAAGGTAATGGTAGCAAATGTAAAGATAAATGTTTTTGGGTTTTTGTAGTAGTTGTAACAGTAGCAACGGAAAAGTAAATAAGCGAAGAACAATATGTGAAAAGCTCGAAGGCAATGGATCAGTGATGGATAATTATGCTGGATGCGATTCCTCATGCAATAGTTATAACATAGGGATATAGAACTAGCTCCAGTTCATCAATGTAATGTAGGCATGTATTTCGTAAATAGTCATACATGCTTATGGAAAAGAACTTGTATGACGTCTTTTGTCCTACCCTCCCGTTGAAGCGGGGTTCTAGCGGAAACTAAGGGATATTAAGGCCTCCTTTTAATAGAGAACCGGACCAAAGCATTAACACATAGTGAATACATGAACTCCTCAAACTACGGTCATCACCGAGAAGTATCCTGATTATTGTCACTTCGGGGTTGTTAGATCATAACACATAATAGGTGACTATAGACTTGCAAGATAGGATCAAGAACGCACATATATTCATGAAAACATAATAGGTTCAGATCTGAAATCATGGCACTCGGGCCCTAGTGACAAGCATTAAGCATAGCAAAGTCATAGCAACATCAATCTCAGAACATAGTGGATACTAGGGATCAAACCCTAACAAAACTAACTTGATTACATGGTAAATCTCATCCAACCCATCACCGTCCAGCAAGCCTACGATGGAATTACTCACGCACGGCGGTGAGCATCATGAAATTGGTGATGGAGGATGGTTGATGATGACGATGCAACGGCGACGAATCCCCCTCTCCAGAGCCCCGAACGGACTCCAGATCAGCCCTCCCGAGAGAGATTAGGGCTTGGCGGCGGCTCCGTGTCGTAAAACGCGATGAAACTTTCTCTCTGATTTTTTTCTCCCCGAGACGGAATATATGGAGTTGGAGTTGAGGTCGGAGGAGGTCCAGGGGGCCCACGAGATAGGAAGCCACGCCCTAGGGGGGGCGCCCCCTGTCTCGTGGACAGGCTATGGGCCCTCTGGTGTATTTCTTTCGCCCAATAGTTCTTATAAATTCCAAAAAGTGCCTCCGTGGATTTCCAGGACATTCCGGGAACTTTTCTTTTCTACACATAAAACAACATCATGGTAGTTCTGCTGAAAACAGCGTCAGTCCGGGTTAGTTTCATTCAAATCATGCAAGTTAGAGTCCAAAACAAGGGCAAAAGTGTTTGGAAAAGTAGATATGTTGGAGACATATCAACTCCCCCAAGTTTAAACCTTTGCTTGTCCTCAAGCAATCCAGTTGATAAACTGAAAGTGATAAAGAAAAACTTTTACAAACTCTGTTTGCTCTTGTTGTTGTAAACATGAAAAGCCAGCATTCAAGTTTCAGCAAATATTATGAACTAACCATACTCACAAGAACACATAGGTCTCACAATTACTCATATCAATAACATAATCAGCTAGCGAGCCATAATAATAAAACTCAGATGACAACACTTTCTCAAAATAATCATAACATGATATAACAAAATGGTATCTCGCTAGCCCTTTCTGAGACCGCAAAACATAAATGTAGAGCACCTTTAAAGATCAAGGACTGACTAAACATTGTAATTCATGGTAAAAGAGATCCAGTCAAGTCATACCCAATATAAACCAATAATAATGAATGCAAATAACAGTGTGCTCTCCAGCGGGTGCTTTTTAGTAAGAAAGAAGGATGACTCAACATAAAAGTAAATAGATAGGCCCTTCGCAGAGGGAAGCAGGGATTTGTAGAGGTGCCAGAGCTCGATTTTAAAATAGAGATTGAATAACATTTTGAGTGGCATACTTTTGCTGTCAAAGCAACAACTATGAGATGGCTGTATCTTCCATACTACATGCATTATAGGCAGTTCCCAAACAGAATGGTAAAGGTTTATACTCCCCCAACCACCAACAAGCATCAATCCATGGCTTACTCGAAACAACGAGTGCCTCCAACATACAACAGCCCTGGGGGAGTTTTGTTCAATTATTTTGATTTGCTTTGATCTTTTTGGATCATGGGACTGGGCATCCGGTTCCATCGCCCTTTCTCATGAATGAGGAGCGGAGTCCACTCCTCTTGAGAATAACCCACCTAGCATGGAAGATATAGGCAGCCCTAGTTGAAACATGAGCTGCTCGAGCATACAAAACAGAATTTCATTTGAAGGTTTGGAGTTTGGCACATACAAATTTACTTGGAACGGCAGGTAAATACCTCATATAGGAAGGTATAATGGACTCATATGGAACAACTTTGGGGTTTAAGGAGTTTGGATGCACAAGCAGTATTCCCACTTAGTACAAGTGAAGGCTAGCAAAAGACTGGGAAGCGACCAACGAGAAATCTTTTTGGGTTTTCATTTTAGTTTCTACTACAAGCATGGAAATTAAACTAACTAATTTTTTTTCTTAAGGTTTATCAAACACACAAGAAGAAAACTAGAAAAAGAAATTTAAACTAGCATGGATAATACAATGAAAGAGTATGAGCACCGACGACTAGTGTGTGAACATGAATGTAAAGTCGGTGAGAAATACGTACTCCCCCAAGCTTAGGCTTTTGGCCTAAGTTGGTCTAGTACCAAGGACCGCCTGGCTGATATCCATAAGTGAAACTGGGGTAGTACTGAGATGCAGAGGCGACCGCCTCCTGAGCAGCAGCGTGTTGGCGAGCTGCCTCCATTCCCCTCTCATATTCAGTTGCTTCTTCCCTGGTGACAACATATCTTCCTTTTGCCTGATAATCAAAAAGGTAGGGAGCAGGAAGAGTAACAGGGACGACGTTGCGTCTGTCATAGATTAGTCGATAATGGAGGAATTGTTCATTCCTCTCAAGAAAATGATGATTGAACATAGCTTCTTTATCCAAATAAACAGGAGGTAAAATCATATCCCCCTCTCGTGGAGCTATATTAAGAAAATTAGCCACACGGGTTGCATAAATTCCTCCAATAAAATCACCCCTTCTACTATTATTCTGCAACCTACGTGCAACTATTGCCCCAAGTTATAACCTTTATAACCCGACACAAAGACTCTTGAGGACACAAAGATCGAGGGCACACATGTGACATACCTCGTCCTTACTGTTAATGCATCTACCAATAAAGAGAGCAAAGTAATGTATAGCAGGAAAATGAATGCTCCCTATGGTAGCTTGTGCTACGTGACACTAAATCCTCTAAATCCATGGTATAAGATGTATCTAAATCCATGGTATAAGATGTATCATAAATATCAAACATGACACTAGGAGAATTACGCGCAGAAATATATTCGAACCTCCGCACAAAGGAATCAGTCAATTGATAATATTGAGGACACTTATCTTGTAAGAAGTCCTCCAGCTCGGCATTACGCACATATGCGTCAAATTCCTCTTTGAAGCCTGCTTCGACCATAAAATCATCGGATGGCCACTCACAAGCCCGTACATTCACATCCCTTGGCAAATTAACATCTTGTTCACGTATAGCAATCCTTGGCCCCTTTCTTTGCCGAGGTACCTCCTTGGTACAATCTTCTAAGCATATTTCTTTTTCTGAAAATTTCTGAAATTTTAGTAACTTCAAAATAAAAGTGAATAAAACTAAACAAGATTGGTAGCAACTACTCCTACAAGTGCCTAGAGCCTATATCATGCATTGGAATTGCTTGGGACCTCAAAAATTTAACATGCAAGCTCAAGAACATGGTCACCTATGCAGCAAAAATTTGCAATGAATAAAGCACTAGAACAAAAGCTAATTGGACAAATGGAGGAGTCACATACCAAGCAACAATCTCCCAAAGCAGTTTTGCGAATGGAGCTTTGACCTAAGAGATCGAAAATTGCAGCAAAATGAGCTAGAACTCGTGCTTGAGCTGGATGGGGATTTTTTTTGGGTAGAAGATGAAGTTTGTGGGTGCTGGCATAAGTGGAGGGGAGCCACCAGGGGCCCATGAGACAGGGGGCGCGCCCTCCTCTCTCGTGGCCTGGTGCTTGGCCCTCCTGCAGTGTTTTCAGTGCCTAAAATCCTCAAATATTCCAGAAAAAATCATACTAGATTTGCAGGGCATTTGGAGCACTTCTATTTTCGGACTATTTCTTAATGCACGGATAATTTAGAAAACAGAAGGATAATACTAATTTTTCTTTATTTATTCTAAATAACAGAAAGTAAAAAGAGGGTATAGAAGGTTGTGCCTTCTAGTTTCATCCATCTCGTGATCATCAAAATGAACCCACTAACAAGGTTGATCAAGTCTTGTTAACGAACTCATTCCGAATAACACGGAACCGGAGAAATTTCGAATAACACTAAGTTACCTCAACGGGATATGAAAATCCCCAACAATAAGAATATCATACTTTTTCTTGACAAGTAGGGAGAGGAAATTCAAAACCTCAAAAATGATAGTTGGAACTTTTCAATTGAATTGATGCTATGAACTTGAGATTGTTTCCTCGGAAAGTGTACCGTATGCTCATTACCATTAACATGAAAAGTGACATTGCCTTTGTTGCAATCAATAACAGCCCTGCAGTATTAAGAAAAGGTCTACCAAGGATAATAGACATACTATCGTCCTCGGGAATATCAAGAATAACAAAGTCCGTTAAGAGAGTGACATTTGCAACCACAACAGCACATCCTCACAAATACCGGCAGTATAGCAGTTGATTTATCAGCCATTTGCAAAGATATTTCAGTAGGTGTCAACTTATTCAATTCAAGTCTACGATATAAAGAGAGAGGCATAACACTAACACGGCTCCTAGATCACATAAAGCAGTTCTAACATAATTTCTTTTAATAGAGCATGGTATAGTTGGTACACCGGATCTCCAAGTTTCTTTGGTATTCCACCCTTAAAAGTGTAATTAGCAAGCATGGTGGAAATTTCAGCTTCCGTATCTTTCTTTTATTTGTGATGATATCCTTCATATACTTAGCATAAGGATTTACTTTAAGCATATGAGTTAAGCGATACGTAAGAAAATAGGTCTAATCATTTCAGCAAAGCGCTCAAAATCCTCATCATCCTTTGACTTGGATGGTTTAGGAGGATAGGGCATGGGTTTCGAACCCATGGTTCTCTTTCTTTACCGTGCTTCCTAGCAACAAAATCTCTCTTATCATAACGTTGATTCTTTGATTGTGGGTTATCAAGATCAACAGAGTTCAATCTCTACATCATTGTCTTTGCTAGGTTGAGCATCAACATGAACATTATCATTAACATTATCACTAGGTTCATGTTCATCACCGATTGACTTTCAAATCGAAATAGAAATATCATTGGGATTCTCGGTGTGTCTCACGACGGGTTCACTAGAAGCATGCAAAGTCCTATCGTTTTCTTCTTCTTCTTTTTAGAAGAACTAGGTGCCTCTAAATTATTTCTCCGAGAATCTTGCTCGATTCTCTTAGGGTGGTCTTCGTGGATACAAAGGTTCTGAGTCATTCTACCAGTTCTAGTAGCCACTCTAACAGTTAAGTCATTTTTATTATTTAATTCATCAAGCAAATCATTTTGAGCTTTGATTACTTGCTCAGCTTGAGTAGCAACCATAGAAGCATATTTGCTAACGTGGTGAAGTTCATCTTTAACTCTAGCCAGATTATCACCTACGCGTCCTATCTCGAAAGCATTATTCTTTAACTCTCTACCAACATAAGTATTAAAACTTTCTTGTCTAGCCATAAAGTCATCAAATTCATCTAAGCATGGGCTATGAAATTTAGTAGAGGGTATTTCAACTTTATCATATCTATAGAGAGAATTTACCTTTACTACCTGTGTCGGGTTATCAAGACAATGTAGTTCTTCAGGCGGTATATTAAGACCATGTATTTCTTCAATAGGTGGTAAATTCTTAACATCTTCAGCTTTAATACCTTTTTCTTTCATTGATTTCTTTGCCTCTTGCATATCTTCAGGACTGAGAAATAAAACACCTCTCTTCTTGAGTGGGTTTAGGAATAGGCTCAGAGTTGGCTCAATTGGTTCAGAATTACTTGAGGCTGCTCGGAAGAGTCCAATTATTTTCATTAGTCAACATATTATTCAATAGTATTTCAGCTTCACGATCATTGTTCTTTCCTGAAAACACAACCAGCACAACTATCCAAGTAGTCCTTGGAAGCATCGGTTAGTCCATTATAAAAGATATCAAGTATTTCATTTTTCTTAAGAGGATGATCAGGCTAAGCATTAAGTAACCGGAGAAGCCTCCCCCAAGCTTGTGGGAGACTCTCTTCTTTGATTTGCACAAAATTATATATTTCCTGCAAGGCAGCTTGTTTCTTATGAGCAGGGAAATATTTAGCAAAGAAGTAATAAATCATATCCTGGGGACTACGCACACAACCAGGAGCAAGAGAATTATACCAAGTCTTAGCATCACCCTTTAATGAGAATGGAAATATCTCAAGGATATATAAATAGCGAGACTTCTCATTATTAGTAAATAGGGTGGCTATATCATTCAACTTGGTAAGATGTGCCACAACAGTTTCAGATTCAAGGCCATAAAAAGGATCAGATTCAACTAAAGTAATAATATCAGGATCAACAGAGAAACCATAATCCTTATCAGTAACACAGATAGGTGAAGTAGCAAACGCAGGATCAGGTTTCATTCTAGCATTAAGAGACTGCTGCTTCCATTTAGCTAATAATTTCTTAAGATCATTTCTATCATTGCAAGCAAGGATTTCCATAGCAGCTTTTTCATTCATAACATAACCCTTAGGAACAACAGGTAAAACATAATCATTGGGGGAACCTTCATCATCACTATCATCAATAATAGGTTCTTCAATATTTTCATTCCCCCTAACTCTAGCAAGTTGTTCATCTAGAAATTCACCTAATGGCAAAGTAGTATCACGCATAGAAGTAGTTTCATCATGCATAGCAGAAGTGGCATCATCAATAACATGCGACATATCAAAATTCATAGCAGTAGCAGGTTTAGGTGTCGCGAGCTTACTAATAACGGAAGGAGAATCTAGTGCAGAGCTAGATGGCAGTTCCTTACCTCCCCTCGTAGTTGAGGGCAAAATCTTGGTCTTAGCATCTTTCAACTTCTTCATAGTGATCAAAAGATATAAATCCCAGGTGACTCAAAGAATAGAGCTATGCTCCCCGGCAACGGCGCCAGAAATTACTCTTGATAACCCACAAGTATAGGGGATCGCAACAGCTTTCGAGGGTAGAGTATTCAACCCAAATTTATTGATTCGACATAAGGGGAGCCAAAGAATATTCTTGAGTATTAGCAGTTGAGTTGTCAATTCAACCACACCTGGATAACTTAGTATCTGCAGCAAAGTGTTTAGTAGCAAAAGTGGTATGATAATAAAGGTAACGGTAGCAAAAGTAAAGATAAATGTTTTGGGTTTTGTAGTAGTTGTAACAAAGAGTAACGGAAAAGTAAATAAGCGAAGAACAATATGTGAAAAGCTCGAGGCAATGGATCGTGATGGATAATTATGCCGGATGCGATTCCTCATGCAATAGTTATAACATAGGGTGATATAGAACTAGCTCCAGTTCATCAATGTAATGTAGGCATGTATTCCGTAAATAGTCATACGTGCTTATGGAAAAGAACTTGTATGACGTCTTTTGTCCTACCCTCCCGTTGAAGCGGGGTCCTAGTGGAAACTAAGGGATATTAAGGCCTCCTTTTAATAGAGAACCGGACCAAAGCATTAACACATAGTGAATACATGAACTCCTCAAACTATGGTCATCACTAAGAAGTATCCCGATTATTGTCACTTCGGGGTTGTTAGATCATAACACATAATAGGTGACTATAGACTTGCAAGATAGGATCAAGAACGCACATATATTCATGAAAACATAATAGGTTCAGATCTGAAATCATGGCACTCGGGCCCTAGTGACAAGCATTAAGCATAGCAAAGTCATAGCAACATCAATCTCAGAACATAGTGGATACTAGGGATCAAACCCTGACAAAACTAACTTGATTACATGGTAAATCTCATCCAACCCATCACCGTCCAGCAAGCCTACGATGGAATTACTCACGCACGGCGGAGAGCATCATGAAATTGGTGATGGAGGATGGTTGATGATGACGATGCGACGGCGACGAATCCCCCTCTCCAGAGCCCCGAACAGACTCCATATAAGCCCTCCCGAGAGAGATTAGGGCTTGGCTGCGACTCCGTGTCGTAAAACGCGATGAAACTTTCTCTCTGATTTTTTTGTCCCCGAGACGGAATATATGGAGTTGGAGTTGAGGTCGGAGGAGGTCAGGGGCCCACGAGATAGGAGGCCACGCCTAGGGGCGTGCCCCTGTCTCGTGGACAGTGTGGGCCCCTGGTGTATTTCTTTCGCCAATAATTCTTATAAATTCCAAAAGTGCCTCCGTGGATTTCCGGGACATTCCGAACTTTTCTTTTCTACACATAAAACAACATCATGGTAGTTCTGCTGAAAACAGCGTCAGTCCGGGTTAGTTTCATTCAAATCATGCAAGTTAGAGTCCAAAACAAGGGCAAAAGTGTTTGGACAAGTAGATACGTTGGAGACATATCAGGGTCCCGCCCGCTTGTCCGACTGGCGGCGCGTTTCACGCCGGCGCTCGACGGTGGTTCGAGCGTCTTCGTGAGCTCGCTCCCGAAGGACCTGGCGCTGGTCGCGGAGGGTCCGCGGGTCGGACGACGCTATGGAGATGTTATCACAAGCGTCGTCACGACGGGCCGACGCCCGCGGCGGCTGGCGAGGAGGAGGAGAGTGCATCGTGGCCGCAGCTCCCTCGGTCCTCCCAGCGCCAGCATGTGGTGGCTCGATGGGGCGCCGACCCGAGGGCCCCACTGGTCGCAGATTGTCTTTGTTGGCGACGGCGACGAGGCTCCGAATGGTGGTCCTCCACTCGTCGAGCTTCTCCGCGGCAGGAGGGAAGTCGAGGAGCAGCTGTGCGCGCAAAGCTTCCGCCGGCGTGGGGGCGGCGACAGTGCGTGGATCGCGGCGGCCGACTTCTAACTATGTTAGAAGGAGCTCAAAACGACCAGCAGCTGCGTGCCATTTTGCCGGCGCTTGGCGGCGTCTGAACCCCTTCATCTTGCCGGCGCGCGACAGGCTCTTCCCACGGCGGTGCCTGTGGTCACCAACGTGGTGACGTTGTTCGGCGCGCACATCATGGGAAGAACGCGCGGTGGTCGCCGGTGTATGCATCCTGGAGGTCGCCGCGCCGCGCGGAGTCGGCACAATGACACCCCCGGAGGGCCCCGTGCCGCCTGCGGGGGGCCCAGCTCCGTCTTTGGATCCGACGACGTGTAGCCGGTCGTCTGGCGCATGAACGACGCCGCTCGCCAGGCTCTGACAGCCTGGACGATGCTGGTGCTCGCGGGCCGTGGCCCGAGTCCTGTCTGTGACCGGTTCGCTGATCATTCGCACCAGCACGGGCCGTTCGGCTCCCAACGAGCCGATCGCCGTGGCCGTCTTCTTCTTAGGGGCCATGGCGACGAAGAACTGCTAGGCTAACTACCAGACCAGATTCTCGCAATTGCGTCCCCTACCTGGCGCGCCAAAGATGTCGGTGTGGAACAACACCTATGGGATCACAAGAATCCCTACTACGGTTGCCGGGGCGCAGGGTTGCGAGGAGAGCAGGGCTAGTAGATAGCACAATGATCGTTTACCCAGGTTCGGGCCGCGAGGATGCGTAAAACCCTAGTCCTGCTTTGGCGGGTGTATTTCTGAGAGTTCTTGAGCTCTCGAACTAGCTGTGGTCAGCGCGTGGTTCGAAAGAGCCGAATCCTTCTCCGGTATGCCATGGGCCTCCTTTTGAAAGGGGTTGCCACAGTGACACACAGGAGGTGGAAAGGTGTACAGTGCCCTGAGCTTATCGCTCGTATTACAGGACAAGACACATTAAATACGTAGCTTAGGTGTCCCCTCGCTTTATTGGGGACGGGGGCGAGGCCCGTCCCGTCCGTCGCCGCTCCTCCTTGCTTCGACACACGCCCTGGCCAGAGATGCGTGCGGCGCCATGTAGGCAGGCAGGCAGCTGAGGTGGCGCAGTGGTGGAGTCTTCACGAAGCCACCACGCAGGCGCTTGACGAGTTGGCCTGGGAGCTGCATGTTGCCACGCAGGTGCCCGCCCAGCTGGTTGGGCTGGCAGCTGCAGGTGAACGGCGGTGGAAGCTTGGTTGGCGTGGACCTGGTGGTGGCCCTGCTGGCGTCCTTGGTGAGGGCCTTGCCGGGTGGCCCGGCGAGGGTCTCGCCGTGGCGCGCTGTCGTCCCCGGCAAGAGCCTTGCCGGTGGTTTGGTGGCCTTCCTCGGCAAGGATCTTGCCGAGGATCGTCGTCTTCTAATCCTCATCTGATCTTGGATATGTCTTCACCAAGATCTGCATGCCACCACAGGGGTGCCTTCCTGAGCCCTGGCCCCACATGGATGATGGCGTTGGGGACCGTGGGCTCAAGGGTGGCTCGCTCTATTGGTGCGGGGCGAGCTGCCCCGGCAAGGGTCTTGCCGGGGGAACCTGCTTCGTCCCTCTGCTCTTTGTGTTCTTGGCCTTGGCGTTGCCTTGATTGTCTTGGGCTTCGGTCTTAACTTGGCTCACCTCCCCTGTTCTGCTTGGTGTGGTCGTGGGCGCGGCTCTGACTGCCCGTGCACAGGTAAAGGGGTACAAAAGCGTGCCCCTCTTTTTGTACACAGACACAAGGGGGGATTCCTACTCCTACTAGGAGTAGGTTTCCCCCCTTTCCTAGTCCAACTAGGAGGGGGAGGAAGGGAAGAGGGAGAGAAGGAAAAACCCCCCAAACCCTACCCCAATTCGGATTGGGCCTAGGGGGCGCACGCCACACCTGGCCGCCTCCTCCTCTCTTCCACTATGGCCCATCAAGGTCCATTAACTCCCCGGGGGGTTCCGGTACCCCCCCCCCCCGGTACTCCGGAAAATGCCCGAACTCATTCGTAACCTTTCCGGTGTCCAAACATAACCTTCCAATATATAAATCTTCATGTCTCGACCATTTTGAGACTCCTCGTCATGTCCGTGATCACATCCGGGAATCCGAACTACCTTCGGTACATCAAAACACATAAACTCATAATACCGATCGTCATCGAACGTTAAGCGTGCAGACTCTATGGGTTCGAGAACTATGTAGACATGACCGAGACTCATCTCCGGTCAATAACCAATAGCGGAACCTGGATGCTCATATTGGCTCCTACATATTCTACGAAGATCTTTATCGGTCAAACCGCATAACAACATACGTTGTTCCCTTTGTCATCGGTATGTTACTTGCCCGAGATTCGATCGTCGGTATCTCAATACCTAGTTCAATCTCGTTACAGGCAAGTCTCTTTACCCGTTCCGTAATGCATCATCCCATAACTAACTCATTAGTCACATTGCTTGCAAGTCTTATAGTGATGTGCATTACCGAGAGGGCTCAGAGATACCTCTCCGACAATCGGAGTGACAAATCCTAATCTCGATCTATGCCAACTCAACAGACACCATTGGAGACACCTGTAGAGCATCTTTATAATCACCCAGTTACGTTGTGACATTTGATAGCACACTAAGTGTTCCTCCGGTATTCGGGAGTTGCATAATATCATAGTCATAGGAACATGTATAAGTCATGAAGAAAGAAGTAGCAACAAACTAAACGATCATAGTGCTAAGCTAACAGATGGGTCTTGTCAATCACATCATTCTCTAGTGATGTGATATCGTTCATCAAATGACAACTCATGTCTATGGCTAGGAAACTTAACCATCTTTGATTAACGAGCTAGTCAAGTAGAGGCATACTAGTGACACTCTGTTTGTCTATGTATTCACACATGTACTAAGTTTCCGGTTAAAACAATTCTAGCATGAATAATAAACATTTATCATGATATAAGGAAGTATAAATAACAACTTTATTATTGCCTATAGGGCATATTTCCTTCAGTTGTACGTCTGGTTGGAGCGGTTAGGTATTTAAACCTGAGGACACACAGTCCTCACCGTATTCTCCTTGAGCTAAAGTCACACAGACCTCGCCCAATCACTTGTGATAAATCTTCAGGTGACTTCCAAACCTTCACAAACTCGGTCACTCGGCGATCCACAATTTCCTCTTGGATGCTCTAGACCATAATGCCTAACCGTCTGGAAGATGCACAGTCTTCAAAGGTAACAAGCATCGGATCCACACAGGAACAATCTCTTTAGTGATGCTCAATCACTTTGGGTTTGTAGGTGTTTGGGTTTGGGTTTTTCTCACTTGATGATTTTTGCTCAAAATCCTCGGAGGATGGGATGCTCTTAATGACAAGTGTATGTTTCTCTCGGAGCAGCAAACCAGCTAGTGGTTGTAGGGGGCGGCTATTTATAGCCTAGGGAGCAGCCCGGCATGATAAGACATAAATGTCCTTCAGTGATATGACCGTTAGGTGGGTAGATATTTTGGGACAGCTGGTGCATAGCACAGCAACGGTGGGAAATTTGAGTATCAAATTCCTCAGGGCTATCATGTTCCTCACTTGTAGGCAATCCGCACTGGCGAATTCCTAACTCCTCAGTCAGAACAAATTCCTCAGAGACCAGAAGAACTTCGTCTCTGTCATTGAAGAAATTGACTAAACTGCATGAGATTTTCAATGGCTTCACTCGAAAGGATTGGTAGGTGTAGGATTTTGAGATGAGCATCACTTGGAAACTTTTCCTTAGATTTTCCTCGACCCCCTTTAATAGTACAGTGTTTCCTATGACTCAAGAAAGAGAAAATGAAACTACAAAAACAAAAGTCTTCACGCTTCATGTTCCTCGCATGAATACCAAGTCTTCAGGGTCACACCATTTTTCTTCACTTTCAAGGTCTTCAGAAATCCAAAGTCTTTAGTTGAAGACATTCATTTTTAGGGTTTGACTTTCTCTGTAAATATCAAACTCCTCATAGACTTATAGACCTGTGTACACTCACAAACGCATTAGTTCCTTAATCTATAAGTCTTCAATACATCAAAATCACTAAGGGGCACTAGATGCACTTACAACCTTAACTAAAGCCCCCTGGTTGGCGCCATGGCCTTGCCACCACCACCCAGACACTTAGACTTGACCTTAACTAAAGCCCCCCTGATTGGCACCAAAAGGCATCCTGGGGTGAGAGGAACCAGCGGTGGGACTCTGAGAAAACCTAGCCATCATTGTTTTGCATGAGAGCATGTGTGTGTGTGTGTGTGTGTGTGTGTGTGTGTGTGTGTGTGTGTGTGTGTGTGTGTGTGTGTGTGTGTGTGTGTGTGTGTGTGTGTGTGTGTGTGTGTGTTCGGTTACATTTAAAACCAAAATATATTTTTAGCCATTCCTGAAGACCTCCCGACCCCGTGCCGTTCCCGTGAGCGGCCCGGGCGTAGCCCTAGACCCCCGCCGCCGCCACCCTTCACCTCGCCTCTCCCTCCCCCCGCCGCTGGCCGCCGCGCCGGCAAGCACGCGTGCGTCGCGGCGGCGGCGGCAGTTTTTTCCTCCCATGAGACATCCGGTCGGCGCGGACGGCTAACCTCGCGGTGGCGCGTCGGGCGGCGGCTGAGGGTGGCTCCGAGGGCGGCGCCGATGCTCTCGCTCCTCTGGCGGTCTGCGGCGACCTTGGCGCGTGGCTAGGCGGTGCGGGCTGGCGCGCAGATCTGGCGCGCGCCTGCGGCGGGCTCACGATGCCCGTCGTCTTCTTGAGGTGGGGACGCTGGCGGCGGCCTCGGTCCGGCTCCGGTGGCTTGGGCGTGGGCGGCGTATGGGCGCGGCGGCTCCTCGGCTCGGATGTGCGGCGTGGGCGCGGATCGACAGCCGGTAGGCGGCGGCAAAGCGATGTCGGCGCGGAACCAGCCAGCGTGGCGGTGCGGCTCGAGCGCGAGGTGTGCTGCGGGCGGTGGACCTGCTCGTCGCTCTCTTTGCTTCGCTGCGGCTCCGATCTGGATCTGGCGTGAGCTATTTCTTCGGTCTGGTGCTGCTCTTCACGATGTGGTGTTGGTTGTTGCGGTGGTGGTGGCTGCGGTGGTGCTGCGGTGGTGGACGGCGGCTTCGGCCAGGGGGTGGTGCGGTTCTGGTCGCGGTGGATCGTGGGATCCCGTGGCAGGAGTGAGGTCGGCCTCGGCAGGGGTGGTGGTTTTTTGGCGGCGGTCGGTGGTGGCGGGCGGTCGGCACATCTCCGGGAGAAATCCTTGCTCCGGTCTCCACCGGAGCCGACGGTGGCGGCGCCCGCGGGTGCCGTGATCTTTCTTGGAAGCGTCGTCGTGGAGGTGCGCTCCTCCTCCCCACGGCTTTGGCTCCGGAGGAAAACCTCATATCCACTGGATCGGGCGATGGAGGCGTCTTCGCGTCTTTCTCCTCCTTGGGGGCATCGTCTCGGAGCCGGCAACGACTGAGAGACCGGTGGATGGCGGCATCTTCGCCGTGTGGGTTGCGGCATATTCGTCGCATGGTTTGCGGCATCTTCGCCGTGTAGTTTGCCGAGGCGGCCTTTTCCGGGGCGCTGATTTCCATTTGGCAACGATGATGGCGTCGAGAGGAACTCTGGTCGCGGCTCGGGCTTCGGTAGTCGGATCTTCCCGGCGTGTTCGAGGTGCTCTTTGGGGCACGGTCGGCGTAATTCCTGCGTATTTCCCTTGTGATGATCGTCGTCAGAGTCGGAGATGCCGGCTGTTCGCGTGTGTGGCCTTCTGTTGGCATGTGCCGTCATGGTTTCTGTGCAGCTGTTTGCGGGTTGGCTTCGACGATGAAGGTCTACGGTGAAGTCGGAGTCGCCCGTTCGGAGGTAGCCGGTGATGACGATGACGCTTGTGACTGCTCGGCGGATGTCTTTTCCTCTTTGTAGCTCTGTGATCCCATGTCGGTGGCCAGGTTGACTGGTGGTACCTATTTTATGTGGGTTGGATCGGTTTTAGCCCGGTTTTCCGTCAATTAACCGGGCAATTCTCACTCCTCCTTAATTAATGAAAATGGCAAGTCTTTCGCCTCGTTTCGAAAAAAAATATTTTTAAATTGAGATAGGCTCTCAACCTTGGCTGCCATATATGCCAAATTTTGCATGGATCACATTCTCAGCCATTGTATCTGCCATGTCATCATCTACTGTAGTGGCAGCATGACTTCCGTGTCAGGAACCATGCACCGGACAACCATTGTTCTTTGAGGGGGCTTCAGTTTTTGGATCTAAAATTCCATTTAGTTTTAAGTTGAGTCAGGTAGGAATTGAATAAAAAGTTCAGTTAGTATATGTTTCTTATATTTGTGTGGTTATATTTTGTGTGTGAAATAAACTTGTTTCTTGCATAGTTGTATTATTTACCCGCAAAAAGAAAGTATAGCTATATTATTACATACACCTAAGCGAGATCTTATTTATGAAAGCAGATTATTTATTTCTATTGCTTTCAACCTTATTTATCTCTAATGTGTTACTGAGATGAGATATTTTGAATACTTTATAGAAAAATGCATTATCTTCAAAACAAATCTAAAATCCCAAATTTATATCAGTTAACATATATAGCCAACCGAAAAAACATGTGTATATATAGCCCCCAAGTTCATGCGTATAATTCCATGAAAAAATCATGCAAAATACTACCTCTATATCAAAATATTGGACGTCTTTGTAAAATGTCTTATAGTTTGCTAAAGAGGGAGTACTTAAATGGTACCATGTGAATCAAGACAACGAGAAGTTTAGTTGTAGAATTTTCTGTTCAAACTGAAGCATGAATCAACAACTCAAAAAAAAAACAGCAACTGTTTTACCTTCAAAATTAATCACGTACCACTGCACCGCACTGATGCGGTGGTTGGAGCAGCAACCACGTGGCCCTAAGGAGTCGCTGCCTCCACCTGGGTTGGCAAAAGCAGCCTTTCGCGTGCGCGACGCCGGAGAGGACACTAACGGCATGGCCAATGCATAGCCCTAGGGTGATGCCTCATATGCCATGTAGGATCGGATAACAGAAAAAATAGGTTCGGATGGGGAAGCGGGATCTTCTTCAGTAGGCGGGTGTTTAGAGACAAAAAGTGTGGTCCAGTGCATAAAGTTGAAATAGTTGAAATGAAAAGGAGGGATGCATGTGTAGTGAGAGTCACTTTCTATTCTTTGATGAGGTCTACTAATAGTAGCTTGCATTGGGGAGAAAAAATCAATACATATGCTTCAAATTATTTTTTGTCATGAGGCATATGTATCCATATGCTATCATTGTACATGCCCTAACAACACCGATATGTCGGACCTCATAGTCGTAGTAGAGAGTGACGTCAAGAGCTGTAGCGCGGTTGCGCCGCTAGAGAACGCAGCACTAGCGAGAGTTGTTGGTCCCACAAACACCTCCGCGTTGGTGATGGCTTTGCACCCTCGGTCATAAAAATTAGGTGCTAGTAACAAAAAATGACGCATCAACCGAACCTGGACCAAATTGTATTCTGAGCACAATGATTTTGCCACTTAGGGCATCTCCAACTATGTACATCAAACCACGGGTAAACGTCTGAATTGTACGGTCCAGACACTTTAAGCACTCCAACGTCTGCAGACCTATCTGGACGTACGAATTATCACAAATGTAATAAAGGGCAAGGGCAAGGCGACGAGCGTGCCGTCGGGGCCAACTCATCCACGTCAAAGGAAGCCGAGCGGCTGCGCCACGAGCGGCAAGCGGTTGTCATGACCCGTATGCGGCCTTCCACCATTGAAAGGACAACGTTGACAATGTCGATGGCGACGGAGGTGCCGCCGGCCACGGAGGTCACCGTCCGATACCTCGCGTAGTTTACTTTGATTTAGTTGTCAAAAATTTAGTTTGAACTTGTCTGATTTCGTCTGGTTTGCATGTGATATATCAAAGTTGTGTTTAGTGATTTGGAATGAACGCAAGCAAAGAACTCTTCACAAAAAATATTGACACCAAAACTGTTGATGACACAAATTAACGACGAAGTAGCATACTAAGCTGTGTGGGAGCCAATTCCTATTGACGCTGGCTAGGGGAGGAAGATAGCCAAGGGCTATGCTCCAAAATAGAGGAGCATGCTGGTTGATTTACGCTGGTTGTTTTTTTTGCTGCCGGTGTTTTCCTTTTTCGAATTTGTTAACTTTTATCTAGACGAGTCAATAAAGTCTCATATAACTTCTACACTATTTGATTAATCAAATAAAAAATAAATAAAAATGTTTTTTATTCCTTCAGTTTTTTTTCCTGTCAATCTTGTTCATGTTTCTGGCCATCGGCCTCTTCTCCAATCAATAAAATCTTATCAGCTCTCCTGCTGAATTTTCAAAAAGAGAAAAAAGATGACAACAAAACTGAGCTGGCAAAAATGTCCGCGGATCCGCGTGACCCAGCCGAGCCCTACGGCCCGCCCGACCCAACCTCCGACACCCGCCGCCGGGAACGCGCATGCGCATCCGCCGCCCGTTCTCCGCTGACCGCGCCCACCTTCCCCGCCGTCCGAGTCAACCCACCCGCCCAACACGAAACCATCCCAATTCCCCTCCATTTCCGCCCAAAATCCTCCGGCAACAGCAAGGCACCAGAATGCGGCCTCTCCTCAGCGCCGCCGCCCTCCTCCTCCTCCTCCTCCCCCTCGCCGCCGGCCAGCGATTCCGCGGCTTCTCCTACCTCCTCGACTGCGGCGCCGCGAACTCCTCCACCGACAGCCGCGGCCTCCGCTGGGACCCCGACGGCCCCTACGTCTCCGCCGGCTCCGCCCGCCCGCTCTCGGTCCAGGGCCTCCTCGACCCCGCCCTCGCCTCCCTCCGCGTCTTCCCGTACCGCCCTGCCGCCAAGTTCTGCTACGCGCTCCCCGTCGACCCCAATCGCCGCTACCTCCTCCGCCCCACCTTCTTCTACGGCTCCTCGTCGCCGCCCCCGCCCGTGTTCGACCTGATCGTCGACGGCACCTTCTGGACCGCCGTCGACACCGCCGATGACATCCTGGCCAGCAGCGCCTCGCACTACGAGGCCGTGTTCCCGGCCAGGGGCAGGAACTTGACCTTCTGCCTCGGTGTCAACCCCGACTACACCGACTCCGGCCCGTTCATCAACGCGCTGCAGGTCATCCAGCTCCATGATTCGGTGTACAACGCCACGGATTTCACGGGCAGCGCCATGGGCCTCATTGCGCGCACCAAGTTTGGCTCGACTGGCGACGTCGAGAGGTGAGTGCCGACTTCTCTGGCCGTGATTTCAGTGTCCTTTTAGTGATGAAGTGCTAGTAGATGTTCTGTGATTTCCCATAATTTGAGTAGGTTTAGGAATTAGGACTGCAGAACTGACTCACTGTCGATATGGCTGAGAATGCTGTCGATCAGGCATATACCAGTTTTTATCGCAAGATAGTACCAGTTGGGTCAGTTCTTTGTGAAGTGAATAGCTCTAGGTTTCAGCTGTTTCTGATCTGAGGTTTATTTTGTCATGTAAAGTAACTCTGGATGTGGTTCACAACATTTATTCGGTAGATGTAGGTTGATTTGGTTGTTCTCTTTCTTTAGAACTCTTCTAATTTCTATGGTCATGTTGTGGCTGTTGCTTCTTTTGGCTCCTATAGCATGTTGAGCAATGAACATGATCCCCCAATATCAAAGAAGCAGAATTCATCATATTGAATCCCTAGTTCTTAAGCAAAAATACCAAAAGTTCCTGAACCTCTTTCTCGTTACTTTTTCGAGGAAACATGTGCATGCACTAGTGATTAGAACTTTACAAGTGTATTCCAAGGAACAAATAGGTACTTGTTAAAAAGATGAAGTACAAAAAGGAAAGAAGCGTGTCGGCCTATATCATATATGTTTTTCTTTTCTTTCGTTCTCCCTTTTGTAGAGGACTACAAATTACAAGCTTTATGTAGTTTTTTCTTGTGAGGAAGTTCTGTAGATCCCTGACTTCATTTTCTTCATTACATTCAAACTTAGGTACCCTGATGACAGTTTTGACCGCTATTGGCAGCCATTTCCAGACAGCAAACATGCAGTCAGTAGTACCCACAATGTTACATCAGCCGATTTCTGGAATCTTCCTCCTCCTGACGTATTTAATACAGCTTTGGTAGCAGAACAAAATGCACCCTTGGTGTTGCAATGGCCTCCAATATCTCTTCAGAATGGCAGCTATTATGTTTCTCTTTATTTTGCTGATACATTGGCTAATAGTTCGAGGACCTTGGATGTGAATATTAATGATTACCAGTTTTACCAAGGGACTGTAACATCAGCTGGTCTTTCTGTCTTTGCAACTCAATGGATTCTCTCAGGCCTAACCAGAGTTATATTGACTTCTAAGTCTGTTCTTCCACCACTTATCAATGCTGGCGAAGTCTTTGGAATTTTTCCCATCGGAAGACTGACAATTACACGTGATGGTACATCATTTGCTGCATTTATTTCTTTATTATCAATTGTCTCCCCCTGAGTTGACAGTGCATGCAAACAGGCAATGAAACATTTCCTGTTCAGCCTGATGCAATGCACATTATGTATGTAAATGTGTAATGATTCTGGTAGCACTGATTCAGTTATTTGCATGGTAGATTGTATGTTTATGTACTGTGTTAGCAACATGTCATCAAAATGTGCCTTGGGTGAATTTACGTATACATGACCATTCGACATCTCTCCCAATTTTAGCATCACCTCGAGTCGTACTTGTATTGTTCAGGTATTTTATCAAGTGTGCACATCGACTTTAGGTTGTAGTGAGTGTCCTTTAAATATTGTTGTGGGCGTATTACATGATGTTCTTGCAATGCAGCAAGTTGCTCTAACTTGCGCCTGTCTCTTTTATGAAATTGACCTAGTACTTTCATTTCTTTACAGCGCTTGCTATGGAGAGTATGAAGAGAAGCCTCCAAAACATACCTGATGATTGGATTGGAGATCCATGTATGCCTCATGGATATGCTTGGACTGGAGTTACATGTGATGAAGGACAAAAGGAAAATATACGTGTCATTTCATTGTGAGTTCAACTCATGATCCTTCCATCTATACGATGCAATTCTTTTATCCTTTGCAAGTTTGCAGTAACAATTCTTTGTATTGGTCTACACCAGGAACTTTTCAAGTATGGGTATCTCCGGATCTCTGTCACCAGACATTGCAAATCTGACTGCTCTTACTGATATGTAAGTTCTATTTATAACAATCAAAGGGAATGAAAATATAAGCTAGCAAAATGACACTATTACAATTGGCAGATCTTTTGCAAACAATAGCTTGTCTGGAACTATTCCTGATCTCATCAATCTGAGGAAACTCCAACGACTGTAAGCTAACCCTTCGGCTTTTGCAATTTAGTTCGAAAATTGTTTATACAATCAGACTATTTATACGTTACTTCAAAAATTGGTTTGTCTTTACTCTTTAGGCACCTGAATGATAACAAGTTGAATGGACCAATAGCTCAGACGTTGGGGACAATTCAGCCCTTGCGTGAACTGTGAGTTGATTTGTGTCAATATTTTTACTTATTGGTTATTGTGCCAGTTTCAGAATGTTTGCCTGCATTACTTCTCATGTCGGAGTATTCAAAGAACAGAAAGCATAAAACACGAAAAGCATAGCAACTATTTTAGAAACATTTGCGAGCCCCCCGGGTTGCCCTTTCAGGCAGCACTTAGATCATAGGACTGACGGCAGCGTGGCTTCTTCCCGCTTGTCCATTGCCAATGGTGTTGGAGGAGGATGGTTACTATGCGCCGTTCAGATCTTTCCACTGGTATTTGGTCCCAGAGGTGCTTTGCTGAGTTTGCTCGACTGACGCAGTGGCTGTGGTGGTAAATGTGGCAGCTCTGGCGGTCATGGAGGCTCAGATCTGGAAGCTGAAGCGGCTCCTTGGCCATAAGTGAAACTGATCCCTTATCCACCGTATTTTGCCATAAGTGCAACACCTCAAACCTGGGGGACTCTATTTTATCCTCATTGCAAGTTCCCTAGATTGGTGTTGTTAATTCACGTGGGATGAAACTTCCTCTCAAATTCCCACTCCTGATTCCCAAACGTGGGTTTGGGACTAATAATCAACTTCCCAAGCCTAATCCCCCAATAAACCCCTACCTGTAAATTCCCATCCCTTTCCCCAAAATAGCCATACACGCTGAGAGAGGATTCAAGCCACAAACTTTTTTCTAAGTCGATCTACAGTGGTTTATTTTCATTCTGAAGATGTAACTATTTCTTGGCCAATATCGGTGTGTTTATTTCTGTTGTTGGCAATTTACCCATTGGGTATACTTGATTAACCCTTGAGTAGCCAATTGCATCTCCTTTAGTGCATTTTGCAGTCGGCATTTTGTTAGAAAAAAAATGACTGGTCGTTTGTAAATAGACTGTACTTGCATGGACCCCGTGCAATGTTTAACAAAAAATATCCGCATGTAAATTTGTACTCCCTCGGTTCCAAAATAAGTGTTGTGGTTTTAGTTCAAATTTAAACTAAAAGTCTAAAACAAGGACACTTATTTTGGAACGGAGGGAGTAAAAAGTTCTAAATTGTCAACATCGTTGAGATTCTTGCTTGTACCATCTTATTCCTTGGTGCATCACAAGTTTTGAGTGTTCCCACAATCTACTTATTTTCATTTCCAAATTAGCTGCACTTTATTTGCTTTTGCACAAGTCATAGCAAATCACCTGCTTACTGTTTTTCTAAATGTATCCAGATTCTTGCAAGGCAATGATCTGGGTGGATCAGTTCCACAGAACTTGCTGAACAAAACAGGGTTGACTAGCAAGTAAGTTTCATCTAAGGCTTTCCAGGAAATCTTGATTACTAACGATTTCCCATGTTCATTGGACATCTCGTAATTGTATTTCATTTGATTGTAGGTTCTGTCCGGGCAATCAGTTCACACAACCACCTTGCTGAGAATCAAACATTTTATTGAAGACAGTAGGATGGTGTGTTTGTTCTTTTAGGATGGCTAGAGCAAGATTTTGTAACCAATCAAATGTACAGTAAACTGATTGGGATCCAGTGAAACGAGTTGGCGGAAGCAGGTGAAGATAAACAATCCTGATTGTACAGTGCCAATTCTGTAGTTTACATTGTCGGTGTGTAATGCAAGGAGAAAATGAAACGCTGTTCAATTTTCTCAACGAGCTTTGGACTGCGTTCCGACGAAACATTACAACCCTGAGCTGAATCAGATTCCTTGCATACACCTTTTCTGCCCCGTCTCGTCTTGCCAGCCCCCACTACCCTGCAAAATTTCGGCGCCCAGAGAGCAAAGCACAGCCAGCTTCAAGAGCGACTGGTTAAGAAATGATAAAACCGAAAAGCCAATCGTGTAACTTTACAGTCTCGCAAACTTTATTTTTCTTAGAAGAAACACCCACCGGCATTTCAAAAGTCAAGGAATACACTAAAGACCCAAGCAAGAAAAAAAAAACTCCTATACCGTAGCTTACGATGTCATTTAACTCCATTTTTTTAGCCAGCCCATGAAGAACGCTCTTGACCTGACCCCAAAGAAAATTTGGTCAGAAAGAAGCGGTTGCAAAGATGGATCTCTAGCAACCACACACGCCACCATATGGGCTATACACCATATGGGATATAGAAACTGCGACAAAAACCTATCGCGAGAGGCAGGACAAAGCACATGCTTGACCAACAAGTCGCTGAAGATCTGTTGCAGAACCACAATGGGTAAGGAAGAAGAACACGAGGCTTGACCAAGAGAGGAGGTACTCCTGTACCACAATGATGCTCGTCCAGATCCATGGAACCACCCCTCAAAGTCTACCAATGATGTTGGAGCCAACACCATGGGGGCAGGGAGGAATTATTCCATCGTTGTGATGTCTCTACCGGGTCAGGTTCCAGGAAGCCCAAAGATGATGCGAGTAAACGAACACACCCGGCCGCAGCACAAACAGTATATTACTGCAAGTTGGAGCAACTCCTCAATACATATATCCACGCACACCGGATGAAAAGGCTACCAAACAAAACAGAGAACTCCACAATGTGCTCAAAGCCCACCCGCCTGGAAATCTTCCATTTGTCCACAGTTCCTCAAAGACACACTCGGCAGTTTTCAATGAGAAAACAATTTATTCGAGACGCGAGGACGACCTTCAGATTCCCTTCTCCAGCATCGCGCGGACCCGGGTGGGGAGGCCGTACAGCCTGATGAAACCTTCCGCATCAGCCTGGTCGTAGATCTCCCCGTTCTCGAACGATGAGATGTCCTCCCTGTACAGGCTGTAGGGGCTCTTCCGGGACGCGACCGTCACCGACCCCTTGTACAGCTTCAGGGTCACCGACCCGGTCGTCGTCGCGGTGATGGTCTCCATGAAGGCGTCCATGGACAGCCGGAGCGGGTCGAACCAGCGCCCTGCGTAGACGAGCTCCGCGTACTTGAGGGCCAGCATGTCCTTCCACTGCATCGTCTCCCGGTCCAGTGTCAGGGACTCGAGCTCGCGGACCGCGGCCGCCATGATGGTGCCGCCGGGGGTCTCGTAGACGCCGCGGGACTTCATCCCCACCAGGCGATTCTCCACCATGTCGATGCGCCCGATTCCGTGCTTTCCGCCGATTTCGTTGAGCTTGGCGAGGAGAGTTGCTGGCGAGAGATCTTTTCCGTTGATAGAAGTAGGGACGCCAGCAACTATACCAATCTCCAGATACCTGCATGAAGTTTAGTTTTTATACACAACAGGTTAACAGAGTATAAATATGTGCGTTATCTTGGAACAATGGAAACAACACTGTTCTGCAACCAAGCATGCAGTTTGTTTTTGTACAGCAAATCATAATCATATGTAACAAAAAGGCACAAACGAAGTGTTTACGACAAAATTGGACTGACGAAGTGTTACCAGTTCCAATGATTTCACGCATGCTATCAGCAAGGAATCCATAGTTAAAAAATACGCGAAACAAGTGTTTGACCGATAGTAATGTTCCCGATTCAAGTTATAGATGATGATTTCATGAAGCATAACATAAGTCCTACCTAGAGATAGCTGGTGGCTACAACAACGTGACCATTTCTATTCAGTATGACAGTGTCACTTTACATTAAAAGCTGCTGGGTAAATGGATAAATGAAAACATGAAAAACTTAGCAATGTAAAAAACTTGGGAACTTCACAATGCTGAACAACTCAAGTTCATCATGCCACGATTCAACATGCCTAGTTTAGAACAACCGTATACAGATTCCAAATCATTTGGGTGGTTCTCTACGCAATTCAACTCTACATGGGGGCATATGAACCATTGCACAGATTTAGTAAAATAGGCCACATTGCAACAAAGATGAACCATTGCACAGATTTAGTAAAATAGGCCACATTGCAACAAAGATGAACCATTGCACAGATTTAGTAATAAGGGCTACACTTCAGTAAAGATAAAATAAAGAGCATAAAGAGTACTTATCCAGGACAACATATGGGGCCTATGGAAAGAAAAAGTATTGATCACATACTCAGGTTTCGAAGGTGCATTTTCTGGAGAAACAGACATCATATACATATCTTCTTTTGGCTCATTCGCTGGATCTTCCAAAATGTCACCCTGAAAATGTTGAGAATAACTCACATCATCCGACAAGCATCACCATTTAGAATTGAAGATTAATAGATGACACCAATATGATGGTGTACTTCATTGATTTGAAACTCCTGAACTTACGCATCATGTACGAAGTACTGTAAGATTCATATCCTTAAAACCAAAAAGAACCATAAACCCGAAGAGGCATCAACAACACAATAGGTACTATACCTCATGGCTAAGGTGCCACAAATTTCTATCTCGGCTGTATATTGATTTCTTTGAAACCGGAATTGGCACATTGTGTTTCTTTGCATACTCAATTGCATCTTCACGTCCTGTGATATCCCACTCCCTCCAGGGTGCCACCACTTTAAGTTCCGGATTTAAGGCATAAAATGTAAGCTCAAAGCGAACCTACAGAAAACGATAGCATCAGATGACTGCCCATATTAAGATTTCCATGAACATCAGTAAGTACCTGATCGTTGCCCTTCCCAGTGCACCCATGAGCAACTGCATCTGCGCCAACTTCCTTGGCAACATCAACCATTGCCTGCAATAAAGATATAAATTGCTTAGTCCTCAAAGGAATACAAGGACATATAAAATTTGTGGTATATAGTTGCAAGTACTTCATTTGAATATTTCATCCATCCCACCAGCTATTAGAATTACATATTTAAGTTAAGATCCTACAAAGCTTACATCTCAAGTGGAACTCTTACAGGCGAGACTTCCAGGGAACAAGTAAAATAAAATTTGAAGGAAAACAAACTTGCATTTATAAGCTCAATGAGAAATTAATCATGCTGTAGTAAACAAATCTGAAACGGTACCAGGGTGGATGGCTAGCTATAAAAAGTGACAGCAACCTTATATAAATGACCTCAGAAGAATTTATTCTAGTTCAAGAAACTGCAGATTTTACAAAAAACAGACTCCAAAAGATATTGTAACTGAAGATCAACAACAGATTCATTTCAAATTTACTTGGAAGACAATTATGTTGCAGAAGTAATGTGCACACAAATCACAAAATACAACTAGTTTATCAATTTCACCTTAGCAATAACAGGCCTAGCCATGGAGGTCCCAAGCAGATACTTTCTTTCGTAAACTGCACCAGCACGCAAGCAGGGGTATATATATTCACCAACAAATTCTTCTGTCAAGTCCTTCACAACAAGCTGGCTTGCACCGCTAGCTTTTGCCTTTTTCTCCAATCCTTCCAATTCAATGTCACCCTAAAAGGGTAAAATACGAGCTTAACTGATGGTTCACTAGAAGGAAGCTAGAAAAAAGGTCCAAACAATGCTAGTTCAGTTATGTACTGATAGAAAACAAAATACTCAGTATAAAGATACGATATGAAAGTAACTCAAAGTTGTAAAACTTGGTACAGCATGAAGCCAGAGAAAACAGGCAAAGAAATTACAGAATCTGCAACTCATGGTAAAAAATATAACCATCAGAAGAGTAAAATTAAAGTAAAACGAATAAACAGGTAGAGGAGAGAGAAAGTTGAGACACTTATCAAGCAGGACATAGTGAGCAATTTAGCATAACAATTGCAGAGTAAAGGAGGATAGTAGAATCATTCGGTTTTGTACGCTTGAGAGTTACTGGAGTTATGTTAGCTATACCTGGCCAACATCAGCAGTGAAACAGACGACTTCACAGCCATAGTTCTCCCTTCAATAAAAAAAAAAACAAGACGCATAGTTTAGACGAATCAGATCAATTCATCCTTTAATTTGGTAAATTGCTTACTGAAACAAGAAAGATTTGCAGTTGTACCTAAGCCATGGAACAATTACTGATGTATCCAAGCCACCGCTGTAAGCTAGAACAACCTTTTTCAGTTTGCCGCGCAGTCCACCTTTCTTTTCATCGCCACTAGTAGTTGCTGCATGCTCCTTTCCACTTGCCATCACGCAACTAACACCTGCAGATTTTCAACAACGATATAATGATATCATCATAACAGAAGCAAAATGCCACCCCTCCATATAAAACACAAAAATTAGTCACTCAAGTTTCCTATTGCAAAGCTCGCTCTGGTCAAAAATGGTCAGCCCATGGAGAATAGGGCACTACTAGTACCAGTACCAGTTTTCATCGAAGGATGTGGAAACCCAGATTCAACAACACCAGAGGTCATTAGTAAACTATTTTAGTGAAAACAGACTCCAGAGGCCTGAAAAATATGTTCCATTTCTTTGGATTTAGACCATTTTACCGTAGGAGGTTAGTTTACTAAAATCTATTCCAGCAAGAAAGGAGGAATACCATGTAACTTTTGCTTCGCAGATGAGATATTCGATACATGGCGAACTTTCAGACTTATATATCCTAGCATGCGAAGCCGACCCAAATAGACTAAAAAAAACGCAATCAAGCACAGAAGGATACTTCGATACATGGTACATTGCACGGAGGTGTAAACTTCTCCACGGGTAATTGCCGCAGCAGGCCTTAGCTAACAGAACAAGAGATGAGACAAGTCTCCGCCAGCCGCGGCGAAATACCTCGGGCCGTCGTCGTCGAGGACCTCTCCATCGACACCCGGCCATGCTGTCGCCGGAGACGAACGGAGGGCGGCGCGGGGGAGTCGTGTGGGTGCACGGCTGGGAGGGAGGGAGCGGCGGCGAGGCGGCGCATCGGGAGCGGCATGGGGGGCGGGCGGCTGGGTGGAAGGCTTGGGTCAGACGCGGCGGCTATAAGCGGGGTAGGTAGGGCACAAGGGAGACGAGCTGAGGTGGAAAAATAGACCCGCTCGGGCGAGTCCGCGAGTGAGGGACTGGACTGCCGGACTGGGGAACGCGACGTCGCGCACGGACGGGCCAACGGCCCATGCGGGACAGAAGGCGCTTATCCAGGAAGATCAGATTACGCTAAAAAAAATCCAGAAAGATCAGATTGGCCGAATCACTAATTAAGGAGTATAATTAAAGAGTACCACTGACATTTTTCACAACCCGAGAGTTTTTTTTTCATAGATTCGTTTATTCAAAATGTTTTTATCTTTAAAATCCTGCGTCAAAAACGCGTAGCGTTTTCACCATTGGTTTCTCGCGTCGGCATTTTCAAAACTAAAACTACTGTGCGTCAAACTAGATCTACGTTTTTGAACTCATGACTTCACCATGTCGTGAGAAGAACATCCAGGTGCCTTCTACCAAGAACCCCGACTCCTGCCTCGCGGCCGCCGGACACGCTCAAGCGCCTGGGTCTGGGGCCAGCTTTAAAAGGCCAGAGGCGTTGCCCCACAGTAGTACACCATTCTGTAGTCGTACGTCTAGCCTAGTACCTCGTCCTCTCAGTCAGCAAAAACCCATCGACAATGTTGTCCAGCAATGTCGACGAAGCTCTGGCGATCGCCTCAGGGACGGCGCCATGTTGTATCTATTTTTAATTTTAGTTGGCAAATAAAGTCTCAATACACCATCTACATGTAATATAACGTACTCAACTATAAAATAACTATTGAATAGATACAACATGATGAAGTGCGTCGAGGAGGGGGCGGGGCAAATGCCCCCCTCCCTTTTTGCAATTTATTTAAGTATGCAGATATATTAGGCCCTTACTTAAGACGGGCCCTAGGCCGCCGCATGTCGGGACCCCGATCCTAAGTCACACCGATCTAGCATGTAACACATCATATCACTTTGCGGCCTCACGCACGGTATTCCCACGGGTGTCGCCTTACCATGGCCCGGGACCGTTTGCGCCTTTTGGCTCACGTATATGATAGTGTCGCTAGCATCCATATGATAGAGAACCGGGCCGACATGACTAGTCGTGAACCCAAAGTGGCACTAACCTATGGGGACAGCATACATGAATCAACATCGAGCATGTTGGTCGCCAGCGTCTTGAATCCGGCCAGTAGCATGGGCTAACAGACTCGGAACCCGGTCATGTGAGCTAAGCGGCAGACTCGGATGTCACCGCGTGACATTTCCCGAAGGAGACGTATACGAGAACGGTGAACCACATGTCGGCCGGTCAAGTGTTCCGGAGCGGTAGTCTTTGGGCTAGCGGGACTCCGATGAACCGGTCAGAAGCGGACTACCATGGCTCGGTGGAAGCACTAGACTACATTTCCCCATAAGAGAGGCTACCAAGGATAGACAACTAGGTTGTCGGATCCCACACATAGCAATACACGTTACACGACGCATAACATGCAAGTATGTGTTGTACAACATGGCATCACAACATAACGCAAACTCATATAAATAAAGGCCGGAAGAGCCACATAGCATTAAATACAAACAGGGTCACATGACCCATCATTCGAGACATACAAGCAACAAGCGGAAGCATTACATGTCCGAGTACGCATAACTACAAAAGAAAAAGGCTGAGAAGTCGACTATCTACAAGACCCTCCCAAGGGTACAAGATCGTAGCTGAGGTAACAAGCTACTCGTCAAGTCAAAGCGGAACTACTAGTAAGACCGAAAACTCATTGCAAAAACATAAATAAAGCAACATGAGTACAAAGGTACTCAAAGAAGACTTACATCAGTTCCTATTATACATGCATTTGTATCAAGAGGGTAATGTGGGGTTTAGTTGCAGAAAGCCGCTTTGACTTTGTGGCTATCCTGTTCTCGACTACCGTAACTTCTTCGAGGTGATATGGCGCTACAGTCCACTAGTCACCACACAATACACTACTATGGATTCATTCCGTCTCCATACGAGAAGGCCATCCATAGCACTCACACTTGTCTTGAGCATTTTAGAGTATCCACTTCAAGTTGTCTATGTACCACGTAAGCATCCAAGAAGTCCATAACCGAGGACACGGCTATTCGAATAGATCATGATAACCCCGCAGGGTGTACTTCTTCACACACGCTCACCACTTATCACCATGTACACGTCATGTATCTCGGCAACCTTCAAGCGAAGCTTTGGCGAGGGTGTCGGCCACGACCGACTAACCACACAAGACTCTAGCCTGTTTTATCGCCTATTCGGGTTCCATCCGCAAGGAGATCCGGCCGGGTGTCGCTCACGGCCCCAAACGATGTGTGCGGGTTCCCGAGCCCACCATCCGGTGCCACTCGGTACACCAGCCACATGTGCCTAGTCATCCCAAGCCCACCCCGTCGGGTGCCACTTTGTAGAAAAATAGCACTACCTACAAACACCGAAACTAGTTGCGACTCACGGACAGAGATCAAGTTGATTAATAAGTCGAGAGGGCCGAGTTACGTAACCCAATGTGTGGTAGTATCGAGTCATTGGACAACATACATAGAACTCGATGCTTAGGACGGTTCGGTGAGACAACCCACCATGTACTCCTATATGGCCTCTCACCGCTACCTTTACCAAATCATGTTCACACACTTCACTCTCAAAGATCGGAACATATCGTAACACTCCAATTCATTCCCAATGAATCGGACTGACACAACTCTAAGCAATAGCAGGCATAGCATGGTAGGAACACAACATGGCTCAATCAACTCCTACACATGCTAGTGGGTTTCAACTATTTATTGTGGCAATGACAGGTCATGCAGAGGAATGGGTTCAACTACCGCACACAAAGTAGCGAGATGAATCGTTGTTGCCCTAATGCAATAACGAGAGCAGGAGCGAGAGAGTAGGATTGTATCGTAATGAACAAGGGATTTGCTTGCTCGGTAGATCAACAGGGGGCCTTCGCTTCACGCATGTGTACTCTCGAGCACTCTCTAGAGCCGGACCTATCGAGAAGGAACAGTGCCAACAATCAATACACAAGCATATGCAACAATATGATGCATGAACATGGCATGTAGATGTGATGCTGTTTGGGCTAATGCAACTAGCATTCAGTTTGGAAGAGGTCCATTTGAACCAAGAATTCAAATGCAACTCCAAGTTAAGCTCTTATATATTCCATTAATATGTTTTCACCTATACAGCAGGTATAAGTTGTTTTGTCATGCATGAAACTGATACAGATGGATAGATTGCATTTTCGATAATTTTCATATATAAATTATTTCAATCGAGCTACGGTTGAATTTATATGAATTTTAGAAGTTTACATCATTTTCGGATTTTCCGACTAAATAAAATCCAGAAATGGATAACTAAATCATCATTGCATCATGCCTGCGTCGGCGAGTCAACGGTCTTGACCAGGTCAAATCGACGACCGGGTCCCACATGTCATTGGCATAGTTAGTTAACGAGTTAATTAGATATTAAACTAATCCTACTTAAACATTAGCAGGGCGGGCCCCACCGTCATCGACCGTGGGTAGTCAAACCCAGTGTCAACTGGGGGGTTAGACACGTCAACCCCATCGGCGTTTAGCCGCCCGGCGACCACGGGCTCAGCGGAGTCCCACTGGAGGCCACGAGAGCGGCGGTGGGGCACCAGAGGTCGCTCGCCTCCACAAGATCTGTGGGAGCAAAGGAAGGCTGCAGGGGCGGCGGAGCTCGCCGGAGCGAGGCTTACGGTGGCGGCCGGAGCTCGGCTTCGAGCGGGATTGGGCTGCGGGGCACGGGGAGGCCACCCGAGGGGCTCTGCGGCACCCTCGTGGCACCAGGAGCACGTTGGGGTGCTCGGTTTGGGCGGAGGCGGCCGAGACGACGACGGTGACATGGACGGCGGCGAGAGGCTTCGGCCGTGGTGGGGAGGAGGGCTACGGCGTGCGGGCAGCTAAACGGAGAGAGGGGAATGGTGGCGGAGCTCACCGCGGACTCGACGGGCTTGATGGCGAGCTCGGGGACGCACTGGAGACGGCGGGGCGGTGATGGGGATCCACGGCGGTCGGAGGCGAAGATGGCGACGGCGACGGCTCCACGGGCGTCCGGCGAGGCACGGCAACTTGCGGAGAGGACGAGGAAGGTGGCGCGAGCTCGTGGGCACGCCGAGGGGCGAGGAGAGGCGGTGGCTACGACGGTGGCACGAGCTGCGCGACGGTGGTGTTCGGACGTCGCGAGAAAGAGCGAGAGAGGAGGGAGGCTGTGGAGAGAGACAGAGCGGTGCGGGCGCGCGCGTGGCCTCGCGGGGGCATCCAGCGTTGAGGAGAGGGGCAGCAGGCAGAGGCGTGGCGGCACGGCGGTGCTGTGCCGTCGGCCACGCCTGCCCTCCTCTGGCGAGAGGTCGTGACGATCGGCGTTAGCCCGGCTGGGCTGGCTGCTTGGGGCCGCTCGGCTGCCAGGTAGGAGGCCCAGGTAAGTATCTTTTTTTTATTTCTGTTTTCTATTTTTCTGACATTTGTTTGGTTTAATAAAAATACCAAACCATTTTACTAACTAATGCCAATTTTTATAGGAGCTAGTTATATTATTCCGAGCTCCTTAATAAATGGCATAATTTTTGGACAATATTATATATATATATATATATATATATATATATATATAACAATATTTATCCAACGCAAATAATTACTGCATTAATTCCAAATGCCCAAAATAATTACTTATGGACTCCTAAAAATATTGGTTTGATTTTTATCTCTGTCCAATATTTTCAGAGAGCAACATGAGCATTTTCTTGGACCCTTTTGAAGCAATTTTTATTTGATCAATTTCCAAAAAGATTCTGAGGGTTTCATAAATCCTCATTTCAAAATTAAATGGAATTTAAACATGATGCACAAATGACTAGCTAGCCTAGGTCATACCAGAACTAGGGATGTGACATCGCACCTTTTGCCTCGCCTAACCCCCAATGAGCTGAGGATACCACTTCCACCTAGGGGTGGGCATATAACTCGAAATCCGAACGACCGGACCGATTTAACTTGAACCAAAGCTGAAGTGACCGAAACTGATTAGTTCGGTACTATGCTCGGTTAGCGATTATGAGAAACCGAATTTAGTTCGGTGATTTCGGTCTGCACAGTCAGGCAACCGAATTGATCGAAGCACCGAGGCCCACCACTAACTGTCTCGTGCGTCTTCCATAAATTAATTCCCATTTGTACGCTCTGTGTTGCCAGCCAACAAACAAAAAATCAATTGTATTGATGGGATGGCGCGTTAATGTGATGAGTGGAAAACAGTGCCGTAGGCTGGCCGACTGGTCCCCTGATTCTCTCACATGTACATGACGCCCGCCAGCTTTTTTTAGTGAACCTAGGTACTGTTTGTTGTTGCCTGTTGTCTCGTGTTGTCGCTCGTCATGTGTTGTTATCTAGCCCAGCCGAGGCAAAAGTATAGCAGCTATCTCATCCGCCATCCCATCCGGCCATCACATCCTGCCAGCCCAACCCGCCAACTGTTCGGCCTGTTCGGTGCAAAACCGAGTACCGAACCGATCAATCGGGGCACCGAAGGCTCGGTTTTGTTTATTGCTATAGACCGATCGGTCCATGTTTTCTAGGAACCAAGAAAATCAAAACACCGAAGCACCGAACCGTTCGGTTCGGGGGAACTGAACGCCCACCCCTACACCTAACCATCCAAGAGGTTAATGACCGAGGGTTAGGGACCTCCACCCTAGCCCCTGACTATTGGCGGGTGATTTTAATCTGCTTTCTGACCCTCTCGACAACAGCAATGACCCATTAACATGCGAATGATGGGGCGTTTTCACAAGCTACTTATCACGCCCAATATGCGACCCTATCCAAAAGGAACTCGATGGTCCCACCAAGGATAGACCCGCATATTGGAACGCTTTTGCAAGGTGGATATCATTACATCAACATTACATAATAGATGGGGATACATACAAAACATACAATGTCACATGAATACAACAACATCATATACAAGATCAACATCCGACTACGGATGAAACATAAACGAAGCTCAAACGACATCCACCACCTAGCCCAGCTGCCGACCGAACCTATCCCCGATCGAAGAAGAAGCGTAAGAAGAACTCCAAAACAAGCAACATCGCTCTCACGTCATGATCATCGCAAACCTGTACCTGCAACTGGTGGTGTAGTAATCAGTGAGCCACGAGGACTCAAAGAATCCCATTACCATGGGTATCAAGACTAGCAAAGCTTAAAGGGAAAGGAGGGTAAAGTGGTGAGGTTGCAGCAGCGCTAAGCATATATGGTGGCTAACATACGCAAATGAGAGCGAGAAGAGAAACAAAGGAACGGTCAACCAAGAATGATCAAGAAGTGATCCTGAACTCCTACTTACGCCGACATAACCCGAAACCGTGTTCTCCTCTCGATCAACCCCAAAAGTGACACTCACGATTCGCTTTACGGTTGGTGTATTTTAGAAGAGTTTGCTTCAAGTTTACTACAACCGGATATTAACAAATTCCCATCGCCACATAACCGCTGCACGGCTCTCGAAAGTTCAAACCCGCAGGGTGTCCCAACTTAGCCCATGATAAGCTCTCGCGATCAACGAAGGATATTCCTTCTCCCGGAAGACCCGATCGATCTCGGAATCCGGCTACAAGACATTTCGACAAAGAATAAAACAAGACCAAAAAAGCCGCCGGATGTGCCGACAAATCGATAGGAGTCGCACGTACCTCGGTCTCGGGGCACACCGGATAAGTCAGCCCATCACGAGTAAAACCAGCCTCGAGTTGCCCGTGGTGGCCCGTGAGTCTGCTTCGGTTCGGACCAACACTGAAGGAGCACCGCCCGGGGCTAAAATAAAGATGACCCTCGGGCTCCGAAACCCAAGGGAAAAAGGCATAGGTGAGGCAAATGGTAAAACCAATGTTGGGCCTTCTTTGGAGGAGTCTTATTCAAAGCGAACTGTCAAGGGGTCCCATAAATCACCCGACCGCGTTAGGGACGCAAAATCCGGGAACATAATACCGATATGACGGAAACTAAAGGCGGCAAGAGTGGAACAAAACACCGGCATAAGGACGAGCCTTCCACCCTTTACCAAGTATATAGATGCATTAATTAAATAAGATATATTATGATATCCCAACAAGTAAACATGTTCCAACAAGGAACAACATCTCCATGTTCCAACAAGGAACAAACTTCATCTTCACCGCAACTAACAACGCTATAAGAGGGCTGAGCAAAGCGGTAACATAGCCAAACAACGGTTTGCATAGGAAAGGTGTCAAAGGTTAGAGGTGACATGGCAATTAGGTAGGCTTGAGCAGCAAGTGATAGGTAGCGCAGCATAGCGAAAGAACGAAGCAACTAGCATAGCAATGATAGAAGTGAGATCCAGGGTAGCGGTCATCTTGCCTGAAATCCCGCAAGGAAGAAGAACGAGTCCATGAAGAAGACGAACGGAAGAAGCCGAACCAAGCGTAGACGAACGAATCCTCACGATCGCAACGCAACAGGAACTAACAAGAAGAAGCACATAACATGGTAAACACACCACACGTGAACAAGACAAGATGCACAACAAACATGATGCATGACGAGGCTACATGAAGCTACTCATGACAAGAGATGATGCAAACAAGAACAACACATCAAAGCAAGTTTAAATGAGGCCGGAAACAACATATAACAATTCCGGTAAGTCCTCATATGCATATTTCGAAATTGGTCCAGATCTGAATAAACCTTATGTTCAAGTTGTTAAACAGAAAGTTAAGATGCACCACGATGATCTACACGAAATTCTAGTCAAGTTACATATAAAGTTCATTAGATTCGGAGCTACGGCCTAGAAGATATGAGCAAAACAAGATAAACATGGCATTGATGCAAAATGCACCCAAACATCAAGCAAACACCTCAAAACAAGGATGCAACATGATAATATGAAACTACATGCAAAATCAAGCAAGTTTCATATAGAGCACACTCAAAACGGAGCAACGGTTCAACACATACACATGAAACAAGTTATAGCAACAATCTGTCCAAAACAGCAAGTAGGCATATTGCAAGCACCAAAACACTATGCTACAGCACCTCAACAAGAAAACAAAAGGCATGGGCATGATGTACAGGTAAAGCATTACAAAACATGAACACTGAGCTATCTCCAGAAATCACTAGAACATGCTCAAACACCCATGGCAAGATTGCAAATAATAACAGTTTCAGACTTTGCAGAAAATAACATCAGGTTGCAATGTTTAGAGCTATCAAACAATATGTTACAGGAACTTATAATAGCAAAACAAGGCATGGCATGAATCTAATCAAAGCATATAACAAAAGTCCCTTACTGACCATGAGCCAAAAAGGATCATAAAATATGATGGCACCCATGTAAACATGGCAAGTTATATTACAGATTCATACATGGCAGGAACAACAATAAGTAGGAATGTTGGTGAGCTTGAACCACTCACCACAGAGCAATACATGGCATGGCAAGGCAACCAACAGTAAAAAGACATGTCATAGAAGCTATACATGGCAAGAACAACAACATAGCATGCAAGGATCAACTACAACAACCTTGGCAAAATTGAATAACATGTAAACAACCTGCCAGGAACCATTTTATAGCAAAAGTAGAGCTCGATTGACTCATGCTATGGCACTCCATAATTGCAAACAAGGGCATGGATGGATAGAGCAAGACATGTAGAACAAAACATCCTTACTTAAGTATCTCAAAATATGCATGGAACTCTCGGTAGCATCAAGTTAACATGGCATAAAAATATCAAGAAACAGGGCTGAAAACAAGAACATCGGAAGCCTACTTTGCATGCTTGTGCTAGTCACCACATAGATCACAAAAAATACATGGCATACACCCCTGGAAAGATGGCATGGCATATTACAAAACACATGTAGGACTCAAGTTCATAGGATGCACACATCAATCATGGCAAAATGACAAAGTGCAAGTTACATTAAGAAATGAAACTAACATCACATAGCACTCTTCCAACAGCATTTCGGGCATCAATATGAGCTCAAATGAAAATGATGCAATGATACGAAATGATCTACTCTTCGAGACGAACATTTTGACATATTACATGCGCAAAACGGAGCAACGATGACAGAGTTACGATGCGATGAAAATGCAATAAAATATGCAACAATTTCGGGGACTTGGTGGATTTCAGAGAGGGGGGGGGAAGTCAACATAGGCACGGATTTCGAGGACGCCGGAGAGCTCGCCGGATCTGAGGCGCCGGGCGGTGGGAGGAGGCCGGAGGAGCCGGGCGGCCGGGAGGAGGCCGGCCTCGGCTCGGCTGCCGGTGGGGTGGGCGCGCGCGGGCCGGGGAGCGGAGAGGGCGACAATGCGGGAGCGGGCGGCGACTCCGGCGGCACGGGCGGCGGCGACTGGCCCGCTGGCTCTCGATGGGCTCAGGCGGGCCCGTGGTGGCTGGGCGGGAACGGCAATGGAGGCCAGGTGGCGGGTCGGGTTGGTCGAGGGGCAGCGGCGGACATGTCCGTGGCGGATGGACATGTCCGACGCGCGGAGGGGGAGGTTGGCTAGGGTTCATCTGCGATTTTTCGGGGGGAGGCACCTATAAATAGGTAGAGGGAGCTAGGAGAGTCCAAATGAGGTGCGGTTTTCGGCCACGCGATCGTGATTGAACGACCGAGAGTATGGAGAGGAGTTTGGTGGGTTTGGAGCCACTTTGGAAGGGGTGTTGGGCTGCACACAAAAGAGGCCTTTGAGGTTAACCGGTTAACCGTTGGAGTACCAAACGACCTCCAAATGGCACGAAACTTGACAGGCGGCCTACCGGTGCTATACCAAAGCCGCTTGGCAGACCTCGGTCCATTTCGAGACCATTTAATACTCGCACACGAAAAGAGGTAAAAGGGGGCGCTGGGAGACATAGGAGTGCCGGATTGCAAAACGGACAACGGGGAAAATGCTCGGATGCATGAGACGAACACGTATGCAAAATGAAATGCACATGATGACATGATAAAATGCAGATGATGACATGGCAAAGTGCAACACGCAAGCAAATGACATGGCAACGACGGCGAATAACTGAAGGACACCTGGCGCATCGAATCCGGGGCGTTACACTGCTGGTGGACCTTGACCCGGCTAGAGCTCTACATGATGGTCGTAGGTACACCTGGTCAAATGAATGCAGGATTTCCACCGGTTGATACACCGGTCTCTGCATCAATGCGATGCATACACCTAATTTTATTAAAGTTGATGTAAGGCAATGAGGCCAAATCATCAACAAAGAGAGTTCAAGACATAGATATCTACGATAGAGCCATTACAAGATATGAAATCAAGACCTACGACTAAGCCTTGAAGAAGAAATAAACGCTCCCGCACCGCCGTTGTCTTGCCCAGCCGAAAACGGTCAGACAAGGATTTCATCCCGATGAGACAATGCCTTCAACAAGATAACATCGCAAATTCGTCGTTGCTAAGACCAACCAATCAAGACCAGAACAAGAGTTTTCACCTTAGACACAAAGCGGTTTTTCAGTCACCATCTTGATGCGGATCTTCCTGTAGTCATGCTAGCTTGTATCCCACGCCATTCCAAAATGGCGCTAGCGGGTGGGTATAATATCGTCCCAGCATAGACCACCACCCCGAGGTCATCCATGTAGCCGTGCGAAATTAGCTGCCGCCACTCCACACCTACGCGAACCGACCTGCGACATCCACCTCGACCACACCGGGGCCACTACCCCAGCGTCCTCCGCGTCAGTAGAGACAAATGCCGCCTTGCGTGATGCCGACTCGAAGTCACCGGTGTGTCCTTGCCCCATCTGTAACAGCTGTTGCCCCTGCCGACGGGATCCTCCACGTGCACAGGCCGACACCCGTGCACCAGACGACATATGTCTACCCTCGGCCAATGCACGACAATCGCGCATACACCGGACACCGTCGTCCAAAGCCCGCCATATGCGTGAGCGTGACCTTGATGGTACCATCTGTCCATCTCCCAAGCTGGCCTGGGCTAGAAGGGAAAATTTTGCTTTGCATAGGGCTCCCGCCACCGTCTTTGCAGCATCGAGCATCACCCGTCTTGTCGTGCATAGTCGTCCGGTCGGCCTGTACTGTTGCACACCAATCACCGTGGCGCATAGATGCCCAGGGCCGCTGCCTCGGCGTCCATGACGCGTAGCCGCCTGAGGTCGTCGCTCCGACGCGCAGATCGCCGGCAGCGCCGCACCCCACCCATGGCCACACACAGTCTCCATCACCAGCCTTCACATATCAGCCATCCGCCAGCTTGACAAGCGGCCGCCAATGACGTCGCCGTAGCCATGGCCGTAGTGGTGGAAAGCGCCACCGCCGTTGCCGTATCCCCAGGCCCTGGTGGCAAAATTTCGTGTTTTGACCCTTTTCACGTCTAAAATCAAGATCTGACCCCGGTTTGAAATTATTTCGACATTTGACCCTTTTAGCTACCGCCGTTCGCTGTGGCGGTAGATGTGTACAGGCTACCGCCATTCTACCTCGCGGTAGGGTACTTTGACGTCCGCCCGCCTGCTAACGGGCCGACGTGGCAAAGGACCTACCGCCGCAGGTCTCGGCGGAGTTTCAACACCCCACCGCCTGTGTCCCCTGCGGTAGGGTCTTGGAGATAATGTTCAATGGGGTCCACTCACCACCCACCCACTCCACTCATCTTCTTCCTCCCCGAGCTCACACTCTCTCCCCCTTTTCTTCCCCACCAAAGCACCCACTAGATCCACCTCCATTGCTTGAGATTTGTCCCGTGGATCGAGGCCATTTGCATCACCCAAGGTACCTCCCCCATCCCCCCTTCATTTGGTTGGTTCAAATCATCTAGTTTTGTTGGAATGAACTAGTTTTGGAACCCCCTATTTCTTCCTCTAGTTTAGAATTTATTGTGCATTTATGGCACATTTATGGTGTATTCATGGTTGATCTAAGTAATATGTGTCACTCTTTGTTGTGGAAAGCTAGCTTAAGAGTTAGGGTTAGGGGTTTAGTTATGTTAGGGTTAGGGTTAGGGTTAGTGCTATGATTAAGGCAAACTAGTTGTTAGATTCAAAACCTTATATTTTAGCTAGGTCATCCATATGAAATGACCGGTCCATGGATGACTCAATTTTGTTCCATTGTTTTTAGATGGATAAACTAGTGAATGTGCATTATTTGGACAAGGCGGCTTTCATGCGTGGAAATACCGACGAAGGGGAGGAGGCCATGGTTTTTGACACAAGCCCGAGCTATGATGATATTGTCGTGAAAGTGAGAAACGTCCTCAATTGGATTAACCCAAGTGATGGTGTGAAGCGTATTGGACGTTATGATGTGGGAGTGGGAGTAAGATCCCGATTAAAGAGTATGCCCATCACCTCTCAATTGCATTGGGATGTGTATAAGGAGAAAGTTGAGGGATCACAAGACAAGTCACTTGAGTTATTTGCCACAAGACAATTCAAGGTTGAAGTTCCTCGGCGACTACTTGACTTGAACCGGAATGTGTCCTCCCCAATACATGATGCTGTCGTGGTGTTTGACCACAATGCGGCTAGCCAACCACCAAGTAGCCAACCAAATGAAGAGGACATCATCAATGCTAGAGCAATAGTTCTTGTAGGTGATGATCATGTTAAAGATGAGGTCGTTGCTCATGTTGATGAACATGCAAATGTTCATGTTGATGGAGATGCCATTGCTCATGTTGATGGAGATGCTATTGCTCAAGATGATGTGTATGCGTAAGAAGAAGAGATTCATTACAATCCCATTGGTGACTTGGATGTCATTGTGCATCAACAACACATGGTCCGGAACCTACCTTATAGCCGTATGTGTAGGTATGAGTCGGATGATGAGGGTCCACCGGAAGAATTGGATGAGGATGGATTCACGCCGCAAGAAAATCAAATTTACAAGAAGGTCAATGGCAAGGAAAGAGGACCCTCTTTGTTCCGTGATCTTAGCCTTGCCGACAAGGCCGTTGTTGATGGTGGCATGAGGTTGGGCTTGATCGAACCATCGCCTTGCCGAGGATGGGTGATCCAAGGCCACCGGGTGAGGACGAGAATGCTTATTTGAAGAAAGGGATCAAGTTTGGTTGTTTGCAAGAGTTCAAGATATGGTTGAGTGACTATGCCATTCGGAACCATAGGCCGTTCGTTGTTGGTCATTCCAACAAAAAATTGCGCTACACCATCAAATGTGACAAAGAAGGTTGCCCATGGAAGGTCCGTGGAAGAAAGCTCAAGGAAACCGGGAAATGGGAGTTCAAGAGTTGTGTGGCCACCCACAAGTGCATACCGCCGGAGAAAGCGGACCGAAGCAAGGGACACCGCCAACTCACGTCCGGGTATCTAGGCTATAAATTGTTGAATGAGATATCCCATGATCCAACCGTGAAGGTGAAATTCCTCATGAGTTCGGTCTTCGAAAGATTCGGGTACCCGGTCAAGTATGGAAAGGCGTGGATGGCGAAGGCAAACACTATAAGGATGTTGCATGGTGATTATGAGGCCGCATACAACATTCTTCCCAAGATGTTGGCAGCCATTGCTCATCGGAACCCGGGAATGCGCCATCGGGTGGAGTCAATTGAGGGAGTGTTTCATCGATCTTTTTGGAGCTTTGGTCAATGCACCGATGCATTTAGGCATTGCCGCCCCGTGTTGTCAATTGATGGCACGTTCTTGACCGGAAAGTACAAGGGCACTTTGATGGTAGCAATGGCCCACTCGTCCAATGACAATGTGTTGCTGGTGGCATTTGCGTTGGTGCCTTCCGAGCACGATGATAATTGGCAGTGGTTTATGGATCATGTGAGGACGAAGGTGATTGGCCCCAAAAGAGAGGTGTGCATCATATCGGATCGCCATCATGGGATTCTGAAAGTAATAGAAGTTGATATTCCAGGCTATCCAAAGCTCCAACACTGTTGGTGCATGAGGCATTTCGTGGCAAACTTTTACCGTGCATGCAAGAGTTAGGAGTTTTGCAAAGATCTTACCCATGTTTGTGTGGCATTCAACACCGCCACATTCCAAAGCCGCTATGATAAGCTATTTGAGGCTTTGAAAAAGAACAAAGGAGGGAGAGAATTCTTGACAAGGAATTTTCCGGAGAAGCATAAGTGGTCACGTGCTTACGACGAAGGAGGTTTCCGATACGGAGACATGACAAGTAACATGGTGGAATGCTTCAACAATGTGCTCAAGGGTGTCCGTTCTTTGCGGTCACCGCAATAGTGAAATATACCTTCTTCAAGCTCAACGAGTATTTTCTCGAGGCATTCAAGAGACGGCCAAATGGATAGGTGAGAAAATGGAATTTCCTTCAAAGTTGAGGATTGGTTGAAGCATCAAGCACGCAAGTCTTGGGCCAACAAATCATTAGTTTCAATGAAAAGAACAAATCTACTAAGTCGATGAGCCGGTGGCACAACAAGGACGACATGACATACGGTGGAGTAGCATATGAGGTGCGCCTCAAGACCTGGTGGTGTCAGTGCGAGAGACCTCACAAGTATCATTGGCCTTGCTCACATGTGATGGCCGCTGCAAGGTTTAGAAACTTGAAAGTATCGGATGGTACCACCTTGCGGTTGCATGAGTTCACATTGGAACGAACGAGGTTGACATGGGCTCCTAGGTTTCATCCTTCCTAGATCACCACAAGGCTCGAGTATCATGGGCCACACATCGCCCCCACCCCAACTCATGGTGCCTACAAAGGGAAGAGGAAGAAAGAAGAGGTTTAGGGGTGACATGGATGACCTAGTTGGATACACCGAAATGAAACAATTTGGTAGCGGCCATTTCATGGAGGCACCGGACATCGACAGTTGTGGTAAATGTGACGAGCCGGGACACAATGTTAGGAAATGCACCAAAAAGCCACGGACCGATGCCAACACTCTGGATCCTAGTCAAAGTGGTGCCCGAAGAGGAGGTACCAGTGGCACACGAGGAGGTAGGAGTGGTAGTGGACGAGGAGGCATGAGTGGTGCGCGTGGAGGATGGACGAATCTTGGCGGTAGTGGACGAGGAGACAGATTAGAGGGCGTGGGGGCGGCTCTGCACGGTGGCCGTGGTCGAGGGACGAGAAGGGTTGATAGAGGAAGGCCTATTGACATCTTGCTTAACCCAGATGGTTGAAATAAGGTGAATGGTACTTGTTATTTGGTCTTGTTTATTTGTTTTTTGCATACATACATGTTTTCTTACTTTACTAACTACCAAGTTTGTCTTTATAGGCATGGCTTCTTCCGGTTCCGTGATGAGGCCACCGTGTGCTAACCGCGAGGATATGCCGGACAAGTGGACAGACGCCGAGTTGGATAAGGTGAAGGACAAAGATATGAGAACTCCATCATGTTGGTGTGGAGATGTTTGCAAAGTTAAGGTATCCACCGACCGCAAGAAATCATGGACGGAAGGAAGAAGATATTTTGTTCGTCCCAACTATGCCTACGATTGTCCTGTCCAGCTCACGCCTATGATGTACCGCCGGTAAGTTGTTCAAGTTCAAACATGTCGTCAACCATTGAATCTATCTTACTAATGACCACATTTGTTCTTTATTCGTACCTAGTCACCGCCTCCACTTTGTAAGTACTTCACATGGATAGATGAAGATGTGCCAGAAGATGTTAAGAAAGATCAACTTCGAGATTGTCTACGGAGGCAGCGGTTGTTTGAAGAAGCATTTCAGAGAGGCTTGGATGAAGAGCGTCGTGAAAAGGAGAGGATGGAGCGCAAGAAGCGTGAAGAGGAGAGGGCACACAAGGAGAAGATTGCTCGTCAAGAGGAGAGAGCAAGAAAGCTTGCAAGGGCTCGTGAAGCCCAAGAGGAGGATGAGGCACGCGACAAAAAAGGAAAATGGCCTCGTGTGACCCAATAAGGCCATCATTCAAGAAACTAGTCATGAACTATGCCTTCGATTCGAGAAACATGTGATGAACTATGTCTTTGATTTGTGATACCTATCATGAACTATGTACTTTATTTGTGAAACCTGTCATGAACTACGTCTTTGATTTCTGAAACTTGTGATGAACTACGTCTTCGATTTGATGAAACTATGTCATGAACTATGTTTGTTTTGCTGTTGCTGTGACTTGATTTGTGTTGAAGTGATGAAGAAGAAAAACAGAGCAAACTCTGCATGGCGGTAGGAAATGAAACCTTACTGCTGGAGGATATGGCAGTAGGTTGGCGAATGGCGGCGCTTATGGCGCTTATGGCGGTAGGGGTGGCCACCCAAACGCCTGCTGTGCTGCCTCTTCTGTAGCCAAATCGGGCATTTTGGGTGCGGTAGGGTTGGTCACCCTACCGCCGGGGCCCATGGCGGTAGGGTTGGCCACCCAAACGCCTGCTGTGCTGCCTCTTCTGTGGCCAAATCAGGCATTTTGAGGGCGGTAGGGTTGGGCACCCTACCGCCGGGGCCCATGACGGTAGGGTTATGTTCCTTTTCCCTCTTCCTATCTTTTTTAGCCATTTGCCTTTGCATTTCTTACAAATTTCTGTGAACTAAGCATACAAAATGACATGCAAAAATGATGGAGTAGCGAAGACATACATAACTGAGCATAGTTCATTACATCCACAAATGACACTAGTTCAACTAACTTAAAACATCTAGAGACTCGAATGACATGAGTTCAAAGTAGAAAGCTCAAGCTCGAGCATACACTTTCTACTTCGGAAAGAAAGATCTAAAACGCATAAGACGTTCAATTTGTGCGTCCACGATCGAGATTAGGCTTCAGCTTGATAATCCGACGATCCCGCCCAATTCTCCAACACACCTTTCGTTTCACGAACCAGGCCCATCGAGCACGGCGTTAGGAATCTCGACTTGCCTTGTGTGATTGCCCATCCAATGACCTGTCCGGTTTTCAAGTCCAGCTCATGGAATTCTTCTATGTTCACAGAGAAAAAGATCCCCGTTGCCACAAAATGCCTGCAAGCATATGCCCTATCATGCAGCAGATCAAGTATGTTCTGTTTTTCTGTCACAACCCTACGGAAAACTTTTCTCTCCTTAAGATCAGAAGGTTCCTCCATGAATGTATACTTGTTGAAATCCATCATGGCAGCAAACTCCTCATCATTGCTTTTGAACCATGCTTGAAGCTCCCTCTTGATAGCAAGTTGTCGCTCCGGTACAATCTTCATAGACGCTGCAGCCAAACTCTTAGATGCAATGCCACAACACTTCTCATATACTTTCTTCAACTGCTCCGGGGTCATGTTTTCCATGCTACATGAAATGGAACAAACCATAACTCAAATCAAATGATACAATACAAACACAAAGCATAACTTATTTATAATGACCTAGGTTACATAATGTTCTCACTGGTTCAAAATGACATAGGTTACATTAATGATAAGGGTACATGCCATTACAGTCCAAATGACACTACAACATCATTTGTTTCAACCCCTCTACTACTCCATCAACAAGACATCTTTGTCATATGGCCCGGGGTTGCAACAAATGACATCATTTCTTTCACGGACCCAAGCCCAACGAGTTGCCTGACTAAGTATCGCCGACGATGCTTGCCTAACTAGCCAATCAATGATCTGGCCAGGGTTGTTAAAGTCCATCTCATTCACTTCATTCCTTGTTCCACACAATGCAATTTGCCTTTCAAGAGCGCGTCTATGACTTTTCTCTTCATTCTTGAGTTTACTTATGTTTTCCTCTTTAGCTTGATATAACTTAACTCTGGCATCGTCGCACTTCGACACATAATACTTTGAAAAATCTTTACAAGCCGCATTCAATGCATCAACGGCTTTGACCCACAAGTCCATATTTTCCTCAATGATCGCGTTCACGCTCACGCTTAGCCGCCTCCATGAAGTCTCAACAAAGATGATCAATCCCATCCTACAAGTCGAGGGATTACTATAACGGTCATCCAAGGTAAAAATCCTAACCGTGTCTCGACAAAAACTTGAACCCTAGGAGTAGACCGAGCTATAATTCAAGAGGTACCTACTCTAACAAAACCCTAATTAAACTATAACCATAACGTTCGTCATATAGACTTAAGCATAACCATAAACACAACCTTAACCCTCACCATGTCATTAACCCTAACAAAACCCTAAATGATATTTCTTACTACCCGAACAATGCTAGTGACACAATACATTGTCAAAGCACAAACATTACCCTAAATGCATCATATACAATGATTTCACCACAACAAAACCATGAACTAGTGATTCCAACAAAATGAGCAAAATGCATGATTTGAACCAACCAAGTGAAGGGGGGATGGGGGAGGTACCTTGGGTGATGCAAATGAGCTCGATCCACCGGCCAAATCTCAAGCAATGGAGGGGGGTCTAGTGGGTGATTTGGTGGGGGAGAAGAGGGGGAGAGAGCTTCAGCTCGAAAGAAGAGTGGGGCAAATGAGTGGGTGGGGGAGCAGCACAACCCCCTCCTTCACAACCTTATCCAGGAACCTACCGCCACACTGAAGGAAATATGCCCTAGAGGCAATAATAAAGTTATTATTTATTTCCTTATTTCATGATAAATGTTTATTATTCATGCTAGAATTGTATTAACCGGAAACATAATACATGTGTGAATACATAGACAAATAGAGTGTCACTAATATGCCTCTACTAGACTAGCTTGTTAATCAAAGATGGTTAAGTTTCCTAACCATAGATAAAGGAGTTGTCATTTGATTAACAAGGTCACATCATTAGTTGAATGATCTGATTGACATGACCCATTCCATTAGCTTAGCATCCGATCGTTTAGTATGTTGCTATTGCTTTTATCCATGACTTATACAAGTTCCTATAACTATGAGATTATGCAACTCCCGTTTACCGGAGGAACACTTTGGGTACTACCAAACGTCACAACGTAACTGGGTGATTATAAAGGAGTACTACAGGTGTCTCCAAAGGCGTATGTTGGGTTGGCGATTTCGAGATTAGGATTTGTCACTCCGATTGTCGGAGAGGTATCTCTAGGCCCTCTCGATAATGCACATCACTAAGCCTTGCAAGCATTACAGCTAATGAGTTAGCTGTGAGATGATGTATTACGGAACGAGTAAAGAGACTTGCCAGTAACGAGATTGAACTAGGTATTGGATACCGACGATCGAATCTCGGGCAAGTAACATACCGATGACAAAGGGAACAACGTATGTTGTTATGCGGTCTGACCGATAAAGATCTTCGTAGAATATGTAGGAGCCAATATGGGCATCCGTGGTCCCGCTATTGGTTATTGACCGAGACGTGTCTCGCCATGTCTACATTGTTCTCGAACCGTAGGGTCCGCACGCTTAAGGTTTCGATGACGGTTATATTATGAGTTTATGTATTTTGATGTACCAAGGAGTTCGAGTCCCGTATGTGATCACGGACATGACGAGGAGTCTCTAAATGGTCGAGACATAAAGATTGATATATTGACGGCTATATTCGGACACCGAAAGGTTCCGAAGTTTCCGGAGAAAACCGGAGTGCCGGAGGGGTTACCGGAAACCCTGGGAAGTAATGGGCCCTATTGGGCCAAGAGGGAGAGAGAGGATGCACCAGAGGTGGCGCCCCCATGGGGAGTCCGAATAGGACAGGGAGGGGGCGCGCCCCTTTCCTCTCCCTCTCCTCTCTTTCCTTTCCCTTCCTCCTTCCTAGTTGGACTAGGAAAGGGAGTCCTACTCCCACTAGGAGGAGGACTCCCCCCCCTGGCGCGCCTCCTAGGGCCGGCCGGCCTCCCCTTGCTCCTTTATATACGGGGCGGGGGGCACCCTAGAACACACAAGTTGATCCTTGAGATCGCTCCTTAGCCGTGTCGGTGCCCCTCCACCATATTCCACCTCGGTCATATCGTGGCGGTGCTTAGGCGAAGCCCTGCGTCGGTAGAACATCAAGATCGTCACCACGCCGTCGTCTTGACGGAACTCTCTCCCCGAGCTTTGCTGGATCGGAGCTCGAGGAGCGCCACCGAGCTGTACGTGTGTCAAGAACTTCGGGGCGCCGGAGTAACGCGCTGGGATCGGTTGGATCGCGAGGAGAACGTCGACTACTTCCTCTACGCCAGATTGCTTCCGCTTTGGTCTCACGAGGGTGCGTAGACTACACTCTCCCTCTCGTTGCTATGCATCACCATGATCTTGCGTGTGCGTGGAAATTTTTGAAATTACTACGTTCCCCAACATTGGCATCCGAGCCAGGTTTCTAATGGTTTGATGTTTTGCACGAGTAGAACACAAGTGAGTTGTGGGCGATACAAGTCATACCGCCTACCAAATGTCATACTTTGGTTCAGCGGTATTGTGAGATGAAGCGGCCCGGACCGACATTACGCCAGCGCTTACGCGAGACTGGTTTCACCGCTATGCAGCACTCGTGCTTAAAGGTGGCTGGCGGGTGTCTGTCTCTCTCACTTTAGTTGAACCGAGTATGGCTACGCCCGTCCTTGAGAAGGTTAAACGAGTCTATTTGACGAAGTATCGTTGTGGTTTTGATGCGTGGGTGAGATTGGTTCTTGCTTAAGCCCGTAGCAGCCACGTAAAATTTGCAACAACAAAGTAGAGGACGTCTAACTTGTTTTTGCAGGGCATGTTGTGATGTGATATGGTCAAGACGTGATGCTATATTTTATTGTATGAGATGATCATGTTTTGTAACCGGTTATCGACAATCGGCTGGAGCCATATGGTTGTCGCTTTATTGTATGAAATGCAAACACCCGAAATTCCTTTACTTTATCACTAAGCGGTAGCGATAGTCGAGAAGCAATAGATGGCGTAACGACAACGATGCTACGATGGAGATCAAGGTGTCGCGCGGTGGCGATGGTGATCACGACGGTGCTTGGAGATGGAGATCACAAGCACAAGATGATGATGGCCATATCATATCACTTATATTGATTGCATGTGATGTTTATCCTTTATGCATCTTATCTTGCTTTGATTGACGGTAGCATTATAAGATGATCTCTCACTAAAATTATCAAGTAGTGTTCTCCACGAGTATGCACCGCTGCCAAAGTTCGTCGTGCCGAGACACCACGTGATGATCGGGTGTGATAAGCTCTCGTCCATCTACAACGGGTGCAAGCCAGTTTTGCACGCCAGAATACTCAGTTATACTTGACGAGCCTAGCATATGCAGATATGGCCTCGGAACACGGAGACCGAAAGGTCGGCGTGAATCATATAGTAGATATGATCAACATAAGATGTTCACCATTGAAAACTACTCCATCTCACGTGATGATCGGTTATGGTTTAGTTGATTTGGATCACGTGATCACTTAGATAACTAGAGAGATGTCTGTCTAAGTGGGAGTTCTTAAGTAATATGATTAATTGAACTTAAATTTATCATGAACTTAGTACCGATAGTATCTTGCTTGTCTATGTTTGTTTATAGATAGATGGCTCGTCTTTGTTGTTCCGTTGAATTTTAATGCGTTCCTTGAGAAAGCAAAGTTGAAAGATGATGGTAGCAATTACACGGACTGGGTCCGTAACTCGAGGATTATCCTCATTGCTGCACGTAAGAGTTACGTCCCGGATGCACCGCTAGGTGCCAGACTCGCCGCCGATGTAACCGACGACGTTAAGAACGTCTGGCGAGCAAAGCGATGACTACTCTATAGTTCGATGTGCCATGCTTTACGGCTTAGAACCGGGTCTTCAACGACGTTTTGAACGTCATGGAGCATATGAGATGTTCCAGAGTTGAAGTTAATATTTCAACAGAATGCCCGGATTGAGAGATATGAAGTCTCCAATAAGTTCTATAGCTGCAAGATGGAAGAGAATGGATCTGTCGGTGAGCACATACTCGTAATGTCCGGTATTACAATCACTTGACTCAACCGGGAGTTAATCTTCCGGATGATTGTGTCATTGATGAATTCTTCAATCACCGCCACCAAGCTACAAAGGCTTCGTGATGAACTATAATATGCAAGGGTTAGTAAAGACTATGCTCGAGCTCTTCGCAATGCTAAAGGCTGCGGAGGTAGAAATCAAGAAGGAGCATCAAGTGTTGATGGTCAATAAGACCACTAGTTTCAAGAAGAAAGGCAAAGGGAAGAAGAAGGGAACTTCAAGAAGAACAGCAAACAAGTTGCTGATTAGGACAAGAAACCCAAGTCTGGACCTAAACCTGAAACTGAGTGCTTCTCTGCGCAAGCGACATCGTCACCGAAGCGGAACTGCCCCAAGTATTTGGCGGATAAGAAGGATGGCAAGGTGAACAAAGGTATATGTGATATACATGTTATTGATGTGTACCTTACTAGAGCTCGCAGAGTACACGGTATTTGATATCGTTACATTGCTAATATTTGCAACAGGGACTACGGATTAAGCAAGCAGCGCAAAGGACGAGGTGACGATGCGCGCGGGAAATGGTTCCAAAGTCGATGTAATCGCGATCGGCACGCTACCTCTACATCTACCTTCGGATTAGTTTTAGACCTAAATAATTGTTATTTGGTGCCGCGTTGAGCATGAACATTATATCTGGATCTTGTTTGATGCGAGACGGTTATTCATTTAAATCGAGAATAATGGTTGTTCTATTTATATGAATAATATCTTTTATGGTCATGCACCCTTGAAGAGTGGTCTATTTTAATGAATCTCGATACTAGTGATACACATATTCATAATGTTGAAACCAAAAGATGCAGAGTTGATAATGATAGTGCAACTTATTTGTGGCAATCGCCGTTTAGGTCATATCGGTATAAAGCGCATGAAGAAACTCCATCTTGATGGACTTTTGGAGTCACTTGATTATGAATCACTTGGCACTTATGAACCGTGCCTCATGGGCAAGATGACTAAAACCCGTTCTCGGTACTATGGAGAGAGCAACAGATTTGTTGGAAATCATACATACAGATGTATGTGGTCCGATGAATGTTGAAGCTCGTGGTGGATATCGTTATTTTCTCACCTTCACAGATGATTTAAGCGTATATGGGTATATCTACTTAATGAAACATAAGTCTGAAACATTTGAAAAGTTCAAAGAATTTCAGAGTGAAGTTGAAAATCATCGTAATAAGAAAATAAAGTTTCTGCGATCTGATCGTGGAGGCGAATATTTGAGTTCTGAGTTTGGTCTACATTTGAAACAATGCGGAATAGTTTCACAACTCACGCCACCCGAACACCACAACGCAATGGTGTGTCCGAACGTCGAATCGCACTTTACTAGATATGGTGCGATCTATGATGTCTCTTACAGATTTACCGCTATCGTTTTGGGGTTATGCTCTTGAGACGGCCGCATTCACGCTGAATAGAACACCATCAAAATCCGTTGAGACGACACCTTATGAACTATGGTTTAGCAAGAAACCAAAGTTGTCGTTTCTTAAAGTTTGGGGATCGATGCTTATGTGAAAAGCTTCAACCTGATAAGCTCGAACCTAAATCGGAGAAATGTGTCTTCATAGGATACCCAAAGGAGACAGTTGGGTACACCTTCTATCACAGATCCGAAGGCAAGACATTTGTTGCTAAGAATGGATCCTTTCTAGAGAAGGAGTTTCTCTCGAAAGAAGTGAGTGGGAGGAAAGTAGAACTTGATGAGGTAATCAGACCTTCTCCCTTATTTGAAAGTAGTTTATCACGAAACCGTTTCTGCGACATCTACACCAAATAGTGAGGAAGTTGATGATGTTGATCATGAAACTTCAGATCAAGTTACTCTGAGAACCTCGTAGATCAACTAGAGTAAGAACCGCACTGAGTGGTACGGTAATCCTGTTCGGAAGTCATGCTACTAGATCATGATGAACCTCGAACTATGAAGAAGCGATGGTGAGCCCAAATTCCAAAAATGGCTTGAGGCCATGAAATCGAGATGGGATCCATGTATGAAAACAAAGTGTGGACTTTGGTTGACTTGCCCGAGGGTCGGCAAGCAATAGAAAACAAGTGGATCTTCAAGAAGAAGACCGACGCCGACGGTAATATTATCGTCTACAAAGCTCGACTTATCGCAAAGGGTTTTCGACAAGTTCAAGGGATTGACTACGATGAGACCTTCTCACCAGTGGCGATGCTTAAGTCTGTCCGAATCATGTTAGCAATTGCCGCATTTTATGATTATGAAATTTGGCAAATGGATGTAAAGACTGCATTCTGAATGGATTTACGGAAGAAGAGTTGTATATGATGCAACGGAAGGTTTTATCGATCCAAAGGGAGCTAACAAAGTGTGCAAACTCCAGCGATCCATTTATGGACTGGTGCAAGCATCTCGGAGTTGGAATAAGCGCTTTGATAGTGTGATCAAAGCATTTGGGTTCATACTGCACTTTTGGAGAAGCCCAGTATTTACAAGAAAGTGAGTGGGAGCTCAGAGCATTTCGATATTATATGTAGATGACATATTACTAATCGGAAATGATATAGAATTTCTGGATAGCATAAAGGGATACTTGAATAAGAGTTTTTCGATGAAAGACCTCGGTGAAGCTGCTTACATATTGGGCATCAAAATCTATAGAGATAGATCAAGGCGCTTAATTGGACTTTCACAAAGCACATACCTTGACAAAATTTTGAAGAAGTTCAAAATGGATCAAGCAAAGAAAGGGTTCTTGCCTGTGTTACAAGGTGTGAAGTTGAGTAAGACTCAATGCCCGACCACCGCAGAAGATAGAGAGAAATGAAAGATGTTCCTATGCCTCACCCATAGGCTCTATCATGTATGCAATGCTGTGTACCAGACCTGATGTGTGCCTTGCTATAAGCTTAGCAGGAGGTACCAAAGTAATCCAGAGTGGATCATCGGACAGCGGTCAAAAACATCTGAAATACCGAAAAGGACTAAGGATATGTTTCTACGATATGGAGGTGACAAAGAGCTCATCGCAAACGGTTACATTGATGCAAGCTTTGACACGATCCGGACGATTCTAAATCGCAAACCGGATACGATTTACACTAAGCGGAGGAGTTGTCGGTTGGTGCAGTTCTAAACAAAGCGTCGTGGCGGGATCTACATGTGAAGCGGAATACATAGCAGCTTCGGAAGCAGCTAATGAAGGAGTCGGATGAAGGAGTTCATATCCGATCTAGGTGTCATACCTAGTGCATCGGGTCCAATGAAAATCTTTTGTGACAATCTTTGGAGCAATTGCTTTAGCAAAGGAATCCAGATTTCACAAGAGAACCAAACACATCAAGAGACGCTTCAATTCCATCCGGACTTAGTCCGGTGGGAGACATAGAGATTTGCAAGATACATACGGATTTGAATGTTGCGACCGTTGACTAAGCCTCTTCCACGAGCAAAACATGATCAACACCAAGACTCCATGGGTGTTAGAATCATTACTATGTAATCTAGATTATTGACTCTAGTGCAAGTGGGAGATCAAGGAAATATGCCCTAGAGGCAATAATAAAGTTATTATTTATTTCCTTATTTCATGATAAATGTTTATTATTCATGCTAGAATTGTATTAACCGGAAACATAATACATGTGTGAATACATAGACAAACAGAGTGTCACTAGTATGCCTCTACTAGACTAGCTTGTTAATCAAAGATGGTTAAGTTTCCTAACCATAGATAAAGGAGTTGTCATTTGATTAACAAGGTCACATCATTAGTTGAATGATCTGATTGACATGACCCATTCCATTAGCTTAGCATCCGATCGTTTAGTATGTTGTTATTGCTTTTATCCATGACTTATACAAGTTCCTATAACTATGAGATTATGCAACTCCCGTTTACCGGAGGAACACTTTGGGTACTACCAAATGTCACAACGTAATCGGGTGATTATAAAGGAGTACTACAGTGTCTCCAAAGGCGGATGTTGGGTTGGCGTATTCGAGATTAGGATTTGTCACTCCGATTGTCGGAGAGGTATCTCTGGCCCTCTCGGTAATGCACATCACTAAGCCTTGCAAGCATTACAGCTAATGAGTTAGCTATGAGATGATGTATTACGGAACGAGTAAAGAGACTTGCCAATGCTTAGATTGAACTAGGTATTGGATACCGACGATCGAATCTCGGGCAAGTAACATACCGATGACAAAGGGAACAACATATGTTGTTATGCGGTCCGACCGATAAAGATCTTCGTAGAATATGTAGGAGCCAATATGGGCATCCAGGTCCCGCTATTGGTTATTGACCGAGGCGTGTCTCGCCATGTCTACATTGTTCTCGAACCGTAGGGTCCGCACGCTAAGGTTTCGATGACGGTTATATTATGAGTTTATGTATTTTGATGTACGAAGGAGTTAGTCCGGATGTGATCACGGACATGACGAGGAGTCTCGAAATGGTCGAGACATAAAGATTGATATATTGGACGGCTATATTCGGACACGGAAAGGTTCCTAAGTTTCGGAGAAAACCGGAGTGCCGAGGGGTTACCGAAACCCAAGGGAAGTAATGGGCCCTATTGGGCCAAGAGGGGAGAGAGGGCTGCACCAGGAGGTGGCGCGCCCCCCATGGGGAGTCCGAATAGGACAGGAGGAGGCGCGCCCCCCTTTCCTCTCTCTCTCTCTCTTCCTTTCCCCTTCCTCCTTCCTAGTTGGACTAGGAAAGGGAGTCCTACTCCCACTAGGAGGAGGACTCCCTCCCTGGCGCGCCTCCTAGGGCGGCCGGCCCTCCCCTTGCTCCTTTATATACGGGGCAGGGGGCACCCTAGAACACACAAGTTGATCCTTGAGATCGTTCCTTAGCCGTGTGCGGTGCCCCCTCCACCATATTCCACCTCGGTCATATCGTGGCGGTGCTTAGGCGAAGCCTGCGTCGATAGAACATCAAGATCGTCACCACGCCGTCGTCGTCTTGTGGAACTCTCTCTCCCGGAGCTTTCTTTGGATCGAGCTGAGGAGCGTCACCGAGCTGTCGTGTGTCAAGAAGTCGGAGGCGCCGAGTAACGGCGCTGGGATCGGTTGGATCGCGAGGAGAACGTCGACTACTTCCTCTACGTTGTGATTGCTTCGCTTTGGTCTCACGAGTGCGTAGACTACACTCTCCCCTCTCGTTGCTATGCATCACCATGATCTTGCGTGTGCGTAGGAAATTTTTTGAAATTACTACGTTCCCCAACACACACAGCCCGCGGTAGGTTGCAACAGCCTACCGCCGTAGAGCGCGGCGGTAGGTCCCTTTGCCACGTGTACACGGCCGTTAACGGCCATACGGCGTCAGGGAACCTACCGCCACGAGGAGTGGCGGTAGCCTGCACAAATCTACCGCCGGGAACCACGGCGGTAGCAAAAGGGTCAAATGTCGAAATAATTTCAAACCGGGGTCAGATCTCGATTTTAGAGGCGAAAAGGGTCAAAACACGAAATTTTGCCGGGCATTTGACCCTTTTAGCTACCGCCGTTCACCGTGGCGGTAGATGTGTACAGGCTACCGCCATTCTACCTGGCGGTAGGGTACTTTGACGGCCGTCTGGCCGTTAACGAAACCGACGTGGCAAGGGACCTACCGCCGCAGTCTCGGCGGTGGCTCCACACCCTACCGCCCGTGTCCCCGGTAGGGTCCTGGAGATAATGTTTGGTGGGGTCCACTCACCACCCACCCACTCCACTCATCTTCTTCCTCCCCGAGCTCACACTCTCTCCCCTGTTTCTTCCCCACCAAAGCACCCACTAGTGTAAGTGCATCTAGTGCCCCTTAGTGATTTTGGTGTATTGAAGACTTATAGGTTAAGGAACTAATGCGTTTGTGAGTGTACATAGGTCTATAAGTCTATGAGGAGTTTGATATTCTGAGAGAAAGTCGACCCTAAAAATGAAGTTCTTCGATCAAGACTTTGATATTTTGAAGACTTCACGAAGACTTTGAAAGTGAAGAAATTGGTGTGACCTTGAAGACTTGGTATTCATTTGAGGAACATGAAGCGTGAAGACTTTTGTTTTCGTAGTTTCATTTTCTCTTTCTTGAGTCATAGGAAACACCGTCTTCGTTAAAGGGGTCGAGGAAATACTAAGGAAAAATTTCCATGTGATGTTCAACTCAAAATCCTACACCTACCAATCCCTTGAGTGAAGCCTTTGGAAATCTCATACGATTCAGTCAATTTCTTGATGTGAGAGACGAAGCTCTTACGGTCGCTAAGGAATTTGTTCGACCGAGGAGTTAGGAATTCGCCAGTCTGGATTGCCTACAAAGTGAGGAACATGATAGCCCCGAGGAATTTGAGATTCAAATTTCCGACCGTTCTTTGTCTACGCTTGACTGTCCCAAAATATCTTATCCACCTAACGGTCATATCATTGAAGGGCATTTATGTCTTATCATGCCGGCTGCTCCCTAGGCTATAAATAGCCGCCCCTACAACCACTAGCTGGTTGGCTGCTCGAGAGAACTTGACACTTGTCATTTGAGAGCAACCCATCCTCCGAGGACTTTGGCGAAAATCATCGAGTGAGGAAAACCCAAAACCAAACCCCTTCAAACCCAAAGTGATTGAGCATCATGAAGAGATTGATCCTCGTGGATCCGCGCTTGTTACCTTTGAAGACTGTGCTTCTTCCAGACGGTTAGGCGTCATGGTCTAGAGCATCCAAGAGGAATTGTGGATCGCCGAGTGACCAAGTCTGTGAAGGTTTGGAAGTCGCTCAAGACTTACCACGAGTGATTGGGCGAGGTCCATGTGACCTTAGTTCAAGGAGAATCTGGTGAGGACTTGGTGTCTGAGCTGCGTGCTCAGCGATCGGGTGTCCGGGGCTGTGTGTCCTCGAGTTTAAATACTCACCCGCTCAACCAGGACATACAACTGAGACAGCAGTTGGAACTGGTCTACCAAATCATTGTCTTCACCAACCTAACTGGTTCTATCTCCTCAACCCTTTCATTTCCTTATTATTGTGTTGAGTGTTTGTTCATATCTGTGTTTGAAGACTTTGACCGAACACTTTCTCAATTTCCTCGCCAATTTCTTGATCTGTTTGTCTTCATCTTGTGCTATCCTGTGTTTACGCTTCTGTACTCTTTGATTGTCTTCATTTCATCATGATGACCATGTCCGCATTCTCTTATGCTTACTTCGAGTACTTATTCCATTGTAAGTAGTTCTTAGCTAAGGAATTTCCTCACCGCAAATTCCTCGATGAAGAATTCATAAAATCGCCTATTCACCCCCCTCTAGTCGATATAATGCACTTTCAATTGGTATCGAGCAAGGTACTCCTTGTTACGTGTGATTTTAGTTTAAACACACGGAGTTTTAGTTATGTCGACCGCAGTATGAAGAAAGTGACATGCCCTATCTTTGATGGTCATGATTATCCCAAGTGGAAGGCCATGATGAGGAAGCGCCTCATGGCAATGGACAGCGAGCTGTGGACCGTCACTTGAAATTGGTCTTCTTGATCTATGCAAAGCGGCGAACGCAGATGATATTCGCAAGTACACTCGTCTTGATATCATGGCGAAGGATATCATCTGTTCCTGCCTATCTAGAGATGAATTCAGGCGCATTATGCATCTTTGCAATGCGAAGCTTATCTGGGACCGAATCTTCGACGTCTATGAAGGTCATCGAACCCGTCATGATCCCTGGTTTGAGGACTTCAAGGAATCTCTCAAAACGATGACTTTCGAACCAGAAACATCATCTTCAGCATCATGTCTCATGGCAAAGGGTGTCGAGGTAACCGAATGTTCCTCATCTGAATTTAGTGATTTGTGAATCGATGATGATGGATCGATGATGACAATGAACCTAGTTATACCAAACTTGTTTGCATTGCCACCAAACAACAACATGCAGGGAAAAGGTTCAAAACATGCTAGATAAGAGTGATGATATGTTAGGTGAAGAAATGGATCGCACTAAAGCCCCGATGAAAATCTTCAGAGACTTGATCTAGGTTTGACAACCTTCAAGGTCATCATAACACTCTCTTATCGATCATGAGAAACTTTCTTATGAATTTCTTCAAAGAAAGCAAGATCTTGAGAAGCTAAGAGTGGATTATGAAGATCTTGAAGGAGCGCGATTCATTACTTGCTCAACAAATCAGCGCTTCTCGGGAAGAATTTGTTCCTCCATGCTTAAAGTGCATTGAGCGTGAATCGCTAATTCTTCACCAATGTTCAAATGCTTCAACTGTTACAAATTCTTCATCTGCCTCTGCTATCACTAATTCCTCATCGAGGACATTGCTAGTATCACCGACGATGCAGGGGCTGAAGGAATTGTATATGACAGGCATGTACAAAAGCCTCAAAGGGCATCGACTCTTTGTGATGTGCTTAAAAGCAGATCCTCAACAGAACCCTAGGAAAGAGGGTATTGCCTTTGAGAGGAAACTCAATCTTGATGGAACATATTGGAAGCTGAGCGGTATCCCAAAACCTCATGGGTTGCTGCAAAGGGACCTCCAGTTGATCCATCTAACTTATCTGGCTTTACATGCGAATCTCCTCATTCTTCCGATGAGTCATTTGACTCAACTATAAACTGTTCAAAAATCAGAATGGTGAAGTATTTGCTAGATATGTTGGCACTAAGCTGCAGAGCGGTTCCCCTATGAAGAAAATCTGGGTTCCCAAGAAGTGCCTTGAAAGTCTTGGTGAATGTCCTCATGACACCACACGTGAAGAATAGGAACCCCAGATCAAACTCTTCATATGGACCAAATTCTTCATATGGATCCAAGTCCTCATCTGGACCAAATTCCTCACGTGGATCAAATTCCTCAAAAGGATCAAAGTCCTCATATGATTATCATCGTGCTAACAACTCTGTTTCGCAGGTAGAGCTAAGGGCTATGAATATGTGCATTATTCTTCAAACCAATATGTTCATAAGTCCTCGAAGAATTTCTCCGCTTATTCATATGCTTACCCTAACCCCTCTTATGTGAAGCGAAATGGATTGGCCTCTATGCCACCATTCTCATATGGTGCTTTCAGAGTGATGAACTCTTTGCCACCCCTTCGATGTGGGTGGTGAAGAAAAGAACTAACTTCTTCTGCAGGGTCAGGTCTCGGGCGTGTTTTAAGCGTCTGAAGAATTTCTTGGGGCACGAAAAAATGCTGAAAGGGCGCATGCTAATCATGATGAAATGAACTTTCATTTCACACGTCCTCATCTTGCTTATCATTATACTAACTGATGAAATTCATCGATGAACTTGATATCATATTCTTCAGCGATGAAGTATATGAGATCGTAAGTTGTACTAATTCATCTGCGGGATGATCAACCCAAAGCCACCGAGTGGGTTCTCGATAGTGGATGTACAAATCACATGAGTGGTGACAAGAATCTATTGATGGATGCTCCCTTATCACCGTCTCATCTGAAGCATATCATCTTTGCTGACAAAGGCAAAAGTCAGGTATTGGGTCTTGGTAAGGTTGCGATCTCTAAGGACATACACATGGACAAAGTCATGCTTGTTGAGTCCTTAGGATACAACCTCATGTCGATCTCAATGCTTTGTGATCTTGATATGGTTGTTATCTTTGGCAAGTATCGTTGTGTTGTGATTATGGAAGCTGATAATTCCAAAGTCTTGAAGGCTTTAGGAGAGGAGACTTGTATATTGTTGATTTCTCTACGGGACCACAACCAGCCATGTGTCTACTTGCAAAAGCTTGAGTAGGCTGGCTATGGCATCGGCGACTTAGTCACGCAGAGCATGAGGAATTTGAACATGCTTGCAAAGAAGAAGCATGTCATTGGCATTGAGAATGTCAAATTCCTCAAGGATCACTTGTGTGGAGCTTGTGAAGCTGGAAAAATGACCAAGGCCAAGCATCCAAATAAGACTATCATGACCACTACTCGTCCTTGAATTGCTTCACATGGACCTCTTTGGTCCTAATCATTACTCAGTTGTCACTAATGATGCATCTCTATATGGCTTTGTTATTGTTGATGATTACTCTCATTACACATGGGTACACATTGTTACTTACAAAATGAAGTGCGGAAGTCTTCAAGCGATTTTCCTCGAGGGCTTCAACTAACTTTGGTGTGAAGATCGGACACATCGGGAGTGACAATGGAACTGAGTTCAAGAATTCGGTCTTGATGCCTATCTTGATGAACTTGGTATTACTCATGAGTTATCTGCTCCCTATACTCCTCGGCAGAATGGCGTCGTGGGCGCAAGAACAGAACTCTTGTTGAGATGGCTCACACTATGCTTGATGAATACAAAACGCCTAGTCGTTTTTGGATTGATGCAATTGATCTGCGTGCCACATCATCAACAGTATATCTTCACAAATTCTTCAAGAAGACTGCCTATGAACTCCTCAACGACAAGAAACCCAATGTAAGTTATTTCAAAGTCTTGATTGCTAAATGCTGGATTAGAGATCCTCATCACAATTCTAAATTTGCACCAAAGCACATGAAGGTTTTATGCTTGGTTACGGAAAGGACTCGCACACCTCTGAGTCTTCAACATCGCTCTTCACAAGATTGTTGACCTTTGTAGATGTGCGGTTCGATGAAACTAATGGCTCGCAAAGAGAGCACCTACCTTCATGTTAGATGAACCAGCACCGAGGAATCTATCAAGTTCAAGGCAACGAGGATGTCATTCCTCTTGAAGAATCAGCTGAAGAATTCATTCCAAGATCGCGAAGAACATCGAGCTGATGCACTGAAGATAATCTTTGAAGACAATGGTCTTGAGGAAAATGATCAAATTCCTCGGCGACAACCAGCTCATCCTCGCGTTGCAAAAGAAGTACAAGTTGACAAGATCATCGATGACATTGAAGCGCCAGTCCTCTCACACGCTCAAAAGCTTCACATTTATCTAACTTTTGTGGGCACTATGCTTTTGTCTCTATCACAGAGCCCACTAAGGTAGATGAAGCATTTCGAGCCCGAGTGGATTCAGGCCATGCAAGAAGAATTACATCGATTCGAGCTCAACAATGTCAGGAACTGGTCAAACGTCCGGATCCTCGGAAACATAATATCATTGGCACAAAGTGGATCTACCGCAACAAGCAAGATGAAAATGGCCTTGTGGTGAGGAATAAGGCACGACTTGTAGCTCAAGGCTACACACAGTTGAAGGAATTGATTTCGATGAAACTTTTGCACTGTTGCTAGACTTGAGTCTATTCAGATATTACTACGCCTATGCTAACCATCACAATATCACTTTATATCAAATGGATGTGAAAAGTGCATTCCTCAATGGTAAGCTTGAGGAAGAAGTATATGTTGCTCAACCCCGGTTTTGAAGATCCAAAGAATCCCGACAAAGTCTTGAGACTCAACAAGGCCCTCTATGGTCTCAAACAAGCCCCACAGGCGTGGTATGATACATTGAAGGAATTCTTCGTGAAGAATGGCTTCACACCAGTTCACTCGACCCTACTCTCTTTACTAAATCTTATGATGGTGAACTGTTTGTGTGCCAAATATATGTTGATGATATTATCTTTGGCTGTCTTGACCAACGTTATAGTGATGAATTTGCCTATATGATGAGTGAAGAATATCAAATGTCTATGATGGGAGAGTTGAAATTCTTCTTAGGTCTTCAAATTCGCCAACAACACAATGGCATATTCATATCTCGGAGAAATACCTCAAAGATGTCTGAAGAAATTCGGCATGCAAGATTGCAAAGGTGTCAAAATTCCTATGCCCACAAATGGCCATCTATGCCTTGATGAAAATGGTATTGACTTGATCACAAGGTATACCGCTCCATGATTGGTTCTCTATTGTACTTATGTGCATCTAGGCGGATATAATGCTTAGTGTTTGCATGTGTGCCCGATTTCAAGCTACACCAAGGAATCACACCATAAGGTTGTGAAGCATATTCTTGATATCTAGCTCACACACCAACACTAGGATTATGGTACCCCAAGGGCTCTACTTTTGATCTCATTGGATATTACGACTCGACTATCTTTGGTGATCGTGTGGACCGCAAGTCAACATCTGGTACTTGTCATTTCCTCGGACGATCTTTGGTGCATTGGTCCTCGAACAAAGCAATCACTGCGTATCGCTTCATCTGCGGAAGCTGAATACATTGCTGCTGGCTCGTGTTGTGCTCAATTGCTGTGGATGAAGCAAACTCTCAAGGACTACGGCATCAACGTGAAGAATGTGCCTCTCTCTTGTGACAATGAGAGTGCCATCAAGATTGCTCACAACCCAGTTCAGCACTCGAAGACAAAGCACATTCAAATTCGTCATCATTTTCTTCGTGATCATGTGTTGAAGGCGACATCTCCATCGAGCATGTGAAGATCAAGAACAGCTAGCCGATATCTTCACTAAGCCCTTGGATGAGAAGAGATTTAGCAAGTTGCGGTGTGAGCTAAATATCTTAGAATCTTGAACGTTCTTTGAAAAGGACACACATCCGACACTTATGCAAAATTGATGACTTAGATGTGCAACACATGAAGAAACGTTTTCTTCAATCAATGAAGAATAACACTCTAAGTGTGAAGAAATTAATGAAGAATTTGATTCTCGAGAACCCTCGACAATTATGCGCGGTGTCTGAAATCATCATTCTTATCTGATGGGTCACGCCACCACCAAAGTTGAAAATCTTCAATTTGAGTTTTCCTCGCTTTTGAAATTCTTGAGTTTTCAAATTCTTCAACTTTGCAAAATCTTCCTTTGTTTCCGTCGTTTTTCTTCATTGGCAATATATATATATATGGGTTTATGTCCTCTACAGACATTCACTTATGGCTATTTCTTCAAGTCGTTTTTTATGCTAAGTGAATGTGATCGGACCCTTCCCCTCTATGCTATACTCAACCCAATCTATTCACAAATTCTTCATGTGCGTTCTATTTGAGACTCGTTCAAAATCTTCACTGTGTCCTTGTCACCAAGAAATTGCGAACGAAACTTTAAAACTGATCTTATCCAAACTTTCGGTTTTGCCGCTCAAACCGTTCCGCATCCCATGATGCATTATTTTACTCACCCACGATCGTACACGATCTCCACTACACAGTACGTGGGTGACACATGTCGTGAGAAGGAGAATGGTCAGGGGCACGTTCGTCCTAAATCTTCGGGCGAACAGTTTTTCACTGCCTCTATAAATACCCCTCTCTCCATCCTCACTTCTTTTACTCCGCTCGACCTCTCTCTCTCGCTCGAGCTCCTCAAACCCTAGCGCCGCCGCTACTCCATCGTCGCCGGTGAGGAAGAGCTGTCGCTGCCTCAACCTCGTCGCCGACATACTCGCGCCGACTGTGGAAATACTCACTCCGCCGCCGCCGTAGCTGTCTTCCTCCGCCAAGTTAGGGCGTGGAAGATCTGAACAGATGAGCTTCACATCTACAACACCCAGTTCGTCGAGTTCTTCATTTAGGGTAATTAAAAGTTACTTTTACTACCCTCGTTGATCCAAATTTTACACTACAAAATTTTCAAAGGTGTTTTATTCTTCAAATCCTCACACACAAACACCTCACTAGTTATATGCTCTTGATTCGTTTCTCTAAGCAATCATTTTTCTTCAAGATTCCTCAATTGTGTGGATCCTCGATCTGTACAACTCGGAACCTAAGACAAAGAACGCTTAGTGAAATTCTTCAAAACTCATCTGGTCAAAATCCTCAAAACTTGTTCTTTTGAAAAACCTTACGAGAACATATGACCTCTCCAAATTCCTCGCAACTATACTCTGTTCACAGGTACTCATGTCATTCTTTGAATCACTAGGTTCTCATCAACTTAACTCATTTGCGGCGTTCCTCGAAGAAAAGTTGCATACTTCTTGAGAGAATTCGTTTGTTCAAATTCCTCACCAAGAATATGGTAGAAGGAAAGAAGCCACGAGAAAGGAGGAAAGAGGCTGAGGTCATGACCGCGTTTGAAATCCTCGAGGAAATATATGCTGATTATTGCACACTGATGAAGCCGAGTTCGACAAAGAGAACAAAAATCAGCGCAAGGTGCGCATCAAAGGATTGAGCGGAGATGGGCACGGGAATGGAGGAGTACCGATATGTAACTCCAAAGTACATGAAGAAATTCGCACTCAATCCTCCATGCCCAAGAGCTCCATTGGCACCGGTCAAGAAGTCGGCCCCACCAAAGATCAAGCGTGGTGAGGACTTTCTGAAGAATGGGCCAAGCGCCAAGCCAAGTTGGCAAGACAAGCCAATGAGGCAGTGAGGAAATTCAATGAGGACTCCGCCACTGCTGCTGCCCCTGAGGCCTCTGTCAAGCCAAGAAAATCTATGACAAAGAAGCCCGCACACAAGCCAAGTGCTTCACCAGCAGTGCCCTCACGGCCAAGTTCCTCGGCGGTGCCCTCACGGCCAATTCCTCATGCTGCTCCTGCTCCTCCAAAATCCTCGGCTCCTCTCAAGTCCTCGGCAGTTCAGACAAAGTCCTCGGCACTGTGCATCCATCGCCCACGTGCCAAAGGACTGCAGGCTTCTCCATTGCCTCTGGTGTCTCGGCAAGTTCCTCACCGCACCAAAGTCTTCATCTGGCCCGACTCTGCTGAAGACTAAGGCCACAATGGACGAGGTCCTCGGCCAAGTCCCAAGAAGAAACAGTCGCCTTCAAGAGCCACACGAAGATGATGAGGCTGATGATGATGAACTTGCGGAAATCATCGAGATCGCCAAGAGGGGGCTAGAGCCAAAGGCACATCTGTGCCCTCTTTGTTGGATCAGGAAAATCCTTGATTATATTGATCTCGGCACAAGGATCCAAACACCCCTATGCCCGACTTTCATCGACTCTGGACAAAGTCATATCTTGACCCATTTCATCATCAAGAGAAATGGAAGTTTGAAAAGGCAAGAGAGATCAAGAAAGCTCAATACGAAAGGAGAAGTTCTGAAGAAAACGTTGTCGAAATGACACGAGGAACTTCTCAAGGTCTAGACGAAATTCAAGACCTCGGCAAAAACTTGATGCTTATTATGCTGATTGGCAAGGAGCCAAGGTCGATTCGTCAACTGACGAAGAAGTTCACCAATGTTGCTGCCCCAACGCAACATGAAATTCCTCAGCCGGAGCCTCACTCAGCCGATCGAAGAACATGCCAAGACCACCGATGAAGTTCAGCTGCTGAAGAAAATGCCGCCTTCGAGGCTGATGATCCCATTCCACCACGAAGAAATTGCGGGGCATCCACTAGTGGTGCGCTGAAGAAAGCGAACAAGTCAGGCAATCGCATCGATTCGCTGAGGAAAATCAACCAGATTCCTCGGCTCCTCCTGCGCCAACACCAACTCCAATTCTTCCATCGCCTCGATGTGAAGAAGACCAAGGCTGCAGAATGAGCTGCTTTGTGAAAAACGAAAATCATCACCAAGCGTCAAATTCTTGACTGCGAAGAAAATGAAGCCAATGACCAGCTCCTTTGAAAATCCTATTGATGTTGTTCCAATTTCCTCAATTCCATCAAAGGACCTTGTTCCTTTTGATGAAGATTATGTGATCCCAAGCGGATCGATGAAGAAAATCATTCTGCTGCTTCGTCGAGCAGATTGATGAAGAAATTGAAGTGGAAGCAATCCCTTCAACCCCAATCATTTCCTCGCCTATGCCTCGGTTCACAGTGAAGAGGCGGTGTTGAGGAACTTGAAGAAGATGTGGATATTGGAAGCACAACGCCAGTGATGAGCGATGACTTTTGGGAAAGTCAAGATCCAAATTCTCCACTCTTCACCCCAATTCAACAGATACCTCGGTCCCTGCTCCAACTGTTCAAATGGGCTCTGAAGAAACTCATCCCACTTCATCATCCCATGAAGAAATTCCAGCCACTAGCGCCGATGAACTCCTTCTTTGCCGATCCTCGATCGCACTTTGTTGAGGAACAAGAAATTCCTCTGCACTGAAGAACACGAGATTGCGATTCCCGAGGTCGTGATGCAACTCATCGACACTCCTTTGCCAAAGCCAAAGGATCCCTTCTCAACAAAGCAAAAGTTCAAGGCTGAAGACTTCTTCAATGAAAGCACGTATTCTTCACGATTACAATCCATATGATTACGCTCGCATAAGGAAGAGGCGTTTACGGACTGCCACCAAGCCAATTTCTATTCCTTAGTGCTCTTCAACAAAGACAAAGTCTTGATCATGCTCATATTCCTCATGTGGACATGGAGTCTCTGCCAGGCTTGAGCCAGTCCTCGGTGTTCTTCACGATGCGGGACTTCTGAATTTCTGCTGATATCTCGTGATTGGAATGAAGAACTCATTCTTCAATTCTATGCAACGCTGCACATCACGGAGACGCCAAGACGTGAACTCATGGGTATTAGATGGATGTCCGAAAATACTCACTACAAGGCACCAAAGAATGAATTGCTTCATGCTCTACCACTCGGTCCTCCACTTGATGGTGCTCGTTGTATCTACAACGAACCGAACTTTCAAATCACTATATGCAAGTGATGATGAAGCCTTTGAAGCCAAGGCAGGCCCCAAGAACCAAATTCCTCGTCAAGGAATTATTGTATGTGCCTCGGACTGTCTATCGGATTACAGCGAAGACAATGAGTCCTATCAAAGGCCACGACTCAAATGATGAAGAAGTCGTTGGCATCATGAAGAATATGCTTTTCAATATCATTCATGGCGTTCCGTCAACTTCCATGATTTCTTCATGAGGACTCGGCAAACATTGCTATGTCACCATTTGAGCTGAAGCCTTATCGCCTTGGATAATGAGATTCATCGGGACAAGGTCTTCACTCAATTACAAGGGCGATACTACGAACCACTGCAGCTACTTGCCCCGATTGAAGTCCTCAAGCGGACATTTACCTCGGTGATGACAAGGGCAAGGCTACTGCTGTGATCGATGAAGGCATTCGTCCATTGGATGGACAGTTTATAAAGCAGCATCCTACTCCACCAATGATGACTCTGCCACACATGACTCTGCCACAAATACCTCAGTCAAGCAAAGTCCTCAAGCTACTGCACCCAGGGTGATGACTGATCGTGAGTTACTCCTCAGTCTTCATCAGAAGGTTGATCGCAATCATAAATGGGTCAAGCGTCAGTTTGGTTCAATTCTTCACAACATGACCTCTACACACAATGCAGTGAAGAAAAACCACTACTACCTCCATGAAACCTTCAAACGCACTGGGCTGTTCTTTCAAATGTCTACAATCTTGGAAGAACCGACGACAATGGGACTCAAGGAAGAATTTGGTAGTGCGAACCTCCTCAGAAGAAATACAAGAAGGTCAAAGTTCCTTCCTTGGTGGCCAGCTCCTATTCTTCATCGCGCGACAACGATGAAAATGAAGACTTGGGCGACATGCGGCAGGCCCTACTACAACAACCGACCCCAACAACGGCGCTCGCTTCTTCAACTTGAAATTCTTGATGCGTTAGTCCTCGGTTTGATCCTTTTGGTCATTCGATGACAAAGGGGGAGAAATTTGAGTTAGTCTTCAAGCGGGTCTATTATATGGGCAGATTTTTTGTTAAGTTACAACTCTCGTTCTTCTGAAACTTTTATTGGATCGAGTTGTAATCTTAAACCCGATGGTGCTTTGATACTTTTTGATGCACCGTGCTCTTGCACTATGCTCTGATACTAGCTCAAATTCTCTTGAGCTCTGATACTCTTGATGCGTTATTCTGCATGCTTGTTCCTCATTAATGTTATCGCACGCATGCTGAATTATATCAAGCACCATATTTCATCATGCATTTCAAATTCTTCATATTATATGTCAAATGCGTGTATGAATTACAAGATATAGGGGGTGATCTCCATGATTCAACTCTTCAAATGTGCGTTGCCTCAAAAGCAAATTCCTCACTATGCACATCTTCAGGGGGAGTTCTTCTATATCTTGCAATCAAATTCCTCAATATCAGTATTTACACTTCATATGTTTATCCCCGTTGAAAACTTAACCTATATTGTCATCAATCACCAAAAAGGGGGAGATTGTAAGTGCATCTAGTGCCCCTTAGTGATTTTGGTGTATTGAAGACTTATAGGTTAAGGAACTAATGCGTTTATGAGTGTCACAAGTCTATAAGTCTATGAGGAGTTTGATATTTACAGAGAAAGTCGACCCCTAAAAATGAAGTTCTTCAACTTAAGACTTTGATATTTTGAAGACTTTCTGAAGACTTTGAAAGTGAAGAAATTGGTGTGACCTTGAAGACTTGGTATTCATTTGAGGAACATGAAGCGTGAAGACTTTTGTTTTCGTAGTTTCATTTTCTCTTTCTTGAGTCATAGGAAACACCGTCTTTGTTAAAGGGGTCGAGGAAATACTAAGGAAAAATTTCCATGTGATGCTCAACTCAAAATCCTACACCTACCAATCCCTTGAGTGAAGCCTTTGGAAATCTCATACGATTCAGTCAATTTCTTGATGAATGAGATGAAGCTCTTACAGTCACGAGAATTTGTTCGACCGAGGAGTTAGGAATTCGCCAAAGGATTGCCTACAAAGTGAGGAACATGATAGCCCCGAGGAATTTGAGATTCAAATTTCCGACCGTTCTTGTCTTCTTGCGCCACCTGTCCCAAAATATCTTATCCACCTAACGGTCATATCATTGAAGGGCATTTATGTCTTATCATGTCGGGCTGCTCCCTAGGCTATAAATAGCCGCCCCTACAACCACTAGCTGGTTGGCTGCTCGAGAGAACTTGACACTTGTCATTTGAGAGCAACCCATCCTCCGAGGACTTTGAGAGAAAATCATCGAGTGAGGAAAACCCAAAACCAAACCCTTCAAACCCAAAGTGATTGAGCATCATCAAGAGATTGATCTGCGTGGATCCGGCGCTTGTTACCTTTGAAGAATGTGCTTCTTCCAGACGGTTAGGCGTCATGGTCTAGAGCATCCAAGAGGAATTGTGGATCGCCGAGTGACCAAGTCTGTGAAGGTTTGGAAGTCGCTGAAGACTTACCATGAGTGATTGGGCGAGGTCATGTGACCTTAGTTCAAGGATAATCTGGTGAGGACTTGGTGTCTGAGCTGCGTGCTCAGCGATTGGGTGTCGGGGCTGTGTGTCCTCGAGTTTAAATACTCAGCCGCTCAAACCAGACGTACAAGCTGAGACAACAGTTGGAACTGGTCTACCAAATCATTGTCTTCACCAACCTAACGGTTCTATCTCCTCAACCCTTTCATTTCCTCATTATTGTGTTGAGTGTTTGGTCATATCTGTGTTTGAAGACTTTGGTCAAGACTTTCTCAATTTCCTCGCTTCAATTTCTTGATCTGTTTGTCTTCATCTTGTGCTATCCTGTGTTTACGCTTCCTGTACTCTTTGATTGTCTTCATTTCATCATGATGACCATGTCCGCATTCTCTTATGCTTACTTCTGAGTACTTATTCCGCTGCTAGTAGTTCTTCGCTAAGGAATTTCCTCACCGGCAAATTCCCTAGTGAAGAATTCATAAAAATCGCCTATTCACCCCCCCTCTAGTCGATATAACGCACTTTCAACTAGATCCACCTCCATTGCTTGAGATTTGTCCCATGGATCGAGGCCATTTGCATCACCCAAGGTACCTCCCCCATCCCCCCTTCATTTGGTTGGTTCAAATCATCTAGTTTTGTTGGAATGAACTAGTTTTGGAACCCCCTATTTCTTCCTCTAGTTTAGCATTTATTGTGCATTTATGGCACATTTATGGGGCATTTATGGTGTATTCATGGTTGATCTAAGTAATATGTGTCACTCTTTGTTGTGGCAAGCTAGCTTAAGAGTTAGGGTTAGGGGTTTAGTTAGGTTAGGGTTAGGGTTAGGGTTAGTGCTATGATTAAGGTAAACTAGTTGTTAGATTCAAAACCTTATATTTTAGCTAGTTCATCCATATGAAATGACCGGTCCATGGATGACTCAATTTTGTTCCATTGTTTTTAGATGGATAAACTAGTGAATGTGCATTATTTGGACAAGGCGGCTTTCATGCATGGAAATACCGATGAAGGGGAGGAGGCCATGGTTTTTGACACAAGCCCGAGCTATGATGAAATTGTCGTGAAAGTGAGAAACGTCCTCAATTGGACTAACCCAAGTGATGGTGTGAAGCTTATTGAACGTTATGATGTGGGAGTGGGAGTAAGATCCCGATTAAAGAGTATGCCCATCACCTCTCAATTGCATTGAGATGTGTATAAGAAGAAAGTAGAGGGATCACAAGACAAGTCACTTGAGTTATTTGCCACAAGACAATTCAAGGTTGAAGTTCCTCGACCACTACTTGACTTGAACCAGAATGTGTCCTCCCCAATACATGATGATGTCGTGGTGTTTGACCACAATGCGGCTAGCCAACCACCAAGTAGCCAACCAAATGAAGAGGACATCATCAATGCTAGAGCAATAGTTCTTGTAGGTGATGATCATGTTGAAGATGAGGCCGTTGCTCATGTTGATGAACATGCAAATGTTCATGTTGATGGAGATGCCATTGCTCATGTTGATATGTATGCAGAAGAAGAAGAGATTCATTACAATCCCATTGGTGACTTGGATGTCATTGTGCATCAACAAGACATGGACCGAAACCTACCTTATAGCCGTATGTGTAGGTATGAGTCGGATGATGAGGGTCCACCGGAAGAATTGGATGAGGATGGATTCACGCCGCAAGAAAATCAAATTTACAAGAAGGTCAATGGCAAGGAAAGAGGACCCTCTTTGTTCCGTGATCTTAGCCTTGCCGACAAGGCCGTTGTTGATGGTGGCATGAGTGAGGGAGTCCCGGATTAGGGAGTGTCCGGATAGCCGGACTACCATCATCGGCCGGACTATCATCGGCCGGACTATCATCATCGACCGGACTCCAAGACTATGAAGATACAAGATTGAAGACTTCTCCCCGTGTCCGGATGGGGCTTTCCTTGGCGTGGAAGGCAAGCTTGGCGATCTGGATATGTAGATCTCCTACCATTGTAACCGACTCTATGTAACCCTAGCCCTCTCCGTGTCTATATAAACCGGATGGCTCTAGTCCGTAGGACACATCAACAACCCTTACAATCATACCATAGGCTAGCTTCTAGGGTTTAGCCTCCTTGATCTCGTGGTAGATCCACTCTTGTAAACATCCACAATATCAATATCAATCGAGCGGGGCGTGGGTTTTACCTCCATCAAGAGGGCCGAACACAGGTAAAACATCGTGTCCCTTGTCTCCTGTTACCATCCGCCTAGGCGCAGTTCGGGACCCCCTACCGAGATCCGCGGTTTGACACCGACATTGGTGCTTTCATTGAGAGTTCCTCTGTGCCGTCGCCGATAGGAAGGATGCCTCATCCCGTCTTCAAGGTCGGTATTTTTGCCAAAGGAGCCTTGGCCGCCGGCTAAACTATCCGGCTAGGTGGTTTTCTTATGACCGCCTGTCCGGCCACCGCTTCGACAATGACCTCTCAAGTCGTCAAAATCAATATTCATGTCAGCTCGGAATTAGCCGAGCGGCTGGATCAATAGAGCTCTCGGCCAGTAAGCGAGCTCTTGGATCGCATCGCCGCCACAGGAGTCGCTCTGACTACAATTAGATTGGGCTTAAAACCGATCGAGAGAGATTAACTCTCCCAGTCACCCACCACGTTGCGATGGTAGAGGAACAATCTTGGCGACGCTTCTCACATATTGAAAACTAGTCATGTCCGGCTCCCGAACCCCCATGCGGATTCCAGCGGAGGGCGGACTTCGATCAAGCTGCTTGAACCTAAAGTCGGGCATCGGACCCGGACTCGTTGGACAACGTTCAGCAATCAAGCTTCAGATTCGAAACTTCTCGGCCTTGAGCCTTGAGATGGGTAGGGTTCGGACTTAATTCCACCCACCCGCCCGGACATATCGACCTATCTCTAATCCGCAAGAGCCCGTGAGACAATTACATCACTCTTGGGCGATTCCTCCTAGTTATGGACAGGATAAAGGACTGCCGAGAGGAAAGCATAATCTCATTTTTTGCAATAATTGCAGGACGAGGACTCTTGAACACCGTCGGCCGTCGTGAAATTACATGCTTCGCCGACCTGGCGTCCATGAATGCAATCTTGTGCGATGGAGAGTTTCGGACAACGAAAATAAGTTTTGGGACAATCCGGCCCCGAATACAACCCTAGTCCACAACAAAAGGGTGCATTACACTCAGGCACCAAATACAAAAACCAAAAAGCAAAGACCCCATAAAGGGAACGTAACCGTACTAGAGGGATGGCTTAGCGGGCCCTGTAAAATTCACAATACAGAAGGCGCCGTCCCAACACATAATCTTCGAGCATGTTGGATATTACGGGAGGTGGCCAAAAGTGGAGAGGAGCTTTTAGCCCCGGAAAACCACTCCAACAACATAGGTGCAGTATCAACAGTCTTGAGACTTTCGCATCAAATAATATGCAGAAACGAACAATCCGCAGCCTCTTGAAGTCTACCAAGTAGCAACAACCAATCCATGGGCGACACAACATCACCTTCAACGCCAGCGACGAACCTAAATTCGGACAGCCCGAGCTCCACCCCTTGCTGGTACTTAGCCCAATAGTGGGCGACTTTCGACTTACAAAAGTCCTCATGGATGGCGGCAGCAGTTAAACCTCATCTCGAGAAACCCTTCAAAAATGGAAATAGACTGGAACCGCATTGAGTGAAGCAGCACAACCTTTAGAGGAATAATCCCTAGCCGGAGGCGCTGCCTGGGAAAAATCACACTCGATGTGGTATTCGGCTCACCGGACAATTACAGATCCGAAGAAGTCACGTTCCAAGTGGCCCTGTTCAACAGCGGATATCACGCTATATTAGGACGAGAAGCATTTACAATTTTTCAAGTCGTACCCCATTACGGGTACATGAAGCTCAAAATGCAGGCCGGCGGAATAATCACTCTCGTTAGTGATCCGGACATAGCACTCCGCCGAAAACAAGACAGCCGCATTAGCCTTAGAGGCACTATCCAAAGCCCTAGCGGCGGAGGAACTCCTGCGCTGCGCTCTCACGGTAAATAGGGACGATGTGATACTCGATAAGAGATCCAAGTCCACCTCCTTCAAACCAGCGGATGAAATAGTAAAATTCGAGGTCCACCCAGCGGACCCGAAAAAGACGGCCTCCATCGGGCACAATTGAACCCTGATGTAGACGCCAGACCGCAAGAATTCCTTCGGGAAATTGGGACATTTTGCACAGCACCCCTCGGATATGCCCGAATCCCATGCAGATTGGCGAACACAGCCTAAACATCCTAAAAGTTCAAGCCATCAAACAGGCTCTTGACGATTTTCCGAACCCAAAAGACAGGCAATGGGAGAGGAGCTAGCCAAACTATTGGAAGCCAGATTCATCAGAGACATCAAGCACCCGGATTGGCTAGCAAACCTGGTCATGGTACCAAAGAAGGACAAATCCTGGCGCCTATGTGTCGATTTAAAAGACCTAAATAAAGCCTGCCCAAAGGATCCCTTCCCCCTCCCCCACATCGACCAAATCATCGATGCCACTGCAGGGCACGATTCATTGTGCTTCCTGGACGCATACTCCGGCTATCATCAAATCAAGATGGCAGAACCGGATCAAGCCGCAATGGCATTCATTACCCCATATGGACCATTCTGCTTCAACACGATGCCCTTCGAACTCAAAAACGCCGGCGCAACATATCAGCGTATGATTCAGACATGTCTGGCTACCCAGATCGGCAAAACAGTAGAGGCATACGTGAGCGGCGCGATCGTCAAAACTAAACACGTTGAAACTCTAGTAGGCGACTTGAGGCTCACATTCGACAACCTTAGAGCATATGACATCAAGCTGAATCCGGAAAAATGCGTTTTGGCGTACAATGGAAAGCTCTTTGGGCTTCATTGTATCCGTAGAGGAATTGAAGCAAACCCAGCCAAGATCCGAGCTCTGTCACAGCTAGATATACCAAAAGACCTCAAGCAAATACAAAATTGATTTGGATGCTTGGCGGCTCTAAGCCGCTTTATCTCCTGTCTAGGAGAAAAGGCATTACCCTCTATCGCCTCCTTAGGCGAACCGAACACCAGTGGGCGGATGCTGCCACCGCCGGACTCGAAGAAATAAAGGCCATATTGGCAACAAATCCGGTCTGGCTGCGCCCAACTTTGGCGAACCAATGTTGTTATACATCGCAGCTACACATCAAGTTGTAAGCGCGGTACTCGTCGTCGAACGAGAAACGGAAGGGCATAAATTCCCTCTTCAAAAACCAGTATACTACGTATCCACTGTGTTAACCCCCTGCAAGTCCCGTTACCCGCACTATCAGAAGATAGCATACGCGGTGTTCATGGCATTCCGGAAGCTCCGACACTACTTTCAAGAGTGTTCGATAACGATGGCCTCTGAAGTACCACTTAACGACATTATAAACAACATGACGCGATGGGCGGGATTGCAAAATGGGCCATTGAGCTCTTACCATTTGATATAACTTACAAACCTCGGCGAGCTATAAAGTCACAAGTTTTGGCTGACTTTGTCGCTGAATGGACGGCGAACTCCCTAAAAGTACGGCGCATACTCCAAGTGGATTATGCGCCGACGGCTCTAAAATGTTAGCGGATTGGGTCTTTGGCGTCGTATTGACATCCCGACCGGGGACACAGTCCAATCGTGCTTCAGATAATGTACACGGACTCCAACAACGCGGCGAATCTGAGGCCCTTTTACATGGTCTCCGGATGGCAATCTCCATGGGCATTCAACGCCTAGAGGTGCGCGAGGATTCAAACCTCGCAATATCCCAAATAAGCGGAGACTTTGATGCCAAAGATCCGAAAATGGCAACATATCGCAATGCTGTCCTAAAAATGTCAGCCAGTTGAAGGACTTGAATTCCATCCGTGGCAGGATAATAACCAAGCAGCCGACGTACTAGCGCGATCGGCGCCAAACGCGACGCTGTCCTCCTAACATCTTCACCGAGCGGCTCTTCAAGCCATCCGTACTATGGGAAGAGGAGTCCGAACTAACAAACCGAACAAGCCGCACCAACCGGCGATTCAGGTGATGACAAAACACCTTCCGCCCATGACATAATGGCAGTAATTGCCCCGTGGACAGAACCATTCCTCGCCTACTTGCTTAGGCAGGAGCTTCCTGATGACCAAAATGAGGCCCGCTGCATTATCCGGCGATCTAAAGCCTACAAGGTCTATGAGGGAGAACTTTATAAGAAAAGCACAACCGGAGTCCTTCAAAGGTGTATCTCCGAAGAGGAAGGGCGAAACCTCCTGGCTGAAATTCATGCCGGACTAGGCGGACACCACGCCGCAGCTCGGGCCCTTGTAGGAAAGGCATTCCGTACAGGATTTTATTGGCCGACGGCCCGAGCGGATCTCGGGACTTAGTCAAAAGATCGTCGGTTGTCGACTCTTTGCTAATCGAGCCACATGCCACCCACCGCCCTCAAAACTATACCCATTACCGGCGTTCGCGGTGCAGGGGCTTGACATGGTCGGACCACTTAAAGGGGGACCCACAAGCAAAGGTACCTATTGGTCATGGTGGATAAATTCACCAAATGGATAGAGGCCAAACCAGTTAAAGCGGCGAGTCCGGACCAATGATAGACTTTATATCCGGGGTAGTACACGTTATGGTGTCCCCACAATCATCACCGATAGCAGCACGAACTTCACCGCCGATGAGGTTAAATCATGGTGCAAAATATGGGCATCAAGCTCGATTACGCTTCGATCTATCATCCTCAAACCAGCGGTCAAGTGGAGCGAGCAAATGGTCTAATAATGGCGGCATCAAACCCGGACTAGTGCGGTCCCTTACGAAATCTGATATGCCTTTGGGTAGAGGAGCTCGACTCCGTACTCACGGGGCTGCGGACAACACCTAACCGTACTACGGATTCACACCATTTTTATGGTATCTGGCGCGAAGCAGTTTGCCTGCGACATAATTCATGACTCACCTCGAGTGCGCATGTATGAAGAAAGAGAGGCCGAGTTGGATCGGCAGGACAGCTTGGACGCATTGGAGGAAGAACGCGACGTCGCCAAGGCTCGTTCCGCATTCTATCGGCAGCAGGCTCGAAGATATCACAACAGAGAAGTACGGGCCAAGACTTACAACGTTGGCGAACTGGTTCTACGCCTGCCGGACAAGAAAAAGGACAAGTTCAAGCCCAAATGGGAAGGCCCCTTCATTATCGATCAAGTCCTGACCGGCGGAGCGTACCGTATACAAAATGCATCGGATAACCGACTCGGGCCGAACCCATGGAACGCAGCCCGCCTCCGAAGATTCTATGCCTAGCGCCGGACTGAGAGTTCGTCCCTTTCCCCCCGTCCAAAATTTTTGTTTTTCTTCTTTCAGCTGCCTTTTGTTTCTCTTTTTTCTTCTCAACCCTATTCATCCAAGCCTTAAAGGGCCTACTTGCACAACGTTCGCGCGCAATTGATGTGCTATCCGCACTCATTATACCTGGGGGCTTCCTTACCAGAAGCTTAATTATAAGCGCTTCATGCCCAGCACATGTGTCAAGCCTCCACATGTACCTTTTATTCACCATTATATGCATCGATATGACTTAAGTTTTGGCCAAGCTGGGTTGCCTGGCTCTTGTGCTTACCCTACATTCCCGATTGTTCGGCTAGGAGGTAAAGGAGCACCTCTGCGATTATTCTTGCTGGGTCAGCCGGATGTGTACCTCGGTAGGGTGAAGCCGAAAGCTAGCGTTCTTAAGGGAATATTTGGTGGTGACTTAAAAGACGATTTTTATCAATTATTTATCTGCCCCGGATGTTTTTCTTTTTTTTATGTCCGGACATGCACTTTAGGGCATGCCACCCCAGAGGAAAGGAACCCTTAACGGAACTATTCTCCTGGAAGATGTTTCTTACTACCCATGTAATATAACATAACTAGTTGGGCACTTGTCTGATAAAGCACTGATGACCCCTACACCTGGTCTCCATGCATATCCCGGTTGTTTCATAACCGAGAAGGTATTCGGACACACTCCAGACTCTAGGGTCCCGAGGTCGAAGCGAAAAGGTCGGCAAAGACAAACGATCTACAATCCGGCTAGAAGGCATTTTATATGTCATTTTACAATACATTGTCAAATTGACTGATTGTATTCTTCCTCAATCCCGTCTAACAGGTTGTCTAATTTACAGTCCTGTTGGGAAATTTAGCGGCCAACTCTACTTGGCCGTATACTAAACTCACGGTATCTCCTTCCCATCGGGCCCCACAGTCCGACTTGACCATGTGGTTGGGATCCGCCTTCTTGTACAGCGTCTTTACCATGGCCCGAGCCTCCACAGCACCTTGGCGGCAGGCGAAATCTTCCATAAATGGGCGCTGCCGCACTCCTGCGGCTTCTCCGCAAGCTCCCCAAGACCCTCGGGTAAGGAGAAGGCTGGCCATAACGCTGGATGGCGCCGCTCATTGCTGCCAACTCGTTCGATCGGTTGCAACAATTCGGGAAGTTGATCACCCGTTGATCTGGCATCTCCTCCAGAGGCGACACTGTGAGCATAGCTGCGACATATTACATCAAATTGACTTCCTCACCGAACTCTTCTTTTCAAAGGAGTTCGCTCAAGCATTACTATATATGCGCGACGAAGCCGCTGATTCTCCTTAACGGAGCCCGACAGCTCGGCCCGAACGCCTTTCAGCTCTTCTCCAAGCTGGGCATGGGCATCCCGGAGCTTGTTCCTCTCATCTTGCACCTTATGCGGCACCCTCTCGCCGACCTTTAGTTGGCGCGAAGTTCTTACTGTCCGGATCTTGTCCGCAGCACCTCAACGTCGTTTTTAGACTTGCGCCAAGGCCAAACGCTACTTATCTTTCTAAAATAGTGCGTTACCGGAGAGGTCCTGCGTTTCCTCCTGCGCCCGAAAATCGGCCTCAAGTTGGGCCTTGCACTCTTGCAGCTCTGAGAGACAGTTGGGTATTCTTCTCGGTAAGATCCTCGTTTCATATGATCCTTAAATCAGTTTAATATAACTACTTTAAGTCTCGGGGCTCTTGGCATATATAACTATTAAATTCTCTTACCGTATGTCTTTTACATATTGCTCGTGGCTCGGTAAAACCATCTTGAGCAGCACGAAGGTGCGCGTCCCCGTGTTAAAGGCATTCAATGCCTCGGGGAGAAGCAGCGTCACGAAATACTGCCCGGCGGCGCCTGTGATTCATGGCACTCTCCACCTCGGACTTGGTGGCGGACGATCTGTCGGCATCCTCCGTCGAGGAGCGTCCGGCTCGCGCCTTGCGCTCGCCTCCCCTCCAGACCCGAGTGCGGGAGCTGGCTGGTAGAGGTTGGATTGGCAACCTTCACGCTCGCATGATCCAGCGGGCGCTTTTTCCCTGTAAAAGTCATGAGCACTCAAACGCTTCCTAGGAGCGTTGCTCTAAATAATGAATTGTGAACTACACCTTTGCGGCGATGTTTCCAGATCCGCGCGCCCCTCCTCTTCCGCCCTCTTGGTCGGGATGGCCTTTGTTGGTTAGCCACATGAGCTCGGCTCCTCGCCCTAAGGGCGCCTCCTGCCTGGCGCCATCATATCGGTGGTCGAGAAATGAGCAAGGACGGAATAGCGGTGTCGAGGCTTCGCCGCAATCACACGGGAAGCGGATATAGTCCGGGATAGTCGGCCGTTATAGCGACTAAAGCATTGTCCATGCTGAGCTGGTGGAACACCCCATCGATTAGCTCCACCTTTATGTCCGGATCCTCTTGGAGGCGGATCCGGGATCTCTCCGGATCCTCGGGCTGCGGAGCTGGACTTAGCATGTCCTCCACGGTCCGGCGCAGTTCTGCGTCGAAGAAGAACACAATATAAAAACTTAAGTTTCAAAAGGCGCGGGTCGGACGCAGAGTGTTCGCTTACCCAAGGCGGGGATTATTCATGGAGAACCCATTTAGCGGGTTCGTCAGAGGAAATCCTCCTTCTCCCCCCTTATACAGGCGGACAGATCGTCACGGATCTTGGCCGAATCCGCCCTTCGCGCCATGGCGGGTGGCATCGTCCTCCCGTTGAAATCCCACATGGGGTGGCCTGTATTGTAGTGGTTGCACCCCAGCGTAATGCATGTTGCCATGACTCGATCATGGTCAACCCGGCATGGGCGATAACCTTATTCGCCCATCAAATAATGGGCGCTCTTGTCTTCCTCCGGTTGGGGGCTCCGTGGGCGCCAAGCGAGGCGTTCTTCGAGGAGCCTTGCTGAACTCCGGAGGCCGATCCGAACAGGTCCGGCAGCGGGCGTCTTCTATATAAAACCATTCGAAGGCCGGTCTTGGCGCCTTCTTAGGGGTTCCGGATGGATATCCGGTCCGGCAATGCGCCATATTTCGGCGCCGCCCACTTGATATATGGACCCCTCGTGAGAGCGGGGTACAAGGCAGAACAACCTCTTCCACAGCGCGAAGTGGGGCTCGACACCTAGGAATAGCTCGCAAAGAGCTATGTAACCCGCAATATGCAGGATTGAGGCGGGCGTGAGATGATGAAGCTGGAGTCCGTAGAACTCCAGGAGTCCGCGGAGGAAGGGATGTACAGAAATCGAGCCCCTTATCGGATAGGGGACGAAGCATACCCGCTCCCTTTGTTGGGATTGGGGTAACCTCCGCTTGCTTCCCACCTTTGTAGGTGGCCAGCCTGCTCGAACCGGAACCATGAAGGTCGGAGGAGATATCCCCATTTGGAGCTTCACCAGCTCGTTGTGCGAAATGAGCATCTCCTCCAATCTCTGGCAAAGGGCTGGGGGCGAGAAGAGGAGCCGCGTTGACGGTCCATGATGGAATGGATTCTTGGTCAAAAGCGCTCCGATGAGTATTTGCGGGAGGAAGATGGTGATTTGGATCTGGATTCTTGCCTCCCTTATAGGCAGATTATTCGCACAACCAGGGGGTAAAACATAAAAGACACCCTGGCTTTTCACGTTCGCGCGACGCGTGGAAGAAGGCCATTATTGGGCGTGGAAGCCGAGACGCGCAACATTGATGAGGAAGCTGGACACTGTTCGGCAGGTACATAGAACTTGAAGGAGAACCCGCCTTGCAACGCCGAAGACTACACACACGCTGGACTTATCGTCATTGAAGCCTGGTTCGGGGGCTAATGAGGGAGTCCCGGATTAGGGGGTGTCCGGATAGCCGGACTACCATCATCGGCCGGACTATCATCAGCCGGACTATCATCATCGACCGAACTCCAAGACTATGAAGATACAAGATTGAAGACTTCTCCCCGTGTCCGGATGGGGCTTTCCTTGGCGTGGAAGGCAAGCTTGGCGATACGGATATGTAGATCTCCTACAATTGTAACCGACTCTATGTAACCCTAGCCCTCTCCGGTGTCTATATAAACCGGATGGCTCTAGTCCGTAGGACACATCAACAACCCTTACAATCATACCATAGGCTAGCTTCTAGGGTTTAGCCTCCTTGATCTCGTGGTAGATCCACTCTTGTAAACATCCACAATATCAATATCAATCGAGCAGGACGTCGGGTTTTACCTCCATCAAGAGGGCCCGAACCTGGGTAAAACATCGTGTCCCTTGTCTCCTGTTACCATCCGCCTAGACGCACAGTTCGGGACCCCCTACCCGAGATCCGCCGGTTTTGACACCGACAATGAGGTTGGGCTTGATCGAACCATCGCCTTGCCCGAGGATGGGTGATCTAAGGCCACCGCGTGAGGACGAGAATGCTCATTTGAAGAAAGGGATCAAGTTTGGTTGTTTGCAAGAGTTCAAGATATGGTTGAGTGACTATGCCATTCGGAACCAAAGGCCGTTCATTGTTGGTCATTCCAACAAAAAATTGCGCTACACCATCAAATGTGACAAAGAAGGTTGCCCATGGAAGGTCCGTGGAAGAAAGATCAAGGAAACCGGGAAATGGGAGTTGAAGAGTTGTGTGGCCACCCACAAGTGCATACCGCCGGAGAAAGCGGACCGAAGCAAGGGACACCGCCAACTCACGTCCGAGTATCTAGGCTATAAATTGTTGAATGAGATATCCCATGATCCAACCGTGAAGGTGAAATTCCTCATGAGTTCGGTCTTCGAAAGATTCCAGTACCCGGTCAAGTATGGAAAGGCATGGATGGCGAAGGCAAACGCTATAAGGATGTTGCATGGTGATTATGAGGCTGCATATAACATTCTTCCCAAGATGTTGGCAGCCATTGCTCATCGGAACCCGGGAATGCGCCATCGGGTGGAGTCAATTGAGGGAGTGTTTCATCGAGCATTTTGGAGCTTTGGTCAATGCATCGACGCATTTAGGCATTGCCGCCCCGTGTTGTCAATTGATGGCACGTTCTTGACTGGAAAGTACAAGGGCACTTTGATGGTAGCAATGGCCCACTCGTCCAATGACAACGTGTTGCCGGTGGCATTTGCGTTGGTGCCTTCCGAGCACGATGATAATTGGCAGTGGTTTATGGATCATGTGAGGACGAAGGTGATTGGCCCCAAAAGAGAGGTGTGCATCATATCGGATCGCCATCATGGGATTCTGAAAGCAATAGAAGTTGATATTCCAGGCTATCCAAAGCTTCAACACCGTTGGTGCATGAGGCATTTCGTGGCAAACTTTTACCGTGCATGCAAGAGTTAGGAGTTTTGCAAAGATCTTACCCATGTTTGTGTGGCATTCAACACCGCCACATTCCAAAGCCGCTATGATAAGCTATTCGAGGCTTTGAGAAAGAACAAAGGAGGGAGAGAATTCTTGACAAGGAATTTTCCGGAGAAGCATAAGTGGTCACGTGCTTACGATGAAGGAGGTTTCCTATACGGAGACATGACAAGTAACATGGTGGAATGCTTCAACAAAATGCTCAAGGGTGTCTGTTCTTTGCCGGTCACTGCAATAGTGAAATATACCTTCTTCAAGCTCAACGAGTATTTTCTGAGGCATTCCGAAGAGACGGCCAAATGGATAGGTGAGAAAATGGAATTTCCCTTCAAAGTTGAGGATTGGTTGAAGCATCAAGCACGCAAGTCTTGGCGTCAACAAATCATTAGTTTCAATGAAAAAGAACAAATCTACCAAGTTGATGAGCCGGGTGGCACAACAAGGGACGGCATGACATACGGTGGAGTAGCATATGAGGTGCGCCTCAAGACCCGATGGTGTCAGTGCGAGAGACCTCACAAGTATCATTGGCCTTGCTCGCATGTGATGGCCGCCGCAAGGTTCAGAAACTTGAAAGTATCGGATGGTACCACCTTGCGGTTGCATGAGTTCACATTGGAACGAACGAGGTTGACATGGGCTCCTAGGTTTCATCCGTTCCTAGATCAGTCACAGTGGCCTGAGTATCATGGGCCACACATCGTCCCCGACCCCAAACTCATGGTGCCTACAAAGGGAAAAAGAAGAAAGAAGAGGTTTAGGGGTGACATGGATGACCTAGCTGGATACACCAGAATGAAACAATTTGGTAGCGGCCATTTCATGGAGGCACCGGACATCAACAGTTGTGGTAAATGTGACGAGCCAGGACACAATGTTAGGAAATGCACCAAAAAGCCACGGACTGATGCCAACACTCCGGATCCTAGTCAAAGTGGTGCCCGAAGAGGAGGTACCAGTGGCACACGAGGAGGTAGGAGTGGTAGTGGACGAGGAGGCATGAGTGGTGCGCATGGAGGACGGACGAATCTTGGCGGTAGTGGATGAGGAGACAGTATTAGAGGGCGTGGGGGGCGGTCGGGTACCAGTGGCCGTGGTCGTAGGACGAGAAGGGTTGATAGAGGAAGGCCTATTGACATCTTGCTTAACCTAGATGGTTGAAATAAGGTGAATGGTACTTGTTATTTGGTCTTGTTTATTTGTTTTTTGCATACATACATGTTTTCTTACGTTACTAACTACCAAGTTTGTCTTTATAGGGATGGCTTCTTCCGGTTCCATGACGAGGCCATCATGTGCTAACCGCGAGGATATGCCGGACAAGTGGACAGATGCCGAGTTGGATAAGGTGAAGGACAAAGATATGAGAACTCCATCATGTTGGTGTGGAGATGTTTGCAAAGTTAAGGTATCCACCGACCGCAAGAAATCATGGACGGAAGGAAGAAGATATTTTGTTTGTCCCAACTATGCCTACGATCGTCCTTGTCCAGCTCACGCCTATGATGTACCGCCGGTAAGTTGTTCAAGTTCAAACATGTCGTCAACCATTGAATCTATCTTACTAATGACCACATTTGTTCTTTATTCGTACCTAGTCGCCGCCTCCACTTTGTAAGTACTTCACATGGATAGATGAAGATGTGCCAGAAGATGTTAAGAAAGATCAACTTCGAGATTGTCTACGGAGGCAGCGGTTGTTTGAAGAAGCATTTCAGAGAGGCTTGGATGAAGAGCGTCGTGAAAAGGAGAGGATGGAGCGCAAGAAGCGTGAAGAGGAGAGGGCACGCAAGGAGAAGATTGCTCGTCAAGAGGAGAGAGCAAGAAAGCTTGCAAGGGCTCGTGAAGCCCAAGAGGAGGATGAGGCATGCGACAAAAAAGGAAAATGGCCTCGTGTGACCCAATAAGGCCTTCGTTTCAAGAAACTAGTCATGAACTATGCCTTCGATTCGAGAAACATGTGATGAACTATGTCTTTGATTTGTGATACCTATCATGAACTATGTACTTTATTTGTGAAACCTGTCATGAACTACGTCTTCGATTTATGAAACTTGTGATGAACTACGTCTTCGATTTGATGAAACTATGTCATGAACTATGTTTGTTTTGCTGTTGTTGTGACTTGATTTGCGTTGAAGTGATGAAGAAGAAAAACAGAGAAAACTCTGCTCTGCTTTGCACCCTACCGCCAGACCACATGGCGGTAGGAAATGAAACCTTACCGCTGGAGGATATGGCGGTAGGTTGGCGAATGGCGGCGCTTATGGCGCTTATGGCGGTAGGGGTGGCCACCCAAACGCCTGTTGTGCTGCCTCTTCTGTAGCCAAATCGGGCATTTTGGGGGCGGTAGGGTTGGTCACCCTACCGCCGGGGCCCATGGCGGTAGGTTTCTGTTCCTTTTCTCTCTTCCTATCTTTTTAGCCCTTTGCCTTTGCATTTCTTACAAATTTATGTGAACTAAGCATACAAAATGACATGCAAAAATGATGGAGTAGCGAAGACATACATAACTGAGCATAGTTCATTACATCCACAAATGACACTAGTTCAACCGACTTAAAACATCTAGAGACTCGAATGACATGAGTTCAAAGTACAAAGCTCAAGCTCGAGCATACACTTTCTACTTCGGAAAGAAAGATCTAAAACGCATAAGACGTTCAATTTGTGCGTCACGATCAGGATTAGGCTTCAGTTGATAATCCGACGATCCCGCCCAATTCTCCAACACACCTTTCGTTTCGCCGAACCAGGCCCATCGAGCACGGCGTTCCGGAATCTCTGACTTGCCTTGTGTGATTGCCCATCCAATGACCTGTCCGGGTTTTCTCAAGTCCAGCTCGCGGAATTCTTCTATGTTCACAGAGAAAAAGATCTCCGTTGCCACAGAATGCCTGCAAGCATATGCCCTATCATGCAGCAGATCAAGTATGTTCTGTTTTTCTGTCACAACCCTACGGAAAACTTTTCTCTCCTTAAGATCATAAGGTTCCTCCATGAATGGATACTTGTTGAAATCCATCATCGCAGCAAACTCCTCATCATTGCTCTTGAACCATGCTTGAAGCTCCCTCTTGATAGCAAGTTGTCGCTCCGGTACAATCTTCATAGACGCTGCAGCCAAACTCTTAGATGCAATGCCACAACACTTCTCATATACTTTCTTCAACTGCTCTGGGGTCATGTTTTCCATGCTACATGAAATGGAACAAACCATAACTCAAATCAAATGATACAATACAAACACAAAGCATAACTTATTTATAATGACCTAGGTTACATAATGTTCTCACTGGTTCAAAATGACATAGGTTACATAAATGATAAGGGTACATGCCATTACAGTCCAAATGACACTACAACATCATTTGTTTCAACCCCCTCTACTACTCCATCAACAAGACATCTTTGTCATACGGCCCGGGGTTGCAACAAATGACATCATTTCTTTCACGGACCCAAGCCCAACGAGTTGCCCGACTAAGTATCGCCGATGATGCTTGCCTAACTAGCCAATCAATGATCTGGCCAGGGTTGTTAAAGTCCATCTCATTCACTTCATCCCTTGTTCCACACAATGCAATTTGCCTTGCAAGAGTGCGTCTATGACTTTTCTCTTCATTCTTGAGTTTGCTTATGTTTTTCTCTTTAGCTTGGTATAACTTAACTCTGGCATCGTCGCACTTCGACACATAATACTTTGAAAAATCTTTACAAGCCGCATTCAATGCATCAACGGCTTTGACCCACAAGTCCATATTTTCCTCAATGACTGCACGTTCACGCTTAGCCGCCGCCTCCGCGGAAGTCTCAACAAAGATGATCGATCCCATCCTACAAGTCGAGGGATTACTATAACGGTCATCCAAGGTAAAAATCCTAACCGTATCTCGACAAAAACTTGAACCCTAGGAGTAGATCGAGCTATAATTCAAGAGGTACCTACTCTAACAAAACCCTAATTAAACTATAACCATAACGTTCGTCATATAGACTTAAGCATAACCATAAAAACAAGCTTAACCCTAACCATGTCATTAACCCTAACAAAACCTTAAATGATATTTCTTACTACCCAAACAATGCTAGTGACACAATACATTGTCAAAGCACAAACATTACCCTAAATGCATCATATACAATGATTTCACCACAACAAAACCATGAACTAGTGATTCCAACAAAATGAGCAAAATGCATGATTTGAACCAACCAAATGAAGGGGGGATGGGGGAGGTACCTTGGGTGATGCAAATGAGCTCGATCCACCGGCCAAATCTCAAGCAATGGAGGGGGATCTAGTGGGTGATTTGATGGGGGAGAAGAGGGGGAGAGAGCTTCAGCTTGAAAGAAGAGTGGGGCGAATGAGCGGGTGGGGGAGCAACACAGCCCCCTCCTTCACAACCTTATCCAGGAACCTACCGCCAGACAGCCCGGCGGTAGGTTGCAACAGCCTACCGCCGTAGAGGGCGGCGGTAGGTCCCTTTGCCACGTGTACACGGCCGTTAACGGCCAGACGACGTCAGGGAACCTACCGCCACGAGGAGCGGCGGTAGCCTGCACAAATCTACCGCCGGGAACCCCGGCGGTAGCAGAAGGGTCAAATGTCGAAATAATTTCAAACCGGGGTCAGATCTCGATTTTAGACGTGAAAAGAATCAAAACATGAAATTTTGCCGGCCCTGGTAGCCAATGCCACCAAGGACACCACGTCAGCTGCGCCCTAGCTGACCTGCGTCCCCATGCCCACGCGCGCCATGAGCGCCGCTGCAGTGCGCACCCGCACCAGCAGACATCTCAGAGGGACGGGCGCGTCCCTGCCCACGGGCGAGGAGAAAGGAGCGGGCAAACGTGATGGGTGGATGGGAGCGACCGGCGCTGCCGCCATCCTTGTGATCCATGGATATCTTTGCAGCAGCCAACGTACGTGAAGGTGGCCCTTATTCTCGGCCTCAGGGTCTCCCCCTCCCACAGCCACAGGTACTTTTGTTTCCTTCTTTTGTCTCCTCGATGGCGCGTGGGTGGCGGCATGTGGCGGAGGCCGCGGCCGCGAGCATGCAGTCCATGCGAAAAAGTTTTTTTTACCGATGTCGGGATGTATCGATGTGCAATCCATCATCCGTCAGTTTTATTAAGATTCATGCAGTCTGACAAGTATAAATATGTAAATTATTATACCACTGAAATACACAAGTGGAGTCCACTAATGTGCAGCTTTTTGCAGGTGAGATTAGGTGTGAATCGTTGCATGCATTCTAAAGTGTTTTCTCTCCACAAACAAACTAGTTGTATTTTATTTCATGGTCACATTTTGGATGGCTCATAACTTATGAACCAAATTTCTATCTGTGAACTATTTTATATATTTGAATTCCAGACGCTAAGATCTGTAAAACAAGACCAAACTTGAGTATATTTCAAACGAGTTCAGAAAACTGATATCACTCATTCAAAAAACAATTTCACTCATTTCAATAAAACAGATTTTACTCACTCCAAACAAACTTTTTCACTAATTTCAGAATACATATTTCACTCATTTACAGAACACATTAGATTCACCCGTAGAGAACCGATTTCACTCATAAAAAATATAAATTTTAAAATTATATTTCCCTCGTTTCAAGAAACTAATTTCAGAAAAACATATTACACTCACTCAATTGAAATACTATATTTCACTTGTTTCAAAAACCATTTCATTCGTTTCAATAAACTATTTCACTCATTTCAATACACAGATTTTACTTGTTTCAAAAAAAATATCAGTTTAAAACCATTTCACTCATTTCAAAATAGATTTCACACATTTCAGAAAACACATTAATCTCATTTGCAATACTAATCTTACTGTAAATTTACGAAATATATTGAAATGTATTCTGCTCATAAAAATATCAGTTTCAAACACTGAAAAATTAGTTTCACGACAAAAGTTGGTTTTATTTCAGTTTCATTGAAATAACTCATTTCACTCATTTCAAAAAACACACTGCACTCATTTACAAAATATAGATTTCACCTATTTCACTAGTTTCAGAAAACACATTACACTCATTTTCAGAAAATCTATTACACTCATTTTCAGAAAACACATTACACACATCACAGTTACTCCATTGAAGAAACAGTTTCGCAAGCTCGAATATGAAACTCACAAAGAAAACTATATTCAAAAAAGTGGTTTCAATCATTTCAATGACTAATTTCAATCATTTTAAAAAATGTAATTTGAAATGAGTGAAATTAATATTTTGATATGATTGAAATAGTAAAAATAAACTAGTTTAAATATACTCAAGATTGGTCTCATTCTAAAGATCTTATGTTCAAGAATTTTAATATATGAAAATTTTAAATAATAGAACAATGCTGTAAAAAATATTGGCAATCTAAAAATGTAAACAAAAATAAAATGCATGGATTTGTTTGAGAGAGAGGAGAGATGCCGCATGCATGCATACCTCCCACTGCAAAAAGTACTGCTTCTCCTGACATGGGCTCTATTAATCTGACATTGATTTGATTATATACAAAAGATTAACTGCCACAATACATGTTTATAATATGAATGGGTCCCACTTAAACACAGATCGCAAAGCATGTGAACGGTGGATGGTTCGCCGGGTAGCTCCCTACACCGGTAAAAAGAGCTTTCTCACAGTCCATGCATGTAGGGGATGCGATAAGTAATTTTACCGGAGCCGGGATGTACCGGTGTTGGATCCGCCCTTCGTCCATTTGGTCAAGATCCGTGCGGTCTATGTCCGTATAAACTAGTAATTGCAGCCCCAATACACTGGTAATACAAGTGTTGATCCTTTTGCATGCAACCGCTTTTGTCAGGGGAAAGGACACTTGCATGTATGGTACATATATTGTCCCTCTCTCTCCCATGCAAGACCTCTATTTACTTTTTTTGGGAAAAATTTGGATGGTAAATATGCTTTGAATCTAAAATCTGTTTTTGAAAAAAATATACTTGAATCCAGGGCGACAAGACATTTGAAACATGACCGATCTTGGATATATTTTGAACAATTCGAATTTTATAGTTTTCATATTTTAGTTCTAGTTGTATTTCACAAACATCAGTTTCACACATTGAATAAACAACTTGACAAACACATTGTAATATGTTTCATGTATTTCATAAATACCAGTTTCATATATTTTAGATAATCATTTGAACATATTTGAAATAACCCAGTTAACATATTTCCACACACCAACAAAATGATTTCAGAAAAATGATTTCACTCATTTAAAAAAAATCAGTTAAGAAACAAATTTCACTCGTTCCAAAAATAGATTTCACTAATTCAAAAAACACATTAGCCTCATTTCCAAAAGATATATTTCACTCATTTCAGAAAACACATTACACTCACTCAATTGAAATACTATACTATATCTCACTCGTTTAAAAAATTGATTTCACTTATTAAAATTATAGATCTCAAAACTTATTTCACTCATTTTAGAAAACACATTACCCTCAATTACATAATTAGATTTCACTCAATTTAGAGAAACACATTACACTCACTCAATTGTAATATTATTTTTCAGTCGTTTAAAAACAGATTTCACTCATTCCAAAAGATAGATTTCACTCATTTCACTAGTTTCAGAAAACAAATTACACTCATTTACAAAAGATAGATTTCACTCATTTCAAAGAATATAATTCCACTCATTCCAAAATCAGTATTTCACTAGTTTGAAAAACACATTTCACTGATTTGGAAAACTGATTCACTCTTTAAAAAAACTCTAATACTAATTTCACTTCTTATTTATGAAATATCTTCAAACTTATTTCACTCATCACAAAAATCAGTTTCAAACATTGAAATAGACCGTTTCACAAAACAGTGGATATATTTCATTTTCTTTTCAAGTATCTCATTTCTCATATTTCACTCATTTCAGAAAATGCATTACACTCACTCAATTAAAATGCTATATTCCACTTGTTTCAAAAACTGATTACACTAATTACAAAAGATAGATTTCACTAGTTTCAGAAAAACACATTACAGTCACTAAATTGAAATAACAATTTCACTTGTTTCAAAGATAGATTTCAATTATTTTAAAACTGATTGGAAATAATCAGCTTCACATTTTTTAAATAACTAGTTTCACATTTTTAAATAACAAGTTTCACATATTTTGCACTGAAATATGTTTCATATACATGAAAAACAAAAAATCCCATTTCAAAAAAACTGGTTTCACTCAATTCAAATAACTTATTTCATTTATTTTAGAAAACTGATTTCACTCATTTGAAATGTTGAAATTTAATCATGTTTAAATGTATTTAAGATTGATCTTGTTCTAAAGGTCTTTGACGCCAGGAGTATAAAATGTTCCTTAAATGAGATTATAGTTTTAAATATATGAATGAATGAAATTGCTAAAGAGAAAATAAAAGGCAAGATTTAATCTCGCATGCGGATGCATCTTTACATGAACCAGAAGAGAGAACGGATCAGGCATGCATCAAGTACTACTTTATCACTGACATAAACCTGTCATGTCATCTGATGTGACATAATGTTAAATACGTCATGCTCTTTAAAAATACACTAATATACATGAGATGTGGGCCAGCAAAACACACGAATCAAAAAGTGAACGAACGGCAGATGGTTAGCTGGTACCTCCCACTACCGGTAAAAAGGAGTTGGCGTGCGTCTTGCATCTTCAAGTCACGCTCACGCAGCCGGCCGGGCGTGGAACAGCGGGAATACCGGTGTGTCCACCAGCCGTTCGCTCGTGACCTAGAAAGATGGCATGGCATGCATGTTCATCTCGACCCATTTGACAATTTTTTTTTGAAAATACCCATTTGACATTTTGATTTGCTTGCCTGAGTACGTAGGAAAGGATGAAGTGGCACGCGCACACGTACTCGAGCACGTACTTCTCATTCACCGCGCACCAGCCGCACGATGCCGGTGGTGGTAGCCGGTTGTTATTCACTCACAGCTCCCCAAAACCCGAACGCTGGCTGGGGAACACGTGTTCATCGGTTTATCGGCTTTGCCATCGGTTCCAAGGCGATGTTAAGAGTATGGTTAATAATATAGTCAGCTAATGGCTATAAAAAACCGTCAGATCATCTATAATCATTATTTATATGCACTTATATAATAGTGTGGCTATAAGATTAGCCATAGTGAAAGTAACTTTAGTAATAACATCGAGTCCAACTCAGTAAATTTGTTTATGTGACAACAAGTTAATGAAGAGGGGTAGTTTGAGTAACTTAGCTAGTTACTGTAACATCACATGTCCCATGCAATATGAGTATATAATTTAATAAATAAAGTTTTGCATGACACCACACTAATGTTGCTACCCACTATGAAGATAGTAATATAGTTTAGAGATATGTGTATGTTACGCTCCACTGTGGCTAGTCTAAGGTTGGTTATTGCATTACTACTTTTTTTCATCTCCTCTCTATCTTTTTTTCCACATTTATTGTATACCTAGGAATGGGTATATAGTTAGAGCATCTCCAGCCGCGCCCCCAATAGGCCCCCAAGGCCCTTTTTTAGCGCCGGCGCCGAAAAATCGGCCCAGTCGCGCCCCACGAGCCTGTTCTTCGCCGGATTGGGCCGAAATTGGCCCGGCGCACCCAACACGAATCCGGCGCGCTGGGGGGCGCCCGGGGGCGCCGACGCGAACGTTTTGGCGCGAAAGAGTGGCGGGACCGGCGCATCAGCGAGACGAAGGCTGGTCGTCCTCATCGTCTCGGTTTTCCCGCGGGAAATCAATGCCAAGGCTGCCGCCGGTCAGCCTGCCATTGATTCACGGGTGGCGAAGTGCGGCGACGCCGCCCCGCCTTCCACCACACGTTCGCACGCGGCCGCCCCCGAGCCTCTATAAAAGGCGCCCCTGGCCGCGCCGGTGAGGCACCCATCCATCGGCATCGGTAGTCCTCCCCCTCCTTGCCGCCGCACTTCCTCCCCTCTCTTCGCCGTTCGAGCCCCTCTCTCTCTCCCCCGGCAACCATGAGCGCGAGGTACCCCGGCGACGCGGCGGCGGCCAACGGTTTCGGCCGCCGCTCGCTGCATGAGTGGGAGGCCTACCTCCTCCACGAGGCCAACTACCCCGCGCCGCCCGACGTACGCGCTCCGTCGTGGTGGAGGCTCAGCGCCGGCGGGGTCCCTGTCCCCCATCTACCCGTCCCCGAGACGCCCACCTATTTCCACGCTGAGATCGAGCATGCGCGGGCATCCCTGACGGTCGCGGAGCGGGCGCTCCCGGAGTACGCCACCAGCAACCACGCTGCGTACTTCAAACGCCGGCAGGAGGAGCGGCTCGCCTCCACCAACAACGCGCCGACGCCGCGCGGCCGCAACAACAGCGAGGGCCGCCGCCTGTGGTGGGGCGTCCTGGGCCGCACGCTCAGCGGCGTCCTCGCACACCTCGAGGGCGGCAACGACCCGCCGTTCGAGTACCCGACCGCTTGGAGGGGCGGCGCGTGGCTGCCGAGGAGGATGATGGGATGGTCATCCTCCTCTTCCTCCTCCTCTTCCCGATCCTCCTCTCACTCCTCCGGCGCGCCGGCGTTGGTCAGCGTCAAGCCAGAGCCGTCCGAGACGCCGCTCGGTAGGCGCACCCGCGGCGTTGGCCTCGTCATCAACGACGACGGCCGTGGCTCCTCCTCCTCGGCCCCTTTTGGCCTGGTCCAGCCGAAGAGGGAGCCAGGGCTGGCGACGGTGAAGCCGGAGCCGGGGCTCGCCGCCGTGAAGCCGTAGCCTGCTCTCGCCGAGGAGGCCGACCAAGAAGAGGCCGCCTTGAAGTGGGCGCGCGAGGACTACGTGCGCATGGAGCTGGACCGCCAGCGCCGCGCCCTGGAGGAGATCGCCGAACGCCGCCGCCGTGAAGCAGCGCGCCGGGGCGAGGGGTCGAGCAGCGGCGCCGGCCGTGTCAAGGAGGAGAAGCAGGAGGACGACGCTGGCGACGACTACGCCCTGCTCAGCGCCTACTTCGGCCCGTAGTTTAGGGTTTTTTCCGTCCATTTTATTCGTGTAAAAAACGTCTAAATTTCGCCGAAATATGTCGTGTTTGCTGAAATTTGGCCGAACTGTGGGGACGTCCGGGGCCCGACCTGGGGGCGACGGATAGGGACGTACTCGCCCCCACGCCGAAAAAACCGCCGGCTCGCCCCCAAGCGGCGATTTTCGGCGCGTCTTGAGGGCGCAACGGCTGGAGATGCTCTTAGGCTCTTGCATAAGAGCTCACTTCCCTTAATTTTTCACATCTCTCTTCTTCACATAGATAAAAGTATCATGTAAGCGGGCTTTAAGTCCACTATTGTATTTGCTCTAAGTTAACCAAGTTGCACCCACCATATTTGTTTCTTGCTAGTTCATAAGCGTTCTGTAGGCAGCCGGGCTCCCGTGGAGCTGATAGACGTACCCGATCATGCTCTTGACTCAATTCGTGTTTGCTTAGAAATGAACTAAAACCATTATCTATATTGGCCAAGCTGGAAGCTAGGAGCAACCAAACCATAACTTACCATATGTATATGGTTTGAATTTATAATAGCTTTTTCTCGGTTGTGTCACAGGCGGCAGGGGATCGCGACTGCGCTGGTGCGGGCGGCGGAGGAGTGGAGCCGTAAGCGGGGCGCGGTGCACGCGACCATGGCGATCACGGTGTCCAACAAGGCGTCGCTGGGGCTCTGTTAGGATTAATCTAGAATTATAGTAGAGTCATACATGATGTAGTACGTAGGAGTTGGCTTGCATGCCTAGTGTCCGAGCAGTGGTATGGTTTGAGTACGTACTGTCCGGTCGTGTTGGTCGTGTTGAGTCCGGTTAGGATTCTACTCATCTTATACGAGTAGGCTTAGCTGTTCAGTTTAGAGTTGGTTTTCTCCGGGTCGGCTAGGTTAGAGCATCTTTAGTGGATGGTGTAAATTTGGACATGTATATCTCCATATACACGTCCATACACACTTTGCTAAATTATACGCCTCCCAGTTTTTCAGTGGAACGTGTAAATTAGGATGTGTATATTCCAACGGCTATATTTTCAAACGGCTATATTTTCAACGGCCATATTTCCGATCTATATAAACCACTCCTACCACCTCTTCCAGCACACTTCTACCTGTGACTTCTCTTCTCACCTAGATTTTTCTATCGTTTCTCACGCAACACAATGAACACATCCACTTGGGACATGAGTTCTTCGTCATCTTCATCTGGCGACGATGAACTCATACTTGCAGCATTCGCCGAGCGCGAGGAGGAAGAGAGGAAGAACGCTCGACGCCATGGCGGTTCCAAGCATGGACGTCAGTCAATCGATCGAGGAAGAGATGCCAGATTTCTTCTTCTGTGGGACGACTACTTCAAAGAAGTTCCTCGCTTTCCCGAACATTTGTTTCGACGAAGGTTCGTAATGCACAATATGATAGTTGAAGAGGAGCGACAAACTGGCCGGCAAAGCTGCACTTTTGAGGCAATGGGAGAAAGAGTCACAGTCTCTCGTACTCACGCGGAAGAACTGAGCTCTTTTATTCAGATGACTCATCGGATTAGAAATTCGATAAACATGATCAGCTTAAACTTGATCTAATTGACCATGTGTGGCAAAAGTTTGGAAACGAGTAATCCATGTCTTTGTAATGCAGCTATCAATAAAAATATTTATGCAATGAGTGATGTAATCCATGTCCTCAACTAGCAGAAAGCAGTAAATAGTTCTTACAACTACAACATATAGCTCACATTACCCTAGGCTGCGAGCAAGGATCTCCTTCTGCTTAGCTTGGTAGAACTGCTTTTGAACATCAGTCATACCACTTGTGTCGATGAGCATGACCCTCTCATCTAATTCAAACTGTCTCCGTGCATCCTCCCTCTCGTTTCGTGCATCTTCATTCTTTTTGAGTGCAATCTCCTTTTTTCGCAATTCCAATTGCTGTGCGTAGCGAGCATTTCTTGCCGCCTCTTTGATCTCATCCTTCTCTAGCTTTGCTGCCCACGCAGTTTCTAATGACAGCTTGCAAGCACTGTCATCAGCTTTACCTCTCTTGTCCCTCTTCACACCATCAGGTCTTTTCTCATGTTCAAGAGCATCAGTGTGTATCGAGGTAGCATCAGTACGTACCGAGGATGCATCAGCCGGATCATTGGTGGCTGTGCCCGGACTTGCATCAATGGTCTTCTTTTGTTTCTTAAGAGAAGTTTCAACTTCTCTTGTCTGCCACTTTGGATACTTCGAAAACTCTACATAGCAATGCATCAGTGTGAAAGGCTTCTATTTTTTTAAGATCCATTTCCTTGAACAAAATGTGTGCATCGTTTGTCTGCACATATAAATATGTTGTTAAAATAAGCACACCACATATAGAATATTGCACATCACATATAGAATTACAAGAAAGGCGCATACCTTCTATAGTCCTTCCACTTTCTTGCCTATTTAAAATCTGCTAAAGGCAACCACAAAATTTAGAGGTCTCTCTGTTAATCGTTGTGTAACGGCAATTGATTGCATTAGCATTACGCTCCGGCCATGATGATTCCTTGTGTGTGTTGTAGCACTCTGAAATTCTATCCCAATAAGCATCCCGGTTTTGATCTGTCCCAACAATATCCAAACTTGTATTTGCCCATGCTGCTATGAGAACCTTGTCCTCATCACTAGACCAATTTTTGCCTTTGTTGGATTTTCCTTTCTCTGTTATTGCAGAACGATGCTGAGTTGATGGAGTTGCATGCTCTCCAATTGGACTTTCTAGTTGTGTTTGCGTGTAACCAAAACCAAGGGTGTCCAAGAAGCTTTGGTCAGCATCCATCTGCAAGCAACCAATGCACAGCTATTTCAGACCACAATCTGGCGCCGCTCGTCCGGCCGCCCTGCATCTCCCCACGGCGCCGCTCGTCCCGCCGCCCCAGCAGACAGGCGCCCCGCCGCCGCCTGCATCTCCCCCCCCCACCGCTCCGCCGCCCAGCCCCCACTCGTCGCCCAGCCCCGTCCCGCCTCTATTCTCACCGGGCGCGCCACACCGCGCGCCGCCAGATCGGGCTGCAGGGCGTGCGGCCGCCGCCCCTCTGCTCCCGCTCGCGAGAAAGGAAAAAATGGTTACCTTGGGCAGCGGCCGGAGAGGAGACGCGACGGCGACCTTGGGCGGCGGCCGGAGAGGGGCGACGACGACCTTGGGGAGGCGGCCGGAGAGGAACGGGAGTGGGAGCGGGAGGCTTTTTTCTCTTCTTTTCCCTTCTGTTCGCGAGCCACGAGCGTGGTTCGGTCGTGTTTAGTCCCACGCCAGGTACGCTCGTGGGAGCGACGTGTATAGGTACACGACCTGATACACGATCCACTGGGAAACATTTTTTGATTTTAATCGTGTATATTTAGCATCCACCTTCATATACACCATCCACTAGAGATGCTCTTAGGGTGGCTGCATATTTATATGCAGCAGGTCCAGCAGTTTGTAACGAGGCAAGAGAACAGAAAATAAAGAGGAAAAAACAAAGGGCACGGCAAAGGCCCTTGGCTATTAGTTATCGTGCGCGTGTCTCTATCGTGATTTGATGTGATCAATCCTGTGGACGAGTTTCAACAGGCTCTTCGTTGGCCGGTTCGGGTACGCGCCATTTCTGTGGCCGCTGCTCCTAGGCCGCCCCGTGCACGCGCGGTTGCTGCCCGTCACGAGCCGTCACTGCGTGTTCGAGCTGCCGTGGATGCAGGCGGCCGAGGCCTACGCGAGCCTCCTCCCGCCGCGGGATACCGAGTTCCTCCCCGACGGCCTGAAGGCGCTCCTCGCCCACGAGTTTACACTTGGCACATTCGTGGCCATTAGCGTCTGGGACAAAACCCGCTCGCTCAGCCTACGCATGGACGTGCAACGAACTTAGGTTGGGCAGAGCATAAAATATGATTGTTTGGGGGGTTAGTGACTACTTTTTTCTTCAATCTTAGCCCCTACAAAAACAATCCTTCACAGTTTTCTCTAATCTTGGGGGGCCATAGCCTCCCCCCCCCCCAGGTGTACATAGCTCCGCCATTGCCGTGAGTTCTGACGTGCAACGAACTTGGGTTTTCAATCCGATCGAAATAAGTAAATCTAATGGAACTTGGGTGTAGCGATGAAATATCTATCATTTGCTTTATATGTGTAATCCGCCGAACCCTATCTACTTTCCTTCACGACTTTAATCAAGCAATCACGCATGCAATACTTTGGGACATGGAGGGGTACATTCGTGAGTGCACCGAGTGATTAAACAGGGGATTCGAGACATCCCTTTGGTTACATTGTTGCATGTGCCAATGTGTCGTCGTCCTCCCCTCCCGCCGCCGGAGCCTGCTTCACCAGCCGCCATGGCACTTTGTGCCGCTGTCGGTGTTGTTGGAACCGCGCTATCGCGACCTGGTGGGGATCATGAAGCACTTCCCGTACAAGCACATCATCGGTGGAAGTGGGTGTGCATGTGCCCGCGGCGCCAAGAACTACATCGTCCAGTTCGACTACAAGGCATGCCTAACGATCTGTGGTTGGATGGTTACAGGGACTATGGTATCCCCAGCCCACTAGGGTTCAAGTCCTGGTGCTCGCATTTATTCTTGAATTTATTTCAGGATTTCCGGCGATGCACATTGAGGGAGTCCTGGATTAGGGGGTGTCCGGATAGCCGAACTATCACCGTTGGCCGGACTCCTGGACTATGAAGATACAAGATTGAAGACTTCATCCCGTGTCCGGATGGGACTTTCCTTGGCGTGGAAGGCAAGCTTGGCGATACGGATATGTAGATCTCCTACCATTGTAACCGACTCTGTGTAACCCTAACCCTATCCGGTGTCTATATAAACCGGAGGGTTCTAGTCCGTAGGACGAAAAACAATCATACCATAGGCTAGCTTCTAGGGTTTAGCCTCTCTGATCTCGTGGTAGATCCACTCTTGTACTACCCATATCATCAATATTAATCAAGCAGGAGTAGGGTATTACCTCCATCGAGAGGGCCCAAACCTGGGTAAAAACATCGTGTCCCTTGTCTCCTGTTACCATCCGCCTAGACGCACAGTTCGGGACCCCCTACCCGAGATCCGCCGGTTTTGACACCGACATTGGTGCTTTCATTGAGAGTTCCTCTGTGTCGTCATCTTTAGGCCCGATGGCTCCTTCGATCATCAACTACGACGCGGTCCAGGGTGAGACTTTTCTCCCCGGACAGATCTTCAGATTCGGCGGCCAAGATCATGGGCCAACTCGCTGGCCACCGGAGCAGATCGAAGCTACGCCCGCCATCGGGTCAGATTTGGGAGTTTGAACTACGGCCGACATCCGCGGAGACTTGATCTTCGACGGATTCGAGCCACAGCCAAGCGCGCCGCACTGTCTCGATGGGCACGATCTAGCTCTGCCGCCGAACAATGCCCTGGAGGCTGCACCAGCGTCCGCTCCGACCCTTAGCTCGGAGCTGACTCCCCCGATCGAGGACGAGTGGTTGGACACCGCCTTGGGGCTACGATCTCTCGGCGATTGAGCCGAACTCCATCCTGTCCTTTGCGAAGATCAGACTCCAAGGTGCGGACTCCTCCCGGACTCCGAACCCTCCGTGCCCCTCGCCAATCGAATCCGATTGGGCGCCGGTTATGGAGTTCACCGCCACGTACATCTTTCAAGACTCGCCCTTTGGAGACATCCTGAATTCACTAAAGTCTCTTTCTTTATCGGAGAGCCTGGCGGACTACGGTCGAAGGTTGGGATGCGGACGACGAAGAAATTCAACGCCCACCCACCGCCCACTTTGTAGCCATCACAATGATTTAACCGACATGCTCGACTTGACTCAAGACATCGACGGTATGGACGGCGATCTTTGAGACGATCAAGAACCAGCGCCTACAGAGGCACTCGGAAGGTCACCTCGTCATCGACATATACATGGTGGACATCCCAAAAGATGGGAAAGACGATGGAACAACGGAGGATGACCCCTCCAAGAAGCAGCCCAAGCGCCGGCGTCGTGGCGCCGCTCTAAATCCTGCCACAGCAAAAGCGGTGATTCCGCACGGAGATAATAACACCCGGATAGTGCGAAGACAACCCCTCCAGCAGGATTCAGCCTTGGAGGAGGGAGAAGCCAGCCCTCATGATAGAGCGGCGAGCGGGGAGGTGGAGGACGATAATTATATGCCTCCCTTCAAGATGAGGCAAGCCTTGACGACAACAATTTGTCGTGCTGAGGACCCCGCCAACAGGAGCGTTTCAAACGCAGGCTTATGGCCACGACAAGCAGCCTCAAGAAAAGCAGCAGCAGCTTAGAGCTGACCAAGACTTGCTAGGCGACAGATGGATGAAGTCCTCGCAGCCAAGAGTACGAACTCGAACGCCTCCAAGAGATACCTAAACGCAGGCTGCTACCCCAATTAGAGGAAGCAGCACCCAAACCTACATCACCAGCGCATGATGATGCGCCGACCGCCACCCCATGGTCGCGACAGAGGCCTCTAGACCCTCCATCCAAGCCGTACACCGGCGTCGCTTGAAAAGTACCAAGGCACGGGGAAACGCGCCGGACCTGCGAGACATATTGGAGGACAAGGCAAGGCAAACAAGATCGATCTACGGATCGCGTGGGCACCTCACGACACGTGATGATAACCGTCACGCCGGATACATCAATTCCGGCCGGGCCGAGCACAGTAGACAAAGCTCATTTGAGCTACGTCGTGATATAGCCCAATACAGAGGCGCCGCTACGGGTGGAAACGGATCGGACGCGGATCGGATAGTGCTCTTACAATTTCCATTTTCATATTTTCAAAACGAATACGAATACGAATCCGAATACGGATGTTATCGAATACGGATGCGGCTCGGATATTATTCGAATACGGATACGTATCAGATATTTTCTTGATTCGGAACGGATACGAATAATATCAACATATTGCTTAAGTAAATTAGTCGATAGCTATGTGACCTAAAATAATCAACTTGTGACAAACAATAATTCAAGGATAAATAGGTTTATGAATAAATACTATTGTAATGCATAATAATTTATAAGTTTAATCATATAAAGAGTAAAATTTGACTACTTATTTGGCTTTTATGTTGGATAATTGGAATATTGGGTCTAGAATTTTGAAATTTACCTCCTATAATCTTATTCGGATACGGATATATCCACTTCCATATCCATATTTGTGTCAAAATCTCCTACCATATTTTATTTTTTATTTGTTTAACAAATTCGGATACGGATAATTTCCATTTCCATTTTGGTTCGGATGCGGATGTTTCGGATACGAATAGGAATTTTCTCGAATACGAATATCGGATATTTCGGATTATCCGCTACCACTTTCCACCCCTAGGCGCCGCACACCCACTATGCTTCACAGACGAAGTAATGGATCATCAAATCCCCGAGGGTTTCAAACCCGTAAACATCGAATCATACGATGGCACAACAGATCCTGTGGTTTGGATCGAGGACTACCTCCTCCATATCCACATGGCCCGCGGTGATGATCTACACGCCATCAAATACCTCCCACTCAAGCTTAAAGGACCAACTCGGCATTGGCTTAATAGCTTGCCAGCAGAATCAATTGGTTGTTGGGAGGACCTGGAAGCCGCATTCCTTGATAACTTCCAGGGCACATATGTGCGACCACCAGACGTCGATGACCTCAGCCACATAATTTAGCAGCCAGAAGAATCGGCCCGACAATTCTGGACACGGTTCCTAACCAAGAAAAATCAAATCGTTGACTGTCCGGATGCAGAGGCCCTTGTAGCCTTCAAACGTAACATCCGCGACGAGTGGCTTGCTCGGCACCTAGGACAGGAAAAGCCGAAATCCATGGCAGCCCTCACAACACTCATGACCCGCTTTTGCGCGGGAGAGGACAACTGGCTAGCTCGAAGTAACAACCTGAGCAAAAACCCTGGTAGTTCCGATACCAAGGACAGCAATGGCAGGTCACGTCGCAACAAGCACAAGCGCCGCATTAACAGCGACAATGCTGAAGACACGGCAGTCAATGCCGGATTCAGAGGCTCTAAACCCGGTCAGCGGAAGAAGCCGTTCAAAAAAAATACTCAGGGGCCGTCCAATCTGGACCGAATACTCGATCGCTCGTGCCCAATACATGGCACCCCCGAAAAACCAGCCAACCATACCAACAAGGATTTCTGGGTCTTAAATCAGGCAGGCAAGTTAAATGCCGAACTCAATGACAAGGGGCTGCATAGCGATGACGAGGAGGAGCCTCGGCCGCCGAACAATAGAGGACAGAAGGGTTTCCCCCCACAAGTGCGGACGGTGAACATGATATACGCAACCCACATACCAAAAGGGAGCGGAAGCGTGCACTAAGGGACGTATATGCGATGGAGCCAGTCGCCCCGAAGTTCAACCGATGGTCCTCCTTCCCGATCACCTTTGATCGAAGGGACCACCCCACTAGCATCCGTCACGGCGGATTCACCGCATTGGTTGTTGACCCAATCATCGACGGATTTCACCTCACTAGAGTCCTGATGGACGGCGGTAGCAGCCTGAACCTGCTTTATCGGGATACAATCGCAAAATGGGCATAGACCCTCAAGGATTAAACCCACAAAGACGACCTTTAAAGGCGCCATACCAGTGTAGAGGCCAATTGTACAGGCTCGCTTACACTCAAGTGGTCTTGGATCCCGGATAACTTCCGAAGCGAAGAGTTAATCTTCGACATAGTCCCGTTCCGCAGCGGCTATCACGCACTGCTTGGACGAAACTCATTTGCAAAGTTCAATGCGGTTCTGCACTATGCATACCTCAAGCTCAAGATGCCAGGCCCTCGAGGAGTAATCACGGTCAATGGAAACACCGAACGCTCTCTCCGAACGGAGGAGCACACGGCGGCCCTCGCGGCGGAGGTGCAAAGCAGCCTCTCACAGCAATTCTTGAGCCCGGCTATTAAACGTCCGGCCGCCGTCAAGTGCTCCCGGAGTAACCTACAACAAGACCACCTGGCACGATCCGAGCACGCGTAGCAATCCGGCCCCAACCCCAGCCCTCGCGAAACTGTGAAGCCAGTACTACGCGTACATAACTACGCTCTGGATATACCATGGGCATAAGGGAAGGGGCACGACCACGGCACGCCTAGAATGCGGCTCAACTGCACCAGGGGCTCCCGATTGTGTCATTCTCTTTCTTTCTTCTTTTTTTCTTACTTTCAGGACTCCATTTTCCAGAAGTCCTGTCCGGCACTAGAATTGCCGAACTCACGATGCAACAGCCAGGGAAGAAGAAAGCTACGTCGAGTGTCCAGGTGGTCTCTACTACGAGCATTATACCTGTTTTATATACCATCCCGCAGCTTACTCCTGGAGGGGGACATGTTAAATAGTCCCATCCCTTGCTTATCGCACTATTTGTATCGTTCTGCTTCCATTGCAGTACCTTTTCGAATAAACAATACATAGCTTTTGCCTATTATCGTACTCCTTTATTTATCTATATATATATGTTTATTTCATTACATGTTGCACCCGTACACTTTGGTACGGTCAATACACCAGGGGCTTAAGTACCCCAAAAGTATGGTGTGATAAGTCCGAACACTTTCACAAGTGCGGCACCCCGAACTTATCTATATATATATGTTTATTTCATTACATGTTGCACCCGTACACTTTGGTACGGTCAATACACCAGGGGCTTAAGTACCCCAAAAGTATGGTGTGATAAGTCCGAACACTTTCACAAGTGCGGCACCCCGAACTTATAGCATTATATGCATCGGCTCCGAATCATGTCTTGGGTCAATAGTTGGGTTTACCCGGCTCCCATGTTTTGGTACCTTAGGTTCCGTTATATCGGCTAAGGTAGCGCTGGGAGAACCACTGCGATTGTGCCCCGGTTGAGCTGGGTTGAGCACCTCAGTGGAGAAAGCTAAAACTGACCGTCATGATAGGGCGAGAGCCGGTCGCTGTTCGAGAGGTTTTTTCGGGTCCCTAAAGACTTATGCCGCTTAGAGCGAGGAGTCGGCATTGTCCGGCCAAGGCGTGGATAGCGCCCCGAACTCGGTCTTCCGAATACTAGGGGCTTCGCCGAAATTTAAAATTATAGAATTCTATGGCTAAGTGAGAGTGTTCAAGCACTATAAGTCCGGTTGCCTTGTTCGTTGCGTTGAGCGCCTCCCTCGAAGGACCCAAGAACGGGAACAAGAGCGCTCAAGTTTATCCCGAACACCCCAACGCTCATGGCATGGGGGCTGAAGTCAACGACTTGCCATCTCTCAAATTTGATAAACGGCCGCACAGAAGGTAATATTTTAAATTCACAAGCGTTGCTTAGCGCATATGAACAAGTTTTCAGCGTACAGGATAACAAATGCGAGTCTATTAAAAAATTACATCTTTGAAGCATTCACCCGCTATACGGCGGGCACCCTTCAGGACGCCCTCATAGTACATTTCGGGCTTGCGATGCTCCTTGCCCTTCGGTGGCCCGTCCGTCACAAGCTTCTCCGCATCCGGCTTGCCCCAGTGCACTTTAGCACGGGCAAGGGCCCGACAGGCACCTTCAATGCAGACGGAGTGCTTGATGACTTCAATCCATGGATAGGCGTCCACCAGCCGCTGCACTAGCCCGGAGTAGCTCCCAGGCATGGCTTCCAATGGCCACAACCGAACTATGAGGCCCTTCATGGCCTGTTCGGCGACCTTGTGGAGCTCGACCAGCTGCTTCACCTGGTCGCTCAGGGGCACCGGACGTTCGGCCTCAGCATACCAAGACCAGAACACCTTCTCCGTCGAGCTCCCCTCCTTGGCGCGGTAGAACGCGGCGGCATCAGATACACTACGGGGCAGATCTGCGAATGCTCCTGGAGAGCTCCGGATTCGGGTAAGTAATAGGTAATTCACTTCCACATGCTTGCTTTGCATAAAGAATGCCTTACCCGCCGCTATCTTCTTTAATGATTCAATCTCTTGGAGGGCCTTTTGGGCTTCGGCCTTAGCGACTTTGGCACTCTCAAGAGCCGAGGCGAGCTCAGACTCTCGAGTCTTCGAGTCACGCTCCAAACTCTCGTGTTTTTCCACGAGAGCCTGGAGCTCTTGTCGCGCCTCCGCCACCCGTGCCTCCTGCTTCTCTCGCTCGGTGCGCTCTGCGGCCGCTTTGCTTTCGGCCGCGGACACCGCTTCCTTCAGGGTCGCCACCTCGTTCTTGGCCCCTACAATACCCACGTTACTCCTATCATTTTTGCAACCAAATCCTTTCTATAAGGTATTTCTTTAATAAGGTATTACTTACCTTCCTTGTCCTCGAGCTGCTTCTTGGCAAGGCCGAGCTCGTTCTCGGACCGCCGAGGCTCGCTTCAATGCATTGAACTCCATGATCGGTCTGGCAGAGGTCAGCAGGCAGCCTACATTCCCATATTGACATACTTATGTTAGACTCCTCGTATATCTTTCTAGATCCTTAGTCCGGCTTTTCTTTCCGAACACGAACTAAGCATCGAGGGCTACTATCTATGCGGTAATATATTTACATATTCTAAACTTACCTCAAAGCACATTAGAAGGCTGGTATGGGCTTCACCAGCCCGCTCTTGGCGGATCGAACTTCTCGGATCACCACACTCATAATAGTGCGGTGCTCCTCGTCGATGGAGCGCCTTTAAGCGCCTCCAGCAAGCTATTCGGTGCCTCCGGATGGACGGAGGTCACCGGCGTCGAGTCTTACCCTTCTTCGAAGGGGCCGCTTGCGGACTTGAACCACTGAAGGTTCGATGCGAGTCCGCACAGGCCAGACTTAGAGCCCTCGGGTCTCGCCCCTTCGTGCCGGAGCACGGAGGTCGCCTTGCGGCGCCTCCAGGACCACCTCCTCCTGGCTGGGCCCCTTTTGGGACTCCATCGCGGTGTCGTCGGCGACACGAGGAGAGGAGGCGGTCGGAAGTGAAGTACTATTCACATCCGACGAGCCCAGGGAGCCGCTCGACGAAGCAGCAAGCTCGTCCTTGGGCGGGCTACATGGTCATATTCGGCGTTAGAAGACAATACGCGACAAATAAAAAGTCATGAACTATTCCGGAGTCCGGACACTTACGATCTCGCCAGGGGCTTGGCCCTTGGTGGTCACTCCTCCCCGTCGTTGTCGGTGTTGGTGGAGAAGTCCAGAGGAAGGGTCCTTCCTTTCTTGGACCCTCCGGCCTCCCCAGTCGGGTCGGCCTTCCTTTTCTTCTCTCCCCCCGCTGGGGGAGAGGCTTCTTTCTCCTCCTCCTCGTCCTCAGAGGAGGATTCCGCCCCGGAGTCGTCGGACGATGAGTCCGACAACACCTGGCGTCGGGCACTCCTTCGAGTCCCCGTGGCCTTCTTCTTGGCCTTCTTCTCCGACACCACGTGAGGTGCCAGAGCCAGCAGCCCCGTCAATCGGGGGTCCGCTGGGTCTTCTGGCAAGGGGGGCGGACAGTTAATCTGTCCGGACGTCTTCAGCCAGTCCTGTCAAAGGTTAGGGAGTTTTAGATCCCACATAGAGTCAAACTATGAAAAAAGAGTCCCATAAAGGGTAAAATAACTTACCTCGCTGGCTTGACGCTGAGCTGAATCTGCGATCTTGATGGCGGATGTGGGAGCCTCGGCGCCCTTGAACAACACCTTCCGGGCATCTTCGTGCGTAGAGTCAAGAGCCTTTTCAGAGTTGGGTGTCTTTGCCGGATCGAACTCCCACAATTTGAAGGCTCGTTGTTGGCATGGGAGAATCCGGCGGATGAGCATCACTGGATTACGTTGACAAGCCCGAGATTCTTGTCCACCGTGTTTGGACGCAGGTTTGGAGTCCGGACAGCTCGTCCGAATCCCCCACGTCAGCCCGTCTCTTTCCATGATGTGAGCCGTGTGGGAAGCGGATCGGAATTCGGCGGCCGCCGCCCATTGAGAGTCGCGCGGCTCGGTGATGTAGAACCACCTCGATTGCCACCCCTTTATGGTCTCCACAAAGGAGCCCTCGAGCCATAGGACTTTGGCCATCTTGCCAACCATGGCGCCTCCGCACTCCGCTTGGCGGCCGCCAACTACCTTCGGCTTGACATTGAAGATCTTCAGCCATAAGCTGAAGTGGGGATGGATGCAGAGGAAGGCCTCGCACACGACGATAAACGCTGAGATGTTGAGGATGAAGTTCGGGGCCAGATCATGGAAATCCAGGCCGTAGTAGAACATGATCCCCCGGAAAAATGGGTGAAGTGGAAAACCTAGTCCGCGGAGGAAGTGGGTGAGGAACACCACCCTCTCATGGGGCCTGGGGTGGGAATGAGCTGCCCTCGTCGGGTAGCCGTGCGCTGATGTCGCTGGACAAGTATCCGGCCTTCCGTAGCTTTTTGATGTGCCCCTCCGTGGCGGAGGAGGCCATCCACTGCCTCCGCTCCTGCACATAGTTGGAGAAGGTTGAGGTGGGATGTGCGGACTTGGGCGCTGGAGCTCGAGTACGCGGAAATGGATAAGCAAAGGAGGAAGAAGGCGTGTGTGAAAAGGTGGATCCTTATCCCCTTATATGGATGGACAAAGCTATGCGTCCCCACCGGCCTGATAAAACTCGCTTATCAGCGACGTAATCAATGGCGCGGTTGGGTTACCTACGCCCGTATTGATGAGAATCCCGGAATAAGGGGACACGATCTATGCTTTGACAAGACGTGCCAAGGAAACCGCCTCGCTAAACGCGCTGAGGTGGGACAATAAAAACGATTCGAATAAAGGCTTGGCCGTGGTGTGATGTCACGCCGCAGAATACGTCAGCAGATTGAACTTGTGTAAATATTATTCTCTCTACGGTGGTATGTGGAACTTATTTTGCAGAGTCGGACACTATCCTTGTGTTCAAAATCTTCTATGAAGTATTCGGAGGAGGAACCCGCCTTGCAATGTCGAAGACAATATGCGCGCCGGACTCGTCGTCATTGAAGCCTGGTTCAGGGGCTACTGAGGGAGTCCTGGATTAGGGGGTGTCCGGATAGCCGGACTATAGCCTTTGGCCGGACTCCTGGACTATGAAGATACAAGATTGAAGACTTCGTCCCGTGTCCGGATGGGACTTTCCTTTGCGTGGAAGGCAAGCTTGGCGATACGGATATGTAGATTTCCTACCATTGTAACCGACTCCGTGTAACCCTAACCCTATCCGGTGTCTATATAAACCGGAGGGTTCTAGTCCGTAGGACGAACAACAATCATACCATAGGCTAGCTTCTAGGGTTTAGCCTCTCTGATCTCGTGGTAGATCCACTCTTGTACTACCCATATCATCGATATTAATAAGCAGGAGTAGGGTATTACCTCCATCGAGAGGGCCCGAACCTGGGTAAAAACATCGTGTCCCTTGTCTCCTGTTACCATCCGCCTAGACGCACAGTTCGGGACCCCCTACCCGAGATCCGCCGGTTTTGACACCGACACACATTCAGTGGGAGGAGACGTTCCCGTCGACGACGAGATGCCTACAGTGACTTCATAAATTTCAAGATGATATGCCGGCTCAGTCTTGCGAAGATGCTCATAGGGATAGGGTGTGCGTGTATGCGTTCATAGAGATGAGTGTATACGTGTGTATATGAGCGCTTGCGTCTCTACTATGTTAAAAAATTCGACTACAAGGCACGCCTCACGACCTGCGGCACCCCACGGTCTTCCCCCGATCGCTACACCCATGCATCGAGCTAGAAAAAACAAAATACGTAGGAAACAGTTGCGCATGCATGTAATCAAATCGTGCATAGCTGTTACTAGTCTATGTTACTATCTTTATAGTGGGGAGTAACATATGTGTGATAACATACAACACTTCATTTATTAGCTATAGACACATCTTGCCTTGATACGTGTGATGTTACTCATACTACTAGTAACTAGCTATATTACTACTTTCCTCTCTTTATTTATTTATTGCTTGCAACATCATCTACTTTATCTAGATATGTGTGATGTTACTTCCTCCATTTCTTTTTACTTCGCATATAAGATTTGGTCAAAGTCAAACTACACAAGGTTTGACCAAATTTATATAAAAAAATATGAACATCTACAATACTAAAACTATATAGTATGAAAATACGCTTCATGGTGCATCTGATAATATTGATTTCATATTGTGAATGTTTATATTTTTTAATATAAGTTAGTCAAACTCTACAAAGTTTGACTTTGACCAAACCTTATATGCGGACTAAAAAGAAATGGAGGGAGTACTATCTATGTTACTCCCACTTTGGGTAGTCTTAGCAAGTAACATAACACATCCTAAGAAAAGTTTGCTTATATGGCATGTATTTAATGAAGAGAGAGATGGTTGGAGTAACATAATATGTTACTGGACTGTGTTGTGTAGCACTTCACGAGCCGGTGGTGGACGATGGCCCGGACCTAGTGAGATGGCGGCTCGAACCTTCGGGCCAATTCTCCACCAAATCCCTTTACCAGGCCATCGCACCTTCCGTCGCCCCTCCCCCCTGTCCACGGTGTGGTCCGTCCACCTACCCTTGAAAATTAGGATCTTCATGTGGCAGTGGATTCGCGGGCGTTGAGGTGCGTAAGCGCAATGGCCCGGGCTCCGGCATTTGCCCGCTCTGCGACTTCCCCGAAGACCCGAATCACATCTTCTTCTCCTGCGTGACCGCTAAATTCGTTTGGAGCTGCTTCCGTGAGGTGGTGGGTGAATCTTGGTGTCACACCAACTTCCCCAACCTGTATGACGAGCTCCAGTCCTCCCCTTTGATTTCTCGCCACATTAGGTGGCTTGAGATTGGAGTCATCGTTTGGACCCTCTGGACGATCCGTAATAAGCTCGTGATCTAGCGTGCTCCTCTTCGACGGGCTACTGACGCTATCTTCAAATTGTCTGGTTTCTTGCAGCTCTGGCGGCCCCTTAGCCGCCCCCAGGACCGCGATGCCATCTCTGCCTTCATCGCCGACCTCCGCTCGATGGCCGTCCGCCTGTCTCCGCCACCCCCGCCTCCACCGCCGGAACCCGACTAGTCGCTCCTTGGCTCTCCGGGTCTTTCCCTTTTGTGTTTTGGGCTTGTTGAGGTGTGCCCTCAGCAAAACCTCCGTACTTGTTTGTGTGACTTGGGTGTGCGCGTTTGAACTGGTATTTGTATGTGTGCTCTGTGGCTGTTTGCTTTATTTATAAAGCGGGGCGAAAGCCTTTTTTGATAACATAATATGTTACTGTAACATAACATATCCCAAGCCAAAATAAGTCTACATCTTAATAAATGATGACTTGCATGATACCACGTACATATTATATCTCACTATAAAGATAGTAACTTAGACTAGTAACATACACATGTTACTAGTCTAAGTTACTCTCCACTATGACTAGCCTTAAAAACCAACCACCTAGCAATTCTGGTCAAAGCAATTAACGCATCACGTACACATCACCCCCCATGCATGCAGCCGACAACAAACATAAAAATTCCAACCGCATATGCACACAAAAGGAAGGAATGTCAAACAGACCAATGATAATTCCTCTACACACCCATAGAGAGTACCCAGCCAAATCCCAAATTAAAGAACTTGTCAGCTGTACATTAGCACAATCAGCGCCTAAAAAAACTTCTAAAAATCTAGAAAACAGAAACCCTCAGATGGAGCACCATGGGGTGCTCTCTGGCTCAGGTACGCATTATTAATCTTCTTTGATCTGCCGGAAAACAATATGGTGGCAGAAACGACACAAATTACTATCAACAATAACAATTTTGATTAGCATATGCATATAGATTATTATTTTTCACATGGGTCTTGAGGTCCTACATACTCTGCTTAGAAGTTTCACTGGATTGCAAAAATGACCATTTGTGCAAAATTTCCACTCTATTATTGCTTTCTTTAACCATATAAGAATCTGGTGCATACAAAATTAAGTACGACATATCCGTCATATCCTTGAAATCATTATTTTATTTAAAAAAAATACAGGTTTTCTTACGAACAATTGTTCACGGATGCATGGTAGAGTCCAATATTTGTTCTTTTACTTCTGCAGTCGTACCATCAGTTGGAAACAGTTCAGAGCCCATATTGTAGAAGCATAAAAAAAACTAGGCAAACATCTCTAGAGGTTATCTTCCTTCGACTCTTTTAAGAATACCTACAACTCACAATAATTCAACAGTAGCATTAGCACGTCATAGTATTTGTCTAGAGCAAAAAAAAAACATGAAGTTGGATCAATGGCTTAAAACTATATTGCACAAGGAATAGCACATGCAGTTTGAAGAGTACTATTTGCCGAATCTCATGGTGTTATTTTGTAGCATCAAACTCGCTTTTCTCTTTTCGAAACTTATTGTCTAATATGGCAACATGAGACCTCACTATCGATAAGACAATTTGCAGAATATTTGTGAGAACAATATATAGGTTTAGTTGCATTTAATGCACTATTACCTGGTTCTGCACCGTCTGCTAATGAACTCTACTAATTTTGTATATTTTCAGCTGTGTAGGCTGTAGATACTACTCCGCAACTATGTAACCAACGACAGCTGCATTGTCTACACCTAGAAACACTTCAGACGCGTAGGGACTAGAGAGCATCTGGTATTTGCTAGTATTTACCAATTTATTATCGGATGCCTCTGCATTTGTCATTCGCAATTCAACTGACAAAGGCTCCGAACCCAAAAAGATATGTCTGAAATGGACACAGATGTTCTAATCCCGAGCTCATATGACGTCGGGTGAACAGTAAAATCAAAAAAATGGGAAAAATAAAACATAATTTTTGTGTGTGAAACATTGACAAAATGTTTGTTGACTTGCACAATTTCATCGCCATATGACATTCGTGGAAATCGTGGCAAACTTTTTTTTTGACAATGTTTCACACAAAAAATTCAGATTTTTTTAATTGTTTTTTACTGTTCACTGAGTAAACTTTGCTAAGTATGTTATATAGCCCACAAAAACACAAAGAAAAATATCTCTCCTAGCGCTTTCTTTAGCGAAAGAACTCATGTGGAACATGCAACCAATCATAAGGTCCAGTATAGGCTGCTTCTAGCTCAATGTTATCACTGTTTACACTTTCAGCATTGTTGCACGAAAGTGTAACCATGAAGATGTGTCTCTGAAAAAACATCAGACCATATGAACTTATGTTCCGAAAAGGGGATGATACGAAAATGAATAAAATGGATGACCTTTGTAGATATTATCAAGGCCTGGAAATGTGTCAGCCTATTACCGAAGGATGCGACCAGATATAAGAAAACAACATAAGCCATGTAAGATATAAAAATGCAGCCTTTCTCAATCACCTCTATATCACGAGCATACTTAGAGGGCATCATTTTCCCCTCCTGCACCTCTATATCCAAAGCCACCAGGCACTAAAACACAATCTGCACTTCGGAATGAAAAATATTCAAACAAGTAACAGTAAACTTAGCAATATTTAAGGCATAAAGTCCTCACCCTCATCCTGTAATGATTGGACCAAGGGCATAAGCAATTGTAAAGGTAAAAAGGAAAATAACTTCATCATGTAGGGTGTCATAAAGTAGCCCTTGCCACCAATTTCTCCAGCCTCGGCACCTAATTACTCTTGTTGATAGTGATATATTCATTTTCCATTTCAGCCTGCGCATATTTTCACTCTATGAGTATTAAAGTTCCAACCGTTAGCTAGTTGGATAGTTTATAAGAGTTTGGAGTACATATGACAATTCAAAGAGGTAGGGCTAACTCTGTAACAATAATAATGACAGCGAAAGCTGAACCCAAGAACAATCCCTGAAAAGCAAAATTTATTGTGCATCTCTACTTTTCAGTGATCTTTTACATCTCCTTTCAGATTTACTATGATTGAGGTGTGTGTGTAAATTTAGTTCTGTTCCAATTCTAAACATCCTACGAAATCAGAATTGATAGCTGCAAGTATAGCTGCAGAACAAACAGAATGATCGGTGAAGTAGGTACCCAGATGCAACACCTCGTGTTAAACATATCACTGCCACCGTCCCATTGACATTCAGGTTTTACAAATACGCCATACACAACCTGCAAAATATCTGTACCTAAAATATGGTGAAGCAAAAAAAAAAACCACTGTAAATAGTTGTAAAAGTTAACAATCCTTTCTGAAAGTGACTTATAAGTCATGTCATTAAGTGTTCCCATTCACTTAGATATTTCCATACAATGAATTTACAAAACACAAAAGCCATGTATATAAAATGGCTTTAAACTTCAAAACAAGAGAACCAGATGTATGATCCGTGCAACATCTAATCAAGTTCAAGCAAGTGTATGCAAACGCTGCCATAATCAGGTTGGTTCCTCTTGAAGTTGAAGGAAAATAATTCAGTAAGCTAGTTAGCAAGGAGAAGGAAACTTAGTTTTCTTCTAAGACACTTGCTTCACACACAATTTTCTTATCTGGACACAATCCTATGAGAAAATTTAATACAAATTATGAACAGATTTATGTTGTTAAGAGCACATACCACCCTCTCGAGATCAGTGAGTTGACCAGGCATATGCTGTGCCTGCAAGATTGAAATTGATCAGCATTTTTTGCTGTTGCAAAATATGCTAGCTAGTATAACCTGAAAAACAATATCCAAAGCTGTCAACAGCAAATCATTTAAAATTTTGTAGGAAATCTGGTGCATCGTATTACAAAATAAAAATGTTTGAATGTATGTTTTTCCATTCCTAGAGAAATGATGAAGGATTAAAGAGATCGAGCTGAAATCTGCATATAGTTCAATGGATAGGAACTGTAAAAGCAACTTTCTATTCTGAGATGTGCTTTGTCCTTTGAAAAAAAAGGAAAGTTTTGAGCTATATTTTGTAGCACGGGAAAAACTAATATTTTCATGTAAATGGAAGGAAGAAACTTGCTATGTCTTATATTGTACTCCCTCCGTTCGGAAATACTTGTCGGAGAAATGGATAAAAATAGATATATCTAAAACTTAAATACGTCTAGATACATCCATCTCTGCGACAAGTATTTCCGAACGGAGGAAGTACTCATATAAATGGAAGGAAGGGCTCTCGTACGTACATAACTGAAGGTACATCAAAACTGAAGCTACAAAGGAAATTTAATTTAAAAAAAGAGGCATCAGGTGACGTGAGGAGAGGAGGGGATAAGAAATAAAGTAATGCTAAGTAGCGTAATGGAATAGATGCATCCGCAAAATGCTACACCTACATAATATTAGTTATGGGATTTATGTAAGGTGATGGATTATGGATGGGCTTAGGACCATATAAGACAATAATCCCTAGTTAATCTCTGAGGCCCATGCATGTGTACGGCAAGTGGTGGGAAGTGTGGGAAGTTTAGTCCCATACTGCTACAGTAAGAAGAGTGAGACCTCTTTATAAGGGCTGCTCTACCACTTGCTATTGGGAGCTTGGGAATAGGAGCTGTGCACGCGCGCTCCTCCTCCTCCGCCGCCCGCCTCGCCTCGCCTCGCCTCGTCACGAGACGCGCGCGCGCCGCGGGTTGCGGGACTCGTTTTAATTAATTAAACGAGTCGCTTACGGAAACGCCACTGTCCGAGACGTTGGACCGTGGGCTGTTCGCGGACTCGGTCGTGGGCCTGGCCAGTGGAGTGAACCCTAACTCAGTTCACTCACTCCCTCTCGTACAACCCTAGCCTTCATCTACTGTTCCTCTCCTTGTGCTGCTTCCGGCGATCCCATCCCGACGACCGCGTGCACGATTGGTCGGGAGAGCAGGTGCCTCCGGAACCCTGCCGTTCGAGATCCTGCCTGGGAGAACGGCAATAAGGTTTTTGGGGAGCGTCTCGACGCGACTGCTCCCGATCCGTTCCCGTCTTCATCCGCCTCTGCTTCCACTACTTCCTCTACATCGACTCCATGGCTGACGCAGAAGTCGCCAAGAAGAAGGCCCCGCTGATGCCGAGGCTGCTAGTACCGCCGCCGCGTTGGCACAGCCAACCGGAGGGTATGACTGCTCATCCCATATTTGCTCGTTCATGTGCTAGCCGTATATATGCTGTTCATAGATGTTTCGGTTCTATGTACCGTATGTTCTCACATGCTTAGGTATCGGTATGAGATGCATACCGCTTTTGCCATGCTTACTGCTTATCGGTGGATTAGATTAGTCGGAAAATGCTAATATTTCCAACAATCCAAAAACCTTATTTTAGGCACTTTTCACTCATGGCTTCGCCGCTACTCAAACCGAAAAGTTTATCGAACGCATTTTAAGCGTTGGCGGGGCGAGGACTACCTTGTGGCTCACAACAATGAACGTTTTCGGGTTGGCGGTGTGTCTCCCACGGTAACGATCGCTCTGAACAGGAGAATGCGTTTAGGGAGGCAACCACCATCTTTGTTGGAGCCGTTCTTCTGTGATCGGAGACAAGCTAGTCGACGATATCTCCATATGCGTTGCCAAGAATTTGTGGGATGCGCTCGAAGCTAAGTTCGGCGCAAATCGATGTTTGAAGCGAGTTGTATGCTATGGAGCAGTTCCATGATTACAAAATGGTTGATAACCGTTCTGTATTGGACCAGGCCCATGAGATACAATGCATCGCTAAGGAGCTTGAGCTCCTGAAGTGTGAGTTACCAGACAAGTTTGTCACGGGTTGCATTATCGCAAAACTCCCTCCTGGATGGAGGAACTTTGCTACTTCTCTCAAGCACTTGAGACGTGAATTCTCTGTTGAGGATGTCATCGGTCATCTAAGTGTTGAGCAGAACTCGAGAGCAAAGGACTCACAAGTGAAAGGAGCGGAGGGTTCTTCTAGCGCGAATGTGGTGTAGAAGAACTTCCACAAGTTCAAGGAAAAGAACTCTATCCAACAAAATACTACCTTTAAGAAGAAGGGTAAGAAGAAAGACAAAAAGAGAGATGGTTGCTTTACTTGTGGTTCAGATGAACATTGGGCAAACAAGTGCCCAAACAAGTACAAGAAGCCAGCACAGGACTCCAAGTCTGTGAATGTCACTCTGAGCAACAATGATGCGGCATCTGGGTATGGTAATCTGTTTACCATACTTTCATTTGTCAGTCCACCGATTGGTGGGTTGACACTGGGGCCAATATTCATGTGTGTGCTGATGTGTCTTTGTTTTCTTCCTACCAGGTAGCACGAGATTGTTCCGTCCTGGTGGGGAATGGCTCACATGCTTCTGTTCATGGTGTTGGCACGGTAGATCTGAAGTTTACTTCGGAAAAGATCGTGCAATTGAAGAACGTGCAGCATGTTCCCGCTATCAAGAAGAATCTCGTTAGTGGCTCCCTTCTATGTAAAGAAGGGTTTAAGTTAGTATTTGAGTCTAACAAAGTAGTCGTATCTCGGTATGGACTATTTATTGGAAAAGGATATGATTGTGGTGGTTTGTTCCGGCTTTCCCTGGAGGATTTTTGTAATAAAGTCGTGAACCAAATTCATTCTAATGCGAACGAATGTGAGGTTTGGCATTCACGTCTTTGTCACATAAATTTTGGTTGTATGACGCGGCTAGCTAAGATGAATGTAATTTCGAGTTTCACTTTAGCCAAAGGCTCTAAGTGCCATGCGTGTGTGCAAGCTAAGCAACCTCGTAAGCCTCACAAGCTTGCGAAGGAGAGACGCCTGGCACCACTAGAGCTCATACATTCAGATCTCTGTGAGATGAATGGTGTGTTGACTAAAGGTGGAAAGAAATACTTCATGACTTTGATTGATGATTCCACTAGGTTCTATTATGTGTATTTGTTAAATACAAAGGATGAGGCTCTACACTACTTTAAAATCTATAAGGCTGAAGTTGAGAACCAACTTGAAAAGAAAATAAAACGAGTCCTGTCTGATCGTGGTGGAGAGTACTTTTCTAGTGAGTTTGATTTATTCTGTGCGGAACATGGTATTATTCATGAGAGGACGCCTCCCTATTCACCCCAGCCAAATGGGGTGGCCGAACGGAAAAACTGTACTCTAACAGATTTGGCTAACGCCATGTTAGATACATAGGGTTTATCTAAGGCATGATGGGGGGAGGCTGTATTGACATCATGTCATGTCCTGAATAAAGTTCCCGCGAAGGATAATGAGACTACTCCCTATGAGCAATGGGAAAAGAAAAGAACTACACTCTCTTACTTGCGCACTTGGGGCTGTTTGGCGAAAGTCAATGTGCCGATCCCCAAAAAGCGTAAGCTTGGACCAAAGACCATGGACTGCGTTAATTTGGGCTACGCTAAGAACAACGTTAGCTATAGATTTCTAGTGGTGAAATCTGAGGTACCTGACCAGAAGGTCGGTATAATTATAGAGTCTAAGGATGCTACATTCTTTGAGGATATTTTCCCCATGAGAGATATGCAAAGCAGTTCTAGACTGGAATCTGATGAGACTCCTGAACCAGCCATTCCGATGGAATATTATGAACACAAAAGTGATGAAAGTTCATCAGAGGATGACGAGGAAGCTCCTGTTAGGAGCAAGAGACAAAGGACTGCAAAGTCTTTTGGTGATGATTTCCTCGTGTACCTCGTGGATGATGACACTCCATTCCATTTCGAAGCTTATGCATCTCGTGATGTTGACTCTCGAAGGACGCGGTCCGTAGCGAGATGGATTCCATCATGGCTAATGGGACATGGGAGATCACCGATCGTCCTTATGGTTGCCAACCATTGTGTTATAAGTGGGTGTTCAATAGGAAGCTTAGGCCCGATGGTAATGTTGAGAAGTACAAGGCTAGGCTTGTGGCCAAGGGTTATACCCAAAAGGAAGAAGAGGATTTCTTCGATACTTACTCACATGTAGCTAGGCTGACAACCATTCGAGTGTTACTCGCTTTGGCTGCATCGCATGGTCTTCTCGTTCATCAGATGGACGTTAAGATGGCTTTCCTTAACGGAGAGCTAGACGAGGAAATTTACATGCAACAGCCGGATGGCTTTGTAGTAAATGGTCAGGAAAGAAAGGTGTGTAAGCTAGTGAAATCTTTATATGGCCTGAAACAAGCGCCTAAGCAATGGCATGAGAAGTTTAATACAACTTTGACATCTGCTGGCTTTGTTGTCAACGAAGCTGACAAATGTGTATACTATCGCTATGGTGGGGGCGAAGGAGTTATACTGTGTCTGTATGTTGATGGCATATTGATATTTGGGACCCACCTCAAAGTAATTGAGGAGGTCAAGGCTTTTCTATCTCATAACTTTGAGATGGAAGACCTGGGCGTGGCTGATGTTATCTTGAACATCAAGCTAGGGAGAAATACTGAGGGTGGAATTACACTTTTGCAATCCCTCTATGTTGAGAAGATTTTGAGCCGCTTTGGATATTCGGACTACAAACCTTCTGCAACACCATATGATCCTAGCGTGCGGATTCAAAAGTTCGAAGGCACGGCTATAGATCAATTGAGATATTCTCAAGTGGTTGGTTCACTGATGTACCTAGCATCTGCTACTCGTCCTGACATCTCATTTGCTGTGTGCAAATTGAGCCGGTTTGTTTCCAATCCGGGAGATGTGCATTGGCATGTTGTTGGCAAGTGATGCGTTATTTGCAAGGTACTGTGAACTATGGAATTCAATATTCTGGGTACCCGACGGTACTTGAGGGGTATAGTGATTCAAATTGGATATCTGATGCTGATGAGATGAAAGCCACAAGTGGACATGTCTTCACACTTGGTGGTGGTGCTGTTTCCTGGAAGTCTTGCAAGCAGACAATCTTAACCAGATCGACTATGGAAGCAGAAATCACAGTATTAGACACATCATCGTCGAAGGTAATGGCTTGAGAGCTTTTGATGGATTTGCGGTGGTTGATAAACCAGTGCCGATCGTCCTTATGAACTGTGACAATCAAACAGTGATTGCCAAAGCTAAGAGTTCAAAGGACAACATGAAATCCACAAAGCACATAAGAAGAAGATTGAAATTTGTCGAAAATCAAGAAACTCCGAGTAATAGCGTTGGATTATATCCAGACGGCTAAGAATCTGCAAACCCTTTTATTTAAAGGGCTATCACGGATTGTGATAGAAAATGCATCGAGGAGATGGGTATGAGACCCACGTAAGTTGCCATGGGGTAACCCAACCTATGTGATCGGAGATCCCGTGAATTAGGACCAGGAAAACAATCCAGCGGTCAACCGAGGAGAGTATCCTTAATTAACCCACTCCGTTGGAGATGCAATAATACTCTCAATTCGTAAGGCAGGTGACTTTTGTCTTAATGTGTTCCAAAGCTTATGTAAGCAAGATGCTAACCTCTGAGCATTCTTTGGAGGAACACACCTATGTGAGCCCGACTGCTGGTCACAGTCTATGAGATTGGGTGATCTCTAGGAAGCTCATGAGAAGGTATGGAGTATGACTAATAAGCCCCACCCGTAGAGTTTAGCCTTCGGCAGCCATGTATCAATAGGCGAAACTTCTACACGCCAAACTGACAATTCAAAGCATAGTCCATTGTTCAGTTGTGAAGAAGTCTAATCCTATTGCTCTAGGTGGAAGTTCAACTTAACAGTCTCCACTGAAAATTCTGGTATATCAAACATTGTTTGGAACAGTTGAAAAACTTATGTGCCTCGAGATCTGGTGGGGGATTGATGGATTATGGATGGGCTTAGGCACATATAAGACAATAATCCCTAGTTAATCTCTAAGGCCCATGCATGTGTACGACAAGTGGTGAGAAGTGTGGGAAGTTTAGTCCCATACTGCTATAGTAAGAAGAGTGAGACCTCTTTATAAGGGCTGCTCTACCACTTGCCATTGGGAGCTTGGAAATAGGAGCTGTGCACGCGCGCTCCTCCTCCTCCGCCGCCCGCCTCGCCTCGTCACGACGCGCGCGCGCGCCGCGGGTTGCGGGAATGAGCCGAGCCGAAGCTTATTTTTGCCACTCAGGAATGGTTAATTAATTGTTAATTAATTAACGAGTCGTTTACGGAAGCGCCACTGTCCGAGACGTTGGACCGTGGGCTGTTCGCGGACTCGGTCGTGGGCCTGGCCAGCCCATCTACCGACGGCCTATATAAGAAGACATTGGCGGTGGAGTGAACCCTAACTCAGTTCACTCACTCCCTCTCGCACAACCCTAGCCGTCATCTCTGTTCCTCTCCTTGTGCTGCTTCCGGCAATCCCATCCCGACGACCGCGTGCACGGTTGGTCGGGAGAGCGAAATGCTCCGGAACCACGCTGCTCGAGATCCTGCCCGGAGAACGGCAATAAGGTTTTTGGGAGCATCTCGACGCGATCGCTCCCGATCCGTTCCGCCTTCATCCGCCTTTGCTTCCACTACTTCCTCTACATCGACTCCATGGTGACGCATTTAAGTCGCCAAGAAGAAGGCCTTGGTCGATGCCGAGGCTGCTGCTATCGCCGCCGCGTTGGCACAGCCAACCGGAGGGTATGACTCGCTCAACCCATATTTGCTCGTTCATGTGCTAGCCGTATATATGCTGTTCATAGATGTTTCGGTTCTATGTACTGTACGTGCTCACATGCTTAGGTATTGGTATGAGATGCATACCGTTTTTGCCATGCTTACTGTTTACTCGTGGATTAGATTAGTCGGAAAATTGCTAATATTTCCAACGTAAGCTGATGTCCACTTTGTTTGTGCTCTATTTTTTTGTCCTATTTTTTTTGTTTCTTGTTGCTGCATTATATAGTTGTGGGAGCTTATATGTGACATCCTTAAAAAACATCTAGATGTGAATTAAACAAACTGTTTATGTAATTACTAATCAGCGACATGAACATTTGTGATCGGGGTTTGGGGGAGGAGGGGCCCACCCCCATGAAAATCGGAGGAGAGAGACGTAGCTAGTTTACGTAAAAGTTGGTAGCCTTATGAGTAATGCTACACCTACGCAATACTAATTACAGGATTTTCACAATATTACCGCGTTGTCTTCGCATTGCCTCCATCACGTGTAGACGACACGTGTGCACCATAGATGGAAGCGGAAGCGCCATCTCTTAACGTCCAACACGGCCACTGCTACCGCCATCTCTCTCTTGTGCGGCCGCAGCACCCACGACACGCGCGGCGCGGGACGAGCGAGTTGGCTCAAAGCGTTCTCACGTGTTCCATAGGCTGACCCAACAACCCACCGACGCGTGCGACCAACCAGCACCGCCCATTCGTCAGGGAGCTCCTATTCGGCGCGTGACGCGCTGGCGAACGAGCCAGTGCACACCCCTCCCCTCCCGCGCTCCCCTATTGGGCCGGCCCACGAGAGACCCTAAAATTTAATTTTGTTTTCTATATTTTTTCCTATTTAAAATAATTCAGAATTTATTTTTTTATAATTTTATTTAAATGTGAACTTTGGAAAATTGTTCCAGAAATCATAAATTTCTCATGGTTTTAAAAAATGTTCACGTATTGAATTTTTTTCGTAACTCAATAAAATGTTCATGAACTTGAAAAAGGTTCATCTATTCAAAATATGTTTGTCATTTCACAAAAATATCCGGATATTAAAAATGTGCACAATTAAAAAACAATAGTGATGGATCTTTGTAAAATATTCAAAACATTTTATGAAAATTTCAAAATTCTTCCTTTTTCTAAAAAAAATGTTCAAAAAATTTAAAAAATGTTCGCTGATTCAAAGACTTGATCCTCTAAAAAATATGATCTGAATTTCCAAAGTTGTTCCTGAATTTGAAAAATGTTCGTCTATGCAAAAAACCTGCCCACAAGTTCCAGAAAAAATGTACGCAATTTTCAAAAAATGTTCGTAATTTAAAAAAATAAGATATATAGTTTTTGAAATCGATTAAAGTTTTTTGAAATTCGAAAATATGCACTCAGATTTGAAATAAATATTCACTGGTTTGAAACCATGTTCCCGGATTTCAGAAAATGTTCGTGAAATTTGGAAAATAAAAAAAAAAGGAAAAACAAAAAAAAGATATAGGAAGAAAAAATAAAACAAAAATGGAAAAGAAAGGAAATAACAAGAAAAGAAGAAAAATGAAAAAAAAAGCAAGGAGAAACACAACAAGAAGGAAAAAACGCAAAGAGGAACCAGAAAAAGAAAAAAAAAGAACTGGGAAAGGACCTTCCCAAAATTGGAATGGAGCTACTTTGGACCTTCCCAAAATGTACGCACCAGGTTGCTCATGGGCGACCTGCGCGCCAAATAGGAAACCCGTCATACTGTGTAAAGGTAGCAAACCAATTTGCTGTTGAATGATTAGGAAAATAGTGGTATTTCCAGTCCATCAGGGTTCAAGCCCTATACTTGACATTGGTACTCACATTACGGTGGATTTATTTTAGGCTTCCGGCAATGTTCATTCAGTGGGAGTTGACGTTCCCGTCGACTGCATGGCGCCTGTGATGACTTCAAGTTTTTTCTATTTTGAGTTACTCCCCAGCCACGAGCGAACGGGAATGGATAAGAGGCTTGTGGGATAGCGTGTGCATGCGGATGAGTGTATGCCCGTGTATGTGAGCGACTTTGAATGCACTGTATTAAAAACTATATTGTATATAGGTATTTGCGTGCGTCCACGAGTCAGTACATCTCCTCCCACCAAGGGTGTGTTTGGTAGCATGTATGGACCTAACCTAGTTGTTCTTCTCTGATACATGCTGAGTGCAGACATGCTGAGTCCATGCATTTGTTATTGTTTGGCAGCGGTGTATGCGCTGAGACATGCTGGGCTGAGACTTTGTTTGGCAGCCTGCATGTGTCTAGACATGCTGAACAATTTCGAATTTCAAATAATTATTTTGAATGTGACCAAAATTGAAAAAAGGTGAACAAAAGTTTAAACATATTTTGAAATTCTGAACTTTTGTTGAAAATTTAAAAATTATAAACATTTTATTTAAATACAAATAAAATTTGAAATTGTGAACATTTTTGAAGTTCTGAACTTGTTTAAAATTTAAACAAAATTTAAAATTCCAAACATTGCTAAAACTTTAAATAAAATTTGAAATTCTGAACATTTTTTGAAATTTAACCAAAATTTGCAATGCTGGACATTTTCTGAAAATTTACACAAATTTTGAAATCCTGAACATTTTTTGAAAATTTAAACAAATTATGTAATTTTGAACTTTTTCGGAAATTTAAACAAATTTTGAAATTCAGTTTTTTTGAAAATTTAAACAAAATTTGAAATTATGTACATTTTTGAAAATTTAAACATATCTAGACGTGGTCTGTTGGGTTGGGACGAGAGTTGGTGCGAGCATGGTTGCCTCCATGCACCCTCTCTGGGTTGCATGAGATGGACATGGCTGAGGGTCTTTTTTGCATCAGATGGGCATAGCCCAGGTGAGCCCATGCATTCTACCAAACAATCAAAAGTGGGTCGGATTGAAAACTTTTGCTCTCATGCACACTTCAAACACACCCCAAGTGCAAATGATGCACGGCGCACGAGGAGCTTCATTGGACTCTGCGGACCACGTATTTCTTTTCTGGCCACCAAGACATAGGCACACATATGCTGACGAGACGAAAATGGAGAAAGATACCTACATGTGGGATCAAACGCTAGCTTGGGCCACTGGTCATTGTGTGGAAGGGTGGCGGTGGGCGTGTAGGCGTCATTTCGGGAACGTATCTGGCGCCTATTGACAGAGCACACATTAATTTTTGTCTTGGTATCTGTAATTTAAGTTTATAGCCTTGTATGTAAAAATGGAGGGAATATTAAAAGTAGTTATACACCTCTGGCACTAGAAAAGATGTAGCAACTCGATACTTTTTTGTGCTGTTCGTTCGCTTTTTGGGTTGTGATTTCCTTTTTATTCTCCTTTTTTTTCCTGTTCTTTCCTTTGCATGTGGATCTTTTACCGGCTATGTCGTTGCTGCTATTTTTTTTGAGAAAAATGCCCAAGCTTTATTCATCTAGTTGGACATTAAGAGGGATACATAAGGGGTCATGGGGGTGAATCAGCCACAGGTGGCTACCCCGATCAAGTGCTAATGAATCTTTTGCAAGTTTATGTGCATCTAAGTTCGATGCTCTCCCTTCAAAAATAATATTACAACTATTAAAAAGAGAACTACGGATGAAAATTTCCTTGATGACTGACATATACGTTCCTCCCTTTCCTTTCTGAATGTCATCAACTACTGTTTTGCAATCGCATGCCACAACGAAATTCTGAAATGAAAGGTCCTGTGCAAGCGAGAGTGCTTCACGGCAAGCTATAGCTTCTACTACTGCTGGATCAGTAGCTCCTTGAATCACTAGGGCCGACGAGCCCAAATACAAGCCTGTGCTGTCTCGGCAAACTGCTGCTGCCGCTCCTAGACCCGTGTCAGACAGTGCTACATCAACATTGATTTTCATGAATCCATTTGGCGGTGGAATCCATTTCGTACATTGTTTCACAGCAGCCCGAACTGCTGGTCTCTGTAGCATCCTGTGGGACAACGTACTGATGGTCTCCAACTCCGCCAGAAAATGTTTCACGAACTTGTGCGTTGCCAATGGACTCTGATAGACTTCCTCGTGAATTGCCATGCGCCTGGCTGTCCATATCGCCCACAAGGTGACTGCCACCTCCACGAATTCAGCATGTGATAAAGACCCCTGGACATGAAATAACCAATGTTTAGCACTAGGTTCTCTAGCATCAGCCATCACTTCACTATCTCCTCATCAGCCAGTGCCGATACACACTGCGCCATCGAGCACTCCATTAAAGAGTGTTTCCAAGAGTCAACAGTACCACACAATTGGCACTTGTCTATGATACTCATGTGCCTCTGTTTTCGGACATCCTCTGTAGGCAAAGATTGCTTAGCAAGCCTCCATAAGAATGTTTTATTTTTTGAAGGGATCTTAGTACTCCAGAGTGTAGTCCATCCCTTCTCCTCCTGTGACATGTTTGATACTGACGCCCGGCCTTGAAGCAAATCCTCTCCTCTCTTCTTTGTTTCTACTAGCAGTCTGTAAGCTGATCCTACCGAAAAGGAGCCCTTCTTCTCAAACTGCCAAGCACAAAAATCTGCCATAGGCATGGTGCATAGTGGTATATTAGTGATGGACTGAATATCGATTGGTAGGAAATATTGTTGCTGCTGTTGAATTATCTGTTATTCTGCCTGATGACCGGAAAAAGCCAAAGCACAACGCGTTGCGTGCACAGCGCATATCCCGACTGCGACTATGTCTCGCCTTCAGTGAGAGGATAGGAAACCTCGCTGAAAGGGACACCAAGATGGGCCGGCCCAAGAGGACGGAGGCCACAACCACATTTTTCTGTTTTTTTTTACGTTTTCTGTTTTGCATTTTGCTTTATTTTTTATTTTGTTTATATTTTAAAATACTCTCTCTCTCTCTCTCTCTATATATATATATATATATATATATATATATATATATATAGTAAATAACAAAAAGTACTCTATAAAGATATTAGAAAAATATTGACAAAGCATTTGAAAAATATTGAGTGTGTATAGAGAAAATGTTTATCACGTATATAAAAATATAAAAAATGTGTATACATTTTTGATCATGTATTTAGAAAATGTTAATCAAGCATTTGAATTTTTTAACAAGTATTTGAAAATGTTGATTAAGCATTTGAAATTTGTTAAATGTGTAAAAAATTGGTTACCATGTATTAAAAGATGATGAAATTTTTATCATGTATATAAAATGTTAATCAATCATTTGAAATTTTTTGATCAACTATTTGTAAAATGCAAAATGTGTATAAAAATGTAGACCATGTATTAAAAATGATTATTTTTACCATGTATATAAATATGTATATTAAGCATTTGAAAAAAATCTTGAACAAGTATTTGAAAATATTGATCAAGCATTTGAAAAATCTTAAATGTTTATAGAAAGAATGTTGAGCATGTATTAAAAACGATGAATTTTTGATCATGTGTATGAAAATTTGATCAACATTTGGAAAAAATGTTGAACAAGTATTTGAAAAAAATGGTGATCAAGAATTTGAATAATGTTAAATGTGTATGGAAAATGTTAATCATGTATTAAAAATGATGGTTTTTATCATGCATATAAAAATGTTAATCAAGCATTTGAAAAAATGTCGAACAAGTATTATAAAAATGGTAATCAAGCATTTGAAAAATATTAAATGTGTATAGAAAGATGTTGACCATGTGTTAAAAATGTTTATATTGCATTCAGAAAATGTTAATCAAGCAATTGAAAAATGTTGACCACTTATTAGAAAAAGTTAATCTTGTATTTAAGAAATGTCAATCAAACATGTGAAAAGTATAAAAGTGTGTATAGAAAAATGTTGACCATGTATTCAAAAACATTATATACAAGGAAAAGAATGAAAAAAAAAACAAGAAACAAACGCAAAAAGAATGAAACAAATCGGAGAAGAAAATAGAAATGAAACAAAAGGAAATGAAAAAAAGAGTGAAACAAATCGGAGAAGAAAAAGAAAAAAACGAAAAAATAAGAGAAATAGAAATGAAACAAAAGAAAACGAAAAAAGAATGAAACAAATTAGAGAAGAAAAGAGAAAAAAATCTGTGAAAACTGAGAAAAGAAACGAAGGAAACCGGTGAAAAACTTATGGAATACCGACTCATTTATTGTCAAGTTCGTTGGACTCTCTAGTTTAACACCAACCGCACGCTAGCTCTATGGCTAGCAGCGCAATCGCTTGTCCAGAAGATCGCGGGATCTACTCCTGGTCGCCACACTTTTTCTTCTATATATTTCTCTTTTAGGTGCGCGTTAAGGGCCGACCTGATTACTCCATGCCTTAGAAAGAGAAACTTCCCATCTCGCGTAATGCAATAAACAGTCGTTGCGGCATGGATCCGAGCCAGCAGGCCGCACGGGCCACGACCCATGTGGCATTCTGAACGGACCCACCACTAAACTTTTACCAAACAGTATACATACACAAACACAAGCACACACGTATTGTTAATATGCTATACATATGGAAGTACATCCATACAAGCCCCTACATGGCCTCCGGTCGATCATTCAAATTTTGAATCCCAAACTACCAGACGAGAACTTGGCCAAAACGCGAGCTCCTTCGCAGAGTGCCGCCCGTCCCCGTGGCCAGCTGCTCGTGCTCTCTCCAAGGGAATCAACGCCGGCCGAAATGGAGCAGCATATGCCACAGAAGCTTACGGATCTTCTAATAAGGTCTGCTCCCATTCTGTTCCTTCCCGAATCTACATCAGATTTCATATAGGATTCATCCAATCCATGACCGATGCAATAATATCTGCTCCATTCCTACCCAAGATCCATGCGACTGGTGCCACACGAAGAACCATAATCGGAGGGAGACACCGGAACACAGACTCTCTCAGGCACCTCTTCCCACCGTCAATTTGAAAGAACACCGGAGGTCGAGACGCGGATCGAGTCTCGGGCGGAGATCCACAACGATGAAGAAAGCTGCGGGTATCCCTATCAGAGATGAAAATTATCCCCTGATTTTGAAGCAGAATCCAAGCCATTGCCGTCAGAGCAAGGGCCCCCCACTTCACACCGGTCGATGAAGATTTTAAATTGTTTTTGCTAAAGCACATCTAGATGTCCTTTACTTAATGCACATCTAGGTGCAGGACCATACGATCCATTTTGCATCAAGATTCGTGGCTATTTCTTTTTGTTGTTGTTGCTCCCCCACACACGGACCGGTTGGGGGCTGCTTTTTTCCTTTTCTGCCACCCGCCGTTATGGCCTTTCTCGGTTGTCTTGTTTTCCCGGCGCTGCAATTTTTTAGCCCGATTAGTTGGAGAGCGTATATTCTCTCGAGTGTGCCTTTTTTAGTCCAGAAGTTCTGCTCTATGCTCTTTCTGTTCCTTAGTTCCCCTCTTCCTCTTTTCTAACCCATGACCTAAATGTTCCTTCTTCGAACCTGCTCCACGTGATATTGGTTTGGAAGTGAGAAAGGAGGATGCCATTGTGCAACAAGTGTTTTCCTCCATTTTCCATGTTTTTTCTTGTGTTTTTTCTTTTATATCCTTTCTCACTTCCACTTGCATGCCCTCACCTAGTTGTGCAACTACACACTTTGACCCGGTTGCATGTTCTCCCTTGACATGCCACCTATTCACTGACACCTATCATAGACACGTAATTTAGCTCTACCTTACCCAGTTGCATATCCATCTTTGGACATGTGACTCGCCTAACCAGTTGCACATCCACCCTTGACATACAACTGTCAACCCCGACCCAGTTGTATGTTCATCTTCGATACACAATTTTGCTCGACCCAGTCACATGTCCATTCTCAATACGCAAGTTGACCAACTCTGACTCAGTGACATATTTATCCTCGATAAACAACATCCTCGACTAGTTCCGTGTCCATCACTAGACATGTAATTGCAAGTGTTGCCCTCAACACACATGCAACTGGGGGTCTTGGGTGAGGGGTTGCGAAAGTGGCATTTTGACAAGGGTTGTCAGTTTCATGTCTGTCACTAGACATGCAATTGCAAATGTTCCCTTGACTGCAACTACACTCATTCAACGCGACTGCAACTGAGGTTGTGATACGTCTCCAACGTATCTATAATTTTTGATTGTTCCATGCTGTTTTATTATCAATCTTGGATGTTTTATAATCATTTTATATCATTTTTTGGTACTAATCTTGGATGGCTTTCTCTATCTCGTTGAATTCTCAATACAATGGTCTCTTGGATATTGGTTTGGAAGTGAGAAAGGAGGATGCCATTGTGCAACAAGTGTTTTCCTCCATTTTCCATGTTTTTTCTTGTGTTTTTTCTTTTATATCCTTTCTCACTTCCACTTGCATGCCCTCACCTAGTTGTGCAACTACACACTTTGACCCGGTTGCATGTTCTCCCTTGACATGCCACCTATTCACTGACACCTATCATAGACACGTAATTTAGCTCTACCTTACCCAGCTTGCATATCCATCTTTGGACATGTGACTCGCCTAACCAGCTTGCACATCCACCCTTGACATACAACCTGTCAACCCCGACCCAGTTGCATGTTCATCTTCGATACACAATTTTGCTCGACCCAGTCACATGTCCATTCTCAATACGCAAGTTGACCAACTCTGACTCAGTGACATATTTATCCTCGATAAACAACATCCTCGACTAGTTCCGTGTCCATCACTAGACATGTAATTGCAAGTGTTGCCCTCAACACACATGCAATGGGGTCTTGGGTGAGGGTTGCGAAGTGGCATTTTGACAAGGGTTGTCAGTTTCATGTCTGTCACTAGACATGCAATTGCAAATGTTCCCTTGACTGCAACTACACTCATTCAACGCGACTGCAACTGAGGTTGTGATACGTCTCCAACGTATCTATAATTTTTGATTGTTCCATGCTGTTTTATTATCAATCTTGGATGTTTTATAATCATTTTATATCATTTTTTGGTACTAATCTTGGATGGCTTTCTCTATCTCGTTGAATTCTTAATACAATGGTCTCTTGGATATTGGTTTGGAAGTGAGAAAGGAGGATGCCATTGTGCAACAAGTGTTTTCCTCCATTTTCCATGTTTTTTCTTGTGTTTTTTCTTTTATATCCTTTCTCACTTCCACTTGCATGCCCTCACCTAGTTGTGCAACTACACACTTTGACCCGGTTGCATGTTCTCCCTTGACATGCCACCTATTCACTGACACCTATCATAGACACGTAATTTAGCTCTACCTTACCCAGTTGCATATCCATCTTTGGACATGTGACTCGCCTAACCAGTTGCACATCCACCCTTGACATACAACTGTCAACCCCGACCCAGTTGCATGTTCATCTTCGATACACAATTTTGCTCGACCCAGTCACATGTCCATTCTCAATACGCAAGTTGACCAACTCTGACTCAGTGACATATTTATCCTCGATAAACAACATCCTCGACTAGTTCCGTGTCCATCACTAGACATGTAATTGCAAGTGTTGCCCTCAACACACATGCAACTGGGGGTCTTGGGTGAGGGGTTGCGAAAGTGGCATTTTGACAAGGGTTGTCAGTTTCATGTCTGTCACTAGACATGCAATTGCAAATGTTCCCTTGACTGCAACTACACTCATTCAACGCGATCAAGAATCGAGGTTGTGATACGTCTCCAACGTATCTATAATTTTTGATTGTTCCATGCTGTTTTATTATCAATCTTGGATGTTTTATAATCATTTTATATCATCTTTTGGTACTAATCTTGGATGGCTTTCTCTATCTCGTTGAATTCTCAATACAATGGTCTCTTGGAGATCCATATGATGTAACTCTTTTGCGATGTGTTTGTTGGGATCTGATGAACTTCGAGTTTATGATCAGTTATATCTTTTTATATCCATGAAAGTTATTTGAGTTTCTTTGATCTCTTAGATGCATGATCTCTTATAGCCTCGTATTTATTCTCCGATATTTGGGCTTTGTTTGGCCAACTTGATCTATTTATCTTGCAATGGGAAGAGGTGCCCAGTAATGGGTTCGATCTTACGGTGCTCGATCCCAGTGACAGAAAGGGAACCGACACGTATGTATCGTTGCTACTAAGGATAAAAAGACGATATCTATATCTACCGCCATATAGATAAATGGATCTTGTCTACATCATGTCATCGTTCTTATTGCATTACTCTATTTTTCCATGAACTTAATACACTAGATGCATGCTGGATAGCGGTCGATGTGTGGAGTAATAGTAGTAGATGAAGGCAGGAGTCGGTCTACTAATCTTGGACGTGATGCCTATGTAATGATCATTGCCTGGATATCGTCATAATTATTTGAAGTTCTATCAATCGCCCAACAGTAATTGCTATTTTTTCTCGAGAGAAGCCACTAGTGAAACCTACGGCCCTCGGGTCTTCTTTCTCATATATTTGCTTTGCGATCTATTTTATTTGCACTTTTTATTCAGATCTATTAAACCAAAAATACAAAAATACTTTGCTACACTTTATTTTATTTGCGATCTATTTATTCAATCTATTACAATTTTCTCCCGTCATCACGTAATTTCTCGCCCCGTACCCCGAAAGGGATTGACAACCCCTTTAACACGTCGGGTTGCGAGGTGTTGTTATTTGTGTGTAGGGGCTGTTTACGTTGTGTTGCTTGGTTCTCCTACTGGTTCGATAACCTTGGTTTCATATCTGAGGGAAATACCTACCGCCACTGTGCTGCATCATCCCTTGCTCTTTTGGGAAATACCGACCTAGCTTCAAGCGACATCAGGTTGTCGGGTGTGGGGGTTGTGGAAGTGGCATTTTATCCAGGGGTGGGCAGTTGCTTGCCCACTAGACATGCAACTGCAAGTATTTCCCTTGACTGCAACTGCACACCCTCAATGTGTGTGCAAATGGATTTGTTTGAGCGTGAGGTTGCGGAAGTGGCATTTTGACAAGGGTTGTTAGTTGCATGTCCGTCACTAGACATGCAATTGCAAATGTTCCCTTGCCTGCAACTGCACTCGTTCAACGCGGCTGCAACTGGGATTGTCGGGTGCGGGGGTTATGGAAGTGGTATTTTACCCAGGGGGTGGGCAGTTGCATACCCACAAGTAGGCATGCAACTGCAAATATTTCACTTGACTACAACGCACACCCTTAATGTGCCTGCAACTGGATTTGTTTGGGCGTGGGGTTGCGGAAGTGGCATTTTGATAAGGGTTGTCAGTTGCATGTCCGTCAGTAGACATGCAATTGCAAATGATTCCTTGACTATGACTGCACTCGTCCATTGTGTCTACAACTGGGGTTGTCGGCTGCGGGGTTATGGAAGTGGCATTTTATAGAGGGGTGGGCAGTTGCATGCCCATCACTAGACATGCAACTGCAAGTATTTCCCTTGATTGAAACTGCACACCCTCAATGCACCTGCAACTGGGTTTGTTTGGGCACGAGGTTGTAGAAGTGGCGTTTTGTCAAGGGACATGCAACTAAAAGTATTGCCATTGACTGCAACTGCATGGCCCCCAGTGGGACTATAATTGGGGTTGTTGGCTTGTTGCATGTTCACCACTAGTCTTGCAACTACAAACTTGACCACAACTGCAAGCCCCCAACATGACTGCAAGTGGGCCATGACGGGTTCGATAGGGCGTGTTGTCGACCAGTTATATGTTTACCACTAGACTTGCAACTGCAGGTGTTGTAACCCAATTATAATGGCATGACCCCCAACATGACTGCAAGTGGGCCGATGATGTCGCTTGAGATGCATCGGTGTTTCCCCAAGGAATAAGGGAGGATGCATCACAACAACGGTAAGGTATTTCCCTCAGTGATGAGACCAAGGTTATCGAACCATTAGGAGAACCACGCAACACTACGTAAACGATACCTGCACACAAATAACAAATACTTGCAACCCGACGCGTTAAAGGGGTTGTCAATCCCTTTCGGGTAGCGGTGCCAAAAAGTGACGTAAGGATAGGATAAATTGTAGTAGATTGATAGATGCAAATATAAGTAATGAAACACAACAAGGCATTTTTGGATTTTTGATAATATAGATCTGGAAATAAAAGAAAAGGCAATTGGCAATATGGATTTGAAAGTATATGAGAGGAAAATAGACCCACGGGTTGTAGATTTCACTAGTGGCTTCTCTCGAGAAAATAGCAACGGTGGGTAGACAAATTACTGTTGGGCAATTGATAGAAAATCAAATAATTGTGACGATATCCAAGACAATGATCATGTATATAGGCATCACGTCCAAGATTAGTAGACTAACTCCTGCCTGCATCTACTACTATTACTCCACACATCAAACGCTATCCAGCATGCATCCAGTGTATTAAGTTCATGGAAAAATGGAGTATGCAATAAGAACGATGACATGATGTAGACAAGATCTATTCGTGTAGGAATAGACCCCATCTTTCTATCCTTAATAGCAACGATACATGCGTGCCTTGATTCCCCTTCTGTCACTGGGAAAGGACACCACAAGATCGAACCCGTCACAAAGCACCTCTTCAAATTGCAAGATAAATAGATCAAGTTGGCCAAACAAAACCCAAATATCGGAGAAGAAATATGAGGCTATAACAATCAAGATTGGATATTAAATCAAGGCAAATCTGATCATAAACTCAAAATTCATCGGATCCCAACAAACACACCGCAAAGAGTCATTACATCAAATAGATCTCCTAGAGTCCGTTTTATTGAGATACAAAGAGAGAAAAGGCCATCTAGATACTACCTACGGACCCATAAGTCTGAGTTAAACTACTCACGCATCATCAGAGAGGCACCAATGAGGATGATGAACCCCTCCGTGATCGTGTTCCCCTCCGGCGGAGTGCCGGAATAGGGCTCTAGATTGGTTCTCGTGGTTCTGTAAGTTGCGACGGCTGGAATAAAATTTCGCCGACTCCCCTAGGGTTTCTGGAGCTAGGAGGTATTTATAGAGCGAAGAGGCGGTGCGGGAGGCCACAGAGGTGGGCACAACCCACCTGGCGCGCTGGGGCCCAGGCGCCTCGGTGGGTTGTGCCTCGGGCACCCCAGTGCTTCTCTGGCTCATCTGGTGTCTTCTGGTCAAAAAAATCCAAAAAAAGTTTCGCTGCATTTGAACTCCGTTTGATATTGATTTTCTGTGATGTAAAAAACAAGCAGAAAATAGCAACTAGCACTTGGCACTATGTCAATAGGTTAGTCCCCAAAAATGATATAAAATGATTATAAAACATCCAAGAATGATAATATAACAGCATGGAACAATAAAAAAATTATAGATACGTTGGAGACGTATCAGCATCCCCAAGCTTAATTCCTGCTCGTCCTCGAGTAGGTAAATGATAAAAACAGAATTTTTTATGTGGAATGCTGCCTAACATGCTCATCACATATTCTTTCCTTCATAGCATGGACAATTGGACTTTTATATGGTTCAAAGCAATAGTCTAGTTTTGACACGAGGACTTTAATACTCAAGCACATCAACAAACAACCATATCTTTCAAAATATCAACACTAAAGCAAGTTATCCCTAGACCATTATGCTCAATCATTGATCCATTCATGAAACACACTCGCATATTAGCTACACCCAATGCTCAAGTACGATAATAGTGCCCCTTAGTTGGTGCTTTATAAGATAAGATGGAGACTCAAGTAAAAATAAAAATTGCATAAAGTAAATAGAAAGGCCCTTTGCGTAGGGAAGTAGGGATTTGTAGAGGTGCCAGAGCTCAAAGCGAAAAAGATAAAGATAATTTTTTTGGGTGGCATGCTTTTCCTATCAACGAAAACGATCGAGTAGTTCCCAATACTTTCCATGCTAGATATATCATAGGCGGTTCCCAAACAAAAAAATAAAATTTATTCCTTTTTCCACCATACTTTCACATTCCACGGCTAACCGAATCTACGGTTGTCGTCCATACCAACACTTTCCAAGGAATTTATTATTTGACAACATAAAGTAAATTCATTCTTCATTTCGGGACTGGGCATCCCTAATACCTTTGTCGCACTCTCGTGCAATGACAAGTGAATAAACACTCATCTTGAGAATAACACATCTAGCATGGAAATATATCAGCCACCCCCTACCATTTCATGAGCGGTTTGAGCACACAAAAGAGAAATTTATTTTGAAAATTAGAGATGGCACATACAAATTTGCTTAGAACGGAAAAAGAATACCGCATATAGGTAGGTATAGTGGACTCATGTGGCAAAAACTGGTTTAAAGGATTTTGGATGCACAAGTAGTGATCATACTTAGTGCAAATGAAGGCTAGCAAAAGATTGATGTCACGCCCAATATGCGACCCTATCCAAAAGGAACTCGAAGGTCCCACCAAGGATAGACCCGCATATTGAAACGCTTTTGCAAGGTGGATATCATTACATCAACATTACATAATAGATGGGGATACATACATAAGGCACAAATGCCACAAGAATACATCAACATAATATACAAGATCAACATCCACTACGGATGAAACATAAATGTAAGCTCAAACGACATCCACCTCGCTATCCCGTGCTGCCGACCGAACCTATCCCCGATCAAGAAGAAGCGGAAGAACTCCAACACAAGCAAGCATCGCTCTCGCGTCATGATCATCGCATAACCTGTACACTGGCGGTGGTGTAGAAATCTGTGAGCCACGAGGACTCAGCAATCCCATTACCATGGGTATCAAGACTAGCAAAGCTTAATGGGTAAGGAAGAGGTAAAGTGGTGAGGTTGCAGCAGCGACTAAGCATATATGGTGGCTAACATACGCAAATGAGAGCGAGAAGAGAAACAAAGGAACGGTCGTGAAGCTAGCAATGATCAAGAAGTGATCCTGAACTCCTACTTATGTCAGACATAACCCAGAAACCGTGTTCTCCTCTCGATCAACCCGAAAAGAGACACTCACGATTCGCATTACGGTTGGTGTATTTTAGAAGAGTTTGCTTCAATTTTACTACAACCGGATATTAACAAATTCCCATCGCCACATAACCGCGACCACGGCTCTCGAAAGTTTATACCTGCGGGGTGTCCCAACTTAGCCCATGATAAGCTCTCGCGATCAACGAAGGATATTCCTTCTCCCGGGAAGACCCGATCAGTCTCGAATCCGGCTACAAGACATTTCGACAACAATAAAACAAGACAAGCAAAGCCGCCCGATGTGCCGACAAATCCTGATAGGAGTCGCACGACCTCGTTCTCGTGGCACACCGATAGGTCAGCCTCGAGTAAAACCAGCCCTCGAGTTGCCCGTGGTGGCCCCTGATCTGCCGCTTCGGACCAACACTCGGAGCACCGCCCGAGGGGGGGCTAAAATAAAGATGACCCTCGGGCTCCGAAACCCAAGGAAAAAGGGCATAGGTGAGGCAAATGGTAAAACCAATGTTGGGCCTTCTTTGGAGGAGTCTTATTCAAGCGAACTGTCAAGGGGTCCCATAAATCACCCGACCGCGTTAGGGACGCAAAATCCGGGAACATAATACCGATATGACCGAAACTAGGCGGCAAGAGTGGAACAAAACACCGGGCATAAGGCCGAGCCTTCCACCCTTTACCAAGTATATAGATGCATTAATTAAATAAGATATATTGTGATATCCCAACAAGTAAACATGTTCCAACAAGGAACAACATCTCCATGTTCCAACAAGGAACAAACTTCATCTTCACCTGCAACTAACAACGCTATAAGAGGGGCTGAGCAAAGCGGTAACATAGCCAATCAACGGTTTGCTAGGAAAGGATGGTTAGGGGCTTGACATGGCAATATGGGAGGCATGATAAGCAAGTGATAGGCATCGTAGCATAGGCATAGCAAAAGAGCGAGCATCTAGCAAGCAAAGATAGAAGTGATTTCGAGGGTATGGTCATCTTGCCTGCAAAGTTCTCAGAGTTGTCGAAAGCTTGATCCTCGTAAGCGTTCTCAACAGGTTCCTCGTTCACGTACTCGTCTCCCGGCTCTACCCAAAGCAAGAACACAAACAATGGAACCACGATAAATCACGGTGCAATGCACAAGCAACATGATGCAATACATGGCATGATATGCGAGATGTGATATGCAATACGTATGCGTGCTCCGGAAGGAAAATGATGAACCAGGCATCAACTTGGCAAACCAAGTATGCCGCTGGAAAGGTGAGATGATTTCGGTTGAAATCGATATAAAGATCACCGGAATCGGATGCACGGTTTGCAAATGACAAGCAAAACAAGAATGGCACAAATCTGCCATTAACAGCATGATGCCACTTAGCAAGCAACAAGAAATTAAGCTACTGCACCCAAACGTGCCAACAAAGCATATGGCAGTGATCTACTCAAGATGCTTGACAAAAGATGAACACTGAGCTATGGCTAAATCACACCATAACAGGTCCAAACAAGCATGGCAAAAGTGCAAAATATATCAGCTTCACAGACTTAATGAAAATATCGAACATGGCGTAATCAAGATCGAAAGCAATGTTCAGAGCAAGCAAAATACATTATACAGGAACTTATAATAGCAAAACAAGGCATGTCATGAATCTACTCAAAGAATAGAACAAAAGTCCCTTACTGACCATGAGCCAAAAGGATCAGAGGATATGATGGCACCCACGTAAACATAGCAAGTTTCGTTAACAGATTCAGCAACAGGGCATGACAAAAACAGATAACAAGTAGGAATATTTAAGAGCTCGATGCACTCACTACAGAGCATTTCATGATAAACTAAGCATACATCCATCAATAAGACATGGCATAGAAGCTATAAATGGCAAGAACAACATCATAGCATACACGGATCAACTACACCAACCTTGGCAAAATTGAATAACATGTAAACAATCTGCCAGGAAACATTTTATAGCAAAAGTAGAGCTCGATTGTCTCAAGCTATGGCACTCCATAATTGCAAAAAAGGGCATGGATGGATAGAGCATAACCATATGTTCAAAACATCCTTACTGAAGTATCTCAAAATATGCATGGAACGCTCTGTAGCATCAAGTTAACATAGCATAAAAATATCAAGAAAAGCAGGGAAATCAGCAACATCATGAAGCCTAGTTTGCATGCTTGTGCTAGTCACCACAGAGATCACAAAAATACATGGCATACACCCCTGTAAAGATGGCATGGCATATTTCAAAACACATGTAGGACTCAAGATCATAGGGTGCACACATCAATCATGGCAAAAATGACAAAAGTGCATGTTCTGATAAGAATCTGAAACTAACATCACATAGCCCTCTTCCAACAGCATTTCGGGCATCAAGATGTGCTCAAATGAAAATGACGCAATGAGATTAAATGATCTACTCATCGAGGCGAACATTTCGGTATGCTATACGCCCCAAACGGAGCCACGAGTGCAAAGTTATGGCATGATGAAAATGCAACAAAATATGACAGATCTAATGACTTAGAGGATTTCGGGGGGAAGAAGAAGTCAACCGAGGTGGATCTAGGGTTCAGCTCGGGCGCGGAAGCCGAGGCGAGGCGCGGCTCGTCGGAGGGGCTGCCGGAGGGGACGAGGCCGGGCGGCGAGACCGCCGGATCTCGCCGGAGGACAGCGGCGCGGGCGGAGGACGCGGAGGCGGCCGGCGAGCGCTGGGAGAGGCCGGCCGACCGCGACGGCGACGGCGGCGGAGGACGCGGAGGCGGCCGGCGAGCTCATGGGGCCGGGCGGCGACAGTCGGAGGAGATCCATGGCGGCGGCGGAGTCCGCGCTACCGGCCGGGCGCGGACGCTTGGGCGGCGGGCGCTGGCTGGCGGGCCCGCCTGGCCCGGGCGGGCGGCGCGCTGGGCGCGTGGAGGCCACGTGGCAGGCTGCGGTTCGTCCGGGGTGGCGGCGGGTTTCGTCCGGCGCGGACCGGACGTGTCCGGCATGCGGAGGGAGCGGGGCTAAGGTTTGGGGATCCGGAAAATTCGGGGGAGTGCACATATTTATAGGTAGAAGGAGCTAGGAAGCTCCAAATGAGGTGTAGTTTTCGCCCACACGATCGTGATCCGACGACGGAGAGCATGGAAGTGACTTAGATGGGTTATTGGGCTATTTTGGAGGGGTGTTGGGCTGCAACTTAAAAGAGGCCTTTGCGAGAGTGCGGTTAACCGTTGGAGTACCAAACGAGCTCCAAATGACCCGAAACTTGACAGGTGGTCTACCGGTGGTGTACCAAGGCCACTTTGCAGGGCTCGGTCCATTCCGAGAAATTTTAGTACCCGCTCACGGAAAAACGTAAAAGGGGACGCCGGGGGACATAGGAGTGCCGGATTGCAAAACGGACAACGGGGAAAATGCTCGGAATCATGAGACGAACACGTATGCAAATGAGATGCACATGATGACATGATATGAGATGCATGACATGGAAAAAATGCAAAACAAAAGACAAAAATCCAACCACGGAGGGAATATCATATCACAATGCCGAAAATGGCAAGAGTTGGAGTTACAAATATGGAAAGTTACATCCGGGGTGTTACAATTGAGGAGCATCCAACCAAGAAACGAAAAATCTCATAAGCAAGCATTAAGCATAACTAACACTAAATAATGCACCATAAGTAGGATGTAATTTCATTGCATAACTATTGACTTTCGTGCTTGCATAGGGAATCACAAACATTAACACCAATATTCTTACTAAAGCATAATTACTCATCAACATGACTCACATATCACTATCATCATATCTTAAAACTATTAGAAAGAATCAAGTTTATTTTGTCCAATGATCTTCATGAAAGTTTTTATTATATCCTCCTTGGATATCTATCACTTTGGAACTAGTTTCATATGTTGCTTTTAATAAGCTCAAAAAAATATAAGTGAACATCATGAGAATCATATATCTTTCTCTCAAATTAATCTAAGTGAAGCATGAGAGAATTTCTTCAAAGATAACAAAGCGCGCCGTGCTAAAAAAGATATAAGTGAAGCACTGGAGCAATTCCAAGGCTCTAAAGATTTAAGTGAAGCATAGGAGCAAGCATAGCATAATTTGGATCTCCAAAATAGGTGTGTACAGCAGGGATGCTTATTAAAATTTAAAAAGAAAAACAAACAAAGACTCATATCATACAAGACGCTCCAAGCAAAACTCATAATATGTGACGAATAAAAATACAGTTTCACATAAAATACTGATGGTTGTTAGAAGAAAGAGGGGATGCCACTCGGGGGCATACCCAAGCTTAGTTGCTTGATACTTCTTGAATATTATCTTGGGGCGCCTCGGGCACCCCCAAGCTTAGGATTTTGCTAATCCTTATTCCTTCATCCATCGCGATATCGCCCAAAACTTGAAAACTTCAATCACACAAAACTGAACAAAACTTCGTGAGATCCGTTAGTATAAGAAAGCAAATCACTACTTTAAGTATTGTTGCAAACCCATTCATATATTGTTATTGTATTATATCTACTGTATTTTAACTTTTCCATGGCAAAAACTCTTCAAAGGAAACCATAGAATCATCAAAACAAGCACATAACACAACGAAAACAGAATCTGTCAAAAACAGAACAGTCTGTAGCAATCTGAATATTTTGAATACTTCTGTAACTCCAAAAATTCTGAAAAATTAGGACAACACAGGAAATTCGTCTATAAATCTTGCCTAAAGAATTATGAATTTTATCACGCTTCTATGATTTTTAATAATTCTGCGACTGGCGCACAAAGTTTCTGTTTTTAAACAAGATCAAATCAACTAACACCCAACATGATCCCAAAGGCTTTGCTTGGCACAAACACTAATTAAAACACAAAAAACGCAATCATAACAGTAGCATAATTGTGTAAACACTCAAGAAAAGAAAGAAAAAGGCAAAATAGATTTTATTCATCGGGTTGCCTCCTGTGACGCCCCCGATTCAATCGTACACTAATCATGCACGCAAATGTGTACGATCAAGATCAGGGACTCACGGGAAGATATCACAACACAACTCTACAAATAAAATAAGTCATACAAGCATCATAATACAAGCCAGGGGCCTCGAGGGCTCGAATACAAGTGCTCGATCATAGACGAGTCAGCGAAGCAACAATATCTGAGTACATACATAAGTTAAACAAGTTTGCCTTAAGAAGGCTAGCACAAACGGGGATACAGATCGAAAGAGGCGCAGGCCTCCTGCCTGGGATCCTCCTAACTACTCCTGGTCGTCGTTAGCGGGCTGCACGTAGTAGTAGGCACCTCCGGTGTAGTAGTCGCCATCGACGGTGGCGCCGCTCCCAGGCTCCATCGTGCGTTGCAGCAATCGAGTAGCGATAGGGGAAAAGGGGAAACAATGCAACCGTGAGTACTCATCCAAAGTACTCAAAGCAAGGAGCTACACTACATATGCATGGATATATGTGTAAAGGTCCATATCGGTGGATGAACTGCAGAATGCCGTAATAAGAGGGGATAGCTAGTCATGTCGAAGACTACGCTCGTCACCTTCGCCTTGCAACAGTAGAAGAAGGCGGTCAAGTCCTCCCAAACATCACATAGCAATAATCCTACCCGCGATCCCTCCTCGTATCCCCGAGAGAGAGCGACCACCGGTTATATCCGCACTTGGAAGGGTGTGTTTTATTAAGTATCCGGTTCTAGTTGTCATAAGGTCAAGGTACAACTCCAAGTCGTCCTGCATCAAGATCACGGCTATTCAATAGATTAACTTCCTGCAGGGTGCACCAACTTACCCAACACGCTTTGATCCCATTTGGCGGACACACTTTCTGGGTCATGCCCGCCGCGAAGATCAACACGCCGCAGCCCCACTTAGGCACAACAGAGAGGCCAACCGCCGGTCTAAACCTAAGCGCCGCAGGGTCCGGCCCATCGCCTCGAGCACACACAAGACGCTATGCGTCGCGCCGGAAGCAAACCTAGCCTAGTGGCGTTCCAATCCAATCCGGCGCGCCGCCGCCGACGACGTCACGGCGTGCCGGTGATACCACGACGTCGGGATACCCATAACTACTCCCACGTAGATGGTTAGTGCGATAGGCTCGTGGCCGACTCGGATCAAACACCAAGATCTCGTTAAGCGTGTTAAGTATCCGCGAACGCCGAACAGGCCAGGCCCACCTCTCTCTAGGTGGTCTCAACCTGCCCCGCCGCCCGCCACAAAGTAACAATCGGGGCCGTGGGAACCCAGGCCCACCTCTACCGGGATGGAGCCACCTTTCCTTTCAGCCCCCATCTCCTAACAAGTATCACGTAATGTAACAATGTAAAGTATATAGTATATGCCCGTGATCACCTCCCAAGTGATCACAGCCCATAGTATAGCATGGCGACGGACAAGAATGTAGGGCCACCGATGGAACACTAGCATCCTATACTAAGCAAGAGGATAGCGGTAAAGGTAACAACAGAGTAGCAAGGACAGGCTATGCAGCAGTATAGGATTAACTGAAAGCAGTAACATGCTACACTACTCTAATGCAAGCAGTATAGAGAAGAGTAGGCGATATCTGGTGATCAAGGGGGGGCTTGCCTGATTGCTCTGGCAAGAGAGAGGGGTCGTCGATGATGTAGTCGACCACAGGGGCATCAGCAGCGGTCTCGGAGTCTATCGGAAAGGAGTAACGGAGGGGGAACACAATAAATAACAGAGCAATCAAATGTAACCCAAAGCAAGACGCGGAAATACATTGTGCTAGGGGTGACCTAACGTAGGGATAGGCGATACCGGTGAAGGGGGAAACATCCGGGAAAGTATCCCCGGTGTTCCGTGTTTTCGGACAGATGAACTAGAGGTGAAATGTTGCAGGTTCACTATGCTAGGGACGCGTGGCGATTTAACGGGCTGCGTGTCCGATTCGCCTCGCTGCTTACGAGCAACTTTATGTACAAAGTTTTTCCATCCGAACTACGGTTTATTTTCTATTAATTTTTAAAGTTTTAAAAGATTTTCTAATTTTCTAGAATTAATTTAATTAGAATTTAAATAGCTAAAATTATTATGTGTACCCAGCTGTGGACTAGCCACAATGGATGACAGATGGGGCCAGTGGGCCCCAGTCAACGCTAAGTCAGCCCGGTCAACATTGATTAGTCAAAGGTGAATAGTAATTGTGGGTCCCAGCTGTCATTGAGTTAGTTTTTTTAAGTTAGAAAAATTAGTTTAATTATCCAGGGTCGACATATCATTGGCCCATTATCGATCTAACACTAATTGACCTATAGCTAATAAGCAATTAGTCCTAAACTAAATGGGCTATCCCATAGGCTATGAGCCACCGGCCTCACACGGTCGGGCACGAACGCACGATATGTGCGGCGTGCCAAGGCCTCGCCATGGCGTTAGCTAAGGTAGGCACACGGCCGGGAGAGGAAGGCAAGCAAGCGGGCGAATCGGGCATGGCATGGCGGTGGTCGGTCGAGCTGCTTGAGCGGGGCGGCAGCATGAGCGATAACAATGAGCGCAGCGAAGGAGCTGGCCCGAGCAAGAGGCGACGAGGAACAACAGAAAGCGGAGTACTATGGTGAACGACGGCTCTTGGCATGGATCGAGCAGGAAGAGCGGGAATCGGTGAGGACCTCACCGCGATGTCGTAAGCGAGCTCGAGAAGGTCGGGGTGGAGCGACGGCGATTTAATACGCCGATGACGTCGCGGTGGTCGGAGGTTGAAGATGACATCGATCCTTCCGATCCAGGGGCTCCGGCCCAACAGTGGACGAAGTCGAAGGAGTGGATGTCGGCGGCTCAGAGATGAGGTGGTTGGGCGCGGGAGCTCGGTGGCTACTGGGGCAGCGAGGCAATGGTCGCGCAGAGGCGGCCATGCGAGGAAGAGGAAGAAGCAACTCGAGGTGGAGAAGGAAAAGGTCACAGGGGTGCTAGGGTTCGGGGAGGGCTCCTTATCCGAGGGGAGCCGTGGATGGCCTCCACGGCGCCATCAATGGCCATGGTGGCCTGGATGGATGCCACGATCCCCCTCTAGTGAACAGAGGAAGGGGGAGGCGCCTGGGGTGGGCTGGGCCAGCCATTCGGCTAGATGGGCCAAAGGTTCAGTAGTTTAGGTCTTTTGTTTTCCCCTTTAGTTTTGTTTTACCTTTTTTTTGTTCTTATTAATGTTATTTCTCAAATCGCTTAGTTTTGTAAAATATTCAAATAGCACCTAAAATAGTAACATTAATTGGTACCACTACCACAATAAGTTTGGCACCTAGATAACATAGTTAAGTATTTTATAAAACATAGTAGGGGTATAATAAATTGTTTTTACTACTCTTTTAATCACTTTAGGGTATTTAATTATTTTATAAAGATGTTGTTTCTCCACCAATATTATCCATGATTTATTTTTCACATTAAGAACATTTTAGTTTTGTTGTTCGAAAATCTTCGATGTTTGTTAAAAATCCAAATTTGAATTAGAATCGTTTTGAACTAACGCGACATTAGAAACAGTAACTGAGGTGACGTGGCATCGTTACCAGAGGTTTACTTTAGCTTGATTATCCGGGCGTCACAATTCTCCTCCACTACAAGAAATCTCGTCCCGAGATTTAAGAGGTAGTGCAAGGGGGAAGGGATTTGGTTACGAAATTTAACGGGTCTTCTCGGTGTTGGTTGCTCTTCTCGAAGAGGTAGATCCATTACATTGATGTCTTCAATTTCTCTGCTTCAGGTCATCATAATGAAGTCGGCATCCTTTCTTCGGGAGTCCCATCGTACTTATGAAAAATGACAAGGGGTATCTTCGGAAGAACTGACCTCTACAAGGTCGCATATCTGGTAGAGAACATCAGGGAGGGTGGCGGATAGTAACTATCGAATTGAAACTTAAGAAAATATCGAGAGCAAAGTAAGAAGGTGCAAAATAGAAGTTTCAAGCGCATAGGAAATCGTTCGTTGCCTGAAACAAAGTGTGAAAGGGGTTCAGAGCAATGGGAATAAGTATTGCGTCTGATACCATAATAGATCACTAGGCAAGTGGCCCGTGAATTACATACGAAGTCAAGCGCGAGGAATAACTTTGACAATAGGTTGTACAGGAGAGTCAGGTTTCGATCCTGTGGAACTGTGGGTTATGGGCCCACCATGTGGGTTTAAAGTAGGAAAGGCGCTGACATCTTGTACGGTTATGATAGCAAGGCAGGTTAGAGGGTAGCCTGTCGATTATGTCGGCAACAAAGTTGATACCATGGGCGAGGGATGAAGAGAACCATTTTCCTGCTCGTTGAACGAGGCGGACCAATAGGCAGTTCTCGTCCATCGGCGGTTACCGGATGTCATCAACAGTAGAAACAGGGTCTTGCTGACAGAATTGTACATCGAGGTGTTTGCATATGTTGGGAATTATTACTGCTTAGATCATATAATTCCCAAGAAAGGTCAAACAAAACCATGGAAAGGAAAATGTGATTTCCAGATTAAACAGAACAATGGAAAGGAAAATGTGTTTAAACACATATTTCAGGGGGTATATCCTTCCCAAGGACAAGCATAGCACGATATCCATGACAGGATATAACGTAGAAAACTCTTTAGGTAAGGGGAGAGAAATTCCATGACATTACCCATACAACGGTGTTTCGATAATTGAGCAGGAAACTTTTAACATTGGGCTTGAAATGTTCTTGTTGAAAATTGGAGTACCATAGACATGCTTCGAGATAGCATTGACATGGCCAACATGTGAAGATCAGACTTTGGAAACACAAAGGATTCATCAAGAATAACTTATAGAATAAGTCTTACAATTCCCTCATGGAAGAATGGTTAACCTTGCCAAAAAGGAACAACTATAACAATAGGTCCTCCGGCCAAGGGTGCTAGGCATGACATCACCTTACCGGGTCTTATGAAGACTAGCGTTATAACTCTTGTAAATATGTTCCAACCATCATATCTGATGGAGATTCAGATATGATTGGTGTCAGGATACCTCAGGCTCAGGATGCCTGAGAAGAAAGGTGCAACACAAATTGACGGGATGACATCAGAAGATTCTCGAAATGAACTATGAAGTGATTTCCGTTAACAAGAGTTCATCATTAACCCAAGGAGAGGTCAAGGGGGTGGCTGATGAACTCAACGACAATTCATCGAGATTTCCAAAAGATGGATTTCCACAATTAAGTGAACAAGGAGATAACATTTGTCAGACCAAATGATATAAGGAAGTATGCTCGAGGAGAACATACACAACTAAACATTGGTTGAAAGGTGCGCCCGAAATATGGGTTGGGTTGCACGACCAATGTCGGAATGGTGATTCAATAATCAATAGACTAAGAATGAACGGTCGACCATTAACTTCAAAGCAATAGGGTTGCTAGAAGTGCAGGATCCAAACAGCACCGTTCACTTGTTGGTACCCCGGTTGGAATCAACACGAGGACCATGAAAGAATGGTGATGGTGAGAAGTATCACTATACCAAGAACTCTCAAGAGGTGGAACAAATCTCAGAACATTCTTGACATAAAAGATGGTAATACTCCAAGATAAAGAAGAACAAAGGCTGGATAGCAAGGAACTCAAGGTATAACACAAAACACGAACAAGTTTGTGTTGAACGGAGGGCAATAAAGTGGTCGATGATAACACGAAACATCGAGGGGCAAGGATGGTATTACCCATCAAGAATTCGATATATATCTTGGTAGAGCTTAGGATGTTGATGATGATCACGACACAGTTGTCGAGAGATTTCATGAAGATGTAATCGGTCGGCGATGACATCAAGTCAATAGGAATGATGAAGCGAAAGGTTATTGGAACCACGGGTACAACACAAACTCGAAATCTAGCTTGTTGTTCAAGGCGAAATGATATGACGAGGAAGAGCGACATAAGCTTAGCTCATCATCGAAAATTGTGCTCCGAAAAGAAGGACCAGGTAGCACGGTTAAAATTTAGCCGATCGGGCTAGGAAAGACTTAAAGGATTAATAAACTCGTAAGCAACGAAAATTACTTAGGGTTATCGAACCAAAATGTGGAATCGTTGTTCTCGATTGACGACAACCCAGAACCCGAGAAAATTGGAATCAGTGAGAAATAATAGTTGATGAAGAACCCATAATAAGTTATGCAGTCCCATGATATTCTTGAGATACCAGAGTTTAATACTCAACGGTAGAGCAAAGTAAAGATTGGACAGGTGCAATGATCTGCAGAAGACAAGTACTTCAACTTGTCCAAGAAATGGTATTTAAAAGGAGAACATGGCCGGAACCACGATTGCAAAAGATCAATTCACAGATACTAGATGATACTATAACAAGGAAAAAGTGATTATTACAAGAAGCTTCCATGATAGGATCTACATCGTGTCCATGGGCATGAACACAAAGTTCAAGGTCGACTCCCACTTCTTCAATGTATAACCTTCCATTCACTTCTCGCTTTGATAAAGGCATTAGTGTTGAAAGTTTTACCTGTGAAATACCAGATGAGTATGACTCGTGAAAACTTCCGAGTTCACACATATAAAGGAAGGCATAGGTTCAACCCGTCAGGGTATCGTGGAAACATATACCACAAGCTTCAATAGTAAATACCACCAGCTCGAAAGCGAGCATGGTTGGCCAAGCAGATGATACAATTTACGGAGGCACTATGTATCGGGGAAGAACTCACAAGGTGATTGAATATGAAGGACAACATCGGGATAACAATCCAAAAATGGATCGGGTGATCCACAACAGAGCTGATGTGAGTATCGGTACTCCATCAGAGGAAGAAAGAATGCACGAGCATCATATTATAGAACATCGGAATAATTTGATGCTTAGATTAACCAAGGAATTATGATTTCCAAAACAAAGGATCAGAAGCAGATGCTCTGATCAAGGATGGATAAGTGGAATATCCTTAGGGTACAATCAACGACAATTGGATTGGTCGGGAACCAATTCCAGTTAAAAGAATGGCGGCTCAGCCAGAAAGGTAATTCATAAGGATCAATGATTATTGCGTGTATTCAAGAAACATATTGAGTCATCGACTCGAATGATAATGACAAGGATGCCAATAAGACTACGAGACTTATGGGATTAACCATAATGCAAGCAAGCAAGAATTTCAAGAGGAATAGGCTGCTCGGGATTTTCGGAAGATCGAATGGCATTTCGAAGACTTTTGTGAAATACATGAATCAACTTGGGATGAGCGGATACTCGATAAGTGTGAGGAATTATACATAGGGGGTATTCATGTGGCAAAGATCTGCAATGCAATGGCTCAAGAGATTCTTAAAAGTCGAAGAACAATTCGATGCATCTTGTAATAACAAGAGCAGCTAGGGATGAATGTAAGAATGGCAAGGGTAAGAAGTTATCCATAAGGATTTATCGGTGGTAGGGAATTGCAAAAGAAGTGGGCATAAAGTCTCGAGAGAACTTCAGAGAGTATCTTCGGAATCTTCTGGTGCCGTCGGTGATCATCTGGACTGAAGGGCCTCTCCGGGAGAAAGTATTTTCGAGAACCTAAAGTTAAATTTTATTAAAAATCGTTTAACCCGAATAGAAGAGAGTTCAGAATCCCAGAGTAAAGGTCGAGGAGTAAAAGATCCTAGTACCACCCGATGGCGACGTGGGCCCGTAAGGCACACATCCAAGTTAGTAAAAGTTTTTGCAATGTCTAGACTCGACTTCGGCCAAGGAGTGTGGAAGGGGGATTCCTACAGGCAGTCGGCTCTGATACCAACTTGTGACGCCCCCGATTCAATAGTACACTAATCATGCACGCAAATGTGTACGATCAAGATCAGGGACTCACGGGAAGATATCACAACACAACTCTACAAATAAAATAAGTCATACAAGCATCATAATACAAGCCAGGGGCCTCGAGGGCTCGAATACAAGTGCTCGATCATAGACGAGTCAGCGGAAGCAACAATATCTGAGTACAGACATAAGTTAAACAAGTTTGCCTTAAGAAGGCTAGCACAAACGGGGATACAGATCGAAAGAGGCGCAGGCCTCCTGCCTGGGATCCTCCTAACTACTCCTGGTCGTCGTTAGCGGGCTGCACGTAGTAGTAGGCACCTCCGGTGTAGTAGTCGTCATCGACGGTGGCGTCTGGCTCCTGGGCTCCATCGTCTGGTTGCAGCAATCGAGTAGCGATAGGGGGAAAAGGGGGAAACAATGTATAACGCCCCCGATGCGGCTATATCTCCCACGTGTCGAGGCACGACTTAGAGGCATAACCGCATTGAAAGCAATGTCGCAAGTGAGGTAATCTTCACACAACCCATGTAATAATTAAGGAAAGAGATACATAGTTGGCTTACGATTGCCACTTCACACAAAGACATAAATAAACATCCATCATTCGAGTACACTCAAGGTCCGACTACGGAACCAAAATAAATGAAGATACCCCAAATGCTACACAGATCCCGAATCGTCCCAACTTAGCACCACTATCGATCATCTGGAAAAGACACATAGTAACGACCACGCCTCGTCGAACTCCCACTTGAGCTCGGTTGAGTCACCTGCCGCCTCGTCGGAACCTGCAACTGTGTTTGAAGTATCTGTGAGCCACGGGACTCAGCAATCTCACACCATGAGATCAAGACTATTTAAGCTTATAGGAAGGACAGAGTAGTAAAGTGGAGCTGCAGCAAGCGACTAGCATATATGGTGGCTACTTCAAAAAGAGAGCGAGAAGAGGAGCAAAGCACGGTCGTGAAACTAGTAGCGATCAAGAAGTGATCCTGAACTACTTACGCCGACATAACTCCAACATCGTGTTCACTTCCCGGACTCACGAGAAGAGACCATCACGGTTACACACGCCGTTGATGTGTATTTTATTGAGGTCAACTTTGGGTTATCTACAACCGACATTAACAAATTCCCATCTGCCTCATAACCGGGCACGGCTTTGAAAGATATTACCTGCAGGGTGTCCCAACTTAGCCCATTATAAGCTCTCACGGTCAACGAAGGATATTCCTTCTACCGAAGACCCGATCAATCTCGAATCCCGGACTACAAGACATTTCGACAAAGAATAAAACAAGACCAGCAAGACCACCCGATTGTGCCGACAAATCCCGATAGGAGCTGCACATATCTCGTTCTCGGGCACACCGGATAAGCTAAGCGTCAGAACCGACGTAATCCATGTTGCCAAGGAATGGTCCCATACGGTGCTCTAGTTTGGACCAACACTCGAGGGAGCATTGGCCCGGGGTTTTAAATAAGATGACCCTCGGCTCGCGAAACCCGGGGAAAAGGCTTAGGTGGCAAATGGTAAAACCAATGTTGGGCCTTGCTGGACGAGTCTTATTCAAAGCGAACTGTCAAGGGGTCCCATAAATCACCCAACCGTAAGGAACGCAAAATCAAGGAACATAACACCGTATGACGGAAACTAGGTGGCAAGAGTGGAACAAAACACTGGCATAAGGCCGAGCCTTCCACCCTTTACCAAGTATATAGATGTGTTAATTATAGCAGATATATATTGTGATATCCCCAACAAGTAAACATGTTCCAATAAGGAACAACAACTCCATGTTCCAACAAGGAACAAACTACAGCTTCACCTGCAACTAGCAACGCTATAAGAGGGCTGAGCAAAGCGGTAACATAGCCAATCAACGGTTTGCTAGGAAAAAGGATGGTTAGGGGCTGACATGGCAATATGGGTGGCATGATATAGCAAGTGGTAGGCATCGCAGCATAGGCATAGCAAAAGAGCGAGCAACTAGCATAGCAAAGATAGAAGTGATTTCGAGGGTATGGTCATCTTGCTCGCAATGTTCTCGAGTTGTCGAAAGCTTGATCCTCGTAAGCGTTCTCAACAGGTTCCTCGTTCACGTACTCGCCTCCGACTCTACCCAAAGCAACAACACAAACAAAGGAACCACAATAAATCACGGTGCAATGCACAATCAACATGATGCAAAATATGACATGATATGCGAGATGCGATATGCAATGCGTATAAAGCGCCCGGAAGGTAATGATGAACCAGGCATCAACTTGGCAAACCAAGCATGCCACTGAAAGATGAGATGATTTCGGTTGAAATCGATATAAAGCTCACCGAATCGGATGCACGGTTTGCAAATGGCAAGCAAAACAAGAATGGCGCAAATCTGCCATTAACAGCATGATGCCACTTAGCAAGCAACAATTAATTAAGCTACTGCACCCAAACGTAACAACAAAGCACATGGCAGTGATCTACACATGATGCTCGACAAAAGATGAGCACTGAGCTACGGCTAGTTCACATCATAACATGTTCAAACAAGCATGGCAAAAGTGCACAAAATATCAGGCTGGACATGGCAAAAACAGCATCAGGTTGCAATGTTCAGAGCAACAAAAGTACATGCTAAAGGAACTTAAAATAGAAAAACATGGCATGGCATGAATCTAATCAAAGCCTAGAACAAAAGTCCCTTACTGACCATAAGCCAAAAAGGACTAGAAAATATAGTAACACCCATGTCAATATTGAAAGTTTCGTTAACAGATTCAGCAACAAGACATGTCAAAAACTGATAACGAGATGGCATGTTTACAAGCTCAATGCACTCACTACAGAGCCTCAAATGATAAACTAAGCGTACATATATCAAGAAGACATGACATAGAAGACATACATGGCAAGAACAACAACATAGCATGAATGGATCAACCACAACAAGCTTGGCAAAATTGAAAAAACATGTACACAATCTGCCAGGAAACATTTGATAGCAAAAGTAGAGCTCGATTGACTCAAGCTATGGCACTCCATAATTGCAAACAAAGGCATGAATGGATAGATCAAGACATGATTTACAAAACACCCTTATTGAAGTATCTCAAAATATGCATAGATCTCTTGGTATCATCAAGTTAACATGGCATCAAAATCAGCTAAAACAGGGCTGAAATCAGCAACATCAGGACACCTACTTTGCATGCTTGTGCTAGTCACCACATAGATCACAAAAATACATGGCATACACCCCTGGAAAGATGGCATGACATTTTACAAAACACATGAAGGACTCAAATACATAGGGTGCACACAATAATCATGACAAAAATAACAAAAGTGCAAGTTCTGATAAAAATCAGAAACTATCAGCACATAGCACTCTTCCAACAGCATTTCGGGCATCAAGATGAGCTCAAATAAAAATGATGCAATGGAATGAAATGATCTACTCTTCGAGGCGAACATTTTGACATATTATACGTGCAAAATGGATCTACGGATGCGAAGATATAGCATGTTGAAAAATGCACAAAATAACAAGAGATGCAAAAATACTTAAGAGAAAATAGGAGGGGGGAGAAGAGAGGTCAACGGCCGCACGGATCCCGAGGCCGGATCGGATCGGCGGGTCGCCGCCGAGGGGCTCGCCGAGGGAGGAGGAGGCGCCGGGGGGCGGATCCGGGGGGGCCGCCGCGCGGCGACTTCGCGGCCGAGGAGGAAGAGCGCCGGCGGGCGACGGGCCGGCGGAGGCGCCAGCTGCTAGCTGGGCGGCCGCCGAGCGGGAGAAGCTGGAGCGGCGCGGCGCGGCGGCGGCGGCGGCGGCGGCGGGCGGCGGCGACGGAGGCGGAGGGCGGCGGCGGAGGCGCGCGAAGGGCGGCGGCGCGACGGGCGGGCGCAGGGCTGGGCCAGTGGGCTCATGGGCTCATGGCGGCGCAAGGGCGGCGGCGGACACGTGGCGCCCGATTGGCGCGGGCGGCGGCGCAGAGTGTCCGGCTGGCGGCGGACACGTCCGGCCGCAAGGACGTTTTAGGGTTTCGGGAAGAGGATGATCCGGATTTCGGGGGAGGTGTTTAAATAGGCATAGAGGGAGCTAGGAGAGTCCAAATGAGGTGTAGTTTTCGCCACACGATCGTGATCGAACGACGGAGAGCATGGGAGTGACTTAGATGGGTTATTGGGCTGTTTTGAAGGGGTGTTGGGCTGCAACTTAAAAGAGGCCTTTGCGAGAGTGCGGTTAACCGTTGGAGTACCAAACGAGCTCCAAATGACCCGAAACTTGACCGGTGGTCTACAGGTGGTATACCAAGGCCACTAGACAAACCTCGGTCCATTTCGAGAAGGTTTAGTACCCGCACACGGAAAAACGTAAAAGGGACCGCCGGGGGAGATAGGAGTGCCGGATTGCAAAACGGACAACGGGAAAAATGCTCGGAATCATGAGACGAACACGTATGCAAATGCGATGCACATGATGACATAATATAAAATGCATAACATGGACAAAATGCAAAAAGAAGGAAAACCCAACCACGGAGGGAATATCATATCACAGTGCCGAAAATGGCAAGAGTTGGAGTTACAAATATGGAAAGTTACTTCCGGGGTGTTACAACACTCCACCACTACAAGAGGATCTCGTCCCGAGATCTAGGACTGAAAGAACTCCGGATATTCGGAACGGAGGTGATCCTCGCGCTCCCAGGTAGCTTCTCGGTCGGAATGGCGTGACCACTTCACTTTGAGGAATTTGATTGACTTGTTGCGAGTCTTGCGCTCGGTTTCTTCAAGAATAGCAACGGGTGCTCATGATAAGAGAGATCTTCTTGAAGGTCAATCTCTTGAAGTTGATAGTGCGTTCAGAGTCTTGAAGCACTTGCGAAGCTGTGACACGTGGAACACATCGTGCACGCTTGCAAAGTTGGATGGAAGCTCGTTGATAGGCGAGATCGCCTCTTTTCCCAATGATCTTGAAAGGACCCACGATCTAGGTGCAAGCTTCCTTTGATACCGGCGGCGAGTGCCTTTCATTGAGAGACGCGGAGGTAGACATGGTCTCCGATTTGAAAAGCCACATCACGGTGCTTATCATCATAATAGCTTTTCCGCGCGATTATGCGGCTTTGAGATTCTCACGAATGACCTTGCACATTTCTTCATACGTGATCAAGTCATTGCCAAGAAGTTGGCGTTCACCGTCTCGCACCAATTGAGAGGAGTACGGCACTTTCGCCATAGAGAATTTCGAATGGGGCCTTGCCCAACTCGCTTGGAAACTGTTGTTGTAAGAGAACTCGGCATATGGAAGACAATCTTCCCACTTCATACCGAAGGAAATGACACAAGCCCTGAGCATATCTTCAAGGATTTGATTAACTCGCTCAACTTGGCCACTTGTTTGAGGATGGAAAGCTGTGCTGAAACGAATGTTGGTGCCCATGGCCTTCTGAAAAGAATCCCAAAACTTGGAGGTAAAGATGATGCCACGGTCTGAAGAGATCACTTGAGGAATGCCGTGCAAAGAGACAATCCTGGAGGTGTAAAGCTCTGCCAACTGAGCTGCTGTGATGGATTCTTTGATAGGAAGAAAATGAGCCACTTTAGTAAGCTTGTCAATGACAACGAAGATAGCATCATTTCCACGCTTGGACTTTGGAAAGCCAGTCACGAAGTCCATTTCAATATGATCAAACTTCCATTCAGGAATAGCAAGAGGTTGAAGGAGACCAGCTGGTCTTTGGTGTTCTGCTTTCACTCTTCAGCAGACATCACACTCATTCACGAATTGAGCAATTTCTCGCTTCATTCGAGTCCACCAATATGACTGCTTGAGGTCATGGTACATCTTCGCATTTCCGGATGAATGGATAGAAGCGAATTGTGAGCCTCGCTCATAATGACTTTTCGCAGATCACCCTTAGGAACCACAATCCGGTCCTCAAAGAACAGAGTGTCTTTGTCATTAACGTGGAAGCACTTGTACTTGAAATGCCCTTGTCGATACCACGCTTCACCTTCTTCACCATGGTATCCAAAAGTTGAGCCTCACGAATCTGATCTTCCAAAGTAGGAGAGACTATGAGGTTGGCAAGAAAGCCTTGAGGAACAACTTGAAGATTCAGCTTATGGAAAGCTTCACAGAGATCCGCCGAAAGGGCTTGAGGATTAGACTGTTGCAGTAAGCTTTCCTGCTCAAAGCATCTGCAATGACATTGGCCTTGCCCGGAGTATATTCAATACTTGGGTTGTACTCTTGAATCATTTCGACCCATCGAGTCTGCCTGAGGTTGAGGTTGGGTTGAGTGAAAATGTACTTGAGACTCTTGTGATCGGTGAAAATGTCCACTTTCCTTCCCAACAAGAGATGTCTCCACGTAATCAATGCATGGACAACTGCCGCCAACTCAAGATCGTGAGTGGGGTAGTTCTTCTCGTTGGGCTTCAATCAAGCGAGAGGTATAAGCCACAACTCTCTTCTCTTGCATTAACACAGCACCGAGACCTTGAAGAGAAGCATCACGAAAACTTCAAATGGCTTGGATTCATCAGAGGAGTCGAGCAGAGCTGTGACGAGTTTCTCTTTGAGGGTATTGAAAGCAACGTCACACTCGGGAGACCAGACATACTTCACATGCTTCCGGAGAAGGTTGGAAAGAGGCTTTGCAATCTTGGAGAAGTTCTCAACGAATCTTCGGCAATAGCTTGCAAGACCAAGAAAATCATGGAGCTGCTTGACATTCGAGGAGGTTCCCAATTCACAATTGCGGACACCTTCTGGGATCAACAGCGATGCCCTTGGCGAGATGATATGACCAAGATAAAGCACTTCATCAAGCCAGAATTCACATTTGGAGAACTTAGCATAGAATTGATACTCTCGAGCTTGTCTAGCACCAATCGCAAATGTTTGGCATGATCCTTCTTATTCTTGGAGAAGACCAAAATATCATCAAGATAGACCAAGACGAATTCATTGGTGTAGGGGTTGAATATGAAGTTCATCATCCGAGAGAATGTTGGAGGAGCATTGACAAGGCCGAAAGACATGACAAGATATTCATAAGAACCAAAGCTTGTTCGAATGCTGTCTTGGGAATATCTTGTTCACGAATGCGAATCTGATGATACCCCATACGAAGGTCAAGCTTGGAGAACATCAGAGCACCTTTGAGTTGCTCGAAAAGCTCATTGATGTTGGGAAGTGGATACTTGTTCTTGATTGTCTTCTTATTCAATGGACGGTAATCGACGCAAAGTCGGTCCGCGCCATCCTTCTTCCGGACAAAAGAACACCACAACCCCAAGGAGATGAACTCGGTCCGATCAAACCCAGACGCTCTTGTTCATCGAGCTGCTTCTTCAATTCCTTCAGCTCATCAGTCCAAGCTTGTATGGACGCTTACAAACGGGTTCAATGCGGGCTCAAGATCGATAACGAACTCAATCGGCCGATGAGGAGGCATACCCGGAAGCTCTTCCGAAAGACATCTTGGTACTCACAAACGATCGAATCGAGAGATGGCATTCAATTCGCCCTTCTCATTGAGAGAAAACAACCGAATGGTTTCATCACGAGCGCATAAATGATCACATCATTAGAAGAGTGAGTCAATTGAATTTCCACGGCAGCACAATCAAGTGAGCTTTGTCTTGATAAAGCCATCCATTCCGAGAATAAGATCAATGTCCGAGTCACCAAGAACAATTGGTTTAGCCGAAATCTATAATCGCCCATCTTGATAGAAACATCCGGAACCATGGAGCTTGCATGCATGAATTTACCCGAGAGACAACCGATAATGGTTTAGGCAAATCTTGAAAAACCAACTCATGCTTAGATGCAAAAGGTCTTGAAATGAAAGAATGCGATGCACCAAAGATCAAATAAGACTTTTGCAGAATATCATTAATCGGAAGATTACCCATTATCACATCAAGACTCCTCTGCTTGAGCTGCATTCATCATATTGACCTTGCGACTTGGGATTATGCTTGACCACCGCATTGCTGGAAGATTTCACAGAGGAGGAGGCGGAAGACGCCTCTGTTGAAGCACTTGTTCAGATAGTGACCCTTCTGCCGACACTTGTTGCAAGTGACCTCGAGAGAGCGGACGGTGGTAAGGAGCACTTGACCTTGGAGCTTGAGAATTAGACTTGTTCGATAGCTTGGGTTGGGTGGGTGGGAAGATCCACGGCCACCTGAGTTCTTCTGGGTAAGGCCGACGGAACGGAGGAGGGGCAGGTAAAACTTCTGCTGCTTAGCTGCCACTTGAGAGGACGAAGAGGACTGAATCGCATCCCCGATTCTCTTCTTAGAAGCCTCACATTTGAGCTGGGCAGCTTCTTGCTTCAGAGCCATGTTGTAGAAATCATCATACTTATCTCGCTCAAACAGCACAAGAGGTAATTGCAGATCTTCTCTCGCACCACCTCTGAATTGATAGATCATACTCTTCTCATCGTGTCGCCTTGCTTAGCAAAACGAGCGAGCTTCGAACTGGATATTGTATTGATAGACAGACATGTTGCCCTGCTTGAGATTGCGGAACTCCTCACGCTTGCTCTCAACAACACTTTTGAATGTGATGAGCTCTGAAATCACGGCGAACTCATCCTGTAATGACACGACCTCCTCTGGAATCTTTGTATTGCTGGTACCACTCAGCAGCTTGATCCTTGAGTTGAAACGATGCAAACTTGACAAAGTCCTCGTGTCCGACATTGCTACACCAAAGTGCTTGCAGATGTCCACTAACCAATCGTCGGCGTCTGTTGCCTCAACACGTAAACCGAAAGACTTCGCTGATTAGCGAGGAACCGATCGAGAGTAGCAAAGTGTGGCTGATTGTTGCCTTGACCTTGATTGCCTTGATTGCCTTGCCCTGAGTGCGTTCTTGCAAGAGCTGCAAAATCATCGAGCATTGGCATTGGTGGCTGCCATGATAGCTTGCCAAGCCTCTGGAGGCGGAGGTGGAGGTGGAGGTTCTGATGATCCCCATCATTGCGATCCGGATTCGCCGCTACATGGAGCCATCTGAAGAGGGTGACATCCGTTAGTCCTTTGATAGACAAAATGATAAGTAGAATCAACGGATAGAAATTGCAACATATAGTCTTCACAATAAACATTCAACAAGAATGAACGAATGAATTCCAAAGTTAATCATCACACGTCCATTAAGGTGAGAAGCCACTTAGATAAAGATATGGAAACAACATCTGTCTTAGAAACAAATCGAATATCACAACTGAAAACAAAAGATTGGCTTCTAGAATGAGCCGAACAAACACATGATAGAGATTTACGCCCAAAGTGTTAGTGGTGGGGCCCACACGGACACGACGATAGCGGACGTCACGAATGACAAACAAGACGTCCCCGAATCAGCATAGCCAAGGATTCTTTAAGACGTCTCGCGACCACTGTAAATCGACCGTGAATGGGCGGACCACTAGACGTTGAACCCCAATCTCAAATCATACATCTGTCGGAAAGAATATCCTGTAAGCTACTAGAATTCCCACCTATAAACTCCCAAACTTTCGGTTATGCAATCTGGTGTTGGGGATACAGGGACACAAAATATATCACCCAAACTAACAATACCTAGATCCATTTGTATCCATCCGTCAACACATAACCAAGAAATCCTCGAAATCGTGTACCTCGACCTTCAAAAACATCCGTTATACAAGTCATGGCAATACTCCTGCACTCGCCACAAGATCTTGGGCTATCGGGGTTATCTCACCAACAACTGCACAAAAGAGATTTCGATGTCGGCAAAACTCGTATTCCAGAATCGCAACGATAAAATTGTGACGACAACACCTCGGAGCTCAACTCCCGGGACACCGCCACAACCCCTAAATGTCGAGGCACCAAGAACAATGTTCTCGTCACAAAACCATCGAACGATTCCAAGATACCCACGTGATCCTAAAATTTTTTAGTGAAATTTGAGAAGAGAAGAGTCAAAACTCTCGTCGGGATACCTCACAGAGCGATTTAGGGACCGGGAAGTAAAAAGAATCCTACTCTCCGATATATATAATCCTAAGACTCAAAACATTTTCCATTCTAGACTCAACAACGCCAAAGAAACAATCAAGTAGGGGCTCCTAAGTCGGGAAGGCTCGATTACCAACTTAGTACGCCCGATGCGGCTATATCTCCCACGTCGAGGCACGACTTAGAGGCATAACCGCATTGAAAGCAATGTCGCAAGTGAGGTAATCTTCACACAACCCATGTAATAATTAAGGGAAAGAGATACATAGTTGGCTTACAGTCGCCACTTCACACAGTACATAAATAAACATCCATCATTCAGAGTACACTCAAGGTCCGACTACGGAACCAAAATAAATGAAGATACCCCAAATGCTACACAGATCCCCGAATCGTCCCAACTTAGCACCACTACTGATCATCTGGAAAAGACACATAGTAACGACCACGTTCCTCGTCGAACTCCCACTTGAGCTCGGTTGAGTCACCTGCACTGGCCTCGTCGGAACCTGCAACTGTGTTTGGAAGTATCTGTGAGCCACGGGGACTCAGCAATCTCACACCCGCGAGATCAAGACTATTTAAGCTTATAGGAAGGACAGAGTAGTAAAGTGGAGCTGCAGCAAGCGACTAGCATATATGGTGGCTACTTCGCAAAAGAGAGCGAGAAGAGGAGCAAAGCACGGTCGTGAAACTAGTAGCGATCAAGAAGTGATCCTGAACTACTTACGTCAGACATAACTCCAACACCGTGTTCACTTCCGGACTCCGAGAAGAGACCATCACGGTTACACACGCGTTGATGTGTATTTTATTGAGGTCAACTTTGGGTTATCTACAACCGACATTAACAAATTCCCATCGCCTCATAACATGCAGCACGGCTTTGAAAGATATTACCTGCGGGGTGTCCCAACTTAGCCCATTATAAGCTCTCACGGTCAACGAAGGATATTCCTTCTACCGGAAGACCCGATCAATCTCGAATCCCGGACTACAAGACATTTCGACAGCAATAAAACAAGACCAGCAAGACCACCCGACTGTGCCGACAAATCCCGATAGGAGCTGCACATATCTCGTTCTCGTGGCACACCGGATAAGCTAAGCGTCTGAGGAACCGCGTAATCCATGTTGCCAAGGAATGGTCCCATACGGTGCTCTAGTTTGGACCAACACTCGAGAGGAGCATTGGCCCGGGTTTTAAAATAAGATGACCCTCGGCTCGCGAAAACCCGGGGAAAAGGCTTAGGTGGCAAATGGTAAAACCAATGTTGGGCCTTCTTTGGGCGAGTCTTATTCAAAGCGAACTGTCAAGGGGTCCCATAAATCACCTAACCGTGTAAGGAACACAAAATCAAGGAACATAACACCGTATGACGGAAACTAGGGTGGCAAGAGTGGAACAAAACACTAGGCATAAGGCCGAGCCTTCCACCCTTTACCAAGTATATAGATGTGTTAATTATAGCAGATATATATTGTGATATCCCCAACAAGTAAACATGTTCCAATAAGGAACAACAACTCCATGTTCCAACAAGGAACAAACTACAGCTTCACCTGCAACTAGCAACGCTATAAGAGGGCTGAGCAAAGCGGTAACATAGCCAATCAACGGTTTGCTAGGAAAAGGATGGTTAGGGCTGACATGGCAATATGGGTGGCATGATATAGCAAGTGGTAGGCATCGCAGCATAGGCATAGCAAAAGAGCGAGCAACTAGCATAGCAAAGATAGAAGTGATTTCGAGGGTATGGTCATCTTGCTCGCAATGTTCTCGAGTTGTCGAAAGCTTGATCCTCGTAAGCGTTCTCAACAGGTTCCTCGTTCACGTACTCGCCTCCGACTCTACCCAAAGCAACAACACAAACAAAGGAACCACAATAAATCACGGTGCAATGCACAATCAACATGATGCAAAATATGACATGATATGCGAGATGCGATATGCAATGCGTATGTGCGCTCCGGAAGGTAAATGATGAACCAGGCATCAACTTGGCAAACCAAGCATGCCACTGGAAAGATGAGATGATTTCGGTTGAAATCGATATAAAGATCACCGGAATCGGATGCACGGTTTGCAAATGGCAAGCAAAACAAGAATGGCGCAAATCTGCCATTAACAGCATGATGCCACTTAGCAAGCAACAATTAATTAAGCTACTGCACCCAAACGTAACAACAAAGCACATGGCAGTGATCTACACATGATGCTCGACAAAAGATGATCACTGAGCTACGGCTAGTTCACATCATAACATGTTCAAACAAGCATGGCAAAAGTGCACAAAATATCAGGCTGGACATGGCAAAAACAGCATCAGGTTGCAATGTTCAGAGCAACAAAAGTACATGCTACAGGAACTTAAAATAGCAAAACATGGCATGGCATGAATCTACTCAAAGCCTAGAACAAAAGTACCTTACTGACCATAAGCCAAAAAGGACTAGAAAATATAGTAACACCCATGTCAATATTGAAAGTTTCGTTAACAGATTCAGCAACAAGACATGTCAAAAACTGATAACGAGATGGCATGTTTACAAGCTCAATGCACTCACTACAGAGCCTTAAATGATAAACTAAGCATACATACATCAAGAAGACATGACATAGAAGACATAAATGGCAAGAACAACAACATAGCATGAATGGATCAACCACAACAAGCTTGGCAAAATTGAATAACACGTACACAATCTGCCAGGAAACATTTGATAGCAAAAGTAGAGCTCGATTGACTCAAGCTATGGCACTCCATAATTGCAAACAAAGGCATGAATGGATAGAGCAAGACATGCTTTACAAAACACCCTTACTGAAGTATGTCAAAATATGCATAGATCTCTTGGTATTATCAAGTTAACATGGCATCAAAATCAGCTAAAACAGGGCTGAAATCTGCAACATCAGGACACCTACTTTGCATGCTTGTGCTAGTCACCGCATAGATCACAAAAATACATGGAATACACCCCTGGAAAGATGGAATGGCATTTTACAAAACACATGAAGGACTCAAATACATAGGGTGCACACAATAATCATGACAAAAATAACAAAAGTGCAAGTTCTGATAAAAATCAGAAACTATCAGCACATAGCACTCTTCCAACAGCATTTCGGGCATCAAGATGAGCTCAAATGAAAATGATGCAATGGAATGAAATGATCTACTCTTCGAGTCGAACATTTTGACATATTATACGCAAAAATGGATCTCGATGCGAAGATATAGCATGTTGAAAAATGCACAAAATAACAAGAGATGCAAAATACTTAGAGAAAATAGGAGCGGGAGAAGAGAGGTCAACGGCCGCGACGGATCCCGAGGCCGGATCGGATCGGCGGGGTCGCCGCCGAGGGGCTCGCCGGAGGGAGGAGGAGGCGCCGGGCGGGCGGATCCGGCGGGGCAGCGCGGGGCGGCGACTTCTTGGGCCGGGAGTAAGAGCGCCGGGGCGACGGCGGCGGAGGCGCCGGCCAGGCTTAGCCGGGCGGCCGCCAGCGGGAGAAGCTGGCGCGCGGCGGCGCGGGCGGCGGCGGGCTGGCGCTGGCGGCGGCGACGGAGGCGAGGGCGGCGGCGGCGCGCGCCGCGCGCGCAGCAGCGGCGGGGCGGGCATGGGGCGGGGGCTGGCCAGGCCGTGGGCTCATGAGACCTTGGCGGCGGCGGCGGCGATACGTGGCGCCCGATTAGTAGCGCGGCGGCGGCGGAGTGTCCGGTTGGCGGCGGACACGTCCGCGCGGGGGGACGTTTTAGGGTTTCGGGAAGAGGATGATCCGGATTTGGGAGGTGTTTAAATAGGCATAGAGGAGCTCGGAGAGTCCAAATGAGGTGTAGTTTTCGCCCACACGATCGTGATCGAACGACGGAGAGCATGGGAGTGACTTAGATGGGTTATTGGGCTGTTTTGAAGGGTGTTGGGCTGCAACTTAAAAGAGGCCTTTGCGAGAGTGCGGTTAACCGTTGGAGTACCAAACGAGCTCCAAATGACCAAACTTGACCGGTGGTCTACAGGTGGTATACCAAGGCCACTAGACAAACCTCGGTCCATTTCGAGAAGGTTTAGTACCCACACGGAAAAACGTAAAAGGACCGCCGGGAGATAGGAGTGCGGATTGCAAAACGGACAACGGAAAAATGCTCGGAATCATGAGACGAACACGTATGCAAATGCGATGCACATGATGACATAATATAAAATGCATAACATGGACAAAATGCAAAAAGAAGGAAAACCCAACCACGGAGGGAATATCATATCACAGTGCCGAAAATGGCAAGAGTTGGAGTTACAAATATGGAAAGTTACTTCCGGGGTGTTACACAATGCAACCGTGAGTACTCATCCAAAGTACTCGCAAGCAAGGAGCTACACTACATATGCATGGATATATGTGTAAAGGGCCATATCAGTGGACTGAACTGCAGAATGCCAGAATAAGAGGGGATAGCTAGTCATATCAAAGACTACGCTTCGTCACCTTCGCCTTGCAACAGTAGAAGAAGGCGATCTGAAGTCCTCCCAAGAACATCACATAGCAATAATCCTACCCGCGATCCCTCCTCGTATCCACGAGAGAGCGACCACCGTTATATCGGCACTTGGAAGGGTGTGTTTTATTAAGTATCCGGTTCTAGTTGTCATAAGGTCAAGGTACAACTCCAAGTCGTCCTGTTACGAAGTTCACGGCTATTCAATAGATTAACTTCCTGCGGGTGCACCAACTTACCCAACACGTTTGATCCCATTTGGCCGGACACACTTTCCTGGGTCATGCCCGGCCGCGGAAGATCAACACGTCGCAGCCCCACTTAGGCACAACAGAGAGGCCAGCACGCCGGTCTAAACCTAAGCGCGCAGGGGTCTGGGCCCATCGCCCTGAGCACACCTCGCACGCTTCGCGTCGCTGGCAGAAGCAGACCTAGCCTAGTGGCGTTCGGTCCAATCCGCGCGCCCGCTTCGATCGGCCGACGTCACGAAGTGCTTCGGCTGATACCACGACGTCGGGATACCCATAACTACTCCCACGTAGATGGTTAGTGCGTATAGGCTCGTAGCCGACTCAGATCAAACACCAAGATCTCGTTAAGCGTGTTAAGTATCCGCGAACGCCGAACAGGGCCAGGCCCACCTCTCTCCTAGGTGGTCTCAACCTGCCCTGCCGCTCCGCCACAAAGTAACAGTCGGGGGCCGTCGGGAACCCAGGCCCACCTCTACCGGGATGGAGCCACCTTCCTTTCAGCCCCATCTCCGAACAAAGATCACGGTAATGTAACGATGTAAAGTATATAGTATATGCCCGTGATCACCTCCAAGTGATCACAGCCCGATAGTATAGCATGGCGGACGGACAAGAATGTAGGGCCACCGATGGAACACTAGCATCCTATACTAAGCGAGAGGATAGCGGTAAAAGGTAACAACAAGAGTAGCAAGGACAAAGCTATGCAGCGATATAGGATTAATCAAAGCAATAACATGCTACACTCTTGTAATGCAAGCAGATAGAGAAGAGTAGGCGATATCCGGTGATCAAGGGGGGGCTTGCCTGATTGCTCTGGCAAGAGAGAGGGGTCGTCGATGACGTAGTCGACCACAGGGGCATCAGCAGCGGTCTCGGAGTCTATCGGAAAGGAGTAACGGAGGGGGAACACAATAAATAACAGAGCAATCAAATGTAACCCAAAGCAAGACGCGGCAATACATTGTGCTAGGGGTGACCTAACGTAGGGATAGGCGATACCGGTGAAGGGGGAAACATCCGGGAAAGTATCCCCGGTGTTCCGTGTTTTCGGACAGATGAACTAGAGGTGAAATGTTGCAGGTTCACTATGCTAGGGACGCGTGGCGGACGAACGGGCTGCGTATCCGGATTCGTCTCGTCATTCTGAGCAACTTTTATGTACAAAGTTTTTCCATCCGAACTACGGTTTATTTTCTATTAATTTTTAAAGTTTTAAAAGATTTTCTAATTTTCTAGAATTAATTTAATTAGAATTTAAATAGCTAAAATTATTATGTGTACCCAGCTGTGGACTAGCCACAATGGATGACAGATGGGGCCAGTGGGCCCCAGTCAACGCTAAGTCAGCCCGGTCAACATTGACTAGTCAAAGGTGAATAGTAATTGTGGGTCCCAGCTGTCATTGAGTTAGTTTTTTTAAGTTAAAAAAATTAGTTTAATTATCCCAGGGCCGACATATCATTGGCCCATTACTGATCTAACACTAATTGACCTATAGCTAATAAGCAATTAGTCCTAAACTAAATGGGCTATCCCATAGGCTATGAGCCAGCCGGCCTCACACGGCTGAGCACGAACGCTTATATATGTCGGCGGCCAAGGCCTGCCATGGCGTTAGCTAAGGTAGGCACAGCCGGGAGAGGAAGGCAAGCAAGCGGGCGAATCGGGCATGGCAGGTTGGTGCGAGGTCACCGCAGCAGAGCGGGCAGGCAGCAGGCGACGAAGCAAGATGAGCGCAGCGAAAGGAGCTGGCCTGAGCAAGAGGCGACGAGGAACAACAGCAAACGGAGTACTATGGTGAACGACGGCTACTGGCATGGATCGAGCAGGGAAGAGCGGGAATCGGGTGAGGACCTCACCGCGATGTCGTAGGCGAGCTCGAGAAGGTCGGGGGTGGAGCGAGGGCGACGAATACGTCGATGACGTCGCGGTGGCTGGAGGTTGAAGATGACATCGATCCTTCCGATCCAGGGGCTCCCGGCTCCAACAGGTGGACGTAGTCGAAGGAGTGGATGTCGGCGAAGCTCGTAGATGAGGTGGTTGGGCGCGGGGAGCTCGGTGGCTACGGGGGCAGCGAGGCAATGGTCGCGGCAGAGGCGGCCATGCGAGGAAGAGGAAGAAGCAACTCGAGGTGGAGAAGGGAAAAGGTCCTGGGGGTGCTAGGGTTCGGGGGAGGGGGCTCCTTATCCGGAGGGGAGCCGTGGGATGGCCTCCACGGCGCCATCGATGGCCATGGTGGCCTGGATGGATGCCACGATCCCCCTCTAGTGAACAGAGGAAGGGGGAGGCGCCTGGGGTGGGCTGGGCCAGCCATTCGGCTAGATGGGCCAAAGGTTCAGTAGTTTAGGTCTTTTGTTTTCCCCTTTAGTTTTGTTTTATCTTTTTTTTGTTCTTATTAATTTTATTTCTCAAATCGCTTAGTTTTGTAAAATATTCAAATACCTAAAATAGTAACATTAATTGGTACCACTGCCACAATAAGTTTGGCACCTAGATAACATAGTTAAGTATTTTATAAAACATAGTAGGGGTATAATAAATTGTTTTTACTACTCTTTTAATCACTTTAGGGTATTTAATTATTTTATAAAGATGTTGTTTCTCCACCAATATTATCCATGATTTATTTTTCACATTAAGAACATTTTAGTTTTGTTGTTCGAAAATCTTCGATGTTTGTTAAAAATCCAAATTTGAATTAGAATCGTTTTGAACTAACGCGACATTAGAAACAGTAACTGAGGTGACGTGGCATCGTTACCAGAGGTTTACTTTAGCTTGATTATCCGGGCGTCACACCTCCCAACAAGCGCTATCGTTTTATGCCCCTAGCTAGGCATAACACAAAGGATCTAAGTGTTGTCATCTTTGGTTTCCAACTCTTCAATCAAACACTTGGAATTCCTCAAGGATTTTGCATACAAATTTTTAATGACCAAACTCCTAAGATCTTCTCTATTGCTATTGGAAGTTTCACCCTTGTTTTTAGTGGCTTGAGTAATATTGCCAATTTTTAAAGGAGTTTTTTTATAGTTTTGGCGAAAGAAAAAGCCATACTTAGATTACTAAAGATTTCTTCCAGTTTATCAATCCGAGACGGCTTTCTTCAATTCGTTCATGAATTACGGTCCCCTTTTCTTTCAACAACTTAAAAATTTCTCCCGCTTTTGATCCAAATTTAGTAGCAAAATGCAACAAGGTATTTCTCCCGCTTTTGATCCAAAACGCAACAAGGTATTTTGGGTTTTTTAATAATATAGATCTGAAAATAAAAGAAGCAAATAAAAGAAAAGGCAATTGGCAATATGGATCTGAAAGTATATGACAGGAAAATAGACCCGGGGGTGGCTTCTCTCGAGAAGATAGCAATGGTGGGTAGACAAATTACTGTTGAGCAATTGATAGAAAAGCAAATAATTATGATGATATCCAAGACAATGATCATGTATATAGGCATCACGTCCAAGACTAGTAGAACGGCTCCTGCCTGCATCTCCTACTATTACTCCACACATCGACCGCTATCCGTCATGCATCTAGTGTATTAAGTTCATGGGAAAATGGAGTAATGCAATAAGAACGATGACATGATGTAGACAAGATCTATTCATGTAGGAATAGACCCCATCTTTTTATCCTTAATAGCAACGATACATGCGTACCTTGCTGCCCCTTCTGTCATTGGGAAAGGACACCGCAAGATCGAACCCATCACAAAGCACCTCTTCACATTGCAAGATAGATAGATCAAGTTGGCCAAACAAAACCCAAATATCGGAGAAGAAATACGAGGCTATAACAATCAAGATTGGATATTAAATCAAGGAAAATCTGATCATAAACTCACAATTCATCGGATCCCAACAAACACACCACAAAGAGTCATTACATCCAATAGATCTCCAAGAGACCGTTGTATTGAGATAGAAAGAGAGAAAAAACCATCTAGCTACTACCTACGAACCCGTATGTCTGAGTTGAACTACCCACGCATCATCGGAGAGGCACCAATGAGGATGATGAACCCCTCTGTGATCGTGTTCCCCTCCGGCAGAGTGCCAGAATAGGGCTCTAGATTGGATCTCGTGTTTCTGGAACTTGTGGCGGCTGGAATAAAATTCCATTGACTCCCCTAGGGTTTCTGGAGCAAGGAGGTATTTATAGAGCGAAGAGGCGGTGCGGGAGGCCATCGAGGTGGGCACAACCCACCTGGGCGCGCCTGGGGGCCCAGGCATGCCCTGGTGGGTTGTTCCCCCCTCGGGGCACCCCCCAGGTGCTTCTCTGGCCCATCTGGTGTCTTCTGGTCCAAAAAAATCCAAAAAAGTTTCGTTGCATTTGAAACTGGCACTTGGCACTATGTTAATAGGTTAGTACTAAAAATGATATAAAATGATTGTAAAACATCCAAGAATGATAATATAACAGCATGGAACAATTAAAAATTATAGATACGTTGGAGACGTATCAGCCGATAGGGGGGTTATCGGCCAGTTGCATGACCAACACTAGATTTGCAACTGCAAGCATTGTAACCCGACTGCAACCCCAACATGACTCCAACTTGGCTGGTAGGGGGTTGTTGGCCAGTTTGCATGTCCATCACTAAACTTTGCAACTGCAAGTACTATAATTTGACTGCAACTGGGGGCGCGAGAGGGGGGTTGTCGGCTCGACGTCCACAACCTATTAAAACGTTCACGATTTTTCAAAAAAAATACATATCCATTTGTTTTTAAAAAATCATGATTTTTTTCTTAATTTTTGAAAAAATAAACCCGTGGTTGTTTTCAATTTGTAGATATTTGTTCCAATCCGTGATCTTTCCAAAATTTGTAAATTTTACTTAATTCATCAATTACTTTTTGAACTAATGAACATAACATCTTTTTAAAGTCAAGGACATTTTCAAGAATCCATGAATATTTTTTATTTCATAAAATTAAAGTAAATAGTTTAGCAACAATAAAAGATACGTGAAAAAACTATGTTACATTTTTTTGTGCTTTTTCATAATTTTGTGTTGACAAGGAAGGCACACATCCCATATATGTGCTACTACATACCAGGATTTTGAATTTCATGTGTGTGCTTTTCTTATGTGTCAAATGGGTACACATATAACCAACCCAAAGGTAGGACCAAAATAACCCAGAAGAAATGGAACAAGCGTGTACCTCAGAAAAAAGAACAATGTGTTGGCGACATTGAGAAGCATCTTCCCCCTCTCGCTGCGATTGGGACCGACAGACTCGGGTTGATTTAGAGGTGGTCACGAGACCGCCGTCTGGCCTTGGTTGAGGGTCCTATTCTTTGTGGGGAGATAAAGGTTGTTACATGGAAATTGGATCGGTTGAGGTTAGGTCATGGCGAATCGCGACAATGGATCGTCCTCAAGCGGCCAGGGCAAGGAAAAGTTGGAGGATCAGATGAAAGAACTTGCACTGGAGGAGGAAGATCTGGATGATGTGGTTTTTGATGACGAGGATGCCCCAACGGAGACGAACCTCCGGTGGATGATTCTGGATATGGTTCGCATGGACAATGATTTGTTACTGGTCTTCTGTAACCTATATGGGACTTGAGAGGCCTGTGAAGATCAACACCCTAGAAGAGAACCTGTTCATTATGCATTTTGACTACCTCGATGATTGGGATAGGGTCACGATGGAGGCCTGTGGAACTTCAGAGGCAACCCGGTGATCATCGCCCCATATGATGGTTACTCAAAACCCTCCTCAATCAAACTATTCATGTTTGAAATCTGAGCGAGGATCACTGAACTTCCACCGGCCTACCATGGCAAGGTGAAGGCACTTGCATCAAAGTTTGGAGAGTTTGTGGATGTTGAACCCTCCTTGTTTGACTTCGAGGGGAATTATGATAGAGTGAGGGTCAGACTAGATGTCCATAAACATTGAAGAAGGCCATATCCATTGTCAAGGGAGGATAGCGAGAAATTTTTGCTGTGAAGTATGAGTGGCTTCTAGATTGGTGCCTAGTATGTGGTATGATGGGGCACGAATTTATGGAGCATGGCGATGGGGTTCATCATCCCTCTGACTTGGACTTCAAGAACTTGCAAGCACTAGCCACTACATGTTGGGGGACTCGGAGATGTCGTTATGGCAAGCAAACAGGATCCTTTGGAGGAGAATCAAAAGATGACTAGGAGGTAACGATCAGACTGAGCAAAAGCACATGGAGGACACCGATATGGGAGGCCTGGACCAAAGTAGAAAGAGGCCGGCTGATGATGTTCTGGACCCCAAGAGTGCACTTTCAGTGAGAGGGATGGAACTGGTTCTAGTAAGGAAGCGGAGCACAGGTGCGCCTGCTGTTCCCTCAAGCCCGCCACCATATATAGCAGGACCCTAAGCGTCCAACGGTGGGGATCCCAGAGAAGAATGCCAATCCAGGTGTTATAAAGAAACAGTATGTGTTACAAAAAATAGTGATGCTTATCGGTGGCCACCTCAGTGGAGGACCACCAGACGCAATGAGTCTGATCAGCTGGAACTGTCGTGTGATTGGCAATGCCTCAACAGTTCAATAGCTTCGTAAAATCGTGACAAAGTTTGCCCCTAAAGTACTTTGCATTGTAGAAACTCAAATCAGTAGAGAAATAGCGGAAAAGTTAGTGAGTGCTTTAGGCTTTGATTGTTCTTTTGCTGTTGATGCCACCAATAGGAGTGTTGATTTAGCTTTGTTTTGGAATAATGAAATAAAGATCAAGAAATTGGGTTATTCTCAGTACCACATGGATGTTAAAATTTCTGAGTTGGGGGTAGCCCATGGAGGTTATCGTGTTCCTATGGTGAAGCCCGGACCCACCTTCGTCATAGAACCTGGGCCACTATAAAGGGTATGGCAGTGCTCCATGATATGCCATGTGCTTGTATTGGAGATATTAACGAGGTCTTGGGACATGATGAACATGATGGTATCGGCCAAAGAAGCCAAACATAGATTAATGGATTCTGGGATGATGTCGATGTATGTGGCCTAGTAGATCTTGGTTACCAGGGAATGAAATAGAATTTGAAAAAGAGGTGGTTGGTGGTTCCTTCACAAGGTTGAGTCTAGACAGAGCTTTGCGATCGGTGCAATGGTGTGAGCAATTTCCATTGGCTGCGATTGAACACCTATAACAAAAACCACTTCTAATCATTCACCAATTATGCTCACATTGGACTCAAGTGAAGTGACCATGGCTCCAAAGATGTTTCGGTATGAGACAACATGGGATACCCATGCAGACTTTATCTCGACCGTCCAATCTGCATGGGAGGCAAGTGATCGGTATCTTACGACCAGTGATGTTTGAGAAAAATTAATGTCTCTTGCCAAAAACCTAGGAGACTATAGTAAGTCAACTTTTGGCAGTGTTCGGGCTAAGATTCAGAGCTTGAAAAAGGAGCTTGAGAGGTTGCGGAGTGACCATGCAAGAGTGGGATTGAGTCATGCTGAAATCAAGGTTAATGACCGATTGATTGAGCCCTATATGCGGAAGGATTTGATGTGGAGGCAACAGTCACGGGACGAGTAGCTCTCGGTAGGGGATCGCAGTACACACTTCTTCCACTTACGTGCATCAACGCATCATAGAAAAACTTGATAAATGCCTTAGAAAACCAGATTGTCAACTAATGGAGGACTTGACTGAGATGCAACAGTTAGCTTTACATTTTTATAAAACTTGTCGTGGAATTGTCACGGCAGATGTCCTCTTGCAAGGACTTAGTCGTGGAGCCATCGCAACTAGGAAGCTTAAAGGGGTTAATCGGGACAAAGGACACGAGAGGTTTTATACTAGTTCGGCCCCTTACGGTGAAGGTAAAGCCTACGTCTAGTTGGGTTGGTATTGCTTGAGGTTTCGATGACCAGGGAGCGAGATACGCTATGCCCGGTTCTCGATTGGTTGTTTCTTGCCCTAAGCCGCCAACAGGTCGTCCCCTTATATACACGGGTTGGCGCCCTGTGGCCTTACAGAGTCCCGGCCGGCTTATAAACAATGTCCGGCTCGGTGACTAGTCAAGTCTACCTTATGATACAAGTCATGCCATTGTGGCGGTTTACTACAACGGGCCTTAAGTCGCCTGTGGGCCTTAGGCCCCTTTGTTGAGATGCCATCTTCATGCTTGGACTTGGACTTCTGTCTGGTAATCTCTTTACGTAACCCGGCCCCACCTGGGCGGCTTACACAAATAGTTATATCCCCAACAAAACTCTTTACACATCTGAAGGAATACAGGGTTTGGATGATGTATTGCAACACGTACCAGAAAAGGTAACACCTGCGATGAACGAGGCGCTCATGGCACCGTATAAGGAGGAAGAGGTAAAGAATGCACTTTTTCAAATGTTTCCAACCAAAGCCCCTGGGCTCGATGGTTTCCCAGAACACTTCTTCTAGCATCATTGGGACATCTATGGGGATGCTGATACTAAAGTTGTTCTAGCCATTGTTTGAAGAGAGAAGGACCTGGACTTCCTAAATGAAACGATGATGGTATTAATTCTGAAGGTATCAAACCCTACACTCTTGTCGCAGTTTCGTCCTATAAGTCTATGCAATGTTTTCTACAAGATAGGATCAAAAGTACTTGCTAACCGCTTGAAGGAGATTTTACCTGACATCATATATGAGGAGTAGTCAGCGTTTGTGCCAGGGAGGCTTATCACAGATAAGTATATAACATTGCAATTTTATGAAGATGAATGGGTCCAAGAACAACACCCATTGTGCCCTCAAGCTTTACATGATGACAGCCTATGACAAGATAGAATGGAGTTATTTGGAAGCAATTACGGGGAAACTGGGGTTTGCTGCACCATGGATAGCTATTGTTATGAAGATGGTGAGCACATTTTCTATCTCCATTATGTTAAATGGAAGTAAAATTGGAGGAGTTTAAGCCCAATGTGGTATTCATCAGGGAGATCCTATCTCTCCATATCTATTCTTGTTGGTAGCAAAGGACCTTTCGTGCCTATTAAATTCTCAGAATCAATCATCCTAGCTCGACGGCATTAATGTGGCGCCATCAGCCCCACCGGTGAACCACCTTTTATTCACGGATGATAGCCTGCTTTTTTTTCAGGGCGAGTGTTAATGGAGCATAGGAGGTGTCACACCTTTTGAGTACTTATGGCATGGCCTCAGGACAGAGAATCAATAGAGACAAGTCATGAATTTTCTTTAGCAAGGGGTGCCCACAAATTGCGAGGGATGTTGTCAAGGGTTGTTTGCATGCTCCTAATGAATCTTTTAGTGATAGGTATCTAGGAATGCCCAGTGATGTGAGGTACTAAAAAAGGGCACCTTCAAGCATTTAAGTGGTCGTGTCTGGGACAAGGTGAAAAGGTGGATGGACAAATGCTTATCAGGCGGTGGTAAGGAAGTGCTCATGAAATCAGTAGATCACGCGATCCCGGTTTACTCTATATCTTGTTTTAAGATTCTGCGAGGTTCATGTGATCATATAAATTCTATCATTAGAAAATTTTGGTGGGGATGGAAGCAAGGAGAAAGAAAACCAGCCTGGGTATAATGGTAAGTAATGACATGGCCCAATTATCTTGGAGGTCTAGGTTTCAGAGATCTAGAACTGTTCAACCTTGCATTGCTAGCACGACAGGCATGGAGGATTTTGTAGGAACCATTCTCATTGAGTGCATGCTGGAGATAGAACTGCACATAAGGTATTGCAATCTGGTTTTTATTGGCCTGCTCTCTTCAAAGATGCTCGTAAGTTCGTCTTGTCTTGTGATGAATGTCAAAGAATTGGTAATATTAGTAGACGTCAGGAAATGCCTATGAATTATTCACTCGTTATTGAACCATTTGATGTTTGGGGCTGATTATATGGGACATTTTCCTTCCTCTGATGGGTATACACATATTTTAGTTGCTGTTGATTATGTTACTAAGTGGGTAGAATCTATTCAAATTAGTAGTGCTGATCATAACACTTCTATTAAGATGCTTAAAGAAGTTATTTTTCCGAGGTTTGGAGTCCCTAGATATTTAATGACCGATGGTGGTTCACATTTTATTCATGGTGCTTTCCGTAAATTGCTTGCTAAATATGGTGTTAACCATAAAATTGCATCTCCATATCATCCTCAGTCTAGCGGTCAAGTAGAATTGAGCAATAGAGAGATCAAATTGATTTTGCAAAAGACTGTTAATAGATCTAGAAAGAATTGGTCTAAGAAACTTGATGATGCATTATGGGCTTATAAAACTGCTTATAAGAATCCTATGGGTATGTCTTTGTATAAAAGGGTTTATGGAAAAGCATGTCACTTACCTCTTGAATTAGAACATAAAGCTTATTGGGCTATTAAAGAGCCCAACTATGATTTCAAAATTGCCGGTGAGAAGAGGTTATTTGACATTAGCTCACTTGATGAATGGCGAACCCAAGCCTATGAGAATGCCAAGTTGTTTAAAGAAAAAGTTAAAAGATGGCATGACAAAAGGATACAAAAGCGTGAGTTCAATGTAGGCGATCATGTTTTGCTATACAACTCTCGTTTAAGATTTTTTGCAGGAAAGCTTCTCTCTAAATGGGAAGGCCCTTACATTATCGAGGAGGTTTATCATTCCGGTGCCATCGAAATCAACAACGTCGAAGGCACAAATCCGAAGGTGGTAAACGGTCAAAGAATCAAACATTATATCTCAGGTACCCCCATAAATGTTGAGACCAATATAATTAATACCATAATATCGGAGGAGTACATAAGGGATACTTTCCAGAACGTCTCAAACTCCGAAAAGGAATAGGTATGTGGTACGGTAAGTAAACCGACTCCAAAACTGTTCTAATGGCATTTTTTTCTTTTTTTGGAATATTTAAAAAATTAGGAAAATTAAAAGTAGTCCGAAAGACGCATGAGGAGACCACAAGGGTGGAGGGCGCGCCCTACCCCCTGTGCGTGCCCCCTGCCTTGTGGCCACCTCGTGTGCCCTCCGGACTCCATTTTCTTGCACAATACTTCTTTTGGTCGGTAAAAATTCATTATATAATCTCCCGAAGGTTTTGACCCCCGTACCACGGCAAAATCCCATGTTTTCGTTTTGAGCTGTTTTCTTCCAGAGTTTTCAAGGCCAACCATCATGTCGTCCTCCTCCTCCAACAACGCGGACGGTGATGCTTGGTTGATGCAGATGGAACTTAGAAGGGAGGATGCCTAGGGAGCCACGATGGAGGAGGATGAAGGATATTCGCTTGAGGAACAACCTCCGACATCAGAGAGAGGTACTCTGGCGGGCATCTCCATTATTCCAAATCCCCATCAAGTAGTAGGGACTACAAACAACCATGAAGACCAAGAGGTTCGAGAAGGGCTTCCCCCTAGGAGACCCTTACACAGGTTACATCGGAACAACTTTCATAATTTGGTTCATAATTACGGAGTGGAGAACACCCCTCATACACATATACCCTCCAATTGGGACATATCCCGTCCAAGTGAAAGCAATGCAGGAAAGAGTTCTTGGGGCCTTGAAATAAGCATCTTTTGGAGGAGATCCAGAAGAATGCAAATATGCTCCAACATGTGCTCCAAGAACTGCAAGTCCTGAAAGGTGCCTTAATGAAGCTAACGGATACATCAACAAGTTCATCATCACCGTCGAAGAAACATACATAAATACATGGGTATGGGCACTCCCCTTGCCAGCTTCCAAGCTTGGGGAGGTGCCCCGGTATCGTATCACCGTCACACCTTTACCTTTATCGTTTTTCTTAGTTCTACCCTTTTGGTTATATCTTGATCTTGTAGAATAAAGTTTTTAGTATGATCTGGCTTTGAGTTTTGCTTTATGGTCCCTCTATGAAATTGAGTCCGTGAGTTATATATAATAAAGAGTAGTTTTGAGTTGATGGCTTTAGTTTCTTGCTATGATCTTGAGGGAATAAAATAAGAGAAAGAATAAAGAGAAATAAAAAGATCATATAATGATCTTATGGAGAGTAATGACTTCACATATAAAGAGTATGATGAATAAAAGTTGTTGAGAGTTGACAAACATAGTTTTGGTCACTGTTGCAATTAATAGGAAGTAATAAAGAAAGAGAAGCTTCACATATAAATATACTATCTTGGACATCTTTTGTAATTGCGAGCACTCATTAAAATATTTCATGCCAAAAGGTTGATGTTGGACAAGGAAGACAACATAATGGGTTATGTTTTCTTATACCCGAATAGAAGTTATCTTGTCATGGATCCTCCAACATGTTGAGCTTGCTTTTCCCTCTTATGGTAGCCAAATCCTTTGCACGAAGTAGAGATACTACTTGTGCTTCCAAACATCCCTTAAACCAGTTTTTCCATGAGAGTCCACCATACCTACCTATGGATTGAGTAAGATCCTTCAAGTAAGTTGACATCGGTGCAAGCAATAAAAATTGTTCTTTAAATATGTATGATATATTAGTGTGAAGAAAATAAGCTTTATACGAACTTGTGATATGGAAGAAATAAAAGTGGCAGACTGCATATTAAAGTCCTTTATCACAAGCGGCAATATAAAGTGACGTTATTTTGCATTAAGATTTTGTGCATCCAACCATAAAAGTGCATGACAACCTCTGCTTCCCTACGCGAAGGGCCTATCTTTTACTTTTATCTTCTACCCTTATACAAGAGTCATGGTGATCTTCACCTTCCCTTTTCACACTTTTTCTTTTGGCAAGCACTATGTGTTGGAGAGATCCATATATATATATATATATATATATATATATATATATATATATATATATCCACTCAGATGTAGGTTTTCATAAAGCATTATTGTTGACGTTACCCTTGAGGTAAAGGCTGGGAGGCGAAACTATAAGCCCCTATCTTTCTCTGTGTCCGACTGAAGCTTGGAACCCATAAGTATCGCGTGAGTGTTAGCAACTGTGAAAGACTAAATGATAGTTGAGTATGTGGACTTGCTGAAAAGCTCTTGAATTGGCTCTTTCCAATGTTATGATAAATTGCAATTGCTTCAATGACTGAGATCATAGTTTGTTAGTTTTCAATGAAGTTTCTGATTCATACTCTACCTTGTGAATGAATTGTTACTTTAGCATAAGAAACTATATGACATTATATGTTACTGTCCTAAAGATGATCATGATGCCCTCATGTCCGTATTTTATTTCATCGACAACTCTATCTCTAAACATATGGACATATTTTTCGATTTCGGCTTTCACATGAGGACAAGCGAGGTCTAAGCTTGGGGGAGTTGATACGTCCATTTTGCATCATGCTTTTATATTGATATTTATTGCATTATGGGCTGTTATTACACATTATATCACAATACTTATGCCTTTTCTCTATTATTTTGTAAGGTTTACATGAAGAGGGAGAATGCCAGCAGCTGGAATTCTGGACTGGAAAAGGAGCAAATCTGAGGGACCTATTCTGCACAACTCCAAAAGTCCTGAAACTTCACGTAGAATTATTTTGGAATATATAAAAAATATTGGGTGAAGAAAGCACCAGAGGGGGGCCACCAGCCATCCACAAGGGTGGGGGCGCGCCCTACCACCTGGTGTGCCCCTGCCTTGTGGCCCCCCTGTCAGGCCTTTGGTGCCCATCTTCTGCTATATGGTGTGTTTGACCTAGAAAAAATCATAAGGAAGCTTTCGGGACGAAGTGCCGCCGTCTCGAGGCGGAACTTAGGCAGAACCAATCTAGGGCTTCGGCGGAGCTGTTCTGCCAGGGAAACTTCCCTCCGGGAGGGGGAAATCGAAGCCATCGTCATGACCAATGATACTCTCGTCGAGAGGGGGTCAATCTCCATCAACATCTTCACCAGCACCATCTCCTCTCAAACCCTAGTTCATCTCTTGTATCCGATCTTTGTCTCAAAACCTCAGATTGGTACATGTGGGTTGCTAGTAGTGTTGATTACTCCTTGTAGTTGATGCTAGTTGGTCTATTCGGTGGAAGATCATATGTTCAGATCCTTAATGATAATTAATAATCCTCTGATTATGAACATGAATATGCTTTGTGAGTAGTTACGTTTGTTCCTGGGGACATGGGAGAAGCCTTTTTATAAGTAATCATGTGAATTTGGTATTCGTTCAATATTTTGATGAGATGTATGTTGTCTTTCCTCTAGTGGTGTTATGTGAACGTCGACTACACGACACTTCACCATGATTTGTCCCTAGGGGAAGGCATTGGGAAGTAATAAGTAGGTGATGGATTGCTAGAGTGACAGAAGCTTAAACCCTAGTTTATGCGTTGCTTCGTAAGGGGCTGATTTGGATCCATATGTTTCATGCTATGGTTAGATTTATCTTCATTCTTCTTTTGTAGTTGCGGATGCTTGCGAGAGGGGTTAATCATAAGTGGGAGGCTTGTCCAAGGAAGGGTAGTACCCAAGCACCGGTCCACCCACATATCAAATTATCAAAGTAACGAACGCGAATAATATGAGCATGATGAAAACTAGCTTGACAATATTTACCATGTGTCATCGGGAGCGCTTTGCTTTATATAAGAGTTCGCCTGGGCTTGCCCTTTGCTACAAAAAGGATTGGGCCACCTTGCTGCACCTTATTTACTTGTTACACGTTATGAATTATCTTATCACACAACTATCTGTTACCGATAATTTCAGTGCTTGCATAGAATACCTTGCTGAAAATTGCTTGTCATTTCCTCCTGCTCCTCGTTGGGTTCGACACACTTACTTATCGAAAGGACTATGATAGATCCCCTATACTTGTGGGTCATCACCTATATGCATAATCATTGCCTTGGATATCGTCATAACTTTGCGCTTTTCTATCAATATCTTTGCAGTAATTTGTTCACCCACCATATTATTTGCCTTCAAGTGAGAATCCTCTAGCGAAACCTATGGCCCCGGGTATATTTTCCATCATATATTTTCAGATATGCAAACCAAAAAACCCAAAAATGTCTTGCTACAATTTATTTACTTTTATTTAGTTTTACGTTCTAGCAATCTTTTATACCTATCTCTATCAGATCTCACCATTGCAATTGACCGTGAAGGGATTGACAACCCCTTTATCGCGTTGGGTGCAACTGTTTGATTGTTTGTGCAGGTGCATAGATTGGAGACTTTGCTGCATCACCCTTTCCTCTTCAAGGGAAAAACTAATGCAAGCTTAAGAAGTAGCAGGAAGAATTTCTGGCGCCGTTGCCGGGGAGGTCTACATCAAGCCTACCAAGTGCCTATCATAAACTCTCATCTCTTGCATTACATTATTTGCCATTTGCCTCTGATTTTCCTCTCCCCCACCTCTAAAACGATTTTCAGAAAAATACAAAAAGATTTGCCTTTTTATCCGCCCTTCTTCCGTTCATCTTTTCATTTGCTTTTTGGTTGCTTGTGTGCTAGATTGCTTGCTTAGTCACGATGACTCAAGAGAATACCAAGTTGTGTGATTTTTCCAACACTAATAATAATGATTTTATTAGTACCCCGATTGCTCCCGCCACTAGTGCAGAATCTTATGAAATTAATTCCGCTTTGTTGAATCTTGTTATGAACGTACAATTTTCTGGCCTTCCTAGTGAAGATGTCGCATCCCATCTAAATACCTTTGTTGAATTGTGTGATATGAAAAATAAGAAAGATGTGGATAATGATATTGTTAAATTGAAGCTATTTCCGTTCTCACTTCGAGATCGTGCTAAAACTTGGTTACCATCTTTGCCTAAAAATAGTATTGATTCATGGAATAAGTGTAAAGATGCTTTTATTTCCAAGTATTTTTCTCCTGCTAAGATCATCTCCCTTAGGAACAATATAATAAATTTTAAGAAACTTGATCATGAACATGTTGCACAATCTTGGGAGAGGATGAAATTGTTGATAAAAAATTGCCCTACGCATGGTTCGAGTTTATGGATGATTATACAATTTTTTTTATGCCGGATTGAATTTTGCATCTAGAAAATCTTTTAGATTCGGCCGCGGGAGGTACTTTTGTGGAAATCACATTAGTAGAAGCTACTAAACTCCTAGATAATATTATGGCTAATTACTCTCAATTGCATACCGAAAGATCTTCTACTAGTAAAAAAGTGCATGCAATTGAAGAAATAAATACTTTGAGTGGAAAGATGGATGAATTAATGAAATTATTTGCTAGTAAGAGTGCCCCTGTTGATCCTAATGATATGCCTTTGTCTTCTTTGATTGGAAATAATAATGAATCTATGGATGTGAATTTTGTTGGTAGGAATAATTTTGGTAATAACGCGTATAGAGGTAATTTCAACCCTAGGCCATTTCCTAGTAATTACTCTAATAATTATGGTAATTCCTATAGAAATTATTATGGAAATTACAATAAGATGCCCTCTGATCTTGAGAACAATATTAAAGAAATTATTATTTCCCAAAAAGTTTTCAATGCTATGGTTGAAGAAAAATTGCTCAGGATTGATGATTTGGCTAGGAACGTTGATAGAATTTTGCTTGAGATTGATTCTTTGAAAATTAGATCTACTCCACCCAAGCATGATATTAATGAGTCTCTAAAAGCTATGATAATTTCTATTGATGAATGTAAAGAAAGAACCGCTAGAATGCGTGCTAAGCGAGAATGGTTTGTAAAAGCATGTTCTTTGGTTTCTCGTGAAAATAATGATGAAGATCTTAAATTGATTGATGTGAATCCTACTGAATCTTTGTTTTCTAATATAAATCTTGATAAGGATGGGACTAGAGATGAGTCAACTTTAGCTAGAAGGTGTCCCAATGATTCGGATTTTATAGATCTTGATGCAAAAATTGATAAAAGTGGGATCGAAGAGGTCAAAACTTTAAGTAGCAATGAACCCACTCTTTTGGATTTCAAGGAATTTAATTATGATAATTGTTCTTTGATATATTGTATTTCCTTGTTACAATCCATGTTGAATTCTCCTCATGCTTATAATCAAAATAAAGCTTTTACTAAACATATTGTTGATGCTATCTTTTGAAGAAAAACTTGAGTTGGAAGTTTCTATGAGTGGGAACCTACCATTAAGATTAAAATTAAAGATTATGAGTGCTATGCTTTGTGTGATTTGGGTGCTAGCGTTTCCATGATTCCAAAAACTTTATGTGATGTGCTAGGTTTCTGTGAATTTGATGATTGTTCTTTAAATTTGCATCTTGCGGATTCCACTATAAAGAAACCTATGGGAAGTATTAATGATGTTCTTATTGTTGCAAATAGGAATTATGTGCCCATAGGTTTCATTGTTATTGATAAATATTGCAATCCTACATGTCCTATTATTCTTGGTAGACCTTTCCTTAGAACGATTGGTGCAATTATTGATATGAAAGAAGGAAAATTAGATTTCAATTTCCGTTCAGGAAGGGCATGGAACACTTTCTAAGAAAGAAAATTAAGTTACCATATGAATCTATTATGAGAGCTACTTATGGATTGCATACCAAAGATGACAATACCTAGATCTATTGCATTATGCCTAGCTAGGGGCGTTAAACAATAGCGCTTGTTGGGAAGCAACCCAATTTTATTTTTGTATTTTTTGTTTTGCTACTGTTCTTGAATAAAATACACATTATTACCTCTGTATTAATTGTGTTTTTGTGTTTTAGTTAGTGTTTGTGCCAAGTAAGACCTTTGGGATGGCTTACGGTGATAATTGATTTTATCTTGCTGAAAAACAGAAACATTTGCGCCCATTGCAAGAATTGTTAAAAATCACACAAGCGTGATAAAATCCTGATTATTTTTGCACAAGATTTATATACAAATTTCCTCTGTTGTCCTAATTTTTCAGAATTTTTGGAGTTACAGAAGTATTCGAAGTTTATAGAGCTACTGAATGTTCTGTTTTTGACAGATTCTGTTTTCTATGTGTTGTTTGCTTATTTTGATGAATCTATGGGTAGTATCGGGGGGGTATGAACCATAGATAAGTTGGAATAAAGTAGATATTGCACCAATATAAATAAATAATGAGTTCACAACAATACCAAAAAGTGGTGATTTTATTTTCTTATACTAACAGATCTCATGAGTTTTCTGTTGAGTTTTGTGTTGTGAAGTTTTCAAGTTTCGGGTAAAGATTTGATGGACTATGGAATAAGGAGTGGCAAGAGCCTAAGCTTGGGGATGCCCAAGGCACCCCAAGGTAATATTCAAGGACAACCAAGAGCCTAAGATTGGGGATGCCCCAGAAGGCATCCCCTCTTTCGTCTTCAATCCATCGGTAAATTTACTTGAGGCTATATTTTTATTCACCACATGATATGTGTTTTGCTTCGAGCTTCTTTTATGATATGAGTCTTAGCATTTTAGTTTGCCACAATCATCCTTTCTGTACACACCTTTTGAGAGGGACACACTTAAGTCGTGAATTTATTAGAATACTCTATGTGCTTCACTTATATCTTTTGAGCCAGGCGATATGCTCTAGTGCTTCACTTATATCTTTTTAGAGCATGGCGGTGGTTTTATTTTATAGAAATTGTTGAACTCTCTTGCTTCACTTATATTATTTTGAGAGTCTCTAAACAGCATGGTAATTTTCTTAGGTTATGAATTTAGTCCTAATATGATGGGCATCCAAGAGGGATATAATAAAAACTTTCATATTAAGTGCATTGAATACTATGTGAAGTTTGATTCCTTATGATTGTTTTGAGATATAAAGATGGTGATATTAGAGACGTGCTAGTGAGTAATTGTGGATTGGTAGAAATACTTGTGTTAAAGTTTGTGATTCCTGTAGCATGCATGTATGATGAACCGTTATGTGATGAAGTCGGAGCATGATTTATTTATTGATTGTCTTCCTTATGAGTGGCGGTCGGGGATGAGCGATGGTATTTTCCTACCAATCTACCCCCCTAGGAGCATGTGTGTAGTACTTTGTTTTGATAGCTAATAGATTTTTGCAATAAGTATGTGAGTTCTTTATGACTAATGTTGAGTCCATGGATTATACACACTCTCACCCTTCCACCTTTGCTAGCCTCTCTAGTACCGCGCAATTCTCGCCGGTGCATTATACCCACCATATACCTTCCTCAAAATGGCCACCATACCTACCTATTATGGAATTTCCATAGCCATTCCGAGATACATTGCCATGCAACTTCCACCATTCCGTTTATTATGACACGCTTCATCATTGTCATATTGCTTTGCATGATCATGTAGTTGACATCGTATTTGTGGCAAGGCCACCGTTCATATTTTTCATACATGTCACTCTTGAGTCATTGCACATCCCGGTACACTGCCGGAGGCATTCATATAGAGTCATATTTTGTTCTAAGAATCGAGTAGTAATTCTTGAGTTGTAAGTAAATAAAAGTGTGATCATCATCATTATTAGAGCATTACCCCATGTGAAGAAAGGATGATGGAAGCTATGATTCCCTCACAAGTTGGGATGAGTCTCCGGACTTTGTGAAAAATAAAAGAGGCCAAAGAAGCCAAAATAAAAAAAGAGAGGCCAAAGAAGCCCACCAAAAATAAATATAAAAAATGATAGAAAAGAGAGAAGGGACAATGTTATTATCATTTTCCACACTTGTGCTTCAAATTAGCACCATGATCTTCATGATAGAGAGTCTCGTATATTGTCATTTTCATATACTAGTGGGAATTTTCATTATAGAACTTGGCTTGTATATTCAAATGATGGGCTTCCTCAAATTGCCCTAGGTCTTCGTGAGCAAGCGAGTTGGATGCACATCCACTTAGTTTCTTTTGAGCTTTCATACACTTATAGCTCTAGTGCATCCGTTGCATGGCAATCCCTACTCACTCACATTGATATCTATTGATGGGCATCTCCATAGCCCATTGATACGCCTAGTTTATGTGAGACTATCTCCTTCTTTTTGTCTTCTCCACAACCACCATATTCTATTCCACCTATAGTGCTATATCCATGGCTCACGCTCATGTATTGCGTGAAAGTTGAAAAAGTTTGAGAACATCAAAAGTATGAAACAATTGCTTGGCTTGTCATCGGGGTTGTACATGATTTAATACTTTGTGAAGATGGAGCATAGCCAGACTATATGATTTTGTAGGGATAACTTTCTTTGGCCATGATATTTTGAGAAGACATGATTGCTTTATTAGTATGCTTGAAGTATTATTGTTTTTATGTCAATATTAAACTTTTGTTTCGAATCTTATGTATATGAATATTCATGCCACAATAAAGAAAATTACATGGATAAATACGTTAGGTAGCATTCCACATCAAAAATTCTGTTTTTATCATTTACCTACTTGAGGACGAGCATGAATTAAGCTTGGGGATGCTTGATACGTCTCCAACATATCTATAATTTTTTTATTGTTCCATGCTATTATATTATCTATTTGGATGTTTTATATGCATTAATATGTTATTTTATATTATTTTTGGGACTAACCTACTAACCCAGAGCCCAGTGCCAGTTTCAGGTTTTTTCCTTATTTTTGAGTTTCGCAGAAAGGAATATCAAATGGAGTCCAAACGGAATAAAACTTTACGATGGTTTTTCTTGGACTAGAAGACACGCTTAGGACTTGAGAACCAAGGCAAAGGAGTCCCGAGGCGGCAGCAAGGGTGCAGGGCGCGCCACATGCCTTGTGGGCCCCTCGAGGCTCCTCTAACCCTAATCTTCGGCCTATAAATTCAGAAATATTCCCAAACCATCAAAAGTGTTCAAAAAAATACTTTTCCTCCGCCGCAAACCTCTGTTGCCTTAGATCCCGTCTTGGGGCCTTTTCCGGCGATTTGCTGGAGGGGGATTCGATCACGGAGGGCATCTTCATCAACCCTATTGCCCTTCTGATGAAGCATGTGTAGTTTACCTCAGACCTACGAGTCCATAGCTAGTAGCTAGATGGCTTCTTCTCTCTCTTTGATTCTCAATACCATGTTCTCCTCGATGTTCTTGGAGGTCTATCTGATGTAATATTCTTTTGTGGTGTGTTTGTCGAGATCTGATGAATTGTGGATTTATGACCAGATTAGCTATGAATATTATTTGAATCTTCTCTGAATTCTTATATGCATGACTTGATATCCTTGTATTTCTCTTCGAATTATCAGTTTGGTTTGGCCAACTAGATTGGTATTTCTTGCAATGGGAGATGTGCTTAGTTTTGGGTTCAAATAGTTTTGTGTTCAATCTTGCGGTGTCCTCACCCAGTGACAGTAGGGGTTGCGAGGCACGTATTGTATTGTTCCCATCAAGGATAAAAAGAAGGGGTTTTCATCATATTGCATGAGTTTATCCCTCTACATCATGTCATCTTACTTAAGGCGTTACTCCGTTCTTTATGAACTTAATACTCTAGATGCATGCTGGATAGCGGTCGATGTGTGGAGTAATAGTAGTAGATGCAGAATTGTTTCGGTCTACTTGACACGGACGTGATGCCTATATGCATAATCATTGCCTTGGATATCGTCACAACTTTGCGCTTTTCTATCATTTGCTCGACAGTAATTTGTTCACCCACCGTATTATTTGCCTTCAAGAGAGAAGCCTCTAGTGAAACCTATGCCCCCGGGGTCTATTTTCCATCATATATTTTTAGATCTATAAACCAAAAAACCCAAAAAATATCTTGCTGCAATTTATTTACTTTTATTTAGTTTTACATTCTAGCAATCTTTTATACCTATCTCTATCAGTTCTCACCATTGCAATTGACTGTGAAGGGATTGACAACCCCTTTATCGCATTGGGTGCAAGTGTTTGATTGTTTGTGCAGGTGCATAGATTGGGGACTCGCTTGTACCTCCTACTGGATTGATACCTTGGTTCTCTAACTGAGGTAAATACTCATCTCTACTTTGCTGCATCACCCTTTCCTCTTCAAGGAAAAAACCAACGCAAGCTCAAGAAGTAACAGCTATCGCAAAAGCTTGGACGCGTTCCCAGATCCTCGGCAGTCACAATGGCCCAACCAGAGGCCTTAGAATGGGCAAGTTCCGTTCCAATGGTAAGGACTGATCCAATCTTGACTAGTGGTTCCGATCCCCCACCCTTGATCAACTCGAGGAGCTCACTTTTGATGATGGGAATATGCGCTCGCTGCCAACGTCCGTGCTCCGCCTCGCGCTCATGCTGCGCATCGCCAAGTTCATGAACTGCCATTTCCCCACCCTTAATGACACGCCCGCTCTTATTATACCATGACTGAAGCACCTCGAGCTCGTCGCCGTCTGCCTCCCAAACGGTGACATGGAGCACCCGCTGCGCGGTTGTACTGCACTCGAGTTCCTTCTTCTTCAGGCGATCAATGGGTTGAGTAGCTTCCACATCACCTCCATGACTCTCCGGACTATTTATGTGTGTTGCTGGTGCTACAAGAAGACATCACAAAATGTGTACCATGGTATGGTCATTGAGGACACACCTTCACTAGAGAGATTACTTGTAGTTGATCAAGAAGGTCCAACAAGAATCAATGTCATTTCAGCATCGAAGTTGACAGTGGTGGGCTACTCATCTGACAAATACTCCAAACTTGTTATTGGATCCACACCCGTTCAGGTACAACAGCCGCCTTCTACCTCTCCTTCTAGAAATTAACATTATTTCTAATTTTGAAGATGTATGTTCATCTGTCATCCAGAAAATGATTCCGACAAGCTTGACCTCGAAACTGCGCACAGTGAAGGTCTTGGCACTAGAATCTATCAGCCCCAACCTGGACCAAGTTGTCAGTTTCCTGAGATGCTTTCCGTGCCTAGAGAAGCTATATATCAAGGTGATGTTCCTTTATTGGTAAATGTTAACCATAAGGGAGTTCAATTTTTGACACATTTTTCCAAGTTTACAATGACAATGTACTACGATTTCTGAAGGATTTTTGGAGGATTTCAGTACCTACATGTTTTCCCCCATATTGGTTTCTTGATCCATATGGTTACAATCTGTAAGCATTTCTCCTTTGGATTCATCTGCACTAGCTTTCTTAGGGAACTTTTCATCCACTCCAACCTCTTGTGAAGAAGGCTACATTTTTCTAGATTGTAATCAAATGCCCATGTTAATCATGTCGGATCGAAGATGGCACGTTAGTGCATTTTACAAATCCTGCAAACCAAATAGGCATGTAGTAGTGTTCAAAATTGCATGTAGGCGCTAACACGTTTTCTTCTTTTGTAGATAAGATTAGGCCCGATGGTGGATAATGTGATACAATATAACAATCACATCGAATGCCTTGATCTGCATCTCTCAGAAATTACTTTAAACTCCTACCGAGGGACCTTACCAGAGATTATATTCGCCAGGTTCTTTGTTGTCAGAGCAAGGGTGTTGAAGGTAATGAGGTTTGACCTACATTTATTTCACAAAAATGAATGGTTTGTTGATCAGCGGCGGCGGCTGCGGCAGAATGGAATAGGCTCTGAAAAAGCTGAATTTCATTTTGGAACTTCAGATGACAGAGTAATCGGAAGTCATCGTGTCAACCACATACATGACTTATTAGTGGCTGACCCCTTTGCAAAAATTATGAGGTTTCGAAAGAAGACTTAGACGTGGTAATATTAGTTTGAACCTCGCTGATATCCTTGTTCAGTGGATCAGTGCGAGCGTTTGCAGCTGATGAGCTGAATTTCATTTCTAATATCAGTTTGAACCTTGTAATCCTTGAATTTGAGCCATATAACTCTGGAATTTGAACCTTGTAATATTTCGAGCTTTTATGGTACAATCCTTGAAATGGTACGTATGAGACTCGTATATTGGTAGCACTATTTTGACCTTAATATGCAATGGACATAGATTTTATTAACCATTCTCGAATGTGTCTACCTCGTCGATCTCATGGCACATGATCTGTATAGCTCACTCGACTGTGATCTTCGACATTATTGCACATAGTTGGTTTCTTCAACAGTGTGCTCTGTAGGGCGCAGAATTAATTATTGCACTCGAGTCTCCATCATCACCCTTCTGTGTAACTTTGACCTCATCACCCACGGGTAAACTTATGACCAAAGTCATTCCACACACTTCGTTTTTACAAAGCTCTTTGCCAATAAATGCCCACTATTTGTCCCTCTTCTAGCCGACGCATGGCTAAACTAGCCGGTTTGGAAGCTTGCATGGTAAATTGCGCGGTTGCGCAGGAACAGGCTCACCAACGATACATTTGGCGCCTCTTCGAGCCCACGCACGGTCAAATGAAACGCGTGCGATGTTCTCAAGCGTGCACTGGAATCCTCTGCTATGAACGCGGTGACAGGATGTGACGATTACAGGCCGGCCGACCCCCATTTATTATAGCAGCCATTTAACCCTTGTGTCTCTTCAACCTTTCGATCACGCCCCACTATTGCAAGAAGCACACCCACCACAACAAATTCTTAGAGGGTTTCCTGCGCGGCTCCAATGGCGCTCCGAGTGGCTGCCGACGACGAGCAGCAGTTCACCATGCATGCTGTGGTGGACACCCACAAAAGGTTCATCGAGCTCTCGGTGGTGTACACCATCAACCCGGTCTAGGTGGAGCACTCCATCCACATCATGGAGCTGTTGCTTGCTGAGGAGAAGTACAAGGTGGTCGGGTTCGGCCTCGAGTACACGCGCGCTCGTGTCGGGTCTCGTCCCAAGGTCCTCATCGCTCAGATGTGCGTGCGCAATCACGTCCTCGTCTACCACTATTGCCTGGCCAGAAGGCCTTGCGAGCGTTTCGCCAGGTTTGTCAACAGCCCCCACTACATGTTCGATACGATGGACATCACCAACGATGTAAAGGTGCTCAAGAATTTGGGCATCGCCTGCCCGAATCTTGTCGACATCCAGGGCCAATACAAGATCTGGGGCAGCAACGAGCATGAGAAGGACTCACTGGTTCACCTTGCCGAGACCATGATCGACCCTACTACAGAGACATGAAGGATTCCTGCAACAAGGACAAGTGTGCCTTGCACTCGGCCTGGATGGAGAAACTCGACAAAGCTCACGTCGTGTACGCGGCCAAGGAGGTGTACACAAGCTACGAGTGTACAGGCAGATCGTTGACATGAGGAAGTGCCTCCTTCCACAAAACGGCCAGGGATCCAGCCAGAAGCAGAGCAATGGCAAGCATTGTCGCAACAAGAAGTAGATGATTAGATCCTCGTTTTTGTTAGTTTAGTATGCATGTAATTGCTTACTTTGGTGTGTGGAAATGTTATGTGTGTAGTCACTTGTGTAATTGTATGCTTAATTTGGTTATGCAATGCTGTATTTTTAAGTATATAGGTTGATGCTCTGTAGACAGAGCGTGTATGTTGTTTGTGCGGACAGAGCAAATCACATCGCACACGGACTGAACAATGGAACCCGTCGGTGATGTTTTCATCAATCACTCACAATTGTATACCAGCAATGGTTTTCTCACAACACACACGACTTGTTAACAAGAATCATCTGTGTTGTTGTCGGTCTTCCCACATGTTTCCGATTGCAGACCTATTTGCCGCGTATCATACACATCTTGTTAATTTGAACCGTTTTTGTTCTCTTAGCTCAATGCAAACAGTTCATCCGAGTGAACTGCATGCCGTATATCGCACACACATTCATCGGGCTGACCGTTTCTTTTGTGTTGCCTAATCACAAACAGTTCATCCGAGTGAACTGTATGCCGTATATCGCACACACCTTCATCTGGCTGCCCGGTTTTGTTGTTCCGCCTCATCACAGACAGTTTATTGGGTGAACTGTATGTCGTATATTGCACACACCTTGATACGACTGCATGTTTCTGTTGTTCTGTATCATCACAAACAGTTCGTAGGGATCAACCGTATGCCCCGCATCACACACGCATCTATAATATGAACCGTGTTTGATGTATCCACCATCGCAAACATTTTGCATATTTTGACGGTTTTTTTACATCACCGTTTGCGATTAATGCATCGCACATTGTTTCGTCGAAGGGTCTCCGATTTTAGTGTCGCGTTAGCAGCATCCTGCAGTAGTGTTTGTTCACCTAGCCCAACAATTTTGTGTATTTCAAGAAAGTGCAAATGGGATGTACTTTTTTAGAAAAAATAAATGGGCCGCATGGACGCTACATTATTTGTTCACCCAGCCCAGCAAATAGACTGTAAATTAAAAAAATGGATTGAATATGTGCCACATTTTTGGAGGCTGAAATGTGGGCCAGTAGGTCCAAGCCAGCGCAAGGCATTGTCAACTTAGTCAACAAATGATTTTCACATCCTTAGCCGTTGGATTTACATCCAACGGCCGGCATCCATCTTCAATCTCTCGTCTACTTCCTCCGGTGCCACCGGGACCACCTGCTCTCGCCTCCGGCTGCTAGCAGCTCTGCTTAGCACGCTTCATTGCTAAGCACTATCCCACTGTAGGCCAGGCCATCCCTCTACCCCTCCACACCTCCTGTTATTCTCCGCTGACTGCAGAACCACGCCGCACCAGAACCAATTAACCATCGTACACCTCTTCGTCTGCGACTCCATTGCCGCATCTTCCCATCTCCGACTTGTTGCCGTTCGGGGCCTCGCCGTCGTCCACCGCCTTGGTGCGCTCGGCGCGGCATGGTCAACATGGTCAACAAACGAGAGTCATCGGAAGAGAACTGTATGTGGAGACGCTGACAGTGGGGACGCACCAAGTCCATGGATGCACGCATGCAACCGCCTCCTTATTACGCTAAAATAAAATTACTCCCCCCTGAAAGCTAGGACCCACCACATATATCTTCGCACGGAAGGAAGTGCCTCCTTATTCCCGCCCCTGACACCTGGGACCCACCAACAACATCTTTGCACGCGGAAGTGCCTCCTTTTTTATGGGCAAAAAATGATTTTTCCCCTGACAGCTGGGAGCCGCCAGCTATATATTCACATGCAAGGAAGTCCCTCCTTGTCCTCCCTGACTGCTGGGATCCACCTGGTCGAAGCATACATAGCGTTATCTGTCTGGTCGCGAACATGTATGTACATAGCGGTCGATCGGTCTCTCTGCAGCGATGAACCATGGCCGAGTAAGGAGCGGCAATTGTCGTAGTAGAACCGCTGAGGTGTCACGCAGTCCCGTCTATATCGTGTACACGTACGTACAACCACACCACAAGAAAGTAAATACAGCTATATGTAAGTGCATCTAGTGCCACCCCTAGTTGGTTTTGGAGTATTGATGACAAACTTGGTTGAGGGACTAATGTGTTTGTAAGAATTGCAGGATAACACAGGTTGTAGTCCCATATTGATTCGATTTACCTACCCGAGATGACCCCTAAAAATGTGTGAAGACATTGAAGACAATGGTGGTCTGTGAAGATATTCACAGTGTAGATTATGACATGAGAAGACATTCATATGAAGACTATGGAGTACGAAGACATAGTTGTTTCGTAGTTTCCTTTTCTTCTTTGTTGAGTCATAGGAACCACCGTACTGTTAAGTGGGGTCCAAGTGAACAAAGTCAGAGTGACTGATGTGATGCTCAACCAAATCCTATATCTTCGAGTGAAGACAATGAGAGCAAATCTTATCCAGAGCTAGATGAGTCAGCTTTACTTGTAGCCCAAGTCAAGTTGCCGCGTGTGTTTGAAATCTGACCGTTGGACACGTGTTAGTTCCTTAGCGACCCAGGGTCATTTTGGACAAATCAAGTCGGGTTGCCTCCTGGCTATAAATAGCCAACCCCTACACCATAAATTGGTGGCTGCTCAGAGTTAGTGCATGGCTTTTGTCGTTTGAGAGCAACCCACCTCCAAAGCATTTGAGAGAGAGATCCTTGTGAGGACAAAGCCCAAAACACCCAGAGCCAAAGAGTGTTAGGCATCACTGAAGTCTTTCTGTCCGCGTGATCTGAAGACTTGTTACACTTTAGGACTGTGAATCCTCCAGCCAGTTAGGCGTTGCGTTCTGAGCATCCAAGAGCCATTGTGGATTGCCAGTGAACGAAGTATGTGAAGGATTGGAAGTCTACCTTGAAGACTTACCAGAGTGATTGGGCGAGGACTATGTGTTCTTAGCTCAATGGGAATAAGGTGTAGACGTGGTCTTCTGAGTTGAATCTCAGCCTCCCTAACCAGACGTACAGTTGTCACAGCAACTGGAACTGGTCTACCAAATCCGTGTCCTCTCCAAGCAACTTGTTCTATCCTTCCCATCTCTTTACTTTATAGTTTGTCTTCGTGAAGTCATTGCCTACTTGCATGATCTGATTAGCTTCACTGTGTGAAGACTGTTTGCTGTTTGGCTTCATATTATCTTCCTTCCTGATCCATACTACCTAGCCGCTGATTGTCTTCGTGCTTTCACTTCATAGCTTACTTGACTATGGCCTGTCTAGTGTAGTCTACCTTCCGTTGCATATCAATAGGTTCATTTCTACTGTTTGTCTTCAAAGCCCCCGTGTTTTGAAGACTTCCATAAAAATCGCCTTTTCACCCCCCCTCTAGTCGATAACTAGCACTTTCAATTAGTATCAGAGCAAGGTGCTCCCTTGTTTTGTGTGATTCCATTTAACCACCTGGAGTTTTACCTATGTCGACTGCAGGGATAATCAAGGTCTCCACTGCGTGCCCCGTCTTCGACGGCACTAATTACCCCTATTGGAAGAATAAGATGCGTATGCATCCTGAAGCCATTGACGTCGACCTATGGTACATCGTCAAGAACAGCATTCCCAAGGTCGGTGAAGGTGTCACCGCTGCTGATGTCAAGAGGTTCATTCAACTAGACTCCACCGCCAAGAACATCATCTGTAGTCATCTGACCAAAGGACAATATGGCCGTGTGAGTGCTCTGGAAACTGCAAAGCTAGTCTGGGACTGGCTCTCCAAGGTCAACGAAGGCGTCTCAACCCAGAGAGACTCAAGGACTGATGTTCTTTGCAACCTCTTCAACCGCTTCAAGAGAAACGACAATGAGAATGTCCAGCTTACATTTGATCGCCTCACTGATATCACAAATGAGCTTCGTGCACTCGGGGCCACTGAGATCACTAAGCATGAAATTGTCAAGAAGCTTCTGAGATCACTTGACAACACATTCGACACCCTGGCCCTGATGATTCAAGAATGCCCTGACTTCAAGACTCTCGATCCGTCTGACATACTTGAGAGGCTCAACACACATGAGTTCCAGTTATCTGAGGAAAGAGATATCTATGGTCCCAACTATGGCCGAACTCGCGCTTTGAAGGCAAAGGTTATTTCCTCATCTGAAGATGAATCTGACTGCAGTTCTGAGGATCCTGAAGACATTGGTAAGGAGCTTGATATGGTTGTGAAGAAGTTCTAGAATTTCACCAAGAAGAAAGGCTTCAGAAAGTCTTCAAGATCCAGCTCTAGAAATGATGAAACTTCCACTCGTGATCACAAGAAGAGAACCTGTCACAAATGCAAGAAACCTGGTCACTACATCTCTGAATGTCCACAATGGGACAATGAGACCAAGAATAAGAAGAAGAGCAAGGAATATGATTCTGATGACAAGAAGAAGAAGAAATCCTCAAAGTCTTCTTCCAAGTCTTCGTCGAAGTATTCATCACACAAGAAGAGGTGATCTAGCAAGGCTCGTGCGTTTGTTGGCAAGGACATGGATTCAGAGGAGGAGTCTGCTTCTAAGGAGGCAGAGGTGGAGTCTGAAGAGGAATCCGATTCAAGCATGGCAAGCCTGGCTCTAGCTTCAGCGTATGTCGCCAAGTCCATCTTCAACACTGAAGACAATGGCCCCGTCACCAATGCTGATGCTAATGATGAGGATGACTCCACTCCCACCTACCGCTTCATGGCACGTGGTGCCAAGGTAAACTCACGCGACTCTTACTTTCAAACATCAAGTGAAGATGACTCTGAATGTGAATCTAAACCTAGCTACAAAACACTTGCTAAAATTGCAACTGAACAACAGAATGCTATGGAACATATTCAAAAGTTGCTAGACAAAAGCGATGACCTGTTGGACACAGAAATGACCCGATCTCAGTCCTTAATTGAAGGCATAAAAAAATCTTCATCTTAAGTACGAAGAACTTGGAAGTCGCCATGAAACTCTATTAGCTACTCATGAGAAGCTTACCTATGATTATCTTCAAAGGAAGCAAGAACTTGAGAATCCGAGAGCGTCTCATGAAGATCTTAAAAAAGAGAACGAGTCACTCCGCGCTCAACAGATCAGTTCCGCTCAGGAAGGATTTGAACCACCATGTCTAAAATGTCTTGAGCGTGATAATGCCGTCTCTGTTGCTGAATGTTCTACTACTGCTACTATTGCAATATCTTCAACTACAGATGTGGTAACTAACCCCTCTGCTGAGGATACCACTACTATTGCTGATGAGAATGCCAGGTTGAAGACATTGCTTGAGACAGGAATGTCCAAAAGTCTTAAAGGGCATCAGACACTATGTGATGTCCTCAAGAAACAGATTCTGAACCGAAACCCTAGGAAAGAGGGTGTTGGGTTTGAGAGTAAAATGAATGTTGATGGTTCTTACTGGAAGCCTAAGCAGTACCCCAAAACCACATGGGTTGCTGCAAAGGGACCTTCAGTGGCCATCTACCTTATATGGCTTCACTTGTGCTAACCCGACTATCATTGATGAATCCTTTGATGCAAACTATAAACTATTTAAGAATCAGAATGGTGAAGTGTTTGCCAGGTATATTGGTACTAACTGCAGGAATGGACCACCTTTGAAGAAGATCTGGGTACCCAAAAGTTGTCTTGAGAGTCTTCCTGTGAATGTCATCATGACACCACCTGGGAAGAAGACAAACCCCAGACCAAAGGCTTCATATGGTCCAAAGGATTCATACAGACAGAGGACTCACCAGAGTCACCCTAACGCCAATGTTTTGCAGGGAAACCATACTCAGACTTATAATATGAGTGTGTTTCGTCAAACCGCTATGTTCATAAGACGAAGAACTTTTCTGGTTATTCTTATGAGTATTATTCACCTCCTGCAAGGCTATTTGCTAGGGCTCCAAAGCCAAAGTTCTCAGATGCTGCACTTAGACTCATTGCTTCTAAGCCACCCCTGAAAATGTGGGTGGTTAAGAAAAAATAACTCTCTTTTGCAAGGAAAGGTCTCCAGCCGGAAATCAAAGGCGTCTAATGCTTATGCTGGGGACCTAAAACATCTTGTGGGACGCAAGATAAAATATCCAAATGGTCTTACTATGTATTTCGTTCCAGGATTTCTTGACAAACATCCTATCTACCCTAACCAGGATCTGAACTTTGATAATATGCTTGTTCGTCAAATGTTTATGCTTCACATTTCCCTTGGTGGAGCCTATCCCCCAAACTGTACTATAGGGTACGACACCAATGGCTTCTGAGTGGATTATGGATAGTGGATGCACTAACCAGATGACTGGTGATCGAAGTCTTCTCATGGATTCAACCCTACGACCATCTGACAAGAGTCACATCACATTTGTTGACACTGGTAAAAGCAAGGTATTGGGTCTAGGTAGAGATGCAATCTCAAAGGATCAGCACATGGATAAAGTGATGCTTGTTAAATCCCTTGGTTTCAACTTAATGTCTGTCTCAATGCTTTGTGATCTGAACATGATTGTGATATTTGGAAAATATCATTGCCTTGTATTTATGGAATCTGTCAAGTCTCTAGTCTTTAAAGGGTATCGAAAAGACAATTTGCACATGGTAGATTTCTCAGCAAGACCACAGTTGGCCATATGTCTTCTAGAAAAAGCTTCGGAGTGCTGGCTCTGGCATCAGAGGCTAGGGCATGCTGGCATGAGGAACTTGTACACTCTCGCGAAGAAGAAGAATGTCGTAGGCATCGAGGGCGTCAAGTTCAAGAAGGATCATCTATGTGGTGTCCGCGAAGCTGGAAAGATGACAAGGGCCAAGCATCCATCAAAGACAATCATGACGATGTCACGTCCTTTCGAGTTGCTTCACATGGACTTATTCGGCCCTACTCACTACTCTACTCTTACTACCACTGCTTGCCTCTATGGCTTCATCATTGTTGATGATTACTCAAGATACACGTGGGTGCACATAATCCTCTACAAGAATGAAGTGCAGGATGTCTTCAGAAGATTCGCCAATCATGCCATGATAAACTATGGCATCAAGATCAAGCACATCAGAAGTGACAACGACACAGAATTCAAGAACATCGGCCTCAACACTTATCTTGATACATTGGGCATCACTCATGAGTTCTCAGCTCCATAAAACACCTCAGCAGAATGACATCGTGGAGCGCAAGAATAGAACCCTCATTGAGATGGCACGGACGATGCTCGATGAGTACAAGACTCCAAGGAAATTCTGGCCAGAAGCCATTGACACCGCATGTCACATCATCAACCGTGTTTATCTTGGCAAGCTTCTAAAGAAGACATCATGTGAGCTACTAACTGGTAAGAAGCCAAACGTCAGTTACTTGAGAGTATTTGGTGCTGTTGGAAATATGCCCTAGAGGCAATAATAAAAAGATTATTATTATATTTCCTTGTTCGTGACAATTGTCTTTTATTCATGCTATAATTGTATTATCCGGAAATCGTAATACACGTGTGAATACATAGACCACGACATGTCCCTAGTGAGCCTCTAGTTGACTAGCTCGTTGATCAATAGAATAGTCATGGTTTCCTGACTATGGACATTGGATGTCATTGATAATGGGATCACATCATTAGGAGAATGATGTGATGGACAAGACAATCCTAAGCATAGGACAAGATCGTGTAGTTCGTTTTGCTAGAGCTTTTCCAATGTCAAGTATCTTTTCCTTAGACCATGAGATCGTGTAACTCCGGATACCGTAGGAGTGCTTTGGGTGTACCAAGCGTCACAACGTGAATCGGGTGACTATAAAGGTGCACTACAGGTATCTTCGAAAGTGTACATTGGGTTGACACGGATCGAGGCTGGGATTTGTCACTCCGTATTACGGAGAGGTATCACTGGGCCCACTCGGTAATGCATCATCATAATGAGCTCAGAGTGAACAAGTGTTTGGTCACGGCATTACGGTACGAGTAAAGTGACTTGCCGGTAACGAGATTGAACGAGGTATTGGGATACCGACGATCGAATCTCGGGCAAGTAACATACCGATTGACAAAGGGAATTGTATACGGGGTTGTTTGAATCCTCGACATTGTGGTTCATCCGATGAGATCATCGAGGAGTATGTGGGAGCCAACATGGGTATCCAGATCCCGCTGTTGGTTATTGACCGGAGAGCCGTCTCGGTCATGTCGCATGTCTCCGAACCCGTAGGGTCTACACTTAAGGTTCGGTGGCGCTAGGGTTGTATGAATATGAGTATGCAGCAAACCGAAAGTTGTTGAGTCCGGATGAGATCCCGGACGTCACAAGGAGTTCGGAATGGTCCAAGGTAAATAATTATATAGGAAGTGCTGTTTGACCATCGGGAAAGTTTCGGGTCACCGGTATTGTACAGGACCACGGAAGGGTCCGGGGTCCACCGGTGGGGCCACCTATCCGGAGGGCCCGTGGGCTGAAGTGGGGAGGAGCCAGCCTGGTGGGCTGGTGCGCCCACAGGCCCCTAGCGCCTAGGGTTGGAAACACTAGGGTGGGGCGCACCACTTGCCTTGGGGCACTCCACCCCCACGCCGCCGCCCCCCCTGGGAGATTCAATCTCGGGGCGGCGCCCCCAGGGGCCTATATAAAGGAGGGGGAGGAGGCAGCCGCTGCTGAGTCTTGGCGCCTCCCTCCCCTGCTACACCTCTTCCTCCTCCCGTGGTTGCTTGGCGAAGCCCTGCCGAGAATCTGCTGCATCCACCACCACGCCGTCGTGCTGCTGGATCTTCATCAACCTCTCCTTCCCTTTGCTGGATCAAGGCGGAGGAGACGTCACGCTATCCGTCGTGTGTTGAGCGCGGAGGTGCCGTCCGTTCGGCGCTAGGATCTTCGGTGATTTGGATCACGGCGAGCGACTCCTCAACCCCGTTCTCTTGAGCGCTTCCGCCGCGATCTACAAGGGTATGTAGACGCATCTCTCTCGTTGCTAGATGAACTCATAGATGGATCTTGGTGAACGTCGGAAAATTTTATTTTATGCAACGTTCCCCTACAGTGGCATCATGAGCTAGGTCTATGTGTAGTTCTCTTTTGCACGAGTAGAACACAATTTGTTGTGGGCGTAGATGTTGTCAACTTTCTTGCCGCTACTATTCTTATCTTGCTTCAGCGGTATTGTGGGATGAAGCGGCCCGGACCGACCTTACGTGCGCTTCGTGAGACAGGTTCCACCGGTGACATGCACTAGTTGCATAAGGTGGCTAGCGGTGTCTGTCTCTCCCACTTTAGTTGGGCGGATTCGATGAAAAGGGTCCTTATGAAGGGTAAATAGAAGTTGACAAATCACGTTGTAGCTTTCACGTAGGTAAGAAAACGTTCTTGCTAGAACCCTATTGCAGCCACGTAAAAACTTGCAACAACAATTAGAGGACGTCTAACTTGTTTTTGCAGCAAGTGTTTTGTGATGTGATATGGCCAAAGTTGTGATGGATGATGAATGATATATATGTGATGTATGAGATCATGTTCTTGTAAAGGAATCACGACTTGCATGTCGATGAGTATGACAACCGGCAGGAGCCATATGAGTTGTCTTTATTTTTTGTATGACCTGCGTGTCATTGAGAAACGCCATGTAAATTACTTTACTTTATTGCTAAACGTGTTAGCCATAGTAGTAGAAGTAATAGTTGGTGAGCAACTTCATGGAGACACGATGATGGAGATCATGATGGTGGAGATCGTGGTGTCATGCCGGTGACAAGATGATCATGGAGCCCCGAAGATGAAGATCAAAGGAGCTATATGATATTGGCCATATCATGTCACTACTATATAACTGCATGTGATGTTTATTATGTTTATGCATCTTGTTTACTTAGAACGACGGTAGTAAATAAGATGATCCCTTATAATAATTTCAAGAAAGTGTTCTCCCTAACTGTGCGCCGTTGCTAAAGTTCGTCATTTCGAAGCACCACGTGATGATCGGGTGTGATAGATTCTTATGTTCACATACAACGGGTGTAAGACAGTTTTACACATGCAAAACACTTAGGTTAACTTGACGAGCCTAGCATGTACAGACATGGCCTCGGAACACAAGAGACCGAAAGGTCGAACATGAGTCGTATGGAAGATACGATCAACATGGAGATGTTCACCGACGATGACTAGTCCGTCTCACGTGATGATCGGACACGGCCTAGTCGACTCGGATCATGTAACACTTAGATGACTAGAGGGATGTCAAATCTGAGTGGGAGTTCATTATATAATTTGATTAGATGAACTTAATTATCATGAACTTTAGTCTAAAATCTTTGCAAAATGTCTTGTAGATCAAATGGCCAACGCTCATGTCACCATGAACTTCAACGCGTTCCTAGAGAAAACCAAGCTGAAAGATGATGGCAGTAACTATTCGGACTGGGTCCGGAACACGAGATCATCCTCATAGCAGCCAAGAAACAATATGTCCTAGAAGCACCGCTAGGTGAAGCACCCATCGAGAGAACCAAGGCGTTATGAGCGCTTGGCAGTCTCGTCTTGATGATTACTCCCTCGTTCGATGCGGCATGCTTTACAGCTTAGAACCGGGGCTCCAAAAGCGTTTTGAGCAACACGGAGCATATGAGATGTTCGAGGAGCTGAAAATGATTTTCCAAGCTCATGCCCGGTCGAGAGATATGAAGTCTCCGACAAGTTCTATAGTTGTAAGATGGAGGAAAATAGTTACATCGGTGAGCACATACTCAAAATGTCAGGTTGCACAACCGCTTGTCCCAGTGGACATTAACCTCCGGATGAGGCGGTCATTGACAGAATCCTTGATCGCTCCCACCGAGCTACAAGAGCTTTGTGATGAACTATAATATGCGGGGGATGGTGAAAACTATTCTGAAGTATTTTCAATCTGAAGTCGCAGAGGTAGAAATCAAGAAGGAACATCAAGTGTTGATGGTCAATAAAACCACTAAGTTCAAGAAGGGCAAGGGTAAGAAGAACTTCAAGAAGGACGGCAAGGATGTTGCGGCGCCTGTAAGCAAGTTCTGGGAAGAAGTCAAAGAATGGACCCAAGCACGAGACTGAGTGCTTTTATTGCAAAGGAAGGGCCATCGAAGCGGAACTGCCCCAAATACTTAGCGGACAAGAAGGCCGGCAACACTAAAGGTATATTTGATATACATGTAATTGATGTGTACCTTACCATTACTTGTAGTAACTCCCAGGTATTTGATACGGTGCCGTTGCTCATATTTGTAACTCACAGCAGAGCTGTGGAATAAGCGGAGGCTGGCGAAGGGCGAGGTGACGATCTTGGCGTCGGGAATGGTTCCAAGGTTGATGTGATCGCCGTCGGCACGCTACCTCTACATTTACCTACGGGATTAGTTTTAAACCTCAATAATTGTTATTTAGTGCCAAGTTTGAGCATGAACATTGTATCAGGATCTCGTTTAATACGAGATGGCTACTCATTTAAATCCGAGAATAATGGTTGTTCTATTTATATGAGAGATATATTTTATGGTCATGCTCTGATGGTCAATGGCTTATTCTTAATGAATCTCGAACGTAATATTACACATATTCATAGTGTGAATACGAAAAGATGTAAAGTTGATAACGACAGTCCCACATACTTGTGGCTTCGCCGCCTTGGTCACATTGGTGTCAAGAGCATGAAGAAGCTCCATTCGATGGACTTTTAGAGTCTCTCGATTATGAATCATTTGACACATGCGAACCATGCCTCATGGGCAAAATGACCAAGACTCCGTTCTCCGGAACAATGGAGCGAGCAACCAACTTATTGGAAATCATATATACCGATGTGTGCGGTCCAATGAGCGTTGAGGCTCGCGGAGGATATCGTTATGTTCTCACTCTTCGATGACTTGAGTAGATATGGGTATGTCTACTTGATGAAACACAAGTCTGAGACCTTTGAAAAGTTCAAGGAATTTCAGAATGAGGTAGAGAATCAACGTGACCGAAAAATAAAGTTCTTACGATCAGATCGTGGAGGAGAATATTTAAGTCACGAATTTGGTACACACTTAAGGAAATGTGGAATCGTTTCACAACTCACGCCTCCTGGAACACCTCAGCGTAATGGTGTGTCCGAACGTCGTAATCACACTCTATTGGATATGGTGTGATCTATGATGTCTCTTACAGATTTACCGCTATCATTTTGGGGATACGCTCTAGAGACAGCTACATTCACTTTAAATAGGGCACCGTCTAAATCCGTTGAGACGACACCGTATGAATTATGGTTTGGGAAGAAACCTAAGCTGTCGTTTCTAAAAGTTTGGGGATGCGATGCTTATGTCAAGAAACTTCAACCTGAAAAGCTCAAACCCAAGCCGGAAAAATGCATCTTCATAGGATACCCTAAGGAAACCATTGGGTATACCTTCTACCTTAGATCCGAAGGCAAGATCTTTATTGCCAAGAACGGATCCTTTTCTGGAAAAAGAGTTTCTCTCGAAAGGAGTAAGTGGGAGGAAAGTAGAACTTCGATGAAGTACTACCTCTTGAACCGGAAAGTAGTGCAGCTCAGAAAATGTTCTGTGGTGCCTACACCGATCGGAGAGGAAATTAATGATGATGATCAAGGTACTTGGATCAAGTTGCTCTTGAACTTCAGAGGTCCACAAGGACACATTCCACACCGAGTGGTATGGCAACCCTGTCACGGAAATCATGTTGTTAGACAATGGTGAACCTTCGAACTATGAAGAAGCGATGGCGGGCCCAGATTCCAACAAATGGCTTGAAGCCATGCAATCCGAGATAGGATCCATGTATGAAAACAAAGTATGGACTTTGACAGACTTGCCCGATGACCGGCGAGCGATAGAAAACAAACGGATCTTTAAGAAGAAGACGGACGCGGATGGTAATGTTACCATCTATAAAGCTCGACTTGTCGCTAAAGGTTATCGGCAAGTTCAAGGGGTTGACTACGATGAGACTTTCTCTCCCGTAGCGAAGCTGAAGTCCGTCCTAATCATGTTAGCAATTGCCGCATACTATGATTATGAGATATGGCAAATGGACGTCAAAACGGCATTCCTTAACGACTATCTTAAGTAAGAACTGTATATGATGCAGCCGGAAGGTTTTGTCGACCCTAAGAATGCTAACAAGGTATGCAAGCTCCAGCGATCCATTTATGGGCTGGTGCAAGCATCTCGGAGTTGGAACATTCGCTTTGATGAGATGATCAAAGCGTTTGGGTTTATGCAGACTTATGGAGAAGCCTGCGTTTACAAGAAAGTGAGTGGGAGCTCTGTAGCATTTCTCATATTATATGTAGATGACATACTTTTGATGGGAAATGATATAGAACTTTTGGACAACATAAAGGCCTACTTGAATAAGAGTTTTTCAATGAAGGACCTTGGAGAAGCTGCTTATATATTAGGCATCAAGATCTATAGAGATAGATCGAGACGCCTCATAGGTCTTTCACAAAGCACATACCTTGAAAAGATATTAAAGAAGTTCAAAATGGATCAGTCCAAGAAAGGGTTCTTGCCTGTATTACAAGGTGTGAAATTGAGCTCGGCTCAATGTCCGACCACGACAGAAGATATAGAAGAGATGAGTGTCATCCCCTATGCATCAGCCATAGGTTCTATTATGTATGCCATGCTGTGTACCAGACCTGATGTAAACCTTGCCGTAAGTTTGGTAGGAAGGTACCAAAGTAATCCCGGTAAGGAACACTGGACAATGGTCAAGAATATCCTGAAGTACCTGAAAAGGACTAAGGACATGTTTCTCGTTTATGGAGGTGAGGAAGAGCTCGTCGTAAAGGGCTACGTCGACGCTAGCTTCGACATAGATCTAGATGACTCTAAGTCACAAACCGGATACGTGTATATGTTGAATGGTGGAGCAGTAAGCTGGTGCAGCTGCAAGCAGAGCGTCGTGGCGGGATCTACGTGTGAAGCAGAGTACATGGCAGCCTCGGAGGCAGCGCATGAAGCAATTTGGGTGAAGGAGTTCATTACCGACCTAGGAGTCATACCCAATGCGTCGGGGCGATCAAACTCTTCTGTGACAACACCGAGCTATTGCACTTGCCAAGGAGCCCAGGTTTCACAAGAAGACCAGGCACATCAAGCGTCATTTCAACTCCATTCGTGAAAATGTTCAAGATGGAGACATAGAAATTTGCAAAGTGCATACGGATCTGAATGTCGCAGATCCGTTGATTAAACCTCTTCCGCAAACAAAACATGATCAACACCAGAACTCTATGGGTGTTCGATTCATCACAATGTAACTAGATTATTGACTCTAGTGCAAGTGGGAGACTGTTGGAAATATGCCCTAGAGGCAATAATAAAAGGATTATTATTATATTTCCTTGTTCGTGATAATTGTCTTTTATTCATGCTATAATTGTATTATCCGGAAATCGTAATACACGTGTGAATACATAGACCACAACATGTCCCTAGTGAGCCTCTAGTTGACTAGCTCGTTGATCAATAGAATAGTCATGGTTTCCTGACAATGGACATTGGATGTCATTGATAACGGGATCACATCATTAGGAGAATGATGTGATGGACAAGACCCAATCCTAAGCATAGCACAAGATCGTGTAGTTCGTTTTGCTAGAGCTTTTCCAATGTCAAGTATCTTTCCTTAGACCATGAGATCGTGTAACTCCCGGATACCGTAGGAGTGCTTTGGGTGTACCAAACGTCACAACGTAACTGGGTGACTATAAAGGTGCACTACAGGTATCTCCGAAAGTGTCTTTTGGGTTGACACGGATCGAGACTGGGATTTATCACTCCGTATTACGGCGAGGTATCACTGGGCCCACTCGGTAATGCATCATCATAATGAGATCAGAGTGAACAAGTGTTTGGTCAAGGGATCATGCATTACGGTATGAGTAAAGTGACTTGCCGGTAACGAGATTGAACGAGGTATTGGGATACTGACGATCGAATCTCGGGCAAGTAACATACCGATTGACAAAGGGAATTGTATACGGGGTTGTTTCAATCCTCGACATCGTGGTTCATCCGATGAGATCATCGAGGAGTATGTGGGAGCCAACATGGGTATCCATATCCCGCTGTTGGTTATTGACTGGAGAGCCGTCTCGGTCATGTCTGCATGTCTCCCGAACCCGTAGGGTCTACACACTTAAGGTTCGGTGACGCTAGGGTTGTATGAATATGAGTATGCAGCAAATCAAAAGTTGTTCGGAGTCCCGGATGAGATCCGGGACGTCACGAGGAGTTCCGGAATGGTCCGGAGGTAAAGAATTATATATAGGAAGTGCTGTTTCGGCCATCGAGAAAGTTTCGGGGTCACCCGGTATTGTACCGGGACCACCGGAAGGGTCCCGGGGGTCCACCGGGTGGGGCCACCTATCCCGGAGGGCCCCGTGGGCTGAAGTGGGGGGAACCAGCCCCTGGTGGGCTGGTGCGCCCCTGCCCCCTGCGCCTAGGGTTGGAAACCCTAGGGTGGGGGGCGCATCACTTGCCTTGGGGGCCACTCCACCCCCCTGGCCGCCGCCCCCCTTGGGAGATTCAATCTCCAGGGCCGGCACCCCCTGGGGGCCTATATAAGGAGGGGGGGGGAGGCAGCCACACCACAGTCTTGGCGCCTCCCTCCCCTGCTACACCTCTTCCTCCTCCCGCAGCTGCTTGGCGAAGCCTCGCCGGAGTCTCGTGCATCCACCACCACGCCGTCGTCTTCTGGATCTTCATCAACCTCTCCTTCCCCCTTGCTGGATCAAGATGGAGGAGACGTCACGCTGACCGTACGTGTGTTGAACACGGAGGTGCCGTCCGTTCGGCGCTAGGATCTCCGGTGATTTGGATCACGACGAGAACGACTCCCTCAACCCCGTTCTCTTGAACGCTTCCGCACGTGATCTACAAGGGTATGTAGATGCATCTCTCTCTCTCTCTCGTTGCTAGATAAACTCATAGATGGATCTTGGTGAACGTAGGAAAATTTTATTTTATGCAACGTTCCCCTACAAGTGTTAGGTGCTGGATCAAGGATCCACATTACACTTCAAAATTTGCACCGAAAGCACATGAAGGTTTTATGCTTGGCTATGGAAAGGATTCGCACTCCTACAGAGTCTTCAACCTCTTTCACTATAAAGTGCTTGAAACTGTGGATGTGTGGTTCGATGAGACTAACGGCTCGCAAAGAGAGCACCTGCCAAATGTGCTAGATGAAGCCTCACCGAGTGAATCTATCAAGCTTATGGGTATTAGAGAAATCATACCTTCAGAGGCTCAGGCTAAAGAAGAAATCATCATTCTGCACCTAATCAACCCGAAGACAATACTCAGCCTGAAGTTAATGCTGAAGCTGAAGACAATGATCTGCAAGGGCAAAATCTTCGTCCAGTTCATCCTCATGTTGCAAATGAAGTACAGATTGAGAAGATAATCGATAGCATCAATGCACCTGGTCCGCTCACTCGTTCAAGAGCAACACAGCTAGCAAATTTCTGTTGCTAAAAAAAAGCTAGCAAATTTTTGTGGACACTTTGCATTTGTTTCTATATCTGAACCCAAGAAAGTTGCTGAAGCCTTCATGGAACCTAAATGGATTCAAGCAATGCAAGAAGAGCTTCAACAGTTCGAGCTGAACAATGTGTGGGAATTGGTTAAGCGTCCTGATCCTTGCAAGCATAACATCATTGGCACCAAATGGATCTATCACAATAAACAAGATGAGCATGATCAAGTTGTCAGAAACAAGGCTCGTATCATTGCTCAAGGATACACTCAAGTAGAAGGGATTGACTTTGATGAAACATTTGCTCCCGTGGCTAGGCTTGAAGCCATTCGCATACTGCTAGCCTATGCCAACCATCACAACATTCTTCTATACAAAATGGATGAAGAAGAAGTGTATGTTGCACAACCACCTGGCTTTGAAGATCCAAAACATCCTGACATGGTATACAAGCTCAACACGGCACTGTATGGCCTCAAACAAGCCCCTCGCGCTTGGTATGACACACTCAAAGACTTCCTGAAGAGCAAAGGCTTCAAACTTGGTTCTCTAGATCCTACACTCTTCACGAAGACATATGACAGAGAACTGTTTGTGTGCCAAATCTATGTGGATGCCATCATCTTCGGCTGCACTGACAAGAGATACAGTGATGAGTTTGGACATATGTTGCAAGATTCATATCACAAGAGAAATACCTCAAAGATTGCCTGAAGAAGTTTGGAATGCAAGATTGCAGAGGATACACGACGCCAATGCCAACCAAAGGTCAATTGGGCCCCGACGACAATGGTGAAGAGTTTGATCAAAAGGTATACCGCTCCATGATTGGGTCTTTACTCTATCTATGTGCATCTAGGCCAGATATAATGCTTAGTGTTTGCATGTGTGCCTGATTCCAAGTGGCACCAAAGGAATCGCATCACTTAGCTGTGAAGCGAATCCCTTTGATATTTGGCTTACACCCCAACACTAGGATTATGGTATCCAAAGGGCTCAGAGTTTGATCTAGTTGGATTCTCAGATGCTGATTATGCTGGTGACAAGGTTGATCGCAAGTCCACATCAGGCACATGTCACTTTCTTGGACGATCTCTTGTCTGTTGGTCTTCAAAGAAGCAGAACTGTGTATCCCTCTCCACTGCTGAATCCGAATACATTGCAGCTGGATCTTGCTGCGCTCAGCTTATATGGATGAAGCAAACTCTCAAGGACTATGGCATCCACCTGAAGCATGTGCCACTCTACTACGACAATGGAAGCGCCATCAAGATTGACAACAGCCCAATTCAGCACTTGAAGACAAAGCACATTCAGATCCGTCATCACTTTCTTAGAGATCATGTCATGAAGGAAGATATTGATATCATTCACGTCAACACTGAAGAGCAATTGGCAAATATCTTCACGAAGCCCTTGGATGAGAAAAGGTTTTGCAAGTTGCGGTGTGAGCTAAATATCTTAGAATCCTCAAATGTCCTGTAATTGGACACACATCCTAACGCTTATGCATGTTGATGACTTAGATGTGCAACACAGGAAGTAACGTATATCTTCAATCAAGTGTGAATACATTAATGTGGAATTTGACTTCAGAGCACCATGATAATTGTGCGCCGTGTCTGGGTCTAATACTTCCTATACGGTGGGTAACGCCACCATGAAATTCTTATTGGAGTGTTTCTTTTGGCGTCATAATTGCATAGTCTTCGCATTTGGTTTGTCTTCAATATTAATTTGACTTCGAGGTTTATCTTCGCTATGTTGAGTTGGTCTGATATATAAATATATATGCATGTTCTGTCCTCTACAACATTCACTTATAGCAGTGTCTTCATACTTGTTTTTTATCTAAGTGAATGTGATCGGACCCTAACCCCCATTATGTGCTTCTACCTCAAATTCTATCTATCCAAGTCATATGCACTCTATTAAAACCTGTCAAATTGTCTTCTCTGAGTCCTTGTTAGCCGAAGACAAAGAGATAAACGTTTAAATCTGTTTTTAATGCCATATCCTTTTTGCCTGAATACCGGAGAAGCCGAAACAACCACCCGACAATCCAGGTGTGTGTGGGAACATGGAACAACTTTCAATAAGTTGCATGCAAGCCATCTGTCCTTCAGATGTGAACCGCCAGGGGCACCCACGTAATTACGCTGTGCAGTCCCTTTCCTTATAAATACACACTCACCACGATCATTATCTCTTCTTCCACCTCGCCGCATCGCTCAAACCCTAGCGCCTCTGCTAGCTCGCGTCGACGCCGAGACGAAGCGCTTAGCTGCCGCGACTTCTTCGACGCTGTCCTCACGCCGGCCGCGGACCTCGTCCTCTCCGCTGCCATCGTAGGTGTCTTCCGCCGCCAAGTTAGGGCGCGGGAGATTGAACTGCTCGGCCTCTAACTCTGCATCGTCTAGTATTTCATCAGCGGTAATTAAATCTTACATTTTACTGCCTTTTCGATTCGTCAAATCCATCCACTTTAACCAAAAGTGGTTTCTTCACTTCCAAGTATGGATCTGTTCTTATCTGCATCTCATATCATGCTAAGAATATTCACTTATGCTTCATAACAAGTTAGATTCCTCACTTGTACTTATTCATGGATTCGTACAAATCTGGAACCAACTCTCTTCAAATAAGTGAATGTCTTTGCTCTATGAGGTCAATGTCTTCAAACCGATTTTCTTCAAAATCTTCTGAGAATGCATATGACCTCTTCCCCTTCCCTCGCATCTCTAATGCTGTCACAGGTACATGTCCGTGGGAGAATCCCTTGGTTCTCATAGTCTACATTCATTTGTAGAGTTCTTACAGCATCATATACACTCCGCTGAAGCCAGCTCTTGTCTGACCAGTAGAAGGAAGCCATTCACTGTTCTGAAGCCATTTAGTCTGAATACAATGGTGTCGGTGGGAACGACACCTATGGGATCACAATAATCCCTACTACGGTCGCGGGGCGCGGGGTCGTGAGAAGAGCGGATCAAACAGATAGCACACGGTTTCCTTATCCGAGTTAGGGCGCGAGGATCGTAAAACCCTACTCCTGCTTTGGTGGTTTGTTTATCTGTGTTCTTGAACTAGCAATGGGGTGTGAGGAGTTCCAAAAATCCGAATCTTCCTCCCGGTTGCCTTAGGCCTCCTTTTATAGGGAAAGGGGTTGCCACAGTGGCACACAGGAGGCGGAAAGGGTACAATGATGCGAGTTTATCCCTCGCATTACATGACAAGGCGCCTTTAATGCGTCTTGCTTAGGTGTCCTTGCTTTATCGGGGGCGGGAGAGCTGTCTCATCATCGCCGCTCCTTCGACACGCGCCATACGGCCAGCGATGCCCGTGGTGCCATGTAAGCGGCAGGCAGTGAGGTGGCGCGATGGTGGGTCTCCACGAAGATCCGCTAGCCGCCACGCAGGTGCCTGCCCAACTGGTTGGGTCGGCAGCTGCATGCGAACAGTGGTGGAGGTTTGATTGGCGTGGGCCTGATGGTGGCCCTACGGGTGTTCTTGGCAAGGGCCTCGCCGTAGCCCGACAAGGGTTCTTGGGGCCCGGCAAGGGTCTTCTTGGGCGCTGTTGTCATCCCCTGCAAGGCTCTTGCCGGGGCCTTCAGTCCTCCTTGGCTGGGATCCCGCCAAGGGTCGTTAACTTCCATAGTGTGTATCTGATCTTGAATGTCTTCACAAAGATCTGCATGCCACCACGGGATGTCTCGAATCCTTGCCCCATGGGGCGGTGGACTCAAGGGTGATTCGCTCCGTGGGTGTGGGGCGAGCTGCTGACAGAAGGGTCTTGCGGGTTTGCTAAAACCGCCTCCCGGCAAGGATCTTGCCGAGGGAGTCCGCTTCCCCCTTTTGCTCTTTGTGGTCTTGGTCTTGGCGTCGTTCTGCTCCTTTGAGCTTTGGCCTTACCTTGGCTCACCTCCCTTGCCTTGCTTTCGGTCTTGGTGGTGCCCGCGGCTCAGGACTGCCCGTGCTCAGTTATAGGGGTACAAAAGTGTACCCCTCTTTTGTACTACCGGCAGAGCCCCGGGGCCTGGGCCACGTAAGCGCAATCGCGTCGTTAGGCTAGGCCCAAAAGCGGTCTTGTGAGCAGGCGGGGTGATTTTACCATGATAAGTCTCTTCGTGCACTGCGCTTCCCATGCCTCCCGTCGTGGCTCGGCGTGGGGGCGGCGTGGCGGACGGGCGGCATGCGTGGGGCTGAGCTCTGCGCGCATGCGTCACGTCGTAGTAAAGGGGGCGGTTCGCGCCTTCCCCATAAACCGAGGGAGGCGTGGAGGCATGGCCCATTTACTGAACGGGGCCGAGGCGTGGTCTTCAAGGCGTCCACTACCCACGATCACGGGGTGGGGAGAGGTCGCCTCACCCGTCGCCTTGGTCCCGCACGCCTGCCACGTGGTTCTCATGCGCTTGGGGTGGCGAACGGTGGAGGCGGGACACCGGGCCGTCGCGGGCTGGGGTAGCGGGTTGGTCCCAGTTCCCTGCGCCTTCCGCGTCTTGATTGGCTGAGCGGGGCGGCCGAGCCCCCACCCCGTTCCTTTATAAAGAGCGGGAGGGGGGATGGCGTCCCGCATTCTTCCATCTCCTCCTTCCTTCAGCTTCTGCTCCCCCTCCATCCGCCATGGAGAGAGGGAATCCTGGCCCTTCAACGGTGGCGGCGAGGGTCGCCGCTCGACAACGCGTCCTTCCTTCTCCCGCACTGCGGTGGCAGAGCCAACCGAGAGAAGAGGGGGAGAAGCGAGGCCGAGGCGGGGAAGAGGAGGGGCAGGCGGCCGGCGCCGTCTCGCCTCCGCCAGATAGTTCCTCCCCATGGAGGCCATGTTAGGGATGACCCTTGCGAGTTCTTCGTCAGGGCTGCACGGCCACCTCGCCGCCTTCGTCTCCCGACTCCATTCGCGGGGAGATGGAGCTGGATCTGCAGTCATTGCGGCTGCACATGAGGGCTGTGGGATCAGCGATGCAGCGAGTTCGTGATCGACTTCCCAGCCCCTCACGTGATGTATCTTCGTCGGGGATGGAAGGCGTTTGCTCATATCCTTTGCTTGACGGAGGGCTCACTCTCCATTTCAAGCTGATGGAGGAGGCCTCCTCTCCGTCAAGGTCTTGGGCTCTTGGGACCCGGGCAAGGTGCTGCGTGGAGAGCTCTTGATGGCGAGACCCTCCTTGGGAGGGAGTGGCGAGGAGGACAATGGCGGTGACAGCGAGGTAGCAGGCGGCAGGATGACGAGTCCGACTAGGTGCCGGGCGCCGCTCCGTGCGGCACCGGCGACCCCATCATCCATGTCGCCGGCTCCCTGAACTTCTCGGGGTTATCTCCTTGGGCGGCTGGCGTTGGGAGGCTGCGGAAGAGGAAGAGGGCGGGCGACAAGGCCGTCAAATCGGAGTACGCGGGCACCGATGCCTTCGACGCGTGCTGACATCCTGTCAACTCGTCTTCGAGCTCTGCTTCCGGCGCCGCCATCACCATCCAGCCTTGAATGACCACGAGATGTTCTCTTGGTGTCTCCACCACCCGTAGCTCACCTAGGCGCCCCTTCGCCCTTTTCGCCTCCTTGACCTGCCTCCCGAGGAGAGGGACAAGAAAGGGGTTCTGAGCACCTTATCTCTTTTAGCTTGTAAGCCTTTGGGCCTTGGCTGAATTTAAAACTTGTAATCCCATCATTCATGTTTTCATTCCCCATGGGATGTACACAGTGGAATGTTTTTAACGAAAAGGATGCTTGCGGGTCATTTGTTTGGGTAGAACCCACGACAAGGAGTAAATCCTTGATATCCCTAAGATAAACATTTCCTTGCCCGACAACAGGCCTGCCGTCTTCCCACTTTGCTCGACCTTTCTCACGCTTTTGGCGGAAGCGAGGATGAGGTGGGTTCGAGCTCCTCGTTTCATCCTTTTCTGCCGCGACTCACGACCAAACCTGACCCGAGAAGGCCCTAGGGCCTAGAGTTTTAGGGGAGCACGGTAGCTTTGGGAAAAAACGAGGTTTCACATACCTCAGTCCATAAGGGAATGCATGATAAGGGATGAAGAACTTATCTGAAGCTGTAGCCTCCGGCAACTCTGGTTTGCCGTGGGTGAATCTTTGCACTTGCAGCCCCCGGCAATATTGGCTTGCCGGGGTCTAGATGCCGGTCTGTCCCTCTTCTCTTTTTTGTCCTCAAGTGATCCGGCAAGGATATCATGAGTACTTGAACCAAAGAAGACAAAAGAATGGCAAAGAGGCGCACACTCGACCTCTAAGCTAGGGTTAGTCGCGCTAAGCACTATCAACCCTAACCAAGGGCGAGACTCGACCTAGCATGCATGCTATAACTTAGGGCGCCAGTAACTTCATTTATTTATGCTCGAGTCTGCTACCGGCTTTGTACAAAGGTTACATGCATCATCGGCAATGCTTGTACAAAAGGTGGCTTGCGGGGGGTGGCAAGCCGCCCCTCACGGGTAAAACTTGAAGATGCTCAATGTTCGAGGAATTACTCACGGAACGTCATCTTCGGTCTCGAGCGGACTGCGCCGGGCACAGTGACTTCGTATTACCCGATAAGGGCCTTCCCACTTTAGCGTCAACTTGTTGGAATTCTTGGCGATTGAGCGCTTCGAAGGACAAGGTCGCCTTCCTCAAGGCTTGGGCATGAACCTTGCGGCTATGGTAGCGGTGCAAGGCTTCTTTGGTAGCGTGCTGCTCTCACGCCGCCCGAAGGCGATCTTCCTCAAGGAGCATTCGTCATCTTGGCGCAGCTTGCTCTTGCTCAAGCTTCGTCATAGCGAGCACTTTTCGAGGTGACCCGTATATGAGTTCAATGGGAGAACTGCTTCGCCCGTATACTAGGGCAAAAGGTGTCCGGCGGTGGCTCGATTTGGCGTCGTCTGATCGACCAAGAACCGCCGGCAACTCATCAATCAGCGCCTTCCACTCTTGTGCAGCCTGTCAAAGGTCTTGGTCCTGAAGCCTCGCGATGCTTCAGCATTTTCCCTCTCGGCTTGACCATTGCTTGGCGGGTGAGCAGCAGGCGAAACAGACTTTCTTGTCGAGGTCTTGGGTATATTGCATGAAGGTGCGGCTTGTGAACTGTGTGCCAATGTCGGTGATAACCTGTTGGATGCGTAAAAGCGGCACACTAGTCCCTTGAAGAACTTGACGGTGGTGAGCTGTGACCTTCCTCACTTTGCCTCCAACTCCGACCACTTTGTGAACTTATCGATTACAGCGTACAAGTACTCAAAGCCCCGACAGCCTTGGGGAAAGGGCCCGATATCGAGCCCCCGGACGAGAAGGGCCAGAGAGAGGGATGGTTTGAAGGGTTGAGCTGGCTGATGAAGCTTCTTTGAATGGGCCGACACGCTTCACACGGTGACTAGTGTCGTCGCATCTGGAGGCGGTGGGCGGAAGAAGCCTTGCGAAATGCCTTGTCGGCAAGGGCCCTTGACAATGTGGGATCCACATATGCCTCCGTGTATCTCCGCCAACAGCCCCAGTCCTTCCTCTCGAGGATACACTTCAATTTCACACCATTCGGCCTCTTTACATACAGGGCGTCATCGATTTAACTGGTACATGGTAAAGCGACGGGCTACTTTTCCGCTTCTTCCTGCTCCTCAGGAAGTTCCCCTGTTTGGAGGAATCGGACGGTATGATGTGCCCACGCTGGAGCCTGGGGCTCGACGGCGAGGACTAAAGGCATTTCCTCCGCTATAGGAGTGGCTGTCTCGAAGGCAAGAGCTTGACGCTCCGCCGGATCCAGTCGTCCCGTGGCGGGCTCAGTATCCCCGGCAACATCCTTGCCGGCGGCTCCGCGGAGCTCGGTGGGAAAGTACTTGCCGGGCCCTGATTTCCTCCTCTTATTCTGCTCTGTTGATGGATCAGCGGATGGCTGAGTTAGCTGAAGCACAAAAGGTACACTGGTTCCACAGGTAGCTTGAGGGCAGCAGCGTTTTGACAGTGTCGGCGATGTCGTTCTCCGCTCGGAAAGCGTGTTCAGCCTGTATACCGTCGGCGCTCTTCAGCTTTCTCACTTCATCGACGTAGGCCTTCATCAACGGGCTCTGGTAATCCTTGTTGACTTGCTTGACGACAAGCTGCGAGTCTCCCCTGACGATGAGTTTCTTAATTCCGAGGTCTGCCGCGATCCTAAGACCGGCAAGCAGCTCTTCGTACTCTGCCGTATTGTTTGTTGACACCTCCCTGGGGAAGTGCATCTGGATCACGTACTTGAGGTGCTCTCCGGTCAAGCGCGACAAGCGAGACGCCAGCCCCAGCGCCTTATGAGAAAGCCCCATCAAAGTACATGATCCAATCAAAACTTGCCTCCTTCTTTGGGAGAGCAGTCTCTTGGGCATCTTAAATCGGGGCATTGCGGTCCATTCGCAATGAACTCCGCTAGGACTCGGCTCTGAATCATTGAAGTACTTTCAAACTTGAGGCCAAAATTGGACAGCTCCGATGCCCATTCCACAATTCTTCCCGTTGCATCTGGATTGTGCAATATCCGTTCGCGAGAGGGAGGTGAGTGACAACAGGATCTCGTGTGCACGAGGTAGTGGCGCAGCTTCCTCGAGGCCATAAGAAGGCCGAAGAGCAGTTTCTGCACGCCGGAGTACCTTGATCTAGCCCCCTGCAGGAGGGAACTAACAAAGTAGACCGGGTGCTGCATCATTTTCTTCTTCGGCGGCACTTCAACTGGCTGTGTCGTCTCTGCATTGGTGGTGTCGGGCTCTGCCGCTGCCATTACCTCGTGTTCAACCTCTCTCTGTGCCACTAGTGCGGCGCTGACCACCTGGTCCGTTGCCGCCAGGTATAGCAGCAACGGCTCCTGTGGCCTAGGCGCAACTAGTATTGGCGCGGAGGAGAGGTACTTCTTCAAACCCTGCAATGCTGCTTCGGCTTCTGGCGTCCACTCCATCGGGCCCGCCTTTTTCAGGATCTTGAAAAGGGAAGGCGGCGCTTCGCGAACGGAAATGAACCTTCCCATGGCGGCAGCGCAACCAGCAAGCCAACGCACATCCTTGATTCGCTTGGTGCTTCAATCTGCTCTATAGCTTTGATTTTGTCCGGATTGGCCTCTATCCCACGCCAGTGACACCAAGAACCGAGAAGCTTGCGGACGGGGCGCCAAAGACGCACCTCTCGGGGTTCAGCTTGAGATTGATCTTGCGCAGGTTTGCAAATGTTTCTTGCAAATCTGGTATGAGGTTGCTCATCCTTGGTTTTGACCACTATGTCGATCCATATAAGCTTCCACATTTCTATGGAGCTGGGGTTCAAAACCAATCTGGACCGCCCTTGCAAGCGTCGAACCAGTACTCTTCAACCCGAAGGCATCCGCATGAAACAATACGTGCCGCATGGGGTGATGAATGTTGTTTTCTCTTCGTCTTCTCTTGTCATGAAGATCTGGTGGTAGCGAGTAGGCGTCGAGGAATGACAACAGATCACACCGGCCGTGGAGTCAACAATCTGGTCGATCTTGCGGCAGCGGAAAGGGTCTTTAGGGCAAGCTTTATTGATATCGTGTAATCAATACACGTCACCACTTCCCATTTGCCTTGCGCTTTCGATCGGATTGGCCAACCACGTTGGATGGAGCACTCCTCTTACCAAACCAGCTGCTTCGGTTTCGGATCTCTTCATGATGAACTCTTGTCGTTCCAAAGCTTGCTTTCGACCTTACGCTTGACGGGCGCGCGCGGGCAGACAGCAAGGTGGTGCTCAATCACCTCCACAGGAACACGGGGATGTCGGAAGCTTGCCATGCAAACACATCGACATTTGCCCGCGGGAAGGTGATGGCGCATCTTCCTATTGTCATCAAGGGTGGAGCTTATGGTAAAAGCTCCTCCCGTGCCGATCCTCATTGATGTAAACCTTCTTGGTTCCGGCGGTATGGCCACAGGCTTCTTGTTTCCCGGTGGAGCTCTCAGCACGTCCTCGGCAGGCGCTACACTCCAAAGAGGTGCGCTTGCGGAGTGGGTGTCCGAGTCTCACCGTCTTCTTCTTCTTCTTCCCTCCCGGGGTCGGCGGCGGGAGCAAGTGCCCTAGTGGCGGCAGCTGCTGCAACTGCTTGCTTGGTATAGTTGGTCGGCGCAAATCAGCGCATCTTTCTTATCGGAGGGATGGTGATGATCGTCACAGGTCTGGCATCTTGAGGTGTTGTAGGCATAGTGTGGCGCCGCCATGAACTTGGCCAGTATTTGGCGGCCAAGGATCCCGTTAGTGGGCAAGGGATCTTGGCAACATCAAACACGATCCTCTCCGTCCTATAGTTCAGGCTGCTTCCAAAAGTCACGGGCAGCGTGACCTTTCCCTTGGGTTGGCTTATTCCTGGGTTGACCCCCTGAAACGTGCCCGTCTCTTCGAGGTCTCCATCAGGAATTTGCAGTTTCTCGATCACGGCGGCGAGATCAAGTTCTGACCGGCCCGCCATCGACTAGCATCTTCGTCACCTTGAGGTTGCGTATTGTTGGTGAAACCAACAATGGCAAGCACCGACCGCTGATAGTGCGATCAGGGTGATCCTCGGTGTAAAAAATGATAGGTGTCTTTGGACCACTTGACCTTTGGGCATCAAGCGATGGCTCTGCCGCTGTAATCTCTCGCCCTTTGTTTAAGCGGCGGTGAGAAGTATGCAGCGGCGCCGCCGCCCGGCCTTACATAGCCTCTGTAGCTTTACGAAACTCTTGGTCGCGGATTCGTCGTCCTCTTCGTGATCGTCGTCTTACGGCTTTATGTCATGGCCCGGGCGGGCCTCTCCTGTTGTTTATCCTTGCCGCGACGGCCTGCCTGGCCGTCACGCTTCTTGCCGGACCCCTCAGCATCGTCTGGGCCCTTCTCCTTGTCCCGCCTCTCATACTTGGCCCTCCGCTTCTCAGCGAGGAGCTCAACCCGTCGGCAGTCTTGGAGAGCATGGCCTTTGGTGCGATGGATCTTGCAGTATCGCTTGTCGGAGTTTCCTGGCTTCTCGGCAGCCGCCAAGGCCCGGCAGGCGACAGATCCGGCAACTTCCTTGCCGAGGTCATCTGCCTTGGTCTTCTTGGTGGAGCCGGCATCATCAAATCCCTCGATGGCAAGCACGGCTTTACCTTTGCGCTTCCTGTTGCGGCGCCGGCCTTTCTTCGCCGGGGCGGCAATATCCTCATCTGAGGAGTCGGTTTCCACGCCGGCATCTTCGCCGGGGTACTTCCTTCCCTCTTCAGCTCGGGCACATCTGTCAGCAAGAACATAGAGTTCTGCTACATCTTTCACCTTGTTCATTGCCAGCTCTTCGCGCATCTTGCGGTTACGCACGTTCTGATGGAACGCGCTGATGATGGTGGCACGGTGAACATCAGGGATATTGTACTATATCCGGCTGAACCTCTGTATATACTTGCGGAGACTCTCGCCTCCCTTCTGGGGAATGACGTGCAGGTCGCTTGCTTGGCCATGGGCTTGGTGGCCTCCAGTAAAGGCGCCCACGAACTCATGGCACAAATCCGACCAGGAGGAAATAGAGTCTACCGGCAAGTGCATCAACCATGACATGGCGTTGGGTTTAAGAGCCAACGGAAAGTAATTCGCAAGCACCTTATCATCGCGGGCTCCGGCAGCTTGCATCGCAATGGTGTAGATGCTAAGGAACTCAGATGGGTGGGTCTTGCCGCTGTACTTTTCACCCATGTCGGGTTTGAAGGTGTGGTGAGTGGGCCACTGGAACTGCCGCAGCTCACGGGTAAGAGTCGTACAACCTACCTCGTAAGTAGGCCTCCAGGGCTCCCCGGTGCCGGGTGGCTCACAGCAGGCCCTGCTCGCCTGTCTGATTGGTGGCGCGCTCCGCGCCGGTGCTCAATAGTGGTTCGAGCGTCTTCATGTTCTCGTTCCCGAAGAACTTGGCGCTGGTCGCAGTGGGCCCACGGGTCGAACGATGCTATGGAGGTTTAGTCGCCCGTAACGTCGCGATGGGCTGGCGTCCGCAGATCTTGGGCGAGGAGGCAGTGCACGTGGTGGCGCGCCGCCGCTTTCACCCCATCGTGCGTGGGACTCCGTCGGGCGTCGACCGGGGCTCCACGGACTCGATTCGTCTTTGTTGGCCACCGCAACAAGGCTTGGATAGTGGCGCTCCATTCGTCGAGTTTCCCGTAGTGGGAGGAAAATCGAGGAGCAATCGCTTGCGCGCGGCGCCGAGGCTGGCGTTGGTGGCAGCGAAACCTGCACGGTCGCGGCAGCCCGACTTCGACCATGTCGAAGGAGCTCTATCACGACCCCGTGGTCGCATGCCATCTTCACCAGTGCCTCGGCGAGCGGGCAGGTCTTCTAAATCCCGGGAGTGGCGCTCGGGGCTCTTTCCGCGGCGACGCCCGGGGTCCTCGGCGTGATTACGTCGTTCGTCGCGCGCTGCTTGAGAGGAGCGCACCGTCGACGCCGACGTGGGAGTCTTGGAAGCCCTCGCGTCGCCTTCGGGCGGGGTGGCAGCGATCTTGGAAGGCCCCGCGCCACCCGCGAAGGGCCTGGCTCCGTCTTTGGATTTGGCGGCATGCGGCCCGTTACTAGGCGCACGAACATCGCCGCCTCCCAAACTTCGGCTGCTGGGACGGTGTTGGTGTTATGAACGGCGCCCAGGTCTTTCTCACGACGGTCCGCTGCTTTCGCCCGCGTCGGGGCGGGATGTCCGCTTCCGGCGGACCAACCGCCACCGTCATCTTCTTCTTAGGCGCCATGACGATGAAGAAGCGTCGAATTAACTGCTTGAGCGATTCTCACAACTCGCACCCCTACGGGCGTGCCAAAGATGTCGGTGGGAGCGACACCTATGGGATCACAAGAATCCCTACTACGGTCGCGAAGCGGCGAAGTCGTGAGAAGCGGATCAAGCAGATAGCACGGTTTCCTTATCCAGGTTTAGGCGCGAGGATGCGTAAAACCCTACTCCTGCTTTGGTGGTTTGTTTATCTGTGTTCTTGAACTAGCAATGGGGCGTGAGGAGCTCCAAAAAGCCGAATCCTCCTCCTGGTCTCCTTGGGCCTCCTTTTATAGGGAAAGGGGTTGCCACAGTGGCACACAGGAGGTGGAAAGGGTACAGTGATGCGAGTTTATCCCTCGCATTACATGACAAGGCGCCTTTAATGTGTCTTGCTTAGGTGTCCTTGCTTTATCGGGGACGGGGGAGAGCCCTGTCTCGTCCGTCGCCGCTCCCTTTCATGTCGACACGCGCCCTGGTCAGCGATGCCCGTGGTGCCATGTAGGCAGGCAGGCAGCTGAGGTGGCGCAATGGTGGATCTCCATGAAGATCCGCCTGCCGCCACGCAGGTGCCTGCCCAACTGGTTGGGTCGGCAGCTGCCTGCGAATGGTGGTGGAGGTTTGATTGGCGTGGGCCTGATGGTGGCCCTACGGGTGTTCTTGGCAAGGGCCTCGCCGTAGCCCCGGCAAGGGTCTTGCCGGGGCCCCGATAAGGGTCTTGTCGTGGCGCTTGCTGTCATCCCCGGCAAGGCTCTTGCCGGGGGCCTTGTGGTCCTCCTTGGCTGGGATCCCGCCAAGGGTCGTTATCTTCCATAGTGTGTATCTGATCTTGAATGTCTTCACAAAGATTTGCATGCCACCACGGGGATGTCTCCCGAATCCTTGCCCCATGGGGGTAGTGGACTCAAGGGTGATTCGCTCCGTAGGTGTGGGCGAGCTGCCCCGGCAAGGGTCTTGCGGGTTTGCTAAACCGCCTCCGGCAAGGATCTTGCCGGGGAGTCTGCCAAATCCCTTTGCTCTTTGTGGTCTTGGTCTTGGCGTCGTTCTGCTCCTTTCGAGCTTCGGCCTTACCTTGGCTCACCTCCCTTGCCTTGCTAAGTGCGGTGGTGCCCGCGGCTCAGACTTCCCGTGCATAGTTATAGGGGTACAAAAAGTGTACCCCTCTTTTTGTACACCGACAAATGGCAACTGAGAAATCAGCAAGAAAAGGTGGCAGGCAGCACCGTGGAGATACTGCTAAGGGTTTACCTCCAGATCTGTTTGAACTGTACAAGTCAGATCCAGAAGAAAGCTATGGCCAGCGCAAGACCCGAATCCAATGGATTCAAAGATATTGGGCAGAGCAGTGGTTCAAGTATAACTTCGTAACCCCTGAATATGCAGAGAAGAATGCTATCAAGCGCCCATGGGGAGATATTCTGTACAGGAATCTGTAGCCCAAGTCAAAGTCTGAAGCCATTGCTCAAGGCTTCTACCCATGCATGGTCCGAGGACCGAAGCCAGAGAATGCCGACCCATCATCTATTTTATGGTGTCGCGAAGACAATCTCTTCAAGCACAACTATCAATTTGCCAAGGAGTCAGCTATGAAGAACAAGAAGGAGCTAGGACTCAACTTCAACCCTGGTCCATCTGCTCCAAGGGTGATGGCACACGCGATGCCAATCCAAATGTCATTGGCCCCTTCAACAACCCGATGGCCTCCTCTCACATAGCTGCTCGGAAGGCCATCTGAATAAACCTTATGTTCAAGTTGTTAAACAGCAAGTTAAAATGCACCACGATGATCTACACGAAATTCTAGTCAAGTTACATATAAAGTTCATTAAATTGAGCTACGGTAGAAGATATGAGCAAAACAAGTTTAACAAGGCATTGATGCAAAATGCATACAAACATCAAGCAAACACCTCAAAACATGGATGCAACATGATAATATGAAGCTACATGCAAAATCAAGCAAGTTTCATGTAGAGCACACTCAAAACGGAGCAACGGTGCAACACATACACCCTATAAGTTATGACAACAATCTGTCCAAAACAGCAACTAGGCATATTGCAAGCATCAAAACAACATGTTACAGACCTCAACAAGAAAACAAAAGGCATGGGCATGAAGTACAGGTAAAGCATGACAAAACATGAACACTGAGCTATCTCCGAAATCACTAGAACATGCTAAAAAACACATGGCAAGATTGCAAATAATAACAGTTTCAGACTTATCAGGAAATAACATCAGGTTGCAATGTTTAGAGCTATCAAACAACATGCTACAGGAACTTATAATAGCAAAACAAGGCATGTCATAAATCTACCAATTGCATAGAACAAAAGTCCTTTACGACCATGAGCCAAAAAGGATCGAAAATATGATGGCACCCATGTAAACATGGCAAGATCAACATCATAGCATACATGGATCAACTACAACAACCTTGGCAAAATTAAATAACATGTAAACAACCTGCCAGGAAACATTTTATAGCAAAAGTAGCTCGATTGACCAAGCTATGGCACTCCATAATTGCAAACAAGGGCATGTGTAGCGACTGCACCTGAATGGATCAAGTCTCTGCGTCAGTGTCATCCCGATCAAGAATGCCGACACCACACAAGATTCAAGGATTTATAGCAGAGTAGCAATCACACACTTATTACAACGTTGTCCACAAAGGAACTTATTATAATAATATGGCTTAAGGCCATCTAATAATAACAGCGGAAGGCTTGGAAGATAAGTGAGTCCATCAACTCCATCTCGCATCAATGAGTATAGAACCACGACCTAACACCTTACTGTCGTCCAAAAGTCTGCAACATGAAAGTTGCAGCCCAAAACGGGTCACATGGAATATGCTGCAAAGCAACACATAGAGAGTAATGAAGGAATAAGCCTATACTACATGCATATATGGCTGGTAAAGCTCTATGGTTACATTTTTCATAAAGCTAGTTTTTCCCTACAACAAAGGAATAATTTTATTTAACTATCATGGTGGTTGTTAAACATTGAGAATGGCTGACAGCATCCTCAATCCCAATTAAAAAGTACTCATCAAACCCAATAACATTTATTAGAAGTAACATGTTGAGATTCACATGATATTAAAATACTAGATACTCAAGACGTCCATAACCAGGACACGGCTAATCATGATTAGTTTGTACACTCGCAGAGGTTTGCGACTTTCCCCATTAAGACCTGATCCTCCGCTTGGTTCTCGACTACATGATGTTTGAGAGACGGATGACCGAGACACACCTTCGTAAGCACTAGCACCTTACATGTGGGTAGACCGTACCAACCTACATCCCCTACATCAGCTAGCCTACCCGTAAGAGTTCGCACAACTTACTCAACTATGCCAGAGCCCATATTGGCTTGTGGCTGCATAACGGAAGTTTCCAGTTTGAATAATCTTATGATCCCTTAGAGCCTCGGGTGGCGGTCCCAAGAAATACAGCAAGTCTCGATGGAAACCAGGTGCCTCAATCCACCCAGATGTGTGTTTAGGTTGCCACCTTAGATAAACCTTAATTATCAGTCTCACATCTGTCATGGATATTCACTCACCCAATCCACGCCTACTAGCATAGCATGGCATAATAAGCAAACGCAAGTAACTCCCAAGGTTTCATAAGTAAACATGTAATAGGTACCACCTCAATCTACTTCCCATCCCACAATTTAAGTTGATCCTAAACATGCCATTGTTTGAGGAGTAGGGCTAATGCATAAAACTGGGTAGTAAAAAGGTATGATCATGTTACTTGCCTGGTCGATGATCCGAGACCTAGAGATTCAAGTAACAAGCGGCGCATCGGGTGATCTAACACGCATAAACAACAAGCATACAATAAGTACTCATCTAATGCACAGGGAAATCTCGAATAAAAAGATCTAACCAGAGAGTTCAACTTAAGAACCCTGGTTGCAAAAGAATCAAATCAAATAAAACATCGAAAAGTCGAAAATCAAGAGAGAACGACTTGTTTTAGCAATTTGAAACTAGGTCAAAATTTTATAGTAGCAAAACTTTGTTTAAGTAGGTTAGTCGAACATGTTTCGAGACGAAACTCCAGCTTGAATCACCTGATTCCGATAAACGAGCCAGAAAATAAACAGATTTGAAAATTGATCGAAATCGAATTCGAAAAATAACGATTAAATCCGATTAAAAGAAAACGACTAACAGTTAAAACGACGGACGCTCGTTAACATAAACTAACCGATTTAACGCGTTTCATTAAAACGAACGGGTCGATGAACGCTCACTAATTAATAAAATCGAAAAAATTCATCTAGGTTTTTTTAAAACCAACAACGAAAAACCGGATCGGTTTTGAAGCAAAAACGGACTGGGGGGCGCGGCGAGGTGGCTACTCTCGGCGAAGTGCTGGCGGCTCGACTGGGCGGTGGGGTCCGCGGGTCGGGCGTGGCGGGTGGCGACGTCCGGCGCGGCGCGCGGCCAAGCGCGGCGGGCGTCGGGGGCGGCGGGCGGCGGGCGGATGAGGAGAGAGGGGGTCCGCTTATAAAGGAGGGGGGGGCCCGGTGCCTTGGGGGAGGGCACGGCGGCGGGCGCGTGGCCGAGCCGACTCGGCGGCGGCTCTTCGCTGGAGCGCGCGAGGGGGAGGTGGCTGCTCAAGGTTCGTTGGGTCAAGGCCCTTATTCAAAGCGGGCGGCGCTTAAAAAAAAACAAAACTAAACGATTTAAAATAAAACCAAACGAACTCCAATTTAAATAAAATTAATTTTCCCGACTCAAAAATGAGTCAACAAATGAACTTTAAACGGGCAAAATGCATTTTTAAAATACTCTTTTTTCCCTAAAGCAAATAAACTTTCGAAACCAAAATTTGATTTATTCATTAAATCTTCATTTTCCTAAATGTTGGGAAAGTCATATTATTCTCTTCATTTATTTATCGAAAAACTTTGAAGATAAATAAATAAACTAATGATCCTATTTTCAAAATTTGAGAAATCCCAAATTTGAAAAATAATGAAATCTCCAACTTCTCCGAGGGTCCTTGAGTTGTGAAATTTTCTAGGATCAAAAATATGATATGCATGATGACTCATATAACATTCCAAATTGAAAATTTGGGATGTTACAAACTACCTCTTAAGATGAATCTCGCTCTAGATTCGGGTTGGCTAGAAAATAGGTGAGGTGGTCCTTGAGCAAAACTTCCTCTCTTTCCTGTGTGGCTTCATCTTCGGTGGCTCCAATCGAACTTGCAAAACTTGATAACCTTGTCATGAGTAACTCACGGCATAGTCAAGAATCTTAACGGTTTTTCCTCATATGTTAAGTCATCCTTCAACTGAATTGCTTCCAAAGGGCACCGTGTCTCTTAACGGTATCTCGCTATCTCGGGTGACATTTCTTCATTGAGAAACATGGAATACATCATGAACTCCGACAGTCCTTCCGCAATTCCATCTTATAAGCAATCTCATGCGTTGCAAAATCTTATATGGTCCAACCAAACGTGGTGCTAACTTTCCTTTAACTCCAAAACGCTTAACTCCTCAAGCGGGATACTCTAAGATATACTTTGTCTCCAACTTCATGCTCAATCGCTTGGCGCTTTGAATCGCATAGCTCTTCTCGTCTGGATCTGGGCTACCTTGAGCCTATCTCAATCAGTTTAACCTTGCCTGCACTCTTTAATCAAATCTAGTCCAAACAACATCATCTCCGTTTCATTCCCATGACAACGGTGTCCTGATCTTCTTCCATATGTAGCCTCGAAGGTGCCATCTTCAAGCTGGTTTGGTAACTGTTGTTATAAGAAAATTCTGCATATGGCAAATTATCATCCCAATCGATCCATAATCTAGTGCACAAGCTCTCAAAGATATCCTCCAAAATCTGATTGACTCTCTCAATCTGTCCATCGGTCCGTGGGTGGAAAGCTGTATCAATTCCACCGTTCCCAATGTTTCGTGTAACCGTTCCAAAACTTTGAGGTAAATTGGTTCCTCTATCTCGACACGATGCTCCTCGAACTCCGTAAACACACAATTCTGGTCATGTATATCTTTGCCAACTTAGCACTGCTATAGGTAGTCTTGATCGAATAAAATGAGCTTCCTTCGTCAAGGTCGACAACCCAAATCGAGTCATATCCTGACGGGTCTTTGGTAAACCTGTGATGAAATCCATGCCTAGTTTATCCCACTTCCATTCGGTATCGGCAATGGTTGTAACAATCCTGCTGGCTTCTCGATGCTCGCCTTACTTTCTCGACATACATCGCAAACTGCTACATAATCCGCAATATCCTTCTTCATTCCGGTCCACCGTAAAGTATTCTTCAAATCCAAATACATCTTGGTATTTCCTGGTGAATCGAATAGGTGAATCATGAGCTTCTTGCAAAATCAACTTCCGATCTCTCGGTTTATTGGGCACATAAACACGGTCCTCAAACCATAGGGTGTCGTGCTCATCCTCACGAAATCCTTTAGCCTTTCCTTTGCTCATTTTCTCCTTTATAGAGGCAAGTTCCTTATCTCCTTTTGGGCTTCTCGATTTTGTCCATCGCTGTTGACTGAATCTCCAATGCTGTTACATAGCCTCTCGAACTATTTCCAAACATAGCTCTCGTCCTCGCTAACTCATTGGGTATCCTCCCATCATTAGGGTATTGACGGGTTTCACGGCTCAATGCGCCTCGCTACGACATTAGCCTTTCTCGGGTGATAATGTAATCTCATATCATAATCCTTGATAAGCTCTAACCATCTCCTCCGGCTGAGATTTAATTCCTTCCGTGAAAATGTATTTCAAACTCTTATGATCCGATATACTTCACAATGATTTCCAATGAGAAAATGTCTCCATGTCTTCAAGGCATGCACAACGGCGGCTAATTCCAAATCATGTGTGGTATAATTTAACTCATGGGGTTGTTGTCGTGGAAGTTTATGAAACAACTCTTCCTTCCCGCATAAGCACCGCTCCAAGTCCTCGACGTGAAGCGCCGCAATACACCTCATAATCCTTGGTCTGATTCGCAATATTAAACCGGTGAGGTAACCAATCTTTTCTTCAACTCCTAAAACTTGCCTCACAGTCCTCCGTCCATATGAATTTGTTATCCTTCTTCAACAATTCTGTCATAGGCTTTGCAATCCTTGAGAAATTTCAATAAATCTTCGTAGTATCCTCGCGAGTCCGAGGAAACTCCGAATCTCTCCAACTGTCATTGGTGCTTCCCATTTGGTTACGTTTCAACCTTTGGGGATCAATCGCTATTCCTTCTCCGGATATAACATGTCCGAGAAATCCAACTTCCTTTAGTCAAAACTTACACTTGCTGAACTTGGCATACAACTGGTGTTCCTCGCCCAAAACCAATCTCAAATGTTCCTTATGTTCTTCTTCATTCTTCGAGAAAATCAAAATATCATCAATGAACACCACGGCTTAACTTGTCCAAAAACTCCATAAACACTTTGTTCATCGGTTCATGAAATAGGCTGTGCGTTAGTCATCCAAATGACATAACGGTATACCATACAGTCCATATCTCGTGGTAAACGCGCTGTCTTGGGTATGTCCTGCCCCGAATCTTCAATCGATGGTACCCTGATCGTAAATCGATCTTGAAAACACTTTAGCTCCTTGCAAACGATCAAACAGATCATTTATCATAGGTAGTGGGTACTTGTTCTTGATTGTTACTTCATTCAATCCACACGATAATCAACAACCATTCTTAACGATCCATCCTTCTTCTCCACTAACAATACGGGTGATCCCAAGGTGAAGAACTTGGCGAATAAAACCTTTATCCAATAGTTCCTTAATCTGCTTCTTGATTTCGCCAAACTCAAAGGGCATCCTATACTTGCCGCTTCGGGCCTGTTCCCGGCAACAGCTCGATCAAAACTCAATGTCTCTATCCGTGGCATTCTTGGCAACTCTTCCGAAATACATCAGAAAATCCTTCACCACCGTACTTCTTCCCGCACCATTTCGATAAGCAATTTACTTGTGCTCTCCTCGTCGCGTCAGATACATACTTGATCCTTCTCCTTCTAGGGTGGTGAGCTAAATCGACTTTGTGGTGCAATCTATGTTCCTACATACTTTGATAACCAATCCATTCCTAATATCACATCCAACCTTGGGATTCCGTAACTATTAGGTCCGAGGGAAAACATAGTGTCCAATCCTTAATGGCAACATCACACCATTTACTAGCCATGTATTCTCGCTCCGGTGAGGTTACTAGCATGGGTGACCTAGGGCTTGGGTCGGTAATTTGTACTTATCCACAAATCTCCTTGATATGTATGAATGCTGCACCAAGATCAAAAAGAACAACCATGTAAATGACTTAACCAAAACTTACCGACATCGTGATCAGCTGATCTTCAACCTCCCCACATCAATGTGGTTCACCTGTCCCCGCTTGAAAGGGTTGGGCTTCTTCCGAGCTTCCATTGCCATTTCCATTCTGCCTGACAGTCATTTGCATAATGCCCAGCCTTATGCACTTAAAACAAGTGATGTGACTCAGTCTACCTTGGATGGTGTTGACGGTTGGTGCGATTCTGTCCATTGCTTCCTCCATTCCCGCTCCCATTCTTAGTGCCATTATGGGCGACTACCTCCTCCATGGGTATGCTGAAACTGAATTCCTGATTTAGGGGTATAACGAGGCTCTCACTGGCTCCAGAGTTATACTTTCCCGTCCATACTTCCGCTATGTTCTCAATTTGTCAGCCGCTTCCTTCAATCATGAGGGCTCGTATACCAATTCCGATAGTTATTGAAACTTGCTACCATCAACGGCATGCTGAACTCATCATTCAGTCCTTCTAGAAACTTCTCCCGCTTAGTCAAGATCCGTAGCAACGCTATCCGCATAACGCTAACTTACTCAAATCATCCACATATCGCCAACACCCTCCTTGGCGAAGTTTAAACTCACGCTTCATGTCCATGGCTCCTGCTGAAACATGGGCAGTGCGAAGCTTGTCAAACTGATCCCATGTGACAGGTTCACGGGTAAGTGGCTGTAAAATTCTCCCACCATGTCCGCCGCGGGTCCTGCTGTGTGCAGAAACTTCACTTTTCTCCATCCGTGCATCCCGCAGTGGTCAACTCCTTCCTATCTTGCGGAGCCAATCATCTGCTACAATCGCTCGGTGTTATCGAATACACCGCGGATTTAGTCTAAGGAAACGAAGTCAAGGATCCGCAGTGGTGGTGGTGGTGGGTTGTTGTTGTTGTTGTTGTTGTTGCCCTGGTTCGCACCAATGTTTGAATCAGGTGTTCTCGCTGAATCAATTGTGATCTCTCGCGGAAAACGAACCTGGTCGCGCCTCGAGGCATCCGATGGGTTTAGAAGAGACGAGAAATTAAGAATATAATGAGGTCTAAGGAATCACTACCCAAATGCACATGAGCAAAAACACAAAATCACTTCATTCAATCAAACAAAGGGCTTACAACGATCTAACTATCGCAAAAGTGCGTGTACTATAATCTTTACATGGAGGGAATACTACTAATATGGGGGACTTCTACTAATTTGAACCGTGGAAGACTCCATGATGTGGCCCTCCTTCGCTCTTCAAAGTCGGGTTCACTTGGATCCGAATCGGTGTCGCCGATGTTGATGTAGTCGCTGACAACCGACATACGGGTCTTCATTCCTGAGCGCCAACTTTTCTTGAGTTCTTCGATCTCAGACTTAAGATCGTTATTGTGTCTTGCTAGAGCTACGATCTCGCCCATGTAGTCCTTGCGTAGTCTTTAGTTCTTCTTCAAGTTCGATGATCCTTCCCTTTGCATTCTGCAACTCCAACATATCACACATATCCGTTCTCTCGGCCGAATGCTGGTAACCCGATGGATGAAAGCTGCAATGGATCTATCCTTCTTGGTGCTGACTACGCCCCATTGTTCATTTCGCGTCCGCAAATCTGGTAGATAGTGTCCTTGAGGTCTTCTTGATAAACTTCTCCAATGCGTCCCATGGTGATGTGAGCTGCCATGCTCTTCCCTGCACTCCAAGTTGGTGCAATCGAAAACACTATCTATAGGCTTGGTGATTGGGGCGTAATGTCCTTCCCGAACGTGAGCTTGAATCTTCCAGCCTCTTCGTGCAGTGGCGCTGAAAGTTCCGTGAAGCTAGGTAGTCCAATGTTCGGTACTTGGTGACTTCTTCAAGTGAATCCAAAAGGTGTGCCTTCATCTGGTTGGGTGTACTTGATCTTCGCCTCCATCCTAAAGAGTAGAAAGATGAGAGTTAGAAAATGGGAAGAGAGTAGTGATCTATGGTTTAACTTAGTGGTTGTGTCCTACGGTCGGTGTTTCGATACCATCTCTCAGAGCTCAGATCCGAATGGATCAAGTCTCCGTTTGTGTGTCATCCCCGATCAAGAATGCCGACACCACACAAGATTTCAAGGATTTATAGCAGAGTAGCAATCACACACTTATTACAACGTTGTCCACAAAGGAACTTATTACAATAATATGGCTTAAGGCCATCTAATAATAACAGCGGAAGGGATGGAAGATAAGTGAGTCCATCAACTCCATCGGCATCACCGAGTATAGAACCATGACCTAACACCTTACTGTCAGTCAAAAGTCCGCAACATGAAAGTTGCAGCCCAAAACGGGTCAGCACATGGAATATGCCGCAAAGCAACATAGAGAGTAATGAAGGAATAAGCCTATACTACATGCATATATGGCTGGTGGTAAAGCTCTATGGTTACATTTTTGCATAAAGCTAGTTTTTCCTACAACAAAGGAATAATTTTATTTAACTATCATGGTGGTTGTTAAACATTGAGAATGGTTGAAGATCCTCAATCCCAATTAAAAGTACTCATCAAACCCAATAACATTTATTAGAAGTAACATGTTGAGATTCACATGATATTAAAATACTAGATACTCAAGACGCCCATAACGGGGACACGGCTAATCATGATTAGTTTGTACACTCGCAGAGGTTTATGACTTTTCCCCATTAAGACTTCGACCGCTTGGTTCTCGTGACTACATGATGTTTGAGAGACGGATGACCGAGACACTCTTCGAAGCACTAGCACCTTACATGTGGGTAGACCGCATCAACCTACATCCCCTACATCAGCTAGCCTACCCGTAAGAGTTCGCACAACTTACTCAACTATGCCAGAGCCCATATTGGCTGTGGCTGCACACGGAAGTTTCCAGCTTGAATAATCTTATGATCCCTTAGAGCCTGGGTGGCGGTCCCAAGAACAGGCAAGTCCCGATGGAAACCAGTGCCTCAATCCACCCAGATGTGTGTTTAGGTTGCCACCTTAGATAAACCATTAATTATCAATCTCACATCCGTCATGGATATTCACTCACCAATCCACGCCTACTAGCATAGCATGGCATAATAAGCAAACGCAGAAGTAACTCCCAAGGTGTCGGACCCCGATCCTAAGTCACACCGATCTAGCATGTAACATCATATCACTTTGCGGCCTCACGACGGTATTCTCACGGTGTCGCTTACCATGGCCCGGGACCGCTTACGCCTTTTGGCTCACGATATGATAGTGTCGCTAGCATCCATATGACAAAGAACCCGCCGACATGGCTAGTCATGAACTAAAGCGCTAACCTATGGGGAGTGCATACATGAATCACATCAACATGTCGGTCATCAACGATATATTCGGCTGTAGCACTGGCTAACAGACTCATCCATGTAGAGGCCAGGCAGACTCGAATAACACCGCGGACATTTCAAGGACGCATATAGAACAAAGTGAAACACATGTGCCAGTCAAGTGTCCAAGCAGTGTGGCTAGGACTCGTGAACCGGGCTGTAGCGGACTACTATCGCCGGAGGCACGAGACTACATTTCCCATATGAGAGGCTGCAAGGATAAACAACTAGTTTGTCGGATCACACATACCAAGCATTTCAAACATACACACAATATGCTCAATATGTGTAGATACAACATGGTATCACAACATAACTCTACGACTCAAAATATTATTCATTAGGCTCAAGAGCGAGATATTACAAACATGGGTCTCATGACCCAACACTCGTGAGCATACAAGTCAAAGTACGGAAGCTAAAACATGTCCGAGTACGCATAACTATAAAGGAAAAAGGCGAGAAGCCTCGACTATCTACCAGATCCTGCCGAGGCACAAGATCGTAGCTGAGGTAACAAGCTAAACGTCAAGTCCACGTGGAATACTAGCAGACCGACGTCCTCTGCAAAACATAATAAGCAAACGTGAGTACAATTGTACTCAGCGACTTACATCGTAATCCAACTATATGCATCATTATCAAAAGGTGGTGGAGTTTGACCGCAGCAAGCCAGCTTTGACTGTGGCTATCCCGAACACGATCGCAAGTAACTCTTTGAGGTATACACGAGTCCACATATTCACCATATCAAATACACCACTATGGATCCGCCCCGCTCACCTAACACGAACGCCATCCATAGCACTCACGCTTATCTTCGTGATTTTAGAGTATCCACTTTCACTTGTCTATGAACTATGGGTCCAAGTTTCCATATCCGAGGAATCCGCTATTCAATAGATAATTATAACCTGCAGGGGTGTACTTCTTCACACACGCTCGCCACTTATCGCCTTCACAACGCCATGTACCTCGGCAACCTTCAAGCGGAAGCCGGGCGAGGAGTCGGCCACGACCTGACTAACCACACAAGTCTTCGTCCAGGTTTATCGCCTATTCGGGTTCCATCCGCAAGGAGATCCGCCGGGTGTCGCCACGCCCCAAACGATGTGAGCAGGTTCCCAAGCCCACCAACCGGTGCCACTTGGTACACCGTACATCGTGTTAGTCTGTCCCAAGCCCAATTGCATCGGTGCCACTTGGTAGACTACTAACACTACCTACAAACACCAGAAACTAGTTGCAACTCCCGGATGTAGATCAAGTTGATTAATAAGTCGAGAGGGGTCGAGTTACCGAACCCAATGTGTGGTAGTAACTGTTCATGGATCACAAACACGTAACTCAGTTCCGAGGACGGTTTCAATGAGACAACCCACCATGTACTCCTACATGGCCTCTCACCGCTACTCTTTACCAAATCGTGTTCACACACTTAGCTCACACACAATAGGACATGTTCACACAACCATTCCAATTCATTCCGATGAATCGAATTCACTCAACTCTAAGCAGTAGAAGCATGACAACAAGCATAAATGAGTAGGCACAACATGGCTCAAACAATTCCTACTCATGCTAGTGGGTTTCATCTAATTACTGTGGAATGACAGGTCATGCAGAGGATCAAGGGGTTCAGCTACCGCAGCAAGTAACACATGAGTCGTTGTTGTCCTAATGCAGAAAATAGAGCAGGAGCGAGAGAGTGGGATTATATCGAATGAACAAGGGGTTTTGCTTGTCGCACCTCTCAAGATAATATAGTTCTTCATCGGTGTCATCGAATAACCATCGGAACATCGCTCACCGAGAGGGACAAACACCAGCAATCGAGAGAACACAATCAATGCAATGCACATATATGATGCATGATCATGTTAAGGAACTGAATTTACCTAGTGCAATAATAATCCAAGTTAGTTGAAGTGGAATTCAAACAAGGTTGAACTCCAACTCCAAATGCTAGTTCATAAGTTACCCTAATCATGATTCATCCTATTCAGTGAGGTTAACTTGTTCAAACATGCATGATCATGGCATAAACAGATTCTTCATATATTTTCTGATCATTTTCATATATAAATTATTTCAATCCGAAGTTACTACGAATTTATATGAATTTTAGAAGTTTGAGGTATTTCAAATTTCCGAATTTAAACTAAATCGTAAAATGATTATATACAAGACCACGCCAGGGGACGCTATCAAGTCAACTGGGCGGTCAGGTCAAACCACTGGGACCAGATGTCAAGAGAGTTAGTTTAACTAATTAACTTTAATTAGAATAATCTAATTAGTTAACTGTGGGGGGTCCACCGTCATTGACTCGTGAGCAGCCAACAGGCCCACCAGCTAATGGTCACGTCAACTCGGGCGCTCAGCGCCAGCAGGCCAGGCCGCGGAGCAAAGTTTGCACGCTCCACCACCAAATGGGCGCGGAAGGCATCTACGTGGAGCTGAGACGAACCGCTCTGGTGGGGTTAGCCGTGGTCATGGTTTGAATGGTGCCAGGGCGATTTAGGGTCACTGGAGTTCGCCGAGGCCTAACACGGCTAGGGAGCACGGCGAGGCGCGTGGAGGGCGCTTGGCCCTGAGAGTGCGGTGAGGGCGGTGGTGAGCTGGAGCGAAAGGCAGGTTGTGGCTACCGGCCACGCCATGGCCGGGCGGCGAGAGCAATCGCCCGTGGAAGTCGGTAAGCTAGAGGAAAAGGGCCGAGAGAGGGATCGACGCAGCAGCTCACCGCGGATCGAACGAAGGGGTTGGCGAGCTCGGGAGGCTTCACACGGTGAATTGGCGGCGATCCTCGTGGCCGAGAAGGGAAGACGGGCGGGCGGCGCAGGGCTCCCGCGGTCCAACCAGGTGTAGACACTGACGCGGCCATGGTGTCCTCCTGACCCATCGGGAGGCAATCGGATGGACGGTGGTCAAGGGTTACATAGTAGCGAGTTTCATCATGACATGCGGGTCCCACTGGTCAGTTTGACCTGGACGACCTCGCTGACCTCGACGCCACGTTGACTCTCATGTCGACGATTAATCCATGAATTTGGCGAAAAGGATGGCCGAGTATCCCATTGTAAGGCAATGGAAAGTCAGCAACGCCAAAAGTGACCTCTCAGCCCTGAAGTTCAACTCGCTGCCAAATGTCACCGCAACGTGATCTTTCCTTCGCTTGCTCCTTCCCGGATTGATTCTTGAATGTGCCGGTCTCTTCGAGCTCGCCATCGTGGATCTGGAGTTTCGAGTACCGCGAGGAGATCAGGTTCAAACCGCCCCGCCATTAACTAGCATCTTAGTGACCTTGAGGTTGCGGATAGTTGGTGAAACCAACATCGGTAAGCACCGACCGCAGTTATGCGATCAGGTGGTCCTCAATTGTCACGCCCAATATGCGACCCTATCCAAAAGGAACTCGACGGTCCCACCAAGGATAGACCCGCATATTGAAACGCTTTTGCAAGGTGGATATCATTACATCAACATTACATAATAGTGGGGATATATACATAAGGCACAAATGCCACAAGAATACATCAACATCATATACAAGAGATCAACATCCAACTACGGATGGAACATAAACAAACTCAAACGACATCCACCTCGCTAGCCCAAAGCTGCCGACCGAACCTATCCCCGATCAAGAAGAAGCGTAAGAAGAACTCCAACACAAGAAAACATCGCCTCGTGATCATGATCATCGCAAACCTGTACCTGCAACTGGTGGTGTAGTAATCAGAGCCACGAGGACTCAAAGAATCCCATTACCATGGGTATCAAGACTAGCAAAGCTCAAATGGGAAAGGAAGGTGAAGTGGTGAGGTTGCAGCAGCGACTAAGCATATATGGTGGCTAACATATTCAAATGAGAGCGAGAAGAGAAACAAAGGAACGGTCACAACTAGCAATGATCAAGAAGTGATCCTGAACTCCTACTTACGCCGACATAACCCGTAAACCGTGTTCTCTCTCGATCAACCCCAAAAGAGACACTCACGCTTACGCATTACGGTTGGTGTATTTTAGAAGAGTTTGCTTCAAGTTTACTACAACCGGATATTAACAAATTCCCATCTGCCACCTAACCACGGGCATGGCTCTCGAAAGTTTATACCCCGCAGGGTGTCCTAACTTAGCCCATGATAAGCTCTCGCGATCAACGGCGATATTCTTCTCCCCGGAAGACCCGATCAGCCTCTAATCCGCCACAAGACATTTCGACAGAATAAAACAAGACCAGCAAAGCCGCCTCGGATGTGCCGACAAATCCTGATAGGAGCTGCACATATCTCGGTCTCGTGGCACACCGGATTGTCCAAACTTCCGATAGGCGAACCCAGAGTTGCCCCTGTACACCGGCGGTCGATAATTTGGACCAGCACTCACGACGAGCACCGCCCGGGGTAATAAGATGACCCTTGGGGTCCGAAACCCAAGGGAAAAAGGGCTAGGTGAGGAAAATGGTAAAACCAATGTTGGGCCTTGCTGGAGGAGTCTTATTCAAAGCGAACTGTCAAGGGGGTCCCATAAATCACCCGACCGCTTAGGGACGCAAAATCCGGGAACATAATACCGATATGACGGAAACTAGGCGCAAGAGGAACAAAACACTGCATAAGGCCGAGCCTTCCACCCTTTACCAAGTATATAGATGCATTAATTAAATAAGATATATTGTGATATCCCAACAAGTAAACATGTTCCAACAAGGAACAACATCTCCATGTTCCAACAAGGAACAAGCTTCATCTTCACCTACAACTAACAACGCTATAAGAGGGGCTGAGCAAAGCGGTAACATAGCCAAACAATGGTTTGCTAGGAAGGGTGCAAAAGGTTAGAGGTCGACATGGCAATTTGGGAGGCTTGAGCAGCAGTGGTGTAAGGCAGCATAGCGATAGAACGAAGCAACTAGCATAGCAATGATAGTAATGAGATCCAGGTGACGGTCATCTTGCCTGAAATCCCGCAAGGAAGAAGAACGATTCCATGAAGAAGACGAACGGATGAAGTCAACTGCGTGAGACGAACGAATCCTCGTGGATCGCAACTAAACGGAACTAACAAGAAGAAGCACACAACATAGGTAAACACACCACACATGAACAAGGGATGATGCACAATAAGCATGATGCATGACAAAGCTACATGAAGCTACTCATGGCAAGAGATGATGCATACAAGAGCAACACATCAAAGCAAGTTTAAATGAGGCCGGAAGCAACATATAACAATTCCGGTAAGTCCTCATATGCAAATTTCGAAATTGGTCCAGATCTGAATAAACCTTATGTTCAAGTTGTTAAACAGCAAGTTAAAATGCACCACGATGATCTACACGAAATTCTAGTCAAGTTACATATAAAGTTCATTAAATTCGGAGCTACGGCCTAGAAGATATGAGCAAAACAAGTTTAACAAGGCATTGATGCAAAATGCATACAAACATCAAGCAAACACCTCAAAACATGGATGCAACATGATAATATGAAGCTACATGCAAAATCAAGCAAGTTTCATGTAGAGCACACTCAAAACGGAGCAACGGTGCAACACATACACCCTATACAAGTTATGACAACAATCTGTCCAAAACAGCAACTAGGCATATTGCAAGCATCAAAACAACATGTTACAGGACCTCAACAAGAAAACAAAAGGCATGGGCATGAAGTACAGGTAAAGCATGACAAAACATGAACACTGAGCTATCTCCAGAAATCACTAGAACATGCTAAAAAACACATGGCAAGATTGCAAATAATAACAGTTTCAGACTTATCAGGAAATAACATCAGGTTGCAATGTTTAGAGCTATCAAACAACATGCTACAGGAACTTATAATAGCAAAACAAGGCATGTCATAAATCTACCAATTGCATAGAACAAAAGTCCTTTACTGACCATGAGCCAAAAAGGATCAGAAAATATGATGGCACCCATGTAAACATGGCAAGATCAACATCATAGCATACATGGATCAACTACAACAACCTTGGCAAAATTAAATAACATGTAAACAACCTGCCAGGAAACATTTTATAGCAAAAGTAGAGCTCGATTGACTCAAGCTATGGCACTCCATAATTGCAAACAAGGGCATGTGTAGCGACCAGACCCGAATGGATCAAGTCTCTGTGCTCAGGTGTCATCCCCGATCAAGAATGCCGACACCACACAAGATTAAGGATTTATAGCAGAGTAGCAATCACACACTTATTACAACGTTGTCCACAAAGGAACTTATTACAATAATATGGCTTAAGGCCATCTAATAATAACAGCGGAAGGCTTGGAAGATAAGTGAGTCCATCAACTCCATCTCGCATCATCGAGTATAGAACCACGACCTAACACCTTACTGTCGTTCAAAAGTCTGCAACATGAAAGTTGCAGCCCAAAACGGGTCAAGACATGGAATATGCCGCAAAGCAACACATAGAGAGTAATGAAGGAATAAGCCTATACTACATGCATATATGGCTGGTGGTAAAGCTCTATGGTTACATTTTTCATAAAGCTAGTTTTTCCTACAACAAAGGAATAATTTTATTTAACTATCATGGTGGTTGTTAAACATTGAGAATGGTTGACAGCATCCTCAATCCCAATTAAAAAGTACTCATCAAACCCAATAACATTTATTAGAAGTAACATGTTGAGATTCACATGATATTAAAATACTAGATACTCAAGACGCCCATAACCAGGACACGGCTAATCATGATTAGTTTGTACACTCGCAGAGGTTTATGACTTTTCCCCATTAAGACTCGATCGCCTCCGCTTGGTTCTCGTGACTACATGATGTTTGAGAGACGGATGACCGAGACACAGCCTTCGTAAGCACTAGCACCTTACATGTGGGTAGACCGTACTCAACCTACATCCCCTACATCAGCTAGCCTACCCGTAAGAGTTCGCACAACTTACTCAACTATGCCAGAGCCCATATTGGCTTGTGGCTGCACACGGAAGTTTCCAGCTTGAATAATCTTATGATCCCTTAGAGCCCGGGTGGCGGTCCAAGAAATACAGCAAGTCCTCGATGGAAACCAGTGCCTCAATCCACCCAGATGTGTGTTTAGGTTGCCACCTTAGATAAACCGTTAATTATCAGCCTCACATCTGTCATGGATATTCACTCACCCAATCCACGTCTACTAGCATAGCATGGCATAATAAGCAAACGCAGAAGTAACTCCCAAGGTTTCATAAGTAAACAGGTAATAGGTACTACCTCAATCTACTTCCCATCCCACAATTTAAGTTGATCCTAAACATGCGATTGTTTGAGGAGTAGGGCTAATGCATAAAACTGGGTAGTAGAAAAGGTATGATCAAGTGTTACTTGCCTTGCTGATGATCCGCGAGACCTAGAGATTCAAGTAACAAGCGGCGACCGGTGATCTAACACGCATAAACAACAAGCATACAATAAGTACTCATCTAATGCACAGGGAAATCTCGAATAAAAAGATCTAACCAGAGAGTTCAACTTAAGAACCCTGGTTGCAAAAGAATCAAATCAAATAAAACATCGAAAGTCGAAAATCAAGAGAGAACGACTCGGTTTTAGCAATTTGAAACTAGGTCAAAATTTTATAGTAGCAAAACTTTGTTTAAGTAGGTTAGTCGAACGGCGTTTCGAGACTAAACTCCAGCGCTTGAATCACCTGATTCCGATAAACGAGCGAGAAAATAAACAGATTTGAAAATTGATCGAAATCGAATTCGAAAATAACGGATTAAATCCGATTAAAAGAAAACGACGAACAGTTAAAACGACGGACGCTCGTTAACATAAACTAACCGATTTAACGCGTTTCATTAAAACGAACGGGTCGATGAACGCTCACTAATTAATAAAATCGAAAAAATCCATCTAGGTTTTTTTAAAAACCAACAACGATTAAAACCGGATCGGTTTTGAAGCAAAACCGACCGGGGCGCGGCGAGGTGGCTACTCGGCGAAGTCGCCGGCGGGCTCGGACTGGTGGGCGGTGGGGGTCCGCGGGTCGGCGGGTGGCGGGTGGCGACGTCCGCGGCGGCGGCGGCTTTCTAAGGGCGGGCGCGGCTCGGGTTGGGGCGGCGGGCGGCGGGCGGGATGAGGAGAGAGGGGGTCCGCTTATAAAGGAGGGGGGGGCCCGTGCCTTGGGGGAGGGGGCACGGCGGCGGGCGCGGGTCGAGCCGACTCAAGGCGGGGGCTTCATGGAGCGCGAGGGGGGGGTGGCTGGGCGGGCGGCCAAGTTAGCTGGGTTGGGCCTTATTCAAAGTGGGCGGCGGCTTAAAAAAAAAAAACAAAACTAAACGAATTTAAAATAAAACCAAACGAACTCCAATTTAAATAAAATTAATTTTCCCGACTCCTAAAAATGAGTCTAACAAATGAACTTTAAAACGGGCAAAATGCATATTTTTAAAATACTCATTTTTTCCCTAAAGCAAATAAACTTTCAAAACCAAAATTTGATTTATTCATTAAATCTTCATTTTCCTAAATGTTGGGAAAGTCATATTATTCTCTTCATTTATTTATCGGAAAACTTTGAAGATAAATAAATAAACTAATGATCCTATTTTCAAAATTTGAGAAATCCCAAATTTGAAAATAATGAAATCTCCAACTTTCTCCGAGGGTCCTTGAGTTGCGGAAATTTTCTAGGATCGAAAAATGCGAGAAAATATGATATGCATGATGATCTAATGTATAACATTCCAAATTGAAAATTTGGGATGTTACAAACCTACCTCTTAAGATGAATCTCGCTTCTAGATTCGGGTTGGCTAGAAAATAGGTGAGGGTGGTCCTTGAGCAAAACTTCCTCTTTCCTGTGTGGCTTCATCTTCAGTGTGGTGGCTCCAATCGAACCTTGCAAAACTTGATAACCTTGTCATGCAGTAACTCACGGCATAGTCAAGAATCTTAACTGGTTTTTCCTCATATGTTAAGTCATCCTTCAACTGAATTGCTTCCAAAGGCACCGTGTCTCTTAACGGTATCTCGCTATCTCGGGTGACATTTCTTCACCGAGAAACATGGAATACATCATGAACTCCCGACAGTCCTTCCGCAATTCCATCTTATAAGCAACTTCTCCCATGCGCTGCAAAATCTTATATGGTCCAACTAAACGTGGTGCTAACTTTCCTTTAACTCCAAAACGCTTAACTCCTCAAGCGGGATACTCTAAGATATACTTTGTCTCCAACTTCATGCTCAATCGCTTGGCGCTTTGAATCGATAGCTCTTCCTCGGTTCGACTGGGCTACCTTGAGCCTATCTCAATCAGTTTAACCTTCGCTGCACTCTTTAATCAAATCTAGTCCAAACAATTGACGATCTCCGGCCATTCCCATGACAACGGTGTCCTCGCATCTTCTTCCATACAGAGCCTCGAAGGTGCCATCTTCAAGCTGGTTTGGTAACTGTTGTTATAAGAAAATTCTGCATATGGCAAATTATCATCCCAACTCGATCCATAATCTAGTGCACAAGCTCTCAAAGATATCCTCCAAAATCTGATTGACTCTCTCAATCTGTCCATCGGTCTGTGGGTGGAAAGTCTGATCAATTCCACCGTTCCCAATGTTTCGTGTAACCGTTCCAAAACTTTGAGGTAAATTGGGTTCTCTATCTCGATACGATGCTCCTCGAACTCCGTAAACACACAATTCTGGTCATGTATATCTTTGCCAACTTAGCACTGCTATAGGTAGTCTTGACTGGAATAAAATGAGCTTCCTTCGTCAAGTGGTCGACTACAACCCAAATCGAGTCATATCCTGAACGGGTCTTTGGTAAACCTGTGATGAAATCCATGCCTAGTTTATCCCACTTCCATTCGGTATCGCAATGGTTGTAATAATCCTGCTGGCTTCGATGCTCGCTTTTACTTTCTCGACATACATCGCAAACTGCTACATAATCCGCAATATCCTTCTTCATTCCGTCCACCGTAAAGTATTCTTCAAATCCAAATACATCTTGGTATTTCCTGGTGAATCAATAGGTGAATCATGAGCTTCTTGCAAAATCAACTTCCGATCTCTGGTTTATTGGGCACATAAACACGGTCCTCAAACCATAGGGTGTCGTGCTCATCCTCACGAAATCCTTTAGCCTTTCCTTTGCTCATTTTCTCCTTTATAGAGGCAAGTTCCTTATCCGCTTTTGGGCTTCTCTCGATTTTGTCCATCGCTGTTGATCAATCTCCAATGCTGTTACATAGCCTCTCGGAACTATTTCCAAACATAGCTCTCAAGGTCCTCGCTAACTCATTGGGTATCCTCCCATCATTAGGGTATTGACGGGTTTCACGGCTCAATGCGCCTCGCTACGACATTAGCCTTTCCGGGTGATAATGTAATCTCATATCATAATCCTTGATAAGCTCTAACCATCTCCTCTCGTCTCGAGATTTAATTCCTTCTGTGAAAATGTATTTCAAACTCTTATGATCCGTGATATACTTCACAATGATTTCCAATGAGAAAATGTCTCCATGTCTTCAAGGCATGCACAACGGCGCTAATTCCAAATCATGTGTGGCATAATTTAACTCATGGGGCTTGTTGTCGTGGAAGCATATGAAACAACTCTTCCTTCCTGCATAAGCACCGCTCCAAGTCCTCGACGGAAGCGCCGCAATACACCTCATAATCCTTGGTCTGATCTCGCAATATTAAACCGTGAGGTAACCAATCTTTTCTTCAACTCCTGAAAACTTGCCTCACAGCCCTCCGTCCATATGAATTTGTTATCCTTCTTCAACAATTCTGTCATAGGCTTTGCAATCCTTGAGAAATTTCAATAAATCTTCGTAGTATCCTCGCGAGTCCGAGGAAACTCCGAATCTCTCCAACTGTCATTGGTGCTTCCCATTTGGTTACGGTTTCAACCTTTGTGGATCAATCGCTATTCCTTCTCCTGATATAACATGTCCGAGAAATCCAACTTCCTTTAGTCAAAACTTACACTTGCTGAACTTGGCATACAACTGGTGTTCCCTCGCCCAAAACCAATCTCAAATGTTCCTTATGTTCTTCTTCATTCTTCGAGAAAATCAAAATATCATCAATGAACACCACGGCTTAACTTGTCCAAAAACTCCATAAACACTTTGTTCATCGTGTTCATGAAATAGGCTGGTGCGTTAGTCAGTCCAAATGACATAACGGTATACTCATACAGTCCATATCTCGTGGTAAACGCTGTCTTGGGTATGTCCTGCTCCCGAATCTTCAACTGATGGTACCCTGATCGATCAGAATCGATCTTGAAAACACTTTAGCTCCTTGCAAACGATCAAACAGATCATTTATCATAGGTAGTGGGTACTTGTTCTTGATTGTTACTTCATTCAATCCACTATAATCAACAACCATTCTTAACGATCCATCCTTCTTCTCCACTAACAATACGGGTGATCCCCAAGGTGAAGAACTTGGGCGAATAAAACCTTTATCCAATAGTTCCTTAATCTGCTTCTTGATTTCGCCAAATCTCGTAAGGGCATCCTATACGGTCGCTTCGACATCGGGCCTGTTCCTCGCAACAGCTCGATCAAAACTCAATGTCTCTATCCGTGGCATTCTTGGCAACTCTTCCGAAATACATCAGAAAATCCTTCACCATCGGTACTTCTTCCCGCACCACTCCCGATAAGCAATTTACTTGTGCTCTCCTCGCCGTGTCGTGATACATACTTGATCCTTCTCCTTCTAGGGTGGTGAGCTAAATCGACTTTGTGGTGCAATCTATGTTCCTACATACTTTGATAACCAATCCATTCCTAATATCACATCCAACCTTGGGATTCCGTAACTATTAGGTCCGAGGGGAAAACATAGTGTCCAATCCTTAATGGCAATCGATCACACCATTTACTAGCCATGTATTCTGCTCCGGTGAGGTTACTAGCATGGGTGACCTATATTTGGGTCGGTAATTTGTACTTATCCACAAATCCCTTGATATGTATGAATGCGATGCACCAAGATCGAAAAGAACAACTGCGTAAATGACTTAACCAAAACTTACCGACATCGATCGGCTGATCTTCAACCTCCCCACATCAATGTGGTTCACCTGTCCCCTGTTGAAAGGGTTGGGCTTCTTTCCGAGCTTCCATTGCCATTTCCATTCGCCTTCTCGACAGTCATTTGCATAATGCCCAGCCTTATGCACTTAAAACAAGTGATGTGACTCAGTCTACCTTGGATGGTGTTGACGGGTTGGTGCGATTCTGTCCATTGCTTCCTCCATTCCCTGCTCCCATTCTTAGTGCCATTATGGTTATGCGAATTACCTCCTCCATGGGTATGCTGAAACTGAATTCTGATTTAGGGTATAACGAGGCTTCATTGGCTCCAGAGTTATACTTTCCCCGTCCATACTTCCGCTATGTTCTCAATTTGTCTGCCGCTTCCTTCAATCATGAGGGCTCGGATACCAATTCCCGATAGTTATTGAAACTTGCTACCATCAACGGCATGCTGAACTCATCATTCAGTCCTTCTAGAAACTTCTCCGCTTAGTCAAGATCCGTAGCAACGCTATCCGGGGCATAACGTGCTAACTTACTCAAATCATCCACATACCGCCAACAGTCCTTCCTCCTGGCGAAGTTGCTAAACTCACGCTTCTTCATGTCCATGGCTCCTCGCTGAAACATGGGCAGCGGAAAGCTTGTCAAACCGATCCCATGTGACAGTTGTTCACGGGTAAGTGGCTGTAAAATTCTCCCACCATGCCGCCAGGGTCCTTCAAGCCGGTGTGCAGCAAACTTCACTCTTTCTCCATCCGTGCATCCCGCAGCGGTCAACTCCTTCCTATCTTATGGAGCCAATCATCTGCTACAATCGCTCGGTGTTATCGAATACACCGCGGATTTAGTCTAAGGAAACGAGTCAAGTGATCCGCAGTGGTGGTGGTGGTGGGTTGTTGTTGTTGTTGTTGTTGTTGCTGGTTCGCACACCAATGTTTGAATCAGGTGTTCTCGCTGAATCAATTGGGTGATCTCTCGGAAAACGAACCCGGTCGCGGCCTCGAGGCATCTGATGGGTTTAGAAGAGACGAGAAATTAAGAATATAATGAGGTCTAAGGGGAATCACTACCCAAATGCACATGAGCAAAAACACACAAAATCACTTCATTCAATCAAACAAAGGGCTTACAACGATCTAACTATCGCAAAAGTGCGTGTACTATAATCTTTACATGGAGGGAATACTACTAATATGTGGGGGACTTCTACTAATTTGAACCGGTGGAAGACTCCATGATGTCGGCTCCAGCTTCGTCTTCAAAGTCGGGTTCACTTGATCCGAATCGGTGTCGCCGATGTTGATGTAGTCGCTGGACAACCGACATACTGGTCTTCATTCCTGAGCGCCAACTTCTTCTTGAGTTCTTCGATCTCGACTTAAGATCGTTATTGTGTCTTGCTAGAGCTACGATCTCGCCCATGTAGTCCTTGCGTAGTCTTTAGTTCTTCTTCAAGTTCGATGATCCTTCCTTTGCATTCTCGCAACTCCAACATATCATTGCACATCCGGTTCTCCGGCGCCGAATGTGCTGGTTTAACTCCCGGATGAAAGCTGCAATGGATCTATCCTTCTTGGTGCCGACTACGCCCCATTGTTCATTTCGCGCCCGCAAATCTGGTAGATAGTGTCCTTGAGGTCTTCTTGATAAACTTCTCCAATGCGTCCCATGGTGATGTGAGCTGCCATGCTCTTTCCTGCACTCCAAGTTGGTGCAATCGAAAACACTATCTATAGGCTTGGTGATTGGGGCTAATGTCCTTCCCGAACGTGAGCTTGAATCTTCCAGCCCCTCTTCAGCAGAGTGGCGCTGAAAGTTCCGTGAAGCTAGGTAGTCCAATGTTCAGTACTTGGTGACTTCCTTCAAGTGAAATCCAAAAGGTGTGCCTTCATCTGGTTGGGTGTACTTGATCTTCGCCCTCCATCCTAAAGAGTAGAAAAGATGAGGAGTTAGAAATGGGAAGAGAGTAGTGATCTATGGCTTTAACTTAGTGGTTGTGTCCTACGGTCACTGTGTGCTCGATACCATCTCTCAGAGCTACTGCACCCAATGGATCAAGTCTCGTGCTCAGTGTCATCCCCGATCAAGAATGCCGACACCACACAAGATTTCAAGGATTTATAGCAGAGTAGCAATCACACACTTATTACAACGTTGTCCACAAAGGAACTTATTACAATAATATGGCTTAAGGCCATCTAATAATAACAGCGAAGGGATGGAAGATAAGTGAGTCCATCAACTCCATCGGCATCACCGAGTATAGAACCATGACCTAACACCTTACTGTCGTTCAAAAGTCTCGCAACATGAAAGTTGCAGCCCAAAACGGGTCAAGACATGGAATATGCCGCAAAGCAACACATAGAGAGTAATGAAGGAATAAGCCTATACTACATGCATATATGGCTGGTGGTAAAGCTCTATGGTTACATTTTTGCATAAAGCTAGTTTTTCCTACAACAAAGGAATAATTTTATTTAACTATCATGGTGGTTGTTAAACATTGAGAATGGTTGACAAGATCCTCAATCCCAATTAAAAAGTACTCATCAAAACCCAATAACATTTATTAGAAGTAACATGTTGAGATTCACATGATATTAAAATACTAGATACTCAAGACGCCCATAACCGGGGACACGGCTAATCATGATTAGTTTGTACACTCGCAGAGGTTTATGACTTTTCCCCATTAAGACTCGATCGCTTCCGCTTGGTTCTCGTGACTACATGATGTTTGAGAGACGGATGACCGAGACACAGCCTTTCGTAAGCACTAGCACCTTACATGTGGGTAGACCGCATCAACCTACATCCCCTACATCAGCTAGCCTACCCGTAAGAGTTCGCACAACTTACTCAACTATGCCAGAGCCCATATTGGCTTGTGGCTGCACACGGAAGTTTCCAGCTTGAATAATCTTATGATCCCTTAGAGCCCGGGTGGCGGTCCAAGAAATACAGCAAGTCCCGATGGAAACCAGTGCCTCAATCCACCCAGATGTGTGTTTAGGTTGCCACCTTAGATAAACCATTAATTATCAATCTCACATCTGTCATGGATATTCACTCAGCCAATCCACGTCTACTAGCATAGCATGGCATAATAAGCAAACGCAGAAGTAACTCCCAAGGTGTCAGGACCCCGATCCTAAGTCACACCGATCTAGCATGTAACACATCATATCACTTTGCGGCCTCACGCACGGTATTCCCACGGGTGTCGCTTACCATGGCCCGGGACCGCTTATGCCTTTTGGCTCACGATATGATAGTGTCGCTAGCATCCATATGACAAAGAACCCGGCCGACATGGCTAGTCATGAATCCAAAGCGGCGCTAACCTATGGGGACAGTATACATGAATCACATCGAACATGTCGGTCATCAACGATATATTCGGCTGTAGCACTGGCTAACAGACTCGTATCCCGGCTGTAGCAGCTAGGCAGACTCAATAACACCAAGCGTGACATTTCAAGGGACAGACATAGGAACAAAGTGAAACACATGTCGCCAATAAGTGTCCAAGCAGTGTGGGGCTAGCAGACTCGTGAACCGGGCAGAAGCGGACTACTATCGCCGGAGGCACGAGACTACATTTCCCATATGAGAGGCTGCCAAGGATAAACAACTAGTTTGTCGGATCCCACACATACCAAGCATTTCAAACATACACACAATATGCTCAATATGTGTAGATACAACATGGTATCACAACATAACTCTACGACTCAAAATATTATTCATTAGGCTCAAGAGCGAGATATTACAAACATGGGTCTCATGACCCAACACTCGAAAGCATACAAGTCAAAGTACAAGCGAAGCTAAACATGTCTCGAGTACGCATAACTATAAAGGAAAAAGGCGAGAAGCCTCGACTATCTACCAGATCCTGCCGAGGCACAAGATCGTAGCTGAGGTAACAAGCTAAACGTCAAGTCCACGTGGAACTACTAGCGAGACCGACGCCTCTCTCGCAAAACATAATAAGCAAACGTGAGTACAATTGTACTCAAGAAGACTTACATCGAACTAACTACATATGCATCATTATCAAAAGGTGGTGGAGTTTGACCGCAGCAAGCCAGCTTTGACTCGTGGCTATCCCGAACTACGATCGCAAGTAACTCTTTGAGGTGGCGCACACGAGTCCACATATTCACCATATCAATACACCACTATGGATCCGCCCCGCTCACCTCACGAGAACGCCATCCATAGCACTCACGCTATCTTGCGATTTTAGAGTATCCACTTTCACTTGTCTATGAACTATGCAAGGGTCCAAGTTTCCATATCCGAGGAACCGCTATTCAATAGATAATTATAACCCCGCAGGGGTGTACTTCTTCACACACGCTCGCCACTTATCGCCTCAGACACGCCATGTACCTCGCAACCTTCAAGCGGAAGCCGGGCGAGGGAGTCGGCCACGACCGACTAACCACACAAGTCTCTCGTCCAGGTTTATCGCCTATTCGGGTTCCATCCGCAAGGAGATCCGCCGGGTGTCGCCACGGCCCCAAACGATGTGAGCAGGGTTCCCAAGCCCACCAACCGGTGCCACTTGGTACACCGTACATCAGGTTTAGTCTGTCCTAAGCCCACCTGCACGGTGCCACTTGGTAGACTACTAACACTACCTACAAACACCGTAAACTAGTTGCAACTCCCGGACAGAGATCAAGTTGATTAATAAGTCGAGAGGGGTCGAGTTACCGAACCCAATGTGTGGTAGTAACTGTTCATGGATCACAAACACGTAACTCAGTTCCCGAGGACGGTTTCAATGAGACAACCCACCATGTACTCCTACATGGCCTCTCACCGCTACCTTTTACCAAATCGTGTTCACACACTTAGCTCACACACAATAGGACATGTTCACACAACCATTCCAATTCATTCCTCGATGAATCGAACCCGACTCAACTCTAAGCAGAGTAAGCATGACAACAAGCATAAATGAGTAGGCACAACATGGCTCAAACAATTCCTACTCATGCTAGTGGGTTTCATCTAATTATCGTGGAATGACAAAGTCATGCAGAGGATCAAGGGGTTCAGCTACCGCAGCAAGTAACACATGAGTCGTTGTTGTCCTAATGCAGTAAAATAGAGCAGGAGCGAGAGAGTGGGATTATATCGAATGAACAAGGGGTTTTGCTTGTTCGGCACTTCAAGATAATATAGTTCTTCATCGGTGTCATCGAATAACCATCTAACATCGCTCACCGAGAGGGACAAACACCAGCAACTGAGAAAGAACACAATCAATGCAATGCACATATATGATGCATGATCATGTTAAGGAACTGAATTTACCTAGTGCAATAATAATCCAAGTTAGTTGAAGTGGAATTCAAACAAGGTTGAACTCCAACTCCAAATGCTAGTTCATAAGTTACCCTAATCATGATTCATCCTATTCAGTGAGGTTAACTTGTTCAAACATGCATGATCATGGCATAAACAGATTCTTCATATTTTTCTGATCATTTTTCATATATAAATTATTTCAATCCGAAGTTACTACGAATTTATATGAATTTTAGAAGTTTGAGGTATTTCAAATTTCCTGAATTTAAACTAAATCCGTAAAATGATTATGGCCAAGACCACGCCGTGGTGACGCTATCAAGTCAATCGGGCGGTCCAGTCAAACTGACCAAAGGGGACCCGCATGTCAAGAGTTAGTTTAACTAATTAACTTTAATTAGAACTAATCTAATTAGTTAACCTGTGGGGGTCCACCGTCATTGACTCGTGAGTACCAACAGGCCCACCGCTAATGGTCACGGTCAACTCGCTGGCGCTCAGTCAGCCATGCGAGGCCAGGCCGCGGAGCAAAGTGTTTTTGCACGCTCCACCACCAAATGGGGCGCGAAGGCATCTACGTGGAGCTGGAGACGAACCGCAGCTCTTGGTGGGTTAGCCGTGGTCGGGTGGTCGGAATGGTGCCGGGCGATTTAGGCGGTCGCCGAGTTCGCCGAGGTCTAACACGGCGCTTAGGGAGCACGGCGAGGCGCTGTGGAGGGCGCTTGCGCCCCGAGAGTGCGGTGAGGGCGGTGGTGAGCTCGGGAGCGAAGGCAGGGTTGTGGCTACTGGCCACGCCATGGCCGGGCGGCGAGAGCAATCGCCCGGTGGAAGTCGGTGTTAGCGAGGAAAAGGGCCGGGAGAGAGGATCGACGCAGCAGCTCACCGCGGATCGAACGAAGGGGTTGGCGAGCTCGGGAGGCTTCGCGACGGTGAATTGGCGGCGGCGATCCTCGGTGGCCGAGAAGGGGAAGACGCGGGCGGCGGCGCAGGCTCCCCGGGTCCAATTGGTGGGTGTAGATGACGCAGAAGGCCATGGCGGTCCTCCTGACCCATCGGGAGGCACCGATGGACGGTGGTCAAGGCTTATGGCGGTAGCGAAGCTCACATCGACATGCGGGTCCCACTGGTCAGTTTGACCTGACGACCTGCTGACCCCTCGACGCCACGTTGACCTCATGTCGACGATTAATTCAAATTCGGATTTATTTTGATATAGTAAATTCCAAATATAATTCAAATTTCAAATGCCTATAACTTTTAATCTATAGCTCCAAATGCAAAGATTTATATATGAAAATTATCAGAAAAATCCACTCTATCCATTGGTACAGGTTTCATGCATGTTAAAACAAGTTAACTATGCTGAATAACCAGAATAAGAAATTGCACCATTAGGACTAACTCAATGAGCTATCATTTGAATCCTTGATTCAAATGAGTTCATCCCCGCTCTTTCAGCTTGCATTAGACCAACACACATCCATATTGCCATGTCATAGCATGCATCATATTGTTGCATATTGTCATGTGTGTTTACTTTCTGTGCTTTCATGATAGGTTCTGCCTCAAGATAACCTCGACTACCCATCTCAAGGGCAGCCTTCACCCCAGCCCACCTGTGCAAGCAACCCGCTGATCATCCCGATACAAACCCATGTTCTCGCTTCGCTCTCACATCGCATTAAGACAACGCGATTAAACTGTTGTGTGCTGCGGTAGTTGAACCCACTTCCTTTGCATGACCTGTCATTGCCACAAGAATTAGATGAAACCCACTAGTATGTGTAGGAGTTGATTGAGCCATGTTTGTGATTCCTACCATGCTATGCTTGCTATGCTTAGAGTTGTGTCGTCCGCTCATCGGGATGATGAACTGGAGTGAAAGGTTGTGTTGGTTCGAGAGTGAAAGTGTTGAACACGATTTGGTAAAGGTATCGATGAGAGGCCATGTAGGAGTACATGGTGGGTTGTTTCATTGAAGTCAACTTAAGAACTGAGATCTGTGTTTGTGATCCATGAATCAGCCATTACCACACATTGGGATCCTTAATTGACCTTCCTCGCTTCTTAACCACCCTTGTTCTTAGTCCGGAGTTGCAAGTAGTTTCGTGTTTGTAGTATGTCAGCCGCACGCAACGCTGACATTAGGGGTGGGTTGTGTTATGTAGGCACGCGGTCTGTGTACCGAAAGTGCCCGCTTGGTATCTCGGGAACCCCACACATCGCTCGGGCTGTATGGGAAACCTCGCCGACTCTCATGGATGGAACCCTAATAGGCGATAAACCCGGACTAGGGACTTGAGTGTTTAGGTAGGCTGGCCGACACCCGCTGGGCTTCCGCTGAAGGTTGCCGAGTACATGTCGTAAACGATTTATAAGTGGTGAGAGCGTGAAGAAGTACACCCTCGCAGGTTAAATATGATCTATTCGAATAGCCGTGTCCACGGAGAAGGACTTCGGGTTACCTATATCAGTTCATAGACAAGTAAATGGATATCGCTAAAAGCCTCAAGATAAGTGTGAGTATCGTGGATGGCCCTCTCGTGGATGACGAGAGGATCCACGGTGAGTATTGTGATGGTGATTAGTGGACTGTAACGACAAATGTTTTACAAAGTGGTGTCACGAGGATAGCTTAGCCAAGAGTCAAAGCTGGCTTGTTGCAAATAACTCCACCTCCTTCCTTGAGAATGTGCATGTATGATAGGATTCTGTAGTAAGACTTGCTGAGTACCTTTGTACTCATGTTTGCTTAATTAATGTTTTTCAGAGGACAATACTACCCTCCGACGGATTCTATGTAGATATTGACTTCGACGAGTGAACTAGCCACCCGTGTGGCGATCTAAGACTTGTGAAGGGCCATTGTAGATAGAAAGGCTCCAACAAGCTTTCTTTCTTTCTAGAGTCTCAGATCAGACTAGTTTGCTTCCGCATGTGCTTGTATGATTGTATGACTTGAGTGTTGGGTCATGTGACCCTACCTGTATGACTATAGTTATGTATGGCTCCTGAGCCTCTTAAATAAGTACTTGAGTTGTAGAGTTTTGTTGTGATGCCTTGTTGTATTTACTCATATCGGGCATATTATGCGTATGATTGAAATGCTTGGTATGAGGGATCCGACAAACTAGTTGTTTATCCTTGGCAGCCTCTCATATGGGGAAATGTAGTCTCGTGCTTCGAGCGATAGTAGTCCGCTACAGCCCTGTTCACCGGAGTCCTCGCTAGCCCAAAGACTACCGCTTGGACACTTGATCGGCCGGGCATGTGTTTCATTTCGCTCTTATGTCTGTTCCTTCGGGAAATGTCACGCGATGATATTCGAGTCCTGCTTAGCCTGCTACAGCCCGGATACCGGAGTCCTCATAGCCCAAAGGCTACAGCCCGAATTCATACGCTGATGACCGACATGCTCAAGTGATTCATGTATGCCTCGTCCCCATAGGTTAGTGCCGCTTGGTTCACGACTAGCCATGTCGGCCCGGTTCTTTGTCATGTGGATGCTAGCGACACTATCATATACGTGGGCCAAAAGGCTAAACGGTCCCGGCCATGGTAAGGCGACACCTGTGGAATACCGCATGTGAGGCCGCAAAGTGATATGAGGTGTTACCAGCTAGGTCGATGTGACTTGAATCGGGTCCCGATAGCGCTGGCATCAGAAAGGTGGCTGCCCGTAGGTTCGCTAAGCCAAACTGGTCAAGTTGAGTCTAGAAATGCTTTAGTTATATGTAGGGGAATTGATTGTGGAGGAACGAAGGCTCTTTTTACCCTTTACCTTATGCCCTCTCGATCCGAGTCATCCTCTTCTCATTCGACGGGTATAGGACTAGGCTCTCTCTCTATCGTGTTCACGTGTTACTAATCCGTAGTAACTTATAGGATTGTTGGTTACATCCTCGCCTGGCTACTAAATTTTAGTATGCTATCATTTGAACCGTAACCTTGATATGATGTTGTTGAGTGGATTTGCAATCTGATTCTAATGTCTCAAATCTGATTTTGAGCATTTACAGATGTTATGCTGTCCGATTTTCCCTAGAAATTCTAATGCCTTTGCATTGTGGTTGTGCTTTCAGATGGCCACCCGCCCCGTAACCAAGTGGTTCGCTCGACCTGCTGCATTGATGTGTGTGGCCACACGGCAATGCTGGTCCGGTGATGATTGAGTCTCGTTATCGATGGTATCCTGAATATACCGCCGAGGAGCAGTTTAGGATTTCAATCAAAGCCAATACCTATGCACGGTCCGGATTTATCCATCTTATCCCGGAGCTATCGAGCCACTTCATCGTTTTATGGGCTCGAATCACCATTGGAATGTCTCGCAAGATGCAGCCTATTCCATGATGACTATTATTCGAGCCAGACTGCTTTGGTCGAGCAACACCGATTTTCGCATATATGCCAAGATCCTCCCCGGGCGCATGGCTACCTTCGTGGTTTGTACAGCGATGCATCCCATGAGGACTCACCTTCGCACTACTACTGAAGTTGTCGGAGGACAAGGACCGTGAGAACCGGCCTCATGTATGGAGCTTTTTAATGCCCGCTCACCACTGGCTACTCGACTAGGTTTGCACCGCCGCAAGCCGGATATATGGACATGAGAGACTTGTACCTCAAGCGGGCGTAGTCTGCTGACTTTATGGAGTGGCGGAGGTTGGAGGCATCACCTCCTCGTGGGCCTGCTCGCCACCGCTTGTTGGTCCACGGCCACATCCGAGTCCTTATGGTCCATGTGCCCCACAGATTGTCTGCTTCCTGGACGATCATGTTCCACTTCCGTGTCCTGGGTGGTGACTTCTATGAGGACTACTATGGAGCTGCCTCGAGATAGTAGTAGTGTTCCTAGTATGGTATTAGTTGTGTTTCCACCGCCCCGCGTGACTCGTGGAATACGACTTAGTGTGTATCGCTCCTAAGTGTAGAAAAATAATGTATAGGAGTTGGAATGCTTCCATGAGATGTAACGCCTTTCCTTATAGTTGTACTCGTCAGCTTGTACTAAACTATGAATGGTGTGTATGACCGCTGGTATATATATATGGCAGTTTTATATTACCATGTCATACGGATGAACATCTTTGCCTTCCATGCTGTCCATTACCTTCCCCACTTCCTTGTTAAATTCTGCCATCCTGGTTTAAACCTTTGCTTTGTCTCCTGTGATGGTCAACACTGCAATACTCCTGCTGCTTCCGGAGCAGGAGAAGCCAGCAGCCAGAAATGTGAATCTGCCGCAACCGCCATCTTTGGCCGAGGTGATGCCGGAAGCGTAACGCAATAAGCGTGAAACCAACCGCTTATTGGAGCGGATTGAACAAAACACAGCACGCCAGCCAAGAAACGATGTGGTTTCACCAACGATTTCGCTGTCAGTATCCCCAAAGTTCAAATATTCCGCCGAGCCACTCGACGCGGATGATTGGCTCCGCAAGATCCACCACAAGCTGCGCTCCGCCAACGTGGCTGAGGCCGACAAGGTTACTTTTGCCGCTTATCATCTTGAAGGCCCCGCTAGCCTCGTGGGAGAATTATCAGGCTATGCGTCCGCTGGACAAGTTACATCTTGGGCTGAATTCAGTGCCGCCCGTGAGCATCATATTCCGTAAGGTCTTATGGACCGCAAACGTGAGGAATTCTGCAGCCACCCAGGTAGGCTGACAAAGGATGCCTACAGCCGTGAATTTGGGAGGTTAGCACGTTATGCTCCCAAGAAGTTTCTACCGATGCCAAGAAGCAGTGCAAGGTTCCGCAAGGACTTAGCCCCGAGCTACGCCGAGATCTCCGCTCGCATGAGTGTACCTCTTTTCCGGTTAGTCAATAAGGCTATCACCAAATCGGGCAGACTGATTTTGAGGCTTCACGCAGCACATCCGTGACTCGATCGCCATCCGCTCGATCCCGAAGCGCCGGGTTTGGGTTCCAAATACTGCTCTACCACCCAGTTCACCCCGAGGCCATCCTTTGAGGCGCCGCCCAACCAGCCAGATTTTCCACCCAAGACTTATGGAGGTCCAACTGCTAATGCTGCTCCACGCCCAAATGTGATAACTTGCTTCAAGTGTGAGAGACGGGCCACTATATCCGAGAGTGTCCCTGCAACAACCCCAATCAAGCCGAAAGTCTGTTGGTCATGCAAGCCAAAGCAGAAAGGTGCCCTATGTTAAACCAGCTTGCCACCGCCGTGGCCATGTCAACTATGTCTCGCTGAAGAAACCTATGAGGATCCCAACGCCGCCCTCGCGCTTCTTGTTAATTGCCATCCGCAACCGCTCTTTTTGATATCGAGCATCTCATTCATTTATTTCGAGAGCTATGCTCGATTGCACAACACCACATTCTCGTGACATGCCTACCTCCATGGAAATTAAACTCCTGGTTCTAGATGGCAAACCTCTAGAATAAGTCATGGGAATGAAATTTTGTCGACAGATTAGTCTTTCTTGCATCTCTAATAGCTCTCAAGTCCCTGACATAAACATCATCTTGGGTATGGACCGGATGTCAGCCCATTATGCTAAGATTGATTGCTCTACTAGAACTGCTCAACTTACCCATCCTTCGGCAAGACAAAGGAATGTTTTAACCCGAGTGTCTAAGCGCCAGCTTTACTTTTTAAATGCCAACCCCTTCCGCACTCAAGATATTCCGATAGTCCGTGATTTCCGGATGTCTTTCCGAGGAACTGCCAGTGTTCCACCGACAGGATGTCGAATTCGTGATAGATCTTGTTCCTAACCGCCCCAATCTCTAGAAGACCTTATAAGATGGCACCCTAGAACTAGCTGAACTTAAGAAACAACTCGATGAATCCTTGCAAAAGGGTTTCATCTGTCCTAGTTCATCTCCATGGCTTGCCCCGCCCTCTTCGCAAGAAGAAGGATGGTACGGATCGGATGGTTGTAGATTACCGACCGTCAATTTGGTCACTATCAAGAACAAGTATCCGCCCCCTGTGATCAATGATCTCGTATGACCAGCTCGCTGGATCCTCGCCTTTCCAAGATGGATTTGAGGTTGGGCTACCATCAAATCAAAATCAAGAACGGGACATTCCTAAACGGCTTTTGTTACTCGTTATGGCCAATACGAGTACACCATGTCTTTTGGTTTAACCAATGCTCCAGCCACCTTCTCTCGGTTAATGAACTCAATCTTCATGGAGTATTTGGATAAATTCGTCGTGGTATACCTCGATGATATACTCATCTACTCCAAGAATGAGGAAGAACATGCCAACACCTAAGGCTAGTATTGATGAAACTTCGAGAGCACCGCCTTTATGCCAAATTCTCTAAGTGTGAATTCTGTTACCGTATGACCTATCTAGGACATGTAATCTCCGAAAGGGCATTGCTGTCAATCCCGAAGCGAAGTTCAAGCCGCCCTGATTGACTCCACCTGAATCGGTCAAGCAAGTTCGAGTTTCTCTGTCTAGCGAGCTATTGCCGCCGCTCACGAGAATTTCTCCAAAGTTGCTAAACCTCTAACCGAACTCCTCAAGAAAGATAAGAAGTTCGAATGGACGCCATAAAGGCGAAGTTCAGCTTTCAGAACTGAAAAGACGCTCGACATCTGCTCCCTGCATTTGTTCCACCAGATTTCTAAGGACTTTATTATCTATTATGACGCCGCGACAAGGACTAGGTTGCATACTCATGCAAGATCGTCATGTGATTGCCCACGCTTCGATCGCTAAGGCCCACATGAGGATAACTATCCCACACACGATCTAGAGCTTGCAGCAGGGTTCATGCACTTAAAACTTGGCGACATTACCTTCCGGGTAATCGCTATAAATCTACACCGATCACCAAAGTCTGAAATATATCTTCACCCAACCGGATTTGAATCTCGTGCAAAGACGTTGGTCGAGTTGATTACAGATTTCGACTTAGGAATATCTTACACCCTGCAAAGCTAATGTCATGGCTGACGACTAAGTCGCAAATCTTATTGTAACAATCTGATGTTACAACAAAGTCAACCACCTCCACGAGGAATTTCGTAAGCTTAATCTTCACATTGTTCCTCGAGGATTCCTTTCCACCCTGGTGGCGAAACCCAACCTTACGGATCGAATCATAGCTGCTCAGCAGTATGATAGAGGGATATCTCGGATCAAGGAGAACATTGCTAGCGGAGCTGCTAAGTGTTTCTCCATAGATGAACGAGGTGTTGTCTTCTTTGAAAACCGCTTGGTGGTTCCCAAGAAACAACAGCTACGGCAACTGATCCTTAAGGAAGCTCATGACTCTCCTCTCACCATTCATCCCGTAGTACTAAATGTATCAAGATCTACGCCAGAGGTTTTGGTGGACTAGGATGAAGAGAGAAATCGCCAATACATTGCTAATTGCGACGCTCTGTCGTCGAAGTTAAAGCAGAGCATCAACGGCCTGCGGTACCCTTCAACCTTTGGAAATTCCTGAATGGAAATGGGATAAAATCGGTATGGACTTCATTACCGGGTTTCCAGACCAAGAGAGGGAATAATGCTATCTTCGTTGTCGCTGATCGCCTTCCAAAGTAGCCCACTTCCTACCTGTTCGTGAGAGTATAACCGCTAGCCAGCTAGCTGAGTTGTACATCTCTAATAGTGTCTCTTCATGGTATTCCATTAGAGATTAACTCAGACCGTGGAAGTCTCTTCACCTCTCGATTTTGGGAAAGTTTCCAAACGCTATGGGAACTCGCTCTCCTTTAGCACCGCTTTCCATCCCCAATCAAGTGGTCAAGTAGAACGAGTCAATCAAATCCTAGAGGATATGCTTCAGCTTCTATCATCTCTTTCGCATGAATTGGGAGAAATGCCTTCCATTCGCCGAATTCGCTTATAACAATAGTTATCAAGCCAGCTCGGCAAAGCCCTTCAAGTTCTTATGGACGAAATGTCGAACGCCTTAATCGGGTCGTAAACCGGGAGAGACAACTCTTGGCCCGGACATGATTCAGAAGCGTAAGAGCAGGTTCGTTATTCGTGAGAAATTGAAAACAGCCCAATCTCGCCAAAAGAGCCAATATGATCGCAAGCATAAGCCTATGGCTTATGAAATTGGCGAGAAGGCTTACCTTCGGGTTACCCTTTAAAGGAACCCATCGCTTCGTATCAAAGGCAAGTTGGCTCTCGTTACATTGGACCCTTTCGCATTCTTGCCAAACGAGGGAAGTTGCCTACCAATTGAACTACCTCCGATCTTTCCAGAGTCCATGATGTCTTCCACGCTTCCCAACTCAGCGTTGCTTCTGGATCCTATCCGTGAAGTGGACCACTAAACGCTTGATCTCCAAGATAACCTTACCTATCGAGAATATCCCGCTCAGTCCTCGATCAAACCGAGCGCACTACTCGACGCCGGAATATCAAGTTTCTAAAGGTTCAATGGTCAAACCATTCCGAGCAAGAAGCAACTTGGGAAAGGGAGGATCGCCTTCGACTTGAGTACCCCACCTTTTTGTAACAGATCCCAAATCTCGGACGAGATTCTTTTGAGTGGGGGTGAGTTGTCACATCCCGCTTAGACCATGCATTAGGTGTGCATCATGTTTAAATTTCATTTGAATTTGAAATGGGAAGGCAGGAAACCCTGTAACACCCCCTTAAATCAACTAGGGTTTACTAAAATTATTTCAATGAACCTGAAATGCCCTTCAAAATGCTCATCCTCTTTGCTTTGGTTCAGAACCTATGTCAAAGGAGGTGTATCATTTTCTAGGTCATCCAAAGTTCCTTGGATTAATTCACAAGTTTTGAACTTGAGCATTTTAAATGATACAAAATATTTTAAATGTTCAAAAAATTGCCAAACCAAAATGTTTCATGTTGGGAATATTCCAACAAGGGACCAGGAGCATTTTGGTGATTTTTAAAATAGTTTTGGTATTTTAGAAAACCCCACAAAGTTACAGAAATTAGAAAAAGATTAAAAGGACAGAACCTTACTCGACGCCTGTGTTCGCCCACTGCTGCCCAGCTCAAAGAGCTGCCCAATGAGCTGCTTGGTTCGGCCAGTAGCAGCCAGTGCCCGACGGCGAGCTCAGGGCGCCACGCAGCTGGCCGCCGCCGCTTCACCTCCTCGCCGCTGCTGCCTCGACGGCTCTCCACGCCGTCGCTTCGACCGGACACGCCATTCGCCTCGCCTCTCTCCTCGCCTCGCCATGGCCGACGCCACTGCCGCCGCTTCCACCTTCAGAGCTGTAGCCACCGCCGCCCCCGCTACCACGAGACTGCGGTCAGCCGCTTGCTGCCGCCGACTTCGCCGAATAAGCCAAGCCCCGAGCGCTTGCTTGCCCCGGCCACCGTGACCGACTCGCCGACCGCCACCGCCGAGATCCCTTCGCCGCCGCCGCGATCGATCGCCCCGACCACGCTGTTCGGGTTTCACGAGACCGCCGTGAGCCTGGCTACCTCCCCATCCTTCCACTCTCTCTCGCACCACAAAGAGCACACGGCTCGGCCGAACGCATCGCCGGAGCTCGTCAGCCGACGAGGTTCGCCACCCAACGGCCACGCCACCGCGTCCATCGCACTCACCACGCTATGCTGGGTCAAACCCGCACTCCACGCTACCACCTTGCCCCCAGCGACGAGTCCGAGATCACCCGAGCCCCGCCGCCGCCAAACTCGCCCGGCGCCAACTCCGCCACCCCGACCCCAACGAACTCCACCAAGTGCTGCGGTTCGCTCAGCTCCACGAGATGCCTTCCAAGGCCCCATTTGGTGGCCGGAACGCAAAAACACTTTGTTCGCTGCTACTGCTTCGCCGGGGGCTAGACGCCGCGAAGTTGATCACGACCATTGATCGGTGGGCCCCGTGATCGCTTCTCGAGTCAATGACAGTGGACCTCTCGTTAACTAATTAGATTAGTTCTAATTAAAGTTAATTAGTTAAACTAACTACTAACATGCGGGTCCCACTGGTCAGTTTGACCGACGACCCTGCTGACCCTCGACGCCACGCTGACTCATGTCGACGATTAATTCAAATTCGGATTTATTTTGATATAGTAAATTCTAATATAATTCAAATTTCAAATGCCTATAACTTTTAATCTATAGCTCCAAATGCAAAGATTTATATATGAAAAATTATCAGAAAAATCCACTCTATCCATTGGTACAGGTTTCATGCATGTTAAAACAAGTTAACTATGCTGAATAACCAGAATAAGAAATTGCACCATTAGGACTAACTCAATGAGCTATCATTTGAATCCTTGATTCAAATGAGTTCATCCCCGCTCTTTCAGCTTGCATTAGACCAACACACATCCATATTGCCATGTCATAGCATGCATCATATTGTTGCATATTGTCATGTGTGTTTACTTTCGTGTGCTTTCATGATAGGTTCTGCCTCAAGATAACCTCGACTACCCATCCAAGGGCAGTTCTCACCCCAGCCCACCGTGCAAGCAACCCGCTGATCATTCCGATACAAACCCATGTTCTCGCTTCGCTCTCGCATCGCATTAAGACAACGCGATTAAACTGTTGTGTGCTGCGGTAGTTGAACCCACTTCCTTTGCATGACCTCATTGCCACAAGAATTCAGATGAAACCCACTAGTATGTGTAGGAGTTGATTGAGCCATGTTTGTGATTCCTACCATGCTATGCTTGCTATGCTTAGAGTTGTGTCGTCCGCTCATCGGGATGATGAACTGGAGGAAAGGTTGTGTTGGTTCGAGAGTGAAAGTGTTGAACACGATTTGGTAAAGGTATCGATGAGAGGCCATGTAGGAGTACATGGTGGGTTGTTTCATTGAAGCCAACTTAAGAACTGAGATCTGTGTTTGTGATCCATGAATCAGCTTACTACCACACATTGGGATCCTTAATTGACCCTCTCGCTTCTTAACCACCCTTGTTCTTAGTCCGGAGTTGCAAGTAGTTTCGTGTTTGTAGTATGTCAGGCCGCACGCAACGCTGACCTTAGGGGTGGGTTGTGTTGCGTAGGCACGTGGGTCGTGTACCGAAAGTGCCCGCTTATATCTCGGAACCCCGCACACATCGCTCGGGCTGTATGGGAAACCTCGCCGACTCTCATGGATGGAACCCTAATAGGCGATAAACCCGACTAGGGACTTGAGTGTTTAGGTAGGTCAGGCCGACACCACGCTGGGCTTCCGCTGAAGGTTGTTGAGTACATGTCGGTAAACGCATTTATAAGTGGTGAGAGCGTGTGAAGAAGTACACCCGCAGGTTAAATATGATCTATTCAATAGCCGTGTCCACGGAGAAGGACTTCGTTACCTATATCAGTTCATAGACAAGTAAATGGATACCGCTAAAAGCCTCAATATAAGTGTGAGTATCGTGGATGGCCCTCTCGTGGGATGACGAGAGGATCCACTATGGAGTATTGTGATGGTGATTAGTGGACTCTGTACCACAAATGTTTTACAAAGTGGTGTCACGAGGATAGCTTAGCCAAGAGTCAAAGCTGGCTTGTCTGCAAATAACTCCACCTCCTTCCTTGAGAATGTGCATGTATGATAGGATTCTGTAGAAGACTTGCTGAGTACCTTTGTACTCATGTTTGCTTAATTAATGTTTTTCAGAGGACAATACTACCCTCCGACGGATTCTATGTAGATATTGACTTCGATTTAGTGAACTAGCCACCCGTGTGGCATCTAAGACTTGTGAAGGGCCATTGTAGATAGAAAGGCTCCAACAAGCTTTCTTTTCTTTCTAGAGTCTCAGACTGCACTAGTTTGCTTCCGCATGTGCTTGTATGATTTTATGATTTGAGTGTTGGGTCATGTGACCCCTACCGTATGACTATAGTTATGTATGGCTCCTCTGAGCCTCTTAAATAAGTACTTGAGTTGTAGAGTTTTGTTGTGATGCCTTGTTGTATTTACTCATATCGGGCATATTATGGTATGATTGAAATGCTTGGTATGAGTGGGATCCCACAAACTAGTTGTTTATCCTTGGCAGCCTCTCATATGGGGAAATGTAGTCTCGCGCTTCGAGCGATAGTAGTCTGCTGCAGCTCGGTTCACTGAGTCCCGCTAGCTCAAAGACTACCGCTTGGACACTTGACCTGGCCGGCATGTGTTTCATTTCGCTCCTATGTCTCGTCCCATCGGTCATGCAGAGGATCAAGTTCAGCTACCGCAGCAAGTAACACATGAGTCGTTGTTGTCCTAATGCAGTAAATAGAGCAGGAGCGAGAGAGTGGATTATATCGAATGAACAAGGGGGTTTTGCTTGCCTCGGCACTTCAAGATAATATAGTTCTTCATCTGTCATCGAATAACCATCGGAACATCGCTCACCGAGAGGGACAAACACCAAAGAATCGAGAAAGAACACAATCAATGCAATGCACATATATGATGCATGATCATGTTAAGGAACTGAATTTACCTAGTGCAATAATAATCTGTTAGTTGAAGTGGAATTCAAACAATGTTGAACTCCAACTCCAAATGCTAGTTCATAAGTTACCCTAATCATGATTCATCCTATTCAGTGAGGTTAACTTGTTCAAACATGCATGATCATGGCATAAACAGATTCTTCATATTTTTCTGATCATTTTTCATATATAAATTATTTCAATCCGAGTTACGGTTGAATTTATATGAATTTTAGAAGTTTGAGGTATTTCTGAAATTTCCTGAATTTAAACTAAATCCAGAAAATGATTATGGCGTCAGCACCACGTCAGGGTGACGTCATCAAGTCAACTGGGGCGGTCCAGGTCAAACTGACCAGTGGGACCCGCATGTCAGTAGTTAGTTTAACTAATTAACTTTAATTAGAACTAATCTAATTAGTTAACCAGGGGGGTCCACCGCCATCGACTCAGAAAGCGCCAATGTGGCCCACCGCCAATGGTCGGGCCGTCAACTCGCTGGCGGCTCAGCCGCCGGGCGAGGCCAAAGCGCCGCGGAGCAAAGTGTTTTTAACGCTCACCACCAAATGGGGCGCGAAGGCATCTACGTGAGTCGAGACGAACCGCGCTCTTGGTGGGGTTAGCCGTGGTCGGGTGGTCGGAATGGTGCCATGCGGCGACCTAGGCGGTCACCGGAGTTCGCCGAGGTCAACACGGCGCTAGGGAGCACGGCGAGGCGCTGGGAGTGGCGCTTGCGCCCCGAGAGTGCGGTGAGGGCGGTGAGCTCGGGAGCGAAGGCAGCATGTTGTGGGCTACTTGCCACGCCATGGCCGGGCGGCGAGAGCAATCGGCTCCGGTGGAAGTCGGTGTTAGCGTAGAGGAAAAGGGCCAGGAGAGAGGGATCGACGCAGCAGCTCACCGCGGATCGAACGAAGGGGTTGGCGAGCCTGGGAGGCTTCATGACGGTGAATTGGCGGCGGCGATCCTCGGTGGCCGAGAAGGGGAAGACGCGGGCGGGCGGCAGGGCTCCTGCAGTCCAATTGGTGGGTGTAGATGACGCAGGCCATGGCGGTCCTCCCGGACCCATCGGGAGGCACCAGATGGACGGTGGCATGGCTATGGCGGTGAAGCAGCAGCAAGGCCAAGGCCATGGTGGAGAGGGCGAGAGGGAGGCGAGGGGAGAGAGGACCAAGGAGTGAAGGGGGGTCGGGAGGCGCTGGCGGCCGGGGACTCTGCCCAGAGGCCGGGAGTGAAGCAGGCAGGTGGAGGTGGCTCAAGGCTGGCGACGACACGCCCGCCACCGGGCAGAGGTTGAAGACGGGGGGGGTTAATGGGCCTCACCACAAAGGTCCAGATGGGGCACTAGGTGGGCTGCAGTAAGCGCTGTAGTCCTTCTCTCTCTTTTTATTTCCATTTCTATTTCAGAATATGTTTGGCTTTAATAAAATGCTGTAGCATTTCCAAAAATCACTAAACTGATCAATGTCACTGTTTGGAATATTTCCAACAACAAATACTTCAGTTTATGATTATTTGAGCATTTAAAATATTTTATAGTATTTAAATGCCCAAACGCAAATACCATATGAATTAACTCCAAAGTCCAAATGTCATGGAAAATGTGCATCACCCCAAGGTTATGTTTTAAAGCATTTTTCCAGATATGAGGAACATTTTTGAAGTCCATTTGGTTCTTTGAAAAAATATTTCTTAGTTGAACCTATTTGAATTGGTTTTGGTGCTAGGGCTTGGCCATCCCCATTTCAAATTTTTCATGAAAATTAAACATGATGCATGGATGCAATGCCACTAGTTACAAGCAAGCTCTAGGGCTGATCTGGGTCAGGATACCAATTTCACTAAACAAGAATCTCGTGATCGAGATTCAAGACGTGAGGTAAGAGGAAAAGGAAGTCACAAACTATCACAATCTTCATGATCCATTTGCCTTCTCAAGATGTTGATTCACTCCATCATCTTAGTCTTGACGCCCTTGCTTTCGAGGTCTTCACCGACATGACAATAGAAAGAAGGAAAACCTTACATGATTCGATCTTCACGAAGATCAAGTAAACATGATCGACTCACTGACCGAGACGGGACACATCTCGAGTTGAGGCACAAAATACATCGAGAGGGATGGAAGAACAACAACGGGTTTGATTGGTGGCAACAATCCCACGCTTAGGAGATGGTGGATGGTGTCAAGGTGGCGAGGAATTATTTACCATGATCCCGTAACAGGACACCTCGAGAAAGGTGACGAAAGAACTATTCCCTTAAGTGGCAAAAGAATTACTTTTGATCCATAGATCATTGAACTCTCTATACCAGCCTAAGGCAATCACAAGCGATCATTTGGTGGAATGCAAAGGAATGGTACACCCGGACTAGAATGGATGATGTGGACTACCTTGTTGAAGACAACGAATGGATGATTTTGCTTATCATCGAGGTGGAGGGACCCATGGTAAGTCCACTTTTGAGGATGATCCTAGGCAAGAATTACTAAGAAAGCAGCCCATAGTGAAATGGCACAAGGACGGTGCAAGCTGGGAACGAAATGCAACTGTTGAATGTTCCAACCATCATATCTGCCGAGATTCAGATCCGATTGGTGATAGGATACTTCAGACTCAGCATGTCCGAAAAGGAAAGGTTGCAACACAAACCGACGAGATGGCGCTATGAGATTCTCGAAGTGAACTAAGGTAGCAAGCTCCAAAACATGAGCGGTTCTGCCACAAACAGTGAACACGTTGTCCCGACAAACATGACCACGTAGTAGTCTTATCAAAAAACACTACCGAAGTTCAGGTTGGGAATCATCATCGAGGATATCAAGTCCTGGTATAAACCGCGGTCTTAAGAAGGAACTTCTCTCCTTGAACAAATCAATCAGCTGGCTTGGTGTGCTAGGAAACACATATGGAGTGGAGGCTGCCAACCTATCAAACCATAGGGCACTTCGCACGCGCATGACTAACTTGGGATGATTCCAGGAAACGAAACAAACCTTTCTCAAATTCATGGGGCATCTTACACCTAAAGCACATGAATTCGAGGAAGTCACTTCAACCATCCAAGCATAAGCTTCATGAACGGACGCCAAGAAATGCGTACACCAATTTCCAACACTAGGTTGATGTTCAACATGACTCATGGGGGGACAAAATGCTCGATGGGCTCAACAACAACTCGTCGGAATTTCCATATCACCGACTTCCACCATCATGTGAACACGGTGATAGCATTGGTCGACCAAAAGATGTAATGGGGTATGCTCGAGGGATCAACCTCGAGTAAGACAACATCACTTAGCATCGTTGGTACTGATTTGACTCGACAATGGCCCATACTCAATCAAAGAGTTGATAAGACAATAGGTCCAAGAACTGATCACAAGGACCAATCGATGAAGATATCATCCTTCTTCAACACACACTACACAAGAATATCCCTTGGAACGAACTACGTTGGACAAGCTTTTATCTTCCAACTCTCCAAGTTGTTGTCTAGCTTAACCGACTAGCTGTGGGTATCCAACACAGATTCTTGGAGAAGGGTGGTTCACAAGAAACCAACTTGATCACGAGCTCAACATAACAGCCAGGAACAACCCGTAACACTTCTAAGAAGATATTTGGAAAGTCACGACCCACCGTATGTTACTAAGCTCGAGAACAATCTTGCTTTTCAGGCAAGACGAATGATCAATTGAGTGAGGACTTGACACAATCCTAACTCATCAATCAAGTGTGCACCGTAAGTAAGGACTAGGTAGCACGATCAATCTTAGGATGATGGTTTAATAACCAACACGCTAAGAATGAGAATATTGTCCATTCACTACCAAGCAACAAGTTGCTCGGGTATTGATTTCACACATCACACCACTTGTCGGCTTCCGCTGCATCAACATGGAACCGAGAAATGAACGATGATGGTGAGAAGTATCACCGCATCAAGAATTCCTAGGAGGTTGTGCAATTCCCATGACATTCTTGATATAAGATGGCAATACTTGTAGGTAGAACATAATCAAAAGCTGAATTGGCATTTTGATCATGGATACAACTACTTTGACCCAACCCTAGGGTATGGATGAGGTATCGAGTTTGTTTCTCCTAACCATTCCGGAATAGAATGGCTTGACGGACCACAAGGATAAAATGCATCGATGAACACAAATGCACACATACCCTTGGCTATCAATTGGTAGATGAAGGTCAGAAGGCACCTAATAGAACAACTCAAAGGAACATATAATTTTCTGAGTTGTGGATGCACAGATTAGTATGTCGAGCAAGCTCAACATTTCTTCCGGATAACCCATGCAGAAGGTAGAATTGGCAGATTCACAATTATGAATGGAGAACCTCAAGAGCACTCTTATTGTGATCTTTTGGCTCAAAAGAACTTCGCCATAAGCGGTTCGTAGTATTTGGAAGAAGGAAATACCACGGACCTTGAGGACTATCGCAAGGTTACTAATATCCTAAAGGCACTAGCAAATACTAACAACATGAAGTAGGATGAATCTCGGTTCAAGAACCCAGAGTAGAATACCTACTACTAAATGGCATCACGGGATGCTTCCGAAAATGATGGCCAGAATCATCACACTTGGGATACAAAAGCATTGCTGAATTGCTAGGTGACTTCCTAAACACCTAGGGTCATAATAATAGTTCCAACATATATGTCAAGGCAATAATTTACCTTAACGCACCGGTTAGTGTGCTTATTCTGACCAAAAAGGACATCGGGAACGGAAAGAAAGGATTTGCAAATGCATCAGACTATTTAGAGACCTGGGATGACTCGGACAGCATAACGGCTGTAAATGCTCAAAATGATTTGAGACATCCTGCAAAAAATGGTGGCATAACCACTCAACAACATCATAACAAGATTCTGAGATCAACAGTTATCATACAGAATAGTAGGAACTAAACTGGGGATTAAAACCAACAATCTTAAAGGTCTATGGATTAGTAACACGTCAACCTGATAGATAGATGAGAAGCCTAGTTCTTAAACCCCGTAGAAGAGAAGAGGAGGACTCAGATCGAAGGCCATGAGGTATAAGGAGTAAAAGAGCCTTACGCCCTTCCACAATCAATTCCCTTACATAACTAAAGCATTTCTAGACACAACTTCAACCAGTTTGGCTTGGTAATCCTACAGCAACAAAGCTCGATACCAACGCTGTCAGACCCCGATCCTAAGTCACACCGATCTAGCATGTAACACATCATATCACTTTTGCGCCTCACGCACGGTATTCCCACGGTGTCGCTTACCATGGCCCGGACCGCTTATGCCTTTTGGCTCACGATATGATAGTGTCGCTAGCATCCATATGACAAAGAACCCGGCCGACATGGCTAGTCGTGAACCCAAAGCGGCGCTTAACCTATGGGGACAGGCATACATGAATCACATCGAACATGTCGGTCATCAACGATATATTCGGCTGTAGCACTGGCTAACAGACTCGTATCCCGGCTGTAGCAAAGCTAGGCAGACTCAATAACACCGCTGACATTTCAAGGGATGTATATAGAACGGTGAAACACATGCCGCCACCAAGTGTCCAAGCAGAGTGCTGGGCTAGCAGACTCGTGAACCGGCAGAAGCGGACTACTATCGCCGGAGGCACGAGACTACATTTCCCCATATGAGAGGCTGCCAAGGATAAACAACTAGTTTGTCGGATCCCACATACCAAGCATTTCAAACATACACACAATATGCTCAATATGTAGATACAACATGGTATCACAACATAACTCTACGACTCAAATATTATTCATTAGGCTCAAGAGCGAGATATTACAAACATGGGTCTCATGACCCAACACTCGTGAGCATACAAGTCAAAACACAAGCGAAGCTAAACATGTCCGGTACATAACTATAAATGAAAAAGGCCGAGAAGCCCGACTATCTACCGATCCCGCCGAGGCACAAGATCGTAGCTGAGGTAACAAGCTAAACGTCAAGTCCACGTGGAACTACTAGCTAGACCGACGCCTCTCGCAAAACATAAATAAGCAAACGTGAGTACAATTGTACTCAGCAAGACTTACATCGAACTAACTACATATGCATCATTATCAAGGGGGTGGTGGAGTTTGACCGCAGCAAGCCAGCTTTGACTCGTGGCTATCCTGAACTACGATCGCAAGTAACTCTTTGAGGTATGCACACGAGTCCACATATTCACCATATCAATACACCACTATGGATCCGCCTCCCGCTCACCCACGAGAAACGCCATCCATAGCACTCACGCTTATCTTGGCGATTTTAGAGTATCCACTTTCACTTGTCTATGAACTATGCAAGGTCCAAGTTTCCATATCCGAGGAACCGCTATTCAATAGATAATTATAACCCCGCAGGGTGTACTTCTTCACACACGCCTCGCCACTTATCGCCAGACACGCCATGTACCTCGCAACCTTCAAGCGAAGCCGGGCGAGGAGTCGGCCACGACCTGACTAACCACACAAGTCTCTCGTCCAGGTTTATCGCCTATTCGGTTCCATCCGCAAGGAGATCCGCCGGGTGTCGCCACGGCCCCAAACGATGTGAGCAGGTTCCCAAGCCCACCAACCGGTGCCACTTGGTACACCGTACATCAGGTTTAGTCTCTGTCCCAAGCCCACCAGATCGGGTGCCACTTGGTAGACTACTAACACTACCTACAAACACCGTAAACTAGTTGCAACTCCTGGACAGAGATCAAGTTGATTAATAAGTCGAGAGGGTCGAGTTACCGAACCCAATGTGTGGTAGTAACTGCTCATGGATCACAAACACGTAACTCAGCCCCGAGGACGGTTTCAATGAGACAACCCACCATGTACTCCTACATGGCCTCTCACCGCTACTTTTACCAAATCGTGTTCACACACTTAGCTCACACACAATAGGACATGTTCACACAACCATTCCAATTCATTCCTCGATGAATCAGACCCGACTCAACTCTAAGCAAGAGCAAGCATGACAACAAGCATAAATGAGTAGGCACAACATGGCTCAAACAATTCCTACTCATGCTAGTGGGTTTCATCTAATTATCGTGGAATGACAGTCATGCAGAGGATCAAGGGGTTCAGCTACCGCAGCAAGTAACACATGAGTCGTTGTTGTCCTAATGCAGTAAAATAGAGCAGGAGCGAGAGAGTGATTATATCGAATGAACAAGGGGGTTTTGCTTGCCCGGCACTTCAAGATAATATAGTTCTTCATCTGTGTCATCGAATAACCATCAAACATCGCTCACCGAGAGGGACAAACACCAAGAATCGAGAAAGAACACAATCAATGCAATGCACATATATGATGCATGATCATGTTAAGGAACTGAATTTACCTAGTGCAATAATAATCTGTTAGTTGAAGTGGAATTCAAACAAGGTTGAACTCCAACTCCAAATGCTAGTTCATAAGTTACCCTAATCATGATTCATCCTATTCAGTGAGGTTAACTTGTTCAAACATGCATGATCATGGCATAAACAGATTCTTCATATTTTTCTGATCATTTTCATATATAAATTATTTCAACCGAAGTTACGGTTGAATTTATATGAATTTTAGAAGTTTGAGGTATTTCGAAATTTCCTGAATTTAAACTAAATCCGTAAAATGATTATGGCGCAAGACCACGCCGTCAAGTGACGCCATCAAGTCAATCTGGGCGGTTCAGTCAAACCGACTGGGGACCCACATGTCAAGAGTTAGTTTAACTAATTAACTTTAATTAGAACTAATCTAATTAGTTAACCTGGGGGTCCACCCGCCATTGACTCGTAGTAGCACCAACAGGCCCACCAGCTAATGGTTAGCGGTCAACTCGCCAAGCGCTCAGTCACGGGCGCAGGCCAAAGCGCGGCGGAGCAAAGTGTTTTTGCATCGCTCCACCACCAAATGGGCGCGAAGGCATCTACGGAGCTGGAGACGAACCGCAGCTCTTGGTGGGTTAGCCGTGGTCGGTGGTCGGAATGGTGCCGGGCGGCGATTTAGGCGGCCGCCGGAGTTCGCCGAGGTCTAACACGGCGCTAGGGAGCACGGCGAGGCGCGTGGAGGGCGCTTTGCGCCCCGAGAGTGCGGTGAGGGCGGTGGTGAGCTCGGGAGCGAAGGCAGGCGGTTGTGGCCACGGCCACGCCATGGCCGGGCGGCGAGGAGCAATCGGCCCGTGGAAGTCGGTGTTAGCGAGAGGAAAAGGGCCAGGAGAGAGAGGATCGACGCAGCAGCTCACCGCGGATCGAACGAAGGGGTTGGCGAGCCTGGAGGCTTCTCGCGACGGTGAATTGGCGGGCGGCGATCCTCGTGGCCGAGAAGGGGAAGACGCGTGGCGGCGGCGCAGGGCTCCCGCGGTCCACCAGGGTGTAGATGACGCAGAAGGCCATGGCGGTCCTCCCGGACCCATCGGGAGGCACCGGATGGACGGTGGCCGCGGCTATGGCGGTAGCGAGCCAAGGCCGCGGCCATGGTGGGAGAAGGCGAGAGGGAGGCGAGGGGAGAGAGGACCAAAGGAGGAAGGGGGGTCGGGAGGCGCGTGGCGGTCGGGGACTGGCCCAGAGCTGGCCGGGTGGAGTGAAGCAGTGGTGGTGGAGGTGGCTCACAAGGACGACACGCCCGCCATCGGGCAGAGGTTGAAGACGGGGGGGGGGGAAGTTGGCTGGCCCTCACCCACAAGGTCAGCCAGATGGGGCACTAGGTGGGCTGCAAAGCGCCAGTAGTCCTTCTCTTTTATTTCCATTTTCTATTTCAGAAATATGTTTGGCTTTAATAAAAATGCCAGGGCATTTCCAAAAATCACTAAACTTATCAATGTCACTGTTTGGAATATTTCCAACAACAAATACTTCAGTTTATGATTATTTGAGCATTTAAAATATTTTATAGTATTTAAATGCCCAAACGCAAATACCATATGAATTAACTCCAAAGTCCAAATGTCATGGAAAAATGTGCATCACCCCTGGTTATGTTTTAAAGCATTTTTCCAGATATGAGGAACATTTTTGAAGTCCATTTGGTTCTTTGAAAAAATATTTCTTAGTTGAACCTATTTGAATTGGTTTTGGTGCTAGGGTTTGGCCATCCCCATTTCAAATTTTTCATGAAAATTAAACATGATGCATGGATGCAATGCCACTGGTTACAAGCAAGCTCTAGGGCTGATCTGGGGCTGTGACACAAGGTTTCATAAGTAAACAGGTAATAGGTACTACCTTAATCTACTTCCCATCCCACAATTTAAGTTGATCCTAAACATGCGATTGTTTGAGGAGTAGGGCTAATGCATAAAACTGGGTAGTAGAAAAGGTATGATCAAGTGTTACTTGCCTTGGCCGATGATCCATGAGACCTAGAGATTCAAGCAACAAGCGGCGACCGGTGATCTAACGCATAAACAACAAGCATACAATAAGTACTCATCTAATGCACAGGGAAATCTTGAATAAAAAGATCTAACCAGAGAGTTCAACTTAAGAACCCTGGTTGCAAAAGAATCAAATCAAATAAAACATCGAAAGTCGAAAATCAAGAGAGAAAGACTCGGTTTTAGCAATTTGAAACTAGGTCAAAATTTTACAGTAGCAAAACTTTGTTTAAGTAGGTTAGTCGGAACGGCGGTTTCGAGACGAAACTCCAGGCGCTTGAATCACCTGATTCCGATAAACGAGCGAGAAAATAAACAGATTTGAAAATTGGATCGGAAATCGAATTCGGAAAATAACGGATTAAATCCGATTAAAAGAAAAACGATGAACAGTTAAAACGACGGATGTTCATTAACAGAAACTAACCGACGAACACGTTCATTAAAACGAACAGGTCGGTGAACGTTCACTAATTAATAAAACCGAAAAAAATAAACCATCTAGGTTTTTTTTTTAAAAAAACCGAACAACGACAAAAAACCGATCGGTTTTTGAAGCAAAACCGACCGGGGCGGCGGGTGGCTACTCGCGAAAGTCGCCGCGGCTCCGGACTCCGTGGGCGGCGGCGGTCCGCGGGTCGGGGTGGCGGGTGGCGACGCCCGGCGGCGGCGGCGACGTCTGGCGGCGGCGCGGCGTTTTCGGGGGGCGGCGGCGGCTGGGTTGGGGCGGCGGGCGGCGGGGCGGGATGAGGAGAGAGGGGGTCCGCTTATAATGGAGGGGGGGGGCCTGTGCCTTGGGGAGGGGGCACGACGGTGGGGTGGGCCGAGCCGGACTCGGCGCGGCGGTGGAGGGGGCTCATGAGCGCGAGGGGGGGGCGGCTGGGCCGGGCGGTGTTGGGGCTGGTTGGGCCCTTGGCCCAAAGGGCGCGCGTTTTTTTTTTAAAAACAAAACTAAACGAATTTAAAATAAAACCAAACGAACTCCAATTTAAATAAAATTAATTTTCCCCGACTCCTAAAAATGAGTCGAACAAAATGAACTTTAAAACGGGGCAAAATGCATATTTTTAAAATACTCATTTTTTTCCCTAAAGCAAATAAACTTTCGAAAACCAAAATTTGATTTATTCATTAAATCTTCATTTTTCCTAAATGTTGGGAAAGTCATATCATTCCCCCTCTTCATTTATTTATCGAAAAAACTTTTGAAGATAAATTAATAAATCCAATGATCCTATTTTCAAAATTTGAGAAATCCCAAATATGAAAATAATGAAATTCCAACTTCTCCGAGGGTCCTTGAGTTATGGAAATTTTCTAGGATCGAAAAATGCGAGAAAATATGATATGCATGATGACTATAGATAACATCCCAAATTGAAAATTTGGGATGTTACAGCATGGATGGATAGAGCAAGACATGTATAACAAAACATCCTTACCAAGTATCTCAAAATAAGCATGGATCTCTCGTAGCATCAAGTTAACATGGCATAAAAATATCAAGAAAACAGGGCTGAAATCAGCAACATCATGAAGCCTAGTTTGCATGCTTGTTCTAGTCACCACATAGATCACAAAAATACATGGCATACACCCCTGTAAAGATGGCATGGCATATTACAAAACACATGTAGGACTCAAGTCCATAGGATGCACACATCAATCATGGCAAAAAATGACAAAAGTGCATGTTCTGATAAGAATCTGAAACTAACATCACATAGCACCCTTCTAACAGCATTTTGGGCATCAAGATGAGCTCAAATGAAAATGATGCAATGAGATGAAATGATCTACTCTTCGAGGCGAACAATTCGGCATATTACACGCGCAAAACGGAGCTACGGATGCAGAGTTATGATGCGATGAAAATGCATGAAAATTACTGAAGATTCGGGACTTAGCAATTTGGACCTCGGGGGAAAAAGTCAACGGGCGGCGGGGAGATCGAGGATGGCCGGCGGATCTGGCCGGAGGAGCTCGGGGAGGAGGCCTCCGTGATTTAGGGCGGCAGGGCGCAGCGGGCGCGCGAGGAGGCGGCTGGGCGGCGCGCCGGACGCGAGGGCGGCGGCGGCGTTCGGCCGAGGCGGCCGGGCGACGCGGGGCGAAGCGGCGGCGCATTGGGCGGCGGCTGGAGGCGGTGAGCGAGCGAAGCGCGCCGGGCGCGCCGCTGGGCGGGCTGGCGCCGGGCGCAGGCGGCGGGGTCGGGGGCGGAGGACGCGCTGGAGGCGCTGGGCGGACGGGCGGGCGCGCTGGCTCGGGCGGGTTGCTCCGGCCCGGCGGGACAAGGCGGCGGGCGCGTGGCTGGCACGTGGGCGCTGCCATTGGCGCTGGGCGGCGGCGCGAGGACGTCCGGCGGGCGCCGGACATGTCCGGAGGCGGCGGCGGAGATTTTAGGGTTTCGGGGGGAATTGACCGCATTTTTGGAGGGGGAGGTGTTTATATAGGTAGAGGGAGCTAGAGAGTCCAAATGAGGAGCGGTTGCCACGCGATCGTGATCGAACGACCAAGAGCATGGAGGGAGTTAGGTGGGTTTTGGGCCACTTTGAAAGGGGTGTTGGGCTGCAACTCAAAGAGGGCTTTATGTTACCCGTTAACTGCTGAGTACCAAACGACCTCCAAATGATCCGAACTTGACAAGCGGTTCACCTGTGCTATACCAAGGTCGCTTGGAAAACCTCGGCCATTCCGAGAAAGTTTAACACCCGCACACTAAAAGAGGTAAAAGGGGCGCGGAGACATAGGAGTGCCGGATTGCAAAACGGACAACGGGAAAATGCTCGGATGCATGAGACGAACACGATGCAAATGAAATGCACATGATGACATGATATGAAATGCATATGATGACATGGCAAAGAGAGACACGCAAGCACATGACAAGGCAACAACGACGAATAACTGGCGGACACCTGGCGCATCAAATCTGGGGCGTTACATCAATATCAAAGATGATAGGCGTGCTGGACCATTTCAGAGGCTTGCGTGACTCGACGGGTGGTTCTGCCGCATTGACTTCCCGCACCCACCGCTTGAGCTGGCGGTGTGAAGTATGCGCAGAAGCACCGCCGCCAACGCACAGGACCTCTCGGCTTTCGAACTCCCGCTCATTGGTCTCTCGCTATCATCCATATCTTCATCGCTGCCGCTATCTTCATCCTTGTCGCGACCGCTGGGAGGGCTGTCTCTTGCCGCTGCTTGGCCTTGCCGCGGCCCTCCTCGCCGGGCGCTTGCCGGTTCCTCCAGACCTTCCGGCCTTCTCCTTGTCGCGTCGCCGATTCAGCCTTTTGTTGCTCGACAAGCTGCTCGACCTTCTTGCAGCTCGAGGTCATGGCCCTTGGTGCGTGGATCTTGCAAGATCGCTTGTTGGTGCCGCCCCGCTTGTCGGGCGCACCGCCACAGCTCAGTAGTTGGTGCTCGCGGCAATCTCCTCGCCGAGCTAACAGCTTTGGCTTTCTTGGCGCCACCTCCGCTTCGGACTGCTCAACGACCAGCACATCTTTGCCTTTCTTCTTCCCCCGTTGTTCCGCCGGTTTTTCTTTTGCCGGGCAGCCCCTCACTATCGATCCTCCTACTTCAGATTCTCTCCGGGAGTTTCTCCTTCCTCAAAGACGCACACTTGTCGGCCAGTGTGCATATAGCTCATCGACGCTCGATCTTGCACATCGCCATCTCTCCCGTGATCTCGCGGTTTCAAGACGCTTCGATGGAACGCGCTGATTATCGCGCAGGGTGGATATCTCGGGATGTTGTGCCGCACGCGCTGAATCTTTGAATGTACTTGCTAGGGCTCTTCCTTCTGGGCGCAGCGATGAAGGTCGCCTTCTGGCCATGAGGCTTGTGGTCACCGTAAAGGCGCCGACAAACCGATGGCATAGGTCTGCCAGAGGATATGGAGTTGTCCGCAAGTGCATGAGCCAGATCTCGACATTAGGCTTGAGCACCAAATGGAAGTAGTTGGTCAGATCTTGTCGCCCCGCCTTTGCAGCTTGCAATCGCGATGGTGTAGATGCCGAGGAACTCCGACGGATGCGATTTGCCGCCGCATTTCTCTCGCACGTCTGGCTTGAAATTCTTCGTTGGGTTATCGACTTGCTGCAGCTTCACGAAAGTGAACGCAGGGCAATCTACCGCACGGCAAGTCGCTCGTTCCCTTTGGTGCATGACATGTCGATAGAGGGCCCAGCGTGTTGGTCCGATTGACGCCGCTTTCTTCGGCGCTGGCGCGAAGTTCGAGCGCCTTCTTTGCCGCTGTCAGAAGAACTTGGCGCTGATCGCGACGAGCTCATGGATCTGATGATGCGTGGAGCCGCCGAGGTGGATCCGGCGAAGTCAGCGATCTTGGCCTTCGGGTGGAGAGTGCATGGTGGTTGCACTTCACCGTTTCGCCGCCATTGGCTCATGCTCGCAGTCCCGCCGCCGCAGAATGTACTCGCCGCCGGAGGTGTCGCCGCTGGCGGCCGCGAGACTCAATGGTGGCCTCCATTCATCGATCTTGTTCCGCCGCTGAGGGTAATCCAGAGCAGTTGAGCTTGCGCCAAAGCTCACCGGAGTGGTGGGCGGCAAGGGCGAACGGCGCGAGGAGCGGATATGATCGGACTTCTAACTATGTTAGAAGGAGCAGATCCCGCCCAGCGATCGGTCGCTTCGCTGCGTACAAAGATGTTGGCGCAGCATGCTGGTCTTGAGCACCCCGAGATCCACCAGATCTTGGCCCAACGAACGTATGGCATCGCGAATACCATGACGCTGTCGGTCCCCGCCTCCCGAGATGGGCGCAGGCATGTACGGACGCCGAGGTCTGCACAGCCTTGTCCTGGACCTGGCAGCACTGCGGGTTCTTCGCCGATGCCCGCTTCTTCCGCTGGCGTTCACCCCACCATCCGCTTGCTCGGTGGTGGTGGGATCGACGTGACGGAATAGTCGCCAAGCCTCTTCTTCGGTGGCATGTCGATGAAGAAGATGAAGATCTTGCGTCGTGAACGCCGGATCAAGTTCACACAACCTCGACGCCTTTACCGGGCGCGCCAAAGATGTCGGGAAACTGATCCACGAACACCTATGGGACCGGCGGACCGAGCCCTTTCGGTTTGGCGGGGGTAGAGATCGCATCAAGAGCGGATCGAGGCGGCATAACGAGCAGTTTACCCAGCTTCAGAGCTCTCCGAGAGATAACACTCCTATCCGCTGCATGTCCGAGTGTATTGAGTTCTTGCCGGGAGCGCCGAAAGCTACAAAGACACACTAGCTGCTAACGAGACCAAGCGTGAGTGTTTTTCTGCCTCAACCCCCCCTACGCTATGCATGGGCCTCCTTTATATGCTAAAGGGTCTCCGACAGGTGGCAACGTAGACAAGGGTAAAATGGAAAAGGAATTGCGGTTGGTACAACTACCGCACAGTGTATCATACCTAACCCTCGACGGCAGGGACAAAGGCATTAAATGCCCGCTCACGCCGCCCAAATAGTGCAAAAGGGACCGTCAGGACGCCACCGCTGCCACGATGGCAATCTTGTCAGCGCCGCTGCCACCACAGACCCGCTGGCCGCATGCCTCGCTAGCTAGCGCCGGAAAGGTCCTGTATGGCACGATGGTGGATGTGCCGGAGCGCTGGCAGGCAGAGTGGTAGTTTGTCAGCGCAAGCGCCTTGCCGCGTCGCCGCCTTGTCGCGTCCGAAGCTTGTCGCCATCGGGCCTCGCCGGGACGCTGTGGAGCGTCAGCGGCAAGTTCCTTGAGATGCCCTGGTTGGCCTTCCCAAAGAAGCTCCTCTTGCCGGGCCTTGTCTCCTTGGCTTGAATACTTTCTTCTTGGATGGCTCCAAAGGAACCACGGAGGACCTTGGCGGTCACCCGCAAGCCATGCTGCTGGTGTTGCAACTGTCTGCGGCACAAGTTCGGGATACTAGGTACCCCTACCTAGTACAATCGACAAAGCCCAAAACACCCAGAGCCAAAGAGTGTTAGTTATCATCAAGTCTTTCGTCTGCGTGATTCAAGACTTGTTACACTTGAGGACTGTGAATCCTCCGGCCGGTTAGGCGTCACATTCTGAGCATCCAAGAGCCATTGTGGATTGCCAGTGAACGAAGTCAGTGAAGGTTTGGCAGTCTACCTTGAAGACTTACCAGAGTGATTGGGCGAGGACTGTGTGTTCTTAGCTCAAGGGGAATAAGGTGAAGACGCAATCTTCCGAGTTGAATCTCAGCCTCCCTAACCAGAGGTACAGTTGTGTCACAGCAACTGGAACTGGTCTACAAAATCCGTGTCCTCTCCAAGCAACTGGTTCTATCGTTCACATCTCTTTACTTCACAGTTTGTCTTCGTGAAGTCAGTGCCTGCTTGCATGATCTGATTGGCTTCACTTTGTGAAGACTGTTTGCTTTTTGGCTTCATACTATCTTCCTTCCTGATCCATACTACCTAGTCGCTGATTGTCTTTGTGCTTTCACTTCATAGCTTACTTGACTATGGCCTGTCTAGTGCAGTCTACCTTCCATTGCATATCAATAGGTTCATTTATACTGTTTGTCTTCAAAGCCCCCGTGTTTTGAAGACTTTCATAAAAATCGCCTATTCACCCCCCTCTAGTCGATAACTAGCACTTTCACTATATATACAGGCGGGGTCTCAAACCTCTACTCGTACATACGTACGACCAGGGCTCGTTTACATGGAGAGGTAGCGGACGGCAGCAACGGCGTCCTATTCATCGGCAGCCTACTGGCTGCGTCAGAACGGAGGAAACAACGTCCTGTTCATCGGGAGCGAAGCCACTGGGTCAGAATGCGTCCTGTTCATTGAGAGCCAACCGGCTTGGACGGAACAGCCGAAACGGGGTCTGGCGTACCACAAAACAGAGGAAAACGACCTTCTGTTCGACCGCGTACGGTCAAAATGGGGTCCTGTTCATCAAGAAGGGTCTAGCGTACCACAAAATGGAGGAAACGGACTTCTGTTCGAGTGCCTACGGTCGGAACGGGGTCCTGGGGTGTGGCGTACTGCAAAACGGAGGAAATGGACTTGTGTTGGAGCGTCTACGGTCAAAATGGGGTCCTGTTCATTTGGAGGGGTGTGGCATAACACAAAATGGGACTCCACGGGCTACTGTTCATCCACCGCCGACTTCCTGCAGCCTCCACCAGCTATTGTTCATCCATGGGCTATTATTCTGTCACATCCCTAGTTCTGGTAATGCTTAGTGCTTGCATTAGAATGTTGCATCATGTTTAAATTCTATTTAAATTGAAATAGGGATTGATCAAGCCCTAGCACCAAAGCAATTCAAATAGGTTCAACTAAGAAATATTTTTCAATGAACCCAAATGGCCTTCAAAAATGTTCACCATTTTTCGAAAATGCTGGAAACAGTAACCAGAGATGTTGCACATTTTCCATGACATTTGGATTTTTGAATTAAATCATATGGTATTTGCATTTGGGCATTTAATTGCTAAATAATATTTTAAATGTCCAAATAATCCTAAACTGAAATGTTCCATGTTGGATATATTCCAAACAGTGGCCATGAGCAGTTTGGTGATTTTCGAGTGTGCCTAAGTATTTTTTAATAAAGCCCAGAACAAAATAACAAAATAGAAAAACAGAAACTAAATAGAAAAGAGAGAGAAAGAGCTCACTTGACTTACCAAGGCCACCAGCACAGCCCACCAGAGTCAGCCACCACTGTCAGCCCACTGTGGCCAGCCCAAGAGCTCACCCTAGCAGCCAATCCCTCTGCCTTCCTCCTTGGATGGAAGGACAGGGGCGTGCGGCTCACCGCCTGCTGCCACGCAGCAGCCACCTCCACCCTGCCCGCTTACTCCCCGACGCCTCAACACGCCACGCACTTCGGCCCTCTCTCTCTCTCCCCGTGCCCTCTCCTCCTCTATCTTTCTCCTCGCCATCCCCGGACGCACCCGAGACCGCCGACGAGCACCGCCATGCCACAACCACTCCCCGCCCTCTCCATCCTAGCCGCTCGCCGCTGTCGCCGCCTCCCCATCGAGTCACGTGGCGCCAGAAGCTCGCTGCGCCGCCACCGCCGCCTCCCTCGTCCGGGCGGTCAAGATCATCGCCGCCGATTGTCAGTCCCCCGATGCCTCCTCCTGAGCCTGCCAAGCTCCGCTTCGACCATGTGAGCTCCGACGCCTTCTCCCTACCTCGAGCTCGCTTTCATTCACTAGCCGCTAGCCGCCGAGCCGAGAGCTCATCGCCGCCGCTTCATGTCGCCTCGTGGCCACCGTCACTCGCGGCCGCGACCGAAAGCACACCCACGTGCTCACCGTGATCATTTAGGGCTTGTAGGAGCTAACCCCGGCTTCCCGTCCCTTCTTGCGCCTGCTTCCGCCAATGCCCGAGGTCCGTAGCCGCTGAGCTCGACGCCGAGAGGATTACGCCACCCCAGCTCAGCCTCGCTTGTCTGGTGGATGCGCACGACCCGGCTTCACGAGAGCCCCTCCGCCGCCCATTTGGTAGCCGGAGGGCAAAACCCGAGCAACGCCGCCGCTCTCTCGACGCCGCCGACGACAAACCGCCGACCTAATCCGTTGTTAGGGCTAATCACCCCACTAACTACCACCGAGTCGATGATAGATGTGCCCCACCGCCTAAATAATCGGGCTAATAAAAATAGTTTAAGGTTAATTTAATTGCAGCGGCCCACGCGTTCGCTGGACTATGCCGACGCAGTACGCTGACCCGACCCACCGGTCACCTCTCGTTTTGCCTTGTCACACTGGCATGCGGGACTCACGCCAGGTTTGACTGGGCTGCTCTGTTGACCTGCCGAGGTCAAGATGACGCGATGCCGACGCAATAATAGGTTTTTCCGATTTGTTTTACTCGTGAAATTCCGAAAATAGTATAAACTTCTAAAAATCATAGAAATTCAACCAGAATTCCAAATGAAATAAGTTATATATGAAAATGATCAGAAAAATCCAATCTATCCATCTGTACTGTTTTCATGCATGTTAGAACAACTTATGACTAATGTTTAGTACAATTCAATTAAATGGCATTTAAATAACCACATGTGGAGTTTGAATTTGAATCTTGGATTCAAACGAACTTCATTTAATCTGGTTTTAGTTGCATTAGCACAAACCACATCATATTGCCATGTCACATCATGCATCATATTGTTGCATTGCATTGATTGTGTTTCCTTCTCTCTTGTCGGTATTTGTCCTCTCGAGACGACGCCCGACGATGAGTTCGATGACACCGATGAAGAACTATATTATCTTCGTAGTGCTGTGCAAGCAAAACCCCCTTGTTCATTCTGATATAATCCCACTCTCTCGCTCCTGCTCTATTTTACTGCATTAGACAACAACGACTCATGTGTTACTTGCTGCGGTAGCTGAACGCCTTTATCCTCTGCATGACCTGTCATTCCACAGTAATTAGATGAAACCCACTAGCATGAGTAGGAGTTGTTTGAGCCCTGATGTTCCTACTCATTCATGCTTGGTTGTCATGCCTGCTATTGCTTAGAGTTGAGTCAGGTCTGATTCATCGGGGATGAATCAGAGGTGTATGAAAATGTCCTACTGTTGAGAGCTAAGTGTGTGAACACGATTTGGTAAAGGTAGCGGTGAGAGGCCATGTAGGGGTACATGGTGGGTTGTCTCATTGCAGCCGTCCTCAGGAACTGAGTTCTGTGTTTGTGATCCATGAACAGTTACTACCACGCATTGGAATGCTTAAGTGCCCTCTCGACTTATTAATCAACTTGATCTCCGCCCGTGAGTTGCAACTAGTTTCTGTGTTTGTAGGTAGTGTTAGTAGTCTACCAAGTGGCACCCGACAGGTGGGCTTGGGACAGACTAGGCACCGTGGCACGGTGTACCAAGCGAGATCCACCACGAGGTGGGCTTGGGAACCCTGCACACATTGTTTGGGGTCAGTGAGCGACACCCCCGCCGGATCTCCTTATGGATGGAACCCAATAGGCGATAAACCCGACTAGAGACTTGTGTGGTTAGTCGTCTTGGTCGACTCCCTCGCCAAAGCTTCCGCTGAAGGTTGCCGAGATACACAAGGTGTACATGGCGGTAAGTGGCGAGAGTGTGTGAAGAAGTACACCCCTGCAGGTTAATATGATCTATTCGAATAGCCGTGTTCATGTAAAGGACTTCAAGGTTGTTTATACAGTTCATACACAAGTGAAGGTGGATACTCTAAAATGCGCAAGATAAGCGTGAGTGCTATGGATGGCGCTCGTAGGGAGACGGAGTGGATCCATAGTGGTGTATTGATATGGTGAATATGTGGACTCGTGTGCGCCACCTCAAAAGAGTTACTTGCAATGTAGTTCAGATAGCTACCGAGTCAAAGCTGGCTTGCCGCAACCAAACTCCACCACCCCTTTGTTGATAATGATGCATATGTAGATAGTTCTGATGTAAGTCTTGTTGAGTATGTTTGTACTCACGCTTGCTTATTTTATGTTTTGCGAGAGACGCCAGTCTGCTTAGTAGTTCTGCTGGACTTCGACGCTTAGCTTGTTACCTCAGCTACGATCTTGTGCCGGCAGATCTGGTAGATAGTCGCTTCTCAGCCTTTTCATTTGTAGATGTCTCAGTATCGACATGTTAAGCTTCCGCTTGTGCTTGTTGCTTGTATGTTTCAATGTTGGGTCATGAGACCCATGTTTGTAATATCTCGCCCCTCGGAGCCTAATGAATAAATATTTGAGTCGAGAGTTATGTTGTGATGCCATGTTGTATTTACACATATTGAGCATATTGTGTGTATGTTTGAAATGCTTGGTATGTGTGGGATCCGGCAATCTAGTTGTTTATCCTTGGCAGCCTCTCATATGGGGAAATGTAGTCTAGTGCTTCCTCGAGCGATAGTAGTCCGCTATAGCCCGGTTCACCGGAGTCCTCGCTAGCCCAAAGACTACCGCTCGGACACTTGACTGGCGGCATGTATTTCACTTCGCTCTATATGTGTCCTTCGGGAAATGTCACGCGGTGATATCCGAGTCCTGCTTAGCTCTGCTACAGTACTGGGTTTCCGGAGTCCTGTTAGCCAAAGGTTACAGCCCGGATTCACACGCCGCTGACCGACATGCCCGATGTGATTCATGTATGCCTATCCCCATGGGTTAGTGCTTTGGGTTCACGACCAGCCATGTCGGCCCGGTTCTCTGTCATATGGATGCTAGCGACACTATCATATACGTGAGCCAAAAGGCTTAAACGGTCCCGGCCATGGTAAGGCGACACCCGTGGAATACCGTGCGGAGGCCGCAGTGATATGAGGTGTTACCGCTAGATCGATGTAACTTGGAATCGGGTCCCGACATATTCATCCAGCCTTCATCGCTCGCTACTGTTCATCCAGCCTCCACGGGGTCCTGTTCATCCACCCCAACCGGCTGGGGTGCGGCGGCCTCCTCGGGTCCTGTTTATCCAGCGGCAACCGCCTACTACAATGGGGTCCTATTCATCCAACTCCCACCGGCAACTGTTCATCCTACCCCCAACAACGGTCACTGTTCATAAAGAGGCACGCTTTGATCGGCTTTAGTTAGCAGCAGAGCGGCGAATCGCTGGTTCGGGCCAGCAAATGAAGGAATCGCTTGAGTTTAGTAAACTACCAAGGGATCGATCGCTACATGGTTAAGTAACATAGCTAGTGCAATCGCCGGGTCCAAGTAGCTTAACGCCTCCCTCGGTTCGCTTGGAGCCAATGTGTCGTGTCAAACCGTGGATCTCGGTAGGAGGTCCTGAACTATGCGCTAGGCGGATGGTAATAGGAGACAAGGGACATGATGATTTTACCCAGGTTCGGGCCCTCTCGATGGAGGTAAAACCCTACTCCTGCTTGATTAATATTGATGATATGGGTAGTACAAGAGTAGATCTACCACGAGATCAGAGAGGCTAAACCCTAGAAGCTAGCCTATGGTATGATTGTTGTTCGTCCTACGGACTAAAACCCTCCGGTTTATATAGACACCGGAGATGGTTAGGGTTACACAGAGTCGGTTACAATGGAAGGAGATCTACATATCCAGACGCCAAGCTTGCCTTCCACGCCAAGGAAAGTCCCATCCGGACACGGACAAAGTCTTCAATCTAGTATCTTCATAGTCCGTGAGTCCGCCAAAGGTCATAGTCCGCCATCCGACACCCCTAATCCAGGACTCCTCAAGAGCTCCTGAACCAGGCTTCAATGACGACGAAGTCTGGCGCAGTAGTTTGTCTTCGCATTGCAAGGCGGGTTCCTCCTCCTAATACTTCATAGAAGATTTTGAACACAAGGATAGTGTCCAGCTCCGCAAAATAATTTCCACATACCACCGTGAGAGAGAACAATATTCACATTAAATCTAATCTGTTGACGTATTTCGCAAAGATGTCATCACACCACGGCCAAGCCTTTATTCGAATCATTTTTACTGTCCCACCTCAGCGCACTTAGCGAGGCGGTTTCCTTGGCACGTCTTGTTAAAGCAGAGATCGTGGTCCCCTTATTCCGGATTCTCATCAATACGGACGGGTAACCCAACCGTGCCATTAATTTATGGCGCTTGGGAGATAAGCGAGTTTTACCAGGCGGGTGGGGGCGCATAGTTTCGTCCGCCCATATAAGGGGATAAGGATCCACCTTTTCCATCTACGCCTTCTTCCTCCTTCGCTTATCCATTTTCTCGCACTCGAGCTCCAGCGCCCAAGTCCGCACATCCCACCTCAACCTTCTCCAGCCATGTCCGGAGCGGGAGGCAAGTGGATGGTTTCCTCCATCACGGAGGGACATATCAAGAAGCTGAGGAAGGCCGGATACTTGTCTAATGACATCGCGCACCGGCTTCCCGACAAGGGGCAGCTCATCCCCACCCCCAGGCCCCATGAGAGGGTGGTGTTTCTCACCCACTTCCTCCGCGGGCTAGGTTTCCCACTTCACTAATTTGTCCAGGGACTCGTGTTCTACTACGGCCTGGATTTCCACGATCTGGCCCCAAATTTCATCCTCAATATCTCGACGTTTATCGTCGTGTGCGAGGCCTTCTTCTGCATCCAGCCCCACTTTTGGCTTATGGCTGAAGACCTTCAGTGTCAAGCCGAAGGTAGTGGGCGGCCAACAAGCGGAGTACGGAGGTGCCATGGTGGGCAAGATGCCCAACGTTACATGGCTCGAGGGCTCCTTCGTGGAGACCATAAAGGGGTGGCAATCGGGGTGGTTCTACATCACCGAGTCGCTTGAACCTGAATGGGCAGCGGCCCCCGAATTCCGGTCTGGCTTCCCTACACGGCTCACCTCCTGGAAAGAGACGGGCTTGTCGTGGGGTAATTCAGAGGCGCTGTCCGGACTCCAAACCTGCGTCCAAAACCTGGTGAGCAAGAAGCTCAAACTCGCCAATGTAGTCCAGGTCATGCTCATCCGCCGGATCCTCCCGTACAACAACGAAGCTTTCAGCTTGTGGAGTTTGATCCGCACAACACCAAATCTCGAGCAGGCTCTTCGATACTACGCACGAAGATGCCCGAAGGTGCTGTTCAAGGGTGCCGAGGTTCCTACATCCGCCACCGAGGATCGCGGATTCAGCGCGCAGCATCAAGCCAACGCGTAAGTTATTTTGCCCTTTACGGGACACTTGTTTTCATAGTTTGACTCTATGCGGATCTAAACTCCCTTACCTTTGACAGATTGGCGAGGACGCCCGAGCAGATTGATCGTCCGCCCTTGCCGAAGACTCCAGCGGATGCCCGCTGACGGGTTGGGGTTCCGCACCTTACGTGGTGCCGAGAAGAAGGCCAAGAAGAAGGCCACGGAACTCAAGGAGTTCCCGGCGCCAGTGGTGTCGGACTCATCGCCTGATGACTCGAGGCGACTCTCCCATGAAGACGAGGAGGAGGAAGAGAGGTCTCTCCCCAAGCAAGGGAGAGAAGAAAGGAAAGCCGCCCAACGGGGGGCGGAGGGTCCAAGAAGGAAGGACCTTCCTCCGGACTATTTCCACCAACGCCGACGACGGCGAAGAGGAGGGCCATCCGGCCAAGCCCTGCGAAATCGTAAGTTTCCGGATACCGTAATAACTCATGGCGTTCCTTTGCTGCACAAGACCTTCCGACGCCGATATAATCATGCAGTCCGCCTAAGGCCGGGCTCGACGCTTGCCGAAGCGGTTCCTCGGGTTCGCCGGATGTGAACAACACTTCACTTCCGACCGCCTCTCTCGCCCGTGGATGACGCCGAGGTGGCGCCCCAAAAGGGGCCAAGCCAGAGGAGATGGTCTGGAGGCGCCGCAAGGCGACCTCCCGACTCACCGAAAAGGGATAAACCCTAAGGGTTCTAAGTCCGCCTTAGGCCGGACACCGCGACCGAACCTTCAACGGTTCCGCATCCGCAGCGCCCCTACTAAGAAGGGCAAGTTTACGACGCCGTGACCTCCGCCCAACCGATAATCTGCCGGAAGTGCTTAACGGCGCCCATCGATGAGGAGCACCGCACTATTATGAGTGCGGTGATCCGTAAGGTTCAGTTCGCCAAGAGCAGGGCTGATCAAGCCCTGCCCAGCCTCCTAACAGCTTTGAGGTACGATTTAAGATATGTAAAATATTACCGCATAGACAGTAGCCCCCGATGCTCAGTTTGGTGTTCGAAAGAAAAGCCGAACCGAGGATCAAAAGATATACGCAGAGTCTAACATAAGTGTGTCAATATGGGAATGCAGGCTGTGCTGCCGACTCTGCCAGACCGACCATGGAGGTCAATGTATTGAAGCAGAGCCTCGAGCGTCCGAGGACGAGCTCGGCCTTGCCAAGAAGCAGCTCGAGGACAAGGAAGGTAAGTAATACCTATGTATATATATATATATATATATATATATATATATATATATATATATATATATATATATATATATATATATATATATATATATATATATATATATATATATGTGGTTGCAAAGAAAATGACAGGATCAACATGGGTATGCAGGGGCCACGAACGAGGTGGCGACCCTGAAGGAAGCGCTGCCCAAGGCCGAAAACAATGCGGCCGTGGAGCTCACCGAGCGAGAGAAGCAGGAGGCGCGGGTGGCGGCGGTGCAGCAAGAGCTCCAGTGCTCGTGGAAAAACACGAGTTTGGAGCGTGACTCAAGACTCGAGAGTCCGAGGCTGCGTCGGCGCTTGAGAGCGCCAAATCTGCCAAGGCCGAAGCCCAAAAGCCCTCCAGAAATTGAGGCGATGAAGAAGATAGCGGCGGGTAAGGCATTCTTTATGCAAAGCAAGCATGCGAAAGTGAATTACTTGTTACTTACCCGAGTCCGGAGCTCTCCAGGAGCATTCGCAGATCTTCCCTGGAGTGTGTCTGACGCAGCCGCATTCTACCGAGCCGAGGAGGGAAGCTCGACGGAGAAGGTGTTCTGGTCTCAGTATGATGAGGCCGGACACCCGGTGCCCTTGAGCGACCAGCTGAAGCAGCTGGTCGAGCTCCATAAGGTGTCCGAATAGGCCATGAAGGGTCTCGCAGTCCGGCTGTGGCCTGGGGGAGCCATGCCTGGAAGCTACTTCGGGCTGGTAAGGCGGCTGGTGGGTGCCTGTCCAAGGCTTGAAGTCATCAAGCGCTCCGTATGCATCAAAGGTGCCCGTAGGGGCCTTGCCCGTGCTAAAGTGCATTGGGGCAAGATGGACACTGAGAAGCTTGTGACGGACGGACCACCGCCGGGCAAGGAGCATCGCAAGCCCGAGATGTATTATGAGGGCGTCCTGAAGGGTGCCCGCCGTATAGCGGATGAGTGCTCCAAAGATGTAATTTTTGAGTAAACTCACATTTGTAATCCTGTACGATGAAAACTTGTTTCATATGCGCTAAGCAACGCTTTTGAATTTAAAATATTACCTTCTGTGCGGCCGTTTATCAAAATTGAGAGATGGCGAGTCGTCGCTTCGCCCCATGCCATGAGTGCTGGGTGTTCGGGATAAACTTGAGCGCTTTTTTCCCATTATTGGGTACTTCGAGGGAGGCGCTCAACACAACGAACAAGGCAATCAGATTATAATGCTTGAACACTCTCACTTAGCCATGGAATTCTATAATTTTAAATTTCGGCGAAGCCCCTAGTATTCGGAAGACCGAGTTTGGGGCGCTATCCACGCCTAGGCCGGACAAAGCCGACTCCTCGCCTAAGCGGCATAAGTCTTTAGGGACCGAAAACCTCTCGAACAGCGACCAGCTCTTGCCCTATCATGACAAATAGTTTTAGCTTTCCATCGAGGTGCTCAGCCCGGCTCAACCGGGCACAATTACAGATGGTTCTCCCAGGCTACCTTAGCCGATATAACGGAACGTAAGGTATCAAAACATGGGAGCCGGCAAACCCAACTATTGACCCAAGACATGATTCGAGCCGATGCATATAATGCTATAAGTTCGGGTGCCGCACTCATGAGAGTGTTCGGACTTCTCACACCATATTCTGGGGTGCGAAGCCCTCGTGTATTGGCCGTACTAAAGTGTACGTTGCATAATGTCATAACTAAACATGTTTTTATATATAAAAAGGTAATGCAATAATAGACAAAAGCTATGCATTGTTTATTCAAAAGTCTGCGGTAAAAGCAGTAACGATACAAATAGTGTGATAAGCAAGAGATGGGACTATTTAACGGTCCCCTCCTCCGGCGAGCTGCGATTATATATGAAACAAGTATACCGCCGTTATAGAGACCACCCGACACTCGACGAAGCTTTACCTCCTGGCTGTTGCATCGTGTGTTCGCTATTATGTTGCCGGACAGGCCTCCCGAAAGTGGAGTCGGAAAGTAAGAAAGAAGAAAAGGAAAAGAATGACAAAATCGGAGCCCCTTGTGCGGTTGAGCCGTATTTTGGGCGCAGTGGTCGTGCTCTCCCCTATGCCCATGGTATTTCCAGCGTAGTTATGTACGCTGCAGCACTGGTTTCACAATTTCGCGAGGGTCAAGTTAGGGCGCATTGCTACGCTGCGGTTCGAACGTGCCATGCGGTCTTGTTGTAGGTTACTCCGGCGACTTGACGGTGTCCGGACGCTTAATGGCCGGATCGAGAATTGCCTTGACAGTTGCTTTGTACTTCCACCGCGAGGGTCGCTGTATGCTCCTCCGTCCGGAGAGAGCGCTCGTGTTTCCATTGACCGTAATGACTCGAGGGCCTGCATCTTGAGCTTGAGGTGTGCGGAAAAGGCACCACATTGAACTTTGCAATGCGGTTCATCCGAGCAAAGGCGTGATAGCCACTGCAGAACGGGACTATGTCAAGATTAACTCTCGCCTGTAAATTATCCGAGGATCCAAGACCACCTCAAGTGTAACTGAGCTCTGCATAGCTGGCCTCTACACCTGGTATGACGCCTTTAAAGGTCGTCTTTGTGGGTTTAACTTGAGGGATCTATGCCCATTTTTTGCACCGTATCCCGATAAAGCAGGTTTAGGCTGCCGCCATCAATAAGGACTCTAGTGAGGTGAAATCCGTCAATGGTTGGGTCTAAAACCATCGCGCGAATCCGCCATGGCGGATGCTAGGGTTGTCCTTCGATCAAAAGTGATCGGGCAGGAGGACCATGGGTTGAACTTTGGGGCGACCGCTCCAACGCGATATCGCCCCTCGAGTGCACGCTCGCCCCTTTTGGGTATGTGGGTTATGATATCATGTTCACCGTCCGCACTTGTGGGGGAAACCTTCTGTCCCCTATTGTTCGGGCGGCCGGGCTCCTCCTCGTCATCGCTATGCAGCCCCTTGTTATTGTTTTCGGCGTTTAACTTGCCTGCCTGCTTGAACACCCAACAATCCCTGTTGGTGTGGTTGGTTGGTTTTTTGGGGGTGCCGTGTATCTGGCATGAGCGATCGAGTATTCGGTCCAAACTGGACAGGCCCGGAGTATTTCTTTTGAATGGCTTTTTCCGCTGACCGGGTTTAGAGCCTCTGAATCCGGCATTAACTGCCATATCCTCAGCATTGTCGCCGTTAATGCGGCGCTTTTGTTTGTTGCGACGCGACCTGCCCATGCTGTCCTTGGTATCCGAATTACCAGGGATTTTGGTCATGTTATTACTACGAGCTAGCCAGCTGTCTTCTCCCGCGCAAAAGCGGGTCATGAGTGTCGTGAGGGCTGCCATGGATTTCGGCTTTTCCTGTCCTAGGTGCCGGGCAAGCCACTTGTCACGGATGTTATGCTTGAAGGCTGCAAGGGCCTCTGCGTCCGGACAGTCAACTATTTGATTTTTCTTTGTTAGGAACCGTGTCCAGAATTGCCTGGCCGATTTCTTTGGCTGCTGGATTATGTGGCTTAGGTCATCGCGGCCGTGGTCGCATATAGGTGCCCGAAGTTGTCGAGAATGCGGCTTCCGTGTCCTCGCAACAACCAATTGATTCTCCCGGTAAGCTGTTAAGCCAATGCCGAGCTGGTCCTTTAAGCTTGAGGGAGGTATTTGATGGCGTGTAGATCATCACCGCGGGCCATGTGGATATGAAGGAGATAGTCCTCCATCAATACCTCAGGGTCTGTTGTGCCATCGTATGATTCGATGTTTACGGGTTTGAAACCCTCGGGATTTGATGATCCATTACTTCATCCGTGAAGCATAGTGGGTGTCGGCGCTCAGATTGGGATATATCGCGACGTAGCTCAAATGAGCTTTGTCTGCTATGTTCGGCCCGGCCGGATTTACTATATCCGGCATGACGGATATCGTCACGTGTCGTGGGGCACCCACGCGATCCATAGATCGATCTTGTTTGCCTTGCCCTGTCCTCCAATATATCTCGCAGGTCTGGCACATTTCCCGTGCCTTGGTATTCTTTGAGCGGCGCGAGTGCGGCTTGAGTGGAGGGCCGAGAGGCTCTCTCAGTCATGACCCACGAGGTGGCCGGTCGGCCGATCATGCGCTGGTGATGTAGGTCTAGGTGCTTCCTCCTCTAATCGAGGTAGCGGCCATGCTTTGGGTAGCTCCTGGAGGGGCGCTTGAGTTCAGACTTTTGCCGCAAGGACATCACCATCCGTCGGCTAGCAAGTCTTGGTCAGCTCTAAGTTGTTGCTGTTTTTCTTGAGGCTACTCACCGTGGCTATGAGCCTGCGCTTGAAACGCTCTTGTTCGACGGGATCCTCAGCACGCAAATTGCCGTTGCCGAGGCTTGCCTCGCCTTCGGAGGGAGGCATGTAATTATCATCCTCTACCTCTCCGCGCCGCTCTCTCATGAGGGCTGGCTTCTCCATCCTCCCGTGTTGAATCCTGCCGAGGGGGGTTGTCTTCGCACCGTCCGGGGTGTTATTGTCTCAGGTGCCGGAATCGCCGTTTTTGCTGTGGCGGGATTTAGAGCGGCGCCGCTGACTCCGGCGCTTAGGCTGTTTCTTGGAGCGGTCATCCTCCGTTGTTCCGTCACCTTTCCCTTCTTTTGGGGTGTCCACCATGTATATGTCATATGACGAGGTGGCCTTCCAGTGCCCTGTAGGCGCTGGTTCTTGTTCATCTCCTGCATCGTCGTCCATACTGTCGATGTCTTCGGAGTCGAAGTCGAGCATGTCGGTTAAATCATCGACAGTGGCTATGAAGTGGGTGGTGGGTGGGCTTTGAATTTCTTTGTCGTCCGCATCCCAACATTGCCGACCATAGTCCGGCCAGGGCTCTCCTGATAAGGAGAGAGACTTTAGTGAATTCAGAATGTCACCAAAGGGCGAGTGCTGAAAGATGTCCGCGGCGGTGAACCCCATAATCGGCGCCAATCGGATTCGATTGGCAGGGGCGCGGAAGGTTCGGAGTCCGGAAAGGAGTCCGGCACCTTGGAGTCACGAAGCGCCGCAAAGGGCGGTATGGTGTTCGCTCGATCGCCAGAGAGATTGCAGCCCCGAGGCGGTGTCCAGCCACCCATCCTCGATTATGGCGCGATGGCTCCGAGCTAAGGGTCGGAGTGGACACTGGTGCGGCCTCCAGGACACTGTTCGGCGGCAGAGCTAGATCTTGCCCATTGTAATAGTGCGGCGCGCTTGGCTGTGGCTCGAACCCATCGAAGATCAAGTCTCCGCGGACGTCGGCCGTGTAGTTCAAATTTCCAAATATGACATGATGGCCAGGGGCGTAGCTTTCAATATGCTCCAGATGGCTGCTTAATTGGCTGCAGTGCAAAGCCGCCAGATATCTGAAGATCTGTCTGGGGAGAAAAGTCTCACCGGACCTCGTCGTTGTTGATGATCAAGGAGCCATCAGGCATAAAGGTGACGATACGCAGGAACTCCCAATGAAAGCACCAATGTCGGTGTCAAAACCGCGGATCTCGGTAGGGGTCCCGAATCTGTGCGCCTAGGCGGATGGTAACAGGAGACAAGGGACACGATGTTTTTACCCAGGTTCGGGCCCTCTCGATGGAGGTAAAACCCTACTCCTGCTTGATTAATATTGATGATATGGGTAGTACAAGAGTAGATCTAGTACGAGATCGTAGAGGCTAAACCCTAGAAGCTAGCCTATGGTATGATTGTTGTTCGTCCCACGGACTAAAACCCTCCGGTTTATATAGACACCAAGAGGGTTAGGGTTACACGTAGTCGGTTACAATGGAAGGAGATCTACATATCCGTATCGCCAAGCTTGCCTTCCACGCCAAGGAAAGTCCCATCCGGACACGGGACGAAGTCTTCAATCTTGTATCTACATAGTCCAGGAGTCCGGCCAAAGGTCATAGTCCGGCCATCCGGACACCCCTTAATCCAGGACTCCCTCACAATGCCTCGCACACGTACACGCGCCCACGTGCGAGAGAAACACGCAAACCACAGTGCGTCGCTCGTCCCCGACCACCCACCGTAACTGGAAACTCCGCGAAAAGAATGTCATGCAAGTGCGTCCCCAGCCCGCCCAGGACGAAAAGCCCATTTTCTGTCATGATTTTTTTGTCACAGAAATAGGAGCCCACCACATCAATGATGATACATGATTTTGTCACAATTATCTTCATAGAAGTGTCATAAGCTTGACAAAAAAAAATAGTTCGGGCCAAAATGTAACGGATGTGTCTTTTTTTATAGTGTGGTGACATTAGAGTTGGTTGATGCGTATCATATGGTGTTATTCTAGTACGAACTCTAGGGCTGTTTGTGGCACTTATAGTGATGGCTCAATAATTGATCAGTAAAGATAACTTTGAGGTGATTTCGTACCCTACAACAATTTCATCTTATGTTCTCCGCTAGATAAGAACTTTGGATCGATTCTTTGTCGCACGTTGAGGGATTGTTATATGATTCAGTTAAGTTAGCATTGTTGAGAGATTGCACTAGTGAAAGTATGAACCCTGGGCCTTGTTTTCAAGCATTGCAACACCGTTTGTGCTCACTTTTGTCACTTGTTACCTTGCTGTTTTTATTTTCGGATTACAAAAACCTATATCTACTATCCATACTACACTTGTATCACCATCTCTTCATTGAACTAGTGCAGCTATACAATTTACCATTGTATTTGGTGTGTTGGGGACACAAGGGATTTCTTGTATTTGATTGCACGGTTGTTTGAGAGAGACCATCTTCATCCTACCCCTCCCATAGATTCATAAACATTAGGTCATCCACTTGAGGGAAAATTGGTATGGTCCTACAAAACTCTGCACTTGGAGGCTCAACACAAGTCTACAAGAATAAAAAATTTGTGTAGTAGACATCAGCTGCTAGTAGTGTTGATTACATCTCGTAGTTGATTCTAGTTGGTTTATTTGGTGGAATATTATATGTTCATATCCTTGATGATATTCAATACCCCTCTGATCTTGAACATGAATATGATTTGTGAGTAGTTACTATTGTTCTTGAGGACATGGGAGAAGTCTTGTTATAAGTAATCATGTGAATTTGGTATTCGTTCGATATTTTTACGATATATATGTTGTTGCTTCCTTTAGTGGTGTCATGTGAACGTCGACTACATGACACTTCACCATACTTGGGCCTAAGGGAAGGCATTGTGGAGTAATAAGTAGTTGATGGGTTGCTAGAGTAACAGAAGCTTAAACCCTAGTTTATGCGTTATTCCATAAGGAGTTGATTTGGATCCATATGTTTCATGCTATGGTTAGATTTATCTTTGTTCTTCTTTCGTAGTTGTGGATGCTTGCGAGAGGGGGTAATCATAAGTGGGAGGCTAGTTCAAGTGAGCACAACCACTACTGCAGGATGCTGCTAACGCAACACTACGATCAGAGACCCTTCGATGAAACTGTGTGCGATGCAATAATCGCAAACGGTGGTGTAAAAAACCATCAAAAAAGGTGGAAAATGTTTGCGATGGTTCAGATTTTAGCTGTGTGTGTGATGCAGGGCATACGATTCAGTTCAATTAACTGTTTGCGATGATGAGTGTCGGTGTCAAAACCGGCGGATCTCGGGTAGGGGGTCCCGAACTGTGCGTCTAGGCGGATGGTAACAGGAGACAAGGGACACGATGTTTTTACCCAGGTTCGGACCCTCTCGACGGAGGTAAAACCCTACTCCTGCTTGATTAATATTGATGATATGGGTAGTACAAGAGTGGATCTACCACGAGATCAGAGAGACTAAACCCTAGAAGCTAGCCAATGGTATGATTGTTGTTCGTCCTACGGACTAAAACCCTCCGGTTTATATAGACACCGGATAGGGTTAGGGTTACATAGAGTCGGTTACAATGGTAGGAGATCTACATATCCGTATCGCCAAGGAAAGTCCCATCCGGACCCGGGATAAAGTCTTCAATCTTGTATCTTCATAGTCCAGGAGTCCGGCCAACGGTGATAGTTCGGCTATCCGGACACCCCCTAATCCAGACTCCTCAAGAGCCTCGAACCAGGCTTCAATGACGCGAAACCGCGCCGCATATTGTCTTCGGCATTGCAAGGCGTGTTCCTCCTCTGAATACTTCATAGAAGATTTTGAACACAAGGATAGTGTCCGGCTCTGCAAAACAAGTTCCACATACCACCGTAGAGAGAATAACCTTTGCACAGATCTACTGACATATTTCACGGCGTGACATCATAGCACGGCCAGGCCTTTATATGAATCGTTTTACTGTTCCACCTCAGCGCGTTTAGCGAGGCGGTTTCCTGGGCACGCCTTATTAGGGCGGAGATCGTGCCCCCTTATTTCGGGATTCCCATCAATACGGACATGGGTAACCCAACCGCGCCATTGATTACGGCGCCTGGAAGATAAGCGAGTTTTACCAGGCTGGCGGGGGACGCATAGCTTCGTCCGTCCATATAAGGGGATAAGGATCCACCTTTTAACCTACGCCTTCTTCCTCCTTTGCTCATCCAATTCCGCGCACTCGAGCTCCAGCACTCAAGTCCGCACATCCCACCTCAACCTTTCTCCAACCATGTCCGGAGCGGGAGGCAAGTGGATGGCCTCCTCCGTCACGGAGGGGCACATCAAAAAGCTGCGGAAAGCCGGATACTTGCCCGGCGACCGGCCGACATCGCGTGTCAGCTCCCCAACAAGGGGTAGCTCATCCCCACCCCCAGGCCCCATGAGAGGGTGGTGTTCCTCCCCCAGTTCCTCTGCGGACTAGGGTTTCCAATTCACCCATTCGTCCGGGGGCTCATGTTCTACTACGGCCTAGATTTCCACGATCTAGCCCTGAATTTCATCCTCAACATCTCGGCGTTTATCGTCGTGTGCGAGGCCTTCCTCTGCATCCAGCCCCACTTCGGCTTATGGCTGAAGACCTTCAATGTCAAGCCAAAGGTAGTGGGCGGCCGCCAAGCGGAGTGCGGAGGTGCCATGCTGGGCAGGATGGCCAACGTCCTATGGCTCGAGGGCTCCTTTGTGGAGACCATAAAGGGGTGGCAATCGGGGTGGTTCTACATCACCGAGCCGCGCGACTCTCAATGGGCGGCGGCCCCCGAATTCCGATCTGGCTTCCCCACACGGCGCACATCATGGAAAGAGACGGCCCTGTCGTGGGGTGATTCGAAAGAGCTGTCCGGACTCCAAACCTGCGTCTGAAACCTGGTGGACAAGAATCTCAAGCTTGTCAACGTAATCTAGGTGATGCTCATCCACCGGATTATCCCATGCCAGCAACGGGCCTTCAATTTGTGGGAGTTTGATCCGGCACAACACCGAACCTTGAGCGGCTCTTGACACTACGCACGAAGATGCCCGGAAGGTGCTGTTCATACGCTGAAGCTCCGCATCCGCCACCAAGATCGCGGATTCAGCTCGCAGCGCCAAGCCAGCGTGGTAAGTTATTTTACCCTTTATGGGACTCTTTTTCATAGTTTGACTCTATGCGGGATCTAAAACTCCCTAACCTTTGACAGATCGCTGAAGACGCCCGGACAGATTAACTATGCGCCCTTGCCGAAGACTCAGCGGACGCCCGATTGACGGGTTGCTGGCTCCGCACCTCACGCGTGCCGAGAAGAAGGTTAAGAAGAAGGCCACGGAACTCAAGGAGCTCCGGGGCCAGTGTTGTCGGACTCATCGTCCGACGACTCGAGGCGGAATCCTCCCCGAGGACGGAGGAGGAAAAGAAGTCTCTTCCTAGCGGGGAGAGAAGAAAGGAAGGCCGCCCGATCGGGAGGCCGGAGGGTCCAATAAAGGAAGGACCCTTCCTCCGGACTTCTCCACCAACGCCGACAACGACGAGGAGGAGTGGCCTCCAAGGGCCAAGCCCCTGGCGAGATCGTAAGTGTCCGGGCTCCGGAATAGCTCATGACTTTTTATTTGTCCCATAGTGTCTTCTAACGCCGAATATAATCACGTAGCTCGCCCAAGGACGAGCTCGCCGCTTCGTCGAGCGGCTCCCTGGATTCGTCGGATGTGAATAGCACTTCACTTCCGACCGCCTCCTCTCCTCGTGACGCAGACGACACCACGGTGGAGTCCCAAAAGGGGACCAACCAGGAGAAGGTGGTCCTGGAGGCGCCGCAAGGCGACCTCCCGGACTCGGGCGCAAAGGGCGAAACCCGGAGGGTTCTAAGTCCGCCCTGTCCGGACTCCGTCTGAACCTTCGTGGTTCGAAGTCCGCAAGCGGCCCTTCGTAAGAAGGGCAAGATCTGCGACGCCGGTGACCTCCGTCCATCCGGAGGCACTGGATAGCTTGCTGGAGGTGCTTAACGGCGCCTCCATCGACGAGGAGCACCGCACTGTTATGAGTGTGGTGATCCAGAAAGTTCAGTCCACCAAGAGCGGGCTGATTGAAGCCTGTACCAGCCTTCTAACAGGCTTTGAGGTAAGTTTAGAATATGTAAAAATATTACCGCATAGACAGTAGCCCCTGATTCTTAGTTCGGTGTTCGGAAAGAAAAACCGGACTGAGGATCTAAAAAGATATACGCAGGAGTCTAACATAAGTATGCCAATATGGGAATTCAGGCTGCGCCGCTGACCTCTGCCGCACTGACTGCAGAGGTCAATGCATTGAAGCAGAGCCTCGAGCGGTCCGAGAACAAGCTCGGCCTTGCCAAGAAGCAGCTCGAGGACAAGGAAGGTAAGTAATACCTTCTTAAAGTAATACCTTATAGAAAGGATTTGGTTGCAAAAATGACAGCACTAACGTGGGTATTGTAGGGGCCACGAACGAGGTGGCGACCACAAGGAAGCGGTGTCCACGGCCGAAGCAAAGCGGCCGGAGCGAACCGAGCGAGAGAAGCAGGAGGCGCGGGTGGCGGAGGTGCGGCAAGAGCTCCGGCTCGTGGAAAAACACGAGAGTTTGGAGCGTGACTCGAAGACTCAAGAGTCCGAGCTCGCCTCGGCTCTTGAGAGTGCCAAAGCCGCTAAGGCCGAAGCCCAAAAAGCCCTCCAGGAAATTGAATCATTAAAGAAGATAGCGGTGGGTAAGGCATTCTTTATGCAAAGCAAGCATGTGAAAGTGAATTATCTATTACTTACCCGAATCCGGAGCTCTCCAGGAGCATTCGCAGATCTGCCCCGTAGTGTGTCTGATGCTGCCGCGTTCTACCGCGCCAAGGAAGGGAGCTCGACGGAAAAGGTGTTCGGTCTCAGATGTCGAGGCCGGACATCCGTGCCTCGAGAGTGACCAGCTGAAGCAGCTGGTCGAGCTCCACAAGGTCGCCGAACAAGCCATGAAGGGCCTCATAATTGGCCGTGGCCTCATGAAGCCATGCACAGGAGCTACTTGAGCTAGTCGGGCGGCTGGTGGACGCCTGTCCATGGATTGAAGTCATCAAGCGCTCCGTCTGCATTGAAGGTGCCTATCGGGCCCTTACCCGTGCTAAAGTGCACTGGGGCAAGATGGATGCTGAGAAGCTTGTGACAGACGGGCCACCGCCGGGCAAGGAGCATCGCAAGCCCGAAATGTACTATGAGGGCGTCCTGAAGGGTGCTCGCCTTATAGCGGGTGAATGCTTCAAAGATGTAATTTTTGAATAGACTCGCATTTGTTATCCTGTACGCTGAAAACTTGTTCATATGCGCTAAGCAACGCTTGAATTTAGAATATTACCTTACAGGCGGCCGTTTATCAAATTTGAGAGATGGCAAGTCGTTGGCTTCAGCCCCCATGCCACGAGTGCTGGGGTGTTCGGGATAAACTTGAGCGCTCTTGTTCCCATTCTTGGGTCCTTCGAGGGAGGCGCTCAACGCAACGAACAAGGCAACCTGACTATAGTGCTTGAACACTCACACTTAGCCATAGAATTCTATAATTTTAAATTTCGACGAAGCCCCTACTACTCGGAAGACCGAGTTCGGGGCGCTATCCACGCCTTGGCCGGACAATGCCGACTCCTCGCCTAAGCGGCATAAGTCTTTAGGGACCCGAAAAACCTCTCGAACAGCGATCGCTCTCGCCTATCATGACGGTCAGTTTTAGCTTTCCACCGAGGTGCTCAACCCAGCTATACTGGGCACAATCGCAGTGGTTCTCCCAGCGCTACCTTAGCCGATATAACGGAACGTAAGGTACCAAAACATGGGAGCCGGGCAAACCCAACTATTGACCCAAGACATGATTCGAGCCGGTGCATAAAATGCTATAAGTTCGGGTGCCGACTTGTGAAAGTGTTCGGACTTATCACACCATATTTTTGGGGTACTTAAGCCCTGGTGTATTGGCCGCACTAAAGTGTACTGGTGCAACGTGTCATGAATGAACATATATATAGATAAAGAAAGGAGTGCAATAATAGGCAAAAGCTATGTCTTGTTATTCAAAAAGGTACTGCAATGAAAGCGAACGATACAAATAGTGCGATAAGCAAGGGATGGGACTATTTGACATGTCCTCCTCCGTGGGTAAGCTGCGGATGGTATGTAAAACAGGTATAATGCTCGTAGTAGAGACCACCTGGACACTCGACGTAGCTTTCTGCTTCCCTGGCTATTGCATCGTGAGTTCGGCAATTCTAGAGCCGACAGGCTCCGGAAAACGGAGTCCCGAAAGTAAGAGAAAATAAGAAAGAAAAGAATGACACAATCAGAGCCCTCGTGCGGTTGAGCCGCATTCAGGCGTGTCGTGGTCGTGTTCTCCCTTATGCCCATGGTATATCCAGAGCATAGTTATGTACGCGTAGTACTGGCTTCGCAATTTCGCGAGGGCTGGGGTTGGGGCCGGATTGCTACGCGTGCTCAGATCGTGTCAGACGGTCTTGTTGTAGATTACTCCGAGCGCGCTTGACGGTGTCCGGACGTTTAATAGTCGGACTCGAGAATTGCTGTGAGAGGCTGCTTTGCACCTCCGCCGCGAGGGCCGCCGTATGCTCCTCTGTTCGGAGAGAGCGTTCGGTGTTTCCATTGACCGTGATTACTCCTCGAGGGCCTGGCATCTTGAGCTTGAGGTATGCGTAGTGCGGCACCGCATTGAACTTTGCAAATGCGGTTCGTCCAAGTAGTGCGTGATAGCCGCTGCAGAACGGGACTATGTCGAAGATTAACTCTTCGCTTCGGAAGTTATCCGGGGATCCGAAGACCACTTCGAGTGTAACTGAGCCTGTACAATTGGCCTCTACACCCGGTATGACGCCTTTAAAGGTCGTCTTTGTGGGTTTAATCCTTGAGGGGTCTATGCCCATTTTATGCGACTGTATCCCGATAGAGCAGGTTCAGGCTGCTACCGCCGTCCCATCGAGGACTCTAGTGGGGTGAAATCCGTCGATGATTGGGTCAAGAACCAATGCGCGAACCCGCCGTGGCGGATGCTAGTGGGTGGTCCTTCATCAAAGGTGATCGGGCAGGAGGACCATGGGTTGAACTTTGGGGCGACTGGCTCCATCGCATATACGTCCCTTAGTGCACGCTTCCGCTCCCTTTTGGGTATGTGGGTTGCATATATCATGTTTACCGTCCGCACTTGTGGGGGGAAGCCCTTCTGTCCTCTATTGTTCGGCGGCCGGGGCTCCTCCTCGTCATCGCTATGCAGCCCCTTGTCATTGAGTTCGGCATTTAACTTGCCTGCCTGTTTGAAGACCCAACAATCCCTGTTGGTGTGGTTGGCTGGTTTTTCGGGGGTGCCATGTATTTGGCACGAACGATCGAGTATTCGGTCCAGATTGGACGTGCCCTGAGTATTTCTTTTGAACGGCTTTTTCCGCTGACTGGGTTTAGAGCCACTGAATCCGGCATTGACTGCCGTATCTTCAGCATTATCACCATTAATGCGACGCTTGTTCTTGTTGCGACGCGACCTGCCATTGCTGTCCTTGGTATCCGAACTACCAGGGTTTTTGGTCAAGTTGTTACTACAAGCTAGCCAGCTGTCCTCTCCCGCGCAAAAGCGGGTCATGAGTGTTGTGAGGGCTGCCATGGATTTCGGCTTTTCCTGTCCTAGGTGCCGGGCAAGCCACTCGTCGCGGATGTTATGTTTTGTAACGCCCCGGATCCGATGCACCAGGTGTCTGCCAGTTATTCGTCGTCTTTGCCATGTCATGTGCTTGCGTGTCTCTCTTTGCCATGTCATCTTCTGCATTTCATATCATGTCATCATGTGCATTTCATTTTGCATACGTGTTCGTCTCATGCATCCGAGCATTTTTCCCGTTGTCCGTTTTGCAATCCGGCACTCCTATGTCTCCCGGCGCCCCCTTTTACCTCTTTTCATGTGCGGGTGTTAAACGGTCTCGGAATGGACCGAGGTTTGTCAAGCGGCCTTGGTATAGCACAGGTAGACCGCCTGTCAAGTTTTGGATCATTTGGAGGTCGTTTGGTACTCCAACGGTTAACCGGGTAACCGTGAAAGCCTCTTTTGTTGCAGCCCAACTCCCCTTTCTAAGTGGCCCAAAACCCACCAAACTCCCCTCCATGCTCTCGGTCGTTCGATCACGATCGCGTGGCCGAAAACCGCACCTCATTTGGACTCTCCTAGCTCCCTCTACCTATAAATTTGTCCTCCCCTCCATTTTTCGCGGATGATTCCCCCCCGACCCTAAAATCGTCCCTCACTGCGTCGGACATGTCCGCCACCGCGGACGCCACCGCCCGCCGCCCGCAGCCTATGGGAGGCTTCCACGTGGCCTCCTGCTTTCTCTCTCCTCCCTTGCCGCCCGCAGTCTGGCCGGCCCGAGGCAGCTTCGCCCGGCGCAACTGCCCGATGCGCGCGCCGCCTCCGAACCAGGCGCCGCCGCCTTCGCCCGCCACCCGTCGCCCGGCGAGCCGCCACCTCGCCTGCCGACGACTGCTCCCGCCGCCGCCGCCGCTCGCTCCCAGCGCCCGCCGCGCCGCCGCCGCCCGGCCTCCTCCCGCGCCCGGCTCGCGCTTGCCGGCCGAAGCTCCGCCCGCGCCGCCACGTGCCTCCCTCGCAGGAGCTCCTCGCTGGAGGAGCTCGCCGGCGCCGCCGTCCTCACCGGATCTGGTCAGGTGGACCAGATCCACCACCTCCGTGATCCAAACACGTTCCCGGCCTGGATCCGCTCCGTCCCGGGATTTCCTCGTCCCGGGTTGACTTTCCCCGGAGGTGAAATTCCTCTAAGTCCCGAAAGCTGCAGTAATTTTGTTGCATTTTCGTTGCATCATATCTCTGTCATCGATGCTCCGTTTTGCGCGTGTAATATGTCAAAATGTTCGTCTCGATGAGTAGATCATTTCATTTCATTGCGTCATTTTCATTTGAGCTCATCTTGATGCCCGAAATGCTGTTAGAAGAGTGCTATGTGATGTTAGTTTCTGATTTTTATCAGGAATTGCACTTTTGTCATTTTTGCCATGATTGATGTGTGCATCCTATGGACTTGAGTCCTACATGTGTTTTGTAATATGCCATGCCATCTTTCCAGCGGTATATGCCATGTATTTTTTTGATCTATGTGGTGACTAGCACAAGCATGCAAACTAGGTGTCTTGTTGTTGCTGTTTTCAGCCCTGTTCTGCTGATATTTTGATGCCATGTTTACTTGATGCTACAGAGTTATCCATGTATATTTTGAGATACTTCCCTAAGGATGTTTTGTAAAGCATGTCTTGCTCTATCCATCCATGCCCTTGTTTGCAATTATGGAGTGCCATAGCTTGAGTCAATCGAGCTCTACTTTTGCTATCAAATGTTTCCTGGCAGATTGTTTACATGTTATTCAATTTTGCCAAGCTTGTTGTGATTGATCCGTATATGCTATGTTCTTGTTCTTGCCATGTATGTCTTCTATGCCATGTATTCTTGATGTATGTATGCTTAGTTTTTCATATAAGGCTCTGTGGTGAGTGCATTGAGCTTGTAAACATGCCTACTTGTTATTAGTTTTTGACATGTCATGTTGCTGAATCTGTTAACGAAACTTTCGATATTGACATGGGTGTTACTATATTTTCTGATCCTTTTTGGCTTATGGTCAGTAAAGGACTTTTGTTATATGCTTTGAGTAGATTCATTCCATGTCTTTTTTTGCCATGATAAGTTCCTGTAACATGTTGTTTCGTAGCTCTAAACATTGCAACCTGATGTTATTTCTGCCAATGCCTGAAACTGTTATTAGTTGCAATCTTGCCATGTGTTTTGAGCATGTTCTAGTCATTTCTGGAGATAGCTCAGTGTTCATGTTTTGTAATGATTTACCTGTACATCATGCCCATGCCTTTTTTTATTATGTTGAGGTCCTGTAACATGTTGTTGTGATGCTTGCAATATGCCTAGTTGCTGTTTCGGACAGCTTGTCCTTTAAACTTGTATAGGGTGTATGTGTTGAACCGTTGCTCCGTTTTGAGTGTGCTCTATATGAAACTTGCTTGATTTTGCATGTAGCTTCATATTATCATGTTGGATCCTTGTTTTGAGGTGTTTGCTTGATGTTTGTATGCATTTTGCATCAATGCCATGTTTAACTTATTTTGCTCATATCTTCTAGGCCGTAGCTCCGAATCTAATGAACTTTATATGTAACTTGACTAGAATTTCGTGTAGATCATCTTGGTGCATCTTAACTTGCTGTTTAACAACTTTAACATGAAGTTATCCAGATCTGGACCAATTTCGAAATTTGCATATGAGGACTTACCGGAATTGTTATATGTTGTTCCCGGCCTCATTTAAACTTGCTTTGATGTGTTGCTCTTGTTTGCATCATCTCTTGCCTTGAGTAGCTTCATGTAGCCTTGTCATGCATCATGTTTGTTGTGCATCTGGTCATGTTCTTGTGTGGTGTGTTTACTATGTTGTGTGCTTCTTCTTGTTAGTTCCTGTTTCGTTGCGATCGTGAGGATTCGTTCGCTCTCGCTTGGTTCGGCTTCATCCGCTCATCTTCTTCATGGACTCGTTCTTCTTCCTTGCGGGATTTCAGGCAAGATGACCGCTACCCTGGATCTCACTACTATCATTGCTATGCTAGTTGCTTCGTTCTATCGCTATGCTGCGCTACCTATCACTTGCTACTCAAGCCTCCCAAATTGCCATGTCAGCCTCTAACCTTTTGCACCCTTCCTAGCAAACCTTTGTTTGGCTATGTTACCGCTTTGCTCAGCCCCTCTTATAGCATTGTTAGTTGCAGGTGAAGATGAAGTTTGTTCCTTGTTGGAACACGGAGATGTTGTTCCTTGTTGGAACATGTTTACTTGTTGGGATATCACAATATATCTTATTTAATTAATGCATCTATATACTTGGAAAAGGGTGGAAGGCTCGGCTTTATGCCTGGTGTTTTGTTCCACTCTTGCCGCCCTAGTTTCCGTCATATCGGTATTATGTTCCCGGATTTTGCGTCCCTAACGCGGTCGGGTGATTTATGGGACCCCTTGACAGTTCGCTTTGAATAAGACTTTTCCAAAGAAGGCCCAACATTGGTTTTACCATTTGCCTCACCTATGCCCTTTTTCCTTGGGTTTCCGGAGCCCGAGGGTCATCTTTATTTTAGCCCCCGGCCAGTGCTCCTTCGAGTGTTGGTCCGAACCGAGCAGCCTGCGGGGCCACCACGGGGCAACTCGAGGGTTGGTTTTACTCGTAGCTTGACTTATCCGGTGTGCCCTGAGACCGAGGTACGTGCGACTCCTATCAGGATTTGTCGGCACATCCGGGCGGCTTTGCTGGTCTTGTTTTATTGCTGTCGAAATGTCTTGTAGCCGGGATTCCGAGACTGATCGGGTCTTCCCGGGGAGAAGGAATATCCTTCGTTGATCGCGAGAGCTTATCATGGGCTAAGTTGGGACACCCCTGCAGGGTATAAACTTTCGAGAGCCGTGCCCGCGGTTATGTGGCAGATGGGAATTTGTTAATATCCGGTTGTAGTAAACTTGAAGCAAACTCTTCTAAAATACACCAACCGTAATGCGTAACGTGAGTGTCTCTTTTCGGGTTGATCGAGAGGAGAACACGGTTTCTGGGTTATGTTTGACGTAAGTAGGAGTTCAGGATCACTTCTTGATCATTGCTAGTTGACGACCGTTCCTTTGTTTCTCTTCTCGCTCTCATTTGCGTAAGTTAGCCACCATATATGCTTAGTCGCTGCTGCAACCTCACCACTTTACCCCTTCTTTTCCCTTTAAGCTTTGCTAGTCTTGTTACCCATGGTAATGGGATTGCTGAGTCCTCGTGGCTCACAGATTACTACACCACCCGTTGCAGGTACAGGTTTGCGATGATCATGACGTGAGAGCGATGTTTGCTTGTGTTGGAGTTCTTCTTCTGCTTCTTCGATCAGGGGATAGGTTCCAGGTCGGCAGCCTGGGCTAGCAGGGTGGATGTCGTTTGAGTTTCTGTTTATGTTTCATCCGTAGTCGGATGTTGATCTTGTATATGATGTTGATGTATCCTTGTGGCATTTGTGCCTTATGTATGTATCCCACTATTATGTAATGTTGATGTAATGATATCCACCTTGCAAAAGCGTTTCAATATGCGGGTCTATCCTTGGTGGGACCATCGAGTTCCTTTTGGATAGGGTCGCATATTGGGCGTGACATGTTTGAAGGCTGCAAGGGCCTCTGCATCCGGACAGTCAACGATTTGATTTTTCTTGGTTAGGAACCGTGTCCAGAATTGTCTGGCCGATTCTTCTGGCTGCTGAATTATGTGGCTGAGGTCATCGGCATCTGGTGGTCGCACTGTGGGGAACGTAGCATAAATTCAAAATTTTCCTGAGTGTCACCAAGATCTATCTATGGAGAAACCAGCAACAAGGAGAAGGAGAGTGCATCTACATACCCTTGTAGATCGCTAAGTGGAAGCGTTCAAGAGAACGGGGTTGAAGGAGTCGTACTCGTCGTGATCCAAATCACCGGAGATCCTAGTGCCGAACGGACGGCACCTCCGCGTTCAACACGCGTACAGCCCGGTGACGTCTCCCATGCCCTGATCCAGCAAGGAGAGGGGGAGAGGTTGAGGAAGACTCCATCCAGCAGCAGCACAACGGCGTGGTGGTGGTGGAGGAGCATGGCATCCTGCAGGCTTCGCCAATCACCAAGGGAGAGGAGGAGGTGTCACGGGAGGGAGGGAGGCGCCAGGGGCTTCAGGTGCGGCTGCCCTCCCTCCCTCCACTATATATAGGGGCAAGGGAGAGGGAGGGCGCAGCCTTGCCCTTCCTCCAAGGAAGGGTGCGGCTAGGAGGAGTCCATCCTCCCAAGGCACCTAGGAGGTGCCTTCCCCTTTTAGGACTCTCCCTTTCCCTTATCTCTTGGCGCATGGGCCTCTTGGGGCTGGTGCCCTTGGCCCATATAGGCCAAGGCGCACACCCCTACAGCCCATGTGCCCCCCCGGAGCTGGTGTACCCCCGGACCCCTTTCGGCACTCCCGGTACAATACCGATAATGCGCAAAACTTTTCCGGCAACCAAAACAAGACTTCCCATATGTAAATCTTTACCTCCGGACCATTCCGGAACTCCTCGTGACGTCCGGGATCTCATCCGGGACTCCGAAAAACATTCGGTAACCACATACAAACTTCCTTTATAACCCTAGCGTCACCGAACCTTAAGTGTGTAGACCCTACGGGTTCGGGAATCATGCGAACATGACCGAGACGTTCTCCGGTCAATAACCAACAGCGGGATCTGGATACCCATGTTGGCTCCCACATGTTCCACGATGATCTCATCGGATGAACCACGATGTCGAGGATTCGATCAATCCCGTGTACAATTCCCTTTGTCTAGCGGTATTGTACTCGCCCGAGATTCGATCGTCTGTATGCCGATACCTTGTTCAATCTCTTCACCGGCAAGTCTCTTTACTCGTTCCATAACACATCATCCCGTGATCAACCCCTTGGTCACATTGTGCACATGATGATGTCCTACCGAGTGGGCCCAGAGATATCTCTCCGATAACCGGAGTGACAAATCCTAGTCTCGATTCGTGCCAACCCAACAGACACTTTCGGAGATACCTGTAGTGCACCTTTATAGCCACCCATTTACTTGTGACGTTTGGTACACCCAAAGCGTTCCTACGGTATCCGGGAGTTGCACAATCTCATGGTATAAGGAAATGATACTTGACATTAGAAAAGCTTTAGCATATGAACTACGATCTTTGTGCTAGGCTTAGGATTGGGTCTTGTCCATCACATCATTCTCCTAATGATGTGATCCCGTTATCAACGACATCCAATGTCCATGGTCGAAACCGTAACCATCTGCTGATCAACGAGCTAGTCAACTAGAGGCTTACTAGGGACATGGTGTTGTCTATGTACCCACACATGTATTTGAGTTTCCTATCAATACAATTATAGCATGGATAATAAACTATTATCATGAACAAGGAAATATAATAATAACTAATTTATTATTGCCTCTAGGGCATATTTCCAACAGTCTCCCACTTGCACTAGAGTCAATAATCTAGTTCACATCGCCATGTGATTAACACTTACAGGTCACATCGTCATGTGACTAACATCCCAAGAGTTTACTAGTGTCGCTAAACTAGTTCACATCATCATGTGATTAAGACTCAATGAGTTCTGGGGTTTGATCATGTTTTGCTTGTGAGAGAGGTTTTAGTCAACGGTTCGCAACATTCAGATCCGTATGTATTTCGCAAATCTCTAGGTCACATTGTAAATACCACTTCCACGCCCACTTGGAGCTATTCCAAATGGTTGTTCCACTATACGTATCCGTTTGCTACTCGAGTCATTCGGATAGGTGTTAATCTTGCATCGACGTAACCCTTTACGCCGAACTCTTTATTACCTCCATAATCGAGAAACATTTCCTTATTCCTCTAAGGATAATTTTGACCGCTGTCCAATGATCCGCTCTGGATCATTCTTGTACCCTTGATGACTCATGGCAAGGCACACTTCCAAAGCGGTACACAACATAGCATACTATAGAGCCTATGTCTGAAACATAGGGGACGACCTTCATCTTTACTCTCTCTTCTGCCGTGGTCGAGCTTTAACTCTTAACTTCATACTTTACAACTCAGGCAAGAACTCCTTCTTTGACTGATCCATCTTGAACACCTTCAAGATCATGTCAAGGTATGTGCTCATTTGAAAGTACTTATTAAGCGTTTTTTATCTATCCTTATAGATCTTGATGCTCAACGTTCAAGTAGCTTAATCCAGGTTTTCTATTGAAAAACACTTTTCAAATAACCCTATATGCTTTCCAGAAATTCTACATCATTTCTGATCAATAATATGTCAACAACATATACTTATCAGAAATTCTATAGTGCTCCCACTCACTTCTTTGGAAATACAAGTTTCTCATAAACTTTGTATAAACCCAAAATCTTTGATCATCTCATCAAAGCGTATATTCCAACTCCGAGATGCTTACTCCAGTCCTTAGAAGGATTGCTGGAGCTTTGCATACTTGTTAGCGTCTTTCAGATTGTCAAAACCTTCTAGTTGTATTACATACAACCTTTCCTCAAAAAATCGTCGAGGAAACAATGTTTTGACATCCTATCCGCAAGATTTCATAAATAATGCAGAATCGCTAATCCAATTCCAACAGACTCTTAGCATCGCTACGAATGAGAAAGTCTCATCGAAGTCAACTCCTTGAACTTGTCAGAAAACATCTTAACGACAAGTCGAGCTTTCTTAATGGTGACACTTTACCATCATTGTCCGTCTTCTTCCAAAATCCATTTGTACCCAACAGCCTCTACGACCATCAAGTAGTTCTTCCAAAGTCTACACTTTGTTTTCATACATGGATCCTCTCTCGGATTTTATGGCCTCAAGCCATTTGTCGGAATACGGGCCCACCATCGCTTCTTCATAGCTCGTAGGTTCATTGTTGTCTAGCAACATGACCTTCAAGACAGGATTACTGTACCACTCAGAAGTAGTACGCGTCCTTGTCACCCTACGAGGTACGGTAGTGACTTGATCCAAAACTTCATGATCACTATCATAAGCTTCTACTTCAATTGGTGTAGGCGCCACAGGAACAACTTCCTGTGCCCTGCTACACACTTGTTGAAGTGACGGTTCAATAACCTCATCAAGTCTCCACCATACTCCCACTCAATTCTTTCGAGAGAAACTTTTCTCGAAAGGACCTAATTCTGAAACAATCCTTTTGCTTCCGAACTGAGATCGGAGGTATACCCAACTGTTTTGGGTGTCCTATGAAGAAGCATTTTATCCGCTTTGGGTTTGAGCTTATCAACCTGAAACTTTTTCACATAAGCGTCGCAACCCCAAACTTTTAAGAAACGACAATTTAGATTTCTCCAAACCATAGTTCAAATGGTGTCGTCTCAACGGAATTACGTGGTGCCCTATTAAAGTGAGTGTGGTTGTCTCTAATGCCTAACCCATGAACGATAGTGGTAATTCGATAAGAGACATCATGGTACGCACCATATCCAATAGGGTGCATCTATGATGTTCGGACACACCATCACACTATGGTGTTCCAGGCGGTATTAATTGTGAAACAATTTCCACAATGTCTTAATTGTGTGCCAAAGCTCGTAACTCAGATACTCATCTCTATGATCATATCATAGAAATTTTATCCTTTTGTCACGATGATCTTTAACTTCACTCTGAAATTACTTGAACCATTCAATAATTCAGAATTGTGTTTCATCAAGTAAATATACTCAACATCTACTCGAATCATCTGTGAAGTAAGAACATAACGATATTCATCAGCATGCCTCAAAGACTCATTGGACTGCACACATCAAAATGTGTTACTTCCAACAAGTTGCTATCTTGTTCCATCTAACCTGAAAGCGAGGCTTTTCACCATCTTTCCCATGTGGTATGATTTGCATATCTCAAGTGATTCAAAATCAAGTGAGTCCAAACGATCCATCTGCATGGAGTTTCTTCATGCGCATACACCAATAGACATGGTTCGCATGTCTCAAACTTTTCAAAAAACGAGTGAGTCCAAAGATCCATCAACATGGAGCTTCTTCATGCGTTTTTACACCAATATGACTTACATGGCAGTGCCACAAGTAAGTGGTACTATCATTACTATCTTATATCTTTTGGCATGAAAATGTGTATCACTACGATCGAGATTTCAATAAACCATTCATTTTAGGTGCAAGACCATTGAAGGTATTAAAACAGAGTAACCGTTATTCTCCTTAAATGAATAACTCGTATCAACGATAGACATAATCCAATCATGTCTATGCTCAACGCAAACACCAAATCTCGATGGTAGAGGGAGCGTGATGCTTGATCACATCAACCTTGGAAACACTTCCAACACATATCGTCACTCACCTTTAGCTAGTCTCCGTTTATTCCGTAGCTTTTATTTCAAGTTACTAACACTTAGCAACCGAACCGGTATCTAATACCCTGGTGCTACAAGGAGTACTAGCAAAGTACACATTAACATAATGTATATCCAATATACTTCTATCGACCTTTCCTGCCTTCTTATCTACCAAGTATCTAGGGTGGTTCTGCTTCAGTGTCTGTTCCTCTCATCACAGAAGCACTTAGTCTCGGTTTGGGTTCAACCTTGGGTGTCTTCACCGAGCAGCAACTGATTTGCCGCTTCAGAAGTACCCTTCTTGCCCTTGCCCTTCTGGAAACTAGTGGTTTCATTAACCATCAACAATTGATGCTCCTTCTTGATTTCTACATTCGCGGTGTCAAACATCGCGAATACCTCAAGGATCATCATATCTATCCCTGATATGTTATAGTTCATCACAAAGCTCTAGCAGCTTGGTGGCAATGTCTTTGGGGAAACATCACTATCTCGTCTGGAAGATCAACTCCCACTTGATTCAAGTGATTGTTGTACCCAGACAATCTGAGTACAAGCTCAACGATTGAGATCTTCTCCCTTAGTTTGTTGGCTAGAAAACTCGTCGGAGGTCTCATACCTCTTGACGTGGGCACGAGCCTGAAATCCCAATTTCAGCCCTCGAAACATCTCATATGTTCCGCGACGTTTCAAAAATGTCTTCGGTGCCTCAATTCTAAACCATTTAACATTACCGAACTATCATGTAGTCATCAAAACGTGTATGTCAGATGTTCGCAACATCCACAGACGATGTTCGAGGTTCAGCACACCGAGCGGTGCATTAAGGACATAAGCCTTCTACTGTCCGCATAATTGCTACTATCAACTTTCAACTATATTTTCTCTAGGAACATAAACAGTAGAACTAAAGCGCGAGCTATGACATAATTTGCAAAGGGCTTTTGACTATGTTCTGGATAATTAAGTTCATCTAATGAACTCCCACTCAGATAGACATCCCTCTGGTCATCTAAGTGATTACATGATCCGAGTCAACTAGGCCGTGTCCAATCATCACGTGAGACGGACTAGTCATCATCGGTGAACATCTTCATGTTGATCGTATCTACTATACGACTCATGCTCGACCTTTCGGTCTCTTGTGTTCCGAGGCCATGTCTGTACATGCTAGGCTCGCAAGTTAACCTAAGTGTTTCAAGTGTGTAAATCTGGCTTACACCCGTTGTATGTGAACGTAAGAATCTATCACACCCGATCATCACGTGCTGCTTCAAACGATTTAACTTTCGCAACGGTGCACAGCTAGGGGGAACACTTTCTTGAAATTTTAATGAGGGTCATCTTATTTACTACCGTCGTTCTAAGCAAATAAGATGCATAAACGTGATAAACATCACATGCAATCAAATAGTGACATGATATGGCCATTATCATTTTGCTCCTTTTGATCTCCATCTTCGGGGCTCCATGATCATCATCGTCACCGGCATGACACCATGATCTCCATCATCATGATCTCCATCATCGTTTCTTCATGAAGTTGTCTCGCCAACTATTACTTCTACCACTATGGCTACCGATTAGCAATAAAGTAAAGTAATTACATGGCATTGTTCAATGACACGCAGGTCATACAATAAATTAAGACAACTCCTATGGCTCCTGCCGTTGTCATACTCATCGACATGCAAGTCGTGATTCCTATTACAAGAACATGATCAATCTCATACATCACATATCATTCATCACATTCTTCTTGGCCATATCACATCACATAGCATACCCTCGCAAAAACAAGTTAGACGTCCTCTAATTGTTGTTTGCATGTTTTACGTGGCTGCTATGGGTTTCTAGCAAGAACGCTTCTTACCTCGCAAAACCACAACGTGATATGCCAATTGCTATTTACCCTTCATAAGGACCCTCTTCATCGAATCCGTTCCGACTAAAGTGGGAGAGACGGCACCCGCTAGCCACCTTATGCACCAAGTGCATGTCACCGGTGGAACCTGTCTCACGAAGAGTACGTAAGGTCGGTCCGGGCTGCTTCATCCCACAATACCGTCGAAACAAGATTGGATTAGTAACGGTAAGCATATTGAACAAAATCAACGCCCACAACTACTTTGTGTTCTACTCGTGCAAAGAATCTACGCAATAGACCTAGCTCATGATGCCACTGTGGGGAACGTAGCATAAATTCAAAATTTTCCTACGTGTCACCAAGATCTATCTATGGAGAAACCAGCAACAAGGAGAAGGAGAGTGCATCTACATACCCTTGTAGATCGCTAAGCGGAAGCATTCAAGAGAACGGGGTTGAAGGAGTCGTACTCGTCGTGATCCAAATCACCGGAGATCCTAGTGCCGAACGGACGGCACCTCCGCGTTCAACACACGTACAACCCGGTGACGTCTCCCATGCCCTGATCCAGCAAGGAGAGGGGGAGAGGTTGAGGAAGACTCCATCCAGTAGCAGCACAACGGCGTGGTGGTGGTGGAGGAGCGTGGCAATCCTGCAGGGCTTCACCAAGCACCTGCGGGAGAGGAGGAGGTGTCACGGGAGGGAGGGAGGCGCCAGGCTTTAGGTGCGGCTGCCCTCCCTCCCTCCACTATATATAGGGGCAAGGAGAGGGAGGGCGCAGCCTTGGCCCTTCCTCCAAGGAAGGGTGCGGCTAGGAGGAGTCCATCTCCCCAAGGCACCTAGGAGGTGCCTTCCCTTTAGGACTCTCCTTTCCCTTATCTCTTAGCGCATGGGCCTCTTGGGGCTGGTGCCCTTGGCCCATATAGGCCAAGGCGCACACCCCTACAGCCCATGTGGCCCCCCGGGGCTGGTGGACCCCCGGACCCCTTTCGGCACTCCCGGTACAATACCGATAATGCGCAAAACTTTTCCGGCAACCAAAACAAGACTTCCCATATGTAAATCTTTACCTCCGGACCATTCCGGAACTCCTCGTGACGTCTGGGATCTCATCCGGGACTCCGAACAACATTCGGTAACCACATACAAACTTCCTTTATAACCCTAGCGCCATCGAACCTTAAGTGTAGACCCTACGGGTTCGGGAATCATGCGCACATGACCGAGACATTCTCCGTCAATAACCAACAGCGGATCTGGATACCCATGTTGGCTCCTACATGTTCCACGATGATCTCATCGGATGAACCACGATGTCGAGGATTCGATCAATCCCGTGTACAATTCCCTTTGTCTAGTGGTATTGTACTTGCCCGAGATTCGATCGTCGGTATGCCGATACCTTGTTCAATCTCGTCACCGGCAAGTCTCTTTACTCGTTCCATAACACATCATCCCATGATCAACCCCTTGGTCACATTGTGCACATGATGATGTCCTACCGAGTGGGCCCAGAGATATCTCTCCAATAACCGGAGTGACAAATCCCAGTCTCGATTCGTGCCAACCCAACAGACACTTTCGGAGATACCTGTAGTGCACCTTTATAGCCACCCAGTTACTTGTGATGTTTGGTACACCCAAAGCATTCCTACGGTATCCGGGAGTTGCACAATCTCATGGTATAAGGAAATGATACTTGACATTAGAAAAGCTTTAGCATATGAACTACGATCTTTGTGCTAGGCTTAGGATTGGGTCTTGTCCATCACATCATTCTCCTAATGATGTGATCCCGTTATCAACGACATCCAATGTCCATGGTCAGGAAACCGTAACCATCTGTTGATCAACGAGCTAGTCAACTAGAGGCTTACTAGGGACATGGTGTTGTCTATGTACCCACACATGTATTTGAGTTTCCTATCAATACAATTATAGCATGGATAATAAACGATTATCATGAACAAGGAAATATAATAATAACTAATTTATTATTGCCTCTAGGGCATATTTCCAACACGCACATATGTGCCCTGGAAGTTATCAAGGAATGCGGCTTCTAGGTCCTCCCAACAACCAATTGATTCTGCTGGCAAGCTGTTAAGCCAATGCCGAGCTGGTCCTTTAAGCTTGAGTGGGAGGTATTTGATGGCGTGTAGATCATCACCATTGGGCCATGTGGATATGGAGGAGGTAGTCCTCGATCCAAACCGCAGGATCTGTTGTGCCATCGTATGATTCGATGTTTACGGGTTTGAAACCCTCGGGATTTGATGATCCATCACTTCATCTGTGAAGCATAGTGGGTGTGCGGCGCCTCTGTATTGAGCTATATCACGACGCAGCTCAAATGAGCTTTGTCTACTGTGTTCGGCCCGGCCGGAATTGTTGTATCCGGCGTGACGGTTATCATCGCGCGTCGTGGGGCGCCCACGTGATTCGTAGATCGATCTTGTTTGCCTTGCCTTGTCCTCCAATATGTCTCGCAGGTCTGGCTGGTTTCCCTGTGCCTTGGTACTTTTCGAGCGACGCCAGGGTGCGGCTTGAATGGAGGGTCTAGAGGCCTCTCTATCGCGGCCACGGGGTGGCCGGTCGGCCGCATCATGCGCTGGTGATGTTGGTTTGGGTGCTTCTTCCTCTAATTGGGGTAGCAGCCTGCGTTTTGGGTATCTCTTGGAGGGGCGTTCGAGTTTGTACTTTTCAGCTGCAAGGACTTCAGTCCATCTGTCAGCTAGCAAGTCTTGGTCAGCTCTATGCTGCTGCTGCTTTTTCTTGAGGCTGCTTGCCGTGGCCATAAGCCTGCGTTTGAAACGCCCTGCTCGACGGGATCCTCGTGCATGAAAAATTAAATAAATCAATCGAGGCTTGCCTCATCTTCGGAGGGAGGCATATAATTATCGCCCTCCACCTCCATGTCCGCCGCTCTATCATGAGGGTTGGCTTCTCCTCCTCCCGTGCTGAATCCTGCTTTGAGGAGGTTGTCTTCGCATTGTCCGGGTGTTATTATCTCCGTGCCGGAATCACCGCTTTTGCTGTGACGGATTTAGAGCGGCGCCCGACGCCGGCGCTTGGGCTGTTTCTTGAGGGGTCATCCTCCGCTGTTCCATCGTCGTTCCCATCTTTTGGGATGTCCACCATGTATATGTCGTATGACGAGGTGGCCTTCCAAAGGCCTCTGTAGGCGCTGGTTCTTGGTCGCTCCAAAGATCGCCGTCCATACTATCGGTGTCTTGGTCGAAGTCGAGCATGTCGGTTAAATCATCGGCGGTGGCTACAAAGTGGGTGGTGGGTGGGCGTTGAATTTCTTCGTCAGTCGCATCCCACCTTCCCCGACCGTAGTCCGACCAGGGCTCTCCGATAAAGAGAGAGACTTTAGTGAATTCAGGATGTCGCCAAAGGGCGAGTCTTTGAAGATGTCCACAGCAGTGAACTCCATAACCGCGCCCAATTGGATTCGATTGGTAGGGGCACGAGAGGGTTGAGTCCGGAGAGGAGTCCGCACCTTGGAGTCACGGTCTTCGCAGCGACAGGGATGGAGTTCGGCTTAATCGCCGTAGAGATCATAGCCCCCGAGGCGGTGTCCAGCCACTCGTCCTCGATCGGCGGAGTCGGCTCCGAGCTAAGGGTCGGAGCGGACGCTGGTGCGGCCTCCAGGGCATTGTTCGGCGGCAGAGCTAGATCGTGCCCATCAAGACAGTGCGGCGCGCTTGGCTGTGGCTCGAATCCGTCGAAGATCAAGTCTCCGCGGATGTCGGCCGATAGTTCAAACTCCCAAATCTGACCTCGATGGCGGGCGAGCTTCGATCTGCTCGGATGGCCAAGTGAATTGGCCCGCAGCAAAGCCGCTTAATACGAAGATCTATCCGGGAGAAAAGTCTCACCGGACCGCGTCGTTGTCGATGATCGAAGGAGCCATCAGGCCTAAGGATGACGACACAAGAGGAACTCTCAATGAAAGCACCATTGTCGGTGTCAAAACCGGCGGATCTCGGTAGGGGGTCCCGAACCGTGCGTCTAGGCGGATGGTAACAGGAGACAAGGGACACGATGTTTTACCCAGGTTCGGGCCCTCTCGATGGAGGTAAAACCCTACACCTGCTTGATTAATATTGATGATATGGGTAGTACAAGAGTGGATCTACCACGAGATCAGAGAGGCTAAACCCTAGAAGCTAGCCTATGGTATGATTGTTGTTCGTCCTACGGACTAAAACCCTCCGGTTTATATAGACACCGGATAGGGTTAGGGTTACACAGAGTCGGTTACAATGGTAGGAGATCTACATATCCATATCGCCAAGCTTGCCTTCCACGCCAAGGAAAGTTCCATCCGGACACGGGACGAAGTCTTCAATCTTGTATCTTCATAGTCCAGGAGTCCGGCCAACGGTGATAGTTCGGCTATCCGGACACCCACTAATCCAGGACTCCCTCAATGAGGAACAAAAGAAACGGGCAGCCAGATGAAGGTGTGTGCGATATACAACATACGGTTCACTCGGATGAACTGTTTGTGATTAGGCAACACAAAAGAAACGGTCAACCAGATCAAGGTGTGCGCGATATACGGCATGCGGTTCACTCGGATGAACTGTTTGCTTTGAGCCAAGAGAACATAAACATTTCAATATAACAAGATGTGTGTGATACGCGGCAAACAAGTCTGTAATCAGAAATGTGTGCGAAGACCGATAATAACACAGACGATTGCTGCTAATAAGCCGTGTGTGTTGTGGGCAAACGCTTGGTGGTATAAAATTGTCAGCGATTGGTGAAATCATCACCGACGGGTTCCCCAGTATGGTCAGTATGCGATGTCATTGCACACAGAACAACAACATATGTACTTACAACTTATAAGGACTTGATTCCATAAACAGATTGAACATCGAATTACATATGTGGCTAGTACACACATGACCTTTGCACACACGAAAGTACGTTCCAAAATTCCTAGGAAACTCAAATAATATATAAAAAGGCAAAACGAACCGTGAATAATTTCATATTTTTAGGACGACGCTACTATATATAGTTGCATGTTGACTCTGTAAAATAAATCAAGGCGGGAAGAGACAGCGTAAGTCGTCTCGCACACATAGGTGACAAGGTCCCTCTCGGAACCATGAGCCTTTTTGAGAGAAGCTCCGGTTTGTAAGAAGTTTGTACCAAAACTTGTCCCAAATTGGACTAATTTTTTACCACAACATGTTGGTGCTATGTAATAACACCATGCCAAGTTTCATGATTTTGAGGCGAGTTTTGGATTTACAGTAATTTTAAAACAAGGTTTCTCAATGTTTACCGTCGAGTTGGCACCGCCCTGGATAGGCTTTTTCCTCATGGGTCCCAAATGACAAATCCAAATTTGTCACTACCGCAACTTTTCTTATTAAGAATTACAGCCCATTTGGTGTGCTAGCTGAAAATAAGTTTGTGGGTGCTGGTGGGCGCTAAGAACTTGCGGGTTATGTAATGAACAAAGATCTCAAGGATCCCGAGAGAGTGATGTTCTTTCCCTATGTTGTGAATGCTTATAATATTTAAATCCATTGACCTAGTATGAAAGAAAATATGGGTCAAAACCGAGTTGAAAAGGGAAACAATATCTAACTCCAACTTACAAACAGTACAAAAGCACGAGGATTAATTGCTCATCAGGTTTAGACAAAATCCAGACTGAACAGGACAATGACATCTTACTCAACCAAAGTTTTCAGCAGTCATAATCAAATGGATCGATCTGATCCATAAAATCAAGATCCCCGGCCAGAAATTCTACTGGTACATGATGACAAGTGTCGGATCACGGGTTCCGGAAAAACCCTTAAGGTTCGAACTCTGGGGTGCGCGCGAAGTTCTTTCCCTCCTACCGATCTACGCCCTAGCTCACTAAGATCTTGCGGACGAACTCGACGAACTCACAACACAAAGACACGAGATTTATACTGGCTCGAGCCACCATTGTGGTGTAATACCCTACTCAAGTGTGGTGGTGGTGGATTGCCTCTTGGGCTGACGATGAACAGTACAAGGGAAGAACAGCCTCCTGAGGTTGAGGTGTTCTTGTGCTCTGCGAACTTGTGTTGGCGAGATGCCTCTCGATGAGCTATCAGATGCCCTCTACTGTGGTGGCTAGTCCTACTTATATAGGCCCTGGTCCTCTCCCCAAATGTTGAGCAGGAAGGGAGCCAACAACGGCGGCCAATTTGAAAGGGGACAACTAGTACAAGCTATCCTGACAAAAGCGGTCTTCGCCTGCGGAAGGCTCTGGTGATGACGCCGTCTTGGGCTCCATGGTGACCTCCATCCTGCTGGCCTGCTGGTCTTGGTCTCGTTGCACTCATATGGAAACCTTTGCCTGATGCCTCGGTACTCCGCGCCTGCGCTTGCCCCCTTGGCACCAAAGAGGAAACAAGGACGCTGCGCGCGCTGGCGCCCGCCTGGTGTCAATCGTCATGGCTCACGTCATGAGAGCCTCTTGAGGTTTGCTCCGCCTTGATATCTTCGCTCCTTGCGAGGCAGCCTGGTGAGGCCGCTCCTGAGGAGGTCTTGCATCGTCCGCCTCGCGAGGCTTGGCCCCTCGCGAGGGTCTTGAATGCCTTGTTGATGAAGATGGGCCGTACAGGCCTGCTAGCATAGCCACGCCGTGGGCCGCAGGCAAGCAAGTCTGGGGACCCCCGTTCCCAGAACGCCGATAGTAGCCCCCGGGCCCAAGGCGCGCTCGGGCGTGGCTTCGGGGCGAAGCCAAAGGGCAAGTGCGGAGCGACGCGGGCCCAAAAGCCTGCGGCCTTGGTCGACGTGTGGCGGTTGATTGGACGTGGACGTCTCCACTTCCCCACGCTGCCTCGGCAATTGCTTGATTTGACAAGTCCCTGCGACATGCAAGGAAAACCATCATTACCTATGATCGTGGGAGGCGCCGGTTGGCCTTCTTCTGCTATAAATGGGAGGGGGCGGAGCCCCCCTCGCCCATCTCTTCTCAGTTCACTCGCTTCTTCCTCCTTGCTCCACCGCTAGCAGCAATGGCGCCCATCCGAAGGTTCTCCGTTGAAGGGAAAGGAAAGGCCCCCCGCGATGATCCAGGGCCGCTTCCACCGAAGAAGAGGTCGGTTCACCGCCGCGACAAAGCAGCGATGCAGGTGGTGACGAGGCCTTGGTGCGAGCGGCCTCTTCTAGGGTATCTGCTACCCTTGTACGCCCGAGCCAATGGCTCAGGAGGGTGGAGTGACGAGCGGCGCGCCAGCCACGCCTGCCGGTCGCCAGCGCCATGGTGACATCGCCACTTGTCGCCTCAGGATCCATGCTTCGGATTCCTCGTGCGAGCTTGTGCTATGGGTGCCAATGCCTCCAAGCTCTTGGATCCGCTTCCCGCGGTTCTTCTCCGACGTGATGCCGCCGAGGGGACCTCTTGAGCTCTGGCTGCAGCATGCCGACTGCGACGCTCCGGCGACCGGAGCAGAGATCGAAGCGGTCCCCACTGGCAAGATCTTCATGACCCGCGGCTGGGCCGAGGTTGCGCGGGTTTGCCGGGCGGAAGGCACACTCGCGATCCACTTTGAGTTCGATGGCGCCACCACGCTCTTCTTCAAGGTCTTTGATGCGGAGGGTCGTCGCCTGGAGTGTTGCCCTGGAGGGGAGCGCCAAGCTGACGCGCGCTCCTCTCGCGGCTACTCCAGCAGCAGCAGTCCCTGGGATTCTAGCGATTCTCCTGAGCTTTATGAGACTCCGAAGACGAGCGATGATAGCTATGTGCCCCCGAGCTCTTGCCGGGCTCGGAGTAGGGACGCGGCGTCCAGCCGCCGCCGCCGCTGATTTCGATGGGGTCGCGGCCGGCCTCCCGTGGCCCACTATTGATGATGGCGTCCTCCACGGGAGGGTGTAAATAGGATTCCTCTTAGTTCTCGCTTTTGTTCCCTGCGAAGAATCACGAAGTACCCCGTGGGGGTGTGTAAAGGGTCTGTAATGTCTTTCGCATATCTTCCATGTTATGAAAATTTGCGAACGCATGTCCTGCTAAGGCTCGGTCTTCCCTTTCCATCCCCGCGATAGCTTGTTGCTCTACGCCGACAGGTCCTGGTCCCTAGGCAGGCTGCAGTCATCGCTGGTATGCCAAGTCGCGTGCCGTGGTCAAGGCCGGGAGGTGAGCGGCCCTAGGTCCAGTAAGAGCCCCTGAGGCGCGATGCTCAGGCGGTCCCCCTTGGCGCTCAACCAGCTATGGTAAGGAAGGAAAGGGATGCGACATGGCCGCAACAGGGATGCGGCGAACATAACGCCTAGGTTCCAACAACTTAGTTGTCCCGAGCTCGTGACTTATCTTGGCAGCTCGGGGTCGATTCTCCATGCTGCGCCAGACCTGTGCGCAATCATCCGCAACGTAGCTAGGTTAGGCCCGTACGGGTCCTCCCCCTTCCAATGCTTCCCTTCGTGCTCTACGTCCTCAGGTCCCGGCCCTCGAGCGAGCTCAGCCGCCGCTGGTATGCCAAGTCGCGATGCCGTGGTCAAGGCCAGGGGGTGAGGGTTGGATAGCCAGTAAGAGCTCCTGAGTCGTGATGCTCAGGAGCCCCCCTTTTTACGTGCAAGCGGATTACTTGGAGGAGGTGGGAGCTCGCGGTGCCGCCTGGTGCTATCCTCGTGATATTCCTGCAAGCCAGCACAAGGAGAAACACGGTTTTGCCATTATGGTTGCCAGCCTACCGCTGGTTGTTCCTTGAAGAGGTGGTGGCACTGAGGGCCTGATGAGGTGACGTGCGCGGGGCGTGCTGCGAGCCAGAGCTCGACTGCTTAGGTTTGTCGACGTGGCAGGGACGGACCCATGCACCAGCGCCGTGCCAGCGTGAGGAGGCCCCGTGGGAGGCGACGACCGAGCAGGTGGTAATCGGGCAGGTGACAATCATAGGAAGATTAAGCATGGAAGGCAAATCAGCTTGGGTAAATGAAGAAAGATACAAGCCACTGGGTCAGGCCCGAGCGGCTTGGGGATGATGCAGCCCGAGGGGCGCCCCCAACAGGGTAAGCTAAAGACATAAGTAAAAGGGGTACATGCCACAGGGACGAACCCACGTGGCCTGGGAATAATTCAGCCCGAGGGGCGCTCCCGGCTAAACGAACTTGGAAAATGTCACCTGATTCTGTCGACGAAGGAGAGTTGGTGCAGCTGAAGGCATGCCGCGAAGGGGCAGCTCCTCACGAGCCGCCTGGGCCCTGAGCCTCGGGAGGCTCTGGGGGCGCAGGTGGTTCCCTGAGGACCGTCTCCATTTCTGCCAGGATGGCGTGGTGCCTGGCCTCCTGAGCTGCCAGGACATGCCGCAGTTGTCTTGACAGTCGACGACACTCGGCAGGCCGAAGGCATCTGAACGTAGCTGTGTGGTGGACCCTACAAGCGGCCACGCGCGAAGGCGGAAAAGCTCTGAGATGAGGCTCTGTTGAGCCCTGGAACGTCAATGCAGACGCGCAGCCCGGCATCCTCGCCTGGATGGGGAGCTGCGCCTCGTGAGCGGCGGTCGCCGCGCATGGCCCTTGCATCTTGCAGTTCTTGAGTGGTCTCGGTGATGAACTGTAGAGTATTGGGCACTCCTTGCCCTGTATTCTCCCGAGGGAAACGTGCCATGAAGAACACCTCCAAGTGGTGCCCGAGCGCCTCCCCCGTGATGTTGGCAAGGTTTGAGGCCCTCCAAAAGAGAGCCCCCGAGCCCTGCACGAGGAGGGCGCCGGGCACACCTTCTTATGCGATGGAAGGAGGCGCCCCTGGAGCGGGCGCTGATCCTGACGAGGTTCCAGCCACAACGCCACCCTCCTGAGGTCTGGCACGGCGCAACTGCTTCTTCTTCTTGGGGATGGCCTCGGGAGGATCCTCGCTCTTGCTGTCGGGGTCGTTGTCGGTGTCAAAACCGGCGGATCTTGGGTAGGGGTCCCGAACTGTGCATCTAGGATCGATGGTAACAGGAGACGGGGGACGCGATGTTTACCCATGTTCGGGCCCTCTCTATGGAGGTAATACCATACTTCCTGCTTGATTGATCTTGATGAATATGAGTGTTACAAGAGTTGATCTACCACGAGATCGTAACAGCTAAACCCTAGAAGCCTAGCCTATGTGTATATGGTAATGAATGTGTCCTATCCGGACTATGCTCTCGGGTTTATATAGACACCAGAGAGATCTAGGGTTACATGGAGTCGGTTACACAAGAAGGAATCTTCATAGTCGATCGCCTAGCTTGCCTTCCACGCCAAGGAAAGTCCAATCAGGACACGGGTATAGACTTCAGCCTTCGTATCTTCATAGCTCTTGATCCGCCCAATGAATAACGGGCAGACGGGCTCGAGGACCCCTTAGTCCAGGACTCCCTCAGTAGCCCCTGAACCTGGCTTCAATGACGAGGAGTCCGGCGCGCATATTGTCTTCGGCATTGCAAGGCGGGTTCCCCTTTTTTCTGAACTCCAAGATAGTCTTCGGACATGATGATTGTATCCGGACCTGTTATACACCACACACAACCGTAGGGAGAATATAATATTTGCACGAATCTAATCTGTTGACAGCTTCTTTATAACATGACATCGCGGCTGTCCGGTTATAATTTTGAACCGGTTTTCTTCTGCCATCCCACGTTTTGAGACGCGGTTGTGATACGTCTCCAACGTATCTGTAATTTTTGATTGCTCCATGCCACTTTATCTACTGTTTTGGACTATATTGGGCTTTATTTTCCACTTTTATATTATTTTTGGGACTAACCTATTCACCGGAGGCCCAACCCATAATTGATATTTTTTGCCTTTTTCAGTGTTTCGAAGAAACATAATATCAAATGGAGTCCAAACAGAATGAAACCTTCGGAAACGTGATTTTCTCACCGAACGTGATCCAGGAGACTTGGACCGTACGCCAAGGAACAACGGAGGCGGTCACGAGGGTGGGGGGCGCGCCCCCTGCCTTGTGGGCCCTCTGTTGCTCCACCGACGTACTCCTTCCTCCTATATATACCTCGCACCCCAAGCGATCGTAGCAGGAGCCAAAACCTAATTCCACCGCCGCAACTTCCTGTATCCACGAGATCCCATCTTGGGGCCTGTTAGGAGCTCACGAGGGGGCATCCACCATGGAGGCTTCTACATCAACACCATAGCCTCTTCGATTAAGTGTGAGTAGTTTACTTCAGACCTTGGGTCCATAGCTAGTAGCTAGATGGCTTCTTCTCTCTTTTTGGATCTCAATACAATGTTCTCCCCCTCTCTCGTGGAGATCTATTCGATGTAATCTTCTTTTGCCGGTGTGTTAGTTGAGACCGATGAATTGTGGGTTTATGATCCAGCTTATCTATGAATAATATTTGAATCTTCTCTGACTTCTTTTATGTATGATTGAGTTATCTTTGCAAGTCTCTTTGAATTATCCGTTTGGTTTGGCCAACTAGATTGGTAGTTCTTGCAATGGGAGAATTGCATGGCTTTGGATTCAATCTTGCGGTGTCCTTACCCAGTGACAGAAAGGGTTGCAAGGCACGTATTGTATTGTTGCCATCGAGGATAATAAGATGGGGTATTTATCATATTGCAGGAATTTATTCCTCTACATCATGTAATCTTGCTTAAGGCGTTACTCTATTTTTAACTTAATACTCTAGATGCATCTTTGGATGGCGTCGATGAGTGGAGT